>JACSYO010000333.1:1380000-2712500 GCA_016806645.1 Ophiodon elongatus
ACAATGAGTTTTAACCGACTGACATGAGAACTTTTTTTCGTTGTCAAACCATAAAGGGATGGAGACTGTGGGCATGTGCTTAACGTGTCCACGGATGAATAAATTCACTTTTCTTACAGTGAATGCGCAAAGGGCTTCTGAATTTGCACGTGATCTCCGTCACCTAAGCACGTTATGCAGCCTCTTTGGCAGTCAGTTGTTTGGACTGTCTTCATTTCACGTGGTCTCGCATTTGTACTGTGTGTCCCTGGAAAATGTCCAGATTAATGCATTATGTGATTATGTTGTTTGTTTTTTTATGATGAATGTTTGTAATCCTGGCTGCAACCAAATTATCCCTGGTGAGATAATACAGTTTGATTTGACTTTATGAGCGTAGCAAATTAACATAAAACAACAGAATAGCATATGTGCAGCATAAGAAAGGACGCTTTAAAAAAAAAAAAAAGAAGCACTTTAAAGCTACTCTTTTTGTCAAATTTGCACGTTTAACTTCGAATAGTCTTTGATGGCATGGTGGAGCCTGGTTGTCGAAATACATTTCATCCTTGAGTAAAAATAGGAGTTACAATTTTAGCCAGGTCAAGTCATCCTCGAGGTGAGATAAGCTGATTATTGGCACACGTACAATTAAAAAAAAAAAAAAAAAAAAGCTACAACGTTTACCGTATAGGAATAAATAACATAAATGGAGAATTATCGGAAAAGATAAAGAAAACCATCTGTCCAGGACTTGTCCAAGTCCTTGTTGGTGAATCTTGGTTGTAGCAAGTGAGAGGACAGTGCCATCGTGTGGCAAGTTCACGTCATTCGGATCAGAAAGGCCAGCAGCAGCAGCAACAGTTACATGGCTCAGCTCTCTCAAGTGTGTGACATATGTGGCAGCATGAAAAAGAAGGCAGCATTAATCACGTTTGCCACCAAAGACCACATTCAGGAGCTGATACACCTCTAATTATTACACTCATCAAATCTGAATTCATAAAGTCCACGAAATGCATCCTATAAAGTGGACATTAATAGCATGGGTCTTATGGAATAAGGGCATGTATTAAATGAATAAGGCAACAGAGATATCTTGCAAGATAAAAGACTGTTTCGTAAGTTAGGTTTGATACAAATATATACCCCAAAGTAGCTATAGCCCACTAGTTACTTTGGAAATTGAGATTCTACATAGGCTATAAACATGAGCTTTCAAAATAATGCATTAGTATAGAATAAACTACCCAACTACATGAAGAAGTCAAAATAGCTATACCTCTTCCACCAATTACAGACACATTCAAGTTGAAAAATAACTTTTCAACTTAAAGCCATTTAACCACAGGAAGTATTTCCACACGGTTAAATGGCTTTCTTTGAGAATTTAGTAATTCTGTTGGGCCAATTTAATTTACTTGGGTTGGTTCAACTTATTTACTAGGTTTGTTTCCAACCTAGATTACTTGGGTGGTTCAATTTATTTACTAGGGTTGTATCCATCTTAATTTACTTAGATTTGGTCAACTTAATTTATTAAGTTTTATTCAACTTATTTGCCAAGGGTTGTGTCCAACTTAATTTAAAAGTACTGAAATTTCATTAGTAAATTAAGTTGATCAAACCAAAGTAACTTATGTTGGCTCAACAGAATTGCGTAAAGGCTGAAAGAAAGCCATTTCATCCCATGGAAATACTTTCCGTGATTTAATTAAGTTAATTCAAAGAATACATTTTGAGTATTAAACACTCGCAATTAAAACGCGTACAGTGAGTAATAATGATCCACTAATATATGCAACAACAAAAAAATAGTGACTTTTACTGAAGTAAAGACCACTGAAGGCGAACCCGCTGAAGATCAGTGTGGTCATTCTTGGCACCGATTTTAATTCGGTGCAGCGTTCCCGTGTCGCCGCCAGATGGCAGTGTCGTACCAGCCCGCGGCGGTGCAGAGCCGCTGTCCGTATGCAGCGCCTGGGCTCGCTCTCCTCCCGAGCGCCGCTGCAGCTCGGTAGTTGCCGCGCAGTGTCGTTGCACTTAACTCCGTCCAGACATCTGCTTTCGTCTCTGCTGAGGAGCGCCACTCGGCGTGGGACCGGCGTGAAGGCAACAGGGAAACCTCAGCTGTCTGGTCCACCAGATTGGGATTTGTACCCCCCTTCAGAGATTATGACTATATCTGATGCGGAGCCCTAAATTCTGCAGTAACCAAACCTGCGAGCAGCAGCAACTTTGGATATATATATATTTATCTTTTATTTTCTTCTTGCACACAATCAATAACGCGTCAAGTTGAAATCGCTCGGCTGCTGTTTGGAGAGCGGAGGAGTGGGCAGAAGAACCAGCGCCACACCAGATGATGTCCGGATTATTGTTTACTTGAACGACCTTGGGTTATTTCCTCCGTCGCCGGATTATTTTGTGTTTGTATGGAGGAAACCCTGACGCATTTGCCACACTCTGTCAAAAGTATGTACAGCTCTACGGGATCTCAGCACATCCCGTTGTCATATTCATTCTGATCTCGTGTTTGCGGAGGTATTTCCATTCATTGGGGTATCAGGTTTATTCCAAATCCCACGTGTCTGTCTGACAGCTAATTGATGCTCTCACATTTTGGTGCACATTCACATTAAGACGCACTTGCCTCTATTTCATCTCATTAAGATAACACCAGATCTGGCAGGTGGTTTTTGTGACAAATTCAAATTCCTCTGTGGTTGTGTGCCCCTCTAAATGTTGTTTTACTCACAGGGAGACTCTCGGCTCTGCGTGAATCATTCATGGGCCTGGTGTTGTGTCGACTACAGCGTGCAGCTTTCTGAATGGAGCACATGTTTTGCTGTGCGCTGAGGCCTGTAGTCCTAGAAAAGGAGCTGTCACTGTGAATCAGGCTGCGTGGCTCGGTTAGTGGAACAGATGGGAGACACAGGCTTACAACAAAACAGCATCAGTGCTCTCAAGCTAGAGACGGACGTGCCTGTGTCATGCAACACAAAATAGGCCGGGGGATTGAGTCATAAAACACTGATGTAGTGGATGGGGAGGGGGGGGGGGTGAATGAATGTGTAACGTAGTTGACGTGCAGAGGAGCAGAGTGTGTTTTCTGAGGTGAGCCATCAAAGGCCTTGACCCCCGAGCCCGGGTCATGTAGTTGCCCACAACCGCTGTGAAAAACCTTTCCTCGTTCCTGCCATCTGGTACTCGTAGGCTGCCTCTGATGGAAATTAAATCACTAAATATCCCCCCTTTTTTTGTCTCTTTTCACTCTCTCTGCAGTTGAGGAAGCGATGGGTTCCAGCCACCAAGGGAGCAAGACTGACCGTTTCAGTGCCACCAGACCCACACAGGGATGGGCCTCCTAGCTGCTTGCGCCCCAGGGCCCTCTAAATTTACCACCCCTCTACGTTTGTAACACTGATCATCACGCATGTTGGCACTCGGACATGGATGAGAGGGCGAGCGGATGACAGGAGCTGAAAAGCTGACCGCAGCAGAGAGAAGTCGAGGGGAAGCGCAGAGTTGCTTCTGGGATGTACCGACTGCTCACTTCCGGAATCAAAATGACCACGCTGACGCACGAGTCGGATATCTAACCAAAGACTCTCGCGCCTTACTGCCACCGCACACCTCCACGAACCTAAAGTAAATCAATGCGACATCCTCTCGAGTATGGGGTGTGTCAAATCCAAGAGGAGCGACTCCGCTGACCAAAATGCGAACTCCACAGAGAAGGTGGAGCGCAAAGCCAAGGGAGCGAGGGCCGAGAAGGCCTACTTGGTCCACTCGGAGATGGACTCGCCGGAGAGCTCCCTTAAGGTCAACCCGGTGCTGCTGGAGTACGCCCAGAGGCTCTCCGAGGAGATCGTGGCCCGGGCCGTGCAGCAGTGGGTGGAGGTAGACCGCCGTTACTGCGACATCCCCTACATTGAATGTGACGTGCCATGACATGAGAAGGGATGTCACAGCGGAAAGGCCGGGCCAACCCGAGACTGCCTTGACCTCGATACTGGAGGTTGTACATGGGATTAAACAAGGCCGCCGGTCTCAAAACACCATCATTCAGAATGAATCCTTCAAGAATCTACCTGCTGCGAGCAGGAATATGAACGAGCTGTCAGTAATTCCGATTTGACCTACTTTTGGATTGGATAATACTTGGACTGAACCTAAAAACCCTCCTCCAAAGCGACCAAAGCACTCTGATCCCGTCCACATTCCTGTGATTATCTGTATGAAAGCTGGAGCCTGCAGTGTCTTCAGTTGTATATCTCATCTGTGTTTGACCTTATTTGTCCCCTCAACTAGGTCTTGGCTCTCTGTGGCTGGACCCATAATGCAAAGCAAGAAATCCTATCAGATATTGCCTGGAATTCTAATGTTCCTCCTTGCCAGTGAAAGTCTATCCCAGTCCTTGATGCTGCCCCAGGGCCAAGATTCAGTCCTCTTACGGAGGAAGTTATTAATAGATCCCTTAATTTGGTGAAGACTCTCACTTGAAAACTGTTACTGGGACTATCGGGTCAGAAACACACCCAGCTGTCCGGCTCCTTCTGTTCTGACAAAAAGCTCTGCGAGCTGAAGTTCTCCTCTAATGGCCTCCCTGGAGATCCTGTGGCTGAGCTGCAAAGAGGAGCGTCTTCCTGAGTTCTGCTTCTCCCACACTGCCATTAGGTAGCCTCGACCGCAGCCACTCCATCCAGCAGGCAGGAGTTCTCAAAATGAATTCAGGAAATCATGTGCATAAAGGATGAATTTCCTTTATGCACACTCCAGGATATTCTGTGTGCACAAGTCACAACGTGGGAACTTTTTACATTGGGACCCAGATCACTGGGGACCTGCTGGCCTCTCAGCCACAATGAAACCAGGGCGAGAGAGAGGATTGACACACTTTCCAAAGAGGATTTGGCTTGTCAACAGAACTGGAGTTTAAAAACAAACAAAACAAACACGTGTTTTTTGTAAAAATGTTGTAGGCCTATTTTCTTTGTCAACATTGTGTTATTGTACAACGCCTAACCGAGAAATACTGCCATGTGCCCAATAGAGGACATAAGCACAAATATGCAAACTTCGAAACCCTTGACATGTCAATCCAATCTATATATATACTGTACAACTTCTTAAAATAGGGTGGTGCTGCGCCATAATGGAGGGCAACGATACTAACCAGGGGGCAGAGTAGATATATTTGGAATAGAGGTTCACAACCGCCAAAGTCCTTAATGAATGTTACTATGAGCCCAACACTGTTTTGTAATGTATGATTTATATCAGAAGGTACATTATACAGGTCTGGTCTTTGGTCACTGGACTAACATGTAGTGTAGCTGCAGATTTGTGCACAGCTACTCTTAATGATGTCATTGGGATTTGCCCAAAATTTAAGTTACATTGCTGGCTAGGCTCTACTGAAAAGCATTGATGATAACACTTAAACAACTATCTGCAGTGATAACAGCTTTGAATGGTGTTGTAATTATTACCATAACAGTAGGAACCAGTAACCGTAAGAATACCTTTAACACAAGCCATAAGCCAACAGTGGCAGGGTATTTTTCTCTCCACTTGCCTTCTCCCCAGGTCTTCTCTTACAACAGTAACAGTGTTTCACTATTGACCGAAAACTAGCCACTACCAATACGATACAGTTGATGTGTAAGTCACTTTGCATTGGGAAGTCTAACCAATACAGGGGCCGGTTGCATAAACTTAGTCTAAGACTACTCTTGGCCTCAGACTTGTCTTCGATTGTCAAGTTAGACTATAGTCTAATTAGACTTATCTGTTGCAAAAATATTAATGCTGAATTAATTTGAGATAGGAAAGTTGGCCACCTCTCCTCCTGGCTATTAGTCCAAGGTGGGAGCTTTGTTACTATGGCAATAGTCGGTTAGAAGATCAAATAGCTAACTATTTCAACTGTTTTTCCATTACTTTTAGCTAGCTATATCAACCACTTACCCATTACGTTTAGCTAGCTATATTGACCACTTACCCATTACGTTTAGCTAGCTATATCAACCACTTACCCATTACTTTTAACTAGCTATATCGACCACTTACCCATTACGTTTAGCTAGCTATATCAACCACTTACCCATTACTTTTAGCTTTATATTTCAACTGTTTAATCTAATACCTAATAACTGAGTTTTTGTTAACTATTTCAATAATTTGCCCATTTATTTTAGCAAATTGTTAGCAAACTATTTCATCTGTTTGGATTGTTGCAGCATATTCCTGAATTGTTTCCGAACATCCTAAATGGTTCTAACAACCGTTGGATTTATTTTTTCCCATCCTTGATGTGGTGTCGCTGTTGCATCCACTGTTTCTTTTCTCTTCTGTGAAGTCTTATTTCACCCATAATGCCGTGTGTGACAGGCCTACAGTAGTCACTCACAGCAAAGCTTCATGCAACAGGTGAATTTAAGTTTCTATAGCAAGTCTGACTTAAAGTTATATTTAAGACAAAGACTAGGTCTATTTTTCTGCAACTGGCCCCCTGCTGTTTCAGTGCTGTCTGACATGGTGCCCATTTAAGTGAAGAGCGTAATTCAAAAAGACCTTGTTAACAGCATTACAGCGCTAACAAGCTGTATTGTTTAGGTGAGCTGGGTAATGGTTGAAATGGTTCAAAGGGTTGCTGACTGAAGACAGGTTTCTAGACCTCTCGAAGTCAGATAGGATGTGTATAAAACACCTCCCCACACACATCACTCTAAAAACCAACTCTGAAACATAACTTGCACTAATCTGTGTGGACAGATTAATCTGTTGGGGTCGTCTCCCAAACGTGTTGTGAGCACACTAAAGATTAGAGATGACACGCCATATTTCTCATTCCTAATCTGACTGCATTTGTTTTGCTTCAGATAAAATGACAAAAGTATAATCTACCTGTTGTGCAGAACACTGTTTTCTATCAACTATTGGGATTCAAAAGAAAAAGAAAAGGCCTGTGTCCACAGCACAAGAAAGAGCCAGTGGCAGTGTAAAGATAATGTGATTTGCTCAGTTCGTGCAATTTAAGATGCACGTTATCTTTACAGTTGTCATGCTGGAAGGAAAATTTGTTATTTTATTTTACACGTTGCTTTTAATGATATTGAGAACACCAAATCGGGTGTGCAATCTATTTCTTAGGCAATACATCAAAGATGTTGCCATAATGCTGATGTCAGACATTACTGTGCATTTTGAATGTGATGTCATAACTGAAAAAGATGAATTATTACAAATTGTTGTCTCATCTTTGTAGCTCTGAAGATGAAGATCAGGTCTTGTGGTTGTCTAAAAGAAAAGCAGTGAATTGGATTTTCCTTCATTAGACAGCCATGAAGGGACTGTATCTCCACCAGAAAGAGTTAAAAATCTGATCCAGTGTGAACGCCTGTCTTCATTCAAACATCTGTGAAAGGCTGCCAATGCTACCTTTTGTAAACCGTGATTTGTAGTTTTTAAAGGTCACCCGATTTAAATTATTTAATGCCAGCAGATGTTTCAATAGAGATGGTAGATGCTGCTAAAACACTTTTTTAAGGCTTTACTCGTCACAAGAAGGATAGAATCCCTTAGGCTCACGGTTCGAAATGCTCTCGTGCCCTTTAGTACAGATTAAATTAGGGCTGCCACTAACAATTGTTTTCATTATCAATTGATCTGTCAATTGAATTCTTGATTATCTTTTTAGTCTTTAAAATGTCAGAAAATAGGGAAAAATGCTTGTTGAAATTTCCCACAGGCCAAAGTGATCTATTTGTTTTGCTTGTTGCTTGTTTTATCGAACTAACTGTCCAAAACCCAAAGATGTTCAGTTTACTATCATACATGACAAAGTAAAGTAGGGCTGTCCTAAACCTGAAGCTGACGTGATTATAAAGTGAAACGCTAGTAGCCAGGTGAGCAGTGACAGAACCCATATGCACAACTCGCCAGAAAAGTGAGAAATGGCCTCCGGGAAATAGCTTCGTAAGATGATACATGTCGGCCTGTGGATATAATCATAAATAACTTAAAATGAGTGACTTTTTGCATATTCCTGTAGTACAATATCCATACAACTTGCAAACTATACATACAGTATGTGTAAAAACTGATGCCAATAAATCTGATTTATGCCTTCTATCGTTTTTGAAATATTTCACCGTTATTTTCTAAACCACTACTTCAGAACAACCTCACACAGGTGCCTTTCAACAGTATCTATTTAAAACACCTTTCACGCAAGAGAGGCACTTATCCTGCATCCTGTAAGAGTGAACACACAGCAGGTTAAAAGTTCAGCTGCATAAAGAACAAACAAGCGCTGGCCATCAGTCACTTGTAAATCCTTTTGTTTGGAAAGCAAATGGGAGCCTAAAAGCATGAGGGGTTTATCCATGACGCAGACAGAAATACTTAGACTGTTTTCCCACGATTTATGGCAGTTTATTGTCCACAGTATGGTACGCTGGTGCTTGATGTATGACACACAGATTATAAGAGACTACAATTGAAATGAGATGTTGTTTATTGAGTCAGACGGTGAATGTGAAGCAGGCGGACAAGATTAAAACAGACATGAGGTAAAGGTGTTCCAACTCATAAAAAAAAACTGCTCCATGTGTCATTTATGAGCCTGTAGAATAACCAGATCAACAGTTTTGTCATTCATTTGCAACAGACTGTGGTCTCTAATTAACTTTTGGACAGTTTTGCCGGGCACATAAAATACGCACCGAAGGGAGAAGGGACCAGTTTATAACCCAACACGGAACCAAGATAAATGTTTACCCTCTAGACTTCGTATCAGAGTGGCAGCTTTGTGCTCACACGCTGATAACAAACCGTCGCTGTGTCACAAGAACACTTAACAAGCGGGTCGTCAAAGATCACGCCCTCAATAAATGTTGTTCTTTAAAGCACAAGCCGTTTCTTCACTCGCCAAGACCACACATCTCTTTCTGTTACACCACCAGCTCTCGTTATTGCCCTCTGTTCCAGCATTGTTGCCCAATCTGGCTGGTTGTCTCATAAATAATGCAACTATCGAGAACTAATGTTTAGCAAGGCGATTTGATACGGACTGAAATACAGTGATGTGTCCGTCAGATGAAGTTGACTAAAAAGAACACGCTATATCACACGCACACATTTGTTTACTAAAAAAATGCAACATTGCATTCAGAACAAATATTGATATACTTCCAAATCTTGTCTTGGGAGTGTTGTTTGGATATGTCAGGGAAAACCTGTTTTGTCTATGTTACATCTGAAAAAGTATAGATACTGGTGAAAAGAAAAATAATGGAAAAAAGACAAAGAAAAACAACCTACAGAAATGGATCCAATACATTATCCACAGTAGAAGAAGGGACCCCACTGCAGGGATACCAGATGATACAGATCCATGTCACATCAACAAACACCCACAGGAAATGTAATAAAGCACTCAGTGGTGAGATCATTTTCTCCTCCCATGTCCTCGTGTTCATGCTGCTGTGCGGCAGATTCCTTGCATTTGCAGCAGAAGACAGAGTTACTGCTGTACAACTTGTGTAAAAAAACAAAACACTCCACTTCCACTGCAGAGCCCAGTTTACACCAAACATTTTCCATATGTGACACACAGAGCATCTGTTGGCAAACCTCTTCTGCTACTATTTTAGTTCTCAGCCTAGGAACATGAATCAGAACTTTTCCTCAGCTGCAGAGGAGCAGCAGGGATTTTCCTGTAAAATGTCACCACAGTATTGAACAGTATGGAGACAAACTATTAAGTGTGTGACCTATGCGTGTGCTTGTCATAAAATAACAGACATGTCTTCCTCGTCAGCAGTACAGTCCTCTCACATGACTCGACCGCAAAGGGGTGTCGGGGCCGGCGGCTTTGTGGTGTGTGTTTGAAGGTGGGAGGCATCAGAACGTGAGGTCTTTCTCTCCCAGCGAGGAGAAGCACTGGTCCACGGCCTGCTCGGACACCTCCTCCAGCGTTGAAGGGTTCCACTTGGGACTCTGGTCCTTGTCAACCAGCACTGGAAACATGTCATGACATAGAAGGGGAATCAGATGATGTGACCGAGATGTGGTCAAGCAATGAAAACTAGTATTTATTTTATCCTTTAATAACATTTAGAATAAATATTACCATGTTTTTCACTGTGGTTTAAGTCATATCTCTCCGCATTCATATAAACTATGCTACACCACTCAAATTCATATGCACCCTATTTGTTGACCATGCACTGCAGTGACTTACCGGCTCGTACGCCCTCATAAAAGTCGCAGCCCCTCTGCAAAACAACGGAAACAATCCCATGAGATAAAGAGAAGACCCTTTTAGATTTGGCTCTAAGTCATAGTTAAACTAAAACAGCTGTCAGAGATGATAAAGATAAGTAATACTGACATTTTTACTTTAAAGATGATGTTAATATGTGAAAGAGTATAATGGGCTCCTCAACTTGCAGAGTAATTCACTAATCCTTCAATTCCTAACGAATTATGATTCCTACAAGAGTGAAAAGTATGATTGTTTTTACCATGCAGGCCTGGCTCAGTCGATACTCCATCACCAACACGTCCTGCAGGCTCAGAGTTGATCCCACCTCCAGCTGCTTATGGGTGATTTTCAGGGATGTGGGAGACATCCTGGACAGTATCTGGAAGAGGAGACACAGAGAACGTTCCTGTGTACTTCAATCTGAAAGGTGGTGCTTTTAGATTAAAAATACAAATACAAATACAAATGATCAAATAAAATCATAAAAAAACAACAACAAGCAAAGCAATGTGTAAATAAGGAAAAGGATAGCTATGAATGTTTAATGTGCAAGGCGAGACAGTGAGTCAGTGGTGTAGTAGTAACTGAGGAAGTGGGTTTATGATAAATATTTAATGCCTGAGCTGACCGCCGCCCCTCATCCCCCTCCCTGTTTCAAATGTATCAAATCAAACAATAAACACATAATAACAGCTAACAGCTGACCGGTTCTACAGTATTATTAATCCTGGAGTGATCAGGAGGGGGGCGATGAGGGGAGGGGTGGGCTAGATGAGGGAGGGGGTCTAATCTGGGTCATGTGCACTGTTACATAAGGTTATACGCCTTCCTTCCCAGGTTTGATCTCATTGGAGCATCATGACATGAAAACGACTCAAACAAGTAAAATCAGAGATAAGAGTCACATCCACGAAGAGTCGGTTTTAGAATCGTTCAGGAAAATTTGTGTAATGAAGCCACTCCAGTCTGATAAGAGCTCTGGAATATCTCAGGAGGGATTCTGGTCCAGCCAACAGGACTAAGACTAACCCCATTAAGTGCTTAAACTGAGGTAACCACTAATTACTAACATATACTGCTAAAGCCAAATAATGCCCTGGCTCCATCCCAGCACCGTCAGTGGGATTTATCGGATGGTGGAGAAACAGGGCTGCAGATCGTTCAATTAATACAACAAAAGTGTACGTGTGTCTGAACACACGTACACTTTTCTTGTGGTTATATTTATTATTTGTATATTTGGGAACAGATTCGATGTCAGGAACTGCCAGCATGCCTCTGCACCAGTGTTACTACATTTCGGTAGAATTACTTGGAGAATAAACTGATTGTGTCAGTGATTCAAATCAAGCCGCAGGTCAAGAGCATACCTCTGCTTGTTTGTTGGCGAACTCTGAGCCATCTGCCTTCAGGTTCTGCACGATGCCCTCCACACTGCTGGCACTGAACAGCCTGAAGGGAGGAAAGGTCAAGAGCAATTAAACTAAAATCAGAACGTTTCCTCAATAATGTTTGTTGGTTACCAGCTTTTAAAGACAAGGTTGGAAATATAATATATTTTTCTTTTGTCAACAAAACCCATAAATGGACCAAAACATACATTGAATTGAATTGATGAAGTGTACTAATAAGTATTTTCTGTGTGGCGAAAGCCACTAATATGTCATTCCTCAGTGCCACAGAGCTTTATTGTTGTCCAAAAACGATAAAGAGCATCAATGAACACCAAATCCACAGCTAAAATAGTCCACAACAGATACACTCCCTCCTGTACTCCTGTTTGAGTAACATCTGCATAAACACCACGCCGCCCGGCTTCTCATCCTCAATAGGAATGAATGGTCTTGGGGCTGAGGGCCATATAAGAGTGGGGAAGGGGGAAGCTTGAGAGACATCGAGTAAAACAGTTGGTTTTCGGACTTCCCGTGGCATTTGTTGACAATAAGGAAATAAAAGAAGAAACTCAATGCCTACCTGTCAATATCAGCCATGTGTTTGTCCAACACGAACGGCTTCTCAGCATCTAGACTACTCTGTGGACAGAGAACAATCATCAACACAGGCATACACCAAGTATCTCAAGCGTTCATATGAAAACATATGTCTGAACATCTCATTGCCTATTTAAGCCGTTTGGGATATTTGGAGGTTCAACGTGAGGCCTTGAGGATTCTAACCTGCTTCTGGTATGAATCCAGCACTCTGGACACGTCTTCAGCAGAGGGAGACTTCAAGCCCACCAGCTCCTTCTCCAGCTCTGGGATCTATTGAAGTAGAAGGCTTGACATTAAAATTAGCCACTGGAAAATATGCTTGGTCATTTGTTTGTGAGGTTACTACAGTTCTATATTCAGCCCATCATTTTAAAAACAATTCCATTTTTGGAGGCAGGCAGACCCTTTCCCTCATGGTGATACATTTTTGAAAGACTGGCTACTCTCTTTTTTGTTGTTGTGGATTTGTGTGTAAGTTTTAACCAATAAGGCAGCACTTGGGACAGTGCAAGGGAACTTTGCATATTCCAAAATGGCTCTGTATTTGTGGTTATGGCTTCATTCAATGAGAAAACAACACATATATGCAATGGATATACGAGATATTTATCCAGCCTTGCTTTTGGTCAAACTGCTGTTAAAGTTGCACAAACAAACTAAATCCACCCACTGCACCTCTGTCCTGAAACTCAAGGTCATAGTCCTAAATATAATCTGCTGCCTGCTGTTCTGACCTCACGCCAACAGCAAGACAAACACAACCTGCCTTTGGACCAGCCAGTTGCCAGCCAGTGCCATGTTGGCACCTTTAAACAAGAGTGAGACAGCCAGTGACTCAGCATTCGGCCTTCCAGTGGAGCGTTAACCTCACCGTCCTACCGTGCTCCCGTCCTGCAGCCCCACTCTCACGCACGCAGTGCATGAGCTGCCATGTAGATTAGATAATGAATTAAAAAGCAACATATTGGAAAATCCTGGTTGTTTGGCCCGTCGAGTGTTTGCCTTACTGTCTTATAAATGACATACAGCCTTGTACCGTACCTTCTTACGCTCTACAAAGTGAGTGGCGACTCCAGCTCTCTGCACGTCGCGTCCTTTAAGACGGAAGCCCGTCAAGGCGAGGAACAGTCCCAGCTTTCCCTGGAGCCTCGGCAGAAAATAGCCACCTCCCACGTCAGGGAAAAGCCCTGTCAAAATAAAACAGAAAACTAGGCACACTGAACTAACACGAGCATCCGTCACTGATATTTGATCATAAATTGTCCAACAGTACAAGACACATAACAAACTAGAATTACTGCCTGATGTTTGTTTGTCTGTCCAAAATGTCATCACTTTATCCTATCGGACAGTTGTGTGAAATTGTCAAAATGAGAATACGTATGAGTTACGGCCAAAATCATGGTTAGTGAGGTCACAGTGACCTTGACCTTTGAAAACCAAATTCTAATCAGTTCATCCTTGAGTCCAAGTGGATATTTTTGCCAAATGTGAAGACTGGCAAGGCGTTCCTGAGAATGAGACGGACAACTTGAAAACACAATGCAAAGGCTGTCACAGAGGCATAATCATTTTGATATGGATCCCTTTGAAGTAGTTGAAAAGCTAGCGAGGTTTCACAAAACTAAAAAGGAGGGAATTTATTATTAACCACCCCACAGATAAAAAGTCCCTGAACATGTAAATAATATCTAGCATCTCTTATTTAATGACAATTACTCAGCACCACACTAGAATAAATTTACATAATACAGCTAGGGGTGGAACCAACAATTGTTTTCCTTAATTGATTAATTGGCCGGTTATCTTCTCGCTTAATCAATCGATCCTTTCGTCTACAAAACATCAGAAATCAAGTGAAAAGTTTACTATAGCCCAGGGGGAGGCAACTTTAGGCACGCTGTAGGTAGATCAATAGCAAAATTGAGAGAGTTGATGTGCCCTCTAATTCGCATGCCAAATGACCTCTTTCACAGCCACTGGCAGTTATTTACAGTAGTTTGATTTCTTTCCACACCCACATTCTGCAAAGACCCGCCCTGCTCTGCCTCTGATTGGCTCACCGTCTTCTTTGCAGAAGTTTATCGCTGATGAACAAGATTGGTGGAAGGTTGGTAGGTTAATGATTTCATTATGGGAGGAAAATGATTTTTTTAAAAGTTGCTATGCATGTTGTCTATATGGATGGAAATAAATTACACATCAGTTGGAGATTTCAATTTTGATATAGAATAATAATTAAAATAAATGTTAACCTTAATATTGATATGGCGCACTGATTAACAAGAACATTTAAAAATGGCACTTGGCACTCCCCTGCTGTAGCCCACGGTGATATCGTCAAATACAAAGAAGGTTTTGTCAGAAACAAAATCTCAAATGAAAAAAAAAAATGTTTACACCATCAAATGTGTCACTTTTGCTTGAATTAATTGATTCTCAAATCAGTTGGTGTTCATTTTCTTTTAATTGACTAAAACATGAATCAACTGATTGCCGCAGCTCAATAACCAACTATGTAATCCAGCATACGATAATACTGTTTTAAAGGGTCAGAATATGACCAGACACCAGCACTGTCCTCCACATTTCCCCTTCTACCTCACCAAGAGGTGATTTACGTCCAGTATGATTAGTTACAACCATTAACAGAACAAATGATTGCTGGCACACTGCAAAAACATAAACATGCGGCTTAAGAGCAATCATGATTATGAAAAATGTGCAGCCTTAATCTGCGCCAAATGTATTCTGTATTCTCAATGACGTTTCCATTTGATTTCAATGTTTCTGACTGGAAATCACTTTAGGTTTTCTGACAGCCTTTTTGTATCGTGGTGAGGAGGTGGGCTAGTGGGGTGGGGGTGGGGGCAGTGAATGAGAGAGAGGGATTAGATGTGTTGACCTGATTCACGGCTGAAAATGTAATATCATAAATGTGACAGATTATGGCTGTCGTTCAGAATGCTAGCAGGACCCAGGTTAAATCGGTTAATCTCGCCACAGAAGGGGTTAACGTTTTTGCGCGAGTGTTGTGAGGCTACGAGTGTGTTTGTGTGTGACTAGTTCTGAAGTTATTATTCTAACCTTTAAAAACACATATCCTGAGGGAGTAACGATAATTATTTTAAAGAGAATAATTACTTTTTTTTTTGCGCAATGGGCCCAACTGATCCTTAAAGGAGCTTTGAAGGGTTGGCTTCTGAATTATAAAATGTTGTTGGCAGTGGTGGGGGACTGGAGGGGCGCAGCATTAATAAATCATAGCAAGAGTCCCCTAAAGGGCAGTGGAAGTCCTGATTACATGATGAAATACAGACCAGGACAATGGAGCAGAGCTTTTCCATTTGGCCATCATGAGATGACTTGTGTCAATAATGTTAAAGGGGAACTACGGCCATTTTCAAAATCATCATTCCTATGGTCTACGACGGGCCACAAATAGTAGTAAACATGAACAACTCCCTCATCAAAAAACTCACATTTGCAATGCCATCAGGTATAAAGGGTGGAACAGCTTCACTGACAATGAATTGGTTAAGATGTTATAGATGACACTGAGTGCACCCAGGGGAATGTTGTAATGTAACAGATGAAATAAAAAAAAATATATATATTTTGCTTTTTTTCACTTGAGACGTACTTGTGATGTCAACTCTTAAATGTGCTTTGTAGTAGTTCTGTAACTAGGTGCCGGCAACTTTCATTACCATAAATGTGTGTCTGCCTGCCTGTCTCTCCCCCCTCTGCCCACTGGCACACATTTGTTTGGTTTAGTAAGTTTATTCTTATGCCTTGTTTTGTACCAGATAAAACCCACACAACCATCACTCATGCACACTTACACCACTGATTATACCGACATGCACACCCACATCTTTAGCCCTTAATTGGCACTTTCATTTACTTAATTTGCCTCAAACTGGTTTAATAAAATATATTTTTGGTAGAACTTTATCATGGCATGTCTCCTGGGTGATACCAGGTGTGCCCACGCAGGTGTTTAGATTAGACTGTGGGTTTGTACAGGCCTTCATTGATTAGCGTCTCCCTCTCTCTCCTGTGGTGTTGCACCTGTTAGGACTCACGTAATTACCAGCATAGCCCCATCCAACTTTACGCTGCAGAAAAGGTCTAATTAGCCAGAGTGGGTGTCAAGTGAGGGGGGAAAAGCTTCATAATGAACCAAAGCCCTACTTCCAGATCACTGGGCAATATGGCAAACATCAAATAGCACAATATTTTTTACCAAAAGAATACTTAATATTAAGACAGTAATTATTAATAAAATGAGATGTTTGATAAATAATCATCAGTAATATGGATATAATGACAGGCGAATAATAGAACAGTCTAGTAAGTTCATGCAGCCTTTAAAAATCAGGAGAAAAGCAACACTCATGCCATATAAAACTTTCAAAAATCTAAGATGATATCTAGTGACATATAGAAATATTGATATAGTATCGATATATGGCTCTGCTGTAACTGGAAACTTCTGGAGAGCAACTCAAGAGCAAAAGATGAACATTGATGGTTGTAATACAACATACAGATAGGAATGCTTAAACTCAATTTAGGGTGTGAAATGACTAGGCACTAAGGGCGTTGCACACCAACACAGGTGTTCTACTTGTGAGTTCACTTCACCGATTAGACATTTGTTCAGAAATGCTGGTAAGTACACGCAGGCATCAAACTCAATGTACCAATAAGGATGATAAGATGCAGTTTGTCCCAACCTGGCAAGGGCAAAAAAAGCTCACAGGAGAGCGAGGGGGATATCAACCAACCAAAATGTACTCACGCCTATACAGTCCTGACAGGAGGTGTAATCCACTTTATTTGGTTTAATGGTCATATAAATACATGTACGTACATGAAATCTGACCCCTTTATTGAACCCATTCTAAGCATTAAGGGGCAGTGGGCTGCTGTGAAGCGCCCAGCGGGCAACTTGGGGTTCAGTGTCTCGCTCAATGACACTTTGACATGCGGACAGGAGGAGCTGGGGATGGAACCACCAACAAGTAAAATAAAATTTAAAAAACGCTCCACTTTTCCAGGACTTGAAACTTATGGGATATCGGCATTCTTAAAGTGGAAAAAGCCTGATGCCACAACGTGACTGTAGTTGGAAGAGAGGTTCTTGAGAGGCTTCCATACGCAGTATCAAGCCTAAAATAAGCATGTAGGGTCTCGAAGCAGCTCTGCAATTTCTGCTCCCTAATGGAGATAGTGCAGTGTGAAGTCCAAGTTTCTGATTGCAGAGGGGATGTGCTGATAATAGTGGTGCAGTGGCCTAAAAACAATAGAGTCAATATGTGACCACAGCAGCTCCGAGGGAGATGAACAAAGATTTCCTGCCTACTTCCCAAAGTGATTGGAGAGTTTTAAAGACACCGGGAGATCCTTGCTTTATCTAAGAGCATTAATAATGAGACTAAACGGAATGCATTGTATGTGCTACTTTGCCAGAAAGTACTGTACAACACAAGGGTGTAAATACATGGATTACAGGAAAAGAAAATACAAGACACACCCTAATAGACACGCATACTGCGTCGTCTATCAATCACCTCATATAGCCAATCCTCCGCCTCTGCAATTGAATTGAGGTCCCATTTCCTCCTACTCTTCATTGTGGCCTCACCTTTGGGAAAATGCCACACACAACGGTCGGACGGCACGAACAAGAACCTCAGGCGTTTCTTTCTGCTACACTCAATTCCTGTCCACTGACAACATAATCGTCATTCCTGCGCTTCTCCAGACATCTCTGTCAATTCCAACGCACAGCACTTAAAGCATCAGCTGAGGATTTATTATGGAGTCCGAGCCCAGAATGATCGGGAATGAGCTTGGTGTGTGTCTGTGTGTGTGTGTGTGTGTGTGTGTGTGTGTGTGTGTGTGTGTGTGTGTGTGTGTCTGAGCGAGTGCTTGTGTGTCAAATAGAGAATGATGCGAGTGTCCTTGGAAGTTTGCGAGTGTGAGTCAGTCAGAGCACACAGTCAATAGATCAGAAAATGAACAGAAACACATTAAAGCTGCAGTAAAAAAAAAAAAAAAAAAAACTAACCTTGCCACTTCTACACAAAATACTCCAAGAATTTGACTTGGTTCCAACCAAATATAATAAACTGTGTGCAGAAAGTCTGTCGAGCCTTTAAACTGATGATCGGAGACGCGCCGAGGACCATCTCAATATCCATTAACCATCTTTATGACGTGAAAACACTGACTGAGGAGAGATGGGAAACAGAAGCTTGGCTGGTCAATTCACAGGCTCTTTCTCGCCACCAAACCAGAGGGACTCATGTTGGGTATGATAGATTCCTGTAAATAATTCATACACAATTAAAGAACTGTGATAAACCATCTGGATTAAGTGACAAACCAGCTAGTTTATGCCAGCGTCAACTGTAATTCGTTATTTTTTAGAGATTTGTTACTAATCTCCTCAGTGCCTCAGGAGACGGCCATCTGTCTACAGGGGTCAATTAGCTAAAGAGCAAATTAAAGCTTAGTACTCTGGCAGTAGAACCAGTTTTTGATGATTTCTCCATGCAGCGAGCCATTTAGTTACTGATCAAGCATAATTATATTATGCATCAGATTATGCAAATAAAAAAAACCCCACACAAAACAAGTGTTAGATCCCATCTCTCACCTCTTGATAATTGTTCTGTTTCTCATCCTCCTAAAAAATATGGAGGTCTGCTGTTCTCTCACCATGTCAGGTTGGTGTGTCCTGTAGTCATGGCTTCATAAGCATTTATAATGCCACGGTCAGCCTCTCGACATGATCTACAGCAGATCATAAGGGCTGGGCCAAATGCTTTGAATCAATATCACGTTATCAATGAGGATATTCATTGATATTCATAATTATATTAAAGCCAGGGTGGGTAATGACGAAAGAATGTTTTATTTTTTATATATTGTATAGGCTTCACAACGATAGCACTGAACATTAATAAAACACGGAATTTTGAATTCCCCAACTCTCATAATTGGGAGACACACACACACACACACACACACACACACACACACACACACACACACACACACACACACACACACACACACACACACACACACACACACACTGACAAAAGTGTCAAAGACCATCGGGTACACACGCCTGCTCCGTATTTTTAGCCTCACTGGCTGAAGTGGCATGGCTTCAGGGATATGGCAATGTCACTTGGTCAATCAAACACTTCATCAAACACCAATAGCTCCCCAAAAACTGGGATACCATTTAATCATAAGACATTTGCAGCCCCCACAGAAGGAATCCTCCGTACTTTGACTTTGATGTAAAAAAAACATGGTGAATTTCTCCATAATGCCCCCATAAGGTTGTCATTTTTGGTTCACAGTGAAATGTCTCGACAACTATTGGATGGATTGTCGTGAAATTTGGTTTAGATATATTCATGTTATCCACAGGGGGAATTGTATTAACTCTGTTGATCCCCTAACTTCCTCAAATCCAAACTTCAATTTGTCCGCCATCGTATCGTCTCTCCCATTGAAGGTGCAAAGAAGCAATCGAGTAAACACACATTTTGGGAGAGGAGACATCCTGCCCTCCGAAATGACTGCTTCACAGCCATTTTTATGAGGTCATCTATCATATGCTGTGCTGAAAACAACTCATCTATCCCTCGGTGTATTCTAGTTTCACAGCTTCCCATGCAGACACACATCATGATTATGAATGCATTTGAATTGGATCCAGCTGGGTCTGCAAGTGAAATCACTGCTCCTTCATAATTAATGGTCTAGATACCCGCTCACACTGGTGTGAGCCAACCAGAGCCCCCCACCCCCGCCCACCCCTCGCTCTTGGTGGACAGGAGCTGGTGCAGCTGGGCGGTCTTACCAATGGCAGTCTCCGGCATGGCAAACAGCGTCTTCTCAGTGGCCACTCGAAACCGTCCATGAATTGACAGACCCACACCCTGCGGGAAGAAGAGACATGACATGAGGACAAGATGAGGAAACGGAGGCCGAGGAATACACAGGCCAAGGAGAAGACATCAATAACCGAGAGACCCTGAGCTGAAGTTTGAGATGGAAAATGCAGAGAAGTAAACCAGGCCGACCCTGCGTCAGTGTGTGCATGATTTATGTGCGTTGCGGCCAGCAGGGAGAGAGGTGAAGGCTAATGAGCGGTGTTGGCCAGAGGACATTTCCACTACGGTTTACAATTATGAGGTTTCCATGGAAACGATATCCCCTTGTATACGTCCTCGACTACGCACGCAACTTGTCGATACACAGACAGATGTACTGTACTGCCTGGCTGTGACGGGTGAATGACCACGTAGTTCAGTTCAGTTGTGTCTGACACTTAGACAGCATAGATCAGCCTGAACAACAATAAACTTGAACGAAAATACAGCCCCACACACACACAAACACAAACACACAGTGAGAGCGGCAGCTGTTAATGACCACTTGCTTTGTAGAGCGTATGCACCATTAAAACACAAATAAGAGTGGAAAATACGGAAGCCCTGAGAGGCAAGTCAGAGAAAAAAAAACATTCTAGTGATCCATTTTCTTAAATTTTAAGTCCTTGTGTATCCTCCTAGCTTCTAAAACGCCCACAATCCTATGCGCACGATGCGTTTCCTGTAGGCCCCAATTTGGAAAGAAATGCTAGTAAACGTTCAGTTTTTCACCTCAGCAGTTTTCTGAACAAATGTGAGGCGAGAAATTGCCAATCCAGTTGCTGAATCTTCACTCAGATTAGATCTACAAGGCCTGTTTTGTTTTGTTTTGTTTGTTTTGTTAGTTAATTTAATATTATTATATTTTTTGTATATATGGTGCATTTTCTTTATATTTTATTGCTTACCTGTGTGTATAAATGCTGCTGTAATAAAGTAACTATCTATCTATCTTATTTGAATGATTGTTCTGACTTTCGCTGAGCAGCGACAGACTCTTGCAGGAAGCTATTAATGGCAATAAAAACGTCGAGGGACCGTGGAGTAGGGCCAGCATATTTTCATATCTAACTCTGTGATTTAAGGCTTTACTTTCAACCAAACCAGAGTGGGAGTTTGTTGGAAGTGGCAAGACTAGACTTACCACGGTGTGTTCCACGATTGAAGTAAAAGTAGTGTGTTCTCCAATGAAGTCAGGTGGGTTTGAAAAGAGCATAACGACTGTTTCTTTTCGCATCTAACATGGTGAATTAATGGTTTATTTAGAACAAAGCAGAGTTTGGTGATGGTTGGAACAGTGGAAAGAGCTAACCAAGACGGTTTTGATGAATTTTATTTTGTTTCTGTCGAGTTTCTATGGAATATGTTTTACAAGGACGCACCCTTGACTTTGAGAAACACTCCTGCGTGCTCCACTGGCTCGATAATAGAGGCTGGAAAGTAAGCACTGAAAGCCAGAACCCACTGCACCTCATGGTGTTATCTCACGGGTATTGATTAACCACCATGTCAACCTCGAAACAGATGAACGGTATTACCTGATGCAATCATGCCACCTGCTGAAAACTAAATCCCTGCCAACCCACCATTAGAGAAAGCGTGATTACAGTCGACAACCCGTCTTCACCTCGCTCTTAGCGAACAGCCAGCCAGAGGCAGTGCAGCGGGGTTTGCCTTAAGGCTGTGTGACAAACGACCACAGAGGCTTCACAATATCTGATCGGTGGAGACGAAACAGAACTGAAAGAACCAGATGTAAAAAAAAAAAAAAAAAAAAAAAAACACACAAAAAAGGATCACAAAAGAGACCGACTGGGACTTATGTCAGTTAAGATATTACGCAATGACGACTGTGCTTTGGCAACACACCAGCATTCAGGCGCAGAGCAAACCGCTCCGGTAAACCGTTAGTTCTGGCAGCACTGTTGCCACCTTCAGCACAGTTAGCTGCAAGCCGCCGACTCAGCCCTCGACACGTTAAGAGCCGCGTGGAGGCAATTAATATGTTAATATATTAATATGTTCTAAACATTCTCATTTTGCAACTTTAAGAACACACTTCAAATTTTAGAGAGATTGACAACGTTCAAAGAGAAATTACATTGAGTTAGGGTTCCAGTGTTGTGCATGCTAACTCACTGTCACCCTGTCACAGTTTACTGGGACACTTGAATATAACAGAGCCATGTTTGATGTTATTCACAACACCTGTGCTTTTCCTACTATGACAAGTAAAAAATGTGTGCTGTGAAAAAAATGCCAATTCAAAATTACCTTTGAATTGCTGTGATTTTAAGATCTTTCCCATAGACGTTCTGAAATAAAAGTGAATTCCATTAAACTATCTCTCTATTAACTATGTCATAATAATAACTTGAGTTTTAATGCGGTACGGAACGATTTCGATCTCCTTTAAATATTTTACTGCATTGTTTTCATACCCCTATTTGTTTTCATACTGTAATGGACACCAGCCATTTTCAAGTTCTATATGTGTAAGGTAACACCATCCTCCATTATTTGATACTGAATGAGTCATGTAAGATTGAGTGCACTTAAAATATAAGATCAATTAACCTACACCATAGAAGCCATTTCTCCAAACTGTAGAAATAACGCAACCTGAAAACAACATTTCTCGCAATTAGAAAATTAAATAAAAAAAAAAAAAAAAGAGTAGACAGTCTTCTTGCAATGATTGCTGGATGCACCGGTCCGGAATGAGGGTCCATTTAATCTCACATTACTGGAGTTTTACCATAAAAGCAGTGGAACATTGTTAGGTGCTGGTGTGGCACCACCAAGCACCATATAAGAACATGTCTGCAGATCCTGCTGTCAACAATGGAAATGTGCAAAAGTGCGCAGACGAGCATGTTTATAGCTTATGCTTACAAACAGAATCGACTGCAAAATTTACAACCTGACGGGGAATAGTTTACACTGGCTAAGAATACAGAGGGCTTCATGAGGTCCTCGTAGCGATATTTGGTTTACTGGATACAAACCAAATATTGATAGAACAGGTGGGGTGAACTCCATTAAGATGATGTTGAGTACTTTAGTTGTACAACTTTTTGCACCTGAGTTCTTCAAGAGAAATCTAGGTACCACTCCCCAATAATATTGCTTTAGATTTTGCAGAAGAATCAAGGTTTGCTGAATGGGAAATGATTAGTAACACTGTGCATGAGAGTGGAAAAGCAGAATACAGACGTTTCTCAGTGGGTGTGAAGAGACACAAGTGACAGACAACACTTCTAAACACTGAAAGAGAAAGTGACGTTCGTTTGAAAATGATCCACTTTCAAAACGGCACAGGCTCTGGAAGATGCATGGATTAAAATCTGCCCGGAGGACTTTTTTTTGGCCCTCACCCTCTTCTCATTAGATGATGCGGACATTAAGAAACAAGAGCTCTGTTCTCCAAAGGAAAGAGATTACAGCCATGCGGCTCCGGGCAAATATCCATCAGCAACCACTGCGCCTCGTCTGTTACGAACCCTCCTAAAAGCAGTGTGATCACATCTGAATGTGAGGAGCCTTCCGTATGACTACGTGAATGTTTGAAATCTTAAGAGCAAACTTAAACATGCCGAAAAACGCAGCGCACAGCAGACATTATTAATAACACTTCAGCATTCGCAGACCTTAATTCTAGGGGATTTTTAAACTTGAAGAGAGCAATGAATGATGTGCCTGTGATGAGATCCCTGTGATGTAAGAGGGAGGCAAAAAGAGACGTGTGTGTGTGTGTGTGTGTGTGTGTGTGTGTGTGTGTGACCTGCTAAAGACATGCCTCTTCACTCCCTGGTGGTTTGTTATCACTAACGCAATAATACTCGTTCGACGTGGGAGTTCTGCCCTGAGCTCAGTGCAGATCTGGGAACAGGGACTCTGGTGCCTCTTGGACTTTTTTCCATATATAGAACTCGCCTGTTTTCAACCACTACACACATTAAACAGCAATCGCCCTCGAGGATGGTATGCGTCAACATTGGTGTCTTCTCTCTACTGACATGGCAGATAGTAGAGGTATTCTTTAAAATCACTTTATTCCTAGAGCCATAAAGCCATATACAAAAAAAAAAGGGAAAAAAATGAATTGTGTGAAAAGCGACAAACGTCACAGCTTTTCCACTGGGATGATGAACGGGAGTGACTTGTCTTGTACCACACCATATGGTGCAACATACATCAGAAACACGCACTCAGCTGCCCCTTGCATCCATTACTGCACTCTGCTACCCTACATTGTCTTTTCGTTCTGACAAATTAATTCTAGCTTCCTTCTCTCTTGGAAAGGAAAATGGTAAGTGGGGGTGTCATTGTCATCATGGCCGTCTTAACACGGGGAAAATCAAGCAAACAAGAGGATTTGGTTTCGCTTCACTTCACATCTTCTGGGATTCATCCCACTGTGGATTACCCAGTTTGAAATGTTTACTACACTGATAATACCAACAACAACAAAAAAAGCTGCTTTTGTATCAGCAGTCCTGAGCAGCACAAATAACCAACACATTTTAATGACTCTGACACATCGGTACAGGTCAGGCCAAGATGGTGATGACTTTAAAATCACCATAACAGTCCCTCCAATCAAAGACCAACGTTTGACCCTTCAACCCCCACCCGCTCCCCCCCTCCTTGTGTGGGTGTCCTGTCTGAATCAACCAAGTGGACTAGTTTTGATCATTGGTGCCTTGCCGACTGCTTTGGAGGTAGTTAAACAAAATAAACCTAAAAGAGCTAAAAAAAAAAGGGATCAAGAAACATGACTCCAAATGGATGAGAATGTTGCTCCGTGTCTGCTGGATGTCCGAATAGACAATTGTTTGCTAATATAAAAAGGTGATACTTCGTCAACGTACAAGTTATTATTGTAGCTTCAAGGGTTTCAGTTGTTTACTCTGCTTGTTCTACATTCAAGCCTTGATTCTAAAAGCTAAAAAAGGTAACAACTGAAACGGTTCACCAGTTACAATTTCAAGTTATTGTACCTGTCATGCAAAGTGTAGTCAGTGGTGAGGATTACTAGTCATGTAGAACATCATTAGCATTTTAACCTCCTTCCATTGGTATCATATAAATCAGTGTGCCGGAATTTTGACCCAAACACTTGTCCAACTCCCTGTTCTCCAGCTTTTAGCCTCCATTGAGAAGAAGCAGCGCACCGCTCCAGCACCATGTACAGACAATGTGAATGCAACAACACTGAGAAATCACTCCACACTCAACTAATCATGCCAATGGGCAGAGACAGTCTGAACACTACGAGTTCGGAAGTTCAGAAGAGTAAGCTTTGATCTGCGTTAGCGTACATGACTATTAAAAAAAAAAATACTTCCCATCCAAAATATCGCCCACTTAACTAACAAGAGATTACAGTACAAATAGTATTAGTGTTGAAACCAAAATGACAGAAAGCTCCACATCGCCATGGTATTCCTCACCTTTCTCAGCTAAAAACATAGTCTAAAAACAACATGAAGACACAGCCACCCAATCAAGTTATTGATTTGCACCACATACTGTTGTAAAAATACTCTTAAAGAGATTTCACGAGCACCAGATTGTAAATTGCATCCTAATAGCACAGTGAGGTTCAGTGTTGTACTAAAAGGCTTGTGAGGTCTGTGTGTCTCACTCTCACACACGCACGCACGCACGCACGCACACACGCACACACGCGCACACGCACACACGCACACACACACACACGCACACGCGCACACACACACGATGAGTGATGACCCTGTAGATACTGGTGGTCGTGGTGAGCAACCTCAGTGACACCTCAGGAGTAAATTCACTGTCAAGGTCATGTGATGGAAAAAAGAACAGACAGAACCAAACCACAGACATTTTCTCAGACCAGGTGATTGAAACAATACGAACAGATTACAGACCTTTGCGATGAAGGTCATTTCTGATATATGAGCATTTGTGCAGCTCTGTCTGAATAACGTCTGCTCATGCTTTAATGTTAAGCAAAGGTACCAATTCAAATTCCAAACATATCTGACACCTGGAGGGAAAAAAACGGTGGCAGCAACAATGCTCTGCCACTTCCTATTTCATCCAATCAGAGGCCACCTTGCCACCGGCAGTAGGAGGCAGCGGCCGATAGCTCTCTACTGACACCTACAGTTACATATTAATACCAAGCCCCATTGAGAGAACAATGCTTTCCACTTAAAAAAGGTACCAAAACTCCAACCGTATATTATGAACTTTATATATTAGAAATAATACTCACCCCTCCCATTGTTATTCCTTCAATAAGGGCGATGTAGGGTTTCCTGCATGCTCCTTAAAAGATAAAATAAAGTGTTGTTGTGGTGTGGTGTTTGGGAATGTAAAAAGTGAGACTATGTGAATAAGGACCCATACATAACAGATATTTGATAATATAGGTGTTATTGAACCTGTAACGCTTACCAATAGCATTGTTGAGAATGTATTCCTCGCGGAAAAAGTCCTCTGCCAGAGGGTCTCCAACTTTCCCTGCTTCTGTGACCGCTGAAAGGAGAAAACAGATCAAAGCAAAAACATGTCTGGTTACTAAAATGTCACACTGTTGCACATACAAGCTCTCCAAATTAGGAAACACTTTTTTTTTAATCATTCAGTGTACGGAATAATTTTTCATCCAGGTGGTTTTAGTCTTTGGGGATTCTGGAAATAGCTCCAAAACAATGATTAATATCTTTAAACAACCTTCAAACGCGTAATTCTCTTTTAGAAGAACTGATGTCGTACGAATGTATGCCATGACATGAGAGGCCCAAACTGGGGCTACACAGACCCCAGTGATTGATCCTTCAAGGCTACTGCTCACCTCTGATGTCTCCACCAGCACAAAAGGCTTTTCCACCTGCTCCTCTGATGATCACAATGTCAGTCTCATTGTCATTTTCCCATTTCTAGAATAAAATAAAGCAGCAAATTTATAGGAAATTATCATCAAAAACAAACGTCCCTCGCTGAAACAGGTTTCTTCTCCATTTTAGTGAAAGTTTCGACGTTCAAAACAGAAGCTCCAACAAAGACAACACCAAAACTTACTATTGAGATCCTAAACACAACACCATCACAATTTGTTGGATACTAGATGACACAATGGGTTTTGGGATATTTATAAAAAAAAAAAAAAAAAAAAAAAACATTATACAATAGTTGTGTCCTCCAATTTACAGTGAAAGACGGCAATTTGTATTTGATGGGAGGGGATGACTGTATTATTACAAACACTTGTACAGTACTGGTGTCTTCTGGTATCGAATTACATCAAACCTTGTGTTTTTTTCCAGGAAGTTAAAGTAATGACATTCCTTCATAAATAGTGTGTAAAAAGGTTTTCGTAAAGAGTACAGGTATCCATCCGAAGCCATTTACAATCTGTAACACGCTGCTATGATAAATGACACTTGACACGCTCGAGGCCATGACCTTCGACCCCGGTTGAGGTGAGCATTAACCAAGCTTTTCCCATACCTTGAGCTGAGGGTAGATCTGTCGGATCATGGTCATGTTGAGGGCATTGAGGACTTTGGGTCGGTTTATGGTGATAACACCTGCGCTGCCCACTTTCTCCAGAAGAACCTCTGGTTCCACCTGACTCGACATCTGATCCAAAATAGAGGACAGATTGAAATACACAGCACAACTAAATAAACCCATATCATTGTATCCATACAACCTTCACTACACAGTACTGTAAACCTACGGTAGTTACAATATTATTACATGTAGGGACATGAGGGGGGCTCACCATGTGGCCCTGGATTCGCTGCAGTCTGCAAAGGGACCTCAGTCTGGAGGAAACGGTAGTGCAAAAACAGAAATATTTACATGCTGGACACACAGCATCTGGAAACATCTGGTTTCGCAGCCTCACAATCAATCAATGTATCAATGAATCTGCTGCCTTCTGACGAATTCAAATTCAGAACATTAACATAAATATATATGACCTTAGACTCCCAGTTCGTCCACTTACTATCACGACATTATTACTTAAATATATTACACAGTAACGTTAGCCAGCATCCTTTTGACTTAGTTCAACCTTTTTACAGCACATCTGACATCATATAACAAGCTAACGTCACATGACACCAAACTCGGAGTGTCAAGAGGACAACTAACCCCAAACTATACAGTAGAAGTGCGAGAGAACCACTGTCACCTGTACCTGCAAGCGGACGTCAAAATGGTGAAGGACATTGTTATCTTTGACTTATGTCCCGTGGCGAGCGGCTGCACTCTCAGGTCCTGCTTTTTGCTCTCTCCTCTGTACTTTCTGCGTTCACTTCCTGAAAGAGACGCCAAGCCGCCCCTGATTGGTCGGCGTGATGACGTCACGATGGGCGTACGCACCACCGAGAGAGATTCAGTCGGCGCTATGTTTCTGCCACACTGCCACCTACTGGGCAGAGGAGGTGCTCTCAGTCCTGTATTCTTAAAATACGGAACACATTTATTTTACTATTTTATATTTTTTATGTCCATTCCTGGAAATATTGAAAAACAATGGTGAAAATGACTCCGAGGCCAGCAGCTTGACAGTATGACAATGCTCGTTGGACTGTGTTTACATTGGGAAAACTCCCTGTACTTAGCCTTTGTGAGTTAGCCTACTTGCACTTTACTTTGAGTACACCATATTACTCCTCTACATTTTACTGGGAAATATTGTACTTTTTACTTTACTTTAGTTACCCAATAGTATACATAAAGAAGTTAAATGAGCTTTTCCTCAACCAGCTACAACATCAAAAATACTGCGAACACAGAAATGCATCACTGATATTAATCCAATAATATATTATAAAACTATGACAGGGGCCATTCTGTATAATGAGTACTTTTATGCATTCTGCACATATTTGTGTTTTCTTTTATATCGTTTTTTCTGTACTGATGTTGATACAAAGCACTTTGTAACGTGTTCAAAATAAATAAATAACTACAATTTTAGAGTACATTGTGCTGCTAATATGATACTGTACTATACTATACTATACTATATTATATCATATCATACTATACTTTTACTTAAGTAAAATTATGAATGCAGGGCTTTAATAATTGACGTATTGCTACTTTTACTTAAGTTGGGATCTGGATGCATCTTCCATCACTAACTACAAACGTGCAAGTTTAGTTTTTTTCAAATTAAAAAACAAAAACTGGTGAACTTGTACAAGGGTGGGTATCAACATTAACAAGTGTTTGATTGCACAGGCTATCATAATGAGATTAGGGTGATTACACCGGCAGTCCCAGGGTGTGGCGTACTGCTGTGTGACGGAGGTGTGGCTGAGCAAATGTACTCAGATTACCTTCCTTGGGCAAATAGAGAGCGCACCTTGGTGACATTAGCCCGAGTAGCAAATAGGTGTATAAAGAAGAATAAAGACAATATAAAATGGAAATGCAATACAGTGCATCGTTACTTTAATAGCATTTATTATACACAGAAATCACTTTTATTTTATTTTATCATTAACACAATCATGGATAATAATGCATGCAATGTGTCTCTTACACCAACGTTATAAAATGTGAGTAAATGCTTATACTGCATCAAACCATATCAACAAGTCATGATATGGCTGACCTAAAATCATTTTCAAACATCCAGCATTGTTGGATGCTGGATGCCTGTCAGTTGAGAGTCAGAAATATATGTTTAAAAGATTATATGTGAAGAAACAATTAGGCAGTGACATATTGATTATAACATTTGTTTCTGAAGATGAAGGTTTCAAGGTGCCAACTTGTCTTTTTCCTCCTCCTATCCAGGAGTCTTTGTCTAGTCAGAGTCGCTGCTGCAGGAGCTGCTGGAGGCCTACAGCAAGATGACACGACACACAAACATCAGTGAATCACTTCAATCATCTACAAAACTAATGTGAAGCTTAAATTATAGCTGTTTTGTTTACATTACATTTGAGAAATGTGGTTCATTTCTTGACTAAAGATTGGAAATAATTTGCTTGGACCAATGATACAGCATTTCTTTTAATTTCCTGTGATCAGTTCACATTAGGCTGTAATGTTCTATGTTTCACTGTTTAAATTCTAAATAAAGTCTAGTCTCTGGAGCAAACTGAAACAATACATCATATTTGAGAAAATGACTGAGTCTTACCCCGTGACATTCCTTTCCTTTCTTGTGACACTTGTCATGCTTGTGACCATTCTTGTGCTTGTTCTTGTGCCCATGTCCGTGGCACTGTCCATGGCCCTCTCCGTGCTCCTGTCCGTGGCCCTGTCCGTGGCCCTGTCCGTGCTCCTGTCCGTGGCCCTGTCCGTGGCCCTGTCCGTGGCACTGTCCATGACCCTGGCCTTGTCCGTGCCCCTGTCCGTGGCCTTGTCCATGGCACTGTCCATGGCCCTGTCCGTGGCCTTGGCCGGGACCATAACCAGGTCCGGGTCCGTAGCCCTGTCCTTGCCCTTGGCCGGGACCATAACCAGGTCCGGGGCCGTGGCCCTGTCCTTGCCCTTGGCCGGGACCATAACCAGGTCCGGGTCCGTGGCCCTGTCCTTGCCCTTGGCCGGGACCATAACCAGGTCTGGGGCCGTGGCCCTGTCCTTGCCCTTGGCCGGGACCATAACCAGGTCCGGGTCCGTGTTGGCCTCCATATGGACCTTGAGGCTGAGAAGGGTAGTTCATTGGTGGTGCAGTGCCTGGAGGATGTTGAGGGTATCCCCCTGGCATCTGCTGAGGATGGTTTGGGTAACCAGGAGGGTTCTGGTTTCCTAAACATAAGGAGAAAAAAAATAATAATATGCCATACAGTTAATACTTGGAAAAAGTGATTATCAAGTCTGTGATGCATATTCATTCATTTAAAAGTATTTGTGTTATTTACCTTGGTTATATCCAAACATTTTGAAACCTCAGATGATACTACAGATCCTGAAAGAAAAAAAAAAGCACAGTTTGTCTTTTAACACACATACACAACCATGTAAGAACCTAAGAGAGCAGCAAATCCGAATGAAGCAGAGTTTCAGAGGCAAACCTACCACGTGCTGGAGAGCAGACCCACAGTCGCAGCCGTCACCTGATGCTTCTTTTTATGTGCAGTCCACTTCACATCACAAGGGGCAGGGCCTGAACTCCCATCAGAACATTTTTGCTTTGTGACCTAAATGGGTCTGTGTAATCTTTAACATACAGACAGTATAACGTGTAAACAGTGTAACATGCAACACACACCCATCAAAAAAACGATTGCGATTTTGTTATAGTTTTCTGTTTTTAAAAATCTGGTTTAAAACTTGTGTTTTTGTCTGGCAATGAAAGATATTTTGATCATATGCAGACACTATACGCACCCGATTATCAAATCTTAGATGTGAGTTCCAAAGAACTTAACATTGTCAACCTTGAGATCTAGTTTTGATAAGCGGACTACCTGCACGTATGTATCCCTACTCAACACTCGGAAATGATTAATGATTAATATGTGGATGACTCAAGCCTCATGTCTCAAGTTTAAACATGACATCAACTAATACTATATGAATTACTGCACAGTACACAACACTGCACAAACACAGACGTCCACTGATTGGGGCTTTGAAAGCTTGGGTTCATAGAAGGCAGGGTAGTAGCAGAAGCAGCAGTCGCTCCCCCAATGAGAATATGTACTGTTCCATGGGGGCAGTTCTCTTGGCTCGCCTTCCTTTTCACATTTACACAGAAAGGCACCAGGCTACTCTGCCTTACTGTTGCGCACTAAAAAGAGGTGCTGGTAATCACATGACACTGATCTCAAAGATCAAACGGGGCTATTACTAGAACAAAAATAGCATGAATAAAGAATTCACAGTGATTAAGCAGATGATTAAAACAGAATTTAAGTCCTGGGGAGCGGCAGGGTGTGTAACTATTGGTGAAAAACACTGCTGGACAAAGCTTTTGTTCATTCAACGCTCCCTGGGTAAATACAGATAATATGAATACACACTGATAGATCAATGTTAAATGTTAAATGTTCTACCGAACACACACACACACACACACACACACACACACACACACACACACACACACACGGTGTAATGGTAGACTACAAGGTCAAATGAACTGAAGAGGCAGAGGCACTTTAGGGATTACTTGCTTTTATGATAAATAGCAAGCAGTTTAATGTTGTTTATCACAAGGAAACAATATGATCAGTGTCTAGTACATCAAAAGCAGACAATATGTCGCACACTGACTACTGTGAAAAGTAGTGAAATGTATTGGCTTAACACTTCATAATATGTGACAGTTGAACCTGAATTTAACAACTTGTGTGGCGTTTACCAGCCCAACATTTGTTTCGATGCTTTGAAATGTAGGTGGTATTGTATACTGTGAGGTAACAGGATGAAGGTTTCCAGGTGGCATGGAAGCCTGTTCTTGTTTCTTTTCATCTTCATCTAGTCCGAGTCGCTGCTGCAGGAGCTGCTAGAGGACTACAGCAGGGACAAACGACGTGTCAATCAGTTAACTGAGTAAGTTATGAATTCACAATTGAATGACATAATCAGTAACAATCAGTAATAATCAGTTTCAGTAGTGTGTCTTTGGGTGACAGATATATTTGTGGATCTAGGATTCCATTAAATACATTAATTTCCATTAATAAAATGATTCATTCCTGACTTATTTTATGTTTTGTATCTCAGAATGACTTTGTTTGCTGCTTTTGTATTTGTGTTTACGGTTTGAGCCACACTCAACCTTAAACCTGAACCAGGAGTGTAGCCAGTTGGTTTGTAGAGCTAAAGAGAGCTGGAAAGTGGCACCTTTCACATACCAGTCATTTGACCCATTCCTATTATACAAATATTGATTGCTGTCACTCCATGGTGATCTCTCATTATTTATTATGTAATTAATTAATTATTTCGTCAAATTTGACAGAGGAGTTGTTGGAAAAGGACAAAATAAATCAAATCAAAACCATTTGGGTCCTGGACCATTGTCGTCATGGTAAGATTTTACTCTCTTCAGCTTGAAACCAACTGTACACTTCTGGTTCAGAAACAAACTGTTGGACAAATACAAATTGTGGGCGTACGGTGACACTAGAGTGACAGGTGTTTCTACTATTTTGTCCACTCCAGAGAGTTGAATTAACACCTCTCTAAAACAGATTCCCATTGCAACCTTAGGCTTGCTATAGTTACTAAACAGGCAACCGAATGTATTAAGAATCTCAGAATGTGATATGTGAATAAACTATTTCACATTTTTAACTTTAACATTTTAAAAGAATTGCACGAGTGTAATTGGCTAGTTATTACTAGTGGACTGTGATACAGCTGGTAGAATGGAGACTCTGTGATTTGCACTTTACAATGATCAATAAATCAACTGGATCTTACCCCGTGACACTTATTTCCTTTCTTGTGGCAATGGTCATGCATGTGACCGTGCTTGTGTTTGTGGCCATGCCCATGCCCGTGATGCCCATGCCCATGCCCGTGCTCATGCCCATGTCCATGTCCATGACCACGACCACGACCACGACCGTGTCCATGCCCATGATCATGATCGTGACCGTGTCCATGTCCGTGTCCATGATCGTGATCATGTCCATGTCCATGTCCGTGTCCATGATCGTGATCATGTCCATGTCCATGTCCATGTCCATGATCGTGATCGTGATCATGTCCATGTCCATGTCCATGATCGTGATCGTGATCATGTCCATGTCCATGTCCATGCTCATGACCACGATCGTGACTATGCCCATGTCCATGATCATGCTCATGACCATGACCATGACCATGACCATGACCATGTCCGTGTCCATGTCCATGTTCATGACCATGATCGTGTCCATGCCCAGGACAAGGACCAGGACCAGGATCAGGACCAGGACCAGGACCATGACTATGACCATGTCCGTGCCCATCATGACCATAGCTAGGTCCATACCCTCCACAAGGTGGGACTACAGGATAGTACACAGGTGGTCCACATGGCTGAGGAGGGCAGGGTTGGGGTGGGGCAGGGCCTTGTGGACATTGAGGATACTGTCCTCCTGGCGTTGGCTGAGGTTGACCGCCAGAGGGATACTGGTTTCCTTGTGAAACAAAAGGGGAGGGGCTCATCATTTTTTGCATTCAGTTTGTATACACTTGATGTTCAATGCAATAAAGAAAGTTTTATATAACGGACGGGGATGGTGTTTTAGTAAAAGTAAAAAAAGACAGTTAAGACAAGAGAGGGATTTACCTCTGTTATTCCTGTACATCTCAAAATTTCAGATGCAAACCCTGAAACGGAAAGAAGACACTTCAGTACACACAAATCCACAAATTAAATAACTTTTAACGTAAATTCAGATATGAGCAGGTGCGAAACCTAAAATGCGATATTGTGTGGAAATAAAGCAAATGCAGTCCGCTGTGGAGAATGGACTGCACATCCGAGCTTCAAACTCCAGCTGCTCATTAGTTGGTCTCGCTGGAGTTACTTGGTGAGCCAGGTTTAACTGGTGATCAGCCAGTAGACCAGTTTTGTGTCGCTGGTTGAGAGGTGAGCAGCCAGGTTGGTAAAGCTAGTGTAACCAGTCAGTTGATGGTAGACCAGATGGTTTCAGACCAGCATGGCCATGGTGTCTAGTCATATGATTTCACTCAGCAAGACTAACAGAATGAAGCATCAGCTGAATCTGAATAACCACCCGACATCTCTTGAAGTCATACTTGTGCTATCTTCAAATAATTTGAGTGTTTCGTTATGCTAGCCATGGTCTATTTGTATGTCTTATGGGAAAAAGAAGAGACTGAAAAGCAGAATGAGCATCAAAGATTTCACTGAAGAATGCTCCGCCATGCCAATTTAGTAGTAAAAGGAGTAAAACAACAGGAGAAAGCTTATAAGATTGTCTGTCTCAGCACTGCCACACACAGGGATGATGGAAGGGCCAAAAGAAGAACGATAAATGTTTTCTAAAGGAGACAGCCAATGGCGCCCCTGGTGGTATAGTTTTTTGTGTGTTTATTGTGCTCTTAAGACCTATATCTGGTCATTGTTCTGTTTTATATAAATAAATTGGATCTTAGCATTATAGTCATTATTCAATCCATATGCTCAGATTTGTTTTCAATATTTGAATATCCTAACTGTCTTTTCTTCTAAGCTGGCTGTAAAATAGTGTCTCTTGCTTGCAATAAATGTAATACAGAAACAGATATCGTAGTTTATTACTGCCACTCTCAACAAGAGGAATTATTCTGCATATGCATTGATAGTAATGTTGTGTGTCCAGTTCTGGCAAGTTTATACTGCAGGTATAAGTTGGACCAAACTATTTCATTTTTTTGTTAAGAACCCTACAGAGCATGCCTAGTGGGAGGGACACTGGAGAAATGTGCCCATATGTCAGAGTGGCTACTGCAACCCATGGTGTTCGAGCATGTGTTTATTTAAGAGAAAATGTTTAAAGACATTTGAGATGCAAGGCATAGCGCTTTCTATGTGAACAACTGGAAACCAAACTAAAGTTCCTACAAGCTGGTGAAGTGCTCTAACTAACAGGAACCGCTAAGAATAGCTGGGATCTGGTAATATATGCTGGTAACTGGTGAGTAGATCATAGCTGGTAAGATTAGGAGCTGTGTGATCAGTGATAGCTGTCACAAACTTATCTCAAACTGGTTCAAGAGTTGCATTGTGCAGTTTGTATAAATATCAAATATAATTTACATATTTCTTCATAGGTATGATAAAGACACAATCACAAAATTATGCAATACATTTAACAAAGGAAATACACACACACACACACACACACACACACACACACACACACACACACACACACACACACACACACACACACACACACACACTTACTTTATGTTATTCCCAGATAGCTATTAATGAACTTACCGTGTGCTGGAGTTCAGATCCACAGCTGCAGCATTCAGCTGGCTCTGCCTTTATATGAAGCCACGCCTAAACTACAAAGACTGCCAATGGCCGTCATCAGGGGCTGAGCCTCAACTCCCACCAACAATTCATTTTTTGTGGTGTGAAAACATTTTGAGATTTTGTTCCTATTGATGACATAACCGTTTATGTGATTGTGTCACCACAGGGCACCCTGGGTTTCCCCCAGGATTGTTTCAGTGTTTTACAAACTCCATCAGAACCATTTGAAGGGGTCAAGGGTAGAGGCTGTTGTATGATGGACAGATTGTGAGGCATATTTGTGAAATTGAATGAAAGTTATGAAAAGTCAACACAGCTAACCAAATAAAGAGGTTGACCTGAATACAGTGCCAAGTCTCAAGGGGAAAAAAACCTGAAACGTCCCACCAGTCAGAATAAAGAACGAATGAAGCAGTGTTGCGAGACTCTTCTCTGTTTTCTAAACTTTATTATCTTATAGTGTTTGGCACAAAGCCATGACAGTGAAAACAGTCAGTTTTGACAAACTTTGTCAGGACATGCTTTTGAGTTGCAAAGAACCTTGCCAGTTCATATGTAATTCGAAGCAAAGGTTGGCAGGTGGTAACTTGTCTTGTCTCTTTTCCGAGCCAGGAATCGTCATCTAGTCCGAATCACTGCTGCTGCTGCTGCTGCTGCTGCTGCAGGAGCTGCTGGAGGACTACAGCAGGGACGAACACACAAGAAAGAAAGAAACAATTTAATAATGGTATTTAGTTGTGCTCACTGCCCTGAAAAAAATAACTCTTAAAAAATAAGAACATTTTATTGACAAGCTTTCCTTGCCCTCGAGTAGCCTGTATAGATAACTACAAATTTGACACTATATCACAAATAAATACAGACTGGGATAATATTAATAGAGTACCAATCAATATAGAAACCCATTTTATACATCTGTTTGAACACTCTATATCAACAAAAAAAATCTAAATATCCCATATTTACAAAAAGGCTAGTCATGTCAGATAATGCTCTACATATGAACAGACAATTGGAGCTGGAGCAGAATAAAATTTGGATGATGACACCTGGGAAAATATATATATGTTCTAGAAGTGACAAGAGTTGAGTAGGCAGATATAGAAAGAACATGATTAGAAGGTCAAATTAGATTATTTTGCTGACAGCCATTTTTGCAAAATGTCAAAGAAGAAATGGAGAAAATTCTAGAAATGGACAGACTATTGTTCCTATTGGAAGTATCAACCTGAACACCGCTTTACCACAGGCCAGTGTTATATACTGTATGTTTTGTTGATGGGAAAATAATTACTTCTAATTGGATGAAGCAACATCCGTGTTCAATGGCTTCAAAAAGTCAAACATGTTTACATGATGGAACACGTGACTGCCCAGCAACTAACTAACTAAACCAAAGGAGATGGATTAGTTATTGACCATCTTAGTTGAGAATCTTACTGTTTGGATGTCTTATTTTTAGGTATATGTACAGGTAGGTGTGTGAGTTCTACATCTGTACAGTGTTATTTCATCTAAATGTTCATGTATGTCAATTGAAGCCCAATCTCAAGGTGATTCTGTTTTGTCATGTTAATTGCCAATTATTAGGTGTTGATGGCAATAAAGTGCAATGTTCCACTGAATTCTGAACAAACTCCACTTTCTGTTGTAAATGAACTGAACACTGCGATGTTTAATCTTACCCCGTGACAGTCCTTTCCTTTCTTGTGACACTTGCGATGCTTGTGACCTCCCTTGTGCCTGCGCCTGCACTTTTGCCCTTGTCCATGTCCTTGTCCATGTCCATGTCCATGTCCATGCCCATGCCCATGCCCATGTCCATGTCCATGTCCATGTCCATGCCCATGTCCATGCCCATGCCCATGCCCATGCCCATCGCTATCGCTATCGCTATCGCTATTTTCATGCCCGTGTCCATGCCCGTGTCCATGCCCGTGTCCATGTCCATGCCCATGTCCATGCCCATGTCCATGTCCATGGCCACCACGGCCTCCTTGATTACAGTGCCTCCCTGTAATTTGTCAAAAAAACGATATCTAGTAAATGTGAATGTCAAGTATGTAATATACATTCAATACATTTGGAAGAAAGAGGAGAGAATGAACCAAAAGCAACTGTTATTTACCTCGTCCAGACATCTCCCAAAGATCTCCTTCAGGCAAGTAAATGTCTCTTCAAACGATAAATAAGAAAACACTTTACAAAAGATTCAAAAGTAATAGCAAATGCAACTGCAAGGCCTGTTAAGGGGTGATATGCTCAACAATTAAAAATGATACCAAAACCATCTGCATGCATATATATATATATATATATATATATATAGAGAGAGAGAGCGAGAGAGAGAGCGAGAGAGAGAGAGAGAGAGAGAGAGAGAGAGAGAGGGGAGATCAGCAAAGGTTTAGAGGTGAACTCACTGTGTGCTGGATAGCAGATCCCTGGACACACCTGTTACCTGCTGCTCCTTTTATGTGATGCTCCACCTGAACTTAAAGCAGTCCATCAGGCCAGGGCAACGCCCTCCCTCTCTTATCAGAACATATTCGCATTGTGAGGGTACGGTATGTGAGTGGCACTGTGCATAATAGCTACATGTACCATAAGTACATGTAGCTATGTACACAATAGGAATATTGCAAATGCATTGAAATAGCAATTGGATGTTACTTGTAAATCTCGTACTGGTGTTGTGAACATAACGAGATAACTACAGCTCGGGCCGTGTCTCACACACACAAACACACATCATGTCACGTAATGTTCTAGTTTTGAGTTATGTCCTCCGCACGGATAGTTTGACAAGCCTCTTTGTTTGGAACATTCTCCTCGAAGTGAAGTAGTGTGATGTTATCAGGAGAGAAAACTCCTCTGAAGGGTGATGACAGACTTTTAGTATGAGCGATCGGTTTTCTTTGCGTGCCTACACACACCAGTCACTTATTTACAGAAGAGGAATAGGGCCACATGAGTTTAAAGTCAGAATTGTAAGATTTAAGTCACAATTCTGATAATAATAGAAATTTGGATATTCAAGTCTGAATTCAGAGATTAAAATCAGGAATTCAGAGTTTAAAGTCAGCATTCTGACTCTTAACACAGGGTGAGCAATTGATATAGAAATTAACATTTTGTGCATCAAGTATTCCTTTAAGGACGTAAGCCTTAAGTACCAAGTCAAGTCTTTCAGGATTAAAGTCTCAGGTTTAGTTGAGTCTTTAAGCAGTCAAGTCTCCCATGTCAAGCATCTCAAGACAAGTATTTTAGGAGTCACATCTCAATTCTCAGGTTAAGATTTGAGGGGGTCAAATCATAGGTCAAGTCTTTAGGGAGTCAAGTCTCAAGTTCTTGTTTTTGTACATTGTATAAAGAACAATCTAAGAACTGTTGTTTATTGACAGATCCACAGGAATATTTAAATACATGTATAGATTTTACCTTGAAATTTAATTTGAACTCTTGTTGTGAAAATAATTCACGATACGCACTCTCCTCCTCCTTCAACGGGAACATCCTTGCTTCAAAAGGACTGGTGAAAATGAGTCACTTTCTCATTCAAGTAGTACATCTGGGGGAAATCACCCGATTCATACTGTGATTAGAATCAGATTTGTCATCCAGAAGAGACATGTGAGAAAGGTGGGGAAGGTAAATTAAAACCAATTTTCGTATCAGCATCTGGTCACGCTTAAGACTTACCAAAGAGTAGACAGGACTGGCTCAACCTGTTACAAAGTCTTGTCCCACTGCCGTGAACCGTCACCTCAGCGACAAAAAAATAAACAAACTCTCAAAACATTCCTCACACGACCATACCTGTAGCTCTTAAACAAGTAAAAAATATCAGGTGTGCCAGAGACAGCGATAGGGGTCGAAGGGCAAAGATCTGGAGCGTTTGTAACAAATTTGTTCTCCACGGAATACATCAGGGTATAATGACTGACCAATAAAGTAGAAACTGTGACTGATGCCATAAGTGCTTGCAGTGAGAGTGAATCCCTCAGACAGTCTACAGAGACTGAACGTTTGCACATTTTGAAACCCCGCTGCCACTTCCACTCTAACATCTGCTGGACTGTACACTCAACAATAGGAGAACAAATACCAATGCAGCAGGAGGTGGTGCAAGGCTGCTCTGCCAACTTCCTCATTTTGCATAAAGGATTCAAACATCTTGGGACACAGAAGTTCATATATTGGATGTTTCAAAAGAAGTCAACGTGTTCTCTTCTGTGAAGGCCTCCGTTTGTGTCGCTAGGCTGCATTTTGTGTTCTGCACAGAAACATTTGGTCTTATCAATACAACAATTCATGATTGATCAGGAACATGTATTGTGAGTTTATTTGAATTTTTTTAATAGGGCACATTTCCATACAGTACGTGCTCTGGGTTTGATACTTAGCTGAGCACAAACCAATGTGAAGCAATTCAGGTACAAGTACATAGCCAAGCACATCCATTGGAGATACGTCCAGTCAAGATAATACCATAGAAAAATAATTTATCCGAAATGCGAATGTCAGGGGTATAAGGCAACATGGACATACATGTTTTATTACACTTAGCAAACCAGAGGACATGAACTGGGTGTCTTGGATAGCAGCATGTTATTACGAAATGTTTTGAGGGAGTAGCTCTGATGGATGAGCTGTCATGGAATGTCAACACAGAAAGTAATTCAAAGAATGAAGAGCGGGACTTTATCTGATGGATTCAACTCTGAAGACACAGATGAAGTGTTCACAAATCCAAACACAGAGAGCTTGTGCACAATTGACGTAGGCTGACTGGATTTCAACATTCATTACTGCCACAGGACAGTTTATGCGTCACCCGCTAACAAGATTACATTACACGTCCCAATGATGAACTGAAGTGAACGTTTTCTCATGCTGGCATATAGTCCGATGAATCCTTTACAAGTCTTCACAGCTTGACCTTGCCAGCCAATGGACTGCTGGGGTAAAGTGTTGAGAAGCGACCGAGGGTCCAGACTGTGAAGACATTTCTGTAGGAGGTGTAGCTGATCGCACAGCTCTTGTTGAACACACCCGCAATATTCTCCTGACGAGGGGAGGACAGAACATACGATGTCAAGGCTCACATTCAATTTTATACCGTCACTGGATTCATTTCTTATTAGTTGTAATTTCATGTAATTAATATGATTGATGGGAATCACCTGTGGCCAGTCTCCATTGGGCAGCTGGCTGTCAATCAGCAGCTGCACTCCTCCCTCAATGGCCCGCCTGTCAGGATGCCTGGTTACGCACACAAGAGGTTTCAATTTCATTTATTTTGCTTGGAATCGGTTCGATTCCACTTAATTCGATCCCATTTACTGTCAACAAGTTTCTTTCGTAGCCAGGTGAATAAACTGGCAAAGGCAAATACACAACTAATATAAATACATGACACACAACGAATATCAACAGTAGAGCTTTACTCTGGCCTGGACCAACACAAAGCCAATGCAAATTTGCTAAACTTGATCCCATTATACCCAGTTGCATTGTGATCCAGTGTAAACACCAAGCCTTTGAGTTGAGCGCTGCTTTACCTGACGGCCATGAGGCCTAACAAAGCCCAGCAGGTGTTGTGGATCTGAGCGCTGCTGCTCTGGACGTAGCGCCGCTGCTCACAAGACTCAAAGTCCTCCCCCCAGCCTCCGTCCGGCATCTGCCGGTCCAGCAGGAACTGGCAGGCTCTCTGCACCTCAACGCACACGTCCCTGGAAACAGAGGCACAGCCGTGTAATTAAAGTAGGCTAGGAGTTCATGGATGTCCTGTGTGGCTTGGCAGGTCCATTTTCAGAATTCATGAATTATGTTGCTGTGGGTCAAAATCGATGTTCATGGTTCAGTGTGAAACTTCCTTGAACAGAGTTTGGAACACTTACCCATCCTTGTACACGTGACCCATACAAGCGAAGGCTTCAAGGCCAAACCATATTCCATATGTGAAGCACACTCCCCAAGACCTAAGCGTTAGCATAAGAGGATTATTTTATATTAATCACGACCTGTCCACTGGGTAGGATATCAGGTTGTGAAATACTAAGTGTTTTCTCACCCTTCCCAGGATCCATCAGGCCTCTGCACCTTCCTGCAGTACTCCAGTCCTTCTCTTAGAGTGGAGCTGAAAAAGAAGTGAACAAACGCATAAACAGAAAACCTCTGCCTCGTTCCTTCTAAAGCGCATAGAGAAATGATTTAGGTTTCAATGCTTAATGTTTAGTTTTAAGTTATTTTGTTGAGGTTTATGCGATTTTCATTCATTCCATCAGATTAGTCGGGCGTTTCTGTGCCATTCAGGAATTCAAACTAATATATATGTGTAGTATACCTTATCTCCTCAGCACGGTATTCAGGGTATTCCTTCTGGAAGTGCTTCAGAGCCTGCATTACTGCGGAGGTACACTCCACATAGGTATAATCTATCATGATGTCACCTGTGTGAGTGAGTGAGTGGTGAGTGAGAGAGAGAGAGAGAAAGAGAGAGAGAGAGAGAGAGAGAGAGAGAAAGAGAGAGAGAGAGAGTTACTAATAAACTTCACATTTCACAACACACACTGCACCCTCTTTTTAAATAGGGGAAACATGACAATCATTTTGACCTTTGATGTTGAAAAGACAAAAATATTGCAACATATTCCAGAGCGTAATGGAAAAAGTTTTCCAGCCTTTGACTGCTGCAAAAGGTTACCGAAATGTCAACTTTATATTTGGCTCTTTCTTTGTTTCCCTTTTCACATCTGCACATTTGCAGGTTGAGTAACACAGGCAGTCCTGGCAGCGTGAGCATCAATTTCATTCGATTCAATTGTATTTGTATTGCCCAATATCACAAATCTGCCTCAGAGAGCTTTATAATCTGTATGTAATATAATATACAATGAACTTATAATTATATCTAATGATAATAATGAATCTAATTATATCTCTAGCTCCACAATGTTGCATAATAACAGTAGATTGAAAGTATTGTTAGGACTGATATATCTGCCAGTTAAGTGCAACGTATACTGACAGCATCAAACCTACCAAACACCTCGGACGGGTTGAGCATCTCCAGGAGTCGCCCTCCTCTCTTCGTTTCATATGTAGCAAATCCACTGTCAGAATTCCTCATGCTCAGCAACTACAAGAAGATAAACATTTGGATAATGAAAGACTTCACATGTGTACAAGAAGGACTGTGCTCTGTTTGGGATTGCAGTCTGATATTAAACAAACGTGATATGACATATTACTGAATGAGCATTAAAAGGTGCTGGTATGTGGACTTTGTAACTTTTGGACAGAGCCAGGCTGGCTGATTAGCCCGGTTTCCAGTCTTTGTGCTAAACTAACTTACTTCTGGCTTTATCTTCAGAAAGCGCACACGCATTCTTTCCCAAATATTGAACTATTCATTTAAACCAGTGTCATCAAAATATGCATCGGCACATTTCTGTGCTTACAATAACAAAAAGACTTAAACTTAAAAAAGACTTAAAAAGTATGATTCTTCATAAAAGGACAATTACTCCTCCAGTCGTGTATTCACTGCAGACCCACCACATTGACAGCATCATAGAGGCGCTCTGAGGTGACAGGCTGGCCGATTGAGGGACAAAGCTCCTGCAGCAGCATCACTGACTTCAGGCCCTCCGCCGTGCAGTCAGCCACGATCCAACCACAGTCGCGGGTACTGAAGGGGAAGCCTCCCTGACAAAGAAAATGCAGGAATAAAAAAATGTAAAATTCCGAGGCCATTCTTTGCCTTCCATGTCAAAGGCATTTTGAGTATTTTCTTTCACAATAATTTGAAGAGTGTTAAAAGGGATTCTTGTGTGGTATTAGTTGTACCTTGTTCATCTGCCTGTAGTACTTCTGGTACTCAGGAGGATTCTCAGGTATCTGTTAAAGTGGGAAAAACTAGTCAGGCATAAGAAAGCAGTTCATATTTCCCTGTCTTGATCTTTAGCACACCTGGATGTCTTTGGCTAACTAATCACTGGAAGGAAGAGTGCATCTACTCATGGACGAGAAGATTATGGTAGCACGAGATACAGCTGTAAAGTTGGCTAGCTCAGTGGTGCCAGGTGAGCTAACAGTATTGTTTAGCTACGAGCTCCTCCTCCATGAGTGGATGCATGCTTCCTTCTGGCCCGTGGATTATCTTGAGTAACCGGGTCATGATTTCTCAAAAGAGACATTGCTGTTTTCAAACGAGTGCCATCTAGTTTCATTATATTCCAGAAAGGTAAGAGGAAAATATCAATGATCATACCGGTAGAATATTCAGATGTACGTTTTATTCCTGTAATTGAAATGTTGGTGGTACCTGTGTGATGGTGAGAAACTGATGGGCATCTCGGAGGCACTCGGATAGTCTGGAGTTATCTTGGGCTCCTGCCTGAAAGATCCCAACAAACAACTAATTATAATCAGTTATCGCTATATGATACATGATACAGGATTTTAGACCAACCACAGAGCTCACACTGCTTTTCTCCTCGTGACCAATGATTCTAAGAGCATATAGTGACAATGGGGACATTTATATTTTAGTAATATTAGATTTGAGTGCTCTGTTTGGTAACATAAAGCCAACATAAAATGCATCACCCAGAGACCTAAGAAGAAAGAACAAATTTGATCACATTACACCCGTTCTTAGATTTTTTTATGTATGCCTGCTTGCTCGCTTGCATGTACAAAATGTTTGCGTTACCTCAAGGAAAGCCTGGACAGCAAAACAAGTATCCCAGAGCTGAGAACCATTGGTCCCCTGTGCACAACAAAAAAAGGACAAGATGGTCAAACACTGAAACTCTCACAGCAGGACAATATACAACGTATGAAACCAGAAAATAGGCAAAAAAAAAAACTTTATTGGAAGGTGAAAACTTAAACTAGTTTTAAGGGCGGTTTTAAGTCTGTCCATCCGTTTCACACCACTTATCTGCACCATAGCCGGCTCATGTCATTGCAAAAAGCAATGTTTCTACTCAGAGCTCCTTCTTGATGTCTCAGCTCCTCGGTCACTTCTATAAAGTGAACCCTTAGAGTGAGAAACCCTTATGATCTATAGAGATGCAGCATGAAAACCACTGCTACATCTGCACAAGTGTGAACCGTCACACTCAACATACAAAAGGAGCAGAGAACAAATTCTCACCTGCATTTTCATGCCATCTAATCCCAACCTGGAACACAGAGAACGTACGGTTAGTTTTTCTTTGGTTAAGGTTCTATCGCATCTGAATGAACGGTGTTCAAAGTTCACACATTATATATCGAAATACATGGAATATCAGACCTAAATCTGATCAGTGATGGAACAGAAGTTTGTTTTGTTTTGTTAACAAGTTGTTAGAAACCGTCTGACTGACCAGAGGTAGTCTGGGATCCTGGACACATGCTCCCGAAAGACCGGAGAGGAGGGACCATCCACATACCAGCGAACCAGCATGTTGATGGTCTTTGAGATCTGAGGAGAAAGGCCAATGCCTCATGTTCTAACCCTCCATTTCTTTATAGATTATCATTTATTTTCTGTGTTCTTTGTTTTTGATATGTGTATTTTGTGTCTCTGTATATACCCTACCGGTCCAATGCTGATGCATTTCGTGAAGCGATCGTCAGCCTGGATGTGTTCATACAGTTCTCTGACAGCCTTTCCTCTCAGTGTGGTGCTGTGGTGGGCTTCGTACACATTCAGCATCACTGCATGGCAACAGGAACAGAGTCACAAGGTTAGGGGAGTGATTTACAAAGCAACTTTTAGGGAAATTCCAATGAAAAGTACTTCTTTCTTTATCATTGCAAAAATCATCCTGTTGCCAGAGCAACGCCTCCTGTTTTCCTTCTGCGTTTTATGTCTCGAGTGCATTGCCAACGTGCAAGACATTTGTGCCTTATCGCCTTTATGGTCACCAGTGTTGAATCTCAGTTCCAACCCAAGAGGTTTTTTTGTGAATGGTCATACGCGCTGCCTGTTTTACAGCAACATGCTTCTGTAGGAGGGGATTCATCATCAGGGTGTGTTGTGCATACTTACTGTAGGCGACGGTGAGCAGTGTGCTGTGAGGTGTGTACATATCACATGCTGCCACATTGTTCCTCTGTGCGGGCCAGTTGATGGTGGCATAGTCCTGTACATACAGCTCCTGGGAAACCAAGAGCAAGACAACATTGGGTTCAGGCCAATTTCAGTGCATTGGGTTGCTCCCTCTGCATAGTTTAAAGGTGTATCACAGAAAAGTATAATTCCACCACTTGATCCTCCTACACATAATGATAATAATGCCGATACAATTAGTTGACAATTTAATTATTGAATAACTTTATCACCAGGAATATATTTGGCAACAATTTTGCTAATTTAACTCACTTACGGAGCAAAAATGTCAAACATTTGCTGGTTCCGGCTTCTAAAGAACGGCAGTTTGCACTTGTCTCGTGTTTTATTTCATTGTAAATCAAACATCTTTGGGTATTGGGCTACATTCTCACCTCATGCTATCAGAACATATGATCTACATTTAGCTTTGGGAGCAAACAACTAAATACACCCAGGAATGAAAAGCAGACCAAAGCCTCTCCTCTGACGCGCCCTTGTGGGATGAGACGGTTTCAGCACCTGTCTGAGGCTGAGGATCAGAGAGTCTTCCTCTGCGGACAGTCTGACAGCGTAACAGTAGCTCATGGGGAGGTAAACCTGGCGGCAGTGACACCACAGGGTAGAGGGGTGGGCTGGCATCCAAGTGGGAAACAGCCTGAAACAGATACAAAATAAATCTATTATCCCTGAATTGATGCAAAAGACAAAATGTTTGACCACAAATCCGAAAAGTATTGCTTCATTACAACTTTAAATTGACTGTTCTAACACCCCAAATCCTCTGTTGCACAAAGCAGTGATACCATTTATATTTCAAGGTAGACATTTATATGTTTTTCATTCCAAAAATGTGCATTGTAAATTGTAAACATGTCGAAACACAGTTTTCATGCGCAGAGTAAATGGTTTTGGAATAACAGGTGTTGTTTTGTATCACTCCTGATATCTTGTCTATATATAAGCGATGTATAAAGAGAACTGGTTACAGCGTTGGAGGTGGTGCCCTGTTCATTTCTATAAAAGTTGCTCAGTGGTGCGTGAAGCAAAAAAAGTTAATCTTCAGAGTATGTTCTCTTGTTCTCAGGCTCATTCACATGATCTTCGTTAGCATGAGCAGTAATAGCCACCATGGCTGAGCAAACAAAACCTAAAGACATTTTATTGACAGAAAACGCAAGAAAAACGATATGATAGCATTATATAATATCTTAAAGTCACAATGACATAAGACTTTTTTTGCACTGGGGCAATATAATTGTATTTCCACTTACCTCAGTGGAAATCCTAAAGTTTTCAGTGTACTTAAGGCAGGACTGATGGATAGAAGAGGACATAATGGGATGTTACAACTTACCACATCTCTGGTAGCAGTGTGTTCATTCCCTCCCAACTGTAGACATTTAAGATGGCCAACCAGAATTTACCCCATGAGGGAATCCCCACAGCGCCTCCTGTACAAAATAAAATAAACGACAGCTTCAGTATGAAGCGAATACCATAAATAATTAATATGGTTATTACTATAAGCACGGACTATAACTTACATTAAAATATTACACCTTTACTTAACACAAAGCAGTAAAATACTCCCCATTTTCCCCATACTCCCCACAAGTTTTCCACATTTGGACATTTTTGGAATGGCAGTGAAGACAGGTTATCAGTAATTAGTGCAAACTGTAATTATGTATGTGTGTGACTGACTGCAGATTTTACAATAATAATAGCAACATCTAATAATAATAATAATAAAACAATGAAACAACAACAACGGACGTTGCATTTGAGGGACCATTTCTACCTATTTGTTCCCACCTTTGCTGTGCAAGTTGTTCCTGGCTCGAACCATATCTGGATCATCCGGCTCTAATCCCAGGATCCTTAATGAAATGTAACTCAGCGCTGTGCCGAAGACGGTCGACTTATCTTCAATGTGTCTGAAGAAACACAAAAAACATCAACGATGCTGCCGAAAGCAATGTTTCAGAAAGACACTTCTCGTAATGACTACACCAGTCTTCCTGTCGCAGTTCAATAACAGGTGTACATCTATAGATGCTTATATCATAATGTTACATTTCTCTATAAACACTGACCCTGTCATTTTTGGAATAAGCTGACAAATTGGTTATGAAGGTCACTTTTGCTGAAACGATACTCGGCGAAGGCAGAAGCACATTGGTGATGTGACCTGTGTGGACCGTATGAGAGAAATAAAGTGTTCAGTTGACTCACAGACCCCAGCCTCCGTCTGGCAGCTGCACGGAGCGCAGGTACCTCACCATCTCTTTCTTCCAGGCTTCGGCCAGGGGGATCTTAGCCACATGGCATGTGATCAGGAGACCTGAAACACAGAAATGGACGTCAATACAGTGACAGACACACATGCAAAAAAACATGTCATGAAATCCTCTGCTGATTTCTGTTCAGTGTTTTCATCATCATCTGTCATGTGCGGCCACCGTGAGAGGAAAGCGAGAACAAAAACATTCCGGCGATCCATTTTCTTAGTCTGATCTCAATTGTTTCAGTTAATGACTCCTTTGAAAAAAAGGTCTTGGTAGAAGAATTCTTTTATTTAAGTGCTTGTTGTTGTAATACTCATTTCAGCCACAAGAGGCTGAAATGCACCCCATGTTCTTTACAGGACTAAAATTATTAAATGTTTTCTTCCAGGTAAGTTTTCCTCATGCTCTCTAAACAGAAGGTACATCTTGTGTGTTAGTAGTAATGTAACATTACTATTATGTATTTCTCATGGCTAGAAAGGCATTTAAGTCGGCACTAATCTGACGTTGGGGTAAACATGGATGCTTTTTTTATCCTATTTCGAATATGGGGTAGTGGTGCACGTATGCCTCTTATGGACGAAATTAGTATTACAACAACAAACACTTAGAAAAAAAAGGATCCTGAATTTTTTTTTTACACCTGTTAAAAAATAAAAGTAACTTTGAAAAATTATCCTGACAAACCTTTTTCCCCCACCTGTTTCATATGAAGAAAAAAAAATTAAGAAATGGAAAAAAACCTTTTCACCTGTTCCTAAGTCATTAACACAGGAGAGAAATCAATTTAGATCAGACTTAGAAAATGGATCACCACAATGTATTTTTCTTAATGGCCTCTTGGTCCTAATGTCCTTAATGTCCTCCTAGATATATTGTTGAGGAGGTGCACAATATAACTGTGGATGCCATATTAAAGAGTTAAAAATTATTTTTTCTTTTCATCTCAACTTTAAATCAAACTTATCCCTTATTTCGAAGGACAAAAAAATTTGCTGCCGCAGATTACAGGTGTCAAATATAGGAAAACAGAGGAGGATGATGATTTGGCTACCTGGGAGCAGGAAGAGAGGTCCACCGTAGTCCCCTGCCCAGTGACCGTCCTCGGCCTGGAGGTGGCTGTAGAAGTGCATACCTTTCAGAGCTGCATCTACAGCCGTGTGGGCAGCTTCAGAGCCAGACACAAACATACTCTGTGGAGAGAATGGGTGACAAGAAATGAACACCAGATAACTGTCATACAATGCAGGGGTCAACCAGACACTTTGATTACCAGAAACAGAAACTGCTTAAAGTTTCTATTCTATATTCCTACATTAGAAGTCTAAGAAGTCTATTATTTCCTAACATGATAACGTAGGACATCTCCAGTCCTATATCTGAAATCATTCACACACTTTATTATAACTGTACAATACCATGGTTTATTGTGTCTGTTTTATACTGTTTTTCAGTTGGTCCAGAGAGAGTCCACTGGAATCAGTGCAATGTAAAATGTAGGGAATAAGTAATAATCACCAACCAAGCATTTTTTTTATTTTTATTTGAAACAATAAAAAGAGTCAGAGCCTACCGTGTCCAAGCCTAGTGAATGGGCTTCCAGCATCGTCTGCTCTCGGTCAGGGGGGTCCTGCTCTTCCACATAGCACCAGGTCTGCCTGCCCTCCACGTTACTCAGCCTCCAGCGGCTCAGGTCTGTGGCTGCCTCCGTCTTGTACGGACCCCCTCGCCTCCGCAGGTGCCTACGAGAAACAGCAAGTATTTTAATGTTAGATATTTTTACTATTCAGTCCTGGATTCGTATATACTTTGAAATACATGCAAGCTACTATAAAGGCTCACCAAATAGAAATACTCACTCAGCTGGTGAAGAGTGAAAACCAATAATTCAGGTGATAATAGAGGTAATGTTAGTTTTGTCTGTTTGTCTACATTATTGGAAGTAGGACATCCCTAAACCATTAATAGTCAAACCTGTTATGGGGGTGTATGTATGTGGACGTCCCTTGGTCAAACAATGTGTGTTGTTCTCTTAGGATAAAAATGCTTTTAAGTTAGGTATTTGAATTGAGTACAACTACAGAAGTATAATAAAAATTGTCTTACATTATCAAAAGTCAAAGTACTCATTTAGTAGCAGAATGGCTCCTGTCAGTATTTATCATTTGATTATAATACCTGATGCATTACCATGTAAGCAGCTATAATGTTGTACCTGGTTGGTCTGCTTCAACAATAACAATTAATCTTATACTATACTTTATCTTACAACTGCATATAATAGGGTTTTGTATCTAGAATTTGAATCTACAAAGTAACGGCACTATTTTTTATAACAATATTTCCCTCTGAAATAGACTGAAGGTGGTTGAATTACACTAAATTGGAAACACTCAAGTAAACGTACTACTTTCCACCATAGCATTTATTACATTATATTATATTTTACTACTGGCTGACAAGAAACACACATTTATACAAGTGGTTGTCCTCTGTGGTGGAGTGACCCAACAGTTACCTTTCAAATAAGGCCATTTTGTTGCAAGTTGTCCAAGAAAGCTTTTCCACCTGAAAGGTCGAGTCTGCTCTTTGGACACCCGGACCGAACTAACTGCACAGTTTTATGCTTTAAGCACATTTAACTAACTTTGCAGGGGTCTATTCTGAGAGACATTTACCACCTGACACAATGTCCGAACTCCATAAAATTGTCAGAACAGGGTCAAAAATCACAGCGATACAATATTCGACATAAATGTTGCAACTAAGTTTCAGTTTACGTGAGTTCAAATAGCCTTTGTCCATCTTTTGAGAGAAACGTAATCAGGCGACCTCCCACCGTCATTATTTATGGTGAAAAACACTGAAACCAAGTAGTTTTAGCGACATCATTCGTGAAATTAAACAAAATACTTACGTTCCCTCAGTCATATTTGTGTTTGACAGACTCGAATCCTCCGCTGAACCATGTAAACCAGTTTATTCTCTGGTGCCCTGAAAGCTCCGCCCCTTCTGCTCTTTTCTTGGGAAGTGTAGTGATTTTAATAGAGTATAGGTTACTTTTCAGCACAGTTCACACTACATTTCCCAGCAGAACTCGCGGTGCCGTCCGAGGAGTCGTGCACATGGAGAGACATGAGCAGAGACTCGGCTGTCAAATCACAAACCCGTTGGGCGGGGAAAGGGGCGGGTCTGCCACGAGGTCCTCCAATCAGAGGGCTCCTACGACGAAACGCTATACATGTGCTCACATATTGACCAAGATGATCCAATGCCTGAGCCCGTTAAACTATTGAAAGACAACTGGGCTAAATGGGAAGTTTACTTGAAAAACTACACTTTTATTCAGCTGTTTCATTACTCAACAATACAAAAACTGGTTCAAACCACACAGAAGACATTCAATGGATTGGTTATACAAATACAATCTAAGTACTTAAATGCATGTTAAAGACAGATAAGAAGAAGAGCAGCCTTCCCAGAGACTTTAACACACTTTGAGAAAAAGCATCTCATCAGGTTTATGCAAAAACCAGCATGATAGACACTGCACAGACAAAACAGTAAACTCTGTATGCCGTAGTCTGCCATGAGCTCAGCAAATTAAATGTCAAGTCTCTTGTCCCAGGCAGAAGTTTTTTCAGAACTTAGTTTTCAAATATCAGTCCTTTGTTGTGATTTTCCTTCAACAGTTCATCAATCATCAACGATGCTCAGCAGACCACTCAGCTTCAGTCTGCAGGCCGATTCTTCCTCATGGCTCGCCAAAATCTGTCGCTCAAAGTCCTTCAAGCGCCCCGCCATAGATACAGGCATGGTTTTAGGGCGGTCTGCTTTGTCCGACAGATCATCCGGCTCTGGCTCCTGGAAAGTCAAAACAAGGAAAATGCGGGATTATGGCATTTCGTGATTGCAACATTTGGAACATTTTGTCGGTGAATCTCTTTATCATTTGCAGCCACACATAAGACACTATTATCTACGACGGAAAATATATTCCGAACACCAAGAATGTCTGTTTGAAAAAAACTGAGTGATGTGAGGGGACATGTCATACCTGTGTGACAGCAGCTGTGGGTGCATGCGTTATGGTTGTGGGCATCGACAACAGAGTTGAGGATGGAATGAAAAGCGGCGTGGACAAGTGCTCCAAGGGGTCACCATCCAGCCAACGCTGAAGCTGCTGCATGTACCTGTGGACAATAGTGGGAGTTAAACATGACTCGCATGTTGTGGATTCATTTTTTGTCACCTCGTCCTTCAAAATGGCGTATTCTTAAAGCACATATTCTGGATGCAATGAAGACCTTCAACAGCAGTGCTGCAGCTGTACCTTTTGCTTTCAGCCGTCTCCTCCTCTAAGCTCTTGAGGACTTTGTGTGCCTGGAGCTCTTGTGCTGTGGGAGTGTGCGTGATGTCCAGCGCGGCTGTCGGGGCCTCGACAGGCTGGACCAGACTGTTGAACGACCTCTGTCTGAGGGACAGACTGCTGGGCGTGGCACAAGCAGCTGCATCCCCACTGAGGATGGAGGACAGAGTCAAGGAGAGCGCAAAGGAGGAGTACTGCGATTGTGACTTGTACTTGCTTATGTACTCTTTCCAGCGAGTTTTAATGTGAACATCTAAAAGACTGATGACGCTTTCTGAACTGTCTTACCCTTCCGTCTCTTGCTGCTTCTCGCGGTGGGTGTGTCTGATGGCCTGGGTCCATTCCTCAGGTGGCTGGAAACCCTTTAATGACTCTGTGGGGAGGTAAACCAGGATCTGCCCGTCGTCCGTTACAGCATCTTAAACGACAAAACAAACAAATAATCACATACAGTCAGACATCAGTTTCACATAGAACATGCAAATTGGTTAATATTCCAAACGAGAGTAGAATTAATTTCCCAGATAATGTCCTCACCTTCACAGACAGGTGTTCCGGGGATCTGCCAGTCTTTCAGTTTGTGGTCTATGCAAATCACCAGCACGTCGTCCCAAGGAATCCGACTGAAGGCCGGACACGCATCGTCTTCGTCCCAGTTGCTCACGGCTACCTTGGATGGGGAGGTACGGGTGTGGTGGCCCTTGAGCCTGACCCTTTCCAGAAGGTTTTCCAGCCGTGACATTAGGAGAGGCTGACTGCGTTGCGAGACTGGGATCTGGGCAGCGTAGCGAAAGATGGAGGAGCAGAGCGCAGACCACGAGTCTAGAGAGAAAGGGAGGGATAATAAAGGATGTGAGGAAGGAGAAGTATAATGCACGGATTATTGGTCTCTTGTTTGCGTCGCTCCGTTTCTTCTGTACTCAAGAGGATTTTGCACGTCGATGGAACCATCAAGAGAAAATCTGCAGTAATAAATAGCTAAATTAACGTCTCGGTCACTGACCTGTAGCAGATGGTTGCTCCCACTGGGGCAGCTGCAGGTTGAGGATGACTTCTCGCAACCAGTCCAGGTGCTGGGCAGAGTTCCAGCCCAGATGAGGGACAATGTCACGGGTATCATGCAAGCAGAACTCTCCTGGCGGCCAAGAGAGTCTGCTGAGATCCTGGGACGACGCTTTGTCGGCGATGTGAGCCATGACGGCGTTGTACAGCTGGATGACGGGCACAGGGCCCTGGGAAGGAAGACGTGCGGCGACCCGCTCCTGGCGGTGAGCGTGAACTCTGGGGCTGAACTCACGACTCAGACTGGCCTCTACGAGCTGCACCAGGGTCTGACAGGAGAGCGGGAAGGGTGGTGGAGCCCGGGCCAGCAGCCAACGTGTAGCCTGGCTCAGCTGGAGACACACAACAGGACACGGGGGGAGGAGTTGTAGAAGACTTCGAGGAAGTGTTTCAAAACTATCAAACAATCTACCTCGGGGAGTCCGAACCTTTTTGGCTCATGACCCCTCGCAATGGAGGTCTACTTGCTTTGGAGTTGATATGGCGAACAAACAGTTACTCATTAACACATCCACCTGTCTGGTGCTGAGCAGGTAGTGCGCAGTGGGTTTTTAGAGCTTTCCTGTTTGCTAGTTGCTCGCCAGACTGCTAAAAAATGAGTTGAGGGGAGCTGCAGATTTAAGTAATTCCACTTTAACGTAAACACAACATCACTGTCAAATCCCAGAAAGTGAAGGTCATTAAATAAAAAAGACATTAAATGCAAAAGAAAGGTGTTTATCTGTTATTTATTTTTTTGTATATGTAGTACCTGCTTGGATCCCTGTAGGTCACTTGTGGTCTCTGGTATGAAGAAGAATGTGAACTCCGATATCAGGCCCTCCTCGACCAGGGTGTGCAGCATCAGGGCTGAGGGACAAGGAGGCACCATGAGAGGATTAATCCAGCTACTGTTCCTTCACTACTGCCTGACATACAATACAAATTCAGAAATTGTTGCAGAAAATGCAATAACCCTTAATATCATCAACGGCTATTTTAATATCCCAGTGCATTTGTGACCATTACTTTAATCTTTGAGTATACCTATCTAGAAACGTAATCTTTTATTGCAATCAATAAAATCATCAGTCCATCTATCGAATATATACACAATTTATCTATTTATTTCATTATTACTCACCTTCTTCGAGTTTCTGTGTATCCCCGGTGCCACACTCAGGCCCTGGCACCAGAATGACCAGCGGCAGCGGGCAGTGCCAGGCGCTGGCTTGCTGTAGCTGTTTGAGCTGAAGCAGCGCCGACAGCAGAGGGACATCCTGCTCGTCGTGCCCGGTCTCGATGGTGGGCATGGCGGGAAGCAACATGATCAGAGCTCCCGTCCCCTGGAGCTCACAGCACTCCTCCGTTTTGGACAGGCTGTCTTCGGTAAGAGGGCCTCGGGACGCCTGGGGGACACCACCAAGAAGACTGGTCAGAAAATCCCCTGTTACACAGTACTACACATTTTTATCTACCTAAAACAACATAAAAATGATAGAGAGTACAAACTAATTCCTCAACACCACCGTAGGTTAATAATAAGCCCCAATATATAGATAGGCACATATAGGATTTGTGAAGAGTCTGTGGTGTTCATCAGCTCATTATCTGAGATCTCTGTCTCTTTAAAACCACCTATTAGCATTTAAAAACATCTAAACATGACCGTTATTTTGTCAACGACGGGTCAATACAAGAGTTGTTGTGGAAGGACTTTCCTCAAGCACCACATGATGTATAAATGAGAATAAATCCCGACCAATTAGCAGACTTGTTGATCTCTTTGTTTTGCATTTGACTGAAGTCATCAGTGTAAGCCGCAGGCTACCTTGACGCCGATGTGGACTTTGTAAGTGCGTTGTCCTTCATCCTGGAGCGTGTTGGTGACACAGAGGGTCTGCAGTGTGCCATCTAGCTGCTCCTCCCTCACCTCTGACCCTTGGCCGCCACCAAGCTTCACCTCCAGCCAGTCGGACAGGATCCTGAGGACGACAGACGGGAGAGGAACACACTCAACGAAAAGTTCAGTGAACACCGGGGGGGGCCTTCAATGAGAAGAAATCCAATTAAACCCTAAAAAGGTAATCAGACATCCACCCGTCACCGCTGCTGTCACTGTCGGAGACCTTTTGTCATATTGAAGTGCTGCTGCTTACCTGTCCGCCAAGCTGGCTACACTCTCGTGGTCGCTCGGTAGGAGGAGAACCGCTTTCCAGAATATTCGGTCAGGTGGGTTGGGGATATTTTCTGTCACCAGTGCCGGCAGGTCGAGTGGCTCCCACACCCGCTCACTGAGAGAAACGCCAAAGAGAGGTCAAGCGCTGCTTTGCGACACGGACCACTGACTGAATATAAACATACTCATGACTTACTCGAGCAGCTGCTGGTAGTAGTAGTGGACTCTCATCTGGTGGATTACTTCTTCTCTCATTTTCAACAATCTTAACAAAAGAAAATAAATAATACATATCATAGACATACTCTTAAGACACGGTTGGAAAACTACTCTACTTGGAGAAGACCATACCTGGTGCTGGAGAGGGCCAGGGTGCCGGCGTTTCCCAGGTTGACCAGACCACGGGCCAGATCTGCCATGGAGGGCTCTGCAGGGGCGCTGGGAGCCAGAGCCTTCAGTTTGAATCGAGGGTCCACACAGCAAGGAGCGGCAGGGAAACCTCTCATCTGTCTCTTCAGCTGCCGACGCACCGCCACCACATCACGCCACCTGGTGGTACGGATGAGAGGAGAAACGGCAAAACAGTTAATAAACTGGTAGAAGAGCAAAGCAATGTACTTCTGTGGAAGGGGGCAGTAGCGAAACGTATTTTTAAAACGTGAAAAAAAGGCTCATTAAAAAAAAAAAAAAATAAATAAAAAATAAAAAATCAGATATCAGTTTAAGTGTAGAATATTGTCTGCGATTTAACTTGTCATCGGACAGCCTTTTCCGACCATGACAAATATCAGTAATTTAGCCTTGCAGAACACAGGAGTTGCTGGTCGGTTGTTTTTTGGTGTTATTGTGTGACTTTGGTGTTTTAAAAAAGGGTTAGTTCGGATTCACCAAAGTCACACAATAACACAACAAACAACCGACCAGCAGCTCCTGTGTTCTGCAAGGTTAAAGTACTGATGTTTTTTCATTGGAGTCTGGTAGCTTTGAGAGCATAGATTAAAGCTTCAGTTCATGGTCGGAAAGGGTTATCTGACGGCAAGATTAAGCTGTGAAAATATTCTAAATATAGCCTGCACTTGAACCGATATTGATTTTCTTTAGGTGAGCCTTTCTTTTTGACGTCTCAAATACGTTTTGCTGCGGCCCCCGTACACAGCAGTGCATTGATTTGATTCCATGCAGGTGCTCCTGTCTGCTTCTCCAAATTGGGTTTCATCGCAGTGCTTAGTTTTACACGATGGTCTGAGTATTTCTCAGTTTCTTACCTTTTGATATACTTTTGGATGCGTTGCAACTCAGCTTCAAGGAGGTCTTCAACCAACAGAGCAATGTCTGCATTCAAAGTCTCCTCAACTAGACTGGAACAGACCTGCTCGGTGCATTTAGCTACACAGTTGGCTTTCTCCTTCACGGCCTGCCTGAAAAATGGGGGGAAAAGTGTCAATTTGAATTCAGTGAAACTCATAAGTGTGCCACTGGAAGGCATGAAACTTCATGATATTCCTCTTTAATGCCAGCACCGTATTGCCATTCTAAGTAGTCTTGTTAATCATGTAACTTCACATCGGTTTTAAAGCCTTACTGGATCTCAGAGGTGGCGGTCTCCTTGATGGTCTCATCTAAAACGTCGTAGATGAGCTCTTTGCAGAACGAGAAGCTGAACTGAACCAGGAAGACCTCGTGCTCCTGCCTCCTCCTGGCACCGGCAGACATGGAAAAGGAAATGGGGGTGAGCTGAGGCCAATGACGCTACTTTGATAGTCGCTAGAAATTGGCAAGACACAGGGATTGTGAGGACTGATCAAAACGATTGGTCCTGTAGAAAAATGGAACAGAAGTTGCTTCTCGGCACTTTTTGCACCTTTTTTCTTTTTTAAATACGTGGTCTGATGCTGTGAAACCAAATCTACTCACAATTTACAAAAGATTATTTTGGGGTCCTGTGTTTTGGGTCAGAGTGGAAGATGCTGCTCTCTTTCATAGCCGAGCCGAGTGTACTGATAAAACACAGTGGGCTTTAAATCAACAGGCTGCCGTTCACCGTCAGTAGACAAACCTGGCTTCTTCGAGCTTGTGTTTCTCGTCAGCGACACGCTCCTGTTCCAGCTTGATCTCGGTGGAGGACATCTCTTGCAGCATCTGTCCCAACACCTCACTCACCAGGGACTCCACCTGCACATCGCTCTCCCTGCGGAGCCAGAGACAACAGCACCGGAAGTTAGTCATATAAATAAATAAATAAAACCATGTAACGGGGTCAGATCTCCACTGCATCTTAACACTCCAATCAAATAATGAATGATAACTCTAAAGAAGTGAAGTAAAGGCAAACACGTGGTTTAAATCATGCACGAGGAAAGCTGGTACAGAATAGCTGGATGGATAAATCGATTGAACTTACTTAAGAGCCGTTGTGGCGTAGCTGGCACCGGCATCTGCTACCTCCCTCACTGCTGCTCCCACCACCTCCTCAATCACACAGTCCAGTTCAGCCATGATGTCCTGCAGGATAGAGGAGGGGGGGGGGGGGTCATTTTCATTATCTACTAATCTGACGATTCTTTTCTCCATTATGTGTTTGGTCTATGAAATGTCAGAATAGTTTAAAATGCCCATCCGAACATCTGCTAAATAAACTAAGCGATTAATAGTTTCCACTCTTACAATATTTTGATTTCAGAGTAATTTAAAACGGCTTGTAATAAAGACAAATTCCTACACAGTGGTGAAAGAAGTATTCAGATCTGTCACTTCAGTAAAGTAACAATAGCCTGAATACAAGTCAGCAAAATGTCTTTAGAAAGGCTGTTTTTTTAGAGTGTCATAATATGTTTAACTGTTGGCTTATTATTGCAGATGCATTAATGTGTAAGCAGCACTTTAATGTCTGCAAAGTAACTACAGGTGTCATAACAATGTAGTGGAGTAAGGGGTTTATAATTCTACTCCTCTGACAAGCAGTTGAGAAGTAAAAAGAAGAATACAAATGAAATACTCAAGTTTAAGAGCCTAGTTATTAGTTAATGTACTTAGTTTCCTCCCACCACTGTTTCTCCATCACCTAATTTACAAGACACCAGGTGGGACATCTTAAGTGGTCTGAGATAAAGAGCCGAGAGATCTTGCCCACCTCGCTGCTGTACGCCGGCTGAGGTTTGGGTGGAGGTGACGGCGGTTTGACAGGCTGAGGTTGAGGAATCGGCTGGAACAGCTGCTGGGCGTCTGCAGGGCGGGCCGAGTTGTCGTACTGATCACGGGGCTCGCCCGCCTCATCAGTAACCGCGGGAGGCAACCCGAACCCAGCGGGCATGTCTGGAACGACCTGCGTCAGCAACTCAACGCCGGGTGGTGCCTTAACTTCCGCCTTGGCAGCGAGAGCTGAGGCGATTAAGAAACACTGTTTATGAGACGGACTCTAAATTGTCATAGATGTGATAAGATTGCATACTTATTTCCAGTGAATGTCGTTAAATTACAGTTACCAATCAAAATGTTGCCGATTACAAAAAGGGGTTACATCCGAATATATTACCTTTAAATTGGCTTGGAGTGGACTCAGCCAGGGGGCCTTCACCGCGGTACCTGTTCTGGGAGTCAAAGCTGCAGACAGGGGTGTGGTGGACAGGGTTGGGGAGGGGGCCTCCATTCACCACCTCTCCAAATAACATTGTTTTCTTTGCGAGGATGACCTCGGACTTCTTCTGGGACAGAGGCAGATCTGGCTCCTGATAGGCTAGCCGACTCAGCTCTACCACCCTGTGAACAATATTAATTAAACATGTTAATATATATTTCTGTTGGACATAAGCTATAATATTAGGTGGATATGGTTAACAGTAATTTTTTTTAATACCAGTGATAAAAGGTGATTGTTGATATCTTAACCCTGAAACACCACTTGGGACATTTTTGTCTTTTTAATTTTTCAATAATTTCAGCTGTGTTAATGCATGAGTTTCTTTATTTCTTCATAGATTTGAAGTTCAACCTCAGCTCCTATAATAAACTGTGCAGCCAAAATATAGACACTCAGACTATTAAAGGACAAAAATGTCCCAATTAAAACCAATTTTTTTTCATCCCAGTGCCATTATGGCATAAAATCAGGTTTTCTTTTGTATCACGCGTTCAATCTAGCACCCTGGTTTCAAAATAGTCTATTTTACTATTTTCCATGAGATTTGCCCTTTGGGCACAGGTGTTAAAAACAACTTCAATCAATGTCATTGAAGCGTGGAGAAAGAGCCACCACCACCATCACGTGGCGTTCTACGAATACATTTACATTTTTGATCATAACTCTGAGGCACAGAATTCTCTGGGACAGACATATTATTCTGGGGCTGCAATCAGGTGATGTCCAGTTACATTTATTCCAAAACTTTATGATAAAATTTCACGGCTCAAACATCTATCAGACCAGCAGCAGTAGACTCACCCATCGTTGACATTGAGGCCGTACTGCTGGATGAAGTCAGAAGCCTCTTCAGTGGTGCGGAACATTAACATCCGAACTACGTCCTCAATTGGAAACGCAGTCGATCTTGGACCCACGGTGTGGGCTATGTTCAAGATACTCAAGGCTTTAGCTCTAACCTGTACACACACACACACACGCACACGCACACGCACACGCACACGCACAGAACAGAAATATTAAAACACAAACTTCTGCCTACAACATTGCCAAATATTATTCAAATCTACTACTTTAATGGCAGTCGTTACAACGGTCCTGTGTGATTTTTAGAGTTTGGGCTATTTTGAGAAGCAGAACATGTTTGCTTTCAGACTAGTGGAAAGAAAACATCCAAATACACATTTAGAAGTTAATTTTACTACTTTGTCTGTTTGTATCTTTAGATTTTCCCTAAATTCCCCAAAGATTTGTATTAGATAATGCCTCATTTGCATATTTAAATATCCAATTTCAGAAAACTCTTCATATAAAAAATGATTGTCTTAATGTCTTAATCAACTGGGTAAGTTTCATGGTGATATCTTTTTTACCCTATTCATCTGTTGTGTAATTCATTTTACACATACATATATTTAAAAGGCAGTTCTCTCAAAATTATTATTTCCCCCCCCCCAGAAATCTCTACTTCAGTAGCACTTAAATACATAATTTCCAGTTTCATTCCTTTCTATATTCTGAATGTTTTAACTGAGGGGTTTGTCCATTTATCATTCAAAGCCTGATTTATAACATTTTATTCCTAAAACATGGCAGAAATGGATTTTTCTATGGTTATGTTCATAAATGCTCGTATATTTTCTCATATTCCCAAAGTCAAAGAGCATATCCAGATCAGTGAAAACTCGTTTGACAAGTGGGAGGCAAAAGGTTTTCTTAGATTCATTAATTAATAGAGGAACCCGTTTCTGACCTGATTGAAGTATCTGTGTAGGAGGCAGCTGGCGAGGTAGGAGGCTCCTTTGACCAGCTTGAAGAAGCGCACAAAGTTGTTGTTGTTGACTGCAGAGAACGCCTGCACGGCCAACTTCACCTCAGGGGAATTACGCACCTCGTCGCGGAATTGCTGAACTTCACTGCGTGGACAAGGGGGAGGAAGTATTTATTTAGCGTGCCGGGTGAAGCGAGGCACGAAATAGAGTGAATGCAAACAAGCATGCCCCAAATCATTAAGTAGAAGATGTACAAAAATCATTTTAATATGCTAATTTGTGAAAAATACAGGTTTCCTTCGTGGACTGACCGTAGGATGTCACCGTCGTTGAGTTTCAGCAGCACGTTGTACTGGCGAAACTCGGCCTCCATGGGGCAGTAGATCTGACGCATGGCCAGGTCCTGGTACATTTCTTTGAGACTCTGGAGGCACTTTGTCATGTTCTCGTTGTTGATCTTGGCGTCGAAAGCTGACATGTGCTCCTCGCAGAGGTGGTGGCCGCAGTGCACATGGAAGCGCGTGCACTTCTCAATCAGCGACACCGTGTGAGGGCAGCACAGGTGCTGCTGGGTGATGTCCTACGGGTCCGATAAGAGGAGGAAATCAGTCCACAAAACATGTGTCACAGCTTGTTAAATCCTCCCTTCTGCAAAAGTCACGACTGGACCCAGACAGTGGGATGGGAAGTGTTCAGAGTTCAGATAGTCCTGTGTAAGGAGGAGTTGATAGCAAACATCATCTGCACCACTCAGCCAGGCTTCCCAAAAAACAGAGGTGTGTCTCGAGCTAATTAAACATTGAACGTAAAAGCAGTAATGTAATTGTCTTAGAGCTGTAACAACACATAAAACTCACGTCTTCAAATAATGCAACAGTTGCATTGTGATTTTTTTTTTTAAATAAATAAAAACACAAGTGATAAGACCTTTAACGAGGGCCGTTACCTTGCGGATGGCGCGGGTCCTGTTCCAGACCAAGTCATACCAGTCCCGGTAGTTTCCGTGGCTCTGGTCCATGATCTGAGTCACCAGATAGTCCATGGTCATGCTGAGCACAGGCAGGGGGCGCAACTCATGGGGCAGGGGCTCTTCCTGGTCCGCTGATGAGCGGCTGTATTCCTTGATGGCTGCTGAGTGATCCACCTAGTCGGGGACAGCAGGTTACGGTTTCATTTTTTGGTCTACAGAGTCCCTCCCTCCTGTCTTTGACGTACTTGGAAGATCCCACTTGCAGAAATATTTTTCATTATACATACAAGTACCTACAATGTGTTCTTATTCCACCAATGTATTAACATGCCGATGGATGAAAATAGCCAACAAATGGAACTTGATTACAACTAAACCTAAGAATACCACAGAAAAAAAGTCTACATTCCTCCTCCTGAATGTGGAACATAAGCATTAGGGACGTTACCATCTCAGTATCTAGGATGACCTCGAAAACGCTCAGCTGTTTCCTTGTCTCCCTCATGTATCTCTCCTTCTCTGGACACATGTCAGGACACGTCCCCACAAACACCTTCGACAGGTCCAAGTCCGTCCTCTTGGGCCGACCTGTGCGGACAGATTATGCACTCAGTTAGAATGGCGCTCATGTTTTTAGACATGTTAAAGGGATATTTCAGAGGTTCTGAAGTGAGGGTTGTATGAGCTACTTGGTAATACACCGACGATGGAAAAGTACCTCATACAACCTCAATTCAGAACATCCAAACTATCCCTTGAATGGCTACAATAGATTGGTGTGAGAGCGGCGGCTTAACCTTGACGCAGGATCTTGTCTCTCTGCTCCAGGAGGCGGAACTTGTCCTCAGCGGTCTCAGCCATCTGGCCGACGAGGAGGAGGAGGGAGGAGGGGACCGGGCGCTCCGAGCTCTGGCCCTCTGTGCGGCTCTCTCTCTGGGGTTCCGTGTCAAACTGCAGAGACTTGGCTATCGACGACTTCTTTACCGGAGAACTGACACGTGAAAAGACACATGAAAGACAGCCACAGACCTACAGTAACTTTTTCAACTATCTTTAGGGTCGGCTTTGGTCCAGGCCTGTTTGATGAAGGCATTGCAACTGAAGTCAAATCTGTGTTATAATGACAAAGACTTTCATACAGATGCGAGTGTATAAGTGTACCTGCGGCTGAAGGCCATCAAACTGCTGATTGCAGGACCTCTGTGTGCAGGTTTTCTGAGTGGGGAGGAGGCAGACCTGGACTCTGTGTCCTCTGGACTTTCTCCCTCTGCCTCCTCCCTTCCTGTAGATCTGCTCCCTTTGTCCTCTGGACCTAATGCACAAAAAGCAATACAGTGACTCACTGCAAAGAATTATAAGGTAATATTAAATGAACTGCTTGGGACTCTTTACATCACAAAAACCTGATTTATAGTCACATTTGCTTTTAGGTCTGTACCTCTAAACAGTCGTATCAATACAGCAGAACTGTGTCTGTTGGGTGCAAGAAATTTCTACATTAATTCAACCTTCATGGAAATATATTTACTCTGCTTCTTTTTCTGCCACAAGAGAAAGAGCTCGTGTCTATGGAGTTGTTTTCCTTTCTTCTTCGCCTTTGCCGCTGATGCCTGAAAGAGAGTTAACAGTGACCGAATTAAAATTAGAAAAATGTACACCAGCTAACTGTTGGTCTTGTCCCGGGCTTTAAACGGGCCGAGCAAGTCCAAACAACTTGGAATGAAATCAACGCTCCACTCTGGCCTACAACGAACAGGAGATAGCAGGTAGCTAGCTAGCAGACACCATGAGTAATGAATAAAATTGGCCGTAGTAAATTAGCTGAAAAAAAACTAAGCTTGGAGAATGGTTATCTTTAACTGTCAGATTTGGTGAAGCCAGGAAACTCAAAGTAGCCAGAGTATGGATAACTTGCTTTACCCAGGGTAATTAGTAAAAAGTTAACTCACATGGTCATCAAAGTGCACTATGACCAGGTTCTTGGTAGGCCGGCAGATGACCCTACGGACTTTGCCGAAACGACCAAAGTGCTTCTCCATCACGTCCTTCCTGTTGAGGGCTGGAGGCACATTCCTGCACTGGATGACGGTGCAGTCGGCGGCAGACGTGCCACTCAGGCTCTCCGAGCTCTCCCTGCGTACGCCACGCCTCACAGGGGTTGTGATGCCGAGGTTCGAGACTGGGGCTTGTGCCGAGTCTAGAGATGGTTATAGACAGACAACGGGATGAGCATGTTCTAATAATGCCATCCAGTCTTTTAATTCACTGAAGATATGCACTTGAAATTCAGCAGGATGGAAGATTTCAGTTTTTTTTATTCATTACACACCTTGATACAAAATGCAGGTAATACACAGTATTATTATTTGTATGTCTCACCTAACTGTTCAGCTTTCTCCAGCATTTCCCTGGTCAGTGGTTGCACTATGGGTGCTGTAGGAGGTACGTCATCCCCCTGATATTGAACGTCTTCCCTCTCGGTTTCCTCCCACTTCGTTGCTTGCGCATCTGTCTCCTTTGTGGCCTCTCTACGAAGACCACTTAATGCCCTCCCAAATAAGCCTACTGGTGGGCAGCGGGACCTCATTAGGGGCCTCTTTGAAGGATGTCTTGGTGCATCGGTTTCTGCTGGAACATCCTCCTCCTCCTCTCCTCCTGTGGCAGGCTTCTCTGGGACAGCGCTGGGGACTGTTGGATCTTCCTTTCGCTTTGTGCCTTTACCAAGTCGTGAAAATACACTTGTCTCTCCTAGGCCCTCAGGAGTGCTCCCTTTCTCCTCTGTACCAGTCTCTGCCTTAGCTTTGGTGTCAACATATGCTGGTGGCGGACCAACATTGGGTCCTCCAAAAAGGCTTTTTGCCTGGGGCTGGAGGGCGTTGGCTGAAAAGCTGAAAGACGATGGGGTGGTGGGCTCGGTGGTAGATCCCTTAGTGCTGGAGCTGGAGGGGGCTGCTGGCTGGGAGAAGGTGAACTGCAGTGTGTTGGAGGGAGTGCTGCTATTGCCAGTTGTTAGTGTATTGGTTTGAGCAGAGATAGAGGGGGCCGCAGCCGGCTGTGAGAAGCTGAAGCCCAGCTGCCCAGACTGAGAGAAGCCAGTGGCGGCGGTGTCGCTGCTACTCATGATGCTGGAGCTTGTCTGGGACCCAGTGCTGCCAAAAGGTGAGCTGGACATTGAAGTAGTTTGTGGGTTAGCGGGCTCAGGGCTGGCATTGAAGATGGGCTTGAACACTGCCTCGGTGGCTGGCTTGAAACTGTAATTGGATGATCCGAAGCCTCTGCTCTGGGTCGCAGTCGGATCTGTGCCAAATACACTGGTGGGGACACTGGTAGATGACGGCTGTCCAAACACAGACTGTCCAAAACCCAGTGGCTGAGGTTGCCCTAAAGCAGCGGTAGAGACAGAAGCCATCTGGGAAGCTCCAAACCCAGGGGGCTGTTGGCCAAACCCTGGTGGCGGTTTGACAAACCCTGGTGGCGGTTTGACAAAACCCGGGGCCTGCTGGCTAAAACCTGGAGCCTGCCCAAACGCTGATGGCTGCCCAAATGAAGGGGTCTGGCCAAATACTGAACTTTGGTTGGGTTCACTAGTCTGTCCAAACGCTGGTGCAGTGCTACTACCAAAGTCTGCGCTACTTATTCCTAATGATTGCTGACCAAATGCTGGAGCCTGGCTGATTGTAGGCAGTGAGGGGGGCTGTGTAGACGACTGTCCAAAGGCAGGGGTCTGTCCAAAGATGTTACTTCCATGAGGTAAGGACTGACTTAAGACGGATGGCTGTCCAAATGCTGATGGCGGAAAAAAGCCCACAGATTGGGGCTGATTGCCAGAACTTTGCTGTCCAAATGACGGGAACAAACCAGTCTTCATAGCGTTGCTTGGGGCTTGGAAAGCTCCACTTTGTGGACTGCCAAACGGATTGGATGGATTCATGGCGCAGATATCAGCGGATGTTTAGTATCCTCGGTTATTTGTTGAGAGAAATGTTTCTCCCCCAGGCATAAATATGCAACACCGAGTCCGTCTCTCAAGCTGTTCCGTGTCACGTAAAAGTCAACAGGACACTATGAAGATAGGAACGAATAGGAATACAAGGCTCGGTCGCTAGCATGAGCTAACGACACAAACATGGTTTAAGTTAGCGTCGCAAAGTTTGTTCCATTGCCCTGAAAATTGTTATATTGACTCAACAACAACAACATCCTAAGAAATCCTGCAACGATTATACGACAAACGCCTCACCTTCACAGTTTGTGTTGATTATTATTATTTTGCTCAGCTTTAACGGTACAAAACATAAACTGTGTGGTTTCGAACTCATTTGTTTCTCACTTCCGTTTCCGGTCCGACGTTTTAATGGGTCCCCGCTGGAAGCTGAATCCACTTCCGCTCCTGCCAACGTCGCGACCGGTATATTGCGCGAATGAACGAGTGAGGGACCGCTTTCCTCAGACGACGGAATATGTTTAACTTCTCTCAACTGTGTTGTCGTACACAAACAACCTAGAGAAAGCTTAAGTAGTCCGGTTGGGGTCCTCCATGTTGCCACTGCGGTGTCACCTTGAATTCTGCCTGCCACGAATGACTGACGGTTTCTCGCGGCTAATGCAAAGCTGACCAACCCTCTCGTGAAGTTACTGCCACGGAATTATTAGTTAAATTGAATTACTGGCCGTCGTTCTTAGGTGGGTTATTTATTTTTATTAGCATTAACCTGTGGCTCTGTTTTCTTTTTTTTAAATAGCCCTTTTTCTCCGTTTACGTCGGTTTCTAAAATGGGAGTAGTTCTGCGGAACATCCAGAAGGTGGTGCCTCTCCGCCGCGCCAGGCTGCGCAAGGACGTCGATACACTGAGGCACATACTGGGCATCCATAAATTTGACCTGGGCATCGTTTGCGTGGACAACCAAAGAATTCAGCAAATTAATAAGATTTACAGAAAGAAAAACGTACCCACGGATGTCCTCTCGTTTCCATTCTACGAGGTAAATGACTAATTTGACATGCCAACACAGGAGAGTATTGCTCCCAAAAGTATTAACTGTGCTATATTGAAATAATAAACCAACTGGAATCTGGTGGGGAGTGGGTGGGGGGTCACCAGAGTTGACCAAGAATTATTAGGTTTTTTTTGTTTTTTTAGGACCTGAGGCCTGGTAAGCTGCCTTGCCCCCTTCATAGAGATGAGCTGAACCTTGGGGACATCTTCTTGGGGGTGGAGTTCGTGATGAAGCAGTGTAAAGAGGACTCCCTGGATCTGCACGGGACCCTCGCTGTGAGTAGCTGCACCACTGGACGCCATGTTTGACGTTGTTTTATAGCCACAGTTTAGTTGTGGCACCTCTTAGAAATGCAGGTTATTTCACAGACTTGTGTTTTTATTATATGTTCAACCGTGTTATTGAATTCCACCTAAATGTCATGTGTTCAGATTTGCATTTTCTTTTCATGATGCACAGTACATTTACTAAATATTTTTTAACAGAACTGCTGACATTAACTGCTCCTCTTCTGCCTCTTGCTTTAGGTTGTCACTGCGCACGGTATCTGTCACCTGTTGGGCTACAGACACGAGACAGAGGAAGAATGGACTGAGGTTCGTATGAGGGAAACACATTGAAAAGGATCAGTTTAACCAAATTACAATGTAACATTTCTCACAAAGCTTCTATATAGTATGGCATGTAGCCATGCAGATAGTTTGGGTTTTATGTGTCCAAATGCATTTGTGACATTTCTGCCTCCACCCCAGTATGATTTTAGGTGAATCCTATTTATTTTTCCACTCACCACTGAAAGTTGCTTTTTTAAATGTTTCTCTTTCCAGAACACTTTCCACGTTACTTTTGAGAACACTGTCACTTTTTATGGGACACTTTTGGTAAAACAAGTATTTCTAATAAAAGTTGATCATGGCAGGTCTGTGGGGTCATCTAGAGTAATGGCAACTGTTTCGGGGAAGCAATATTGCTGTCATATTATTCAAATTTAATTTCTTGAAGGTGAGAGGCAAAAACAATATGCCATTTTTCGTTGAATAAGGGTGGAGGTAGACGTTTCAGGACAAACAGGTGGTGGTAATTCAGGAAAGATGTTTCTTTGAAATGTGGGTGTACTGGCCCTTTAACTGTAAAAAAGTGAGCAAACTAGCTGCAGAGAAGTCTCATTTGTCACAGCCCGTTTCTCCTGTCCAATCTCTGAGATGCATTCTGTTTAAGACACGTTTAACTCTCTAATATTATTGTGTATCCGTATGATTGAGTGGCTTATGTCTATGCCGTTTGATTGCTACAGAGAGTGAATTTTTGCACCAAATCATTTTGTGAATTATATACTAATTAAAATCCGAATGTTTGGTCACACTGTAAATAAATCACGTCAAAATGTTTGCATTTGTTTTCAGATGCTGCAGAAGGAAAGCTACATTCTAAGTGAGTACAACAGACTCACGGGGAGACATCTGGAGCCACTGATGAAGAGATGTAGTCAGGATAGGTGACAGTGACGAGTACCTGCTAACTTTACACTATTCCATACACTATGGTGCTTGATATTGTTGTTCACCGTCATGCTGTATTCACCACAATCACAATCTGCAGCTACTGCTCTTAAGGACTTTAATCACCCGGCAGCAGCAGAGGAAAAGCAGTTTGATTGTGGAAATCCTTTCAAACACTGGACGTGGAGTGTTGTTGAAGAGTTTTAAACGTGAAATTAAAAAGTTTGCACTTTCATTGTAATATTTTTATTAAAATCTGCTTTAGGAAGAGTCAGCTGTGTATGAAGGGTAGAAAAAAAAAAAGCTGTTAATTTTTTACCTCACAAAGACATTTGACCCTCTTTACACGGCATTTGTAATACACAAAATGGAAATCCAAGGCTGACAAAAAAAAAATCAATTTGTAACTTTACCTGCTGTTATAACCAGGTGTACGTACGTTCATCGTGCAACAGAGTACTGTACTTCAAGGAGTCCTCTTAATATTAGTGCACACTGCCTTAAACTGGCTATCAAGAATATCAATTTGTCCATCAAGATTTTTTTTTATTACCCATGTTTTACAATGCTATATCATAGATTTTCTGCTGTTGTGAGAAGTTATTTGATGTGGTCTGAGTATGTCCAGCAGATGCCATGTTTCAACATTGCACATTAATCACGGTGTACTGAAATGTGATTTAATTTTTTACAGTGGTAACAAAAAAAAAAAGCTGAACAACCAGTGTCTAGTACAGAAGCAAGCACGCCTGATAGGAAGTGGTTGAACAGGGTTAGCAGAGGTCTACGGTATCAAATACTGGCCGTAAAGATGGTGACTTTAAAGGCTGAAGCTAGCTTTCCTGGTGGTCTAGTATAATTACTTTTTGCCATGGCATATCTTGATGGGTTAATTCACATATCAACCCTATGTTGCAATAAATAGAAAATCTGTTGGCTTTTTATAAAGAAAAACTCATACTTGCACATTGAGGTTTGACAAACATATTCAAAAGCAAGAAGGTTGAACTTTCAAAGTAAAGCTTGTATACATATTTATAAAAGTTTTTTTGGGAGGCACAAAGTCAAAATCCCAAAAGAATAAAGGTAGGCTTTACTGAGAAAAGCTCAGTAAAACAGGCTTTGTTGTTAAGCTTACAGATCTTTTTAAAATCTATAATATGGAGACAACCACACACACAAATTAGTTCATAAGTCAAGCACAGAAAACATCCACACGCTCCGACAGAAAGCTGATTTGAATTGGCCAGTTTGCGCCAGAACATAAATATTGCACCAAATGTACCCGCTAAATACAACACCCCTCTAACTCTATAATAGCTTATACTCCAACATAGAATATATCTTTATTTAGTTTATATGGGAAATAAAGGGTCTGCAAAACATACAATCCATGAAACACCAGTAGCATCTGGTGTTTGGTAGTTGCATTTAAGTGAAAGCCTGAGTGACCGGCTTTAGAGTTGGAAGAAGTGTATCAAGAAACAAAGAAAGAGAGAAAACTTTACAAAACAGTTGTTTGATGAAAATCATAGCAAAGAAAAAAACTCCAGCCCCAAAAACGTGAGGGGCAAAATTTGATCCACTGAACATTTTTAAATGCATTTTCTGGTATCTTAAAGAGTCTCGACAGTTTCGTACCCACGTTGGCATTCACAGGTGCTAAGTTAGCAGGGCATTTAGCATTTCGTAGAGGAAAAGAAGTGCCTGAAGACGACCAAAAAAGGACGGCAATCAGTAGTACTCAAGGTTGTTCAGAGGGGAGCTCCAACTACTAGGGTTCAGCTGAGGGTGTCCAAAGATTGGAGCGTTCAGAGGGGCTGCAGGACGTTCCTCCCTGCCTCTGGAGTGGTGCTGACTCCAGATCTCTCCATGTCAGACAGCTGCTCAAACACATCCCTGAGGACACACCAGGTAAACGCGTGTCAGAGCAAACAAAATGCAGCTTAAAGATTCTAAGCCATCATAATTGATCCAACACACAACGGTGCATCAATTCCGTGCGTAACAAAGAAAAGAAAAAAACAGATCGCCGAGGCGGTTAATTGAGGATCGAGCAGTTTCATTATGGACTCAACCGCTACACTGAAGAAAAAAAAAGACTCACTTATGCATGTAGAAGAAGATGTATCCGCTGCGGTCACGGTCTCGCTGTACAGCGGCTTCCTGTGTGCGCGACACATCCAGGTCGTTGTAGGTCAGCCATGACTGCTTCTTCATGTCGTACACGTCACTGATGTAATGGCCTATGGTGGAAAATGGTGGGAACATGAGGAATGGAACTGGTGTGCCTGAAGTAGGCAGAATATCATCCCAACTAAAGACTACACTGCCGTACTAAATGTGCTGCAGCACACAGAACCGTACAGCGGTCTGAGTCAGTGTTGGTGCATCTCTAGACAGAAGCAGAAAAACACACAAGTGCTCACCAGAAGAGGAGCTGCTCCCAATGTGACTGACAACACTGATGAGTCTAAAAGAGTTGGCCAAGTCTCCGCTCTGTGGATTACAACATTTATAAATCAAGTTACTCTGAATCCAAATGGTTCAGTGTTTCCAATGTATACTGTACATTATAAATTATTACATTATTATTACAGCTAGAAACGTAAGCTACACTACTACTTTTATGCAGGAAGGATTTTTACTGGACGTTTGTAGTACACAATAGTTGCTTTTCAGTTAATAAAAAAGAAAATAAAAACCAGTATTTTACTTAAGATAGACCATTCCACTGGTTTACAATCATAGGGTAGACGTTGGTACCTCAGCGTTCCTCTTCAGGTTCTCAGCCTCTGCTTCAGTGTACTCCATGTCCAGCACGTCCTCGTTGCCAGAATCATCATCTGAGCACAGTAACTCAGGCAGAGAGTTGTTAAATTCTGTTGGGTGAGAAGGAGATATTGACACTGGTCAGGCATTTTCCAAGCAATGAGCACTGTACACTTTTGTTTTACACAAATGTTATCAGCCTAAAACCTTTTGCTTGTGTAAAAAGCAATGGATATAGTGAAACAATAAACTTAGACCTGTTTCTAGTCAACCGTTTATGCCACATAGAAGTGTTGTACATAATCTGAAAGCCGGGAAACTGATGATTCATTTGATTAATTAAATTAAGGTCTCCCAATTTCCGAGTGGTTACACAGATTTGGTGATACATTAAACCGTATCTTACCACTTGAGAAATGATAAGGATGAGCCAAAATTTCTCCAAAATACCACATTAAGACACCAAGACTTGGGTCAAAAAATAAATAATAAATAATAAATCACTGTGCCAGTCTTCCTTTGCCAAAATTCTGTTTAACTTTGGAGCGTTATTCTGCCCCTTTCTGACCAGCTAGCACGAGGTGCTCTACGTTCATGATACCAGCATCTTCACATTAACTGTAAGATTGAACCCATGAAAGCCTCTTCAAGACAGTAATGTCGGCAGAAGGTTAAACACTCAAATATCCAGAGACGAGTAATGCCAACGGAAACCGGCACCAAACAAAACATCGATGGTTCTTGGTCCGCCACAGACAGTCCAATTATTTTGGCTTTCCAGTGATTATCGGGGATCATGAGTTTCAACAGTCAGCTAATCTTGGTTTATACCTTGCAAACTGAGCTCAGTGGCCCTCTTCAGGTCATCATCCTCTCTCATCTCTTGGGCCTCCTACATGGGGCGAGGTGGAGACACGGGATTACAAATGACATTTCAGAAATTTCAACATTGCCCTTTCACTCAGGTCATGTATGTTGGGTGTTTGATGTCTACTTGCTTTACTCAATAAGGACCGCAAAAGGGGCAAACAAATATTTGTCAGTTCCCTCAACTCGTACTTCTAGTTTGCATATTTGATGCAGGTAATTTCATGGCGTCATGGTGCTACGACAGGATTTAGACGCAGCACCATTGCTCCATTCTTAAAGGAAAGCCCTGCAGATGTCCTGTGATCTTACATGCTCCTGGAGGCTCTGAGCCAAAGCCTGTTGTAGCTCCTGTTCTTCTCTCTCCTGATCCAGACTGTACTGCTGGACCCAGTCCAGTTCACCTTGCTGCTGCACGCTCTCTGGAGTCTGGTTCTCCTTGTTCTCATCCATGGTCAAGTCCAGGGAATCCAACACATCTACACAAGAACGACCCATACACAAGTCAGTTACCTTAATAAATTAAATACTAGGGAAGTTTTCTCCACGTAAACACCCATATGCCTGAGTTTGATAATAACAATGCTACTTCGCTCAAGACGTACATTTCGGCCAACCCAGTTTTTGTGTCTATGCAGAAAGCCAGATTGATTTCAGTGAAGTGTAAACTAGCAAGACAACCGACATATGCAGTACTAGTCATTGTAATACATTTTACTATGCTACATTCACACAACCCCTCTATTATATTGCGTTTAATTTTTAAAAGACAAAATTAAAACTGGACTGCCCATATAAATATAAGTATAAACCCCATTTCCCAAATGCCTTCACCAAATGACGTTGGACTACCTGAAGGCTGTTTGCTGTCTGTTTCCAGCAGATCTGTATGATAGGCCAGGTCATGGGCATCTGTATCCCCAAAGCCCGTGTCTGGGCTGCTGGTTGGTTCATCCTCCAGGAGGGGTGGAGCCGAGAGCCCGGCCTCTTGACGACTCATCTCCAGCACAGCTGCCAGCATTTCATCATCATTTATGCCACTGAAGTCCGCTGAATCGATAGCTGCTCCTCTCTGAGGACACATGAAACAGTGTCTAAACAGCAACAGACTAAACAGGGGGCCGGATCATAATTGACACGGTCTGTCACAGCAAACGCTTACCTCTTCCGGCCGGTCATCATCATCAGGCAGACAGCTGCTGAGGCGTCGCTTGCGGCTCGCAATCACCTTTCTGTTAAGCTCTTCTTCACAGTCGGAGTCCAGGAGAATAGAGGTGCAGCTGGTGTTGGCCACTTTCCCTCCAAGCCTTCTACACACACACACACACACACACACACAAGCTCAGTGATTGAATTCATAAGAAAATCAAGTCTGGGCACATTTTAGGACATAGTTATGCAATATGTGACAGATAACACACTTTAAAGAAGGTTTGTTTTTAGCAACTGTTTCTATAACTACCAAGGGTCTCCTACACGCATTTTATCAAATCGAACACAGAACAAGTTGCAACAGACTTAAGAGCTTTACTAAAGCTGCGGTCATGTGATCGTTTTGGCTACGTTAACGTGTGGCTGTGTTAACATTTTGAGATGGTGTGAGCTTCTTTTGTTTAAAGTTCAACCTCGGCTAGCAGGGTTAGCATCATTATTTTATCTGGCAGTACTTACCGGAGAGGTGTTGTGGAGGAGTTGACCAATTGAGACGTTTTGAGTGTTCTTGACCTTTAAGAAAAACATGAAAATGTTTACAAACCACTCTCAGCCTAATTTAATGCATCCAAGTCAAATAAAAAACGTTTACTTAAAACCCTGCTGAATCACCCAAAAGCTCCGGATGAAATTACCCAGAATGGGAAATGTTGAAAGTTATTATTTATACATCTTAATTTCTTACATGGAGGTTTGGGGACTCCAGCCGAGACTTAAGGGGGGTCGTGTGGACTCAGCGCAGTGGGACAGCAGGGTCAGGTATCGGGGAATCACCACCTGCTGGCCCAGCTTGCTGTTCATAGACAGCTGAGCGTTAAAGCTGTACCGTTTCAGGTGTAGGATAAGCACCCTGCGGGGAGAACAGATCCATCACAAATCAGAAAGTAATTTCTTTGTTTGTCAAGTGCTTCTTTTATTCTACGAGTGATCAATGGATGCTTACAGGAAGTACCAGCCGTGGTTCTAATCTAACGTTTGAAATGCAGTGCGCATCCGCTCAACTCTGAAATATGTTCAACTGCAAGCATTTGAAAATGAATGTGACATCTTTGCAATGTGCATTCGCATTGCACTCCCAATAGCCTGTGTGTAAATACCTGGGCAGTTTGCTGAATTTATGCATAACAGTCGCTGATTTCCCATTGCACTTTTCACACGAGTACTCAATTTCCTCCATCTGCGAAAGGAAAAAGTAACTTCTATCATTACACATTTAATTGTTAGATAGAGTTGAGATCTGTTACTTACTAAATTAATATGACAAGCTTGGAAGGTGAACAAAGATGACTTTCACAGAAATTGATTCGAATTATGACATGTTTATAGAATCGAGTAGAAAGTCTTACCCGAAAAAAGAGATCCAGAGAATCCTGAATAGAGCGAAGTGGGAGGGTTTTCTTTCGCCGCGGTAGGTCGATGGACAAGTCATTGAACTGCTCTCGCTTGGTCACTACTTCGCCACATCTGCAGAACAACATGAAAGTAGAAATGAACATGTGTTTTCTCCAGCGTCACTGTCCGTTATTGTTAAATATGTTATAAAAAGACACGTTGCGAGGATAAATTCAGGTGACCAAGCAGGAGACAGGCCTCACCCTTTGCAGGTGATGGTGTGCTGCACCTCAAACTCCATGTTGACCGCCACAGGGCAGGTGTAGATGCGGGAGGTGTCCGTCTCTTCGCCAGGCTCTGCCTTGGCTGCCGACGAAGTTGCCTCCTGGCCGTTCTCACACACCACAGACGACGAAGGGGACGCTGCAGCTTCGTTTGTCCAGCTCTTGTTCATTTTCTCCACATCGTCCTTTAACTGGTCCAAACACTGGCTCAGGAACTCGTGAGCATCCTGGTAAACAACGTGACACGCATGGACTTAATTAAGCACAATTAATGAATACATGAGGAGGGTTAAACCCATCTACATAGACCACATACTGTAAAAAGGTGCCGCTACTAAATACTGATTTGAAGAGGGTGGAAATGTATGCAGCATGTATTGTGCGTTTTATATTTGTACATACTTTGGATTCATTTTTAGAGATTTGTTTTGTGTTTGACATTACTTTTAACATGTTTGCGCGAGAGCATTTCAGAGCTCCACAAACAAAGTATTATATATTTTCTGGTGTGTGTGACATGACATCCATCTGGAACGACGACACAACATTTGATCTATTGAGGCACTTAATCATGTAGCGGTAGACAACAACCACTCTGATCTATTGGTTCTCGAGGGACGTCTTACATTCTGCATGTTTCCAGAGAAACGCTCAGCTGTGGAGGAGATGGCACTCTTCACTTTCCTCAGGAGATCCTTTTTTGTCTCTGGACAGCCCACATCCTTCTTGACCATGAGGTGAGCAAAACGCCTGCAGGCAGTGAAGATATCACACAGAATAAACTACTTTTAGGCAGGTTTTTTCAAAAGGAGGCCATTAACAAACACATGAATGAACAAATTAGTTAAACAGAAACGTGCTGACACCCCCTTTAACAATCTGAAAACACAAATCAGTCTGGCCTGTCTACGGAGACTAACGCAATACCTCAGCAATGCATTGATGGGCAACTTCTTCCATGGGATGCTCTGCCTCAGCATGTCACTGGAGAAGGAAGGGAGGCTGAAGAGGGACTGCAGGATGGCATTCATGTAGCAAGTGTTGCCCAAGTTGGAAAATCTGTGATATATGAATGACAGAATTTACACAATGGGTGAGAAATAAATAATTTTTGGCTTTGAATTTGGATAACAAAAATTCCAACACAACTCCTTTCAGGGCTTACAGGGACATGGTTTTCACAATGTAAACGCAAAACTGGCTCTAGGGAGACATCTTTCTCCCTCTCTCACATAAACAGCCTTTTCTGATTTTCCTTGGTCATCCTTTGGGTTCACAAAATCCCAAATAAAAGGCAATCCTGTCTCTCTTCACATACACAGGCTGCATATATGCTCACATTTAGTGCAGCCCATCTGGCTTATTCTTACCCTTGCAGTGGGGGCTGAGGCTGGGCCAGAGTGGAGGGCCGCTGCTTGTTCCAGCCACCGTAGTCCAGAGAGGTGCGTACCTTCTTGAAGGGAGTGGAGTGATTGGGCAGCATGAGGCTTCTCTTGGCTGTCGTGGTCTGAGCTGTACTGGATGGCCTGGGGGGGATTTTTAGTAAAGATTATACTGATGTGAATCATCGGCCCCACAATTATTTGATTACTTGACAATTACATTTAAGTAGAACTAAAATATCTCAATTCAATTTTGAGAAACTACAGAAACTCACCTGTCCAAGAAAGAGGGGCTCTGGCTGTAGTCTTTAGTCACAGACCGGCTCCCGTAGAATGACGTTGGCTGAAGGGGAGTTGAACTCAGTGGAGCTGAGGGCAAGTGAAGCAGAAAGTCAATTTTAGGTCTGACTATACAGGTTGATGTTCTATGGATTCAAATTCTGTAAAGTTTCAAATAAAACACAAGCTACAAAGACTTTTATTTGTTTTCTGTAATAAAGCTTTTTTTCCTTTTACGTTACATTTATATTATTAAGCTGACATATAACTGCTTACTATCTTAATTGCTCAAATTTAAAAAAGGTGACTAAAAATGGCAACCATATTTTCTGTTTCGGCAACCAAAAGCTGATGCCTGGTTGCCACGGTGGGAACCATTTTTTTAAGTTTGTGTTGAGCACTGATAGGTAAATCTATCATGCAAGGCATAAGCAGCAATATAAAGATAGTGTTGCTTCTGAGTGTGGATGTCGAAGATTACCTGAGGTCCTATTCTCTTCTGCCTGCTTCAGCTTGTCTTTGCAGCTCAGGAGAAACTTCCTGGATGGATCCGAAGTGGCCTTGTTGTTGCTAAGGACAGGTATATAGAGTATATAGTCAGTTACCTGACTGTGGAATCTAAAAAAAAACATTTGGTATAACTTTGATTGAACGCTCAAAATAATTCCATTACGCCAATAGAAGCCATTATACATGTAAATTAAACAACTAACAGTACTGTTTATATTAAGATTCTGCTATCATTGTTTTCACCAGATGAGGGGGGGAAAAATACCAAAAAACCTAGATACAGAGTCTGACAAAAGGTTTCAGTAATGTCAGGTCGTTCCATGTGTATCCAACAAGCACTAAAGTTCAGTCTGGGCAGTGAGGCGTGTTGCTTTTACCTTGATGAGTCATTTTCCTTGGGGTAGTCCTCAGTCATGTCACTTTCCGAGGTAAGGTGTCTCTTTCTCTTCTCGCTCCTGAAAAACAGCGACAAGGAAAACAATTCATGTTACGAGCCTGAACGGACCATTCCTAAACAGGAAAGAAAGACAAAAACCATGACAACTAAAATAAAGACAGGTTCTCCATGAGGACAACGGTCTTATACAGGAAGATTGTCACAAGGAATACCTGCCACGGGCAAGTTTCCAGTTCCCGGAGGCTGAGCTCCATTGTAATGACGCCAAGCTTCATCACCTTATCACATTGATCACATGACATCATTTGCATATCAACAGCAACATGAATTTCCATCATACCTGTTCTCGGAGAGACCAGTGCGAGTGGGAGTGGAGGCAGCTCTACTCGGGCTGCCCAGGGGCTTTCGGGGTGTTGTGTCCTCTCGGCCTTCTGCACTCTGCCGCCTCGGTGTTGTCTGGAAGAGGTGAGGACATTTTGGTCAAATGTTAGTGGACACTTCTCCCAATCCAAAGTTAAAAAACGTGGTGTTTTCTTGCTCACCTGTCTCTCCCCTGAGGGATTGGTCTCATTTTTCACAGAGCGGTTCCCGAGCACGCTGAAGTTTGCACTTCCATGGGATGATTTTAAAACTGCCAAGTTAAAAAAGAATAAGAAATCAGGACAAAGCATGCGGGGGGGGGGGATCATTCTTTGAACAATTTAGTCTTGGTTTGTGAATCCCCTCTCTCGCAAAACACCATCACATTTTGTTTTAAGCAACAACAACCTGTAGCCTCTCCATTGATATTCCCAGATGCACTGATCAAGCGGCCGCTTACAGTGGTGCTGTCAAGATTGTGACAATACTCTGCCTAAATTACTCGATGACGATACTGAAATGATACCACGGCAATCATCAAAACGTCAGCGAGAGCAATGGATGACAGAACATGGAACTTGAATTTTACCTTCCTATTAATTAAAAAGGAAAAAAATGTAGGAATTAAACAATGTAAACTGTAAGCAGTAATCTGATGTCTCATTTAATGTTTATGTGATTTCTTTGATTAACTTCCTATTTGCAACCAGACATCACACTGAACAGAGTTTAAAAATACTTGTTTTGGTAAAACAGCGCCCCCGCATGATAATACATGCGATTGAAGTTCTGTGAGAAGTTGAAGAGGAAAAAACTTCCAAAATCAGAAAGCGCTGTGTCGTGTCATTCTTGCTGCTGAACTGCTTTCCCCCTCAGTCCACTTCATGTTACTGAGAAATATGGTAAAATAATACCTAAAACATATGCTCTTTGGTGGTTTATGCATTTGCTGAATTACAGGAGATGCTTGGACATATTCAGAAAAGATGGTGAATCTAATTTCATTAGTACATTTGGTTGTAGTTAGAGCCGGTTTGTTATATTCCGTGTCATTTTTAACGACACCAGCTCAGAGCAGGACCGGGTGAGCGGTCCATGACCTGTTTTGATCATTTTTTTTCAAATTAATTTGTTGATTTAATTTTTCTCGCTGACACTAGCTAAATCCCAGGACCTGCCGGTTTTTTGTTTCGGCTGCTGCAAAGTTAAAACCGCCCGATTGTGAGGGATCCCAATCTTGTCCTTCAGCAGAGCGCTGCATACACACACTAGCCCACTGACACAACTCATAAGAACCGTTACTATTAAACACACTGTCATAATTAAAGTACAGGTACTATTAAAATAGGGTATTGTACCGTTTTTACAGCCAGGTATTGCGCTATATTTTTCACCTTTCAACACTCCACAGCAGCAAACACACACACAGCGTCGGTGTGGAAAGCTTGCAACTTTTCACAACTGCAACTCTTAAATAAGCCACGGAGGAACAACCTTTAAAACATTTGGAACTTCTAACTATATCAGACACTTATTATATTGTAATTCATTCCCATTATGCAGCTCTGAGTATTTACAGCCAACATTAACAGAGGTTGGTTTGACTTGCATTATGATGCATTCAAGCTCTACTCAGTAAAAATTTGTATTTGGCAAAAGTAAATTAAAACGCTATTATGATGCGTTGAAATGTAATCTTGTAAAATTTCGTTTTGGCGCAAAACTTGAATACAGTTTGAAGGAGGTAGTTAAACAGCAATATTAGCAATGGCGCTATGACCGGTTTAACTCCTTTACACTCGCTAGAAGAAGCTTATAATATATAATTAAAACTGCTAATGGAAATATTTTTTTATCAAAGCATTTATTAATTTTGTGCTAGGGAACCATGATCACGGTCAATTTATAGGCTGCTCTTGAGTTTAAGATTCGTGACCATTTGCTCAGTTTAAATAAAGAAAAGCAATGGCTTGTTTTAAAAAAATTGGGGCCAGGTCAACTCAGAGAGGTTCAATGTACTGTTGTTGTTATCTTTAGACGTACCCATGTTCTTTAGGGAAGAGACTGTGTATCAAAATCGAGGGCAACTACACAGTATCAGGAGTAGAAGAAGCAGGACAAACTTGCATCAGAAAACACAGGACAGTGTGGAAAAATGTAACAGGATTTAACAGTTTCATGCTTTATCGAATCCGGACATTCTTTAACTAAGGATATGTCAAAGTCCAACTGAAAAAAGCATTACGTCATTTATTTTGTAGCCAAATGCTGTGTAAGTGTTTTTAAATTAATTGTTCAGAGATTCTTAATAAGAGGAAGAAAAAAAGGTATATGGTGAAATATAAGTAATGCCCCTTTTTGTCTCGGTACCAATTCAACATTACCTTGAAAAATACAACTAAAGCAAAGCCGTAACAAAAAAAAACAACTTTAAAATCAGAAACCACGAAAGTCAATTTCACAAATAGCAATCACTTTCCATCGTGCTGGGAACCATCAACAAAGCTTTGCAAGTTCTTAAAATGAGCAGTGGTGTAATTACTTGGCTTTCCCAGCTTCAGCTTTTCCAGGTATTCTTTAGTCTTCTGAAGCAAAATCGGAGGAATCTTGTCAAGCATGATGACACTGCTGTCCTTCAAAGTCAGCATGATTCGACTCAAATTCTGGTTCACATTCTTCAAGTTCTGGTTCAGCTGAGGGCAAGAAAACAAAACTAGATTAGCGTTTCCTCTAGGTCGTCTGCTTTGGGCCAGCAGATGGGGAGAGGGAATGAAGATACACATTCTACCACAGACCAAATTTTGTTGTTATAAATGAATAATATAAATATCCTCTGGTGAAGCTCAGCTAAAAACAAACAAATCCAACAGCATGTTAGCATGTTGTTCACCAACACGCCTGTTTGTAACTGGTACCAACAACGTCAACTTCACGTCACTCGTTTATTTAGTTAAGTTGTTCCCGTAAATAATTACAATTGAATACTTTAGTAGCCATTAATTTTGTGCTGAAATTAATTTACATTATGGTCTTTAAGGTGTGTTCCTTCCTAACTTAAGTTATACGTTTCATTTCACAGCATTAATGCTTCCAAACCCTTGAAAGTGTATCTTAATACTTGTTGAACAAACTATATATGACTTAATCTTGCAGAGTAAAGAACAAGCATCAACAAACAAACAGCTGGCATCCATATCACCTGATGTCCCTGAGGCCTCTGATGTAAACATTCAAGACTACTCTGATGACATTTCAACAGATGAGACCGACGTTTCCAAATATTCAAGAAGTGGATCTCAAAATACAACAAATGCACAGCTTCAGAAACCAATCATTGTTTGTCACAGGTGCACCCGTTATTAAATATATACAAACTGAACAATACCTGGAAGGTTTTGGAAGCGCCGCCACAGTTAAATCTTATACAGAGGTTGACTTTGTTCTCCTTCTCCAGGATCTCAAACGTCCCCTCTTTCCATCTGGTGGTGCCCATGTCCATGCTAGAGAAGCGGATCTTCACAGCGCCACCGCTGGAGAGTTTGGGCACTATGGTTGTCATGGCTTACTATCCAGTGGGTGCACGTTGGAGGCTGGGACCTGTGATCAAACAAATCCTGTACAAGAGGGGGAATCAAACAACCGGCGTCAGTACAACCACATGGTGTCATTTACGGCCCACCATCTGTGTCTAGTCTACATAACGCTAAATCAGATTATAAATGTCATGCTTTGACAACATCAGTGCCACTGAATTACCATACTTATTGCCATTGCTCCAGCTAATGAGCTCAATGATAAACCAAACACATGTGACTGCACGTATATCACACTGGCTTATTAAATCCCCCAAAACGCTTGTAATTCGCGATGTTTACGTCACTCAGCTTATGACAAATATGAATAACGCAATGAAGCCGCTGTGACCAACGTTGTACTTCTGTTTGCTGGTGCAAAGTCACAACAAACGAAACTCAACGTGAGCACGGCAGATACACCGCACACTTTAAAAACAGACGACACACGCGCAGCGACATTTGGGAGACTGTTTCACAAAGTGGAGGAACTCACGCCACTTGTGTTAGCTGGCTAGCGGTCCCGGTAAGAGTCAACGTAGCCCGGTCCGCGTTAGCCATCACACTAACCCAATGGCACCCTGAGACGCACGACACCCTGCGACCCGCGGTCCCGTACCTCTCGCTCGGTTAACGTTAGTCCGACGAGACGACCGGTCACGACCAGAATAACGACTAAGACACAGAGCCACTACCGTGACGGCCGAGCCGCGTAGACGTCGTCCCCTCGTCTCCAGCCGCTGAATGGAGCGGAGGCCGACATTAGCAGGTCGGCTAGCTTGCTAGCGGGGACTAGCTAACTGGCTAATTTGCCTGATTGTAATTCGGTGATGAAAACACTCGCGGTTTGAGTGACTCGTCGCGGTTCCTTACCTGTCGGTGATACGCGGTCGCCTGGTGACTTTTAAAGCGCAACAGCGTCTCCGTGGGTCCTCCGAGGGCGGAAAGTTTGTTTTGCCGGCATTCACCTGCTCCCCAGTACGTATGTTGTTGACAGTGGACCCGCACACGACGCCTCGCAACACTGCGCGATGATGGCGGGAATGTGAAAATTGACAACGGAAATGATCGCCGATAGTTCGTCCGATTCAACTCTCGCGAGATCTCCGCCAGTTTGTATTTAGCTTGGTTGCCTCCATTGCAAACAAAAAAACTGCCCGCTGAATAACGTTATTGGGTCGATAGCCTTCAGTATTTCGAGGCCGTTATCGATACGTGTGATATTAACGTGTCGTTATTCTGGTATCGCTGTGACGTAATGTTGTTTGTGACGTTCATGCTCGCGCGTAACTACTGGATTCCCTCCGCCGAGACGTGTAGCGCTAACGTTAGCGGCTAGCTGGGGCTAGCTGCCCGTGCTGTGCGTTTGTTCCGCTAAGTTTGTTTCTCTGCAGCCGCATTAGTTCGCTGCTTCAGCACACCTCAGCTCACACAGCGGTTTACACGACACCTCGGGACCGCAAAGAGAGTCAGAGGATGCTGGCGACGGGAGCAGTGAGTATCTAATATCTAATATCAGTTAATGTGCGCTATCAAGTGGCGTAACCTACTTTTTGCAACCTTTTCTAACGTTACGTTCAGCTTTGATTGTAAAAACGACCTTGGCCAACACTGCCTGACAGTATTACATATGTGGAATGTCATCTTCCAACTCTTAATTTAAGTTTTGTTTTTTACACTGAGTGAAGTATTTAATTCTAATACTTTTTGCTGGGTTACACCATTTCATCAAATGGAAATATTGTAGTGGTCTTCTCCACCACTTGTTCGTATTTCACCATATTCTGCCTGACACATTTGGTATCTTTTGACTAAATAAGAACTTGATATCGTATCTGACATAACTAGGTGAACGTGTTATAATCATTTATGTAGCTGGATCTAAAGGAGGATACAGCTGCTTGCACCCACAAAATCAGTCATGATATAGTTGACTATATCTATCAGTTATGGGATAACATATTGTGAAAGTGTCTCGCTGTAACATACATACGCTAAAGGTAAGTATGTAACTTTGTCGTGATAAGCAAAAGGGCCGATAATGTCTTTTCTCATACCTTCATATTGACATGCGTATCCAAGGTTTACTATGCATGGCGATAATGGATGCATGTGTTGACCGTGTTCCCTTCCTTTCACAGGCTGTAACTAACGTCACAGCTCTGGCCCAGGTAGACCGGGAGAAGATCTACCAATGGATCAATGAGTTGTCCAGTCCAGAGACCAGAGAAAATGCCTTGCTGGAGCTGAGCAAGAAACGCGAGTCAGTGCCAGACCTGGCACCAATGCTCTGGCACTCCTGTGGCACTATAGCTGCCCTGTTGCAGGTATGACCCCTGTCCCATCCCGAGCTGTACCACTTAGTATGATTTTGTTCACTATCCATGTAAGTTGATTATATCTGCTGTTGCGTGGCCTTTTAAGATGGGTTTAACTGATTTCTGTCCTCTTATTTCTTTCTCTTTTATTAGGAAATCGTGAACATCTATCCATCTATAAACCCACCTACGCTGACAGCTCACCAGTCTAACAGAGTGTGCAATGCCCTGGCACTGCTGCAGTGTGTTGCCTCACACCCAGAGACACGGTAATACGGAGTTCTTTTAATGAAAACAATCACAGTGGTTTTTGGAGCTCATTTTGTTTCTTTTAATGCTGGTGATGACAGGCTGTCTTTAGAAGCTTCTACCATGTAATGTTACCTAATCCATAGGGCAGAGGCTGTTTGTCCCACCCCACCTGACAAAATTTACTCTGAATTTTGTTGAAATCCCAGTCAAATAGTCACTGGCAAACAAGTTCAGTGATACTTCTTTTAAGTATTTGGATGTTTTATGTGACAGTATAATTTTTCAGTGACTATTAAAGGTAATGCCCCAGAACTAATGTCTCTCTCAGACAGAACACCTGACTCATTTACTTTGTTAAAAATAGCTTCTTCCTTTTTTTTTATTGACACGGGAATTAGTTTTGTGTCCAAGAACTGGGTATTTTAATCCCCGTTCAGTTAATTGCTTGTAATGTTAATGTAGTTACTTTACTTTTGTCTCCGTTGTCAGTAAAATCCATGAAGGTATAAAGGGACCTTGTAGCTTACCTCTGATATTTATTTTATATACAAGTCTGGTCACGTTGATTTTTAAAATGCTTTTATGCTTCTTTGTCCCTTACCAGGTCGGCCTTTCTTGCTGCTCACATCCCTCTTTTCCTTTACCCTTTTCTGCACACTGTGAGCAAAACACGTCCGTTTGAGTACCTGCGCCTTACCAGCCTCGGAGTTATAGGTAAACTTTACTCCTGCTTAAGTGTTTTTATTTCTTGAATGACGGTTCTTTCCGTTAAAACGGTGTCGTCATTGTTCTCACCAAGCTGTCTTCTGTGTTTACGACAGGTGCCCTGGTCAAAACGGACGAACAAGAAGTGATTAACTTCCTCCTCACCACTGAAATTATCCCACTGTGTCTCCGCATCATGGAATCAGGGAGTGAGCTCTCCAAGACGGTACTAAACTGTTCCAGTTGCTTGTCATAGGGTCCTCTAACTGACCTATACCCTAACGTGACTGTTGGTATACAGTAATCGATAAAAACCTGTGTCCAACCACAGCGGTTTCTCCTTGAGTCACACTGTTTAACTGTCGAATCTGTTTCTTTTATTAAAAAAAAACCCAGATCTGATAAGTAATTTCTCCCAACCTGCTGCTTTTCATTCAGAATGATGAGCTTTTACAACAGCTGTAGTGCTAATTTATCTTTCTTTTTTACTCTTTTCAGTTCCAGAAAATTAAATTGTATATTTCTATGTTCCTGTGCCAAATGGGGTTGTAATGTCCGCTAACATTTCACCACTCTTCACGTCCTTTTGTCTGGCAGGTTGCTACTTTCATACTGCAGAAGATCTTGTTGGATGACACAGGCCTGGCCTATATATGTCAGACGTATGAACGCTTCTCCCATGTGGCCATGATCCTTGTAAGTGTTTTGAGAAACATCTGGATTTTGATTGAATTTACCTTCCAAGGCTCTCTGCACAATGCAACATTGGCCCCAACAGTCACAATTGCACATTCATTTTTTTATTTATTTTTTGCAGGGCAAAATGGTGCTCCAGCTCTCTAAAGAGCCATCAGCTCGCCTGTTGAAGCATGTTGTCCGCTGCTACCTTCGCCTCTCGGACAATCTCAGGTAGAGCAGAATCGAACAGATGCATTATACTGTATGTGGTCCCCAGTTTTAACTTTGGCTCTTGATTTTGTGTGTGTGTGTGTGTGTGTGTGTGTGTGTGTGTGTGTGTGTGTGTGTGTGTGTGTGTGGGTGTGGGTGGTCTTTTGGCGAGTTAATTACACTCAAAATACAAGAGAGGGTCTGTAACCATAACTAAATATATAAAGTTTTAACAGGTGCTGGATTATTTACACAATATCATCAAATGTTTATTATTAACATGATATCAATATTTAATTTTTTAGATATCACTGTTGTCATCAATACCAGTATATTATATATTATGTTTCCAGTCCCTCATGACTGGAAACATCTGACTAAATAATTTAATTTTCAGTACTTGCCACTAGGAGGAGCCATTACACAAATCCAGTGTGTGGTGACTTGTCAGTGAAATGGCATGTCAGCCTGGGATCAGAACTTGTTGTTACACTAATCATTTATTAGATAATGATCCAAAAATAAATTTCCTGCTACAATGATTTCCAAATATTTGGTGATTGCAGCCTTACAGTTGCTTAAAGATCCTTTTTAAGTCATTATACAACAGTTACTTTTGCCTTTTGTGGCTGCTGTTAGGACGGAGAAAGCAATGTAAAAAATGTTTTTCGCTTTGAGCTCTGGTAACTTGTGATGGGCTGTTATAATTATTATGTTATACTTAATTATTATTATTAAGTAATAATAACAATTGCACAACAACAAGACATTTTCACTGGTGAATGTATGCCATTTTGCCATCCTTGCTGAAATAAATTTGACATTTTTATGAAATCTAACATTAATCTTCAGGGTACAACAGCAGGGAGCCTATATCATACAGCAACTATATACACAGCATACACATACTTAATGAGCTAGGGGATTGTTTCGGCAGTCACCTGTTATATCATCAGAAGTGGGTCAACATCCGTCTGATTTCAGATCAGCAGCCAACACACATTCTGCGTCATTGGCTCCTTTTATGCACTAATCAATTTCCGCAACAAGTCCCTCCCTAGCTCAGTGCTTATACAGGAAACACGGTAATATGCGGAATCAAATCAAATAGACATGTTAGAGCCTAGTGATTGGTATTTATCCGTTCTGGGCTACTGCAGAAACATGGTGCAACATGGGAGACTCCGTGAAGAGGACCCGCTCCAGATGTAGATATGAAGGGCTCATTCTAAGCGGCCAAAAACACAACGATTCTTAGTTTCAGATGATTATACTTGTATTTAATTTCTGCTAATAGTCTCCTCCTAAATGCTACACACTGGTCTTCCAATATTTTGTATTTCAACCTAATAGGTAAGATATAGCCCATTATAGCTTGTATCCCTTTAAGTAATATTAATTATGCATGTCAGGATATCGTATTGCAGAAGAGAGGTTCTACTTGAACTATAGATTGGTCTTTGATAATAAGCAGGAGATCCTCCATAAATATCTGCCTTTATCTAAGAATACGTTTTCCACATATGCGTGGCTTTACTCTTGATCTACTGTAGGTAGAGAAGTACAAACTTCTTTTTTCTTTTCTTTTTTTATATTTATTTATTTTCTTTTTTATAAATACGGTTTCCCTCTCTTCCATTTGGACCCATCCAGCACGAGATGCTGTCTCTTTTTAGAGCGAGGCGTTGACGGAGACGTACGGTGGTTTGTGACATGTGGTGTTCTCTCCTCAGGGCCAGAGAAGCCCTGCGTCAGTGTCTGCCAGACCAGCTGAAGGACAGCACCTTTGCCCAGGTGCTGAAGGACGACACCACCACCAAGCGCTGGCTGGCACAGCTGGTGAAGAACCTCCAGGAGGGCCAAGTCACCGACGCTCGAGGCATCCCACTGGCGCCGCAGTGATGAGGAGGGAGTGTGTGTTTACAGCTGACACAGAAGGACTCTCAACACCGTCTAGATTTTGTATTTTGCCCAATGTTGGCAGTAAGACAAAAGGGAAGGACACAATGGAGACAGATTTGCTTTTGGATTACACCTGCTGTTGTTGTTGTTGTTGTTGTTGTTGTTTGTTGTTGGTTTTTTTTCTGCCAGTATGTCACTTCCACACACGGTCACTTCTTCACAGCTGGAAATCAGTTTTTTTAAGAGCCAGACTCATCGTCGATAACTGATATTTGAGAAAAATTAAAAACCAATAATGATATATTGGCTGTTTTTTGTTTATGACATTTATGCTGCAACATGAAAGAAATGTCTGAGTATGATATTTTCCCATTTCCCGTTTTAATTCACTATCGAAACCAATAAAGTAATAGCTGAGGAGAAATGCCCATTTAACTTGAAATAAGGGGGAGAAAAAATGGCAAATGTAAGTTTAGAATACAACCTGTAAAACATAAATTGCTGCATTTCACCAAACTGCAATTTTATCTGGATGTCTGTCAGCATATCAATACTGATATATCAATGATAGGCTAGTATCAGTTAACATCAGCTATACCAATGTATCGGTCGGCTCTCGCCTTCTCCCGGTTATCACTGTAACTTTCTGTAACATTCCACTTCACAGTAGGAACTGTTATATTTTTGCTTCTCGCATTGCCAATAAGACTTTTTAATCTTCTGACTGGTTGTGTCTTTTTTTTGTTTGACGCTTTTGTGGACTGATTTATATGCAGCAGTTTAGCAGAACTGTTGATGTATTCATGATTAGTTTATTGTGTTGACTGGCTTTGTATATGACGGTCCAGCAATACTTAAAGTTTGCTTTCAATTGACTAATCAATTGTTTCAACTATGAGTTTTGGCTTAAGCAATAATACAGCAGGTATTGTCACTAGTGATGCTATGTAAATAATAATAATAAAAAAAGCCTCTTTTTTTTTTAAGTTGAGGGATATTGCAGCCAAAGTTCTGAAGTTATTCTTTTCGATCGGGTCCGTTCTTTGTCAGTCAGAAGATAAACCGGATCACCTGCGCTCACTGAGTATCACTCACTCAGGGCGCTTTCGTTTCCTTTCACCGGGACATTAACAGATTGTGGCCCCTATAGGTTCCATTATCCTCACAACGACTGAGATTGACAACCCCGCCCTCCCCCCCTCGCTCAAGCCTTCCATTTGTAAGCAAATCCGATTCCCCACAGGAGAAGCTGCTAAGTATGTGTTGGGTGTTTTTGACCGTTTATCCTTTAGGAGGAGAGCTGCCCGTCAAACGGACCAGTGCATTAGTGCGACTGGTTTGAGAGAAGGGGAAGGTGATGTCTGTGTTGCTATTTGCGATTCAGGCATCCACATTGTCGGACACTAATGTTCACCCATGATTATCAATGCAGTTTCACCTGCATGTTGGACAGTATATAACCATTCAAGACTCTGCTCTGCAGCATGTGGCATACTGCCAAGATCTACAGTGCAGCCCTTTATCGTCCTTGACTCAGACTATTGCAATTTTATGAGATCAGATTTCAGGATATCGTATTTTTTTTTTCATGCATGATAGGTATTTCTCATTGTTTCATGATTGGGCTTCTTTCCCCCGGCACAGCAAACCTTTTCCCCTGGATTGTGTTCCCCTGTTATCAGTGCTGATACAGAAACACAATTACTCTACAGAGTGCAGCCTGTTACCCAAAGGATGAGGCGAAGCAGAACGAGGGGAGTGACCCCCCACCAGATGCAGTGAGGGGGTCTGCGGAGTGAGGGAGTGGCAGGACAGGAAGGAAAGCTGTAGGGGGAGGAGGGGAGGGAGAGAGGAGGTGTATAGGAGGATGAGGAGGGGCGGGAGCAGAGCGTACCAGCGTGCGGCAGCAGTGACTAGGGAATCATGTTTCCCAGACCCAGCACTGAGAAGGGAGGAGGCTGATCCAGATTCCCCTTCAGACACTCCCAGTCTTTCAATGCCCTGAGCTCAGCTAACGGTCTCTGGACTCTCCTCGAGTCTGGATCTCAGCGTACAGGGCCAGTGTGACATACCCCGAGCCATCCAGGGTCCTACCCCTCTGTGAAGCCCTCTCTGGGAGGTCTGTCTCCTGAAGAGCACCCACCTCTGGAGGTCTGGCTCACAATATCCCCAGTGTGACCTTCACTTTTGGTAAGTCCAACTCTGTTTTTCAAGAAAAATATACAAATTATAGTTTGACTGACTCATTCTTTCTCTCTTCTGCCACAGTTGCATATGGGCTTTTGCTGAAGTGATGCTTTTATGTCTCATATTTCTACCTCTGGTTCTAATTTATTGTGCACAGTCCTTCCTCCTAGCCAGAGTTATATATGGATTTTTATTGGACGGATACTGCCTGTTCACTTGTGTGTAGAATTCTTCACATAATTGTGTGCTGGAGAAAAAAAATCAGTCATGAGTTAAGATCAAGACACAGATCCTACTGTACAGGGGAAGTGGAATGTTACGACGTTGGATAAAACAGATTGAAACCGAGACTAAAAACTAGAAGTACACAAGATACAAGCACGAAGCTGTTGGTCTTCATGACTGACTTGTTTATTCCCAAATGGGGCTGTTATTCATGTACTTAGTGTGTGTGTGTGTGTGTGTGTGTGTGTGTGTGTGTGGCGGGGGGGGGGGGAGGGTTTGTGTGTGTGGTCAGTGAAATTCCCTGAAGAAGTGGCCTCGCGTGACTCATCTCGAGGAGAGAGCACATCCAAAGCGCATGAAAAATCCAAAAATAAAACAACATAATGTGACCTAATTGTAGCTCTAAAAGTCTGCACGTTACGTATGAAGGAGGGTGTGCTGAACCTTCAGCAGTGAAATAGAATCTGAAAAAACTTGGGATGGGAAATAAAAAACGTCTTTGACGTGGCCCTGCAGTGAAAGCACAACAAGTTTATGGAGCAAATAGCTGTGGAAAATAAGCCTCATGGCTTTCATGGTCAGTCTGTTGCTTCTTTTTTTTTCAGTATGAGTGAGATATTAAATTGTGTGTAACTGCAAAAAGCATTCCTCACTTCACGTCAGTCACACTATGGTGAGAACTCTGGCTACTTCTCTCTTCAACTTGCCAGGGAGGGGGGGTCGGGGGGGGGTACATGGGGTTGTGAAACACACAGAACCCAAGACTAGATCTTGTTGTTTCAGGAGACAATGAAAGGAAAGGATCGCTGTCAGATGGAAATACAGATATACAGACTTTAGAAAACCTTCCCTCTCCGGAAGGGTTTCATCCACATTTATCAGTGAGCAACAGAGATAGCGGGACTTTATCAGTTTTGCACGATAAGCAACCAGTCTGCTGCACATCTGTCTCATTCGGTTTGGGCCTCCCTCTGTTTTCTAATGCGACACATTATGAGGTGTAAATACTGTATATAAGGGGCTGTATGAGGATCAGATTGCAAAACACAAAAAAAAAAACTTAACTTTTTTACAAAGATACATATAATGTGTTATAATCAGCTTGTGACAACATCATAGTTATCATAGCGCTTGTAAAAATCCATAATGCTTTATAACAACAGCACATTATAAAGCATTTTATAATGACTTATAAGGTCATAATCCTTTTTTTGCAAGGATCAAAGTAATTCCCATAGTTGTAATTCAACTATTTTTTTAAGATGCATTCTAATCACTCTTATAATGCATTATAATGTGATTATAAGTTATACTAAGGGGCCATTGTTTGGTTTAAGTGAACTGAAAAAAGTTATGTAACTACAGGTTGTGGTCATAACAGAAATTGAGTACTCCAATTTGAAACAACCTTTCGAGGATTTACATGTCTCTCTATTTGGTCAGAAACCAAAGTATTGGACAATTTTTTATATTTTTACCAGATGATGGCGGTAGATGAAAGTTAAGGGAATCACCAAAGTCGTAAAACAATTAATTCTGAGGGGAACACAAACATCTGTACCCAATTCAACGGCAATAATCCATCCAATATTTGTCGAGACATTTCAGTCCAAACCAAAAGCATTAACCTCATCATGGCGCTGGATTAAAAGCCACAGGAAACATCCTCAAGAAACCATGAACCACATTATCATCTCAGAATGATTGCAGTATACTCACATGTAGTTACATTAAATAAATAAAAATTCTGTCTTGATGTCTACTATTGATTGCACAGACTTCTGAGTGGGTTAGATTTCTCTTGGCCAGCGCACAGACTGCAGGAGTTGCTATGCACATCATGAATGATTAAAGATTGATGGTGTGAGTGAATCAAGATTTAAATGCTGACTCGGCCCTGAAAATACCTTGGCATTTAGTCCACTAAATCCCATTCCATGTTCTTTTAAGGGTTTCATGTGAGCAGAGATGGTAGGGATTTAGTATTTTTATTGATTAATATTGTGCTGTTATTATTTGTATTTAGGTAGTTTATGCATCAGTGGAATGAACACAAAGCTTTTAAAAAAAAACAACCCATTTTGTTTGGAAATAGGGGAAAGCATCTGGAACAATTCGCCACAGATTTCCATTGGCATGATTCAAGAATAGCAATGGATCCTGAAGGTTCACGTGAGTAAATGTTAACCACTCAGACTGATTAAAGAGAAATTGTGATGATTTTACAATTTGTAAGGTCTATGGTCTAATAGAAGTGTTAGGTCTGTATCTCTGAATTGAATCAGTAATAACAGAATAATTGGAATCTTCTCCCCGGCTTACCAGTTCTGATAGTATAGTATCTGAGGTATGACAGGATCATGACCTTTTTACATTACATATACATACTTTACGTACATATACCAACCGTAACCCTGACTTGGTGCAGGCATCCGAGATGACCCAGATGTCAAGGTGATGATGGCGGGGGCGACTCTGAGAAAAGTCAAGTCAAAATCGTGGAAGAAGCAGCGCCATTTCCGCCTCCTGGAGGACGGCCTGACGATCTGGTACAAGTCCAGATGGGCAGGGAGAGGCCACTCCACCTGTGAGTACCGAAACCTGTGTGCCCGTTTGCATGCATGGTTGTACTTTAACTGTTGTTCTATTCATATCATCTCTGAAAGAAAACACACACATTATACTATATATTGTGTTCAAGTTCAGTGAAATTGTGGGCCCTAACCTTTACCTCAGTCCAAAACTGAATACAATTATTTAACCAGTGGGGCTACTACTTAAAGGAATAGTGTGACATTTTTGGGACTTTTCTTTCTTGCCAAAAGTTAGATAAAGATCAACACCACTCTCAAGTCTGTATAGGAAGCTACAGCTAGCAGTAGGATAGCTTAGCTTAGCACTATGATTGGAAAGTGGGGGAAACAGCTAGCTGGTAAGCCAATTGGAGGGGATCCAGTGTGGGTGATACGCAGATTCATAGATTTATTTTTAAATGAGCCAGGACCAGCCTCTGAAAGCACTTCATGGTGGTAAGGGGTTGTAAAACAGGTCATTGGTTTGTTCTGGTACTGGCAGTCTGAAAGTGGTTTTGAAGTTTTGAAGGAACAGCTGCTTGGGCCAGTGACAGTTTGAAGATGTCAGTCAAGACCTCAGTCAGCTGCCCAGCACAGGCCCTGAGCATGTACCCGGGATGCTAAAACATGCATCAAAGTTTTTAAGTTCATCAGGCAAAGAGGCATCACTGTTTTTTTTGTTTTTTTGCTGATTAAACAAACATTATAATGTGGTAATCATCAAGTTTAAGACATGCAGGTATGGAAAATTTTGTTTCCATCTGACAGAGCCAGGCTAGCTGTTCCACACTGTTTCCAGTCGTTATGCTAAGCTAAACTAAGCTAAGCTGAGTGGCTGAAGGTGCCAACAAGCTACATATTTGTCATTCAGAAATTACAGTGGTATCTTTGGGGCCGTCCAGGGCCCCCAGAGGCCCCAAATTCACTCTATAGCTTACTACAAATTTTAGGATTTTGTGCCACTAAAGTACAATGTCGACCAAAAATGTACCTTCATTATTCAATCTTGTGTCTTCGGTCTTCTAGAGAAACCCTTGTGTTGAAATAGTTTTTCAGGACCTTAATTGTCTTAGTGTATGTTGGGTTCACACGGTACACATCCACAGATAAAATTGTGCTTCATCAAATTTCCTTAAAGTACTTAACTCACATAAAACTTGGGGTCAGGTAGTATTGGTTTCTGGGTGTTTGGGAAAGTAACGGAGCTGCCATCTAAACTGGCGGTCATCAGGGGAACAGCAAAAAAAAGTTTCTCCAGGGAGCCCACTGCAGTTTAATGCTGCTGTGGTGTAGTCCAAAATAAACCGGCCTTTATAGGTCCACAACAACAATGGTTCATAACCCAGCCCAAGCTCAATAAAACCTAAAAACGGTACACAAAAGCCTATGAAATGCATATTAAAAATAGTGTAATCCTATTACTTTAACCGTCCATGCGCCTATCATGTCTCAGTCTCACTTACCGAGGTGGAGGCTGTGCGTGAGGGCCACCAGTCGGAGGTCCTGCTGAGCATCGCTGAAGAGTTCCCCGCTGACGTCTGCTTCACCTTGGTGTTTCACGGTCGCCAAGGCAACCTGGACCTTGTGGCCGAGTCACCGGAGGAAGCCAAGGCCTGGATCCAGGGAGTGCGCAAGGTGATTCACAAGGCCCAAACGATGGATGAGAAGGAGAGGCTGGACCAGTATCCTTTTACTGTCGTACATTACTGTGTCTGGTATTCTATGACAAACAAGTGCTACAAGACTACAGATACAAAAATTATGGAAATCATGGAACATGGAGATGACCACTTATTTTTAAATGGCCAGGCCTTAACCTTGAAAGAACAACCAATGAGCCTGGTCCAGTATGGTGAGCAAGTTAGCTAACGTTGTTAGTTCAGTGCTTTTTCTCCAATGCTACTTAGCCGGTAAAAAAACACAAACAAACAACAACAAAACAAACAGTTCAGGTAAAACCATTGAAGTTTGCTCTCACAATGCGATTATCCTATCCGGGGATTTCTTTAATAGAACTCTCCAGCTGATGGTAACGATTTTGAATGAAGTTCTTTAAATGTGAACTCTTGATCAACAACACTTGTGAGCCGGCGTTTCCCTCAGCAGCTTCTCAGGTGGGTCTGGGACTGGTTTCAGAAAGCTGACAAAAACAAAGACGGGAAGATGATTTTCAAAGAGGTGCGGACACTGCTGAAGATGATGAACGTAGACATGAATGAGGAACATGCTCTGCATCTCTTCACGGTGAGCTTTTGTCGCTGCTCGGCGAATGCATTAGCTGCTGCAGGGATTGAACCTGTGACTGTCTGGTCACGGCACAGCCTCACTAACCACTAGACCTCCTTCCTTCCTTGTTGTCTGATGTTGCATTTTGGTCTAACTAGGTTGTAGAACAGAATTAAGTATTGCTCAATGTGGTACTTTCCCAATGTGGCTATTTCCAAACCCAGACACCATGTAGTAAAACAACCGTTATTTCCACAGATGGCTGACAAGTCGGAAAGTGGCTCTTTGGAAATCGAGCAGTTTGTCCATTTCTATAAGATGCTGACTCAGAGGGATGAAGTGTGGAAGGTGTTCCAGGACTACTCCGAAGATGGAGAGAAGTTAATGTTGAACGAGCTGGAGAACTTCCTGAGCGTAGAGCAGCAGGAGGGAGAGCGTAGTTCCCAGCATGCCCAGGAGCTAATCGACCGCTACGAACCATCTGAATCAGGTGAAGATGGCTGTGGCTGACGGCAGTGCGTCTCCATGTGCGTCACACATGATATCTGAGGGGGGCTGGAGCTCAAGAGGAGGTGTCCAGTTGCACAACTGCTATACAATACATCTACACATGATTGATGCAATAATAGGAATATGCATAAGGTGTTCTAATGTTAAATATTAATTCATCTTTAATAGAGCAGTGACTTTTATAATACCTACGTCATAAATCTAAATATACACAGTAGCATATAGCTATATAGAGTGGTGATGGGATAACGTATTTTTGTAGGCCCACCCCGGATGTTAGCATCGCACTGGTTCCCTCGACAAATAGCCAATGGGATTCTTACAGAAAATAAGCTCTGTGGCAAACACAAGTTCATGATACTTACAGGTTTTGTTCAGCAAGATAATATTCACAAATGAACACCACTTTTATGATTCTTAAAGTGTGAATGCAATCAGTAGCAGTAAAAAGCTAACATTAGGCTACAAACAAACTACACCACGGCCACATGAGCACGAGTATACACAGCGAGGCTGTGATTACATTCTGTAGTCTCGTGTAGCCACTTGATAGCAACTGCCTTTTTTTTAGACACCAAAAACCCATGAAAAAAAACATCCGACTTTGAGACAAGGGAAACGGAAGTGGAAAAATGCAGAGTAATTTCCTGGTTTTAGGACTTTTCCTGTCTGGACAAAAGTAATGGACTGACCAACAACCAAAAGATCCCTGGAGCCATACCACTGGCATTGACTTAAAACCCGATTGAACATTTGCAACACATGACACATAATTTGAGCATGGGGATGCCTTTCTTTCTAATCTACTTATATTTATTAAACTCCAGCACCTCAGCAAAGACTTAAACCATGTGACCTACACTTCTTGATCTGTGAATAGTACTGAAGTCAAGAGCCTTTTATCTAGAGTCAAGGTAGATTTGGACATCTTTTTTTAACTTCTTATAACCCTGGATTGTGCCCATCTGTCTGATACACTCTGTGCAGCCAAGAAGCAGAGCGCCATGTCGCTGGATGGCTTCCAGATCTACCTGTGCTCACAGGAGGGCTCCGTATTTAAACCTGAGCATCGGGAGCTTCACCAGGACATGAGCCAGCCGCTTAGCCACTACTTCATCTCCTCCTCACACAACACATACCTCCTGGAGGACCAGCTGCGAGGACAGAGCAGCCTGGAGGCATACATCCAGTGAGGACTGCTGCATACACACACACACACGCACGCACGCACGCACGCACGCACGCACGCACAAAACAGTTCAGACTTAGTACTTGTTTTAATTGAACTGGAGGTTTGACAATTAAAAGAAAGCATACAGAAATAAATTTAATGTACTGATCAGAGATCAGGCAGTTGACCTTTTTAGCTTAAAAAAAAAAAGAGACCTGATCACTTACAAACAATTTGTATTTGTATTATTTCCCTGAAACAAAACAATGCAGTTTACTTACGTGTGCGTGTGTGTGTGTGTGTGTGTGTGTGTGTGTGTGTGTGTGTGTGTGTGTGTGTGTGTGTGTGTGTGTGTGTGTGTGTGTAGAGCCCTAAAGAGAGGCTGCCGTTGTGTAGAGGTGGACTGCTGGGACGGCAGTGATGGGGAACCCGTCGTGTATCACGGTCACACTTTGACTTCGAAGATTCTTTTTAGAGACGTCATTTCAAAGCTGAAGGAATACGCCTTCAAGGTGAGCAGCACTATCAACTTACACATAAAACACCTTTCATCACCTCCCAGTATCCAGCTCTGCAGCCCTATCAGGTTTTTGTTATTATTGTTATAATTTTTTATCTTTAAATTCAAAGATGTCTTGCCAGAATCCATTCTTCAGTTACAGACCTTCCTGTGAACAGTTTGCCGAAGAACAGAAGAAATAGTCCCTGTAAAAACTCTTGATGGAGGGTGGTATGTGGGGTATCCAGAATAAATGTTACTAGAAAAATAATTTGCTTTTGATATTCTTCAATGTTTGAGCACCAAACTAATTCTAAAATCAAATAAAAAGTATCTTCATGGCTACACAGCACTAAACGTAATCTGAAACCAGTGAGAGCAGTTATACAACCCACTAACAGGACAGGTGTGAGGCACACATAGAACAGTTGGTAACCCTCCCTGTCCCTGGAATCAAATGTACCCCTGCTGACTGACCTACATGGAAAACCACCAGGAACTTTGAGTCTCTACGTCTCTATTTCATCCCACTGAATCTTTCCTGCTCAACTTCAGGACGATACGATGCAGAAACTGTTCTGGAGGATTGTGGAAACTCGATACAGTGCCTTTACCACTGAGTTTGCAGCAGCTGATGAAATTGTAACATAAATAAGACAGAAAACAGATACGATTTGAAGGCCACTATTGTGTCTTCTCTTTCCTGTTTGATAGGCATCGGACTTCCCAGTCATCCTGTCTCTGGAGAATCACTGTGGTGTGGAGCAGCAGACAATCATGGCCCAGCACCTTAGTCAAATCTTGGGTGACACACTACTGACCGCCATGCTGGATGGGCAGATCCCTCAACAGCTTCCTTCTCCACAGGTGAGAATCTGTTCAGAGTTTGGGGCTAAAGCCCCGAATGTTTTCTCGAAAATCCCCCGAATCTTTCAGGTTTTTAAACTACCCTCAACTTTGTTGGTGTTATTTCCCCTTAGTCTCTGACAGCATGGCTGTCTTTGTGTTTCAACCTAAAATAGTGATGCTGTTACATTCTTTGTTTGATTAAACATTTTAAAGTCTGATATGAAGCTTTGGTAAACATTCGGCTTTGAGTCAGTGATTAACCTTTAGGAATGAAATGTACTCAGACTGCCTGATCTGGGGAAACTTAGGTATCATTACCGATTCAGAGAGACTTTGAAGTTTGTCTGTGCCTCACTATCCATCTTCCACTCAGCCTGAAAGTATCACCATGATATAACTTCCAAGCTCTTTTCCATTAGAGCACTCAGGACAATCAATGCTCACTTGCAGTAATGGCAGTATACATGCTATACGAGTGCTGCATTTAGTTAGGAGACAGCAAAGTGCTGGAAGATGGACCCCGCTCAGGAGTCGTCTGGGTACTGAAAACCACGAGTACTCAAAAACTGTGACATTTGAGTTGTTAATTTGTCACGCTTTCCCACGTTGCATCACTCACTCGGCACATTCAGATGACATTAATCGATCTCTTCATGTAACTGGATTTAATCAAGTACTCTCGGATCTACTTTCAAATGAATGGGAAAATGCTACAAATGAAGTGGAGGTGATTATCACATCCCGCATTGAGACAAACCGCTCTCACCAATCTGTGCCCGTGTTGGTGTTCATCACAGGAACTGAAGGGGAAGATTCTGCTGAAAGCCAAGAAGATCAGCGGTCCAGAAGACTGTGCCGATGAAACCCTGACAGATGAAGTCAGTGATGAGGAAGAGATGGCCAACGATGATGCTGAGAGCCTGTCTACAGAGGACCCACCTGCTGAGTGTTTGAATGAAACGGGGAAGGTACATACACTTGATACTTCATGATATTTCTGTAAGACCTCAGATCCCTTGATGAAATGTTTTTTTTAATCAAATTTAGCAGGATTTGAGCATGCCTCTTAAGTGGAGACATTCTTTCCACATGGATGGATAGTGGAAGTGAAAGACAATTATATCAAAAGTGATTGCAAATCAAGACATACATGAATGGAGCTTGATTGTAGAGAGAGAGACAGGAAACTGAGTCGGGACGTAACAGACGGTGAGGCGAGACTGGAGTCGAAGGAGGGAGATAGTGAAAAGAAACAGGAAACAGGGATATTTAAAAGAAGATAAAGAAAACAGCATCCATTGTGCGTCTCCTTAGTTGCGGGAGAAACCTCTGTGTCAGCATTTCCCTGTCGGGCAGTGAGAGATTAACTGGAAGCATTTGTGGCTTTAATGATTTAATTAGAGGTGATGGAGGAGAGAGGGAATTATAGTTGTTTTGCACAGATTTATTCGCTGCTTTAAAGCTTTGATTGGGCAATACTCAAGGGGACATATATTCGTTTTTAGTTTCATACTTGTATTTGGGTTGTCTGCTAGAATAAAAAAAAATATTTTTCTCATACTGTCTGAATGACGACACCTCTGTCTGAAAACGCTCCATTTAAACACCTGTCTCTTTAAGACCCCCTCATGAAAACGCCCAGTCCGCTCTGATTGGCTTGCGAGAATAATATGGTGCATCTTTACAGAGGTGCTTCTCAAGCCATGGGTGGCATATTCTAATGAGCCTGCATACAACACTGACTGGGTTGTCTTATTTCACAGTTTGTGGGTTGGTAGGCACTCACAAACTGAATTACTATAAAGACTCAGTAATTAGCTCAATGTTTGTACAGCAAATACATAAATGAATATAGACATAGCTGTGTAATAATTGCTTATACTGAGTGAAAAAAATAAAGTAAACATTAAAAAATGTCCGCATCAGAGGATTGAAACAACACGGTAGCTGCTTGTTTATAATAGTTGCACATTTTCTTGCAGATATATTAGAAGATACTGGAAACAACTTAATATATGCATCAGTTGCATGTGCATGGTTTCCTTAAAGTGATGAAATAAGGCAAGACTCATGAGACAGTTAAGAAACATAATTTATTGTGCAGAAGGACATTTAGCTGACATCAGCAGGTTAAATAAGGGCAGATGTTTTTAATGAAACACCTTATCTAGTGGGTCCTTTGCTACTAATGTCCTTACAGGTGGTAGTGATTTATTAGTGAGTTATTATGTGTTAGATTTTATTTTGTCCATTTGTTTAAATGCTTTTATGATTATTTTATGGGTATGGATATTACCTATTGGTTATTTGCTTTGTTTAATGTGTTGTGTGCTTTATGAGTGAGTGGCTTTACTATGTCTGTCTTTCCCTGTCTTTGTTTAAGTGAGTTCACTGTAAGACAAATTTCAATTGATCCCCTTGATATGTCCATAAAGTATTGAATCTTGATTAATTTGTCGATGTGTGCTTGTAGACTTGCCTTATAATTGTTTGTCTGATAGAGAGTGTGTAATGGGGCTCCATGTAAATTAATGTTTTTAGTGTCTGGTGATTGTTCTGTGTGTACCTGCCCAGGAACTGCAGATAAATCCTTTATTCTCATTTCTTCTCATTTTGAGATTAATGTAATTTATTTTGCTCATGGTCCTTGTTTAATAAATACTAATAATAGTTTTGTTTAAACTTAGGACAAATTACAATTTCTTTTTTTTTTTTTTAAATGTATTTTATTTTGTTGAACTTTTCTTTACACTAATAAGTTGCAATTTAATTTTAGTAGTAAACAAATTACCAGGTGACTATTATTTAATCACTGGCATCTAATTTACAGGGTTACCTTCGAACCATAGATGTTATGAAAGTGATGGGAATATGATTCGATTGTTGACTTATTTTGCTTTTTATTCATTACTCTTTTGCAGAAATCCAAGTCCAACCTGTCCATGGAGCTGTCGGACCTGGTGGTTTACTGCAAGTGTGTGCACTTCCACGGCTTTGAGCATGCTCGCTCACACGCCAAATGCTACGAGATGTCCTCATTCTCTGAGTCCAAGGCCAAGAGGCTCGCTAAGGACGCGGGTGAACATGAACACGAGGGAACAATTACATTTAAAGTGGATCATGTCACATTCCCAACATATAATCATGTTATTTTTTTGTGACTATGACATGTTATCCACGTGTAAACAAAGTGTATCTTTCTTTTTTACATTATTATATTATATCTAATTATATCTGAGTCATAGATGGAGGAAGAGTAGATTCCTCTGTGTTCGTGCTGCATACATTTAGTGGCTTGATTCTCTGCAAACCTTTCTTCAGGGACAGAGTTTGTGCAGTACAACGCACGGCAGCTGAGCAGGATCTACCCCGGTGGCCTCAGGACTGACTCCTCCAACTACAACCCGCAGGACATGTGGAATGTGGGCAACCAGATAGGTGAGGGCAAGGTCGCCCCCGGCTGGTCAAACCACACATTGCCTCAAAAATCACCAACGTCTCCTGTTTCCAATCTTAATGCTTCAGTATACTGACGTCCACAGCCCCTCCAACACTTCAGCATGGGGCTGAAAACCTGATTGCATGTAATATATCCGCCATTTGAGTTTAAGGATCAGGATACGAAAGATCTAACTACGCTCATTTGGAATGAATGCCCAATAGTGAAGTGACGACAACTCAGGATCCTGAGCATGGATATAGATTTGGTCGGTATCAATTGGCACAGTTTCATTTGCCAAATATGAATTGCACTTACAACTACAACATAAAATAATGCTGTCGCTGCTGGATGAAAAACCTTGTAACTTCCCAATGCAATGCATTTTGAACATCTACGGATTAATTTTTAAACCCGATTACAGTGAATCATCCTTTGACTTTACCCAGATTTTATTCAATTCTGTTGTATTCTGTACTTAAAGTACCAAAAGTAAAAGTACTCATCATGCAAAATGGCCCAATTCAGAAAAACTTATATTGTGTTATTCAATTATAATTATTGATGCATTAATGTGTTCATCACTTTAATGTTGCAATTGGTAAAGGTGGAGCTAATTCGAATTACTTTATATACCGCTGTGCAGCGTAATCTCCAAACATATGTCACCATTTTCGTGTTGAATTATATTTTGTATTAATTATCTAGTCTGCGAGGGACTAAAATGATCAAATAAATGTAGTGGAGTAAAAACTAAAATATTTGCCTTCAAAGTGCAGTAGAGTAGAATTATAATGTATCATAAAATGGTACTTAAATTCTCAAGTACAGCACAGTTACCTCAAAATGGTACTGAAGTAAAGCGCTTGAGTAAATATACTTAGTTAAATTTAAGAGGATGGAGGTCTGGGTCAGACACAGAGCGTCACCCAGCAGCTGGAGGAGTTTAACATGACAGACGCTTCCTGTCGTGAGGCCCCTAAACTGACGCCGTCGGCTCTGGAGGAAAGACAGTCGTCTGCCGGACTTCTCGCATGAACTTTGATGGCTAGATTGTAGAATCTGGGGTCTGGGAAATCACGTGACGCAGCCAAACAAAAGGAGAAAACAAAATCACAGTTAAATACATCATCGCCCTTCTGTTTTTTTTTCTTCTTTTCTTCCAAAAGTGGCCCTGAACTTCCAGACAGCTGGTCTCGAAATGGACCTGAATGACGGGCTGTTCGGGCAGAACGGCTGCTGCGGCTACGTCCTCAAGCCGGACTTCATGCGAGACGGCAACACTCAGTTCAGTCCAGAGAAGCCCAAGGAGCGGCGAGGCTACAAACCGCTCCGCTTATCCATACAGGTTCAAAACTGCTTGTTGGTTTGAGGTTACAAACTGAAAAGAAATGCAATATTTTCTTCTGTGCAAGTAGAGTGCAGCGGTGTCAGTATCTAATACGCCGATGTGCTTGTGTGTTTATCAGGTGATCAGTGGGCAGCAGCTCCCGAAGGTGAATCAGAAAGAGGGCTCTATCGTAGACCCCCTGGTCCGAGTGGAGATCTATGGGGTGCCACTGGACCAGGCCAAGGAAGAGACCAGTCACATTAACAACAATGGTGAGAGCATGTTCAGTTTTTCTTTTTTTTTGTTTTTTAAATCAACATATGTGTATTTCATTTGCATATGGTTTTGATGATATGAGCGTCAGGATGTGAATGAAAAATCAACGTGAAAACTATAAGATGACCCTAAAAAGAAATGTGGAGATTTAAAAAGAAAAGGAAAGTGTCCTCCCTGTTGGTCATACTCACTCCTCTACTGCCCTCTACCTGCAGGTTTTAACCCAGTGTGGAATGAAACTTTAAATTTTGTCGTCCACGCCCCTGAGCTGGCCTTGGTTCGCTTCGAGGTGGAGGACTACGATAAGGCGTCCAGGAACGACTTCATTGGACAGTTCACTCTTCCCTTTACGTGCATTCAAGCAGGTGAGCGGAGAGTGCAGTGAGAGCCAAAGTTCATTAAACGTTCATTAAATATGTAGATCCAATTATATGCTGCCTCAGATACCAGACGCAAGGAGAACTCCTGCCACTCAGTTTGAAAGCTTTCTCTCATCCAAAGTCTTTCCCTTCCAGGATATCGACACATTCATCTGCTCTCCAAAGATGGAACAGCGATCCCTCCCGCCTCCCTCTTTGTCAACATCAGCATCTCAGAGCTCACATGAAGAATCTGAGGATACGAGGCCAGAAGTGGACAACAGTCCCGTTTCCTCACTTGAGGAGAACAGCATGCACCATTGCTTTTATCTGATATTGGGAATTTGCCTTTAGGGTAGGAGGGAATTTTTTTCCCGCTAACTTAAAGGTGCAATGTGTAAGGTCTGGACAGAATTTTACTAAAAAAAAAAAAAAATGCAGCTTTTCATAAATTGCGAAAAACATTCCAAAAGGTTTTTGATTTGTGGTTTTTATGTGGTTTTCTTGCTACGAGTTTGTACTACAACTGAGCTAAGCAAGCTACAACGTAAATGTAAACGGTAAGATTTTAAGATGACAGTGTTATTTTGACCGAAGATTTTTATCAGTTTGGCCAAATTTTGGATGTACACATTGCTCCTCTAAAATAGCAATCAGCGGGTAACGTCTCAGAAATCAGACTAAGTTAGTTTGACTTAATTTGTTTCTCAGCATCATTCACTTAAACAAGAGATTTCGTTTCGGTATTCGAGGACTCTTCACCAAGAATCTAGACAACTACAGTATGAAGACACGGGGTCAAAAGATACCATGTAGTACTCTAAACATGTCAAATCTGAGCAATTTTAAATTAAACTTTTTATAGAAATATTGCCCACGGGTTTTTTTTAATTGGCTGGGGAATGAGGGACGATAAAGGGTGACTGCATGTCTGGAATTTTAAAATATACCCGTCTGCCTTCAAATGTATTGTATATGCGGAAGTGACAGTACCTGAAATAACTGAAAGTTAAAACTACCAAATACCAGTATTATAAACCTACTATTATGAATTACTCAGAACTTTGCATTATGATAGTAAATCTACTATTAAATGCCTGCTTGGGTTATTTCTATTAACAAATGTACTAATTCCACAAGGTCATGTTGTGTATAATGTAAATTAATGTACATAGGCCTGTAAATACATGCATTTTCTGAATGGTTCAACATTCAGTCATTCCAAAACATTTTTGACTCATTGAGGCGCATTTATTCACTTTTCATACGAAAGCTTCTTAATCACAACCAATATCAAAAGGACTTAGAATAAAACATGGTTTCCTTTTTCACACAACACACCTTCTTTTCAATCCACATCCCCTCATTTAACACTGTGCACTGACGTGTTTTATAAGTCTTTTACGGTGTAAAATCAAGTGGTCGGTTCTACATATTGAGAGTTATTTCACTGTTCCTTTTGGTAATGATTGTCCATCTACAATCTGAATTGACCACTGCATCTATTGTGCCCTCTCGTCAGCGTTTTGTCTCGCTGTCTTCCTCTCTTTGCACAACCTCCTCATTTACTGCCTGTGCTTCGTCGGCCATTCCTTCCTCCTCCTCCTCCTCCTCCTCCTCCTCCTCTTCCTCCTCCTCCTCCTCGTCTGCTGCTGCTCTCTCATCAAGCGTCCCCTGCAAGGCCTCCTTCAGGGTCAGGCTAACCGCTTCAGAGTCCTTCGCCACCCCCTGCTCCACTGACATCTCTGGATGGTGCCTCCGCAAATGCTTGACCACCTGGAACTTCTGCTTGGCCCTGTAGGAGCAGTGGCGACAGCGGAAAGGTTGCTGCTTGGTGTGCGAGAGGTAGTGATGCCGGAGGCCTGCCGGCCACCGGAAGGCCTTGTGGCACAGGCCGCACGAGTATGGCCGATCGTCACTGTGTTGCCGCTGATGGGTCTTCAGTATGAAACTAGTCTTGAAGGCTTTGCCGCATTTCTCGCAGACGTAAGGCCGCAGGTCGCAGTGCTGCGTGTCCCGGTGGGCGCGGAGAGCGTCCGCTCTGTTGGTGCGGTAGTCGCACTGGTCACAGGCATATGGCTTCTCCCCTGCAGAGCACAAATACATGTTGGTTTTATTTCCCCTAGTGGAATAAAATTCAGAGTCTGTAAACCTCACTTACGAAACCAAATTTCGGACGAGTGTTCAAAACTTGCTAGCAGGTGAAAATCATGCAATAAAAACTTGTAAGCTAAAATATTATTTGTTGCAAATCTTGGGAGGTTTGGCTGTGCATTAAATATGCTAAATTCTAAATTCAGAGCAAGTGAAGGATTGACAAAAATCATTGTTCAGGTAGTTATCAATCTTTATGCCCGGCTGATACCTGTGTGCTTGGTCATGTGGTACTTCAGCTGAGTCGCCCACTTGCATTTGTAGCCGCAATCTGGACAAAGGTACTTCTTCTCTTCTTGGTGAACCCTCATGTGAAGCTATGGTAGAATTTATTATAAAACATAGAAAAACAAAATGCATCATTTTCATTTGGTTTGTGTAAATACATCCAATGTCAGTATAGGGCCTAAAAATATATTATCTATATCATATATAATACATACATACATACATATTATAATATACCAGCTGTTTCTCCGTTTTCATTCTCCTGGTCGTGGCTTCGTATTTTATGGACAGATTGTATAGTGGTTTTAACCTTCTCTCATTTTTTTTTTCCCTAAGTAACCCTTGGTAAATAAAGAATTGTGACGGCGTTCCTTTAAATAAATAAATGGCCTAATCGTATAATATTCCGTCCAAAACAGCACCTTTAATGACCTTTTATCTTACACACACACACACACACACACACACACACACACACACACACACACACACACACACACACACACCGTGCTATAATCTTTGAGCTTACCTTCAACCTTGACGGATCAGTGCAGGTGTAACTGCACTGCTCACAGCTGTAAGGCTTCTCTCCAGTGTGTATGCGAATGTGCCACGTGATCTTCTGCTTGTTCCGGGTCGAATACTCGCAGTCCGTGCATTTGTACAGACGCTTGCCCCCGTGCGAGCGGAAGTGCTGCTCCAACACCAGCTGATGCCGACAGGCAAACGGACAGGAGCTGCACTTGAAGGGCTTGTCCTCTGCCGGTCCCTCCTCGTGTTCGCTCAGAAGGTGTTGAGCCAATAGCTGCCTCGTTTTGGTCCCAAAGGGGCACAGCTGACACAGATGTGCCAGGTGGGTTCTCTGATGGATCTCAAGGCTCTCCTTTGTCTTAAAAGACTCCTGGCAGGTGTTGCACTTCAGCTGAGGGTGCTTGCTCTCCTGGTGGCTCTTCAGAGAGACCTCGCTGCCACACGAGTAGTCGCACCGCTTGCACGAGAAACAGACCTGGAGCCGGTGCGCGCGCTTACAGTGGTTTCTCAGCGCAACCTCTGAGCTGAACCGAGCGTCGCAATGGGTGCAAGCGTGACGCAGCTCCCCCGTGTGGCACCGGAGATTGTGCCGCCTCACGTCGTCAAGCGTGTAGCCGCTGAAGTCGCAGAGGGAGCAGAAGTGCGTCGGCTGCTTGGCGTGGATGCGCGTCTTGTGCTGGCGCAGTTTGGTCGCGGCGCCGAAGGTCTTGTCGCACGCGTCGCAGCTGTGGCGACCGATCCCCGTGTGGAGAGACTCGTGCTCTTCCAAGCGATAGCGCCTGGCGGTGCTGAAGGGGCAATAGCGACAATGGTGAGGCCGCGCGCCTTTGTGCTTGAGCGCAACATGTAGCGTCAGGCGTCGCTCTTGTTTGCAGGTGAAAGCGCAGTGCTGGCAATGCAGACGTTTAGCAAGAGCTACTGTCTTTTTGTCATGGACACACGCAATGTGACGGGTCAGAGAAACTTGAGATTTGGCGACCAGTGAACACATGGTGCATTGGACCTCGTCTGGCCTCAGGCAGCCTCTCTTTTCATGGCGGTCTAATGCCCTTTTCTGACTGCACTTAAATGCACAGCTTGGACAAGAGAAGGCTTGATGTTTCCCTGAAGCTTTCCCACTTCTGTCACTGTGCTCTTCCACCAAGTCCTCTTCGTCGTTGACCGACTCGCGAGCGCACTCATCCTCCACTTCTGGAATGATCCGGTTCTCTCTTTTCTTTAAGATCTTTCTGCAGTGCGAGAGGTGTCGCTCCACTGTTGTGAGCCTGACTGACGAGAAATTGCACAGCTTGCAGTTGAATTTCCCATCCTTTTTAGCGTAAAGGGACTTCTGCAGTGGAATATTTCGTTGCTTGCTGTTGGAAAATACCTGCTTCTTTGTAAGTTTAACTTTCAAAAGCTTCTTTGTCAGAATTTTGCTTGGCTGCGGTCCTGATTCACTGGATGTAAAAACATTATGAACAAGACCTTTACACTTTGTTAAATCAGATGTACATACTTCCTCTTCCTGCTGACGAAATACCTGATCGTTTGAATCTGTGGAATTCTGATTAAGAAGTTCTGTCTGATCGGCATTTGTTCCCTCATCGACTTGTTTGGATCCTCCCTGGCCGACAGTACATTTGCCTTCTGCTGTATTCGAAATGCCTACAAATGCCCTTGTTTTTCGTGGAAGTGCTGGGCACTTCTTCGCCAGGTGGCTATCAAGGCCTCGCTTCTGTTTGAAGTGTGCACCACACTCCTGGCACTTGTGTCCCTTTGTTCTACCGCGGCACAAAGCCTGGCAGTGGTACTTCAACGCGCTCTCCTTGCTGGTTACATAGGAGCACTTGTCGCATCGATGAACGTCTTTGGTTGGCACCACAAGCATCTGCACCCTTCCCTCCAAAACCATGGCGTCTGCTTGGTCCTTGTCGTGCTTCTTCATAGCTTTCAGACGGATCTCAGATTCTAATGGCTTATTCTGCTGGGGTGGAAAAGTGGAACCGATGGATCCACCATCATTCTCCACCTCAGGTGTTGGACGCTCCCTCGGTTCAACTGGTTGACTTGTGTTATGCCGAGGCACGTAGTTGTCATCCAAGTCACTTTGTTCACGTTCTGCATCCCCCATAGCTACGTTGTCTTCCTCTGATGAAGATGTAGGGGAGTCTGCCTTCTCTTGCGATACGTCGACGCCGTTACGATTCAAATTGGCTGTGCTTGGAGCTGGATTTGTGCAGTGTCCTTCCTGACTTTGCAGAGAGGAGGTCTGATAGTCCGTGGTCGATAGTGTCGTTAAGACGAGAGTACAGTACTCCTCGGGACTGTTCACAGAGGGAGGACTGTCAGAAACACCTTCATTAACAACCTCTTGAGAAACAACATCAGAACTATCCACAGAATCCGCAGTTCGTGAACCAGCTCCGGATCCTTTGCCGGCACCGTGATCTGCTGAGCCAGGAAGATCAGATGTTTCTCTCTGAGAAGGTGGAGGTCCTTCAGAAGTGGATGGTTCAGGCGGCTCATGACCTGCCGAGGACTTTTCGTAAAAATCCTGCAAGAACTCCGATGAGTTCCTCTCCTTCTCCTTTGCAGCGTAGTTCTCTAGCCAAGCTTTGTCCCCGGGTACGTAGCCATGAGCTTTCCTCTTGTGCAGAAAGAGGCTGATGCTGCTGAAAGAGGAATAGAAGCAGAGGGCACACCGGAACTCCTTCAGCTTGGTGTGTTTGCAGTTCTCATGGTTTTGGAGGGCTTGTCTGTAGCAGGTGGTGTACGTGCAGTATTTGCACTTGAAGACAGATGGCGGTTTCTCCTCACCAGAGTGTTTGGCCAACATGTGATTGCGGAGCTCATATTTCCGCTTGCAGGCATAGGCGCAGATCTCGCACATGAGTGATTTGGCCTGATGTCTTAACTTGTGGCTGTTTAGCTGGTCCATGCGGTGGCAGCGGTAGGGGCACTGGTCACACTGATACCTAGGACAGGGGACAGGAAGTTTGCTCATCACAACATAACACTGAAGCCCCATGGGATTGAGAATAGGCCTATATGGGCATGGGCACAGCACTAATCAGGCTTAATAAGTGAAAGCACCTTATGAAAAACATAATCAATGGTTGTATAGAGCCTACTGAGGTATATCTACCTGAGGTCTCCAGCATGTTTCCTCATATGGACATTCAGATAGTGTTTCCATTTAGTGACATATCCACATTCAGCGCACATGAAGTTCTTGTCGTCTGAGTGAGTCAGCATGTGTTTGGAGAGGTAGGACTCATCTCGGCATCTGAAGTCACACAGGCTACACTTGTGGGGCTTCTCACCTATTACAGAGAGAGAGATTTAAATCAGGACATGTGAGTAAAAGATGAGAAAAACCACTGGAACATAAAGAAGTGGATTCACTCCTCACCGCTGTGCATCAGCATGTGGCGCTTCAAGCCCCGTTTATGCGAGGTCACGTAGCTGCACTGAGAGCAGCGATGGATCTTCTCGTTGGCGTGCAAGTGACCAATGTGCTGCTCGAACTCCACGGGGTTGAACGTGACGAAGGAGCAAAAGTCACAGCGAAGCTCGTCGTTTCCCGGGTGACCGTGCCGCTGGTGCTGGAGGAAGACGGTCTTATTGGAACAAGAGAAGTCACACTGGGAGCAGTGGTAGGCCAGGTGCGTCCGATAATGAGCCTCCATGTCCGCCTCACTCTGGAAGACGGCGCCGCAGGCGTGATGACGGCACTCCACAGCCCTGACCCCGTGCTCCTCGGCCGTGTGTCGGAGAAGTTCTTTGCGCAAAGAACTCTGGAAGGAACAACCCTCCTGGAAGCAGGTCACGGGCTCGCTGCCCGACAGGGTGTTGTGCGTCTTCATGTGGGCCTTCAGAGACCTGCTCTGGCGAAAGCTTTGCCCACAGGTGGGGCAGGGATAGCTGTGACCCTTCGCGCCGTCCTCTGCCTCGTCGGCATGCACGCTGGCAAGGTGGCGGCGGATTGCGTTGCGCTCCACGGCAGAGTACTCACACAAGTGGCAGCAGTGGACCTTGTCCCCGGCCTCGCGGAGACGGTGTATGCGTAGCTTGCTCTTGCTGGTGAAGTAGCGCTTGCAGTTGGGACACTGGAGGCTGGGGTCGGGGAAGTGCAAGTGGAGGTGCTCCTGCAGGTGGGAGCGCATCTTGAAGCAGCGGCGACACTTTGGGCAGGTGTGGGTGCGATAGGTATGCTCGGATCCCTCTGCGAGGTACTCTGATGGACAAGAACATGTGAAATTAATTTTGAGCATCGTGACAAAGTTTGTGATGAAAGAGAGTAGATTTTCCATTGACACATTAGAAATATCTCAACGAGAATAAAAGCATACTTTTGTCTTTTGTCACACAGTTTTCTCTGTCAGACTCTTTAATGACTACTGTTCTCAGTGGGCCACAACAACTGCTGGACTAATCATAAAATCTGTGATGGCTGAATTCCATTTAGCTGCTTCGGTGTCAGGGTCCCGATATTGTGCATGCTGGCTCATTGTCACGACTTACTGAGACACTTGAATAGAACACAGCCATCATTAATGTTATTAGTAACACAAGTGCTTCTCCGTCTATGAAATGTTAAAATGTCTTCCGGGGAAAAGGACTATTACACTGCCAACTGTAACTTTCTGCACTTTTGTCTTGCATCATAAGACACTCACTTGGCACAGTTTTCCTGCTACAAGTGCAATAACAGTATTTGCTAACATAACCACTTGTGGGCCATGTACCCAAGTTATGAACACAAGATTGACACATTATCACCTTTTAAGTTGATATGGAAAACCTGTGAGAAAACCCTGGTTTAGTCACGTTCTTTTTATCTCTAGTTTTGGTCTCCACCAACTGTTGAGGGGAATGTCTGGCTCTAATTGCTCCACTAGGTTCTCCAGCTAGTTGCTAACTGTGTCTGTCTGCTGTTTGCTGCTGAACAGGAAGTATACTGTGGCTCCTTAGAGCTTTTTTTTTGCTGAAAACAGCGACAGTGAACCAAAACAGTAAAGTTGAGGGCTGGACACCTCGTCAATAAGCCTTAACTCACTATGAAGCTCCGTAAAGCCAAGGGGAGCTGCAGATTCAGGTGATAATTTCCTTTCACACTGTTTTCACATCATCATGCGATACATTGAGAAAAGTATTGATTATAGCTACTTTAAGGAGATACATTCTATGGCCAGAAGTATCTAGACATTTCCTTCTAAACTGTGGCTTTGGTTGCCTCAACCTTATCCATTACTAAAAGGTGCATTCATTCAAGCATACGGCCATTCAAATGGCATTGGTAAAAATGTTTTAGCAAAATGCGTCGTAGTTCATCTAATTACTGTCCTGCTAAATTTTCCCTTGCCAGTGTAAGAATACTGCCATAGGACTTTGTGGTCTGGAGCGATCACGTGTCACTAACTGGCAGCCTAATTGATCACTTATGTGTTTTAATATCACTGGACCATCTCAGGTTTTTGTCACCTCCGTTTGCTTCATTATTTGATATGACCTTGACTGCTACTCGCTACAACATACCAGGCAGACTGGTGTACGTACCTTTGGATGGCGGCGATGCGGCGTCCACTGCTGATGGTATGTCTCTTGCCACTGCCTTTCTCACTCTTTTAATATTGCGCCTCTGCCTCTCAGGCGGCTCCTCGTTCCCGCCTTCTGTTAATGATGATGCGAGAGCTGGTTTGGGGATTAGCTTTCTCTTCGGCCTGCCGGACACCTGAGGCTGGTTGCTTCCATTGGGGCATGCAGTGGCTGCAGTCTCCTTCTCTATGAACAGATGTGCCAAAATGTTCATGTGAAATCTACTTTCCTTTTTGAAAACCAAGCACAGGTTGAATGGATTTCTGCACGTGTACAACATAACACCAACTCTGTTTTACCTTGAGAGCAAGGTGGCCGATGGTTGTGCTCCAAGAGGTGGTCATTCAGGCCTTTAACATTTAGAGCGACAAACTGACACTGAAAGCAGCCGAAGGGCATGTGGCCCTGCGAGTGTCTCTCCATCTCACCCCGTGTGAGGAACGACACTTTGCAGGACCGGAGGTTGCAAGGAACAAGAGTGAGACCATGTGAGGACGTCAGGTGGGCTTGGTATTCCCAACGGCCTGTGCTGCTGAACTGACAGCCCCGCTCAGCGCAGGGGAAGGGGCCTTCAGGGTCGCGTCCACTGTGGATGATTTTGAAGTGGCGTTTCAGGACACCCGGCTCAGAAAAGACCTTGCTGCACTGAGAACATTTGTAGTTCCCCACTGTTTTTTCACCGGACGGAGTGGTTGGCCTTTCTGAACAGGGGTGCGAGGTAAACAAGCCACTGTCTGAGAAACTCTGCCCACATTGTTCACATCTGTGAGGTTCCACAGTCTCCATTGTGTCTGACAAAAAAAAAAAAAAACAGCATTTAGTTCCAATTGAACAGATTTAAATACAGCATGACAAACATTTTGCACAAATCAAGACCATGTCTTCAGAGTCCAGAGTAACATAGAAACAAAGGCTCTGTTTTCTGGAAGGTGAAATGTTGCTGTTGAATTTTCTAAAGGTCATTTAAAGAAAAATGCTGTACCGCAAACTAAATTATAAAGACATAATAGACATATCTCAAATTCAAATCTGAATGGCAAGATACCACTAAGGAGAAGCGAGGGCATTTTTATTCCCTTTTCTTTGTAATTTGTGAAGCGGCTATTTAAATTAATTTGAAGGAAAAGTATTGTGAAGTCCTCAAGGACAATAACACAACTCCAATACGCTGACAATGGTAGACGATATTTTTCTTTTATTGAAAAAAAACACTGCAATTCCTCTTAATGCATAAAAATCGCCATCCTCGCACTGAGCCAACTACAATATCTACAGTAACTTAGATTAGTACAGTAAATTGTGTTTTCTTAATCAGGGCCTTGTATTTTCTTCCCTGGGGGACGAACATGAGACAAGTTCCGTCCTTGCAAGACAGACCACGGACTGTCAGGCACAGACAGAAAACCAACCTACCGCCTGGGTTTCCGCGGTCCATTCTGTCTGAAACACACAGTATCAACCATTATCCGTTTGACAGCGTCCAACTCGTGAAATGCATCTTTGCTGCTCAGGCTGTCCTCGTTAATTATACGGGATGGTAGTCGAAGTGTCTCTTACTTTCTTCTGATAGTATAAACTGGTATCAATACGCTAACGACATAAGTGAGCTATCGTTAGCTTTTTGTTAATTTGGTCGCTACACGTCTCAGTTCCTGCTAGCAATTAACGTTAATTCCCCCGTTGCGGTCCGTACAGCTTACAGTAAATACATACACTATGTTCTCCTCCAACAACATTTATCTAACGTTAGTTTGAGTCGTCATCTTAGCTCACGAGCAGTATTGCGTTACGATAACACGAGGTAGGAACCAACGAGTGAGGGAAAGCGAACAGTCGGACAGATATTTGCCAAACACAGGAAGTATAGTAGAGGTCGCTGTCACTGTTGCGCACCGCGTCCATACGTTGTACACATGGGGATGTTAGGAGGTTGAACAGTCGCTGTTTTCAAAGAAAAGGGGCACACTGGAAACGACATAACCCCCCCCAAGACAGCGATACGAGATGGAGACAAAGAAGGCAAGTCAGTGGAATATGACGGGATGTTTCACGAGAAACTAGCACCGGGTGTTATTAGATTTCATGATTCATAGCTTGGCAGCAGGTCTTCGGCTCCTGACAGAGATCAGTCTGGGCTGTAATACGGATCAAATGAGTTTGCACAAAGTGGTGTAACAACTGTATAGTCTGACTCCACTGGTGGGGGGCGCGCAGGTATCAGCAACATGCCGCTGTCAGACTATCTGGACGGCCTGAAGGACAACCCGTACTTTGGGGCCGGGTTTGGGCTGGTTGGGATCGGGACAGCGTTGGCGATGGCCAGGAAAGGAGCCCAGGTGGGAATGATCTTCTTCCGCAGGAACTACATGATCACTCTGGAGGTGCCCAGCAGGGATAAGAGCTACCACTGGCTGCTGAGCTGGATCACCAAGCACAGCAAGCACACGCAGCACCTGAGCGTGGAGACCTCCTACCTGGCACACGAGAGTGGGCGGGTTCACACGCAGTTTGACTTCCACCCGAGCCCTGGGAACCACATCATCTGGTCAGAAGAGTTCTCTAAATATACATCAAACCGATAACCCTTTATTTCTTTTAAAGCTGTACATCAATTTGAATACAGATATTATACCTACAATTACCGATCTCTTGGGCAGTACAGTGCAGTGCATCCTCTGACGCTGCCGTCTGTTGTGGTCTGCTGTGGTCTGCAGGTACGGGAGGAAGTGGATCAGGGTGGAGAGGACCAGAGAGAAGCAGATGGTGGATCTGCACACTGGGACCCCGTGGGAGTCTGTAACCTTCACTGCTTTAGGCAGAGACAGACAAATCTTCTTTAATATCCTCCAAGAAGGTAAAGGTTTATGCATATAAGCACCCCCCCACCACACACACACACACACACACACACACACACACACACACACACACACACACACACACACACACACACACACACACACACACACACACACACCCTTCACAGACACCTGCCGTATGAGAGTTGCAACACACTTGACTTGTGTTGTGTTCATTTACCATTTAAACAATCTATTTAGGGCACTTGTCATTCATGTTTTGCAGCAAGAGAACTGGCCATGAAGCAGGAAGAGGGAAGGACGGTGATGTACACGGCCATGGGCGGTGATTGGAGGCCCTTTGGGTTTCCACGGCGACGCAGACCCCTCAGCTCTGTGGTCCTGGAGGGAGGCCTGGCTGAAAGGATTGTAGATGACGTGAAGGAATTCATTGGGAACCCCAAGTGGTACACAGACAGAGGTAGAATGTCCTGGTGTTAGACACGTTTAATTGTTTTATTTTCATAATAGTGTTTTTTATATATATAGATATCTATCTATCTATCTATATATCTATATATAGCTCATGTTTTCATATCATGACCGTTATTGTTGTTGTGCCTGCCAGCATCGTCTGTCAAGTCTTTCATGTTGGTGCATTCACTGACACTTTGACATCTAACATTTGAGAGCTGAGAGAGATGCCTTTTGGAAAAATAAACAAAATCGTAATAAATTAAAAACAGAAAATATGAATCCACAAGCTGATTTTCCTAAATGGTAGTGTGCTTGGAAAATGGTAGCAGTGACGAAACATACGAATTGTTGTTTAAAAACTACAACGGGGATGTTCCGAATAGATTCTTTTTTGGTCGTCTTTGTTTTGTGTTTTAAAAACATAGTGGAATTTTCAGTTATTCTGTGTTCTGTGTGTCCCTGTTGAGATTATATATATATATATATATATATATATATAATTTATTTAATTTTTAAAAAAAAAAAAATTTTTGTCAACGCAGGCATACCCTACAGAAGAGGATATCTGCTGTATGGCCCCCCAGGGTGTGGAAAGAGCAGCTTTATGTGAGTGTGCTTTGGGTTTGAGCTCTTACCATGCTGTCGGTCGGCTTGTGCTCGGGCGCAATTTCACCTCCATCTTCGTGGCTCCTTGTATTCCAGCACGGCCCTGGCAGGCGAGCTGGGCTACAGCATCTGTCTGATGAGTCTGAGTGACCAGAGCCTCTCAGATGACCGTCTGAACCACCTCCTGAGCGTGGCACCGCAGCAGAGCATCATACTGCTGGAGGACGTAGACGCAGCCTTTGTCAGCCGAGAGCTGCTCCACACAGAGAGTAAGTAACGGGGAATGGCCGGTGGTTTGGGGTTTCGTTGTCAGAAACGCCACACGAAGAAGAGGTTGAACTATACCAACCGATGACCAGAAATGACACGTTAGTCCCCCTGTTTACATTAACTCATGAGATGTTTTCATTTATGCATCAACCTTGTATTTTGGGGCGTAGAAGAGGTAGAATTAACTACTGTGGTCAAAGACAAACTCTGTTTGTGTTTCATTCTCTTTTTGAGGGCGACTTTCAAATCCCTTTTTTTTCTTTTGCCTCCCAGACCCTGTGGCCTACCAGGGAATGGGGAGACTGACCTTTAGTGGCCTGCTTAATGCTCTGGATGGAGTGGCTTCATCTGAGGCCCGAATAGTTTTTATGACCACCAACTTCATTGACAGGTACTGTTGGAAGACACATTTTCTGCTGTCTGAGTCCAACCGAAATATTCGACCGACGAATCGGTGACTCCCCTGGTATTTTCAGTGACATTAACGGCCACTCTTGCCTGTACTCTCTGCACACAGGTTGGACCCCGCCCTGATCCGACCCGGCCGCGTTGACATGAAGCAGTACATCGGCAATTGCACGCACTGGCAGCTCACGCAGATGTTCGGCCGGTTCTACCCAGACGAGCCGGCCTCCGAGGGAGAGCGCTTTGCGGAGCGCGCCTTGGCCGTCCACTCTGAGATCAGCGCCGCCCAGGTGCAAGGGCACTTTCTGCTGCACAAAATGGACCCCGTGGGATCTATAGACAATGTTGCGCAAATTATGTAATGACAGGACTGCTGAGTGTTTGAAGACTGATTACTTCTTAAACGTGAGAAGCATTGTTTTTACATTTCCAGTCGAAGTAATGGTATTAATAAGACAGATGTTGCATCGAAGCCAGAGACTGTGTGTGCAGTTTATGATTGATACCAAATAAATACGTTTCTGTTGAGTGCATTCCATCATGTGAAAGGCAAATACTTACTCCCCATCTTAAACTGTCATGGAGAAAGGGACCCGAGGCTCTAGCTGCTTCAGTGGAGTTGCTCAACGGGCAGTAGTAAAGTGTAGGGAATTTTATTCATCCTGCTCTGAAAACATAACACGCAAGGCATGTGTGAATCTCATCTTCAACCTGCAGACCATTGCTCAAATCGTAAAGTCAAATACAACATACCATATATGGTAAAACATTTATTTAACGTATGATTGGCTGAGAGTAAAACTGAAAATTTAAAGCAATCACAGGCAGGCAAATAATGGACATTAAGAATGGCATTAATGTCTCAGATGTAAGTTTTTTTATTTTTGTAAATTGTTTACAGTATTAATAACTCAAGTATACACAAAAGAAAGTACAGGAGGATATTAAAGAAAAACAAACATGAGTTTTATAAATGATTGCTATTATTAATTCCCTCTTCTCCAAATTAAAGGAAGAGTAAAAACCAAATAAATAAAACAGTCCAAGGTGACAAAAGAGTTATGAATCTAATGAGTCTTCAATTTATCAAAGTAATGGATAATCAAACCCCAAGTAGATTTGAATTTCTCAGGATGTCCCCCCGGCGAGAATTTTCTCCAATTTTAAAAAGAACACCAGATCCCTCAACCACATCGAGGAATTTGGAGGATGAGGTGACTTCCAAACCATTAGGATTCTCTTTTGTGCCAAAATGGGCTGAGAAAGCAATTATGTTTTTGTGTTTATTTATTAAAGTTTGATCTTCGTTCCTCTTAACACCAAAGATGCACATCCAGGAGTTGGGTAGAAGATTTAGATTGAGGGACTCTGATAAGACTTTGAATATTGCATCCCAGTAATTTGTCAGTTGGGGACAGAACCAAAACAAGTGTGTGAGATTTGCTGGTGAATTGTGACTTTACTATCCTTTACATTTGAGTACATTTTGAAAGTTTGGAGTTAGAGTAGATAAATCTGTGAAGCCAAATTTTGTATGAAACTGTGCCAGAATTTTTAATGTTGGAATTACTACAGGGTTGGATGAATATTTTTACTTGAGGTTACCAATGCCAGAAGAGAAGAAGATGAACACGATTTAGCTTCATTTAGACACCAGCTTACTTGAGGGAGCTTGATCCAGTATATTATTTTCTGTATATTTGCTGGCCAGTATTAATATCTGACATTAGGAAGAGAGAGTCCACCTTGAGATTGATGTCTTTGTAGCATCGCTTTACTTATCCTTGGCTGCTTATCATCCCATAAAGAAAACCTGTAAAATGCTTATCTACGGTACACTGTAAAAAAAAGTCAGTATATTTTACAGTGAAAAACTGTTAAATCACAACAGTAAGAGACCGTTAATTAAAAATAGGTTATATTCAGTATATATATGACAGTGAAACACCGTAAATATATATATCAGCCCAAACCGTAATGTATGCATATATTTCTCGTAAAAAATACAGTTTGTCACTGTTAATTGCACTAAACACTGTACTGACAACGGAAATACCGTAATTTTGACATGTATTACCGTTAAAAAATACATTTTGTTACTGTTAAATGTACGGACCATTGTGCTGCCAATGGAAATATAACATATTATACATTTAACAGCCAGCCCTGTATGTTTTGCATTTATTACTTGTAAAAAATACAGTTTCTCACTGTTAAATGTACTAATAATTGTACTGATTACAGAAATACACCATAATATATATAACAGCCAACCCTGCCCTGGTGGAAGTTACCTGCAACACAAAATAAACAGACAACACTATAGGAAATCCCATGAACCATATTCATAAGAAAAGAAATTAAAGACAAAACAGAAATTTACTTGGTAACGTTACTCACATTACGTTTGTAACGTTAGCCACACATTAGCCACACATTTGTAATGTTAGCCACACGTTAGCAACACGTTTGTAACGTTAGCCACACGTTAGCAACATTAGCAACACGTTTGTAACATTAGGTGCTATATAAAGTTATATTATTAGTATTGTTGTTTCTGTTATTATTGTTAATTGTTTTCTATTTTGTCTTTTTTCTGGCTGTAGATAGGATCATGTCAGCTCACAGCAAACACCAGATTGACTTGTGAGTCTTCAAGCAGAAATGATGACAAAACCTGCCAAAAGTTCCAGTTTCCTGAACATCATGCCATGTCTGTATGAGATTCTGTCCCACCTGTCTTCAGTCCAGACCCAATGACTTGGATACCAGTCTTGTCAAGGCTAATTAGAGGTACAGTTCAGCGTAGCAAATGATAGGTGTAAGCACAACTCAAACTTCACTCAATGGATCATCCTCAGGTCCATGGTCCGAGCCAACAGCTTCATGCAAACATAGAAGAAATCATTAAACTGGAATATAGTTTTGCATTCGTAAATAGATAATTTTAGTGCTCTGATATCCCCCTTAAATTTCGTTTCACGTAGCAGTAACATTTCATTAATTCTAGGGCATATCCTCATGTGTACTATCTTTCACAAAATTCACCCAAATGGGTTTGCACCTGTGTCTTTGCACACAAGTGGTCCGTACAGTGCACTCTTATGTTAATTTGATGGTAAATGCAGGGGGCATTGTTTCCCATTGGACTGGGTCTCCGCCATACAGTTTGATTTTTGTTAATGTGAAGGCAGTTATATTAGCTATTGTACACTGAGTATTTCAGTTATTCAAATGCCATAAAAATCCACAACAGGACACGGAATACTGTATTCTAGTTTCTTTTTTTTTTTTTGCAACAATAATTGTGTTCTTGCTTTTAAAGCTATTTAAAAAGGTCTTAAAAGTCATTGAATTTGAAAAAATACAAGCCAAAAATTTATAGAAATAATAAGATGTGCAGATACCCTGGTTGTTAAATCGTGAAACGTGATGATAGTCTTGATTGCTTGAGTGGAGGCATCTGTATATTCAGGCTGCAAGATGACAGAAATTAAACGCATGTTGATGATGCCTTTGTGCTAAAATGTGTCCTTTTTTAACATTCGACCTGATGCTGATTAATTGTTATTAACTATAAAGGTGACTTACAAAATTATATTCCAGAGTGCTGGTTTCTTCTAGGTCATTGAAGCTCAGTTTAACACCAGAAGGCAGTAAATGTTTCTCTGTGTAGGCATCATGCTCAAGCACTGCATCAATCTAACTTTGCCTTTGTTTCTGTTTTTATCCTTCATATATGTCCACATGGTGTTTCTTCAAGATCTCAACAATGCTTTAAGTATACTGTACAAGTTATTGGATCAGTTCAACCTGTTTTTCACAGAGAATGTTAGTTTCTTAAGGTTTATCAACAATGGTCTGTATCTTGATTTACAATGGGCTTTATTTGATATTTCCTTTGTAGTTTACAATATATTGGTTGACTGTAAAATCTATGCCAACCATTTGTAATACGTTGTACCATATTATTTTGCAATGGAATTCTGGCAACCACAGTTGTCTGCAATTTACTTGGAACTTTGTAATAAAATACTGTAACTCATACAGTTGTACTGTGTTTCTCTGAGAGACTGTAATTAGGTTCAAAACGTACCGTAATGTCTTGTACATTGTGACCTTATGTTTTACGGTGAATTTCTGGCAACCACAGCTGCCAGTAATTTACCGTATATTACACAGATTTTTTTTTTACAGTGTAGTAAAAAAGAGTTTAGGCAAGAACACCCGCCCACATTGAAACAAATATAAGAAACGTGGTGAAACCATCAACTTAATAGAATCAACTGCCTGTTAATGAAACATAGATGGTTTTCCATTAATCAAAGTCTGTCTTCATCTTGATGATTAATAGAGACATTTCTATTCTATAAGCTTTCGAATTTACAAGATATATATAGATGCCCAGATATTTGAATTCAGAATTACACTTATGAAAAGGCAGTTGCATTTCTCGATTCCTTATTGCCAAATTGTTTAAAGGAAAGCATTGACTTTGAGAAATGTAATTTACAATGCCTATAAAAGGTATTCACCCCTTTGTTGCTTTTATACATGAAATCATGGTCAGTATAATTTGGCTTTTTTTGACAAGAATTTGCTAAATAAATATCTTTAACATCAAAGTGAAAACATATTTTTACAAACTAATATCAATTAATTAAAAATATATAAGGTAAAGTAAGTGATTGCACAAATATTCACCCCCTTCAGGTCAGTATTTAGTAGATGCACCTTTGGCTGCAGTTACAGCACTGATTCTGTGTGGATACGTCTCAATCAGGCCGGCACATCTGGACACTGACATTTTTCTCCACTCTTCCTCGCAAAACAGCTCAAGCTCTGTCAGGTTGCTCAGGGATCGGGCGTGAACAGCTCTTTAAGTCCAGCCACAAATTCTCGATTGGATTGAGAGCTGGGCTTTGACTTGGCCGCTCCAGAACATTCACCTGGTTCATATTCCCCTCTACCTTTACAAGCCTTCCAGGGCCTGCTGCTGAGAGCATGATGCTGCCACCACCATGCTTCACGGTGGAGACGGTGCGTTTGTGGTGATGTGTAGTGTTGGGTGTTCGTCAAAAACAGAGTCTAGTCTGATGGTCAAAAAGCTACATTTGTCTCATCAGACCAAATAACCTTCTTCTTGAAAATCAGTTTTCACTTTGACATGAAAGAAGCTTTTTCTTTTGTGCAAATTCTTGTCAAAAAAGCCAAATTATATTGACCATGATTTCATGTATAAAAGCAACAAAAGGGTGAAACATCCAAGGGAGGGGGGTGAATACTTTTAATAGGCATTGTGTATCCTGAGTCCCAAATTGCTTAAGGATTTCAATTAATGCAAGAACAGATTCCACCAGGTCAGAAATATAAACTAATAAATCGTCAGCATATAGCGAGACTCTGTACTCAGTGCTCCATGTACTCAATGATAGATCTAAAATTACTGGAGCATGGTCAGATTCTACTATTGCACAGTATTCTGTATTAGCCACTGATGTAAGGAGGGTTCTATCAATACAAAAATAATCTATTCGAGAGTAGGAGTGGTGGGTATGTGAGTAGAAAGAAAAAGTTTTATCGGTGGGGTGTCGAAGTAGACGGAGGGCACATCCCAAGTCTCTTATTTTTCATTTCCTAGCTCCACGCTTGAACCGGAAGCTGTTCTGCGCCGCCATATTGACGGCCGTCCCAAAGCTCTTATTTCTGCTCTGAGGAGCGAGGAGTGAGGAAGGATCTCTGAGGAGCCATGAGCGAGGATGCACGAGAGAAGGCTTCCAGGAAGTGTTTTAGTGTCTGAAACGCCCCCTAATTGTTCATCAGTTATTTGATTGGACACTGCAGCTGATCGGACTGATCACTGAAGTTACATACCAGAGTAAAGACGGTTCACAGATTAAACTCTCCATATATTTGATTTTTTTTTATAATTCTTTTTAAATATATGTCCATTGTAGGTCTGAACAACAAAAGGACCACAAACAACTTTCTTTCTTTATAAAAATAATTGTCTTTTCTTGATCTGTTAGTTCCCTCAACAACTTTTATTATGGATACAATTATAGTCCTTTCCAGTCAAGTGAGGCCGATCATTCCTGAGTGTCGGGTTTGATGAGTTATGTCACCTCAATTTCCCCCAAAACATTGAGCCTAATAAATTAATTCCAGTGTTCAAGAGAAACCATAACCATATTCTGGGTTATTTAATAATTACTTCACAATCAGAATTTCAAAACATACAGACGCAAATTTATAAATAAGACAAACGCATTCCGCCGGTATAAATCGGTCCTGTGAGTATAAGCAGAACACAGAACAAAGTATAAATACTCAATGCAGTTTGTTCAACAGGTAACAGGCTACAGAGAAAACATCTCCACTCTGACAGTGATGATTACTGTGTTACTGTGTTAACGGGCGACGTCAGTAAGTCCCTGAGGGTTCAGGGTTTGAGGCCTTAGGGGGGGGACATTGGGACTGGGCCATTTCCTCGTTTCCTCTCCTCGCATGGTTTCCTTGCGTTTCTCCACGCATCCCAAGACGCAAGTGAGGGATACGGGGATGCAATTAAGAGACTTGGAATGTACCCGGATTCTCCTTCAAAAAGGTGACGTCAAGCGGGCCGGGTGCAAACGAGTCCGACCCCTTTTATCTCTACAGTTCCTGTTTAACATCATTAAAAGCCGCTCTCTTTCTGGCAAGGGAAGCACTCATGTCACGGTACATTCTCAAAGTCACATTACGGTACTTTAATTCGCGTTTCATGGCCCATTTTAATATATATTTGTTTCCTTCTCAGAGTAGTTATGAAAGCACACAATAAAAGACCTGGACTTGGTGGACCCTCCCTCCTTCTGGTACGGGTCCCGGTGTATCCGATGTGAGCGCTCAATCAGCAGCAACTTCTCCATGACGTAGGTCCGCTATAAACTGCCTCGGTTCCCTGGCTGCACCAGCGCTGTCATATCCTCCTCTGTCATCCTGGGACGGTGTAGTTTTCCAGCATTCTTGTTACGGGCTCGCGCGCATACCGTCGAGGCCTGAATGGATTCCCTCATCTGGGAACGAGTCTGAGCTCGCTCTCCACATAGCGAAGTAGCCATAAGTTGTGTGAGTTTGTTGTCCTTGTTCCTTGTAATGTTTAGATGTCATTTCTTCCCCAGTTGTATTTACGTTTAAACAAACAAAAAAATGTCTCTCACCGGAAGTTCAGATTGTTTTAAGCGACATTGCAAATGGTTCAATGAGACTGCTGCACCGGCAGCAAAGGAGGTGTCTCTTAGGTCAGGGTCATTTCAACCGCTTCTGGATGAAAGTCCAACTTCTTTTATTCTTCCTTCTTCCAGCGCTTCCGTCTGGTTCCAGTCGTACCACAACTTCCAACTGTTGCATCTGGAAAATATTGCTTATATATATTTTTCTGCAGAAAATGTGGCCTTTTCATGTTGTTATTGTTAGTCGGGCCCCAAAAACCTACAAGTACAGTGAGCTACAACTAGACTCACACAAGAGATCCTACAAAGCCGCTGCAGTCATGTTTATGTGCTTTGGGAGAACCACTTGTGCTTTAAACAGGAAAAACTTGCTTCTGAGAGGAAACATGTGCATAGCTCAAAAGTTATGTAATCGAGAGAAAAGCCCATAAACAAATGTGTGGCTGTTGTAGATGATTTCTCATAATGTGCACGGATTTGGCTTCTCTGAGACTTCGAGGGAGGCTGTTTCCTGACTGGAAAAGCAACACGCTTCAATGTTTGAGTAATTAGTTGAATTTCTATCTCTGAGGAGATTATAATATGTGATCTAATGTATATATCATAATGGATCTATTTTTTTATATATATTTTTTATATGTTCTCTACCATCTCTTTTTTTTAAATCAGGAACTGTAACTTATTATTTAGTGGTTTACGTATAATAATTTAAAAAGAATGGCATTACCATATGCGTGATATACGCGAGATATTGTTACTCAGAATTGCATAGTTTGCTACTTACCCGACTCCAGGTGTAAGGGTGAAGTTGTCCCCGGTTGATTCTTGAGAGCTGTGCTGTTAGGATAAAACATTGTATAAGACATGGCTCCTCCTTGCACAGCTAGGCTTGGCTGTAACAGGAGCTGTGTGTTTTCCATTCTGCTCTCAATATGGCTGTGTGGTTGTCCCGGCGCGTGATGCGAAAGGTATGTACGTTGGCTGCTGCTGGACCCTAACACCGTGGCCTGGGTCTGCTCCAGGGGGATGGCAGGCAAATCCTCTGTATTCCAGGACAAGCCTCAGACAGTAGACGACCTCCCGCATGTCAGCTTCTTGGAGCTGCTCTACAGGATGGTGTTTCAGGGTTTCTACAACCGTTTGCACAAACTGCAGGTAAGCCAAGCGGCAGTGCACTGCATGGTATCTGGGTCACACACATACATACATACATACATACATACATACATACATATAGCGCACACTAACACCTGAAGTAAACCTTCAGGTGTTAGTGTGCGCTATGAGCAACTGCATGTTCCTCCTGCGACAGTACACCACACAAATTGTCAGGCTGGTCCTATTACCTTTTGTTCCCATAGTAACCTCCAGATAACAATAGCCAGTCTCGGCTGACTCTCGCAGAGGAGAGAATTGTTTGCAGGTCCACTTTCAATCAGCAGCAACTTCTCCATGACGTAGGTCCGCTATAAACTGCCTCGGTTCCCTGGCTGCACCAGCGCTGTCATATCCTCCTCTGTCATCCTGGGACGGTGTAGTTTTCCAGCATTCTTGTTACGGGCTCGCGCGCATACCGTCGAGGCCTGAATGGATTCCCTCACCTGGGAACGAGTCTGAGCTCGCTCTCCACATAGCGAAGTAGCCATAAGTTGTGTGAGTTTGTTGTCCTTGTTCCTTGTAATGTTTAGATGTCATTTCTTCCCCAGTTGTATTTACGTTTAAACAAACAAAAAAAAAATTTCTCACCAGAAGTTCAGATTGTTTTAAGCGACATTGCAAATGATTCAATGAGACTGCTGCACCGGCAGCAAAGGAGGTGTCTCTTAGGTCAGGGTCATTTCAACCGCTTCTAGATGAAAGTCCAACTTCTTTTATTCTTCCTTCTTCCAGCGCTTCCGTCTGGTTCCAGTCGTACCACAACTTCCAACTGTTGCATCTGGAAAATATTGCTTATATATATTTTTCTGCAGAAAATGTGGCCTTTTCATGTTGTTATTGTTAGTCGGGCCCCAAAAACCTACAAGTACAGTGAGCTACAACTAGACTCACACAAGAGATCCTACAAAGCCGCTGCAGTCATGTTTATGTGCTTTGGGAGAACCACTTGTGCTTTAAACAGGAAAAACTTGCTTCTGAGAGGAAACATGTGCATAGCTCAAAAGTTATGTAATCGAGAGAAAAGCCCATAAACAAATGTGTGGCTGTTGTAGATGATTTCTCATAATGTGCACGGATTTGGCTTCTCTGAGACTTCGAGGGAGGCTGTTTCCTGACTGGAAAAGCAACACGCTTCAATGTTTGAGTAATTAGTTGAATTTCTATCTCTGAGGAGATTATAATATGTGATCTAATGTATATATCATCATGGATCTATTTTTTTTATATATATTTTTTATGTTCTCTACCATCTCTTTTTTTTAAAATCAGGAACTGTAACTTATTATTTAGTGGTTTACGTATAATAATTTAAAAAGAATGGCATTACCATATGCGTGATATACGCGAGATATTGTTACTCAGAATTGCATAGTTTGCTACTTACCTGACTCCAGGTGTAAGGGTGAAGTTGATTCTTGAGAGCTGTGCTGTTAGGATAAAACATTGTATAAGACATGGCTCCTCCTTGCACAGCTAGGCTTGGCTGTAACAGGAGCTGTGTGTTTCCCATTCTGCTCTCAATATGGCTGTGTGGTTGTCCCAGCGTGTGATGCGAAGGTATGTACGTTGGCTGCTGCCGGACCCTAACACCGTGGACCGGGTCTGCTCCAGGGGGATGGCAGGCAAATCCTCTGTATTCCAGGACAAGCCTCGGACAGTAGACGACCTCCCGCATGTCAGCTTCTTGGAGCTGCTCTACAGGATGGTGTTTCAGGGTTTCTACAACCGTTTGCACGAACTGCAGGTAAGCCAAGCGGCAGTGCACTGCATGGTATCTGGGTCACACACACACACACACACACACACACACACACACACACACACACACATACATACACACACACATACATACATACATACATACATACATACATACATACATATAGCGCACACTAACACCTGAAGTAAACCTTCAGGTGTTAGTGTGCGCTATGAGCAACTGCATGTTCCTCCTGCGACAGTACACCACACAAATTGTCAGGCTGGTCCTATTACCTTTTGTTCCCATAGTAACCTCCAGATAACAATAGCCAGTCTCGGCTGACTCTCGCAGAGGAGAGAATTGTTTGCAGGTCCACTTTCTGCAAAGAGCCCGGGATTCAGTCGATCTCGGGTAGTTTCCTTCATTTTAACTCATGCGTTACGAGATTGCTGACAAACCGTTTTCATGGTTTCCTCATCTTTCTTGCTTTTAACTTTGTCTACCTTCAGATCTATGAGAAGCAGCGATATGGGCCCATATACAGAGACGGACTACAGTCAGTTGCCGTCAACACTCCAAACCTGCTGGAAGAAGTCATGAGGAACGACGAGAAGTTCCCTCAACGAGGAGACATGACAGCGTGGAAGGATTATCGTGATCTGAGAGGATTCGGCTATGGGCCTTTCACAGAGTGAGACTGCCAAATACTGTATTATGTGATCAGAAATGCTCTTTTCCCATTTCCCCGAGTTAGCTTTCCTATGTCCAAACAATAACTTAAATTACTTACAGAAAGGCTTTCTAGGGCAAAGTCCTGTCATGTGAGAGGGGTGTATAGATGGTGACCTGCTAGAGACTGCTCTCAGACTGGAGAGTTGATGTTTGCATTACCAACAGTCTTTGCCTATTGGGTTTGGTTAAGTGAACAAATACATTTCAAACATTAACGCATCTAAAATCAAAATGTGTCCAAAGTCGAGTCAGTATGGCAGGGTCGAGCCTGATTGATAAGTCAACCGTGGTTTCCTGATCCTGTTCGACCCGAAAACTAGACTAAACCCGAGCTTTGATTAGTTATAGCCTAATAAAATATTGACTCAAAATTGTGACAAAAAAATGTTGGTGGTGCCCACAAAGCACTGTTCTGTCCTTAACCGACATGAATTATTTAAAAAAAATTAGCCATGTGCAGTGCACGCGTAGTGGCGACACAGATATGATTTTGTATATATATATATATATATATATATATATATATATATATATATATATATATATATATATATATATATATATATATATATATATATATATATATTTATATATATATATATATATATTTATTTATTTATTTATTTATTTATTTATTTTTCCTACTATTACAGGTCAAAACATCTGTGTACAAAAAGGACCCTTCCTGACCACTTAGTTGATTATTGCTGTGTTTGTGTTCACATCACTTCACATTTTGCCTGACATCAACAGGAAAAAAATGGTATAATATTTATATAACAAAGCAGTCCCCTCATAAATTTTCTTTTAATTTAAGAGACACCAGCTTTTATACTTTACTGTAACATTCACAACACCGCATATTCATTGAAGGGAGTGCACCGTAGACGCGGACAGCGAGGAATGAGCTACAACTCCCTCCTTACTAATAATCTCTGGTGTATATGTTTAGATTATTGCAAAATGTCACACATTTGGGCATTTGTATCACAAACGCATGAATAATACAGAGCTCAACTGTTTGGAAACCTGATTATCTTTGCTATTGTTTCTCTTTGTGGCTGTATATCTGTTCCCAGGGACGGGAAGAAGTGGTACAACCTGAGGGTGGTGCTGAACAAGCGCATGCTGCATCCAAAAGACTGTGCACAGTATGACGGCGTTATCAATGACGTGGTTATGACCTTCATCAAGAGGATCTACTTCCTCCGTCAGTGTAGCCCGACAGGAGATTTGGTGACAGATGTGGCCAATGAGTTCTATCACTTCTCACTAGAGAGTATGTAGACAACTTTTACATGGTGCATGTTCATTTAAATCTTGTGAACTTATTAAACTGAATGTTGAAATCAAACCAGTTTGTATATGGTATTGATGAGTTAAAGGGCCAGCGTGTAGGATTTGGTGGCATCGAGCAGTGAGTTTCCAGATTGCAACCAACTGAGACTTCTCCTGTGTGCCAGTAGTGTAGGAAAAGTACAGTGGACGATGGGAATGCCCCTATCTAGAGTCAGTGTTTATTTTGTCCGTTCTGGGCTACTGTAGAAACAAGGCGGACTCCGTTAAGCTTTCATTCTAAGGTAACATAGACGTGTTCAGGTGATTACACACTAAAAGAAAAGCATACCTAATCAAAGTATAATCCATTTCTGCAAATGGTGTCCCGCCCCCGCCCCCACCCATAATGCTACAAACTGGCCCTTTTTTAAATATTACAATTTAATGAATACGATTTTAATTCTGGCATCTTTTTTTTGTTACTTGTTGTTTGAGTGCAACTTATATTGACAGGTTCTCTGATCATTTCTTATCCTAAATCTTAACCTCAGGTATTGCCGCCATACTGTTTGAGACGAGGCTTGGGTGTCTGGAGAAGGAAATCCCTACAGGTACACAAGACTTCATCAACGCCATAGCCCAGATGTTCGTCAACAACATGGCAGCGTTTGTGACACCCAAGTGGAGCCGCAGTCTGCTACCCTACTGGGGGCGCTACATTGCCGGCTGGGAGGGTATCTTCAGCTTTGGTGAGTTGATTTCTGTTGCTCCATAGAACTTTTATAAGTGTATTATGAAATAAAGTGACAAAACTGTGGATATAATGCACAATTGTGTTCCAATTACCTAAAATGCAACACTTCCATTTCTGCACTTATTTTAGCTAAAGAGTTGATTGACAAGAAGATGGAGGTCATTCAGCAACGTGTGGACTTCAACCATGATGTCGAGGGCGAATACCTAACATACCTCCTCTCAAACACTCAGATGAGCATGAAAGATGTGTATGGCAGCATCACTGAGCTTCTATTAGCTGGGATGGACACGGTGAGTATGATACTCAACCATTTGTCACTTAAGACCAGACCTGCTTCCGATTGTCGACAAAAATGTCCTCGGACTTCCTTCCCAAATGAGTGAGAGAAAAAAACAGAACATGACAGAAAAAAGGCGAAAACAATTAACTGGGCTATAAATATGTGTTCTGCCTCCGTTAGCTGTACCAAAATATATATTCTGCTTGCTCTCACACAGCATCATATTAGAATTGAAAGCTCCAACTAGAACAGACATTAAGTAAATTTAAGTACATTGTGCTGATAATGCCTCTCTTTCACTCTTCACTTGAAATAAACATTTAATTGCAGGACTTTTACTGTGCGGTATTAATAGTTTTACCATTAATAGTGAAGCGTTTTACTTCAGAAATTAAATTTGGTGTAGGTCTTTTTCTATTTCCACTGCCAATACCAATACCAATAGTCTGAGTTCGAGAAAGGGTGAAAGCTGTAGAATACAGTGAAAACGCTCCCCTCAAAACATAACCACCTTACTCGTGCTACGACTCATTTTGAATACATCTGATGCTATTCCTGGTTCATCCAAAATGACATTCTGAAAATGCATCACCGTAAAATGTCAACATGTAAGCTGGACCGCCACTCAAATGCCACCTTTCTCTTCTGCTTGTATGGTATGCGTCTCTCTGCCTGTTTACTTAATGACGTGTCTTTGCTGTCAAGACCTCCAACACCCTCACGTGGACTTTGCACCTGCTCTCCAAGTACCCTCGAACCCAGGAGAGACTTTACAAAGAAGTGTCCACATCGGTGCCACGGGACCGGGGACCCTCTGCTGCCGAGGTCACCCAGATGCAGTATTTAAAGGCTGTTGTCAGGGAGGCCCTGAGGTGAGACTGGTCACATCTCCTACTTGTCCCACATCGGTCAGCAACAAAAACCAGCCTTAACCAAATGAAACGATCTGTTCTCGTTTCTCAGGATGTACCCTGTGGTTCCTATCAATGCAAGGATCATTGCAGAAAAGAATGTTACCATTGGTGGATATCAATTCTCAAAGAATGTGAGTTTGCTTTCTGTCTTTTTTTCCAACCATTATTAGATTTGTCATTATGTTGCAAAGATCGGAGTATTAGTTTTTCCTCTCTTGCCTGTTGTTTTCCCCAGACCTCTTTCATGTTTTGTCACTACGCCATCAGTCATGATGAGAACACATTCCCAGAGCCGTTCACATTCAAGCCAGAGAGGTGGCTCCGTGACGGCCGCAAGAGGCCACACCCCTTTGCCTCGATCCCCTTTGGCTTCGGAGTGAGAAGCTGTGTCGGTCGCCGGATTGCTGAGCTTGAGATGTATCTGGTTCTGTTTGAGGTAAGTGACCAGTGGGAAAACCTCTTGCAGCATCTACGTAATACACCTGGATCTGATGTAAAGCTTCATGCTATTGAACGACAGCAAAACACTGCTTTGAAAGCAGGCTTACTGGGATTCGAGGCCCTGGTGAGCTACAAAATCACCTCCGCTAGAAGGCTAAAATATTAACGGTAACATTTTCTCTCCATCTCTGCAATACTTCTCCAGTATTGTCCGACTCCCTTTTTGAGCCAGTCTTCCTTGGTTAGGGTTGCTTCGCCGTGAAAGGCAGTTGTTGCCAATGCTGGAATAGCAAGTGTTCCTGCAGGAAATTGCGCCGTTGATCTGAAGGGACGTGCACGCGCATTTGCAATTGTAGAGCAGCCAATCTCTCTGAGAGATTCTCCTGTCATGGGCTAGATTTTCTAAAGTCTAAAAACAGAGAGCCAATAGGAAATGCAGAAGTGCAGTTTCTTTCTCAGACCACTTGAATTGCAAGATGCTGAACGGTTACTATGGATTTTTTGCCCAATGACGCCAAAATTGAACTGCCTACCCCAGCTTTAAGTAATCTCATAACACTAAATATTCATGACTAAATAAGCAACATCAAAGAGATATCTATCTATCTATCTATCTATCTATCTATCTATCTATCTATCTATCTCATTTATTTTATTTATTTATTAAGAGATCAACTTTAAGAAACTGCTTCATCAAGACTGTGTGTGACAGTGACCAAACATTTTGCGGAAAAGAAAAATGCAGAAAAAAATCTCTTGTGTGAAAAAAATTCAAACTGTTTGAATTTTGGCAGAGCACAGTGTATTCATGTCAAAGTCATGTTGAAGTAATAAGGAGTTTTTTAGGGCCTTTAATGTTTGGAATCAGGCTACTTGAGACACAAAAGAGTCTTTTGAACCACAAATATTTCAAAAATAGTGCATTAGTCTGGATTGTTCAGTCTAGTTTAGTCTTTATGAATAAGACATAGTTCAAAATGTTGAAATTGTGCCACTGTATGTGAAGATCATACACAAGACGATTTCATTATAAGAAGTAACTTTAAAAATGCACTTCATTGTTCCTTTTTCTTTCTTTTCTTTTTTTGGTCAGATGACCGCAGTAGAAAAAATACAATGACATACACCCACAACATAAAGTTGTTCAGGAAAATATGTTCGCAAAGAGTTGCCTATACACATCCAGCAGACACAGAGCATTGTATTAGCTTCGGTGCAGTTATGTTATGTTGACAACCTGACATATTTAACTTCCAATATTCATCCCGAAAGTGCTGACAGACAAAAACCCAAAACATAACAATGAGCTGAAAAGACTAAAATACTCTGTAGATGTGGGGATAACAGCAGAGTTGTTGTGTGTGTGTGTGTGTGTGTGTGTGTGTGTGTGTGTGTGTGTCACTTTCACTTCTTTAATGACACATTCATTCACACAGTCACTTTAACCATTGTTGACATGAAAATATTGATTAATGCAGCTTTAAAGTGGAAAGTAGACGGCCATTGCTGCGAGCAAAACAAAATGTCTGTGTAATCTGTGTGTTGATATGGCAACATTCAGTCAGGTCTAATAATTAAATTACTTCAATAACATATATATTTCCCTCCCCAGGTGATCAGGCACTTTGAGATCAAACCAGACCCTAATATGGGAGAGTTGAAAAGCATCAGCCGCACCGTTCTGATCCCAGACCAGCTGCTGAACCTACACTTTGTGGACCGAGGCCACGGAGACGCAGCTGCTTGATTTGCTTTTGCAGATTTCTTTAAATTTAAACTGCAAGTTAATGAAAAGTTTCCTTTAAGGATGTCTGATGTATTAAGAGACAGATCTGGAACTTTTGCTGTGACAAATCCATGTAAATATAAAATGCACAAAACAATAATGATCTGTATGATTTACAAAAAAAAGGAAATCACAAAGCTACTTGCCAGTCGATATTTTGACTGTGGAACCTCTGAGCACTTCTGGAATGTCAGCCTGTGATACACTGTACTTAACTACTAACAAGGGGCCATTGTTCACACGGACAAGACCTTGCAGAATGCATAAAAGAGCATCATGCTTTTCTGAGAATGAGATAAGAAATTAGAAAGTATTGACATAAAGAGTCAAATTATATTTTGTAATATTTTGCTGTTTTTTGCACCTGGCTCACTTCAGTTCAAAGCAAAGTTGGCACTGCATTTCATGCTGTTATAATGAACACCTATGCAAACAACACTTTCACAATGGAGGTAAGACTATTTAAAGATTAACAAAACTTCAATTGTGTATGCATTCTCATGTGTGAACTGAAAGTGAATCAACTCTATTCTTTTCATGGCAAATTGAATATGCCAGATGTCTGACCAGTTGGTTCCACGTTTAAAGCTTGTACCCTTTTGTATTCATCAATACCACTTACATTGCTGCTCTCAAATAAAGACCACGTGATGTATCCAAAGAACAATCTCTTCCTTCTGTCTGTATGCAAGAACAAATTAATGGTTTTTTTTATACATTTTTTTTAATGCCAAATTTGTTCCTGTGACGTGAATGAGATGCATATGTTGTTGACAAGAAACTGAATCCTTCTACAGCTTTCTTAGACACTCTTTTCCAGTGAAACTCCACTCTGAATGTCAGTTCACTGGATAATGATCAAGGGCGGATTTTGAGTCAAACTTGTTTCAAGAAGTCTGCCGGCTGCTAAGCAATCACAATAACTGTACGTCAACTCGCCGCCCTCATTCTGATGGATCACCATCTACAGATAACACGGGGAAGACGAGAACAGATCTGCTTCAGGTTCAGTTGGCCGGAAAACAAAGGCATGAGCGTCACTGGCAATCTGTCGGGGAAAATGAGTGGAAATATGCGAGTTTAATACTGCAGGGCTGATTCTGAAAAGTGGACACAGGTGACCAGTGGATGACGGGACAGGTGGAGGAGTCTGAGGGCATTTGGTGGATGGATGGCAATGCAGGGGGCTGCGGTAGGGAGAGGTGGCTGGAGGCGGGGACTAAGAGGAAGAGCGGGTAAAATAAAAACAACTGAGATGAGCATTGTGAATTTAATTTTATTTTACAGACATATATTATACAGTTATAAAGAAATGGTCAAGTTATCATAGTTTTCATTCTATTTCTTCTATTTATTATTCTTTACTTTTGCGGTACTTTGGCAACAAACACCAAGGCAATTGTATTGTGTTGTAAACTTGATTCTGATTAATATCAATAAAGAAATCTGTCTTTTCTGTAATATTTGTGTACGCCTCGAATAAGGTAAAGGTTGTACTTTTTACTCCACTACATTTATTACAAGCTTTAGTTACTGTTCAGATTACAATTTTACATAAAAAAAAACATTGATCAGCTTGAAAAATTAAATGCTTTACTGAAGATCACAACAGTAATTTGATATCTATCCAATTACCAACACAGCGATGTCTCGTCGGGGCTCCTGTTCACGTTTCAGATGTTTACGTACTATGTGCAGTTCCACAAAAGAAACATTTTCCTGCTAAACTTCTCATACAGGTAATAGTCAAATAGTTGGTCAAGGCTCAAAGAGGGAAAACTGTGCACAAGACAAAAACTGATTAGTGTAGCAGAACTCTCATTGATCATCTCACAACCCCTCAGATGTACCTTGTCATCATCTAAAGGAGCCGGACCACTATGTTGGGAACCACTGGATGAAACTATATGAAGTAGTTTAGACTAGCTTCAACAGTAAAGTGCTGCTTAAACAACGATTGCATCAGTATTAACGTTCTAATTATGTCATACAATGATACATAAGCCCCAGAAGGCTCAGAACTTTTACTTCGATACTTTAAGAACTTTTTTATTCAGAATACTTTTCTACTTTTACTTAAGTAAGATTTTCAATGAATAATTTATTTATTCTTCCACTGGAAAAAGTATGTAAGTATGGCCGTCTCCTTGTTTCTCTGCGGAGTCATGGAAACTTTAATTAAATCAAGTCAACCAATAGCATCCCCTTTTGACTATACTCCACATGTCACTCAGCAGGGGGCAGCATAATTGTATGAAAAGAAGAAAAAAAAGCCCATGAACTTCAGTGCTCCCTACAGGGATCCCCACGCTGTGTGCAAAGACTGATCTCAGTCCAGTTGTTTGGTGAATCAGCTGGGACTGGAGCCCAGGCCACACGGGGACTTCCGGGCCCAAATGGACACACCAGGGGGGTAAACTGTTTGCACATGTGTCGATACCTTCTAGTTTTGAGTGACAGCCTGAACCACCAATCACACAACGCCATATGAAAGCACAAACGTAAAGGTGTGAGGGAGGGAGAGCGAGAGAGAGAGAGAGAGAGAGAGAGAGAGAGAGAGCGAGAGAGCGAGCTACCTGTCTGCAGTGGGACTCACTTCACCTCAGTGTGGCAGTCAGTCAGGCGCGTGGTGGCTAAAAACAAGAGCGGGAAAAACTCATAGATACTTGTTAAAAAAAAAAAGAAGAAAAACTCCTTTTTCGCGTGACGTCACAGCGATGCCAAACCGACTGCGCGCGTTCATCGCATGTTTGAGCGGAGCAAAGTCGCAGTGAGCGGCCCCCGGAGGAGGAGGAGGCGAGGAGGAGGAGGAGGCGAGGAGGCGTGGAGGAGGAGGCGAGGAGGGCCAAAGTGTGGTGAGGTTTTTTGGGTTTGAATGGGTTTGGACGTGTGCGCTCTGGGTTTGCTCGGATGGGATGCACCGTGAGCTTCATCTGCTGTGAAGAGGACTTGCTGCAAATGCCTGTTTGCCAAAATGAGGATGAGGAGGAGGAGGAAGAGAAGAAGAAGAAGAAGGTGAAGGAGAAGGGGAGCTCGAAGAAGGTAAGAAGAACGAAAGTGGCAAGTGCGTGCAGACACGAGTGGGCGTCAAAACACGAGCTGACAACATAGTTTGTGCAGACTGGTGGGGTTGTTTACGGACATGTTTATTTGCATGCTAGTGTATGCTTTTTAACCCAACTCACTATCTCCATGTCGGACTTGGATTCAAATAATAACTTTCGACCTTTGGTCTCACTTGACAAACTCAACATAAAGAGTTTATTGAGTCCTCTAAAAAAAAAAAAAAACTAAAAAAAAACTCACGCTCACTATCAACAGCAGTGTAAATATAGCCGGTGGTTGTTCCATCAGTAAGAAGCGAGCTTGTTGACGACCATCAATCCAGGTGGCCTGCAGCTTTAATATACTGTATCTCTAATACCTGCTCTGACGTCAGTCAAGGAGGGAGACCATTCACTGTAATGACTGCCAAGGGCAACTCCGAGAAGTCCCAAGTTCAGTCATGCTTGCACTACCAAGACAGAACGCGCCTGGGGGTCATCAGCAGTGACCCTGCCCGTGCGGGGCGCAATGGAGGTGAACCCTTCTGCTGTGTGTGTCTGTGGCGTTTAGTTGTTTTAGTTGGATTGGTACAATTTGTTGGACATAATAGTGCTCTGCGGGGAGAGGCTCTTATTTCAGACCTGTGGAATGTGGTCAGTGACCTGCACTGATTTCTCTGTCTGACCCTAACCCTCGCTTCTCACTGCAGACCAGTCTGGGTCGCTTTATTTATTTATTTTTAATGAAATGTGCCCTTGGCTTGTGTTCATATGAATCCATACGCATCAGAGTTAATTTCACACTTTCAAAATACATTCCATAAAGTCCTCCAAGCGTTGTATGTAGATAAACGACACTTCCACTTCCACCACCTCAACTGCTCCTATAATGTAAAAATCCCCATTTTGACAATATGCCATGTGATTTGGGCTGCCATGATGTCATGATGCCACATTGTGGCTATAATGAGCCCCAGGTAGGTGAGTCAGTTTGTGACATTTATTTGATCCGAAAGGATTCAGGACTTTATTTTTCTCCCCCATTCAGGTAATATGATATTAGACTGGCTGTATTAAAGGGCAAGTGTGTAGCATTTCCAGATAAAAAAAATGGAATATGATATTCATAATTATGTTTTCATCAGTGTATAATCACCTGAAACTGAGCCCCGTTAGCTTAGAACGAGCCCTTCATATCTACACGGGGAGCAGGTCCTCTTCACGGAGTCTGCCGTGTTGCGCTGCCATGTTTCTACTGTAGCCCAGAACGGACAAACCAAGCAAATGGGATCCACAGAGTGCAAAACTGTGGTACTGTCTGACTACCTCTTTTCCCCTCAAAGCAGTGTTATGATGGTAGGAAGGGCCTCTCTGAGCGAGGCGAACTGCGGTACTACCATTTTGCACTCTAACGTTACCATATTCTTGGAAATAAACGATGGAGCGGAGGTGTTTTCAGTTAGTTTTTCCTAACGTTTTCTGTGTGAAGTACCACTACAGCCCTATCAGATGGGCTTAAGCACCCCTTCATCAACTCCACCCATCTCTTTCCCAATGCGCTCATTTGATATTATTTAATATTATGATCCTGGACCTGTCGATGTTGAAGCTTGGTCTTTTTCTCGGGAGGTTTGGCGAAGTTTAAATTCTGTACTACCACCATTCGGGGTGGCAGAAGCTGGATGTTTCGTCTTTCAGAAAGCCATTTAGTTTTACTTGCTAACCAGTTTTCACACACTCGATAAGTTGATAACTGACTGAGGTCGTAGGAGGCGTATTCTGTGCAGACTGCCTAATGTAGCTGGTAGTTTATTGGCTATTGAGGCAAAAAATATACAATAGTTAAAATATCCTATTTGGCTCCAAAATGTATGTATCCAAAATACAAATATGTCGGTATATTCTTTTTCCAACTATTTTTCTTATCTGAGCTATTTCCAAATCTTTCCAGGAATCCAATATTGACTGCATACCAGGAGTACAAACACCCCTGGTTAGGGATCACTTTCCTTGACGCCCGCAACACAGACAGATGTATACTTTATAAACATATGCTTTATAATAACCAGCGTACTTCCTGTCCCTGTGCCGTTGAGAAGTAACACAAAGGAGACACTTTCCCAGATATGCTGAGTTGTCTGGTGGCACAGACAAACAGCTGGCACCCGGGGGTGTAGGGGCTGTGGGCGCATTGGAGAGCTGATGTGGGAAATGAATGCCCTGACTCCAGCCAGCAGAGCTGTGGTTGAAGTAATAAAGCGGTGTTAAAGTGTTGAAAAAAGTCACCCAAGTGAAGCTGCCAAGTGTCAGTCATGCTCAGTGTAAACAACCCCGTATGATTTAACAGTACCAGTTCAGAAGAAGCTTGAAATGGTGGAGCCGTTCATTGCTGTTCCGTGTGACCTCGCCGTTTAAACACTCTGCTCACCCCTCGTTGTTTTTTTGTTGTTTTTTTTGCATACCTTTTGCTTTTTGATTTTTTTCATGCTGATGATCGTGTCGGAGGTGTACTCAGGTGCGGAGAAAATGCTTCCTGTCGCAATTTGCTCCTTGAACGTGTGCGTGGGGGTGCTTGCGGTTTGTGTCCCAGAAGACGGAGAAGAAGAAGAGACCATGGCTGCTCCTTGTCAGAGGCGCCCGGGGAGGCCCATGGCGCAGAACTTTGAAGAGCGATAACAATCGGCCAGAAAGTAAAACCCTCATGTTAAACCAAAGTACACAGCCAAGACTTTGAACCAGATGAGGGAGAGGGGGGGGAGGGGGGGGGGTCTTGAATACGCTTCAGAAAGAATGTGTGCTTTGTTGTGTTTTGCATCTCGGAGGTTGTTATATAGTGGCAGTACATGGGCTGACGGACAGAACACAATCGGATTGCAAAGACACAAACTTGCGAGAATGGCATTAACTGAGGATAATGGACTGTTGGGCTGGAGAATGGAGAATACCACCCGACAATAGCCACGTTCGGGTCATTGTATGACCCGAGTCCCAAAAGCTTTTGCTAACCTCTTGGCAGCCACTCCCAGCACATTAGCGCAGAATAGCTGATGTAAAAAAAGTAGCTGAGTGAAACAATGAAGAGAAAAGTTCAGATTTAGTTCAATGTGAATTTTCGCCTTCTTTTATTTGCCCAAGATTTTTGTCGGTTCGAATGCTTTTGATTTCTAAAAAAAGCCAACACACACAGTACCAACTCTACGGGGCGTTGGCTACTGCTAGCCAGCAAAGCATGCACTGTTTGTTTCCTACAGGTTCTTTCTTTGCTTTGCCGCGACATGAAATGGAGCGACAAAGTGAAGACAGAACCTGTGGGATAACATAGACTGTATAGATGTATCAAGTAGACGGATACAGGGGCAGCTTAACTTCCGCAGGTGTCTGTCTACACCTCAGTTCGCACCCGCGTGATTTAGAGCAACATCCACTTGAGTCTTTCATTTGTCTTTGTGTGTAATCGCAGAGCACACCCTAGAGTTCAGTCATTTGGCGGAGTAGGGCGGCTGACATAAATTAGGAGCAGATTGGGTTTATATTAGGCGCGTGGAGAGAAATGTTACCCCCCCCCCATTGCAATGCCCATGTTCTAATGTCTGCTGTGGCGGGGGTAGAAAATAGCTTTCCAACATGCCGGCCATATGAAGCTCATAAGTGGACAGTATAGCGAACACGCACTACCCTGAGATGGAGGAAATAAAGAAAGAAATGGTAATGCATTTAGAATTCTGGGCTTTTTCTTTTCCCTTCTAAAAAAACAACCATTCACAGACATTCTCTTTTGCTCAAACATGCAAACAGGCTCAGTTGCCTCAATGCAAAGTGGGATAAGTAAATGTTTTATAAAAAAAAAATGTTTTTCATGTTTATATAAAAGCTGTACACACAAGTACAATCATGCTTAATGTTTACACATGCGCATGACGGTAACTATAGCAACCAACAAGCCATATTATATCCAGCCCTCACTGGGATCCAAGCACCCGGCAGTTCAGACTCTCAACATAAGTAACACCGCCGACTATCCCTCCTTAAGGAACTAATCCTCATTGCAGCTTGATGCCTGTCAAGTCCACCTCTCTCGCTGCCCCGTACCTGAATTCCCACCAAAGTGTCAGACGGCAGGCGCGGGTGGGGGGCGGAGGGGCTTTCCTGGGATTTGAAGATTTTCGATAAAGGTATGCGGTGAACTGAAAGTTACCTGCCGCCCCATATTGCATTCCAGTGGATGCTTTAGCTGTGAGGAAACAGTGTGCCCTCTGTGCTGTGCCTCTGGGGAGGCCTATCATTTCACTCCGACCTGCCGCCATTGACCTGCACATGGGCCGCAGAACAAGACCCTCTCTGTGTGTTCGTCTGTGGAAAGGTGCCCAGTGTGTGCTTGACCCGGGAGAGGGTTGTGATGCCTCGGCGAGGTTAACCCCTGTCATTTTACCCTTTTTAATGCCCATGCACACAGGAATTTAACAGGGTAGGAAGCTTCTTTGAATAGACCTATTCTTCACATGACATGGGCAGAATATGCTCACTGGATTTCACCTGACGGTGTTATGTAAAGGAACCAGATAATAAGCGAAGATATCAAAGACACTGTGAGTTGAGTTATTGTGCCTTACCCTGCATATGTCTGTCTTGATGTGGTGAACCTCTCCCACATGCTGCTCCCAGCAGGTTGAACCAGCTCTGACCAGCAAATAATAATCAGCACACTTTAAAAATGCTTTTCTCTCTTCCTTACAAACTTCCCATTGGCTGGATAATTTGATCCAATTACTTAATGAGAAACATGTGCACAATCATGAAAGTAACAAATAAATAAATACTAGAACAATAAAATAAAAAAACTATGAAAATAACAGTTTTTAAATCTGCTTACAAACTTCGGATGCATTCATGATTACGTATGTATAAATATATATTTCAGTGTTAAAAAGCCAAGGGTGTAGGTTTCATTGGTGGGGACAATATATTAAGTGGGGGTCTGGGGAAAAGTTTGAGCGTCAGACACTTCACTGCATTGTTGTGAACTTGTATGCACCAATCTATGGTGGAAATATCTTCATTTATGGAAAAGAAAACCCCAAAATCCAGGCGGCAGGTAAAAATGTAATGGACTATAGTGCAGTAACGCTCTCAGGCATTTCGGCTTAACGTTCTCTCTGCTGAATCAACACACGTGTGCGCATGATTTACGCCTCCCTACTCTTTTGTGTCTTTTGTTTGCGGAGATAACCTCTTTGGAAGTGGCACCTATTCACAATTAATTTGTATTCATTCATAAAACTCCGGACTTAATAACTCATATGTAAACTTTCTGTACATTCAAAAATATATCCCACATATCTGTGTTCTTTAAGTCATGATATTAAAAAAAAAGTGATATATGATAATAAAGTCAAAACTTTTTAAGAAGAAATCTGCCTGCCCCGTGGTCTACCGTGCACTCCCCTACTGCTGCCCTCCGCTGACATGCTCGTATCCCCTTCAGACCGCTCTGTTGGCTGCAGTGCTGCAGCAGAGGGAAGGGACCAGGCTCAGACAGGATTGGAAGTGTTGTGAAGCCTCAGGATGCAGCTGTTCACGGTCTTACAGCTGAGGAAAGAAGCTGCTCTGTAGTCCGCTGGTCCGACAGCAGTAACGGCAGCGGGGTGAGCGGGCTGTTGCTGGGGTGGCTGTTGTCTTTTAATATCCTTTGGGCTCTGCGCAGGCACCTCACCTCACCGACTTCAAAGCAATAACTACTAATGCAACATACAAATGTAATAGAAAGTGAGATTTTCAGTTTGTTTCAGTCTGTCTTTTTTTTTTTGTTTTCTCAGTTTGTTGACATAAGCTCCAGATAATGACCCCAAAATCCTGACCATTAAGTATGAAAATAGCAAATGTGTTAATATACATACGTTTATTTGTGTATGAAATGTAGAGTGACATGTTGCAGTGCATAGATTGTTGCGTGCAACATTCAAAGTATTCAAAATGCTGTCCAGGAACGTAGATGTGTGTGTCAAATTACAACCTTTGAGAAGACATCCGAGACAACAGCTAGCATGCAGTTGTCTGATAATCTGAGCCTTTTTATCCATTTTGGAAGTCAACGCCTCCACTTTTCAAGGCCTCGTGGTGAAAGGATGTGTGAATCCGATGAGCGGATATGTCGTTTCCAAACAGCCTTTCAAAACATTACAGATTTAGTGATGCGTAACGTTGCCCACAAAGCCCGTGGAACAAGAAGATAATGGGACACAAAAGGCGTCCATTGAGCTTCCTAAAGTGTCTTTAATTCACTTGGCGATGCACAGTGGATAGAATGACAGTCAGAATGATAGATTAAGGCACAGGGCAACTGTATTTTCCCCCAGAGTCACGGTTGTGTGCCCCTTTTCTTGGAATGTAAAGCGGAGGCCTAACTTCCACCTCTGCCTCAGACCTTGTGGCATCAGTGCAACATAATACACTCCGTTTAGCCCTATACCATCCAGCCTCTATGGCTTTGTGCGCCCGTGAATGTGGCCTTTATGCTGCAGTTTTGTTGATATTTCCCTACGTGTGTGGGGGTGGGGGTGGGGGGTTTCTTGTCTTCTCCCTAATACTTGGCAAGCCGATGTGGCATTTGCTCTTGGCAACGTCCAAATCTCACAAAGTCTCACTCTGGGGGCCTTTGTAGCCATTCACAACACTTCCGAGTGATGGACAGGGAGCTCGGCTCTCCCAGGTCGCATCCCTTTTCGCCTCAAAGTGCGTCTTTGTGGCTCTTCTCTTTTCCCGGGGTCTTTTTCACCAAGGTCGGATGCCACAGGGCTCCGAGGGTAATTACTGTGACAGTGGAGCAGAAGTTAGGCTGGGCAACCCAGGTCGCCCAATCATGTTTTCATCATCGGGAGAATGTTTTTCTTTGCGGACGTAATAAATCCCCCCTTTGACATGCTGCATTTACTCTGAATACACACAGGAAGAAAGACCCCTGTTTTTTTCCCCTCTCTCCTTCTCCCTCTATTTTGCACCAATGCTTGTAACAAGCTGAGGCAGATCATTGTTGCTAGTTCGCCCTCACTGGTTTTTAAAAGGATAGGTTTGCACACTTAGACATTCCGCTGGGGAGGAATTTCAGAGGTATTCGCACTGGAATGTGGTTTCTCACTGGACTGGGAGGGGAAATGTGACGACCATCATGAACTGTAACCACAAAGTGTCCGATAAACACGTAGGCTACTCACTGTCACAGGCAAAGCTGTGTAGAAAATAAAGCATTCACTGGATTGCGTAAGACTAACATTTGGCTGTGACCGAGGCATTGTGAGCACATTAAAGTACTTCTTTATTAATGTTTTTGGAGAAACAGAACTCTTAACATCTATTTTTGTGTGTCTCCAGTGTCTTAAAGCCAACACAGGGGGGACACAACAGTTGATTGTTCTGTCGAGAAAGTTTGCCATGCCGTTATTATTAGTAGAACAGGGGTAGAAACTCGATAGCCCTCCATAAAAGAAAAGAAAGAAAAAAAAAACGGCACATGTTGCCGTCCTGATCCCTGTTAATGAGAGCGGGTGTGCCCCATCCTATGCAGCAGGCAAAGGAATCTTTAATTAAATCACACTCTTGGACCCAATGCTGCACATGTGTTGCACGCGCCTGAAATCTTACACAAGCGTCACCGGCGTGCCACACATTAGTATCGTATACACGGGTTGGGAGTTTATTTACGTGGAACCCGCCCACCCCCCGCCCGAGGCTGTGAAAATATACGGATTCTATTTTATTCTCACATGTATATAAGGCGATAAAATGATATGTCACACGAGAGGATAGGAATTTGTCTACAGATTTAGTTATATCTTTTTATACTTAGATGGTGATCCCTGCAATCTCTCTGGTTGCATTAGTCCATTAGGCAACGCTGTGAATCTGTGGGCAGGGCTGCTTTAGGAACACATTGGATTTAGCCGACAGGGTTTTATTATCAGTGTGAGGAAGAATCATGATTTTTGTCAGGTATTTTAATGTTATTGTTAGTTTTTTTTCACTTCCAATCCATACCTCATGATTTTGAGGTATGAAATCAGTACATACAATCTAGTTTAAATGCTTGAATATAGCTTTATATAGGTGTATGCCTTTAAAAGTACAGGTTCACAATTTTTCAAGTTTGTCTTAAAGATAGTATGAGTGAAGTATTTTAGAAAAAAAAAATGTGTTATATTTTTTTTAAATGCTCCTCACATTTCGACAGCAATCAATAAATCAAAAGCTTTGACAAAAAAGAAGAAAAGGGTCCTGTATCTGCTGCCGTCGCAGTACTGTAATAAGCCTAAGGATGAATATTAAATATTTTTTGACAACATGCACATGGGCATGTGTGTATGGCTTTAAGAAAGAAAAAAACCTTTAAATATTGTATCACTCACCATGGGTTACAGACTGTAATGTAATGACATGTATTCATTCAAAGTGACAAAACTAATTATCATTTATATAATTTACATAATTTGTCATTTGTAATATGCCCATGAATCTTTGATGCCGATACTGATATTGAAATTTGAGACTTGGCCTTGAAAAAGACCCCTTTAAAATTGACACATATATATATCATTTTATATTTACAGACTACTTTGTGGGGACATTTTAGAGTTGAAAAATAAAGTTCTCACCGCGTTTGTGGTGGAGAAACCATGTAATTTCTTGTTACTCATCTTCTGACCCATATACCAAAAACTGATATATCAGCAAACATCTAGTTTGGTTTATGAGTATAGCTCTTGTGCAATGTTGTTTTTATTCTGTAAAGCTGTGCATGGGACCTAGTCAACCGTATGTTACAGCCTCATTATAAACACTCCCCAAAGATAAGGAGCAAGTAGGGTTGAATAACCACAGCGACAGGGTATCGGTATAAACAGACCTAGTTTCTGAGGTTCTACATGGACTTTCCCAGACTGTAAGAATAGCATATTGGATTACCTAAATTGAGGGGTTTTACCCTTTAAGCCCACTTCATTTTTCTTTTACATTAGAGTTGTCATAGGCGTTCTGAGAACATAATCTGCTACTTCTTTGCCTTCTGCGTGCCTGTCTGCCTTGGCAAGCCTTTATGACATGACTCTGAGAATATCCTGAATACCTCCGCGCCATTGTATTGTGTTGTCAGTGTCTGTTTATAACTGTGTAGCAACTCAGCTTTGAGGCTAATGTTTCCTTGGGTATTCATTCCTAGACATTAAGACATACAACCCTTTAATTAGACACAATATTTGCATTGTAAATTATATTTAATCCCAGGGTTGAGCGTACTCAGAATGTTTTACTGCGGCGCTTTATCTGTCCTGAACGGTTGGGCTCCTCTCATCACAGATAACGGTAATGGATTTAACAGTCTGTAGTTAGATAAAGTGCCTGCCTTCAAACAGTATTACATGAAAGCGAGCAAGCTGTTTTAAAGGCTGTATTATCACTTAGCAGCTCCATCTACTGCAACACTGTTACTTATCACTTCACTGGATAACATTCCTTTCTCTGCACTTTCACTTTTGTCGCACGTTCCTGAGATCTCTTTGTCATTTTGAGAGATTGTCTTGTGTCTTATATTACCCCTAAGCCCTGCTGTAGCCAATCCTTTAACACCTGCCATCTGCATTCTTAAGTTTGGACTCTGAAATTGGTATTCACAGGAGACCATACAGTTGCCAAACTGAGGGCCAATTCACACTACCCAAAAATATCGCGAGCTGTCGTAAAAAATCCTGAATTGTTTTTGCATATTTGTTTAATAGCAGAAACAATTATTTTAGTAGAAACTGTTTCATGTCACGCATGAATGCTAAGTGTCAACCATATGTTCTACATCTGCAAAAAGATTAAATCAGTAAAATCCTTGATGCGTCATCAGCAACACGGCCATACATATTTTTTCAAGCGCTAAGATTTTTGTCAAATCACCCAATTCTATTTCAAACCGCTCAACGATGGAACACGGTGTGACAAGCGAGTGACTGCAATTCATCAAATTGTCAACCTTTTAACAAAAGAATATGCTTGTTTCATGACATTGCAGTATAAACATTGCCAGACACCCATCAATGATGTGCTGCTTTTAACGTTTGCATTGAGGATATTAAGGGCTTATACCAAGATGGGTCTAATAGCATTTTCAAATATGTTTTTAATAATAAACATGAACAGCTGTTTAAGCCTTCTCAGGTATGAGACACTGGAGGTCTTCATGTGTCCAAATCTCATCATCATCCTTTTGATGTGACTTTCTATCACAGTCAGATCGGGTACGAATTAGGGTTCTCACTTAAAGGGGACATATGATGCTCATTTTCAGGTTCCTACTTGTATTTTGGGATTCTACTAGAACATGTCTATGTGCTAGAACATGTTTATCTCATACTGTCTGTCTGAATGTACCTGTATTCACCTTCTGTCTGAAACACTGCGTTTCTGTCTTATTAAGCCACCCGAAAAAGCCCGGTGGGGCATCTTTGCAAAGGTAGTTGTCAAACTGTGGGCAGCATATTCCAATGAGCTGCATGTCATATTGGAAGGGGAGCCAAATCTAAATGATTTATGTTCTAGGCAGCCCACAAAAACTGACTGGGTTGTCTCATTTCACAGTGTGTGGTTTGGTAGGCGCTCCAGATACCCAAATGTATGTGCACCGAAATAGTGAGTTTTTCATGATTTGTCCCCTTTAAAAAATTAATCCAGGTTGAATGAATTCAAGCTAACACAGAATTTGTTTAAATTAATTTGAATCCAACCAATGAAGCCAGCTGTATCCTAAACATCATTGTGGAAATAACATTGTCCCGCTGCCAGCTGATCTTCAAGTTGAAGATTAAGTTGAAGATTTTCTGAAATGTCCAAAACAGTAAATCCCACATTTCTGATACATGATATAGGCTCAACTAAAAGCCACTGGTTATTTGCAAATGCTGTCTGAGCTAAAATACTCAAGCAAAACTAAGCACCATAAATCACTCGCTGTTTAATTAAAGTCCACTCAAGTCTGTAAGTCTGAAAAAATCAAACACATTAAGATGACGGAAACTTGTTTGCTTCACATTCCCTCAGAGACTGGCCAAACATTTGCATTTCCACGACTCTTTTATCTGCTGGGGAAAACCACGTGACACTGTTTGCTTGTAGTCTGGGTTGGTCTCCTCCATTTGGACTGGGGACAAGCCGACATGAAAGAAGAAGGAAGATAACCACTAAACAGTGAACACAGTCCATCTTTCAATCGGTGGCTTGTAGTCACAACAATGGCCGAGTTCTGTATTTTATCTGAAGCCAGTTGACAAAACAGGCACTTCAAAGTGGTTCCTGACTACAGTAGGGTACAGTATGATTTTAATAAGGCTGTGCTTTTTAACCAGCAGATGGGGACATTGCTATTGACTTTTTCCACCTTTTAAACTGTGGCAATATAGGCGGCAATATAAATGTAAATTTATGTTAAATTATGTATCCTTTGGTTCTTGTCTTTATTTCAATGTATGTGTGTTGCACTAGTCCTCTATCTCTCTGTACATTGTTACCAAGACATGTTTCCAATGGCAATGTAAGAGCACCACGAAACAGCCCACCCACCAACAGTCATTACGTTTTGATATAAACGCTGCTGAATGTCAGCCATTCAAAATGACTGCCACAAGTAAAGAGACAGTATTAAGATGTGACTGTTGAAGTGCAAGCACTGGAAAATGTTCCCCAACAGTCTAAAACATGACACCAAATGACCGAAAAGTGACACGAGTCTTTCAATGGTGATTGTTTGTTTGCCAATCTATTATGTCCGGAGGCTCTGACAAATGTCTCATGTAGCTCCTAAAAAAGAAAATGTTACCAACTTATAAAATTTACTGAAAGAGAATCCCATTTTCTTCTAAAGCGCTGACTGATGCCAATGTCAACACTATTAAAAGCTCCCATGCCGAGGTGATGGCTGTGTAATGTCCCATCGTTCTCCTGCAACAAGGTCAGTTTCTGAGAAGTTAATTCAATTAAAGCAGACAAAAGGCCACTGGCACCAATAAAGTTTGGGTGAAATGTGAAGCCATGCGATGGACACACACACAGTCTTGTGGCCAGTCAAGCGTGATTTACATTTGCATAATGCCCGGCTACTGGGCAGGCTCTCCATTGCCATGGGTTACAGTTGGTGCTGTGAAGAAATTCCGCCCTGTGTTTAGTGGGTGTATCTTGTCTGAAGCTGACAGGCGGGGCGTCCTCACTACCAGCACCACACACAGACAAATATACACGCGCACACACTTGTGTATTACTGTACGTGTAAAGACCCTGCTTGCTTCCTTACACCTATAAACTCTTCTCTTGACCTTCTCCTCTACAACCGTTTATCTAAATTTAAACTTTAATCCTAGCTAAACTTAAATCTACTTTTCAGTCTTGAAGGTGCTAAATTCAAAATTCAGAGCTTGTCTATTGCCTCCGCATGGCTCTCAACATGGCGGCGGCTGAGCAAGCTGCTAACAGCTAACGTTGCTAACAGTGCTAGCAGTGCAAACAATGGCAACAATGCGGACAGAGCTAAGAGTGTGCACCTGAGGGTGGGTGCCATGCTTCCACAACAACTCAGTCAATTACCGTACTTTTGTTACCTGACTTCTGGACTACGTTGCTTATTTCACGTAACAACCCCGATCTTTTTTCACAACCAAGTAGTAAACCTACGAGCCAAACCTAAGTAAACCTACATCGGAAGCGTATTTTGAAATGAGACTATCTACATACATAACTAGTGGAAATGTGACACTCTGTCCAAAACTGACACTGTACCCAAAGCGTAATAGTTTGAAGCTTAGGGCCACTGAACAAGCTGTGGTACTTGATGAGTTGGGAGTAAGAATGTGTCACTAATCAAAACTCCGTACTTGTGAAGCATGGAAGAGCATGCGAGAGCCCTCCTATTATTTTTCTACAGTGTGTGAGTGACAATCAGGTGTGACATTGCCAACCATTTGCGACCTGCGCGGAAACAATGCTCGCAAAATATTTGTTCAACCTTGGGAAGGGTGCTGGAGGACTGCAACTGTCATCTGGCCTGGGAGCTCCTCTGGATTCTCCAAGAGGCAGATCAGGGCTGTTATGGGCTGTTTTTCAATTGCTGCCAGCAATACTCAAACCTGGAGCAGTGACAAAAAGCCAACGGATGCATGGAGCTTTCTAGTCTCTCAAAAATGAGCACGCTTTATAAAAAAAAGAAAGAAAAAAAAGTGATGTACTGGGCTCTCACACAGCTGTTCAAAGATGTTTTTGCACTCATTCATGTTTTACCAAAATCACTCTCTCTTTATTAGTCATCACCCCAGGATTGTATAGACATAAACCATTAATCTTTAGGGATTATACATTTGCCTATCGTCATCATCATCATTCCAAATACTACATCATTTCTTGCTCGTGTGGAATGTAAAGACATCATGCACTCCCAAAGGATGTTCTAATCTGCTATTAACGCCGCTACGTTTCTTGGAAATCCTCAAAGGGATGATTAAACTCACCCTGTGTGGGGCTAAATAAATGTTTTACAGGATTTTGTGATTGGTTACCTGCTTGTGTGGAGGAGAGTCTCACCGGGTTTACTGAAGGCACCGTTGCCGTGTTTACAGCCTTTGCCAGTGGCTTTAGCCATGTTGAGCTTCTTCCACTACCAGAGGAAGTCATACAGTTTGGACTTTCCTAAAATGATCCAGAGATTTCGTGATTGTGGAGACCAGCAGGGGCAGTCGGAGTTGCGATGTGTTGCTGCGGTAGGCCCAAAACAGTTATCTGTGCTAAATATCTCAAAGTGATGTTCATGTGGTTTAATCACAAACGACAAGTGTGAGGTCATGCAACATGCGCCTCCAATTCAAACCCATGCCTTTGCCTTATCCCCAGCACACATGGCAGGGAGGAGTACTCTCACAACACACAGACATTTCAGACACTCCTTTGGCAGCAGCATTCATCGAGGCCTCACTCATGGCTTAGCACTTTGAGGAGCGATAACAATCGGCCAGAAAGTACCCCCCCCCCCCCATGTTAAAACCTAAGCACACAACGCACACTTTGATCCAGCCGAGGGGGGTTTGGAAGGGCTTTAGGAAGAATGAACCCTATATAGTTTTGGCTCAGGGCTTTCAAAATGTTTACAATAGGATCCCTCTTTCTGAATGCATTGAGAGAAACTCTGCTTGCGTGTCACAGTTGACAAAAGGATTCTTTTATTGTTTACTAACATTATGTGGTTATTAAGTTTATGTAAAGCACTTTGTATCACTTTGAAAATAAAGTTTGTTATTACATACATATTTATACATGAAGACATATAAATGCATGTAAATACATAGTGTCCATATATGGTACTGTTCATATACAGAAATGATGGAACCAATTTAGACCCCATGGATTTTTAGTGAGTTGGTAATGATGAATCTGTGTGGTCGGATTGAATTATGCCTCTTGGGTCAGCGTACTTTCAATGTGTGTGTGTGTGTGTGTGTGTGTGTGTGTGTGTGTGTTCTGCTAATATGCCCTCTGAGGCGCATAAGCTGCCACCATGTCTACAGCAAAGTAAACATCACTCCTTCAAAACCTTGTAAAAGTCATGACTAGAAGAGAAGAGTAAACTGTGTGAGAGTGTTAATGTCAGATATGCTGCTCCTGTTCCTCATCCTGCATGCTCTGCTTCCCGAGGTCCCCTCCTCGCTCATGGATGAGCGGCAATGAATCCGTCAGGTCTGTGGTGGTTCCCATTAAGGGTCTGTTAAAAAAAACAATGGTGAGGCCCGTTTAGTTGGGAGTTCTTTGGTTCGGAGGACCCGTTGCAAAGGGGCGACCTCTTCACCTCAGCTGCCAGTGTATTGATTCATTTGCCTGGGACAGTTCTCTACCTCCTGTAGTCAGGAAAACACAAAAAAAAAGTCTACACAGAGCCACTGAGCCAGAGCCAGTTCATTTTATTCTTCCTTTTATTTGACTTAAAATGCAGATAAACTAGCGGTGTAACGGACCATTGTCCATCCGTGATCCAAACGTATCCCCCCTCGAGGATTAATTACACAGTATAACGTCAGCCATCACAGTGTGAAATAAAGTTTTACTAACGATCGTTATCCGCCAATATTCAGTAAAAAATGCGATCAGGACATCGGCATTTATGCTTTTCTAGTAGCCGATCTCTGATAATGTTACACTGTAAACAACCAATCCGTGTTTAAATCAAAGATAGTATATAAATAGGTTTAAATTAACAGGACGGTGGCAGCATACGCTAACGGCTAACGAACGAAGGTTCCTTTCGGTTACATTATGATGCGTTCAGGCTCTGTTCAGTGAAAATGAGTATTGGATGAAGGTAAATTATAACTTATCATGATGTATTCACATGTAAGAAACTTGCATCATCAATGATCGGCAATTAGTATCGGTGGCAAAAAACGTGATCAGGGATCTCTAAAAGTTATATTTGCTCCCTTTTTTATTTTGTGCTGATCCGATCTGTGATCCGATCCGTGACTCTGATCCGTGATCCGATCCGAACCGTGAGTGTGATGATCCGTTGCACCGCTAAGATTTTCTTAAGTATCTATGAACAATAAATTTAATTAGTACTGAAACGGGTCACTTGAAGTGACAAACCGGGCGGAAGTGTGTTTAACTTGTTTAAACTCTAAACCTGGAAACATCTGGAGGAGTTTCTTTGTTCTGCTAACAGAGAGCCATAATGTGATTGTCAGACTCTGCCCACTCTGTTTATGGCTTCACCACTGACCTTGGCAAAAATACAAGAAACAAAACAATCTCAGAGAGCAAACATCAGCCCCTGGTATTCTCACTTTCCATGTTATGATGTCCTGACACTGGCTTTCCATAGTGTGCACGTGCGCATGTGTGGGTGTGTGTGTGTGTTTCCTCTCCCCTTGCTAACAATGCAGCTCAGGAAGTATGTCAGGATAAGGGCCAGACTGCGAGGCTCTCTTTGGCCAGTGCATCCAACTTTGAGGGACAATAACATAGTCTTGTTAATCCCACACAAGCTGGTTCAGTGTTCGAGAAAGCTGTGGATCTGTGAAAGGGAATTACTGCCCCAGGTGTCTTCAAAGAAAACTCTGCGATGTCCCTCTGGCTGGTGAGTGTTGTTGCAACATGTCATTTTGAACCGTGGGTGGTCAAGGATTCGCTCTTATCTCGAGGTCAGTCCAACCCCAGCACACGAAGTGTGGAGGCAAACGATTGTGCTGGTGGGTTTGCTTGTTTTAGGTTATTATTGCAACTTTACTTAAACTTATTACAACTTAATGTTACTTCCAAACATTTTCCAGGTGTTCGGCATTCATGCACGCGAGCTACGATAACCAACGTGTCAGTAGCTGTGGGGTGTACCGCATCATTGAATCGTAATCCAGTGTTGATATCGCTGAATCTGAATCCTTGCAGAAACTCTCATTGAATCTGAATATATTAAGCTTTCAACATTTGCAAGTACTTCTTAATAATACAATTCTGTTATAACTGTTATAACATTTTGTTGGCTTAGAAGGCGGACACGTTTTGAGTGGCAGCGTTACGTGTTAATCGCATGTTTCCTGTCACGACCTACTTGCTCCAAATACTGGAGGATCCAAATGCAAGAATATTGTCCTCAGTGATCGACACAAAATGAAAGTTCCTCGTGGTTGCTTTAATGAAAGCTGTTGTTTGTGTCTTCGCCTGATAAAACAGGTTATGACTAACACCTTGCCTTGTGTAGTTGTCTCTATTTTGACCTCAGAGGCAGTCTCTCTGTCTGTCTCTCGTCTGTCCTGTCCCTTGATGTGGAAGTATCACACTGTTGGAGGTGTCCCGACAGCTAATGACGTTACGGCCGCAAAGAGCGCGATAAACTTTCATGACTGCGACATGCGATGACTGTTTTACAAGGCGGCTGTCCGCTCGTCACTGGAGGTTGGCCCACGTCTGTCATTGCAAGGGGTCAGCCTCAGCTGGTAGAGGAGAGAGCAGCATCCTTCTTTAATTAACCTTCATTTAACCTTCATGAGGGGAACAATTACGTAAAGGTGACACGTCATAATATTTTTTTTTACTCTGAAACAATGGATATGCTCATGTGGTGGGTGTTCCTGCAGTTCTTTAGGGAGGTGAGGAAAGACAGTGCCGGCACTTCATTGGACCTTCATAACTTTTCATCACCTTGGCCTACCTCCTCTTTATTTCTGCCCCGTCTGGACATTTACGAGGCAGCCGATGACTGCTTAGAGGCCTCTGATGTGTGAGGCCAGTTGATAATTGCGGCTTGAAAGGTGAATTGGTCACTGTGGGTACTTTGTGTTTGGCGGGTGCGTCTGTGTATTCTAATTAAAGGTTAAATACCTCACCCCTGCCCTTTAGGAATTCATAATTTGCTCCCGTAACATGAATAAAGCTGTCAGGAATCTTTTTTTAAAAATATTCACCTCTGATTTATTGGTTCCATAGAGGCCATGTCTGTTACTAAAAATGTGGGAATTTCTTTGTGAATGTGAATAATATCATTGTATTTAATCTACATTTGATTTAGAAATTCCACCATTGCGTGACATCAAATTTGGAATACTCTATCAATTCTCAGCAGACAACCTTCTTATAGGGTGGCAGTACCACTTGCATGCAGTCACTGAGATTTGAAACTGTGCCTTGGGAGCTTTGAAGTTCTTTGTGTCTCCCTCTGTCCAAAGAGGATTTAGGGTTGACAGCCGAGATTATAGATTTTCTCAAAATGGGATATTTTATTGTGCACTCCATTTTGTCTCCAATCCGGATTTAAATTTCCCATGATTGCCAATTTGCCAAAACTGTTTCCATCTGCCGACTTAAGATAGAGTGACGTCTCTTTGCTATGTTCAAAGATGAAATGAGCTTTCACTTAATTCCCAGTGGCTTTCTGCCATGTGCTTACATTAGCCGAGCTCTCATTCCCCAAAAAATGGACGCCTTGGATCAATAGTGGGAGTGGCAGGAGATAATTGCTGCATTAATCACAGCCACTTTATTGGGGGGCAATATCATGACATTTAATATTGAAACGAATGGGACTCTGATGCGAATGCTACTATTGGCTATTGGTTAACTTAATTTGAAATTCAGTCTATCTTTGCTGCAGACTCTGGAAAATACTTTCTGGACGTCAATTTATATTACGCAAGTAATGGTGTTTTACAGCAGCATGTGCATACAGGGTGTAATGTCATTCAGCTAAACTTAGGCACTCTGCTACTGGCAGCTGAAATACATGTGACATATGGGATAAGGTGAAAGCTCAGCACACAGTTTAATCACAGAGTCTGCAGTGTGCTGCAGTGTAGCACTGTGTCTGCACATAATAAGTCTGATGAGGAGGCTGTGGCTAAATGGCGCCGGGTATTGAATATGTTTAATGTCGACTTGATATTAGTCAGAGACCTGTATTTATAATAATGAAATAACCCTGGATAGTGATAACAGTAGCCTAGATGGCATTATAACATCTTTTTGTTTAGTATTATGCTGCATGTTGCTGATGGGTAATATCAAATTAAATCGACGAATGGATACCAGCAGCTGTGACCAATACATCTCTTGTCAGTCCCCCATTAAAACCATGACCGGCCACTTCCCCTCTTATTCTCTCAGGAACAATGACCCTTAACTCCCCAACCTCTTGTCTGGTTTCCTAGAACAGACAACAGACCTGACGTTGCCAGATTGAGACTTGAAACCAGCCCATTGTTTGTGCTGCAGAGAGGCAGGAAGTGCGCATGATGTTGCACTCGCTCCTTCTCTGGGATCGGTCCCCTTTTGCCAGTATTGTGTAATCTTCTTTAACGGGAATGCAGGAGATTTGATTACCTAGCCACGGAGTAAAAAACGGACAAAGCCGCTCTCGACGTAGGTGTCCTTTGTTCACATACTGTTGTGGGACAGGAGTCAGTGGTGCAAATAAGTATTTGGCCAATCGCCTTGTAGCTCCGTCACTGCGAGCTAACCGCTCAACAAAATCGCGATTGTTCGCTGTCCTGGCTCCCAATTGGTGGAATGAGCTCCCCAATGACATCAGGACAGCAGAAAGTCTCTACATCTTCCGCCGCAAACTAAAAATGCATCTCTTCCAACTATACCTGGAATAAAATAAATAAATAAATAAATAAATAAATAAATAAAAAAAATTGTATCTCTTTTAGTACTTTAGTAGCACTTAAATGGCACTTATTCATAGCACTTGGTAGTTTGGCTTTCTTGAGAAATTGTACTTTCTTGATTTTTGTTCTGGGTTTGAACTCCCTTGGTTGAATGCACTTATTGTAAGTCGCTTTGGATAAAAGCGTCTGCTAAATGAAATGTAATGTAATGTAATTTGTGAATAAACTGTGTCAACTTTTTGTCAGGTTAGCAAACAAGATAGTTAGCGTGCTAATGGGGGAGTTAGCAAGCTAGCCAGATGGCAGTTTGGAGCCATGAACATAGCTTTTTCCTTCTAGACACCTTGCTGCAATTTTTGGGTGTGAAAGCTGACCACCACAAAAAAAACAGAGGCAACCAATTAGGGCAGTCGACCTATCTCGCAGCGTTTTCACCAAAAACGCCAGAGGTTTCCTTCTCTCATTTCCCCCAAAGGAAACAAAGAAGGGAGCCGCCTGTGCACATGATCCAGAACACGGTTTCTCTTTATTTTTCTGTAAGGATATTCGACTAATGTGACGATTGCCAGAACATAGAGCGAGGTGCTGTGGTTCGATTCCTAAAAATGCCTCATAAAAACAAAGCGGTTCAATGGCAGACTTTATCAGCAGAAATTGACATTCAATACTTTTTGGGTGTTTTAATTACGGCTTTAACCTTCATGCCTTTTTAAAAGCATACATTTCTCTCTTCTTTGGTGTTTCTTGTTGTTGTAACAATTCACATATGTGCCCTCCACTATTTAATAATGGAAAGTGAAAAGGCAGTTCAATTCTGGCTTAATTTACTGATGCGTCCCTCAGTCTTTATATTAATAACTCAGAATGCATACAGGCTCAGAGGCTCCAGGGCCATTTATGATTGGTCTGAGGCTGCCAATTTTCATTAGGGTCCCCCTGACAGCTACAAATGCATCAGCCCCCTCCACCGAGAACACTTATCTCCCCACCACACATTCACTTTTTTTAATCTCTATCTCTTTTCAGTTCATATATCCACTCACCTTGTCTCCCTTGTGGATATATTTATCTCTCAGCCTTTGACATAAAACAAGCAGTAATCATAACATAAGCAAGGAAAAGTGTCTGCATCCAAATTTGTATTACCAGCTTAATTTTAATTGCCGGGAATTCATTGTCACTCCACTCAACATATTATATTCATTGTTATTTCAGTGCTCCAAGACTCCCTCCAAGCAATACCCCCCTTCTCTACAATAAATTGCAGACCCCCTCCTCCTTTTTCCATCACTATAAGTGCCTCCTTCCTTAACAGACGGCTCTGCCCGACGCACCACACACCCGCCCACTTCTGTCTTCCCCTCTCCTAATCATTTTCCTCCTCGTGCTTTGAATGGATGAACCTGCAGCATCCAGAGAAAGAGGGGACAGGATGGAGGGATGCTGTGGGGATGCTAGGCAAGAGAGGGAAGGATGCATTTAGGAATGACCTCAACCACACTTTAAGGGAACTTCTAGTCACAGACACCGAAGGAAAATTGACCATTTTGTGAATCAGATAAGCAACCGTCCAAGGATTCTCTCCAGGACTAGCTACAAGGGTTTTCGTACCTCTGGGGACTTGAAGGACAGGCGTGAGAGGGAGGGGGGACGAGGAGCAAGGAGAGGCAGCTGTTATACAGTCGAGGACGTGAGGAGGTTTTCTGGGGAGAATGGGCGGACTAGGCTGGTGTCTTGCCACAGTCTTCAGTTGGGCAAAATTCTTCTTCTACTGCATCTTCCCGTTTCGGAAACAGAGGAAAAGCAAAAACAAGGTACAGTTCGTGATTTAGATGTTATGTGAATTAGAGGGTTTTTCGGGGTGGCTTAGGTTCTTAGGTTCTTCTTTTCTTCTATTTAAGATGAATGCACCTACATGTTGAACTTGGTTTCGGGATTTTCCTGATTGGAACAGAGAGGAACAAATGCTGCCTGTTGCTTGTAACAGAGCTGCAACTAACTCCGGTCAATCTTTTAGCCACGCTAGCGGTCGGACATGGCAATGCCTTTCAGTTCGACATTCGTTTGGTCGACCCCAGTGGTCCAGACTGAAATACTTCAACAACTATTGAATGGATTGGTAAGAAATATTATACAGCCACGGTCCCCAGAGGAGGAGGCTTTGATGGCTTTTCCTCGTGAGGTTGATATTTGTGGTTTTGATGGAATTGTCTCGACAACTATTGGAATGAATCACAATCAAATTGGGTATTCCTCTAGCGCCATTACCAGGTATAAAAATCTGTTTGTGCATTACTTACGTTTTGTTGCATTATTTCCTTCCCAGCAGCCTCAGCTGTACTTTGCTTATGAGCATGTTAGCATGCTGATGTTAGCATTTAGCTCGAAGGACCACTGTGCATAAGTAGAGCTTAAATTCATTCACCAACTGTGAAATACATGAATTCATTCATTGTTTTGTTTTTTCTCACACCATGGTATGTCACAAAAAAGTTACGAGCAGTTTGTCACAGATCACAGATATTGTAGAAAAACTTCCTGTTGTTAGAATTTCAATTAGTCTTTGAATCATACTCGTGACTTTCAGTGTGATCAACTAAAATATTGACCGAATGAACTGTAGCTTCTAACACAGGATGCATGAAACGTTGGGATTATGATCTTTTGCACGACCCCACCCTCAAATGTCCCAACATTTCCAACTGCAGTTGCCAAATGACAATGGAAATAAAATTAATATTTATATGACGCTAGTGAAAGGCCTGCTATGAGCACAGAGGATGAGACAGTCTGGAGAGATAAGCACATTAGGGCACACACACGGGGCACACACACACACACACACACACACACACACACACACACACACACACACACACACACACACACACAGACCAGGATATTGCTAGTTTGACTTTTCCCGATAGTAGGTCTGTGCTGTCCACCAGAGCCATCAATCTTGCAAATGCAGCCACTGCTCAGTGTTTTAGCACACACACACCGTCACAGACACACACCTTGACGTGCACACGATATCTACACACACACCGGGCTCACCAATAATTAAAGCAGAAAGTATTATTAGTCAATGGCTGTCTGGCCTTTAGCATGCAACTCCCTCTCCTGGGACAGTGCATCTTCCTCTGCTGGCACATTGATGGTGCCATGATGTGGCGTTCAGCAGGGGCGAATAAGCACTTTACCTGCTGTCACCCTCAGTTCTGGCCAGACTACACTGGCTGTGGGTGGCTTAAATGTGTGGTTGTGCAGTGAGTGGGACGACTTGTGCTTTTTAAGCGACTGAATCCCTGCTGCCATGTCCAGGGACGCAGATTCACCGGTGATTCATTGCTGTGACCTCTCGAAGTGAGTTGACCCAAATGTCATCAAAGGTTTTAGTTTTTTCTCCAAAATATTCATGTGAAGACAAGGAAAAGTAGCAACTCTTCCCATCTGAGAAACAAGAGAATGTTTGTTTATTTTAAAAAGAAATTTGTGAAAGCCTTTTATTTTGTGTCGATATTGGCGGTCCCTGTGGACAAAAGTGGGACTGTTTTTAAGCATCCGTGTCTTTTGTCCCTCTCATTTTACTGCAGCAGGGTCTGACTGTCCTTGGCAATCCGTTCTTTTATTTTTCCGTACGCTGCTGAAACCTATACCTAACCGGTGTCTGCTTCGGTGACCTAGTCAGGTGTTTGGTGTAATGTTTGATGAAATGTTAGCAGATACTGTGGTCTAAGAAGGGTCATGGTTTTGCATCGCTAACACCATTAACAGCGTGCGAGTTTGATCCGTTAAGCTAGCTGGCATTAGCCCGCTTTTTTTGATCCACAGCACGCAAGGTCACTTTAGTTCGTAGCATGTGTGCTAGCAAGCTAACCGGAGGGGTGGCTCTCAACAGCAACAGCCCAGACAGCAAATCTCAATACATAATTTGAATCTGTACATTAATAAAATCACAATGAGTTTAAAGCACTAGTATTTCCTAGGGCTGACTAGCGAGGGGTAGCCATGTTAATCGATGAGTCAGTCGTGCACATCTTTAGCGGAAACCCTCCTGGAACCCTTTACTCTTTTTGTGGTCCCAAAAATCTTCTCAGAACTCTTCCAAGACCCTGACGTACCCTGAAAAGGCTTTGCACCAATGTACCGTAGGAGTGTTGTTGTTGTGTTCACGGGTCAGTGTGTTCTGGACGGCCCTTCCTCTCAGTGTTACACAGCAGAGAGAACAGAGGAAAAACGTGCACACACATGTGAGTGTTCTGCAAAAGGGAGGGCCCGGGGTCTGTATTGTTTTCAACAGATGGGAGTCACAAGGGGGGGGAGAGAAAGGGTGTGTGCACGTCTGTGTGTTGGTGGGCCTGCTGGCGTGTGTTCTTCCTCTGTCTGTCAACAAAGTGAACTCCCCCCTTCATCGAGCAGGTTCTAGGACGTCAGCCAAGATCACACCCCTCTGTTTACATGTTCCCTCTCTCCTCGTCTAGCTGCGTTTGTCCATTACCTCTATCTAGCCACTTATCAGAACAAAGTTTATAGGTTATCCATTTTGTCATTTTTTTTTCTCCCCACCGCTTTAACTTCCTCCCTTCCCTTCGTTTTTTTTTTATTTTTGGCTGCTGGAACCTTTTCTCAATAATGAATCCACTGTAACAGTGTGCACTGCTTTGATCCCTCCCTGCTGCTCACCCATCTTTACTTGGTTCAAGGACAGCGACCTGACACCGGTTAATCTTCCTAATTGTGTAAGTGCCTCGCTGTCCTCGCTTGGCTCTGGTTTACAAAAGAAGACAGAAATGGTCAAGGTTACAGAGGTTCTAAAACAAATCAAGTGATCTAATTAGCCTTTGGAAAATATACCGACCCTCCTCTCTACATTGCAACCTCCCTCAACCACGCACACACTCCCTCCCTCCCTCCCTCCCTCCATTATCTCCGCCATCACTCCTATATTCAGTAACTGCACTCTGATCAAGTGTCTGATTATAGATGTGGGGACAGTTTGTTCAGTGACCACCAGTGGGTGCTGCGGCTGCACTTGGTTGCTGTGTCTTTAGGGAGTTACACAGTCTGAAGTATAGTACCAAAATGACAATAAACCCTGAATCACGTTTTCTTTGACTTGTCAATATATCAAATTATGATATCTGATTTGCAAAAGCAGTTTCTCTGTCCTTTTACATTTTTTTTTTTTTTTTACTTTTGAACTGCTTAATATTATTTACTATTAACTTTAGAAATCTAACTAACATTTAATATAATTTCTCTTATGCTATCGTGCAGTAAATCCTGATGTTATATAAAGAAAATATTCTGTTTATCACAAATAAATGATGCATCATGCGGTGTTTGTCACACGAGAGTGTGTTGACACGGATTTGGAAAAGGACTTCATGCAAGAGTAGAACAGGGTGTGCAATGTTCTGACGGCTCAGTTTCCATTTGAGCCCGACTAAGCCCTGCTGGACAACGCTCAAGTGCACAGTCATTCAGTGACTTTGTGTTCTGTTCCAAAATAGCCTCGAGCTGTTTGATACACTTTGTAGAGTTCAGTCTTACCGCTCACATCAACCTTGTTTTTAGCAAAAAAGCTCTAAAACCCCACCTGAACTACCTGCTGCAAACAGCATGAAATATGCATGTGACCTATTTTGACCCCGCCCCTCAAAGAATCAGAATCCAAAATTGTTCAGAACCGGAATCGATAAGCAGAATCTGAATTGGAATTGTTAAAATCCAATTGATACCCAACCCTTCCGGACTCTGTTTATAAAAATTCCATTTTGCTTGTCAGCAACCGGTCATATGGTAACTCTGATTGATTTGGCATGCAGTTAACACAACAGTCATAATTTTGTTTTCATGAAAACTAAACTCCTGGCTTTTGGTCCTGCTGCTCTTCACCACTGGAAGAAGAAAAGAACAGGAGTAACGGGTGAACCAGCTTTAAAAGTTACGTTATTTCCTTTTAAATAATTGCTGTGCGGTGGATCTAATTTATGCAGATGTGAAGATCAATTAAGTGTTGAATTTGATAACATAATTTGTTGTTGTGGTGGGTGGTAGAATGAGAGTTGTTTATCGGATTAATCTTGCTCCCTTTGTCTCAGTGGTGTCGTTGTATAATCCTCTCTCACACCATAGTGTCAGTTTGAATATCCCCGTATATCTACGGGATTGGTTGATGACTTTATTTGCAGTGCGAAAGCCCAGAAAAATCAGCTCCGTTCCGAAAAAAGAAATCCCGGCGCCTGTTCGGCAAGTAATAGTCGCGATCTGTGTGTAAAGTACTCATGACCAAAACAACAGTTTATTTATTAATTAATTGGAAAAAAAAGAAAAAAAAGGCCCCCGGTTTGTAAAGGCCTTTACACTTGGCAGACTAGTAAGCCTAACTCTGGTAAATGCTTGAGAAATAGAAAGAAAAAAATTAAGCAGTATTACAAATATTTTGGGGGTAAAAAGACACAGATGTGCAGTAATTGTTTCTGCAAAGTTCTTGTATTTCTCAGACATGATTCCAGCTTGTGTGTGTGTGTGTGTGTGTGTGTGTGTGTGTGTGTGTGTGTGTGTGTGTGTGTGTGTGTGTGTGTATGTGTGCGTTTTTGTTTGAATCAAGTTCGAATGTTTTCTCTCTAACATTGTCTCCTTTAGCAAATGTGTTTCTGTAAGGGGTGGCCTGCAGGAAATACCAAGGGATTAATCCTCTGTGCCACTGGGTGAGTGAGTGAGTGAGTTTGTATGTTTCTGTACGTGGGTGGGTTTGTGTATTTATATAGTTTGTGAGAAATATTTAGAGTGTGTGTGTGTGTGTGTGTGTGTGTGTGTGTGTGTGTGTGTGTGTGTGTGTGTGTGTGTGTGTGTGTGTGTGTGTGTGTGTGTGTGTGCGTGTCTGTGTGTGAGAGAGTCGGGGGAGAAATGGGTGGTTTTTGGTGAGGGTTTGTGTATATGCATACGGTGAGTTTGATAGTTTAAATTACGTGTGTTTATCTTTTCAGGAAATAGTGGGCCTGGACCCCAAATTTTCGTTGTGCATGAGAATCTTTGTGTGTATGTCAGAAAATTATGGGTCCATGACTGTTTACAGGTGCATGTAGCCCTGCCTGCCATTGAGTAATGGTTACATTTGTGTGGAGGGTTTGCGGTACTTGTGTGTGTGCGTGCGTGCGTGCGTGCGTGTGTGTGTGTGTGTGTGTGTGTGCGTGTGTGTGTGTGTATGTGAAAAACGAAGAACCCACACAAAAGGGATAAAGAGTCACGCATGGGGCTAACATGGTCATTGATGAGCAGTGAGAACTTAATGAAGCAGCTCTGGCTTCCCGGCCCCTCTGTGCTCTTTCTCTGCAGGAAAGGGTGAAGATGGAGGGGGGCGGGACTTTGTTTGAGGCCACTATACTGTCTAAAGTAGATCCTCAGGAACTACTTTTTTCTTTGAGAAGGGGAAAATGTGTCGGAGGCCAAGGGTGAGATTGAAAATGACAAAGGAGCGATCAAAAGACAAGTCTGGTGATAAAGAAATCTTTTCTGATTGTTTGCCAATATAAGGAAAATACCAAATCCAACAATGAATTGATCCTTCTATTGTGTGTGTGCATCCAAAGCCTGATATGTCTTATATATTCTCTCTGTTCCGACCCATCAATGAGCCACACTGTTGCACTGGGTGACGTGTTCCTTTACCATGAACACACAGACTGCAGTTTGAGTAACGTCTGCTAAAAGCTGCAGAGCCCTGCTGTTGGAGGAAAATAACCTTTTTGAGAACATGAAACTATATATTTGTGATCCGTGCTTTGAGATTTGCCTCTTTTTTGGGAACAAAAAAAAGGACTTGGAGCCGAGTGCCACGGGGTAGGGAAGTCACAGAGATGAATTAACACATGGATTTTGGTGTTGTCACAGGATTTGTGGATGATCACAAAAATATACAAGCATGTAAGAGTTATCTGTAAATTATAAGATGGAGTGTAAAAATATGCCTTATTTTGATATTGCATGTGCTGCTCATTAATTGGAATCCCATTCAGACACTCACAATTGATGTGCGATTTATAAATGTACAGTTTTATTCAGGCCTGTTGGGAGAGATGCCTTTACTACCTAAAAAGAAAAATGGAAGCTCGCAATCAGCTTCTGTGAACGTCATTGATCGGGGCCAACGCGCAAAAAGCATGAAGCGTGAACAGGTGGCTCTAACTCACACTGTTACCGACACTATAACGTTCATTAAATTTGAGACAGCTGTTGAAATTTCTCGAGAATTGTTTGGAAAATTGAGTATCAAATAATGTCAAACATTGTTGAGGAAGCTGGGAGACAGCAGGTGTCTTCTCCGACGTCCACACTGATACAGCCTTATCATTTTTCCCAGTGTCAGAAGAAATGCCAGCGGATATGCAAGGGTAGTCGGAGGTCATGAAATATAAAAAATGGGCTCAATACGGAAATACACGGGGAAACTGTGCAAGAGAGAGACGGAGGGAGGGGGGAGGTGAAGTGCGACGGATGCTGCGCGGATGGGGGGGGGGGACGAACTAACGGGGAGGGGTTGGGATCAAGGCATGAATGAAATTAAAAGTGGTGAGACTTAGAGGGGTATAGAGGGAGGGAGACATGGGATGAGAGAGAGAGAGAGAGAGGAGGGGCAAAAGAGATGGATAATAAGCAGCGCACCCCCTCCCCCTTTGCTCCCGTGGAGAGGTGGGGGCAGCCTTACACCCCCCCACCCCCCTCCTCCCCTTAAAAAAAAAAGGAAAAAAAAGGGCTTTGTGAAACTTTCCCCCGGCAGAAGGGAAAGAGAGCCAGAGAGAGTGAGCGCAGAGGAGAGGCAGTCAGGGTCCAATTTAGAGGAGAGACACTGGGAGGAGAAAGCAAGTCATACAGTGAGGAAGACGGAGAGAGCAGGAGCCCGAGGTGAGAGACAGTGTTTACGTCCGGGGTAGTCATGGCTGTGCAGTGTTGGGCAACTCTTCTCCTGGCTGGATTATACGTAAGGAAGCCCACTGGTCTGTAGCAGCAGCAGCAGCAGCATCACTCCTGCCCGTCACCATGCCGTCTGTCTCTCTCAGCCTGCCAGCAGCTCTGGCTGGACCTGCGCGCACCTGGGTCTGTCTGTCCTGCATGTTCTGGGTGAGATAACTTTTCAACGGGCATTTCTCTCTTCTCTGAATCGTGATGGGATTCCGATGCGGGACTTCTGTCACGTCCATAACCTGTTCGCAGACCTCTGACCAATGCAAAAATCTTGTAACTTGCAAACTTGCCATCGCGTAACATACGTCGTAAAATTCAAGAAAGGTGTTGAAGCGGTGCGAGTGTGAGTTGAGTGACGGCATCAGCTTTGATGATGCACTCAGCCACGAATGCTTTTGCTGTGATTTTGCACCACATCGGGAAAGGTCGCAGGTTCAAATCAAGTGGTGATACGTCAGCCCGGAAACCATCGGGAGACCCTGATCAAATCAAGCTGGGGATCTATTGGGTGGTCTTCTTGTCGGGGGTTGGGTTGAGGGTTGGGACCCCGGCAGTGGGGGGCCTTGGCATGGTGACACATTTGAATGAGAGAGATATCATGAGGGAGAATGGGGAGGGTGTGCGAACCCGAGACGCATTTATTTTTCTCCCTCGAGAAACATATTTCATATTTTCTCTGCAGCTCCATGCACAGACAAAAAAAATGTCTTTTCTGACACTGAGTGGAATTAAATGGATCCCCTGCTCCTCTCACCCCTCAGTCTCTCCTTCTCACCCTTTCCCACTCCCTCTGTGCCTCGCTCTGTCTCGCTCTAGGTGGTTGAGACACAGCTATTTTTTGCTTTCTCTTGTATAATTTAATCTGCCGCGCATTCCCACTCGCAGTGAGGGGCTGTTTGTGCACTGGTGTGCCCTCTAAGCCCTGATGTGGTCAGTTAAGAACTGTGCTCATGTGTGTGTCCATGCTAAAAGCATGGTGACCGCATTTGTCTTTAAACACTGTGAGTGCTTTTCCTAATTTGTGCTGATATGAAAGAACATTCCTGACTCAAATATACAACATAGCATGCGGCTCTCCTCTTTTTTTTTTTTGCCTGAATAGAGGATGAAAGAGGAGAGCAGTTGAATAGACCATTGAGATCCATCCTTTCCCCATTCTGCAGTGGTCCTTTGGGACATGACTGCACACCACAGACCGAGCCGCAATCCTTGGCGATGAGACTGGATAATCTTACAGGGCTCTTCATCAGTTAATTACCGTTCTTTCTTTTGAGGAGGGAAGGCGAGGTGAAAGGGGGGGGTCGTAAAAGAATCTCAAAGCCCCCCAGCTAAGCTCCGGGTCACTGATTGACTGCATTAGAGCACTGTATGACAAAGCGCGCTCACTTAAGGGGGCGGGGTTCAATCGGAGCCCCTGCATTAATAGCAGGTCTTTGTTTGGCCCTAAAGTAGCCTTAATTTGGGCACACCTTATTCCGACAGATTGGGGTTAGAGTTAGGGTTAACACTAACCTTCATTCCAATCAAAACGGGTACCTTTGCCAGGAAACCAAATGATCTATCAGGAAAAAGTGTCAAATGCATCAGATGGTTCTTCTCCTTTCTGATGATGAATTGTTGTACTTTTGTCTAGACTGTTCGGGTTTGCTCCATGGGCAGCTGGGAAAGTGAGTACATCTGCAAAAGCTGTTGTGAGGCAACAGAGAAGTAGAAGAGAGGGATGGGTACAGGGAAAATGAAATGAGCATTTGAGAGTGAGTGAGTACGTACAGATACAGGAAACAAACCATCTCCAGGAGCTAGACGCGATCTATTCCCTTAAAATAGGGAGGGTTTCCTCAACAGGCTGGTCCTGGATAACAGGGGTTTATTTGCAGCACAAAAGCAAAAAGGTTAAGCTCAGGGAAATATAGGAAATGACAGGAACAATTTGAAGGACAAAGGAAATGAACAGAATGATGCTCTGGGCAAGATCGGAGGGCAAAGTAAGCACGGATGGCGCAAGAGGCCCTGAAAGAAGACCTTCGGAAGAGTGCGGCTCCTCCGCCAAACACTGAATAATTAATGAAAGCCAAAAAAGGATTTTAGGGAGAGTTTTATCAGGTTTCTCTAAAAGGGCTTGTCAAATGTCCTCTACCTGCACCGTTGCTAAATGGAACTTTTAAAGGGGATGCAAATCCTGTTGACATTCAAGAATGGCAGGTCATGGCTTTAGCAGCAAACAGGTGTAATCCAAAGGATGTTTATCCAGGCCGTTGAAAAGATGCCGGTGGCGGTGGCCAGGTGCATCTAATCTGACAAGGTGTTGTTGTAGGAAACACTGCCTCAGATCACTGCCTCACAAATATTGACCCGTGGCTAAACCTTCAGAGTTGTCAGGGTTCAAAGAACTCCTCGGGATGATCGATATCCATTAACGTCTGCTCAGTCCATCGAGGTTCAGAGTTTGATCTCAAAAAGATCGCTCTGGGAAATGGTGTCATCTCAGGAATGTTAGGTCATTGGTCTTTAGCTGTCTTGACTTGAACATAGACAAACCCCAAACCTGTTGTTGCTGCTTCAAACTGACTTGGACCCCTGAAGTAACTTCTGCCTCTGAAAGCGGGACATGAAAGTATCAAGTCTGAGCTCTCAGTCCATTCTTCTACCTATTAGTATATTTTTGGGTCTTTTCTCGCATCCCGTGCACTCATCTCCTTTTTCTCTCTTGCTCTGGTGCTAGTTTGATTCCCCCCCACATTTGAGTTCGTGAGATTACCTCTGATTTGTGTTGAAAAATGTTCCACATGTGGGGGCCCCTTTGAAATACAGCAACATTTCTGTATTTGTAACATCTGGGTTTACGTTGCCCCAATGTTTTCACTATAATGGATTTACCATGCAGTTGTTTTCTGTCTTGACTTGCATCCTCTTGTTTCCAACCTGGGGGAGTTTGCAACAAGACCCATGTTGTTTCATCTTGGCGTTGCTCTCTGGTCCTTGGTTGAAAAAAATCTTAAACAACAAAAAGGGAAGTTTAACCCTTACTCAGTTGATTTATGAGAGTTGTTGAGCTTTGTGTAACACCTCCCACCCACCCTTTTTGTTCCCGAAAAGACCCCCAGCTTTGTACATGCTTCACTGGGCACATTGGCCTTAAACCTCCCATAGCCTTCTGACTTTAGCCAGTGGGAGTTTTGGGATTCAGAAATTTGACTGGGTTTTAGTCCCCCCCCCCCCCCCCTAATCCCGTAATATTGACTTATAAACCACGGTTGAATCAGTAAACTCATTTTTAGTGGCGTAGGTAAAATAATGGGATGCACTGATACACATATTTTGCCTTTATGCCTGAAGCAGGAGTGAACAAAAGTATTTATTTTCCTCTTTTTTGACATTTAGCAGTAAAGTCTATCATCTCTAACATCACCCCTTTTTTTGGTGTGTCTAATTTAGTGCAATATTATCTCATCTCCTAGCAGGCCCCCCAGAAAGAAATAGGTCAGTATTTGGTTATGCCTATGTCTTGAGTCATGTCCATCATCCACTTTAATTCTGTCAGAGGTGGGACACAACATCATGAGGACATGTTATAATCAGATCAACAGTAATATATAAAGTCATGGCCGTCAGAATAAACTCCACCGTACCTTTAAGGCTCAACACGTTTTGTACAGTTTTGTACTGCCAATTTGTTACATTTGTTTTGTGTTGTGTTGAGTTATGTATGGCTGGCCCTCACTCTTTAAAGATACAATGACAGTGTTTTGCAATGACAAGCAAGTTTAGGTCGAGCTATCTGTATGAAAGTATTATATCCATCCATCCATCCATTATCCAAACCGCTTATCCTTTTTAGGGTCGTGGGTCGCGGGGCGTTGGAGCCGATCCCAGCCGACATTGGGCGAAGGCAGGGTACACCCTAGACAGGTCGCCAGTTCATCGCAGGGCGAAAGTATTACAATGGTCTACAAATATCCCTTTGCTTTTTTACCTTTCAACGCTAGAATTAGCCAAATAAAGCTGCAATCTAGAAGCATGTTGGTTAGTTTTTGTTGCATTGATGTAAAGATCTCAACAAATGCCATTTAGTTTTGCACGACTATTCATGGCAACTGATTCCTGATGATTGTGGTGATCCCTTCACCTTCTGTCGGGAGGTGCTCTCTGGTAACAATGACCCCAGACCAACACTTTGGTTCATATTAACCTCTCTTGATAACTAATGATCATATTTCTATGAAATCTGCCTTGGATATCCCCTGTTCTCACCTCGTCTATTCTATTGGACAGATTATCATGAAATATACATATGTGTACATAGTGATACATGTATCACTTTCATGGATCCTATAGCATACACTCTTTCTATTTCAACTGTCTATTAATTTATCTTCATAACTTTGCTCTTGTGCCACCTTAGGTCAAAATGTGGAAGACAAGAAATCACATAATTTGGGTAGATTTCACATTTCTAACCCTAACCCTAAAAGGATTTAACTTTAAGTTTGTTGTGTTCAACACCTTTGCAGTGTGCAGCTATTGCAGCATCTAGCGGCTGATAGTGGTGCTTCCAACCTTTATTCTTGCTGTTTTTATAAAAATGTTCTCAATTATTTTTAGAAATGAACAATTTCTTCTTTTAAAATCACAAAAACAGAAAAAAAACATTATTGTGAATAGTGTAAATGTTTATATCAAATAGGTGGGTACATCATAAGTTATGTAATGTAAAATCAGTCATAATACCCTGAGCTGAACATGTTAAAAACATGTTCTACAACAATCTTTTGTCAGCCTCTCTAGGTTCATTTCTGTACTTATATTTGTTCTCGTGGGCAATAAAGTATACAGGTGACCTTGTTAAAGGAAATGCCTGCTAAACCCTTGAGAAGAAAGGTCAGAGGTCACTGTTCGAGAAGTGAAACATCTGTGGGGACTTTGGTCTAGAGTGTGGGGAGGTGTTTGGACCTGGCAGTGTTAAGATTGGACAGCTCACAGGAAGCTCCATAATGTACAATTAAACCGCGACGGAGGATGTTAATGGCGGCCGCATTGGTGCTTCGCTTTAAAGGCTGCTGCCGCAAGAGATTGTTTGATGGCGTTATCTCCTTTTCTTTCTTCGAGTATGGTAAAGTGTTTGCTATGCTATAGGAGATAAGAAAGGAAGCACTAAAGCACCTTTCTGTAGCATTTAGAGAATTTGACCAGCTCTTATCGTGGCTGCCACTTAGACACTTCCTGGTTATTTCGCTCAGTTAGGAACCTTCCTAAGAAAAAAAGACTATTCGACCGCAGCCCACATGTTCCACCTGGAGCAGCTGATCATCAGCTGACCTCTCTGTCATGTGTCGACACAGGAGGCGTTTCAGCCGCGTCTTTCAGTCGTCCGTCTCAAGCCTAGGTTATACTCCTCGCGTACATGGACCGCTGCGGACACTACGGACACGCACTAGTTCTGCTTATACTGTCCGCTTGGAGGACGCGTTCCACACGTGCACAGCAGATCATGGCTTCGACTCAGAGTCATTTTGCAAACCTTTTTGACTTGTGCTACTGTCACAATATGTCTTAGCATGCTACCGATAAACATTTCAGTGGCTCATCACAAAATTTAAAACGGGAAGTAAACACACCCATTCGTGGTCCTAGTGGCCGCTGTCCAGCAAAGGTTACGTAGCCTGTCTTTAAAGGTTTAATATCTTGTTTATCAACCCCATGTAAGCCGCCTTATATGGCCATGCTTCACATCTCATGTGTTCAACACAGTCACGATAAGTCAAACACATTCCTTACATGTAATGTAGACTCAAGCTTTGTGCTTCTTCACTGCCAGAGCAGAACAGAGTGGCCAAGTTAAACTTACCAAGATATTTTAATCAGACTCTGTTTTTAGGCAGCAACAAATCACCGATCAATTCCAGAAGACATGTCACCTTCTGAAAGCTGATACCGAAACGTGAGCGTGTGTGCATTTGTGTGAATGAATATGAGATTGAGATTGAGAGTAAGAGCAAGGAGCTTTCTCCGTTACACCAGTATTTATGTATTCACTATGCCAGCTGCACAGTCCGGATTGTTTGAGGAGATTGAGATCTTTCTTGGCCTCATTTCTCTAATCTGTCTGTCGAGGGCTCTCACCAAAGAGGCCCACGGAACTTGTTAATGCCATGATAACCTCTAACTCTGGATGTGATCTGAGACCTCCCGCGGATACCTATGCATTCAAGTGTGAGGCCAAACCATGCTCATTGGAAGTGGCGCTGACGGCGTCCTGCTGCGCTGGCTGTGCGTTTTCTCCAAAGGGATTGGGATTTGCATTTGAGGGTTTTTATCATTCTTCTAATTCATACTCAGTAAGTGACTTGGTTTGTCGTGTTTTGGGGTTTTCGAGTGCATTGTTGGATTTATTTGAATTTTCCTTATATTGAAGTATTTTAGTAAACAATCCAGAAATGATTTTGATCTAGTTTGGAAGAACAGAAGAGGCACTCTTCAGGAAATTATGAGATGTAATCATGACAACAAAATCCCTAAACAACATGTCATCCCCATCCTTCCCAGAGAACATTTTGGTTCATAGTTTAAGTTTCATCGGTCTCCTCCAAATGCCTGAGTCTCTGCCAACCCAGCACGATATGGAACACGTGCTGTTTTCCCTTGGCGCTCGGCTCTTATGATGAACTTTGGCTGTCTATGATTAAACCTGTTTTATCCCACTGAATCAATGTTGTTGGCAAAGGCCGTCCTGCATGCTTTTATTTGGGGCTCGTAGCCATCTTTGTTCCACATGTATGATTTATTTTCATAGGCTGCTCATTTCGCAATACTGTGAGAGAAAGTTCAGAGCTTTGCTTTTAAAACAGAAAGCTTATCTCGAACCATTCTGCGATTTTCACTGAAAACAATCAAAACAGGACTTTTATGAGTTGCTTAATATGGATTTGTCGTAAGATTTCAGCACGCATACCTGAACCCAGGCCAGGAATTCACAATCTAATTTCAACAGTAATGGAGAATGTATTTTACAGTCACAGGGATTACTTGGAGACACAAAATCAAAACAACAGACTACAAAACTGAAAAGAGGAGGCATACAATGGTGAAGAAGAAGTGAATAAATGGACAAAAGTTGAACATATCAACAATAAGTCAAGCAGGACGTATCAACAGGTTAAAGCTCCGTATTTTCTGCTGTACATGATTAAACCAAAGTGTAAGGATGTTATTTCCTTCTAGCTTTATTCTATAAATTCAGTACTTTGTTTTCATCTATGATGAATGTAGCTTCATAAGACTTATTTCTGTCATGTAGTTTTTTGGAGGTAAAGAGGCTAACCCTGTATACGAGGATCCTCATACCATCCTCATATCCTATCTCATATCTCAAAACAGATTTTTCTTTGTTTCGGTGCTATAACATTTGTTTCATCTACTTTGATAACTTTTAGTTTTTGTTTTCAGAGATGCTTGAGGTGCTTTGGCCAATAAATGCCCCTCATAAAACCACATGGACAGTCTTTTATACCCCCTTGGGTTCATTTAAAGGTCCAGTGTGTAGCATTCCGGGAGATTTATTTGTTGTCATTGGTATATAATCACCTGCAGCTAAGAATGTTTTTTGTTAGCTTAGCTTTGTGAGCCATTTATAGCTACATAGGGAGCGGTTCCTCTTCACAGAGTCCACCATGTTGCACCAGCGTAGTTCAACAGTCTTTCAAGTGTCAGTTTTTGGAACGACGGGATTAATGGCCATCTCCATTTTTCTTTGCTATTGAACAAAAAAAGTTCGACAGCCATGCTAGCATGTGGCTGTACATAGGCGCAGCAGGGCTTTGGGCTAAATGCTAGCATCAGCAGGCTCACAATGATAATATTAGCAGATGTAATGTTTACATGAAAGTAGTGATTGACACCATAAAGTCATGTTAAAAATATTTACTGAGGCAATAAAACAAGTGAGAAGTATGGTCATTTTCTCATAGACTTCTATACAGTCAGACTATACAGTCGCCCCCTGATGGCCATTACAGAGAATGCAGGTTTAAGACACTTCCGCATTGGTTTCACTTGTACCGCCTGGTAATCACACTAACATTTGCTAATTAGCACTGAACACAATGTACAGCTGAGCCTGATTGGAATATTGAGTATCAGGAAAACAATCTTTGAATGTCTGTTCCAAACTTCATGGCAATGAATCCAATATCCAATTGACATTGCCATCGCGAAAGCAACAGCGCGAGCATGACTAGAAACAAAACTGGAGGCAATCCCAGTTCACGTTGGGACGAGAGGCAGGCTACACCCTGGACAGATCGGCAGTCAATCACAGGGTTGACACACGGAGACGGACAACCATTCACACATTACGGAGAATGTGATTAAGAGAACTAGTGCAGTGCCTGTTCTGGGCATGGAGGTTCGTTGCACGTGCCTGCCTGCAGCATTGATGGGGGGAGCGTGTCCGTTCGGAACTGGGATGATTGTTTGGCCCCCTGAAGTTCAGCTTGCAGCGTTCTCGAGGAGCGCTCGTTGCTCGTTGACTCCACGGAAGAGAAGAACTGTTTGGTTGTAACGTTAGTCCATCCAGCATTCAGCAGCAAAAGTGAACTGCAGTCAATGAGGCGCGGCCTGTAAAGGCCTGCTGCTGACTACATGCTCGTGCCCTGAAGCTCGCTTGTTTATTCAAAGTTTCACCTTTAAACTTTAACACTGCAAGTGACGCAGATCGGAGATATGCGAAGGACACACACACATACAGACAGATATAGTATATATTATAGTTAGATTTGAGCCAACACTGTACTACGTAGGTTTAATCTGCATTACAATTTCGGAACATCTTCACTAAAAACAGTTTTTTAAAAAGAATTGTGTCTCCATTGCCCCCACCAAAAGAATCTTAGAGTACCAAATCTTGACAATCCTGACAAGATGACCACTCTGTGTTACTCTCTCAGTGATGCTGATGGTCTGTGAAAAAAGGAGGGATTTTTATCCTCCCCCTTTCACTTTTTGGATGACTGAGTAATTTCCTCCCTGGGATCCACCTCACTAAGATGAAATACATGTAGAGAGTGGAGTTAGAAAGGGGTGAGCAAGGGGGGGGGGGAGAAACTGGAATGCCTGGGGTGCATTTTTCCCCTAAATGAAAAGCAGGTGACTGTTCATTGTGAGGCCGTTTGGTTAGTGGGAAGCGGAGAGCGGAAGAAAAGGGAGGAAGGAAAGGTTGGGAAAAAAAGAGAAAGCTCTCTTCTCTCTGGTATTTAGCGGTGAATTGTTGCCCGTTGCACTTGTTCTGTAGTGGGCTGCCTACAATTAGGGGATTCACAGACACTTCCTCCTTCAACTGAATGCATTGTAACTTGTCATTCAGGAGAAGCTGGATAGAAACCTTAATTGGAATCAGGCTTATTCTGAGTTGAGTCATGTTTTTATCTGCTATTCGTTTGTCATTAAGAGTTGGTCAAGGGAGTCACTGCACAACGTATCTGGGAATATTTTACTCCAAGAGCCTTTTAACTAAACGTTATGATGTCACTAGTGGGATTCTAGCAGCTAGGAAATCAAACAGTTCTGTTGTGTGATGGTAACTAAATCTCACTGATGTTAACCCATGAAAATCATAGCAATGTATAAGTTTGATTGGGGTATAAGGAAATTAAAGCTAGGGTTGGGAATATTTCTTAAAAAACCTTTTTGTTAAAATTGTTGGAACTCTCATTATATCCCGACAGCGATCAATAAATCAAATGCTCTGACACAAAAAAGGAAAACAATCTGGTATCTGTGGCTGTCGCAGGACTGTAATAAGCCCGTCCAATCATCTCATTTGGCCCCCAATGAAATGATGATTCGACGGCCTACCTACCTACCTACCTACCTACCTACCTACCTACCTACCTACCTACCTACCTGATTGCACTCTGCCTGTGCACATGTTGCATGTCACTGTGGTCTTCCACAGGCTGCTAGCTTGACAGCTGTGAGCACTGACAATAGCTATGTTCATTATTTACGTTCATTATGATCATTTTGGGGGAGTGGCTTTGAAAGGCGGGCCTGTAGAGACGGGCTGTCAGTGTCGACAACTTGGTGACTTTCTCACTAGATTTAAATGAGTTTTGGAGCTAGTGCTGCTAGCTAGTGTGAAAAAAGTTGCCAACACTGGGCTGTTTTTTCATCGGTTGGATAATTAAAAAATTCTAGTGTAGTCTTACTGGTCTCTCAAGATTACCAACCCTAGCTTTAAACTTCTGGTAAACAGGCAATTTGTATAGCTGGGAGTCTGTTTTTATCTGATAAATAATTGTCTTAACAAATTGAGGTTGGATGCTAGATGTATGAAACGGAATAATACAGATACATACTCTGTTTGGACTTGTGCAAATAATAGTAAATTAGTATCAGTTGGAGTCAGAGGGGCAGGAATATGGGGATCAGCACAAAATGGTAGTGTAGGCGTGTGTGTTTGTGGAAACAAAGCCTCTGGTGAATCCTCCTTTTCTTGTTTCTCACACTCATAACTCTTATCTTGCCATTTCTTGTTGGGGGCGCGATGAATGATTCAGTTACTTCATTGTATAGCAAATGACTCACAGCTTTTATTTCTCATGCATTTTAATCCTTGGTGGCGACGTAAACAGTTTTGGGTTGTGTGTGTGTGTGTGTGTGTGTGTTACTTTTGTGCTTGTTTCAGCTATATAGTATGTAAATTTACACTGGAGTCAGAAAGATTTACTGGAGTGACATTTCCTCCAGGAAAGCCATCCCTTTCTGACTCACTCCAATTTTTATTAGATATAAAAATGACACTGGACAAAGGCAATGATGAACTGATACCTGAGTGAGTGGAGCTAACAATTTGATTTTGACATCTAGTTTATGCTTTGTGTCACAAGCCCTCTGTCTCCCATCTGCTCTTCCTATCTGCTTGTGTGTTACCTTATTAGATAGAGGCGGCACGACACCAATGTTACATACAAAGTCCAGTTTACTCATCAGGTGTAGACCCCTGTGAAAGACAGTTAACAGCAGGGGGATCTAATAAAATAAGCTATTGAGTTGCATTATGTTTTGGGGACTTGACCCATACTATGAACCAAGAGTCAGGATATCTCAGCCTGCGCTGCTTCAATTTTGATCATTCTTCCTCTCATGTGAGGCAACCAACTTTTTGAAACTGTGATACTAAATCAACAAAACAATATACAGACACAGAATAAACTAAATGCAAAGCAGCCGTGAGTTACCAGCATTTGGCCTTGCTACTTTCAGTCCAAAAGAGCCTTACTCCTACTGCATCCCCTTCTCTGGGGGTCTTCCGGTCTCCGGTCAGCTGTGTGTGTGTGTGCGCTTGTGTTGTAGTTGAGTGTTTTGACCAAGCCACTCTCGTAACAGGATCACGCATCTTCAAAGGAAGCGCTGCGATTGCACACTGATCACAACAAGGATTTCATTGGTTTCCTTTTAGTTCAAGGCGACGACCTCGCTGCGTCTTTCCCGTGCACCTTCAGAGCAAAGACAGTTTGGGCTCTTTGTAGTCATATGGCAACACGAGAGGAGGGAGACAGACGGAGGATGTGAGAGTGTGTGTGTCGGGAGGGGGGGGGGGGATTAAGGCAAAGGTGGATGAACATGAGAAGTGGAGGATGAGTTGGATTTACAGCTGGAGTCAGGGAGAGTCTTGAGTGGACGAGGGCAGAGTGCGGAGGGAGGAGGTCAGGCAAAAGGGAAAGAGAGATGTGGAGATGGGTCAAAGGTCAGTGGGCTCTTGCTGGCTGCTATTTAGCTGAGAAAGATGAAGAATAGGCGCCTTGTGAGGAGGGAACATGCCCAGTGGGAAGGTGGTAGGACAAAACAAGAGAAGAAGGGTGTCTCGGGAAGTCTGCTTGGGAAACATGCATCCTCGAAAATGTATTTTTACTCGCTTACACGCTCATTGAGTCGGCGATTGTCTCTTACACACACACACACACACAGTCACAGATGGAGACATGTGGTGGTCACCCCAGTGCGTCTTGTTAAAATGTCCATCCATGCATATGGTGTCCCATATGAGAGACGGCAGTGCGCTAACTCACTGATTAACCCAGTTGACTGGAGAGGTCTCGTTTAGTCTGCTGGCTCCGTCGGGACAAACAATAGCCTCTGATTGGTGGGGGTGGAGGGGGGCGATCATGTAGCACTGCTCTGTGTGTGTGTGTGTGTGTGTGTGTGTGTGTGTGTGTGTGTGTGTGTGTGTGTGTATGCTTTTCAATGACTTCTTTGAGACTGTAGGAAATCAATGAGACACAGGCGGGGAGGCCAGACTGCTCGTGCCCGTCTGTCTCGTCTGTTATTAGTTGCTTGTGCGTCTGTCTGTTAGCCGGCCATTCAGTCTGTCCATTTACCCGTCTGTCAGTGCTGTTGCCTGTCTGTCTTTTTCGTCTCTCTCTCCGACTCACGCTGCAGCTAAAAGTGTCCCAGTTCGGACTTTTTTTCCCCCCACATGAAACCAAACTGACCGACAGCAGTGATAATCAAATTGTAACCTCCATCGGGTCATATTTTGAGTCAAAACAATTAAGTAAATAGAAAATCATTCAAATAAAATGAACTGTATTTGAGCAAAAAGATGAAACATTGGCATTGGAATGGGTGTGATCCTTTGTTATTGTTGTCTATGCTGTCCAACATCGATACCCTGGAATGTATCTCGACTGTCTGCGTGCATGTGAGCAAGTGAGCGTGTGCACTGAGCACACGCAAACACGGTTCCACGTGTACATGAGGTAATGCGTAGAGCGCTGCAAGTGGATGCCAGTGTAATCAGAGGTGAAATCAGTGTGTGTGTGTGTGTGTGTCTATATAAGTATCTGCATGAGTCACAGCAGTTGAGGTAATAGTTTTTGAGTTCTAAACTTAAGGAGAAAAACAGTCTCTCGGTTACCTTATTCTGCTGGAATGTTGGTCGCGAAGCGGAGTCGGGAGGGATTTATCTCTGAAGCTGCTCAGCGTGGACAGTTCGATTCTAAAACAGTATACATATTTCCATTACACTTTTCCAGAAGTCTTTTAAAAGGTTTAAAAGGTTGACTTTATTTACATGACGGAAATCTCATTTACATTTCTCTCTTCAGATCATGTGTCAGGTCATGCAGGAAATGTAGTATGTAGTTAGCTGCAAGAGTGGATATCAGTCAGTGGGTTATTGGGTCGCTCATCCTTCTTCTCCTGTCTGCGTGTGTGTCTGTTTCCCTGTCTGTCTTTACTTTGACGGAGTACCCCGACACCCAGGTCAGGTCTTCCTGTCCAACTCAAACTGGAATACATGGTATCCCCGACTCCAGATTCACTTCCAGCTGATCTGCACACAGTCACCAATAACGAAATATAATCTCATTGTTTAGTGTATTAGATATTTCCGATTATTTTTCACTCCCTCTAAATGATGTGTATAATTTTCATAATTGTCGTAACTTTAACTCGTTAACTAACATTGGCCCCACATAGTGACGACCCCGCAGAGAATTATGCCGGAGCCTTTCGGCGTCTTTTGTTAGTCTCAGCTCTGCTGACAAACTGGACTCCAACTGGCAACCTTCCTGTCACAATCTGATCCAACCTTTAAGCTCCATTACCCCAGAATACAAAAAGTGCAACCAGGTCAGGAAAAGGTTATCGCTGCATAATAATGATGGATAATAATGTGTAAAGGTCCACTTGGAACCCAAATATTGGTGAAAATTAATTGTCAGCTGTGTTTTCCAACAGTGGTGTGTAGGATGTTTTTCCCTCCTTCATTCATTCAGTTAGCTTATTCAACTCCTGCATTCCTTCACCCAAGAATCAGTGATATATTTAGTTATTGAGATATGAAATGACTTATTTTGGAATTGAAGCTTTTTGCCATATCGACCGTCTCTAATAATGCTCCACATGCAAAGGCATTCACCATTTCAACTTTACAAAGGGATAATTTGGCTACGTTGTGTTTTCAGCTTGGTGCTCTGCCCCCACGTGGCCAAGCAAATCAAATAATTCAGCTTTACATTGAGAGTGGGATTGCTGAGGCTGGCTGGACTTGATATTTTTTCAAAAATGCCAAGATTAGGGGTCGGGGCTAAAGCTAAGGTAGGGCATTTCAGCACCTCCCTTGAAGGTTCCTAGAATTCCTGTGAAATTAAAAATGACGGGGCAAAAATGCCTCTGATAATTAAGAGAAACCCTGCAGCCAGCTGTAGACCCAACCCCCCCCCGCACACACACATGCACATGCACACACACACACACACACACACACGCACGCACGCACGCACGCACGCACACACACACACACACCACTGTGTTGATAAAACTGGTACACAACCCAGCATTTCTCCTCTTCAAGGCCTTTTAGCAATGGGAAAAAAGTGTAAAAGGAGTGTGGGTTATTTGAAAGATGGCTGGCCATGTGCTCGTGTGTGTGTGTGTGTGTGTGTGTGTGTGTGTGTGTGTGTATTGATGTAAAAGTGTGTTCATCTGTGTGTGTGTGTGTGGGGTTGCACTTATTGCACAAGAGTGCCCGTTTTGCCTGTGCGTGCTAATGAGTGTGAGGCAGGAGATTATGCGTGTGTCTCTAAGGGAACAGGGGTCTGTTCCCAGGAGCTGCAGTGCCTGAGCTGAGGGGGGGTATGTGTACACCCTGACCCCAGCTTTCGGGGGTCCCGGTTGCCTGTCTGAAACCATTTCCTTCCTTTGTGGCCCATTTTGAGAGCCCGAAGTGTGACGCGAATGTGAAGGACCGAGGCCATTTGCATGGGTCCCGCAACACGTTGAAACAGAAAATAATCAGCGAGGGTCTCTGAATAAACTGGCAGGGTTGCCTTTAACTCTTTAATTCTGTGTTCCCCACCCCCATACCTCTCCCCATCACCCATGTCTCCCCAAGCGACTCCCCATATACTCCAGCCATCCCCCCCCAAACAATAAACAAACTCTGAGCGCTGGGTGCATTGCTAATGATGGGAAACAATTATGGGCTCACAAAAGGGAGCGTCCTTCTATATTGCTCTGTGCAGTATTTACATAGTATTTTGATGTTAAATGACCGGAGCCTGAGTTTCTGGTAAGGGCAAGAGGACTAACATAGACAGGCCTGCTGAAGAGATCTTTCTTTTGTTTGGCTTTCTAAAGAAGGATGCGTTGGACTATGCCACTCCAACCGATATATTGGGATCAAACCCTTAAAGTAGAGTGAATTTCAATTTGAGTATCCTCATGCACAATATACCCCTCGAACCCTGTTTCACCCATTCTACCCCCGGAAATAAAAGAATGACAAATGTGAAAAGAAGACAAGTGGCATACCAGTGGTTTACTGCCCCCCCCCCCACACACACACACACTGTCCATCCTACTGGATAAGCTCTGGCGTGTGAATGGATAGAGGCTGGGGGAGTGTGAGAAGGCTCAGGAGTGGCCCAAGAGGCCAATGAATAGACTCCTAGATTGAGACATTCTGCCTGTTCAACACAGAACTGTATAGGTGTGAGGCAGAAAGTGAAAGCCTAAAAGTCCTGCTTTGAATATGTTACTTGATTAAAAGTAAGTAAGTATAATCAGGAAATTGTACTTTAACTTAAAGTTTTAAAAGCAAAAGTACTCGAAGCAGAACAATGTACCCTGTGACTCTCACACTATTATACATATATCATTCGATTATTATTACTCATGCAGTAATGTAAAAGCAGGATTTTACTCATTTTTAACTATTTTGTATCAGACTGCTTGCTACTGATGATTACTTTTTTCTGTATGGATTCATCTGCTGATTATTTTCTCCACTAAGCGATTGATTGTTTGGTTTGTTCAAATTGTAAAAAATAATGAGAAATGCCGTCACAGTTACTCAAAGCCCAAAGAGACACCTCCACAATGTTTTTTTCCAACCAAAATTCAAAATGATTAGAAATGAATAAGAATAATTAAAAGGAAAAGCAGACAAACTTCACATTTCAGATGCTGAAATCTTTGTTTTTGTGTGAAAAAAATGATTTAAACGATCAAAATAGTTTGCAATACATTTTCTGTCAATCGACTAATTGATTCAGCTGTAATTGTACATTTTAAGTTTTCTTTTGTATCCAAAAATCATGTTTTATGTAACTAGAGCCTAGAGTACAATATTTGCCTCTGTAATGTTATGGAGTAGAAGCAGAAAGCGGCTTGAGAACAACATATTCAATTGAAATACAACTACCTAAAATTTGTATACATTTCCTTCATGTACAATACTTGAGTAAATGTACTAGTGCGAGTTACATTCCACCACTTCTTACAGCTTTATTAAGACATGACTTAGCCATTATGGAAAAAAGCCACATTGCTCACAAAATGATTAAGCACCTGGTGTGTGAGAAGAGAAACTAGCGGTGAGTTAGAATAAGAGAGAAGATTCTTTTCAATTCTTTCACAGGCTTTTCAAACATATTTTGCCATTGAACCCTTAATTAATGACTATTGTGTGCCCAAAGGTCCGTTATCATCATTCATTTGACGTGCACAAGCATAGAACGACATATCCGTAATCTTTTTAAGTTGCTAATCTTTGGCATCTCTTCAGTTTTTATTTACAAAACTCAACATAGTTTCACAAGGTGCAATAAACAACACATGCAGTTAGTTCATGTCCTATCCCAAATATCTTTGTGGTAGTTGCATCCAAAACAGATGACTTCATTGCAGACCAAAACTCCCATTCCTGGGTACTTAATGACTGTTTTGGGTGATGTAGTTAGAGACACTCCGACTAAAGTGATTAAGGAGGGTGTTTCTCTGACACCTGCCTGCGGCTGGGTGATATTCATTCTGCTCACAGTATCGAGTCCCTTTATGTTGACATTTGATTCCTAAACAGTTTGTAAGTGAAACCAGAGAATTGTATTTTTTGTCAAAACACAGCTTGTGCCCTGTGTCATTCCAGAGGTATCACTTCCCACAAATGGTGACATTTTGACAAAAATACTTGAAGTCCCCCCTTTTAAAACACAGGAATTTTGACTGACAGACACACACTCGTCCAAAATCACAACACACACTCAATAGTACCATTAAACCCACTTATCACCCCTCTCCAATCCCCCTGAAATCCATAACCAGATTCCCAACCCAGCAGGTGCCAGCCGGAGCCTTGGCATGGCGGCGCCTTGGATAACACAGTGCATGGATGCCAGGCAGAGACCTCCAGCCCTCCCCAGAAAAGCCCCCTTGCCAACATGGCGCGTCCTGCACAGCCATGGTCATTATTTCAGCCTAAGTAGATTAAGCTAATCACGTTATGTAGTGGTAAGGCGTAGCCGGGGGATGGAATGAAGGGTCGTCTGTCCCGCAGTTGCCATGTGGCTCTGAAATACAAACACTGAACTGTCACATAGAGCTTGATCAACACCAGGGGCAATATCGGTCTGTTTGAGTTTATAAACCTCCCAAATGAGCTCATGGACTGTGGAGAGCCACACGTTTTGAGAATGTGTGATGCAATTATACAGTATATATTATTCAGAGCACCATCCACTTGCAGAATCTCAATGCTTTTCAAAGATTTTGGACAGATTTTGTCTACTTAAACATACTGAGATTTTTGTTTCACATCTTCTTGCCCGAAGTCCATTTATTGTAGCTGACTTTTCCTCTCGTGCCACCAAGAGGTTGACATTTTTTTGTTTTTCAGTGACCTGTGTCACCACTCTTGGCTGGCTTCCATGGTCCCCAGCTGGTAAATTCCAATGACTTAGGTGATCATTTCATTTTTCATGGAGTGCCATAATCAGGTCAACATGTTTATGTCTCCATTGCTTTAGTTTATGACCAAATGCCTGCAAAACTAATGACATTCCCATCAGTCTCAAGCTGTCCTCGGTGTGTAGTGCTACCAAGAAAATGTTAGCGTGCCAACACACTGAACGTGCTAAACATTAGCCTGCTAGCATTATATTTTCGAGCATTTTCGCGGAACATTAGCGCGGAGCTCAAAGTACAACTGTACTCATTCTGTCTGAAGTCTGAATGAAACTTCTTTAATCTTTAATCTTAAAACACAGTCTAAACACAGTCTTTTTTTGTATTCCTTGGTCCAGGTCACACCTAGTTAGTTTCATTGATTATTTTTGAGAAAACTCCATTCTGAAACTAAAAGGTGTTTAGTACAGCCAATGAAAGATACTATGAGTTGCATCATGGGAACCATAGGAGCCAATGTTTCAGAGCTTAAACATCAGGATTTCTCGGCCTCTGCAGCATTAATTTTTAACATTCTGTTTTCCAAAATTGCTTAATTATCCCCTTTTTAAAGGAGCTGAGTTGGTGGGGCGTGTTTCAGGTGCTGGTGGGACGTTGAAATATGATCCAGAAAGCCCATGAATCTGTGGGTTTAAAGGCTTATGCAATACCAAAACATCAGTTTAAAAGTACTACGAGGAAAGATTTTGCAACTTTTGCAAACTATCTTGTCGACTATCATTTTACCTTTTGTTGTGACAGTCACCAGGTAGAAAAGGTTACAGATGTCTACCAGAACTGTGCGCTTACACCTTTTTGATTGGCCAACGGAGTGCCTTAGGAAGGCACATTGCATTGAGGCAAGAGTTGATCCAGGGTTAACTACGACCCAGGAGCCCAACGCGGTGGCAACCCCTTTTTCACACAATGCTCATGTTTGTCTAAACACAGTCGCTAATATGGATTCCCCCTCCACCTCCTTGTTCTTAGCCAGTCTTCTCTGGAGGAGCTTCATCAAGTCTGAGCACTGCTCCCCACGACCATTTAACATTATTGTCATAGTTACAATATACAGCGTGATAAGATGTAGCATATCACAACATTTGATGTGTAATGAGACTGCTTCTTCCACATCTGGATCCATATGAAGATCTTAATATGAAGGCTATGTATGAACTGGATCCTGCACTGCCTGGAAATCAGACATCATGGGAAACAGATGGGCCTTTTTCTTTTGCTAAGTCAGTTCCTTCTGCTAATAACAGAGGAGAGGACAGTAAGTGAATTGAGGAGTGAGGAAAGCCTAACAGATACTCGGCCTGGTTTATCATTCAAGTGTTGGGTCTGCAGTGTGATTGCACACTCCAGGCCGCTTTTCCAACACGTTGCCTTTTAGGATTAATGAGTCGAGAAAAAAAGGTGTCATTAGTGGTTATAAATTACTGTTAAGCTACTGTGGTTCTTAGTCTGGGAATTCTTGCAGCACAGGATTTTCCTTGCTATGCTTTGGTATGCTATGGTCTCCCCATATGAAAATTCCTGTGAGTAGTCCCCGAATATGCCCACCACATGGCTACTTTTAGCCCTGTCCAGTGTGCACACACGTAATGGAAGCCTCATGGCTGGATGCTAAACGGGCACATCCTGCTCGAAAACACATCCACATTTTCTCCTAAATCCCCGTATAGAACATATTTACTTGAAGGGTGCTATGAAATATATTGGGAGGCTCCGTAATGTTGCCCGTCTCTTCTGGTGTTACTGATATTACTGCATATTCTGTCACAATCGAGACAAAGGCAAAAAAAATCTGTCATGGCCAGTCACTGTTATTCTATTCTTTGTCTCATTAATGCTAACTCTGTTAATTGGTTAATTGTAGGTTACAATAAACTACTTTTACAACATAATAACTATAATATTCAAATTTGGCAAGGTTGTGTGGCTTACAGGGGGATTCATTGGAGCACTATTCCCATAGGGCTGAACCTCAAAGTATACAATGAGGACCAGTTGAACAAATGCACCACAAAAAAATGATGTCACGTTTCCCCATGGTCGGTCATCAGGGGACAAATAGAAACACGATGCAGGTTTCTCGTAAAAACGCGGCAGGGAACAAAGCTTGACATTTCTGATTGCTCTCTAGCATTGCTGAATGCCAGGTTTTCAAAGCAGACAGGAAAAGGACTGTGGAAGGGGTGAGGGGGGTGAGGGGGGAGGAAAGAGGGTTTACAGTAGAGGAAAAACAGCAGGCTTGCAGACAGACGGAGAGGGATGTTTAATGGGGTGGGGAGCACTGTCAGGGAGTTTCTCCAGAGTTGCATAACACACCTGCAAGGAGGGAAATGACATGACAGGACAAAAGTTGGGAAGGGAAGGGAGGAGGGGGGTGAAAGACAGAAGGGAAATAACAGATTAAAGAATAGACTGTGGTCTGTTTTTTTCTCTCATTTTTGTTCTGCCAACTGAAGGCCCCTACAACCTTACTTCCTGGTTGGATTTTACCTTTTGACCATTTCATTTAACGCTTTACCTCTGAAATAAGTTATGATCCGGACAAAGGGGTCGCATCTGAGATGAATATGGGAATGAATGTATGTATTTCATTGGCAAATATTCATATTGCAAAATCACTGAGAATGTCTTTGCGAGACACCTGCATTTAGAAACAAATACAAAAAAAGATACACGAAAGGTCCAAAACGCCTCAACCCACCTGGACTCATTGAAGTCCCATCAGGTTGCAACATTCCAACACTAACATTCCACCTCTTTTGTCTTTTGTTGTTGCTTACTTATCTGCAGCCGGAGGAGTTGGAGGCTCTTCATTCCCATACGTTCCGGGTGAAGACTTTCAAGAAGGCCAAGCACTGCAGCGTTTGTAAACAGACCATCAGCCAAGACGGACTCATCTGTCGAGGTCAGTCTCCTGTCCCGAAACTCTGATCTCTTGGACTCACTGTAAAGCAACCTTTTTTTTGGGGGGTTATTCCAGACACCGCTTGAAAATCTTGTTTTTGCTGACCTCTAGTGTCATAATTTCTCTCCTTGCAACACTGATGTACAGGTGTACTCCGGGACACAGTGACATCACAGTTGGGTGTGGCTATGGGATTATGCAGCGCCTGTTCAGAGGTGAAGCAGGTGAAACTTTCAACCAGAGAGGGCACAAAATACTGCTTTTTATCCTGGTGTTAAGACCGGGCGGCAACCTCCGGTTCTGCCGAGTGAAGCCGATGCACAAGTGTCTTAAAACGCGCATTATCTCTACTGACCAGCAGGGGGCGACTCCTCCGGTTGCAAAAAGAAGTCTGATTGTATAGACGTCTATGAGAAAATGACGCTACGTCTCACTTGATTTATTACCTCAGTAAGCATTGTAAACATGAGTTTATGGTCTCAATCGCTAGGTTCAAGTATTATTCAATACAGCATGATGTGCATTTAGCAAATTATGGTCCCATTTAGAGTCAAATAGATCATAAAGCGGAGTAGGCTTTAGGGCGGGGTGTGATTGACAGGTCGCTGTTGCTACCAGAGCCATTCCAAATATGGAAACTGTTAATTGGTCGCAAAAAATATATATATTTAAATTAAATATAAAACTTATAAAACAACAATACTCCAACATGGCGATAGCCAAATCGCCACACTCAAGGCTTCAAAACGGCAGTCCACAAACCAATGGGGGACATCACGATTACTACGTCCACTTCTTATATACAGTCTATGGTTAAGATGCTCTTGATCACAATTTATAAATCTATTTTTTATTTTAAGATGAAAATATGTCCCTGAGGCTAACAGCCACTTAGTCATGTAGTCTGTCACAATCCATTGTTTTGTATTTAGAAGCCTGTTAGATGTAAAATCTTCTCACATCTCTATTATTTTCAGGGCCTGACGTTCATATATGTTCCCATCGCTGTGAAAGTTTATGCTGAGCCTAAATCGTAATCTGTTGTAGATCATTGCTTAAAATTGAAACAAGCAACACAATAACTCAGCATACTCGTAGTCTAAACTCAGTTGTTTGATTATTTAGATCCCCAAGCCTCGAGCTGAGGCCCACTGAGAGCATTTGCAATAACTGCTCTAACTTACCGGGACAATGAAGCAATATCTGTGACAGCAGCCATCAGTAGTCTAAATGAGGGGTCATCGGAGGTTACCTGGGGTCGTCTTTGTGTCAGGGTTTAGTCAGTTAAGTGACAGAGGAGGGGAAAAGAAGCCTCAGAAAGGCTAAAGGTTAACAGCTTCTCACTTTCCTTAATGGTGTTTACTGAAGAGGCAGTGTGGTTGATGATGATGATGATGATGAGGGATTTGCTTGGTTTGATTGATGCAATCAACTTCAATAAGATAGAACCGGGTGCATGTTTTTGTTTATCTTAATAGACGAAGATGTCATGCTTCCTGAACAAATGTTGCTTTCTGCTGAAAAAAGGGTTCACAAGCGTCCCAGTAGAGGTAGTAGTATTTTCTACTGTTTTACATTTTTTTAATTTATTTTTAGTCTATGCAGGTGCCAGTTGGGTGATATTGAAGTATAATAACGAACAATTGCAGGAAAGTAACTGAGATTCAATAATAGACTTTAATATGGCCACCATTTTCCAAACAGTCTCCATGCAGTAAACCTTTCCCATCTGGTGCCCCAAGTGGGTTAAAACAAAAATCGGAGAATATGTGACCCAGGTCTGCGCACCCCGTCGTGTTGTAGTGGAAATGTCTGTTTTCAGACAGATAACGCCGAGTGAAACCATGCGGAAATGGCTGGATGTTTGGTTTGGCACACCGGGGGGGGAATATTCAGCCTTCAGCTTCCCAAACCTGGCACAGGACGGGTGGACGTTTGAACGGCACTGCTTCAGAAAAACAAAGAGCGTTCGCTGCACATTGCTAACATTTTGGTCCTTGAAGGCCGTTTGACAGAATGACATTTGGTTCTTGCGCAGCACTGTGTGTAGGCCCCTCCTAGGAAAGTGGTCAGTTTGACAGCTATCAACCAAATGATTCAACACCCCTATCATTATGACACTTATCAAGTATGGGTCCATCTGCTCTTGCTATATAGTACATATACTCTTCATTTGTTTTTTACCCTAATGTATAGTCCCTTGCAGGAACGCACTCCTCCACCTTTGCACATTCACACACAAAGGTTTCTGGTGTGGTGGCCACTGATCGGAGTATATGGGGGATTATGTGCCTTGCTCAAGGGCACCTAAGAGATGGTAATTAGGGACAGGCAAGCAATTCACTTACTGTCTGCCTGAGTATACCTGTATTCATTCTCTTTTTAGGGCCTGTCTCTTTAAGCCCCCATCCCCAAAAAAGCCCAGCCTGCTCTGATTGGTCAGCGTTTCTGGACACCTTTCGGAAGTCCTGATTTACGGGCTGTATGTATCCCTCTGTGGATATTACTCATATAGCACCTAGACCTGCTTTGTAATTCATGGAAATCTAACTTTCTACAATATTTGACCTTTAAGATAAGATAAAGCTGTATTCATCCTGAGGGATATTGCTTTGCAGCAGATGCAATACAAATTGGGAAGTATGCAAATATAAAAAATGCAAATATTAAAAGTTATATCTATGGTATTGCACATTATATGTCACTTTACTGAGCAATACAGTAAGTAGCCTTTGTTTCTTAACTGATTTTTCCATCATGTGGCTGCATGCCATTCTTAAGAAATGACAGGTTAATATCTTAATGACAGACGATGTGTTGTTACTGTCTCCGGGGATATACATTGTGCCATACGTACATTTCGTCCAGTGAAAACATTTGAACTGTAATACAAGCAAAAAAAGAGTCTATGACATCGTACTAAGCTTGTGGTTTGAATCTCTGATTGTCTGGGAAAAGTGCACCGTGACTGACTACCGCTCTCGCCTCCCTCCTACTCTACTGCTGAAAAGAAGGCTTATAAAATGGAAGCAGTTCACCACCTGCATTTACTCTGCATTTTACTATGTGATCTAAGTGGCGAGTCCAGATGTTCTTGTTGTTGTACATCGGGATGTGCGTGTCATTAAATCTTTACGTCCTTGTTTTGCATGCTCAGTGCGCTGCAGACGTATTTTGCAGAAGCATATTTGTATCTGGTGCTTCTGGTGCTTCGTAGCAGCATCCGTGCCCGTAAACTTAATGAAAGCAATCTTCTAAATTCATATAAAACAAATATTACCTTCACATACATACAAAATATAAAAAAGTAATTGCTGGAAAAAAGTTTCCATTTATTACGCCAAAGAAAGGATACGTTAAAATCTGGTAATGAAAATGTCATTTATATTTCGGTTCCACAAATTGCACAGGCTGTTGCTATCACTCTCTGACGAAGTAATGTTCAGTTGTGTGTGCAGACAGTCACTTAAATGTTCTCATAAAATGACACAAGACGGCACCTGGGGCCATTATTTGTAGAACTGATTTATAGGGGAAATAAACCCTCGTGACAAGGCTGCATTTAAGTCTATTCTGATTTAATCGACCCCGGTTTGCTGTTCTCTCCCTCGTCATGTCTGGGTTTGATCATGTGTACGAGCAAATGGTGTGTGTGTGTGTTTGAGATGGATTTATGAGGACAAACACAAGGTACACGGTAAACGTCTACAGCAGACATCAGCCGCTCTCTCTTGTTCTCTTTCTCGCGCTGTCTACTTGACATCTGATTCATTAAACCCCCCCCGCCCCCCGATTGATATCACTCTCATGTCTGTATGCTAAATATGAAGCTACAGCCAGCAGCCGGTTCACTTAGCTTAGCATAAATTCTGGAATCGAGGGGTGGGCGGGAGGCTGGCTCCGTTCACTAATCAACCAGTTTGTGTAAAAAAAGTGTAAAAAACCCCCAAACAAGCCAAATACACCGTTTACGAGGGTTCATGTACCAACTGGTGCTTGTAGGCGCATTTTGGGACATTCAAACAGAGTCGGGCTAGCAGTTCCCAGTGTTGTGCTAAGCTAAGCTAAGCTAAGCTAAGCTAACCAGCAGCTGGCCGTCGCTTCGTGTCCAAAGGATGGACATGGGAATTGTATTGATTTTTCTCATCTAACTCTCCATCAGAAAGTGAATAAGCCCATGTGCAAAAATTTGACTGCTGTGGAATCTAGGAAAATAAAGTTTTACACTCAAACCACTTCATAATACTATAGAAATACTGTAGACATTCAACATTCAAATACATCTTATAGAGATGGATGCACGAGAGGAACTGTTCTTCCCCATACAGGATCCCTTCTGCTGCTCTTGTTTACTAACATTCTCCAGTCACATGGTCTCGTAATGACACCAGCACTTGCACTTCCTCTCTCTGTAGTGGTTGCCAGGATACAAGGTGTTAGTTGCTTTAACAATAGCGTGTTGACGCAGGTCAGGACCGCAGTTTTTCCAGTGGGGGGAAAAAAAAAAAAAGTTCACCCTTCTGTGAAAAGGGTATTTTTGGAGAACTGGCCCTGAAGGCAGGAACTGGCTTTTCTATTCATTCACTGCAATGTAGTTGAGGTTAAATGAATGGTTTGTGTGCAGAGGGAAAGTCAACTGAGTGCTGTTGTGCCCTTAAAAGGTAAAAGAGAATGAGAATTTGTCCATAGGTGATTTAACATTTGGTAGAGTTTTTGAGGAAAGCCTTATTTCTCGTTGGGTAACGTTAATCATTTGGGTTTGTCCCCCCCCCCCCCCTCCCCCGGAACGGAAGGAAAACACCAACATGTGGAATCAGTTTCCTTCTCTTCTTCTCACAGCAGCTGCATGTAGCTTTTATAAAGGCATCGCACAGTGAAAGGCCATTAAATTAAACCAACCTTCAAACAAATCTACACAGATCTGCGAAGCGCTTCTCAGTGAAGGGCGTAGCTCCTTCTGGTTCGTCCTTGTTCTGGAGGCGACCACGCCGCCGTCCCTTACGGGGACCCACTTCCAACACACGGGTCTTTTCAAAGACCTGGCTGGAGACACACCACGGTGGCAGGTGCGCGTGTTTCGAGTGAAGGTTATCGTAGCTGTGTTCTTGACTGCTGAGCTCATGCCGCTGGTACGCAGCAAATCTCAGCGAGGGATAAAAACACAAACACGCATGGCGGCATTGTCTTCGTGTCATGCGTCAGTGTTCTGAAGTTGTGGAAACATTTTGTTGCTTACAGTAGAAGAAACAGTTGGGGTACTCGTCGCGCAGCAGGTAAGCCGGCCTGTACAGTTCATATCACACACACACACACACACACACACGCATTTATAAAAAAAAGTATGTGTACAGTACATGGACCCAGAGCAATTACCTTAATCACCATCGCTGTTGTGTCCCGCTCGGTGCCTTGGCAGAAGTCATTAGTCTAATAAGAGGAGCAGATGGATGACGATGCACATCGGTTTTCTGTGGATGATGGATAGTTACTGTCTCCCAGTCTAACATCATTATCCTAATCTACTAAACCGACCAGACAGTGGCTTTCCGTGAGCCTCGGCCCACTTCGTCAGAGTGAATGGTCGAGACATTTGTGCTGAATTTGAGAAATTGGAAAATTCAACTTCTTCTCCACGACCCGCCTGGCCACACGTCAGTTTCACAGACAAAACTGTTCCCGCTCACGTCGGTGTCAAACATGCATGGCACGTGCAGCAGGTTTAAAAGCACATTAACTGCATTAACTTCTGGAGCTGCAACGGCATCTCCAGAAGTTAATGCAGTTAGGGCGCCGCCTGTTGGATGAGTTGACACATTGCAATGAACTGGAGTTGAGTGTACAGTACGACTATTGAATCAGGTTTAATCTATTGTTCAGTTCAACATGTCCAAGGCACATTTAGGCGTCCATCCTTATGTATTTTTCATTTGTTGGTATTTGTTGCTGTGTCTGTGTGTAAACTCATACGCAGACATTTTTTATGTTGTGCATTTAGTTGCTTAAAATAGAGTTACTTCTTAAGGAGGTTGAAAGTTTATTCTTGCTCTTGCGAGAAAAAAAAAGCAGTGTAAAAGGTCTGTTTAGTGGCTGTTCTGGAGCTTTTGATCATATCACATGATTTTCTACTTCAGACGAAGATTAGAACATCCACTGGTATTAATCAAACAATTGTTAATCATCTATAAGCATATTCAACATTCTATAATTGCAAGACAACGGGGCAAACTCCACCTGCTGACGAAGACCATGTGATATGACTGAATCAATGTCAATTGTTGTGTCTTTCATGAGACAAGGCACTTATCAGTATATTGATTAATGATAAGTATGCACTGAAGATGATATGGTCACACTTCTCTGCGGTACATCTCGTACTGTAGAATCTAACAGCTATCTGTCTCCCGGATGTAGCTCCTGTCACAGCCACCAGGAGGCAGCAGAGCCCTTTTGTTTCTAATGGAATACCTTAATCCATCTGTGCGACTCCATCTGCTGCTGCAACATTTCCAAATCGCTCAGCACAAACTTCACGGTAATTTGCTGTGCTTTCGGCAACTGCAGCATGAATCAAGGGAAACAGCTGTTTCAACCAAACAAAGTCGGACTAAAACCCACCGTGAATCCCAAAAAAATGGACAAAAAAAAAATAAACAAACAGAAGTCATGTTTTGTCAGGTTCATGCAAACAAATGACAGAGATCACAGAAGGATTCCGTGGGAACTCTCACTCCGGATTTATTCCGCTGTCCTGCGACGTGTTCGGGGAATATCCCGCGTTAGGAAAGCCTTAGCAGCTGGATGAAGGTGGGGCTTTACCCACAGTAACCCAACACTGGCAGGGAGTTCAGTTGGGAAAACGCGTGGGCCCGAATGATGACATCCCTCTGTAAGTCCGATGATGGATCGGGATGACAGAGTGTCAATAATTACTAACATTAATACAGCAGAGAACGCACAGAAAGAAACATAACAGAGTATCAGAGAGAGAGAGAGAGCGTGTTGGCACATGAAACCTATTTTTCAGCTTTTTTAGAAGAGAGGTTTAGTCACTAAAGGCCATTCATTAGCTGTCACTTTTGCGGAACAGCTGAGTACCTCTAATAAGGCCGCCTGTCTCAGAGGATATATTACATGACCTGAAAGCTGCCGTGGCACGACACATAAACCTTGCAGCCAGGAGATAACTGCTTCGTTTTATCAGACAGATACCAAACTGACACCCTCTTAGAAAAAAGGGTACCAAAGGAGTTCCTGCTCCTGAAGGAGACAGCTTTTGAAGAACCCTATTTTGAAGAAAATATTTCCAAGGGTTCTTTGTAAGACTAATGGTTCCATCAAGAACCCTTTTATATCAGAGAACCCTTTGTCTTTGTGGAAGTAAGAGTTATTTTAAGGATAGTAGAACGCATGGGTGTTAAAAGATCCTCCCAGCCACATCACCAAAAACTCTGATTTGAAACCGTGACTGTTGTGGGTTGTGCTGCAGTATATGTCTGCACCATATCAGCCACGGCCCTTCATGGTGGATAGATGTGATTTCCTAGTGCCCAGGTTAACTTGTTTGGTGGGGAACGATCTAAGGAACCGAAGAGGGATCTTGAAAGAACCTCCTGTATGGGTTCTAAATAAAAACCTTGGTATATTACAGGGTCCTCTGTAGGATTCTCCGGGATGTTTCTAGTCAGAACTGACAAACCGGAAGGTTTATGAATATAATCTTTTGAATGCAGTAGATGAGAATTTGTCTTCAACGGTTTATGTACTTTATACTGTACTTCCTGTTTACGCCACCCAGCATGATGGGAACCCTAGTGGGGGAATCTTGAAATATCTTTATTCCATGAATAAAAGCAAAACAACATGAGTGACATCCATGAACGTTGGATGATTTACAGAACGTAAAATCTGTACATATAATAATCCACTCATCCATGACAACACACACACACAAATTAGCCAACAAAACAGAACACAAAACATTCATAGCATTAACTCAAGTACACAAGTTACACTGTTGTTTTTTTCTCTTTATTACACAACCGTTACAGTTATTTCCTGTATTTTGAAAATCTGTGGACATAAAAGCCAAAAATCTGAACAAATTCAAATTGCTTAAATGTCTTTTTTTCTCTATAGAAACAAAAAGCTATGACATGGTTTCAGTTAGCTTTAAAAGATACATAGTAACGCTCTTATTCAAACACACATACTGGCTGCTGTGTTGTGAGTGATTTGGTGATGAGCTTTATAACCTGTAAATGGATTTTAATTACAGGTTTGTCACTAAATACAAGAGTTAAGTAGGGAAGTAAACCCATGTAAGTCTGCTTATGAGTTTTGGGCAAGTAGTATTGAACTGGTGCAAGTTATGTAGGGATGAGGATAGTGGAAAAATAATACCATATTAAAATATATTAATAATGGTAATTGATTTTGGCCTTTGCTTTTAGTTTTTGTAGCTTATTATTAGCACCGTTTTATTTATTGCCACTTCATCACACTTTAGGTCGGAGAAAAAAAGAGTTAGTACTGTATGTGTCAGTACACAGGAGTGACGTAGTGTGTATGTCAGTACACTGTGAGTACACGTGTTGGTGCTCACATGTTTGTGATTGTGCATGAGAAAGAGAGAAAGCGGAAAAGGAGAGGGATGGAGGGAGTGAGAGTGAGGAGGGGAGGAGGGGAAGGAAATTCTCCAGCCCTGCCCTCCGATTGTGTTCAGCGTTGTAAAGGGTCCAGCCCAGCCCGGTGGGAGTATACGCTCATTCCAAGGGACCAGGGGAAGGAAATCACCCAGCCTCAGTCACACACACACACACACACACACACACACACACCCACCTCTATGATTCCCCCCCCTCCTCCCTCCTCCCTCCCGCCGATGCTGTATAGCATACCACAGACCCAGAGTCAGATAGCAACTTAATGTTCCACACTCCTCATCATCTCCTCATTTCGACCAACTCCCAGCTCTGCTGTCCTCTCGTTTGCCTAATGATTAACGTGAGCAGTTGTTGCACCCCCACTCTGTAATTCATCCTTTCCATCTTTTCTCCAACATCTTCTCTTCTTCCCGGCATTGACATTTTCTCCCCCCCACTCTCCCCCCTTCTGTCCCTCCACCAGGAACATTTCTGCTCTGTTTATTCTCCAAAGCTGCGACTTCCTAACAAGGTAAAGCATATCCCGAGTTCCCTGGACCGGCGCGCTTTCACACCCAATATGGAAGTCCAGCTTCTTCCCATGTGGCCCGCGAGGCGTGTTGTTTACTAGGGGGACTCACGTGCTGGGAACACCGCTGGACGCTGTCCTTATGGACAGGCACATTTTTCTTTTTATGCTTATCAAGCAAATGGCCAAGTCTGTTTGAATGTCACGTCGGTGAGAGCATTCCATGTGACATCAAGTGCATCAAAAAGACTAAGAGTGTGCTTTCTCTCGCTACATCTTGATTGTAAAAAAAGAAAAATCATAAATGCATTGGACAATACTTCAGCTCATGGGACAACCACATCAGGACTACATGTGAAGGGCAAAGACAGTTCAAAAAATGTTTACTCCTGTTCTCAGGCAGGAGTAGTGCCAATTGACGGTTTTGATAATCAATAATTGTTTAAGCAGAAATGTCGATATGTTGATTGGTTCAAGTTATTCAAATTAAAGACATGGCTGGTTTCTCAGTTTTGTATTATCATAAATAGAATATGTCTAGGCTTTGGAACCACATCTGACCAATCAAGCTTTTGAAGACGTCATCATGCGCTCTTGTGACGTCTCTTTTTCACCATTTAGTCTCATAGACTAAATAATGAATAAGCTATTCGATGAATCCAAAAACACGATGGACCAAATCTGGAAAATCTGGATTGAAAACAGTGGTTGGAGCCCAGATTGAATGGTTATATGTTCCTATGTGAATTGAGAAAATACTTTGTCTTGGGATAATCAACAATTGATGAGAATTGTGAAGCCAAGTGGTTACAGAGCCTGCCATATAACCGCAAGGTCTCAAATTCGGTTTCGGCCTTGGGACTTTTGTTGCATGTTATACCCCCCCTCTCTCTCTCTTCCCCATTTCAAAACTGTCCTCTGTCTAATAAAGGTGAAAATGCAAAATAAATGCATTCATTGAGAGTACATGGTTCCAAACCGAGTAGAACGTGTTTCATTATGCTTGTCAAAGTCTGGACTCAGTCTGTGCCCTGTGACGCACTATTTACATGTTGTATAAAAGATCTCCATTCGGTTTGACCCTGGGAACTCGAGTACTTTTGGAAAACTTTGGAAATGTGTATCCCGGTAGGACTTCATGTGCCACCCACATTTGAAGGCCTCTAATTTAGAAGTCAAACTGACTTTCAAATGTTACCCCCCAAGTGCAAATATAGTCCTGCGTGTGCTGAAATAGAAACTAACTGCACCATGATGTAATTACACATTTGGCTTGAAAAAGGAAGCTTCTCACTTGTCCTAGTTTCAGCATGTCCACACTCCTTGTCTCCCAGTTAAATTTCTTTCATCTTATGTACATGTAACCGTGAACATCCTTTTGTTTTAGGCTTGATATGGTACGTGAGGAGTTTTACATGTGACATGTCAATCAAGTAAAGCATGGATGCAGAATACCTCCAAATACAAATCTCCTCAAAATGAATGAGTGATGTTGGTGTGCCTGTGGACAGAAAGAAAGCAGATAAAAGTCTTCTGCATAAGATTGCAGGCCCTGTAGCTGTTAGTTGACCCCAAGCTGCTCTGAACACTTAACCTTTGACCCTGAACAAGGCAAAGGGCTGTTTATGGTTTATAAGAAGCTATAAAGTTAGTTCAGCAATATTAAAGGGCAAGTCTATAAACACATTAAAAAAGTCAAGAACAAATAAAAACCAATACTATGACAAACGCAAGTCTATAAATAAGTGTTCATAAAGATTTAGCTAGCCTAATAAACTTATCAGACCGTTCAGTCTGATGTCTTGGAGCCTCAACTCTTGCCTTCAATTTATCATTAACATGTTAAACTCCTCTCTGTTTTAAACAGTCTTTGTTTTTTTACCTATCATGTTAGCACTGTTGATAGCTGGTGCACCTCAAAGCTGCACATGACTTCTGGTCCAGGTTGTGGACTCCTTTTATTGAAACTTGTTGTACCAAGCAGTCAGTCAAAACAATCCAAGTATAAGTGCCAAAATTCTGCTTAAAATTTAACTCAGATATCAGACATAGACTGTGTATAAGAGCTGGACGTAGTCACAGTGACACCCATTGGTATGTGAACTACTGGCTTGAATCCTCAAATTCTGCTATTTGGCCGTCACCATCTTGTATTTTGGCTTAGTGACACGAGAGGGTGGAGCTAAGTACAACTGAACGCTGAATTAGACATTTGTAGGCGACCACAATCTCACAATTGACTTTCATGGACTGAAAACACAGTGTGAAAAGGGTTAAAGTTCTAAGACGAAAACACAGACAACTCCCAGACTGGACAACGGCGTCAATCACAAGGTAGCCACACCCTAAAGCAAAACCTGCTTTGTTGTCTATTTTACTCTAAATGGGACCATCATTTACTGAATGAATATCATGCTGAATTGAAGAAGAGTTGAAACTGGCGATTGAGACCATGAACTCATGTTTACATAATGTTTACTGACGCAATAACTCAAGCGAGTAGGGTCGTTTTCTCATAGACTTCTATACAATCTGACTTCTTTTTACAACCTGAGGAGTCGCCCCCCGATGGTCATTAGATATAATTTAAAGTTTAAGGCACTTCTACATTGGCTTCACTTTTCAGAACCAGAGGTTGCCTCCTGATATTTAGCTCAATGAGAAGCACTGAGGAAATCACAAATTTGACCGCTGCACCGTTTGCGTTAATTCGCCCCGACCGGCCAATGAGCCGACTCTGCAGACGTTAGCTGTAAGCTAGCTGGCAACAGGCGCACTGACTGTGTGTGGGATTGAGCCTGTGTATTTGTGTTGAGCTCAGCCCTTCTCTCCCGTTTCCTCTCGTCTCTACGTTTATGAAGCACATTCAAAAGAGCCCCAGTATGAGCACGATTCGTTTCTGCTCAAGTTGATACATTTTCAGTTGACGTGGACGCGTCTTCCCCAGGCAGATTCGTGTCTAATTGCGGCTTTCCATTGACTTTGTAAATAATCGTGCCTTGAGAGGATGGAAATTTCATAGGTTTCAAGAACAAAGGACTGTGTTTGAGAAATATCTCATGTGATTGAGCGACATACATCAGAGAGAACAGGGGGTGTAAGAAGCACACTGTATATCCGAGGCAACAAAGAAAACAGGGAGTACAGGGTACAGAAAACAAACGACATAACACAGTAGAACACAGACACGATCTCCACTCTCACACAATGTGAGGACTGGCCTCCTCCCAAATTCATATCAATGACTGAACAACTAATCACAATAGATATTACACTTGCTTTGAAAAATGTGGCTGGAGACAGGAAGAATAACTCATTACATAAGGTGTAGGGTGTTCCAGTAAAAGCATACAAACTTCTCCTTTATTTGGAAAGCTTACGCCTCAGCACACTGAGCTGTGTTTTGATTCTCTGTCCTTCGAGGGGCTCTAACAATTTATGAGCTGCTGGTCCAGGTGCTCTCCCTCATTGACCCTTATTTGTAGATCCAGTGGGATACCAGAGAGAGGGCTCGGGGGCAGAAGGGAAGCTGCGAAAAATGTGTTGAAATTCAATAGTAGAACAATGTCTTTTATCTTTTTTTTGATGGTGTGGTAGATTTTTGTGAATTCCTTTTGACTCTGAACTCCACATAACATTGTGGATCATCATTACGGCAGAACTTAACCGTTTTGGTTCGCTGTTGTTGCCCTCATCAGTGTTGTTTCCAGCCAATGCAAGCAGCCAAACCCACTGCCTACTACCTGCTCGGCACCAAACAGCCGACAGATAAATGTTACCAACTAGCTGGTGAACATAGTGGAGCATTTAGCAACTGAAGTGACAGATATCGCCCTCAAAAGTTAGTGGTGTCCAAAACAAAGCTATTGAGCGACTATTGGACTTCCATTTGCCAGGTGGCCAGAAACACGACTCCAAGTAAATGCGAATGTTGTCTGTATTTGGACGTGTAAATAGAAAACTGCTCGCTAACATATATATATATATGAGGCATCAGTGTTATGTTTACAGCTAGTCTCCACCACCTCCAAGTATCCAAAAAAGAATTTATTAAAGTTTAAAATCCTGCAGGGTGCACCTGACCCCATTAAGTTGTTGTGTTTTTTGTCATGCTAGCAGCAGTGTGGTTGATTGGTCAGTCCACCACTTTGGTCCAGGTAGAAACATCTCATTAAATATTGGATAGATTGCCATGATGTTTAGTGCAGATTTGGTACATCACCCAGTTTGAAAGCAAAAGCAAAACTTCCATCAGTTGGCCATACACTCAATCAACATTTAAGGCCTGAGTTTTAAATGGATGTAATGACTGAGCCCCTAAATTTGTCACATCCTTGATCATTAGTGAATTGACGTGAAATTCGGTTTGACATTCCGATCATCCTCAGTTGTAGCGTAGTGCTAATTAGCAATGTTAGCATGCTAACAAGCTAAACTAAGATGCGGACCATGGTGAAAATGACACATCAGCTTGTTACCATTTTTTTTTTTGCTGTTGAGTTTCGTCTATATTGTATAGATAAGCATCTCTCTGGAACATCTGTGCAGCTGTCTGTAAAGCTCTGCTCTGGGGTGGTGAATACGAAATGCCCAAGCTTGTCATTCATCAGAGCCGTTCCAGTAGAAAGACCCACATGTCATCATTGATTTTACCTTCATGCGTCATGTTCGACTCCGCTGATCCCAATCGTAAAGTGATTTAAACCAAACAACACGGACATCCGGTTTTTTAAAGCGTATCAGAGTCTTTCAGAAGAACAATTTAAGCCTTTGATAAGGAGCCAGTGTGCAAAGAACACGGAGCTAACAATGGGCAGTATTAGCCTGCTAACAGCAGATTATATTTGACTTTGACCACAGAACAAACAATCTGTGGAATCTGAACGAACCTCTTGCTTTTTCATACCTCCTTGACAACTACTCAATGTCATGATTCATGCTGGACCACAGTGTTTGGATTGGTCCACAATGTTTGGGAGATTTTTATGAGCTGTGAAGTTAATTCCATTTTTTCTTTCTCTGTTTTCTCTAGTGTGCCGAATAGCATGCCACAAGAAATGTGAAGTCAAGGTAAGAGATAAACCACACACCTTAAGACAAAAAAAAAAGGCATTTACAGATGCATCAGATGTGCTTTGCTTTCCACGTGGAAAAGAACATGAGAAAGGCTCCTAAACAATCAGAACTTCTCCTTTAAAATCCATTTGAGCTTATCGGGAGGAAATATTATGTTTTAGGTGGAGTCGGCTACTCTTCTGTGTGTGCATACATGCAGATGTTGAGGTAGGCGGAGCTTGGGGAGTTTATGTTCTGCAAAAAATCTTAAGAATGTCTAAACAAGTGCTCTTTGTACCAGAATGTGTTTATATTGGATAAACTCTTGCGTTTTGGAGATCACCCCTGCGTCTAAAAATAAAAGACCTCTGGATGGAGCCGTCGCTTGATTCATCTTGTTTTGGAAAGGCAAAGAGCACGTAGACGAAAATGGGAGGGGGAAGAGATAAAGCTGAAGTTCCTGCAGGGTTCTTAAAGAGGGAACGTTTTGTGCGTAAAAGTACAACTGCTATGAGAGGTTTACGGGGGGATTTGCACACACGAGCACGCGAACACACGCTCACACATGTACAGTACATATCTACACCTATGTTTATACCCAGCCTTCATCTGGTATTCATTATTGGAATGGGTGCTTCTTGCCAGCTTTGCCTAATCCCTCTTTTACTCTCAGGAAATGCCAGGGGTGCAGGGCAGACAGGCCATGCTAAGTACGAGGTGGGGGCTTTGGCCAGCCATGCAGGGAAGGCCTCTAGTAGAACAAAATAACAGAAACGATAAGCCCAGCCCATGCCACCTTTCACATTTGTCTTTGCGTCGCAATGTTTTTCAAGTGCCAGCAGATTTGGTTGATTTAAAAGGGACAAAAAACGCTCTCTTTTTCAGTGCTCGTGAACATACATTTGGGTATCTGGAGTGCTCACAAACTGTGAAATAAAATAACACAGGCAGTTTTTATTTGGTCCTGCCTCAGATCATTAATTTACCATCCTCGTCTTGAGAACTACCTTTGCGAACGTTCACCATATTTTTTTATCGCAAGCCAATCAGAGGACACTGGGCTTTTTCAGGAGGCGGGCTTAAAGAGACAAGCACTTAAATGGAGCATTTCAGACAGAGCTTGAACACAGGTATATTCAGACATAAACATGTTGTAGTTGAAGCCCAAAATATACGTATGAACCTGAAAATGAGCATGCTATGTCCCCATTAATAAATGGGTTCACCAAAATGACAAAAAACAACAACATTCTTCCACGGACCTGTGGTGAATGCAAAATTGTATTTGCCCAGGTGTTTAGAACATTTTCCCTCCACCATCGAAAAATGGAGGATGAGTGACATGTTTCTGTCGAGCAAAAATGACATTTTAACATTTCAAAAAAGTATGTTACAGTGAAAAACTGTTCACAGTTAGTACTCTATTTGGGTTATTCTGTGTGAACGTGTTTCACAAATATTGAGGATAAATATTTCATCAAACGGAGGGTGCACAATTATTTTATGTCCTCTGTGTTCTCAACAACCCACTCAATTTATTTATGTCACTGCAGAACAATGTGTGATGTATGAAAGCATACTCTACATACTTGTTGATAACATTTGAATTTCAGGAAGTCACGGGTCAAGTTTGTGGGAGGAGACGTTAAAGGAGCCCAGAACATACTCCCTGTGTCTATATATGTACAAAACTGGAACTTTCCATCTCCAAAAGTCACAGCAGCATTTCCTTTTCTAAACATTTCATCTCAAAATGACACAGCTTCGGCAGGAAGCAATTTGCTAACAAGCCTGAGATGAAAAACAAGGGAGTGACCACGACAGGGTCATGCTTGATCACTATCGGCACTTAGTCAGGCCTGCAAGACTGTTGGACACATTTTTATGGAATATTTATTTTAAAAAACAGACAAAGCTTTTTTCTGTACTGTCAGTCTTATATGACCTAGCTTGTTAAGAATCTGAACTCCTGATTATAACTTTTAGCTGGGACAGTTATCCCAAGTACACACTACAGTTATAAATCTCTGTCTCGAGATAAGATTAATATGCAGCCCGTATTTAACCTGGCAACTGCAAACAAATGGTCAGACCTGTGTGTGTGTGTGTGTGTGTGTGTGTGTGTGTGTGTGTGTGTGTGTGTGTGTGTGTGTGTGTGTGTGTGTGTGTGTGTGTGTGTGTGTGTGAACACCCTGAGGTGTGTTTGCTTTCAACTGGATGTGAAAAATGCCTTAAATCTTGTCAGTAAGATTTCACTCCTGGGTGAAGACCAGGGAGAGCGTATTAGATCAGCCTGAAAGTTGAAACAGGAGGGATTTCAAGGGTCAATTTTCCCAAATCCATGTAAATTTGAGCTAAATACCCTACCTATCATTTCTTTCATATGTCTTCTTCATTTGCCCAAACTTGACCTCTATCTGACAAACCCTGAGGCTGGATGTGGCTGATTTCCTAATGTGCTGCTTAAGGAGCATTAAGGAAAGATAAAACCTTCAGCCCTGTCTCCTTAAAAATAATGGACCCATACAACGAAACTGCATTGTGCATTATGTTTTGAAGGAAATGTATTTTGTCTGTTTTTGACGCATCACAAATACGCTTCTAATGATCCTCTGTAGAAGTCTAAACAGGAAAGAGGTAGGGTCGATCGATGGGTTCAAGCAAACACAGGACTTTCACCCAGAACATTGCTGTTTGTGTCCTGTGTAAAACCAAAAGTTGACAGGTACTTATTTTGATTTACGTTTACAGCTTAAATACCGTAAAAAGCATATTCATTTTAAGACAAATTAATATGTTTTAAACGCAACCAACCCTAGTAGTTTTGTTGCGTTTTTAAAAACGTAAAAATGTACAATGTTATCCACATGTTTAAAACCGCTTAAACGGAACCCGATATTCCAAGAGGGCCTTGGAACGTAATTGAGAATTTAGTTGTATGGGAACATTATTTTGTGGGAGACAGGTTTGAAACCGTCGACTACTTAAAAGCTCTTGGTCTGCTCACGCTAACTTTATTCTGAGGCATACAGTGTAATAGCAGCCATAGTAGAAGCTTCAGTCAACATCAGTAGAGCTGAGAAAAGTTCAACTTGTTTGTCCACAATGCAGTCACAGCTACAGAAGGATTATTTCATTCTGCATTTTATTTGTTCACTGAGGTGAACCCCGCGTTCTAATCTTTCACAAACCCACGACATTCTCTTTGTGCAATTAAAACAATTTCCCTTTCAGACTGACGTTCAGCATAAACATACTATAAAAAAAAAGAATCTGCTCCTCAGTTGTGGTCTGTGGTCTCTGTTGTTTATTGCAGCAACACTCACCTTTAACCATTTGAACCCCGGGTTCGTTTTGCTCAGTTTCCATTGCTTGTGTTGGACAAACAATTTGTGGACTGTGAAAACAAGATGCTCAACTTTGGTGAATCCCAGAAATCAATTTAGAATGAACAAAATAAGAAAACAATTTTTTGTATACGGACAAAGATATGAGGACATTTGTTCTTATATGGCCTCCTGTATGAAGCCCATTGTCTTATTTTGTATTTATGTTTTACAAAATGTTGAATAAATAAACATTTGATTAAAATGTTTTTATCCAAACTACAGTATATAACTATACCTATATTTTACATTAAATAAAGTGGTGTGTGTTGTGGGCAAGCTTGTATTTGAGACTGAACATTTATGATTTGTTGATATTGACTGTCACCAATCACTAAGTTACAGTATCAGTCGAAAGTTTAATTTCACCTTCTCATTAACTTTGAATGAGAAGGTGTTTCCAAACTTTTGACTGGTAATAATTAATTTCTATACCACAGTTTATTGTTACTCATCAAAAAATACACTTTATTATACTTCTGATAAGCTATAATCGACCAAAGTATGAGCCCCACTGATACACTAGTCTCTACTGGATTGGACTCTCACAGTCTGGAATAAGCCTAGGTGCGGAGTACAACCTATTAGATTTCACTGATCCTTCGTTGCCTGTCGAGTGTGTTTTGAGAAGGAAACTACTATGTTCCACCGTTAATGACGAAGGAGGACTGCGAAAGAAAAGTGTAAGAACATTCTCACTCCACTAGTTTTTTATTCTCTCCAAATTAAGCATTTGTTTTCATTTTTCCAAGCTCCTGAAATTCTCCAAATGCATGTTTGGAGAAAAATCCTGTGTTTCTTTGTGCTGGCTGCCCTCCACTGTGTGTTTTTGTTCTTTCAGATTTGTTATTTGTGACCCCTTTAGTTCCTTTCACTGAGTACAGCATGTTCGGTTAGACAGCCATGGCTTGCAGCTTGCTGATAGACATGTCCTTATTTTGTGTGTCATGTTTGCCAAGTGAAAAGCTGCGAATTGCGTCGTCGCATAGCTGAGCAGTTTAACAGTTTTAATAACATCAGTTCATAGTGCGGTCTGAATCATTTCATGCTCAACAAAGGAGTGCTTTTCACATATTTTAGAAGAGAAATGAGAATAGAATTTAATGAGGAATTTATATAGTAGATAGTAAAAAAAAAAAGAATCAATCAATCAGATCAATAATTTGTTTTTCCTACTTGTGAGTACACCTGCACATTTGTGATTGATTACCTAAACTTTCTCCATTCCAGGAAGTTCTGGATAAAACTGCATACCACTGTGTGCATGTCAGTGGCAACCGTTTCCCCACATTTTTAACATTTCGGAGCGATCATCTGGTGATTGAAAGTCCTTGGTGCGGCCCACAATAAGGCAGACCGTCTACCTCTCATCATTATTTATTGCCCCCAAGTCTTTGACACATCCAAACACCTGTAGCCACGCATGTGAGGTGCGTTTCTGAGAGAGAACATCAGGTTTGCAGCTGGCCGTCCCTTCACCTGCTGAACATAGCTTGGTCTTATAACTGTGGCAGTTTACAGTAGCTGTCTGGTCCAGGAGCTTCATGCACAAAGCCAGTTAGAGTTAGGGATTTCACAAGAACCCATACTTGTTGAGGCCAAAATTCTGAAAACGTGGCAGTAATCGTTTTTCTATATTACTGAAGGTACCTAGGTACCGGGAGGGCTCCGACACTAACAGCGTCTGAAATCCGAAAGGACGCAGTAAACTCACTATGGACGTGTCCATGGGACACACCTTATTTTTTTGTTGATGGCGCTACATTATGAACAACAAATCCATGTTGAAATCGGCAGGAGGAAAGCTAGTCAACATCAGCGGATGTTGTGTTCAAGCTCTATTCAGTAAAAAGAGTATTAGACGAAGGTAAATTGTTAGGTTATTATGATGTGTTCAAATGTAACCAAATAGATTTAAGAGAGGGAATTAAGACTTGTTTAACTTCTTACCATTTGCTCAAAGTATTCTTTGTTATTTTCTTTATTTTTTTTTACCATTGTATCAAATTTGGTATTGAGAATTGTGGAATTTCACTGATATTGGTTTGAACTACAAAATTTCAACTTCAAACTCAACAGGAAGAATGTGGGTTTAAGCCTAAGTGACAACTGTCCAAAAACCTAAAGTTAATCACTTTACAATGATAAAAAAAGAAAAAAAAGAAGCACGATATCATTAGATCTGAGAGGCCGGAGCCAGAGAATGTTCAGCATTTTTAGCCATGCTACACACTGGGGTTGGCAACGTCAGTCTGTTGGTCCAACACTCTGTCCTAGGCTGAAATATCTTGACAATTATTGGATGGATTGCCATGGAATTTTTGACCCACATTTATAGTCCACAGAGGCGGGATTCTTATGACTTTGGTGATCTTCTGAAGTTTCAATCAGGAGAGACAAGTCAGATGAAGAACACATTTTTTATTATTAACAGATGATATATGATGATAAAGTCTTTGGCGCTTGGACTTTACAGGGAGATTTCTAATCGAGGGGCGTCTGCCCTGAGCAGCTGCAAGATCTCCCTCAAGGAAAAAATAAACCACAGCCTAATATTTCTCCCAAAAGAATGTTTACTTCCCAAGTTGAAGAAATGAGGCATAACAAGAAGCATGAGAGAAATTTGAGGTTAAGAGATTAGAATCAACGTTTTACCATGAACGAGTAGACGGGAACAAAAGCGCTGCATTGACTAGGTCAGCACTGACCAGAGAATCTACGAGATAACTTTTTTGAGTTTAGCCAGCAATGGCTTGAGGACCGAAATGCCCTGCTTGCAATGTATAGGCTCTAGCCAGCAATGGCTAATGGTCAGCAGTGACCGGAATAGCAACAGTTTGAGCTTAGACAACGTGGCTAGTGTACTGGAATAAACGGCATGCCATTTTATAGATTTTACCAAGCAGTAAGTCTCCATTGCCTGTCCCTTTTAACGAAAAGCAACTATGGTTTTGAACTTGGTAAAAATTATCCCTGCCTGACATCCATGACAATGACATATTCATCATAATTGTTGTTGAATATTTTTTTGTTGATCAGCTGTTGTTGGTTTACTCAACTAATCATTTCAGCACTATTACCACTACTTTGAACTTTGGCTAACTTTAGGTAGTTTTAAAGAGTAATTTTGCAGAATTGGACAAAAATGACGACTTGCACTTTAAGTATTTTGGGAGATCTATAAGCAGAAATAGAATATAGTATTCATAGCTAAGTTTTCATTAGTGTAAAATCCCCGGGAACTTAGAATTGTGTTTTTGTTAGCTGAGAATGATCTACATAGGGAGTGGGTCCTCTTCACAGGGTCTACCATGTTGCACCGCCATGTTTCTACAGTAGCCCAGAAAGGACAAACTGAACACTGGCTCTGAGCCTTGACTGTAACGTGAGCTGCAGAGTGCAAAATCATGCTACTGCCAACCACTGTCTGACTTTCGTTGCTCCTAAAGTAGTATTATTATGGTAAGAATGGCCTCTGAGCAGGCGAATAGCGTTACCACGGCTTTGCACTTGGCGACTTGTCTTGGAAAGGGTAGAGTATTCAGTTGGTTGCAACCTGCAGCCACAATGCAGGATACCACCGAACCCTCCATACGTTGCCTTTAAACTCTCAATGAAACCTAACTTGTAGTATTTGTGATGGTTTTTAAGGTATTGTGCCACTCCTCAGAAAAAGTGATCATGTAAATTGTACAGCCCCGCTAAAAAAACTGCTGTATTTTAGTGCTCAAATCTCCCGATGCTTACCAGTTACACAAGGTCACATCTGTTTGCTATCTGCTATAGGCTAATATTGATTTATTTTGTACGTGCTCAATGTGTTGTTTTTAGCCATTCTAGGACTGAAATATAATCACAGAGCTAACTTTCTGATAATTCACATCATAGAGTGAGATGAACTAGCCATTATCAGAAAGACGCCGCACATTGTTCTTTGACTGTAAGTACAGGAGGCATTACATAACCCCGAGTGAAGTTTTAAAGATGTCAGCGTGCTATTGAATCCCAGTAACAACACAAACAACTTCCTTCCTTTTCCATGCGGTGGCGGCTCTGCAGATAATGAGGAATGGGAGTTACAGTAAGAAGGTGAGGCAGTAGAAGGGGGGGTTTGGGGGGGAACTCCTGTCAAGAGAACATGTGAAAGTCATATCGCTGTGACAGACTGAGTGCTAGGAACAAGTGAGGGCAAACGAGAAATGGATGGGGTGGCGTCATAATCAAAAAATTCCCCTGGGTCTTTGCCATGGTGTCTGTATGTGCTGTGCTTTCAAGTAAGCAGCTCATAGTCTGATCAAATACAGAGCCAGCCAACAGCTCTAAGGCTAATTGAATTAGCAGTCACAGGACAGAACACATGCTCGCGGCTCTGTCCTTCTCCTCATGATAGCAAGCGTTTGCGGGAATCACGCAAGCACGGGGTAAATCATACAGCCTCTAATTTGAGAAATCATGTTTCTGATTTCGGTTCCAGCAGGATTTTCAAGTCGTTTCAAATCATGAGGATGTGAATGCTGAACAGAGTATTAACTTCTGCTGTCAAAGGCGTCATGTTTAGAGCTACACTGAAAGGTATTGCAGTCCTAGGAGAACAACTTTAAACTTAATGCTAACAACTGGCGTCATGTCTACTCTTTGTCACGTCTCACGGTTGCTTTATTCTTTCATACCAACCAATTTGTTCACTTTTAATTAGTGCTTTTTCAAAAAAAAGAAAATGTGGCAGTCAAAAGCACCCACATAGATTGAAATAGCTTGAGCTCATGTTTGCCTACGTGGTCTGTGTATGTTAAAGGTGCCCAATATGAAATTCAGAGCCTATCTGGCAGCTGATGGTGCTAACAGTGCAAACAACAGCAATGTGCTGTCAGACCTATCACTGTTTACGAGAGGGGGATACTGGTGGGTGGCCACTACGCTTCTGCGATCTTCTGTTGGGCGGGACTGCGTTATCAGCTTAGCTAATAGTTGTTTGCTGGTTACATTAATGCTCTAAATGTCTCATAGAGAACCTTTGAATACGTTGGTTAGATGAGGGTCGCATCCATTCTTTTTTTTGTGGCTACAGCGAAATAAGCTGTAAACACAACATTGATATAAATGAGGAACATGTTAGCCAACAGGTGCTTATTTAAACACCCAGCCGAGTGGTGGCAGTAGTTGCAGTTGCAGGCTATAAAACCAAAACATTGAGCACAACGATGTTGAATTGCTCCGTAGAGGAACTGCAAAGTCTGGTGATAATTGTCTGTGGTTTTGTTGAGCAGGACGTCTTTCACATTACACACACTGCTTAAATCCATTGTTGACAAAAATGTTGACAGGTGCAGCTTTAACTATGACCTCGCAAACAAAAGCCGCTGTTGCTGTTGTCGACTTAAGCTCAATTCCGAGCTTAATGGTAACGATTGTGGCTCTGGCTCACTGATCTGTGAGCTTCATAAAAACCCAAAACACTGTCAGCTCTCCTTGTCCCAGTGCGTGAGTGCAAGGGCTTACACAAGGAGCAATGGCTTATGGCCATGGATTTAGCAACTGCATGGTAGCGACATGTGCATAGATACAGCAGAGAAAACAAACAGGAACGCCCCAGCCTTTAACATGATGGAGTAATCAAGAGTTGCTGGAAAGAATGTCAACAACGGGCCAAGTGCATGCAGGACACAGCGATGGAAGGAATAAGTGAGAGCGATGGCCTCGTAGAGCATGCAGTCGCATTAGTTGCTTGAGATTTAATTGCCCTACAAAACTTCTGTTTCAACCTTCATTTTCCCGAGGAGCAGTTGCTTTAGCAAGCGTCCTCTCTTCCGGTATCGCTAATCTTCCCTGACCACTGCAACAGCTGTGGGTGAAATGCCGCGGTGGAAGACCTCCTCCTCCTCCTCCTCCTCCTCCTCCTCCTCCTCCTCATTACATGCTGAAGGAGCTCTGAGACTCTCCCCACCCATACATCGCCAGTCTTTCGATTCGAATGACAACTTTTCCACTGTGTCTGAGCTCCTGCGGCCTAATCGTGACCATCCAGGAGAAAAATATCCACATTAAATCTGCTCTGTACTCATGCATGGGCGTTGGTGAAACGTTCCACCGGGCGCTGGGGGGCCAGTGATCTGCTGGGCTCTGCTGCTGCCAGGGAAAGCCTGAGTCAGACGGGTGAAAAACGGGGCCTCACCCAGACAGCCCTCTTTCTCAATGTCCCTCCCTTTCTTTCTGTCTTATTCTCTGTTTATCCTTCTGGATGTCACTTTTTCTCAAGGCTACTGTACTTGTGTTCTCTCCCTGTCCTTGTCTCTTTCGTCCCCTCTCACTCACCCGACAACAGCACGTTTTTCACGTTTGGAAAAGTCCCATTGAGCAGTGACAACACAGCGATGCTTGCGTTTGTCCACTCGCGTACACAGCAAGGATTCATGCTCGTGTCATATTCTATTATTAATTCTATTGTTTTGTTAAATGTTCCTTTTTATGTGCTATTAGATAAAAAAACAAAAAAAAAAACGATTTGGTGGTCAAACTTACTTGAAACTATGTCTTTCTCCAGCTAATACGAAGAGTACTTGGCCTACAGACAGTCACGGGATCATGAAGGTAATAAAAGCCAGGGCACAGGAAATAGACGAGACCAAGAAAAACATATTAGCCTCAAATACAGACAGATAACTTTCCCGTGCTTTACAATCCCTAACAAACAGAGACGTAACTGTTGGCATGCATAATTGCAATGCAGGGAATGTGGCAACCCAGAGCTCTCAGTAACACATACCCACATGGACCAACACAGGCACCAGAAAACGAGGGGAATTCCCACCCCCCACTGTTCAGCCCGGTCCCTATATTGAAGGTGTGCATCTCACATAAACAAGCATGTTGTTTTGTTACCATAAACCATATGTCTGCTCTGTGGCGGCCCTCCCTTCCTTCCTGGCCTAATAGCGAATTAAACAACGCTTACTTGGGCCGACATCTGGTAAACACGGCTTTAACTAAAGGTGTTGCTATTAGAGGTAGCTTCCGTGTAATTACTTACGAGCAACATCAAAGACGTCGGCCATTCTTTCCATGTTGAGGCGGAATACTTTACATGCTACAAATTTGTACCAAACATTCCTCAGTAATGTCCCTTTGTCTGCTACTGGATAATAGTGGGTGAGGCTGTGGAAACAAATTAAAATGCCATAGTTCTACCTAACTATCTTCATAATTACCGGTGAGATAAAAGCCAGCCTTCCGAAGCTTATCAAGCCATATTTCCATACTGCAGTTCTGCTAACCTCTACTGAAAGTTTTTAGCATCGTTCAGCTTGTTGTTTCGGTTTTTAAGGCGCACGCGTTTATGCTGCGTTCACACCAAAAGCGAAGCGAATTTTCGCGTTGCAATACTCGCGTGAGTTTACCCGCCGGACTATTTGTGGTTATTTGCTTCATTCACGTTAGACGCGCCAGAGAGGAGGAGTGGCTTATCTCCATGGAAACAGTGGTTATTTCTTCGATGGTGGATGGCGGAAATGAACTATTTCTGCTTTGTACATGTTGTGGAAGTCCCACAAACGTGGGAACATCGTGTCTGGGTTCATAATGTGAACCGTAGCCGCACACAGCTTCTCCAGGAACTGCGTCTGGATGAGCTAGCAATGAGTAGCCGCTTCCAGCGCTACTTGAGGCTGACCAGTAGCCAGTTTGATGACCTGCTGGCTCGGATCGGTGACAGCATCTCAACGCTGATAGGCTTTTCCGCGACACAGCGAATGAGGCAAATTTTTCACGTTGCACCATTCGCGGCGGAAATTCGCATTACTCGCGTCCATTCGCATCTTTGCATTGACTTTGTATGTAATCTACTCGCGTGAAAAATTTGCAGCATAACTGATTCGATTGAGTCTCATGGCTCTCATCAGATTCATGTCCAGCAGCAGCAGCTTGAAGCATTACGACACAAACATGTTGTTTCAATTGCAATGCTTGAGATGTCAGCGGTGCCTCCGGAGAACAAGAAAGGGTTATTCAACATATTAAATTATCATATCTCTTGGTTGAGTATCTAACATGTTACCAGTTTGATAGTAAATTGAAGATCCTAAGCACTGCCCATTTCCTCTAAAGGGAAACATTGCTAATATTCAACCTTGCATACTGTTACACATTGCCGTTTTACTGGTGGGATGTTGCGGTGTGAAATATTGCCAAATTGCTGATATTTTGCTCGCCCTGGCTCAGATTTCGCTCTTCGATAGCACTTGCACATGTGCAACTCTCAACAGATGAGAAAAAAAAAATCCAGATGGCTCATTCATTAGCTATATCCCGTCATCAATTTTAGATGCAGCAATGTTTTTTTTCAGAGCTGATGATGAAGTTATCTCTATCTATGTATATTATGCATACGGTAGCTACAGATGGATCAAATTCAAGTGGATACAGTTCTGCAGTGTAAGAGAGTGAAGCATTTTACTTTGATGTGAGTCAGCAGAGAGACGGGTCAACTTAATTTTGGCAAAAAGGGATGAATGCAAATTTAAAGGAACATTGTGTATTCATTCCAGGTAATATGATTAATAGATATATTTCTTTTTCTTTAATAGTCCCTAGAGATAAGTGAAAAGGACAGTAATACAATAGTGATCAGCAGTTGTCTTCAACTGTCTTACTGTATTGTGTTGGTATAAAAGTTCACATTCATATCTCCTTTTATCAGCACATTAACACAGAGTTGAACTCTTGGAATTAACATGATTTATTGGCGTTGTGAGATGAAGGACCGAGCTGGTGACTGATAAGTCTGTATCTCCACGCTGCTATTGACACAGTCTGACTTTGGAGTTTCCGTGAAGTCAATGGATTCATTCATGGTACATTACTTTCTCTCCCATTGCTGCTGTAGAGGGAGTGTGTGAGTGTATATGTATGTGTGAGAGAGAGAGAGAGAGAGGGAAAGAGACAGAAAAGGAGGGGGGAGGCAACTCATATTTAACCTGTAACTTGAGAAGCTGATAACAAGGAGCGAATGAAGGAAAAATGAGCATGTGAGGAAGTTGTGTGTGTGTGTGTGTGTGCGTGCGTGCGCGCGCGTGTGTGTGTGTGTGTGTGTTGTGAAAGAGAGAGGACGACAGTGAGACAGAGAAAGAAAAGAGCTGTGCTTTTGTTTCCCGAGCTCATGTCCCGTTCCCCCTGATCTCCCTGGGAAATTCAGTTCAATATTTTTTCCCCCTTTCTCGTTACTCATGTGTCTCCCCTCGTTTTGGGAGGAGGGCGAGAAAATTGACTGAACAAGAGGGAGGAGAAAACCCAGGCAGGCAGAGAAAGAGAGGGAAATAGCTACAGCCAGTAGCCAGACTTTGCCTGCTTATTCAGCGCTCAGTGCTGCACTGCGCCGTTTCCAGTTGTGGGATGTTGTGGGATCTGCCTGTGGCTGCACTTCTCCCCACTCTCGCGCTCACATAAAGACTCTTTTAGACATTTTTTTATGCTCATTTTCTTGGAGGAGGAGTGAGAGAGGGAGAGACTAGCCAGACCTATTAGCCTGGAGCCTGAAACACACACACACCAACCAACTCTCTCTCTCTCTCTCTCTCTCTTTCTCTCTCTCTCTCTCTCTCTCTCTCTCTCTCTCTCTGTCTCTCTCTCTCTCTCCGACACACACACTTGTACACTCCTCCAGCTCCGCGCTGCACCAAGGTAACAGTGAGTGGATTTAGCTTTAGCCATCTGGTCGGAGCGCAGGGAAAACCTCTCTGCTGCACAGAGGGGGGAAAGGGGAAAGGACGATGCAGCACTAAAACACAGAGAGAGAAAAACAACAAAGAGTGAAAGAGAGAACGACACAGACAGGATGGCCACCGCAGTGTTTCAGGTAAGGAGTGTGGTTCTAAGAGGGGGGAAAAGATCTGCCTGCCGGGCTGGTGCTGGAGCTCCTGGCTGTCCCAAGCGCCGGCTGTGCTCTGCTCGGTTTCACAGAATCCACATTATGGATTTGCTTAATTTGAAAGGGAGAAAGCTTTAGGTGCTCTCAGATGTATGTTTTTTTTTTATTTATTTTTTTAGGCATGTACGTGACCTGGCATTGGTGCGGTACTAGAATGGTTTGTTACTGTATGCTCTGTCTTTTGCACATGCATCTAGACAGCAGATTTTTGGAATGTGCGTTCTTCTGGACGTGTGTCTTGAAAAAAGTGATAACAGCGCACGCAGCACTGCTTCTGTGTGTCCCGCGTAGCTGGTACGGACAAACAGGACTGTGTGTAAAAGGAGCACGTAAGAGAGAGCGAGAGAGAGAGAGAGAGAGAGGTTTGAATCTGTGTTTGTTGTATCACTGTAGACGTTGTTTGTCTGCATGTAATGCGAAGCACTGCTTGTTTTCTGGAGTGCTCGTCTCTGTGTGTGTGGTCTCCTCGGCTTACCATGTTTTGTGGTTGGTGGCCCACCGGTCACGGCTGGAATGACGGCGGTGGCGTATGTCTCGTCTCTTTCTCAGCACCTATCGAGGGCACTTTAGTGTGCGTTTGTAGTCACTGTACTGTATAAACTTAACCCTTTCTGACCCAGAGGTCAGAGCACAGTTTGAAGAAGAAACCTCCAACACACATCTGTGGTAGAAAGTCATACTTCATCTATGAAAAATTGATTATGCTTTCCACGAGAGAGACAGAGAGAAAGTGTGTGTGTGTGTGTGTGTGTGTGTGTGTGAGTGTGTGTGTTTGCCTTCTTCCACTGATTTCAGTGTTGGTGTATCTGCAGCCATTCACTCAGCCGCAGTGGTGTTTCATAATAGGACCTTGCAAAAGTTGCTGCACAGAAAACATCGCCCCGGGCGTGAGAAAACCCGACTGCACTTTTGGAATTTTTGGCACTTAGAGAGTGAGTCACAACTGCCTCCAATTTGCTTCAGATTTGGGAGAAATGGAATAAGGGCATACTGCGAGATGCATAGATTTGCAAGGTGAGCCCTGTACGCTGACAACGGTGTTCCCCATCAACCCTGTCTGTGTGGGTGTCTGGGTTCTTAATGGATACTTCTTTGTTTAGGAGGATGTTGTGCTGCCAGCACATTATACTATGTGAGATAAGCCTTGAATTGGGTTTAGTCCTTCAAATATGACCCTAATAGATGCATTAATGTACTATAGTCCAATGGAGCTGTTAGAACACAATGGCAGCCTGATGCAGGTCCCATTGGTGGTTGCTGGTATCTTCCTTATGATGTTCCAGTAATGAAGGAGTCCTGCACCAGGCCGGTGAGGGAAATCAGTCAACGTTACATGGCTGTTGGCCCCTGTCACCTCCAGCGCTCTGTGCATTGTGTACGTACACTGTCACTTCAGAGTTCCCATCAAGTACAGTGTGCACAGCGGACTATATTGAACATGGCAGCTTCATTGTATGCCAAGAGACCCAGAGGCCAACCAGTACTCCTTCCTTAAACACTCAAGAGAGCTGAGGGAAACTGCAGAGTTGTGTAGTAATTCTGTGTGCGTTCATCATTACGAGTGATCCAACACATTTCACATAGTTATTTGACAACCCGGTCGCCAGGAAATAATGATGACATTATCCGTTCATAGAAACCACTGGATACGTCGAATGTCAACGTTCCTGAAACAAAAATATTTTTTTCATGAACAAGTTTCATATCAGCCTCGTATCACACTTGCAGAACGCACAATGACATGTGACTGATGTTGTGACACGATATGGTAGGTTTCGGCAACAAAACTACTTTGTTTAGGTCGGAGAAAAAAAGATCATTTTGAGTTGAAATAATAACGTACCAACTTAACGGAACAACCGTAAAAACATATCTACGATATGAACAACAACCGGCATTAGCGGTTACATAACCTTACATGAGGTTACATCAGGGTTAAGTAACCTCACATAAGGTTAAGTAACAAGCGTAACTCCGCTATGTAAAACAAGGTTACGGAAAGCGCAAAGTCAACGCGCTTACTTTTGGTTTCACACTGGACACGAATAGTGGTCTCCAGGGTGAAAGTCCTGTGTGTGTTGGACCCATCCAGCACCCTTTCCACCCACCTAGACTTTCTTCCTCGTTACTGTGTACACGTTTTTAAACCACGTGACTTTCAATAACGATCGCTTGATGCACTACGTCACTTGCTCTGACCGAATGCCAAAACATTTACATTCAAGGTATCTGTGGTTTGCAGAAATGTACTATGCCAACAATTTCTTTTCCTGGATTTAATCCATAGTTAGTATAACACCTTTGTATGCTGCAATGTGCAGTATTTAACATAAAATTTGTCGTCACCTGTATGATGTGTGACCCACACATTCCTTTTCAGCATTCCTTGTCAAACATAAATGTAACACGGCACTGTTCTGCCCGGACAGAGGCATTACCCATGATTGCTGGTTGTGTGGGAATGGCGTACATCCACTGGCAGGGAGCCCGTGCCGGACTGGGTTTCAGAGAAGACATTTTTCATCATTACCATCTGCCAGGGAAACAGTGCTCCAGTCAACCCCCCGTCCCTCCTTTAGGCAGCTCATGATAGATGCCTAACCGCAGCCAGGACGGGCACATAGGCAGGGTTGGGCAGTTTGGGAAGGTGTGTGGTGAGGGACTATGTCTGTGTGTGTGAGTTTCTGGGATTAGGGATAAGGCATCGGGCCGTGGACCATATAAAACCACCAGCATGGATTCTCATGCTTCTCTGCTGATGTAATCCATCCATGGTGTGTGTGTGTGTGTGTGTGTGTGTGTGTGTCAGTTCTTGCAGACACAGCTTAACCTCTTGAATGACTGTGTTGTAAAAAAGAGCATTTTGGTTTTGTTTCTTTTTATTATTTTTCCTCATTGATACAGAACATACTGACGGTGCAAATGACGTGTTTGATGACTGTCTGTCCCTGTTATGAGAATGGAAGCTTTGTTTCACATTAATATATGGCTTTATACATATCCCACCTAATGTCCTCCAAATTATATTATATTGTTTCTTCTATCCTCACAAAATGCTCTGCAGAACTGTAATGTGTGCGCAGCAATTTATTTATACCCTTTGTCCTCTGGACTAAATGCTGGCACAATCTGTGAACCCGCAATACATTAGCAACATAAATAATCTGTAGCCATGCCAAAGCATCATGCCCTCCAGTTCGGCTTTTAGCATGATTAATAGTATCCAATGAAGCCACAGTAAAAGCGTCACGTTTTGCAAGGTCGTCATATGTTTCACTTATGGTAGTTACTTAGCAGGTCGTCTGGCACATATGAGAAATTGCTGTGATAGGCCCAGAGGAAGGCGTTTAAAGAGTGTATGAAGGAACATATCCGGAGACTAATGTTGCAGTTAAAATGAACAGTGGACCCCTTTAGAATTTACTGCTTTGAGGCTGTAACAGCTTAGTACCTTTTGAGAAGCAACAAAGACCACCAACACTGACAAAATCAACCCCATTCATTCACTTGTAAGTGATGTAATGTTCTCAGTTTCATATTTTGGTTTTATTTCTTGCCACAACTCAAGCCATTATTTCCACCAAACTTGTGCGTCAAATCAGGTTTGTGTTTCAGTTTTTTGACGTTGGGATGACTTCGTTGGTATCCGCTCCAAAAGAGCTCAACTCTAAAAGAAACCACTTACCCACAATCATTGCTTCTCCCAAATTTGTCCTTCAGTGATAACTGGTGCCAGTACACTCAGACCAAAGCTTTCTGCAGACCCTCACAGTCTAATACCCCTCAAGTAGAGGGAACTTCTCACAATAACCCTAAAAAGAGAAACATTATAGTGAAACGTTTAATGATGGCTAATCTTTCGAATGACTCATTGCAATCAAGCTTAAAGCCTGGTATAATAGCCCTTTCTTAAACGGCGTCATTGAAAGAGAAGGAAGGGGGGAACATTTTTTCCCAGTCTTTAACATGGCTTTTAAGTTTGACAAGCAGATTTACATCATCATTTGCCATGACAACACCAAGATGGCTGTCCAATCAGTTGCCAAACTACCCAAATCAATGGCTATGCGTTGTCTTCTCATCACATGTTGTAGCTGTTTTAAACATAGCATAATTCTGTTCAAGAGGTTGACAGCCTTATTTGACCCTTGCATTGCTCTATCTGATAAATGCAGACCTATTTGGCTTCAAAGCAACTTGATCTTTATTGAATATGGCTCTTCCAATGAAAGTCAGCTGAGTTTATGTTATGTTTTGGCCTTATGGATAGTTTTGAATTTTCAGATCCATAGATTTATTCAGCCTTTGTTTGGCCCGATGCCCTCAGATGCGTGGGCTAGGCTGTGTACATTGGTGGAGAGGTAGAATTAGGGGCAGCCTTAATCTAGTGAGGTTTCAGTCTTTCCAGTTGGTGAAGCTTTGAGTCAGAAGGACATTAATCTTTGCTACTTAGTAGAGGTTCCTCCACAATCCTTTTTCCTGTGTATGGTATGGAACATAAGGACACTTTTGTATCAGTTTGGTACTCAACAGTATAGAAGGTAAGCAAGGTAGATGGTTAACATTTTCAACAATTCATGTATATACTGTATTTTCCAGTCTACCTTCAATTTCATTGTTTAGGATATTTGTAACTCGTTTGGAGGATGTTTATTCTGGATGTTATGCCTTAGTTTGGGCAAATCACAACTTCAAAAAGTATCGATTTGTCGAAGCATTTTAAGCATGTCAAGATATGCTGTCAACCAACAGCACACACAGAACTCAGAAGACCAATTATTTGACCTCACAGGACAATTTGCTGACATTGCTGGTAATCCTTAATATGGAACAATCTTTTGCCCAAACTTAATAGATAAACTAGAAAGAGACACAAAACTTAGGATATTTTAGTTTCATGGTATTTATGCCAGCGAGCACCACAAGCCCAGTTCCAGTTTTTACGTCTTTTAGTGTGTTTGTTCAGCAGGCATAAGAGAGATGAGGGTTCATGATGTCATATCTTAAGAATTCCCCTCCAACACCACACCAGTCGGTTTCTATTGTAACTCTGGATTTAGCTGCTGACTTTAATACTTTGACGTGAATCTAATGGACTTTGACAAGATGCCATCGCTTTGAACCTCTGTGGTCACATATTACATCACTGCACACAGCTTTTTTTGAGATTTACAGCAGATTTGGAGAAGCAGCTCCTGGCTATGCTCTCAAGGCATCAACTTGCATTAGACGTTATTGGAAAGTACAGCCACCAGGGTGGAATAGAGTAGGTGGAGGCTTTTGCCAGCCCGTTTATTTACTAAGGTTTTCATTTTTTCATCATGGAATTTGATAGTATTTGTATAACTTTGATGTAATACCCATAGTAACCATTTCTGAACTCTGGTTCCCCAAAACTCCGTAACCTTGTGTTACTTACAATAAATCCAGTCCACAGACGAGTGTGTGCATATTATTTTTTTACTGGAAAAAAAATGAATTCAAATGTACTTTTTTTCCCTGGAATTTGTACTAAGCCTTGCACAAGTACAATTTTTGTACAGGTAAAATTACATCTTTCAGATTATGAGGAAATACAATTTCATGGTAAGGTGCTGGAGAAAGCGTGAAATCAGTTAGCTTTGATTCAATCAATTAAAACCATCAGTGAAAGTGCAGTTTAATCCCATGTATGTCATCCATGTGAACACTATGTGAAGTATGTGCCCCGTGTGTGTGTGTGTGTGTGTGTGTGTGTGTGTGTGTGTGTGTGTGTGTGTGTGTGTGTGTGTGTGTGTGTGTGTGTGTGTGTGTGTGTGTGTGTGTGTGTGCCAGCATTCAACTGGGATGGTGAAGAGGTTGTTTTCCTTTTTTTTTTCTCCTTACTTATCAAGTCGCTATGTCTCTCTGAGGAATGTTTATAGAAAGCAGACCTGGTTTCTTGGTTCTGCCAGAAAGGCCTCATGTTGTTGTTTGCTTTTCATGGCTGATTAATGGGGAAGGGGGCTCGGTCTCCAACAGAAAGACAGGAAACATCGGTGCCAGGTTCCCAAATCTCTCCTTGCAGCTGAGATTTGACAAAACCAACCCAGTCGCCCAGATTTGTTTTTTTGGCATTCTAGGTTTCTGCTGAACACGAGATATGTTTAGAGTGTTGATGTTTTAAAAAACAAAAAAAAAAAGTTGTTCAGCTTTGTATCACGCTTGCAAAAGCGCTCAATGACTCGTGGTTAACGTTGTGAAACGATTGGTTAGTTGCAACAAAACTACTTGGTTAAGATTGGGAAAAAAAACGTCTTTGGTTATGTTTAAATATTAACGTAACAACGGCTGGACTGGCTGAAAGATGAGGAGATGTTTGTCTGGCCGTAAACAACATGTGTTGCAGCTTTAAAATGTCTCCTTTTTTTCTTACTGAAAAATGTCAAATTAATTATTCACTTCATTTTTGCAACCTCTATCTTTTGGATGGCAGTCAGGATGTAAATACAGTAAAAGCATGTTGCCATGCTGGATACTTCTTCATCAAATGGCCTTGATTCCCTAGCTTGTTCATGACTTGCTAATGGCAGTGTTGATTTTGTCTCCCGCGACATATTATTAATATTTATTATAGCAGTGCTTGTGCAGCAGTGGTTAATGCTTGCAGGACAAGAGAGACAGGGAGAGATTTTGGCGGGATCAAATGTGAAACCCGAGCCTGTCCACCCATCTGTCATTACGTACAGCAAAGTGTGTAGGTGTGAGTCAGTGCGGCAGTTTCCTGTAAGATCCTTGCATGTTAACATAAATATTGTTCCCTCCTTGGGGCTTTCTGCCAGAGTTATAAGTTAATAGCTCATCTTGTCGTGGTTGAGTCTTAGCACAGGCTCGCCTCAGCTTGTCCAATTTCCCTCCTGACAACAACCTCCTGCCTTCTGAGACCGAGGCACTCCTTCTCATACAAAGTCAATATAGCCTGGAAAGACAGCAGCTAATACAGTGCAAGCTTCCACTTCCACTGCACTGCAACCAATGTAGGATTGAAAGTCTTTGAGTAGTCGACAAAACAGTGTCACCACAAGGTCCGTTAAGTAGATGATCGTCATCTTCTCCAACAAGTCCTCCAAACCGTGTGGTTTGTTCCAACCGTCTGATGCCACCCACGAGAGCAATTCTTAATTTGCGTCCCTCCTGGTGGCAGGAGATCAACACCTCCTCGTACCTAAACGCAACGGTTGCACATGGGGTTAATGTTGTGAGGACGTCACTGTTTGGTTTGATTTATGCAACAAAATGACTCAGTTAGGTTTAGGAAAAGATCATGTTTGAGTTTAGATAAGTACGTTTTGTTATGTAACTTTAAGTTACGTAGGTAAGTTAACGTTTGTATGTGACCTAAGTTTAAATATGTTAAGTACGTGAAATAAGTCAAGTACGTGTGTAGGTTAACTTACGTACGTAAGTTAAGATAACTAAATGTGGACTTTTGGTTTGACACTGAACACGAACATGTCCTGTGTTTGTTCGACCCGTCCATCCCCTCCTTCCTACGCGGTCGCTGACTTCCTCCTTTGCTCCCGCCTTAATTACTATGGCCAGGTTAATAATAAACGTAAACATGGGTCATAATATGCTTCTTATACAAACGAACAATTGGGTCATTTTCGGTGCCCATAAAAGTGTGGATTTGAACATTACACACAATTCTGGATGACTCCATGATGAATATTCCGTGATATGATTGTAAGCTACTACATGGACTTCATGGTGAGATTGATTTTGTCAACTAAATCCTATTTCATTGGCCTGTCGTCAAGAGCGCAGTATGGTGATATAAGACTATGGTTAGGACTGTGGCAAATCCTGAACCCGACCATGTTAAATATTAGTCTGCATAATTACCATAATAACTGTAATAACCATAATATCATATTTTGTGGCTATTTTTGTGTGCATTACAGGCACAGTGGTCGGCATACATAATAATTTTCAATCATTCTTCTGGTTCTAGTTTCTGACCTGACAGTCTGTCTCGCGGTTTTAGGGTAGATTCTCTCTTTTTAAATCCCTCAAAAATGTGTTGAGCTTATTGTAACTTCAGGGTGATGTCTGACCTTCACTGTGCAGAATGATTCATGTGCAGTTTGCTTTCACATTCATCTGCAGAGGGAGGACAATTTTCTCTGTGCTCACCGTGTATGCAATTTACGCATGTGTGATGTGAAAACTTGAAACCTCAATGGACTTTTCAAACGAGGGAGAAGAAGAAGAAGATTTTTTTTTTTTTATGGGAAAAAGTGTATCAGACACAAATATAAATGTTTATTACTGTATGGCTTAAAAGAAATATCTGAAGTCATTCCTACAACCCTTTTCCATCTAAGTCTCTCCTGTTTGACTAATCTGAGTGCGTGTCTTTATACTGGTTCCTAACATGTCCTGGGACTGAGCAGATGTTCAATGACATCATGTGGAAAAATGTTTTCATCTTAACAGTGTCACTAAGATACTAAGTGGGGGAAATGCTCAAAGACTATTATTCACTTTTGACAGGGGCTGAAGTTTTCCCCTGCATCTTGTTTTTGAGCTAAGCAAAACACCTCCAAGACCATGCTCTGTACAGTACGTACGGAGAGGGAAGTCTCATGAGACAGCTTCTCATCTGTCTCTTGGTAAGACGGCAACAAACACGCACTTTGCTTGCTAAAGAGTTGCTTCAGTATGTTAATGAACTTGAAACAAGATTGGCAGTGAAAACTTGGTAACACTTTCTATAACAGCCGTGTCCGCAATGCATTATAAACATACTTAAAATGCATTATTATCTGCTTATAGCGCTCTATAATTATAGTTATAAGCACTTGTAAATGTTCCCAATGCTTGATAACAATAATTATAACACATTAAGTAAAGTGAAAATCTATTTTCCAATGTTTTATGTGTTGTTCTTGCTTTACTCAAACCAAACAATGACCACTTAGAGTAACTTATAATCACAATGTAATGCATTATAACAGTGTTTGTGGATTGTAAAAAATAATAATGTATTACAACTGATCCTTACTGTTGTGTTTATTGTTATAAATCATTCTGAATATTAATGAGTGCTTATAACTATGATTATACAATGCTATAAGAAGATTCTAATGCATTAGGAGTATGTTTATAATGCATTATAAATAAGGGTATCATCGAAAGTGTCACAGATAAGTTGAATTGGGTTGCCTCCCATCAAAAATAGAGCAGTAGCAACAATACAACTCGCTCTTTAAGCTAGGGACTTTTACTTTGGATGCCCCCCCCATACCCCCCCTCCATACCCCCCACCCACCCACCCTCCCCCTGATCCTGATCCTCCGTGGCTGCCTTCTTCTCTCGCCCCCTCCCCCTCCTCCTCCTCCACCACTTGGCCTGGTGCCAGACAGTGAGAGCCATGCTAAATGTGTAAATTAGCGTGCTGGTAAATACCGGCTCTCATCTGAAAGAGCCTGGGAAGGGAACGTGACCCCCGCTGTAACTTGGGAACAAAAGAAACAAGCCGTAGCTTCTCCCCTCTCCACGCCGTCAGTCCCGTCCAACAAAGACGGGGTGAGAATGAGCAGGCGCTCCGGTCGGCAGAAGGCCACTTTGAGTGGAGCCGTGGAGGAGAAACATGGCAGGGGCTCAAGTTGTTCATACACATGCAGAATAACGTAAAGTATGTGTTATTTATTATGTTTATTATCTCCATGTTTGTGTGATCTATCACAGATTTATCTCTGTTTGGCTTTTTGCTACTGCAGTGACGTTGATCGTAATCTTTAAACAGCGCACACACACACACACACACACACACACACACACACACACACACACACACACACACACACACACACACACACACACACACACACACACACAGGAGCACGCATTGAAGGTGCATACACATACAATTTATTTTATTTTCAAATAGTCAATTAGTCATTTAGACATGGGGTATTCAATTAAACTATAAACGGTCCAGTTTCGAAAATGTCCTCACAGCAAAGGTCCAACATCATAATGTCTAAATTGTGTCCTAGCCCACCTTACGTCTGTCAGATACAATCAATAACACATATTTCTAGACAATTTCAACTGTATTTATTGTCACTTTTAGTCAGGTACTTTTGACATACACACACATAGAACTTGTCAGAAAAACAAACAGCTATCGACCGTGAATCAAATTCGTCCTAGCACAATGAACCGAAGGCCTACATTTAAGTAAAGGAATACGTCCTTTCCTAGAGAGAGCAATGGGCCTGTGTCTGCCCTGCCAGTAGTTTTGAATCTTGGCTTGAGTAGAGTTCTCGTACATTCCCATCCACTTATGTAGGTGCTCATTGACCTGGAACAGTACTTGGTTTAAATTACGCTCATACCGAAGAAAGCTAACAACTGACCGTGAGTCGATCCAAACATGGTCAAGGTGTGTAGTGCTACTTTTGGTTGGACCGGGGAAAACAGTCACCAGAAGGTCACAGGTCAGTTGCCTCATGTTCCACGCTACAATCGATTTGATTGGCTCAATTGAGTTGAGCCAGTTGAGTCTATAGCAGTGACCATTGGGGAAAAAATAAACAATGCTGTGTAGAGTCCATAAATGTATAAAAAATGTGTCCCAGGTCTGCAGAGAACCGTCACGCTGTCCGGGTCTGGACCGTGTTCGCCATTTAGTGATGCCCAATTGTATGCCTGTAAAATCATTTCAAATTTGTCCATCACACGTTCCAAGGGGACTTCTTCAAATATCACGTTTTGTTTGACCAACAATGTTCATTGTTTTTACTCGATAAATGAATGAAAAGATTATCAAACTTGTTGGTTTTTAAATTTCTGGCGATCGATTTAATAGATAATTGATAAATTGGGTCATCAAAGAACTTGTAATGCATACCACTTCAAGTATTCATAGGCACAGAGACAAACAGACAAAAAAGAACCAGACACAAACACACACACATGCGCTGCCATTCCTGAAGTGTTTCTTTGCTATGAAACATAAATCTGAGACAGGGAACGTTTGTGTCCATGTCCTGCTGTCCAGCCTGCTCAATAAATCTGAGATGTTCCAACAACTTTCCCCAGAGGAAAACGAAGGCCATAACTTTCGCAGAGACAGACTGACAGAAGAAAAACAAAATAAAAAAACATAGATGTAGTGTGGACATAGAGATTCTAGTAAATAATCATTCAGTAAACGTACAGATGCATCAAAATTGTTATAAATCAGTGATTATAGAAGCAGATAGAGACAAAGTGATATGGCATGGGCACTTGGAACCAGAGCTCTCGCATCATTCCTTGGCGCTCTGATAACATCCCAATAAGTCCATACGGACCTGCACTCTGGCACACTGCACCATCACGGCGGCAGAAAAGCCTTCTGTTGCTGGTTACGGCCCACAAATTGAATTTGCACACTGAATAGTTCTGCTGGGATGTGCCAGATGCAAGGAGCTGGATAAACATAAAAGCACTCAGGGCAGCGGTGTGTTTATATGCCAGCGCAGAGGGCCGGGGAAGGTTTCTTTGGCCACAGCGCACGGCCCCATGCTCTTTTCCACGCTTGAAACAAGCTTACCTGCGTGGCAATCATTTCCCTGCTTTGACTAAAGCTGGAATGTGCTTTTCTCTGTCACGATTTATCACTCCGCTGTTTGATTTTCCGACATTAAGTTTGAGATTTATAGACGTGAGCATCGCAGAGGTTTTACTGCACGTTGTTTACCCCAATAATGGCTCAATTCATCATTTATTTAAGGCTCCGCGCTGTCATTAGTGAGGGTCATTAACATATTCAGATCTGGGAAACGGTTGCATAACATGACTGTGTCTGGAGTGTGTCAGTAGCTAGCAGGAAGCTGAATGCATGCGAACGCTGTCCCAGAAGTCGGAGAGTTCTGTCATGGACTTTTGTCTGCAGGAAATGGGCCCTTGTTTAATGCTGTTAACACAAGCATGTACGGAATGCAACAACACAATTATTCTTCATTATATTACACTCATTTGAATACTCCCGATAGCATCAGCACATGCTCGCTCACCAGGCCTCTTCCCCACGCACAGCAGAGCCCAGACAAAGGCTTTGTGTAGAGTTTCATCTCAATTCAAACAAGGATTCAGAAGCCTCTGGTTACATTGTCCGCTTGATTCAGATGTAAAAATACACATTTAAGTATGGTTTTAGGCTAGTGGCATGCACTCATCTTGTCTTGTGATAGCTTGAAAGTACTCTTACGTATTTACTGTACTAACATTCTAAGCCCGCCCATTTTTTAGCAATCCAGTCAAATTCAGAAGATTTAAGTGAAATCATTCTTGTAACAAATATTCTGTTTCACTGGGTCTTCAAGTGTACGCTTTATTTAGAATATTTTCACCCCTTTATCTTGCCGTCAGACCGCCCATTCTTGACGGGGAACTGAATTTGAAAGTGAAACTTATCTATGTTCTCTTCAAAGCCGCCAGACTCCATTAACAAAAACAGTATAGATAACGTTAAGTTTCTCTTTCAGTTCAGTTCCCCGTCAAAATATTCTAAATATAACGTACACTTAAACTGATATAGATTTGTTTGTGCTCCTGCATGCCTCACCATAGTCTTTGATACACTATCTCGTACAACCCCACTTCAAATAATCCAACCTATCTCTTGAAGAACAGTGTTGCTTTGAGCTAAATGTTAAAATGCATATTTTTAAGATGAGATGTTTTTTTTGCCAGGAATATTTTTCACCTATGGTTTTCCACTTTTTTACCTTTTTAACCCACTGCTAAGTGCTCACCTGCCCCCTGCCATAAGATAAATATTCCCTGTGGTTTCTGGGAGATCCTGGCTGTGACTGCTTTACCAGACTGGCTATAGAGCAAAGTTCCACTCCTGCACCAATTTAGGAGGCAACTACTTAGCATGAGGGAGAATGTGAGCTATTCTGATGTGGGCAGTCTACCTACCCACTCAATCTGACCTTTACATCGGAGCTTTCATTACACTGCCGTCTTTGGCTAACTTGTCACTGATTTTATCTCCAACATAATTAACTCTGATTTGCACAAATACAAAAGTATGAATTTTATTAGACATGGCATTCAACTAAATGTCAGTTACCATAGCCTTTTGGATATTTGGAGAGAAGACTTGTTCATGAAGTGGCTCTTTGTAATATGTTTTTCCCTCTTGTGTGCTGGCACAGTTTCACTATAACGTCACATTTCAGGATTTGAATTTCACAGTAATTCCTCACAATGTATCAAATGAAACCGTTCATCTGATGGCTCAATCTTTGAATAAAAGGTTGGCTATTTGAAGCAGTTTATTGTATTCATTAATATGGCTTAATGGTTCCTTCAGAATAACAACAGCACTAAAGCAAAACAACTCTGGGGCTGTAATGGTGCAGGCATGTTGCAAGAAGATGAATTAGGAACCAACAAGTCCAGTTTGATTCAGTGAGAATCATACAGATATAAGGATTGGACAACTCAAACTAGAGTCCAATTATTTTTACAGACTACCTAATGCCCCTCAGTGTGAAAATAAGACTCACCAAAACCGTCACGGTTCCAACAATCAGCAACTCTGGTTGGTCAAAATAAACCAGTTTGAGTTTGATGTGAAAATATGCTGACGCTACACACAGTTTTTCCCCTGCTGCTTCCCTCTGCTGTGGCTAGCCTGTTTGTGCTACTAGGTTTACTCTCTGGATGAGAGTCTGTTGCTGAGTTTTCTTGCAACAGTAAAATTACCAAGAAATGCCCAGAAAAAAAAACAAGCGCCGATGTACTTAGCCAATTGCAGATAGCTGATATATTCGTCCAGTCACGTCATGGTAGTTTCTAAAGGGGAAAAGGGTCATGGGTGTTGTTAATGTGTCAGTTTGGAAAAAATGTATATGTATAAAATCCGATTGGCAATTAGACGGTTCCTGTAGCAATGTCTGTCTGATATTATGGCTCATTATAATGGCTCATATTGGTATATTAGGCCTCTGCTCGGGTTGTAGCTGAGCTTATTCTGGTGGATATTCATGTACTTATATGACTGTTTAAGTTGTCCTCACCCCACAGGCACAACAACACTAACAACAGAGTTAGGGATGTGCCAGTCAATCACTGTCTGTGCGCACCCACCCACTCCTGACAAGAGGTCTGAGCAGGCAACATAAGAGAAAACACTTGTGTTGGGGGATGCGGCAGGCTCTAAGTGTCTATGTAAACACAAATAGTACCAAACTATACATAGACAAGATGTATTTTATCACTTATCAACATATTGTTTTACAATTACTAACTAACAATTTGCATCTTTGGGTTTCTTAAAACCAAGACCATTACCAGATTTATTTAAGCAAGAAATGTACACATTCAAACATTCATGTAAACAGGATCATCCAAAATACGTGGCCATAACTTGACTACTATTGTGCATGCGAGCATCCTTGATGTTTTCGGACTGCAGGTGAACTAGCTGTTATCAGCTTCCAGGGCACAGGCAGAGTCAGGTGGAAACACTGACCAGGCCTGAGGAGTCAGGGCAGAAAAAGGGGGGCACCCCAAGGAGCAGGGCCTCTGAGAAGAACGGCATGTCGTGGTGCATGGAGTGATAAGGATGGTGGTGTAGGAAGGGGGTTATGGGGAATGGACAGGGTGATGGGAAGGTTAGAATAACTTGTAGTGGAGGTGATTTGAGCCAGACGGAGATACAGTACCCTGTCAACTCCAGACACACTCCGCCATGCCAGACGAAATTATCAAAAAAACAGAGATGCATTCCACTGTGATGCCATCATGCAAGTAGGCTGTTGATACAGAAGACAACTTGTTGGGCAACTGTGACCGACAGCCGTCACAGAGCAACATTTTGCATTTTACATCTCACACACTTGCATGAGAAAGAGCCAGCGTATTGAAGCATGTTTTCAATTTAGGCACTGCCTCTTGTCATATCAGTGTATCAGCTGCTTCTGCTGCTAAAAGCGACCAAAAGATGTAATCTGATGAAGGTAATTTCCTGTAGAACTATCATTCCTGTATTCCAGATGGGGTAACAGCTCTAAAAGAGGCTTCAATGACGCCAAGGTGACTTGCACATCAACAACTTTGTGAATCTAATCAGCCGTCCTAACACCGCGATGGCAGTCATCCAGTGGTCCATTTAGTTTGGTTCAGAAGCATCCACTACTGGTGGATAGTCCAATTAGATAATGCCTTAACCGTTCTAGCTTTTTGGGGCTTTGTTAGTTTCAAATGACTTGGTTTGGTTTGGAATTGGGGCCTGTAGGGCAATATTGACTTATTACAAAAACATCCATATCAGTAACAAGACAGAAATGGCCTAAAGAATATGTTGAGCCTGTTTTAAAAAAGGAGTCATGCTCAATATATCTCTCAAAAATCAAATATCGGTTGGGTATCATCGCATCTCAGGGTAATGTTTGAATCCAAAAATCTACTATCTGAACTGAGCTGCGATACATTCTCCATGTGTGTAACTCTCGGTCCAATTTTAGCCCAATAACATTCTGTAAAGCTGCAGCAAAGTTGAATGAAGGCACACAGCGTTTTAGAAAGGCGAAACACAAAGATGTGTTTAAGAGGGTCAAAATTGTGTTTTATTTTTCCACACAAACACGGAATATGCTTCCTTCAACAGTAATGAAAAGCAGACCCCAACCGAGAAGAAGGCTTGTGTTCATGCAATGACACAATTAGTCTTGGATAATGGGGGGGAAAGAGGGGGGGGGGGGGGGTAGAGTAGGAGCAAAGATGAAGGGTGCTTTCAGAGGTCGACGGTTGTGATAACCCTGTGGCATAATCTTTCAAAGCTAAAACAGACACAGTTCTCTGATAGTAATAAAAGAAGGATGAAGGATACAAACAAGTCAAAAGCCTACTGGAATCATGAAGCTGACCCTGTGCTATTGTTTGTCAGTCATCTGCAGAGGAGATGGTGGTGGTATATGGCTAACTGGGGAAAATTAAGTTAGAAGGGATTCTCCCCCGTGTGCAGCGTCAGAAGAATGATGGTATAAGGGGCAGAATACAGACATGTACAGGAAGGAAACATCAGCGGTGACATCCTGTTTGTGTTCATCCTCATCAAAGGGTCATCTTATTCTGGAAGCACTTCATTTGAATCTTCTGTTTGAGGCCATTATCATTATATTCTTCCTGTTCATCAGCCCCTGTCCTCACGCTAAGGGCAGTTCATATTTATTCAGGATAATAACATTGTTCCTTATTATTTTAACACAAACCATGTTCTTTTTTCAAGTAGTTTTGTTGCCTTAACCTAACCAATCGTTTCACAATGCTAACCACAGGGCATTGTGTGTTTCTGCAAGCGGGATAAGTGGCTGATATGAACCATATTAATGAAACTGGGGTTTTTTTTGTTCAGAAACTTCCAATTTCCATGTATCCCGTTGTTTGCAGGAACGTACAATGTCAAAATCTTTAGGAAACATCAGCGGTGACATCCTGTTTGTGTTCATCCTCATCAAAGGGTCATCTTATTCTGGAAGCACGTCATTGGAATCTTCTGTTAGAGGCCATTATCATTATATTCTTCCTGTTCATCAGCCTCTGTCCTCAAGCTCTTGCTCAAAGAATGACCATGGAAACTGTCGGACAGTAATCGGATTAGCCCGGGCACTTGACAGATCATGAGTTCTGTTGGACCACCACTGACTAACTTCTGCTGATACTTCAGTTGGGGTCAACAATATTGTAGAGTATGTAAGATCAGAGATCTGCTTGGAGAGATGAAGAATTATGCTTTTATATCAGGTTATTGCATTTAAATAACACTATCAACACCTTGTCCTTTGCTGAGTTCTGTAGCTGTTGTCGTAATGTTAATGCTTGACCAGTCCCAATTTTACAACATTGTACTTTCTAATGGAAATGCTGCATACAGTACACTGAAAACATCATAAACAGCCTTCTTTAAAGCTGCATTCATTGGGGTTTTTTCCACTGGGGGGGGGGGCAGCAAAATGAGCTACTGTAAACACAACACCTTTATAAAGATTTATCGAGCAGCTTAAATTGAAAGTTCTGTAGTATAATTCCAACAAATTCCTCTAAAAGAGGGTGAGAGGTGTGCTGGATAGGTCAAACAAACAAAGGACTTCTACCCAGGCGACCGCTGTTAGTGTTCTATGGGAAAGTAAATGTTGACTTTATGCTTGTTTCGTAACATTACTTAAGAAAGTCCACTAAGGGCAGTTCATATTTATTCAGGGTAATAACATTGTTCCTTATTATTTTAACACAAACCATGTTCTTTTTTCAAGTAGTTTTGTTGCCTTAACCTAACCAATCGTTTCGCAATGCTAACCACGGGGCATTGTGCGTTTCTGCAAGCGTGATAAGTGGCTGATATGAACCATATTAATAAAACTTGGGTTTTTGGGGTTCAGAAACGTCAAATTGCGACGTATCCCGTGGTTTGCAGAAACGTACAATGTCAACATGTTTTCTGGGTACTGGGTTTTCTCACTGGGAATATCTGTCTGCTGCTCTTGGAAATGAGGTTGAGGTGAACCCTTTCACATTTGAATGAAGCCTGTCCCTCCATTTTGGTTTGCTTTGGCGGCATGTTGGGCTACATCGTGTTGGGTGCACTTTCAAGATATGAAGTCATAAAGCCTAGCCTAAATGCAAACCAGGAATGTTTCAAGTTCTTGGCTGTTTATAATAGCATGTAAAAAAAAATAACTGCATATAAGCAACAATATGACTAACCATTTATATTTATATTTTTAGGTGTCTTCATCTTGTGTTCCAGCAACAAACTATGAGCTGGTGAGTAACACTTTTTGTTTTTTGTTTTAGTAATTGCTTCCATGCTGTACGTGCTCAGCAGGCATTATTGGCTCCTTCCTGGTGTAGATTTATTGCAAACAGGGTCGGAAAGTAACAGCCTCTATCAGCTCCACTAACAAGGTAGTTACCGTTGCACGTAATGAACCATTATCTGGAGGGCCCCTGAGACAAACCTGTGATCTGGGGCTATGTACATGTACTAGAATTTACTCGACCTTTTGCAGTTGTTGTTTTTTTTGTTTTTCTATAAAATTCTAAAACGAGGGATTTTTGGATCTATTAGCTGCTGTGGAACGAAAACAAAAATCAGACAACAAAGGTAAATAAAAAGCCGTGTCCTTGAATCCTCCGTGTCACGGTGACGTCTTTTGGTGTTTGAGTCTGAGTCTGAGTATGAAAGTGATTTTGCAAAGGCAATAAAAACATGCTTGCTCCGTTGCCTTATTTGGTATTGGCATTAGAAGCCGTGTTAGACTTGGAGATTATCAGCTCACTCTCTTTCTCGTATATTGTGTGTTTAAATAGTTTTGGGTGCATGACAAACCAAAGCAAATATCCCCTGCACTTTTCTACGCTCACAGAGAAAATATTTCTGGAAATGTCTTGTTTTTCTTTCATAAAATCTGCAGTGATCAAGCAAGAACATGTTATTATCCTCTGCAGATGCTTTCGCACTAGATGCCGTCTACATGAAGACATCTGTTTTAGATGTGCAGCCGCCTTGGCTGAGCTTTCGGGGCATTTTTGAAAGGGCTGCTCTGCAGACCCGTTGGCCTCCATATGACATAGACATTACACTTCAGTGACTTAACCTGTAGTCTGTTAATGCAGCTACTTCACTGCTGATAGCTCAGACCATTTGTTCTCATGTCAATCAACTTGCAACAAGAAAATGGCACTGCGGTATTCACAACACTGCATTAGACCTTCATAGGCAGACGTAAAATGATAATTTTTTATGACCACATTTGCAGTCGGACAGTGTACAGAAAAATATTTCTGATGCTCAGTGCTAACACAGAATACAATCTGTTCCTCCTCTTAAATTATAGTATGAATAATTATAATAGTATAAAAAAAGGCAGAAGGAAATAGAAGCCGCAGGGCATCTGCCTCCTTTTTATCTCTTTTATTTTGGCTCGCCAACAGGAGTCTCCCCAGAGGCTTTTGACGCGGCATTAAAGGTGCTGATTGCTCTCATAAATGCTGATGAGATGAGGTGTAAAATATTTGTTGGTTTACCTTAGAGGAGACGAAAGAAAACTGCCCCTCAAGGCCCAACAGTGCCCATGCTGTCTGCTTACCTGGTAGCCTAATTACATGCACAGACTCGCCATTGCAAAAATATGAGATATAATAATAAAGATGTGGACTGAACGCACCGGAACTAGAGTTAGGGTAAGGAACTGCCGTGCTGTATTCAAGTTCCATGAAGGTACATATTACAAATATTAATAATTCAGTGTACTTGTGCGTACAGTACGTGTCAGCCCTCTGGTGGCTCTGTATCACGGGAACTGAATTACGCCGTTTGTGTTCGTGTGTGGACGTGCGAGCCTGCATGCCTTCGAGCGTTCCCAGCTGCAGCCGTCCAGCCGGAGGTGTGTGTCAGCTCTCCTCAGCCCCTTGTTTGGTGAATTCCTCCGCACACACTCCGAGACCAACATGATTTACCGCCCCACTCAGGTGCAGACTGATTGCAACGTCGGCCATATATTAACTTAGTTGGGGGAAAAATGTTTGGGAAAAAACCTTTTCTTTTGAGAATCCAGACTCCAGAATCTTTATTGCCGGATGATAATATTCCACAATAACAAGTACTGCCTTTTGATTTCACTGTTTTAATTTGTCTAAGATGTGTTATGTATAATTTTTAGCAAGACAAAAGTAAAAAAAAAAAGCAAAAAAGCAATAGTTATATTCGCTTGTAAATGTCCCTAGATGGTGCTCAATAAGGAATTCATAACATATCTATTGCCTCCACACGCCTCTCAACATCAAAATGATCGAGCTGGTGGCTAGAAGCCAACAGTGAAAAAAAAAGAGCACTGTTTGTCTGTTCTGGGCTACTGTAGTAACATTGCGGACTCCGTGAAGAGGACCTGCTCCCTACGTAGAGATGAAGGACTCATTAGGAAAACGCAACAATTCTTAGTTTCAGGTGATTGAATTTTACATTATCTTCCATTTCTGCTAATAGGTCCCACTGAAATGCTACACACTGGCCCTTTAACTGCACCAGCATGAACGAGTAAAATTAGTGTAATTACGAAATTAGCGGCCTCTTAGTCCTGTTTTAAATATAGTATCTTTACTGTAGTTACTAACTACAGAGTATACAGAGTGAATTTGGAAACATCCCTCTGTGGGAAACTGATGCCAACTGGCAGCCCGTTTATTGTAATTGATGATATGTGGTTGGAAGATCCCATCCAACGGCGATGATGACAGAAGTGACTACCCCCGACCAGAGCCTTGCCATTGGATGTGCGCAACGGGCTGTAAAGCATGCTGGGAGCATTCCTCAGATGTGCCCTCATGTCGAGCCAGCTCCGCTAGGAATGGGTTTTATTTTGCCCCAAAAAAACAAAGCCTGCTTGATGGAGAAGGAGAGGGAGAGAGAGAAATCAAGGTGACGTAGACTGCTCATCTGAACACATGCCCCCCCAGAAACACACATAAAGAATGCATGCACCCACTAGCAAAGATATGCACACACACTCAGAAAACCATAAACCACGGACACCTACGTCATCCAGTTTCTTTTTATATATATATATATAGCTCTTGTGTAGTGGGGGAACAGGGCCAGGACATTGCTGAGTAATGAGTAACTGCAGGGCAAAGATGGTCTAGATGTGGTCCAATTAGCGCTGTGTTTAGAAGCACACATATTTCTCCGATGTGCCCTGTATTACGCTGTGTATACAAGCACCAACCAGGCATCCTGTACCGATATACAGTATGATCCCACTTCCCTGGGAATGTACAAAACCAGGCCATGAAAAACCTGTTTAATATTGAGCTGAAGAGCCAGGCGTCATACGTAAGTGTTTTTTATGTGTTTTACGTGATGATCCAGCATTACCTAGTGTGTATATATCTATACATTACATCATCCCGAAGGATGCGCTACAAAGAACTGGACGTCATGGTAAATTCTTTTCCCTGCAGGCATCCACATCCAAAGATAGAATGATTTAAGTGCTGGGTCAAAGTGAGAAAGTCCCTTTGATGCATTTCTTCCATTTTATTTGAAACGAGTAATGATCCAAATGCACTCAGCCCTCACTCCTCCATTAATTGACAGAGCTTTTATTAGACAATTACCTAAAAGGAGGCAATTCGTTAAGGGTTTCTGAAGCAGAGCAACCACTGCACATTTTTCTGAAAACCCTCGTAAAAGAATCTTCAAACTCAACGCTTTTTTTTTCTCCTTTACTTTTAATTGCTGTAACTCGTAGTTTGTGCATGTTTATGTCCTTGTTTTTATGCATTGTCCATTTTGAAAATTGCTATTTTATACAAATGAAGATCACTTCACTCCCAAGCTAATTTTTCGTTCTTCATCAAACACACAATTTGCGAACACACTTGTGATTTATACGGTTGAAGTAACCCGGCCTGTCAGTTTACATTGCAGAATTACAAGCAAACAGTAGCTTGTAAACTGCAGTTTTATGAAGTCATCCTACACAGTTAGGTGTTGCAGTAGCAGAATAACCCCAGTCCTATCCGCTATGACCAATTATCATAATGGACTACTCTGCACGCTAGGCTGTAATTATCCCTCTGTAGCGTTCCCACCAGCGTTGGAAAAGTCCAGTATTAAGACACATTGGTTCAGACTGTGGTCACCTTCAGGCTTCTTAGTAGTCAGGCTCTCCCGACTTTAGTAACTGCTGGTTAAGAAATGCTAACGTCTTCCTCCTTATACCCAACCCTTTCATTTCGGTGTCGTTTGAGATGTTTCTTCTAGTAAAAAGTAATGTTGTTTACTCAGAGAAAGACTTTTCACAGTGAGGTTATTTAGTGCCACTCACGCTTTACTAATACCTTGCTCATCTGTCCAAATAAAAGCGACTGTCCTCAGCAGAAAAACAACAGCATTGGTTGTTTGTCCAAATCTCTAAAATTGCCCATGTTTTACTGACGAGGACCTTTTGTGGCTGCAAATTATGACGGTTGTCTCGCAGTTGCAAAGGCGGAGCAGTATGACGTTGGTACAGACACAACGTCATAGGTGGTTTTTCTGTACAGTGAGACTTAGTCCGAGCAGTCAGTTTCTTCCCCTGAACTAAGTGAGACGTCTTTAGCCGTGTAAGCAGCACGGCTTTAGGAATGGCTGTGTCGGTCCACCACTTTGGTCCAGTTTGAAATATCTATGTTTTCACAGTGGAGAGAATGAATTCTTCTGACTTTCTGCAGCGCCACCATGAGGTTGCCATTCGTGATGTTGAGTGAAATGTCTCGACAACTATTGGACAGTTTACCAAGATATTTAGTACAAATAGTCAGATCCTCCAAAGGACGAATTGTAATGTTGGTGATTCCTTAGCTTTTCAACTTGTGCCCATCATCACGTCAAAGTTTTAATTTGTCTTGGTTTATTTATCAAATATTGCAAAGAGTTACAAAATGTTAGCATGCTAACACGCAAAATTTGGATGGATGGATGGATGGATGGATAGATAAAAAGATGCCTGCCCAGTCTGCATGCTTGTAATGGCCAGGTGAATGCAGCAAGCATGAATTGGGCTTTACTTCAGGATCCTCTTGGTGACAGGATCCTCACCAAGACCGCAGAAAGAGCGACAGACTTTGATCCAAACTTGACATAGAGGCTAAACCGTGGGATTACAACTTCCGGGTCCGTCACATGATGCCATGGAAGTCCAAAAGTAAATTGACTTCTCAATAAAAACACATAGTCCTTGTTATTTATAATTATCCATATAGGAAAACGTTTCCCGAGACTGAGGGCTGGTAGGCGGGGGTTAAACGTAACGCCAGTGCGCTTGCTCTCAGGGACACATGGATGCAGGAGATCACTTCTTGAAAGTCACATTTCTTTTGCTTCTTGTGCCACTGAGCAACTTTCATAGGAATCAATGGGGCCCCGCCCCCAACGCTGTATCTAGTTCTCTTTAAACATTCATGGTCCTAACCCACAGAGCAGAAGCTAATCCGACACAGACATACAACCTATTTTGTCCTTTGGGTTATTAACCACATTACATACATATGGTCTATTGTTATAAATAATGAATCATTGCATATTATACAGAACATCTCACAGCTCAGATTTCACAGGCATGAAAAGTTCAGCCAGGCCGATGAAATAAAAGAAAATATTGCAGTGATGAAGTACAGTAGTCTAGATAAGGCTTTCACAATTCCCTTTTCCCCGGGCTATTTACATGATGCTTCTGAGTTATTACCATATTGGGACATATGCAGAGTTAAGAAAAAGCGATTAGTGCGGTAGGTGTGTGTGTGCTTGTAGGTGTGACTGAGTAGACCCTGTCCACACACACACACACACACACACACATACACACACACACACACACACACACACACACAAACACACAAACACACAAACACACAGACTCAAGGAGTAAAAATACTTGGCAGATTCCTTCAGAGAGTCCCTCCTCTCACATGTTGCAGAAGGCTTTTGGTTACATAACAGAGTGAGCGGTCAGGTCCGTATCAGTAGGAGCAGGGACAGGCGGGCTGAGAAACACAGAGAAGGCAGAGGTGGTTTAGGGTCACAGGCGGCTCAGGGTTTTTTCCCACAGCGAGGCCGTCCACTCCACTCTCCCCTCGTCCTAAGGGATCCCTGGCATTTTAGAAGCCCCCACTCCCCTCCTCCCTACCTCATGGGGGGTGGGAAAGGGAACAAGCATACACACTCCAACCCGAACCCTAACCCTGGATACATCAGGCCCACACAGCCCCTCCTTCCTCAGCACCATGTTTACATTTCTGGGACATGGCTGTGTGAACGCTGCAGATGAAGGACCACGGAGCATGAGAGAGGAACAGCTGTGTGTGTGTGTGTGTGTGTGTGTGTGTTTTTACTTGTGTGTTATTGAGGATGATGAAGTAGTAGAGCTGGGCCGAGGTATTTTAAAATGTATCATGTTGTTATAAATATAACCACATTGTGTTGGAGATTTTTTTTTTTTTACAAAATTCAGTTATCCAAATGAATGATTCAAGGGAAATTGGGATTAAATAAAATAAAATAAAAAATGACATATTTGAGGTTTTGTCATAATGCATAGTGGGAGACAGTTTGATTATTTTGTTGTCTGTTTGTATGTTGTTATATCAATAACAGAAGCATTTCTGAATGAATATGGTATTGATTTGTATTTACCTGGCCCTAGGTGATGGTGTTCCTCATGAAGAGAAATGTGTACTTGTAAATACTGTGCATTTGTGTATGTCACACGTTTTCTGCATCTGGGAAAGCCGAATGTCTGGATGATTTACAGGGAAAACTGCGGCCTTTGCAGGGCGACCTGTCATTTCTGAACATCGCGTTTTCAACATTACATTACGTTTGGCTCTGGGACAGCTCTCGTGAGGCAGGATTGCCTTTTTAGGCAGCCACTAGAGGGGAAAACATTTTTTTCAAGGGTCTTGCCAAACAGCTGCACTTTTACTTTGAAGGCAAACAAATACATTCACAGTTTTCACCCACTTCCAAAAAATAGAGAAACGCAGGAAGCTCTGCTGAAGTAATGAGCATTAGGAATACTTTACATTTACCTTCAGCTTCGTCGGTGGCACAGCGGTTGCTGTTTCCATCAACTGTGTGTTACAATGTCTAAAGGACTGAGGCTTCAGGTGAACCATCATTATATCAACTAGCGTCAAGGCCTGTAGTTTGTGTTTATTCCCACTAGGAGGCACTGTTGGACATGTCAGTCTGTGACACCCACTTTGATGGATGGTGTTTGACACATAGGGGCAACTCACAATACCGGAACATAATGACAGTCAGAGGTAGTATTTTAAAGCTCATTCAATATGTATTTATTCTGACAAGTAACCAGAACTGCTGTAACCCCAGACAGAGGATTACAACATGATCCGAATGTATTTGCAAACGAAAACTCATTTTGCGACTGATCCAGAGTCAGCCGCAACTTCAAGTGACATCTCAGAAGAACAAAACCCTTTTTGGGGGATTTGATTCATTTTCTCAGCCTGCGCTGTTTTGGGAATCGTAATCAGGGCTGGAATCAGTAGCCTACATAAGAAAACACTGTCAAAAAGATGTGTTTTCTCCTTCCTGTTTTTAAGGATGCATCTCATTCCCCTGCAAATTAGGCCCATTGCCTGTGATTTAGTGCAACATGGCTCGCACATTTAGCTTTTCATCCTCTCATGTCATCACCGGTGAGGAATGTGGCATCAAGTCCATCAAGGCACGTCTGAGGCTGCTGCCAAGCTCTCAGTGTGGGCGATTGTCCAAAAGGCAGCAGAGTGTAAACATAGGTGTGGAGCTGGTGCGTAGCAGCAGTGCTGCCAGTACAGATGGTATGTGTGTGTGTGTGTGTGTGTGTGTGTGTGTGTGTTTTTAAGTTTCCAAAGAATTGTCTTAAAACTACATGGGGCCATTCAGGGTTGAAGGTTGTAGGTGCGGGGGAGAGGAGAGGATGAGTGGCACTCGGCGCACACCGTTGGTCTGACTCACACACACACACACACGCACACACACACGCATACGCACACACGCACACACACACACACACACACACACACACACACACACACACACACACACACACACACACACACACACACACGCGCGCGCACACACACACACAAGGTTATACTCTGGAAACAACAGCGGAGCATCCCGTGTGTGGTTTGTGACACTCACACCCAACAGACACGCAATCGCGTACATGTATTGTGTACATATACGGTGAAGCTATGAATAATAATGGAAGGGGGTTTTTCTTTCATTCTCCTCAGTTTCACGCGCGCTCAGCTCACCGACCGAACGTAAACACTGAGTCGTTCCAACAGTCGCAATCGATGCCGTCTGCCTCCTCTCGCAGAGAAACACTCCCTCGTCTCAAACCCACACTCATGGCACCCAAAGCGGTGACTTTAACCGCTCCGCCGGCCGCGCCGCGCCGGCCGTGCCGAGCCAAATGGGCTGTGTCTCGAGTTCTAAAGATGCACAGCTGTATATTTAGCCCCGGGTCATTTCCCCCCGGAGGCCCTGCCTTGGGTTACGTTTTTCCCCGCCACTCAGGGGGGGAAAACTCCCAGCGTGCTATAGCTACCTCTGCCTCCCTAAAGGAGCGGGCTATAATTTGGTGGATTGGTCAAAGGAGCCACTGTGCTCATGTGAAAGGAAGCACATGCTCCGCCGTTGGAAGAGATAAAGAGCTTTGGGTGAAAGTCACACTCGGCCGCGATGTGCTGAGAGACGGACACGTGGCCTTGTCGATGCTCTCTCATCATCCGTTTGTTTTTTTTTACATGCGACAGTTTTTTTTTCACAGCACTTGAACATGAGTAACAAAGCAGACCCAGACGTGTTGCATCTAATTATAGCTCGTCTGCGAATAAGCTGTGGATTGTATTCTTGAAGGGGCGATGTGGGCGGTTTGAACGGGTAATGCAGGGAAATTCCAATTCATCACGACTTGGAGCTCATTTTTATAGGTTTTTCTATAATTCTGTTCGGCAATAAAAATCTGTGTGCTCACCGTCTTAGATTAGGAACACTAGTGGCATCATTAAAAAGAAGTGAGATGGGGGCAGGCTGAAAACAAACCTTTACGTTAGCTCAACTTATTTGGAGGCGAACAGTGATTACGCTTTTTTTTGTTCTTGTTGTTTATTTTGTTTTCACTCTGGGCTGCATGTTTTGGATGAAAGCTGCAATATGAATAAGTACATAAAGTGGAGTTAAACAAGAGTCTGTCGTTATCTAGTTAGCACCCACAGATTTAACGGCGATGCTCCTATGGTATTGCTGTTGTAACCAGCTAGCTATCATGCCGGCAAAACAAGTTTATTTTATGGCAGATAAGAGGTCTAATGTGAGTGGTGTGATATCCAAACAGTTACTGACTTACTTTTATTTTATTTTGGTTGTGATGCTCTTGTTGTAATCTCTGCCAAGGTGATCTGCGCTGAATCAAAAGAGGTTGAATCTGGCTACGCTGGCTTCTCGTGTTTGTGTGATTTAAATGTAGCGAAGTCTCCATGTCCCCAAATCTCAGCTTTTACTTTGGTGAATTAAATGTTATAATGTTCCTTCAGCTGATCTATAAGCAGTAGAACAACGACAGTTGTCCAGAATGGAGGCCAGTATCAGTAAACTGTGACAGAATACAGATGTTGAAGTGACATTTTTTTTATTATTGGTTTTGATCAATAAGAACTCTTTCTATGGAGCAGGAATTACTGACCTTGTTTTCCTTACAAGCAAAATGTTATCATACTGTTCGGCTATTATTATGTCCGTTATTATTTTGCTACCACATGGGAGATCAACAGCCTGTATTTAGCTCCTCATGAGAACAAATGCAACATGATGCTCATCCGACTTGGCTTTAGGGGGGGGGGGAGGGCATGGCTCTAAGCTAGGGACAGGGCAAGGAGCCAGAAAAACCAGAGTATCTGCAATGAATAATGTTTTTTCACCCTTTCAAGTTGATTACTATCTAATCAATACCCAACGATGCAGAAATAAACTCTGGAAATGCCAGGTCTGTGTTTTCAGTCTCCCTGCACGTGTTGCAAAGCTACATACTGAACAATCTTTTCTTTTTCTTTTCTCTTCTTTACTCTCACGTCATTTGTAATTATGTTTGAAGACCCTACTGGAGTCTGCAACAATCTGCCTTGTGGTGGTGTGGCTAACATTTGGCTGTTGTTATGACGATAGCTACTTTTGTTGCACAGTATCTTAGAAATAATTGCGATAAATTATATTATGGTCATTTTAAGACTGTTGTATGCCACTGAAATATATATAAATATATGTATGTATATATATATATATATATATAACCACATAACCAAACCAATAAATAAAATGGACTCTGGCTCTTTATGCAATGTCCAAGCCTTATAATGTCCGGGGAAAAACCCTGCTTTTTATTCTTGCATGTTGGCAAAAATGTACAAACATGTAAACACAAAAAAATGATCAAGGTCATGTCCATATATCATCATATCATAAGTTACTGACATAAATTGGTGGAGAACTCTATTCCCCTCATAACATTGATGAGACCGTTTGCTGTAAGTCAACAGCATGTATTAGCTGGACTCTGAACACAGTCACGGGCCTTGAGATTATGTCCTTGAGTCGGAAACGCCACCATGACGCAGCAAATCCTCATCATTTGAGTATATGAAGTGGTCTATAAAACAGCCTATAAAAGCTGGCTTTGAATTGATTCGCCAGAGATTTTGCACGGCTTGCAAGAATTGTCTTGATTTGAAGAAGAAAAAAACGTCTTTGATACAATTCCTTGCCTCGGAGCTACAGTTCCCCCTCGAATGTTCCCTTTGATGAGGGCGAAGAGAAACGGCAGACACTTCCTCCGTGGACTATTTTGCTGATGCACAACTTCCCAGGCTTTCTCATGCTTTCTGAATTAGCCAGATCGACGACGCTCAAAGCATGTAAATGGCACACACACACACACACACACACACACACACACACACACACACACACACACACACACTCACTCACTCAAGCCATCTGGCTGCAATTGTAACAAGCGGAAACGCACATGTTAGAATACATCAATGTGAGAATTGTTTGTGTCTGTGTGTGTGTTTTTCTGGGTGTCCACACAATAGGCTCTATTTGTGTGAGAATGCCTGCGGCTGCAGATTTTGACCTCTGAGCGAATCCACAGTCTGCATTTAGAGGCTCAAACATCGGTCTGGTGTTTCCTTTTGCCTTCATTCCTTGAAGCAACTCTGTCTTCCACTTGTCTAATGTACAACAATGAACCGCAGCTACACACCCACCTGGAGAAAGCAGATAGTCACGATCTGACATTAAGTACAAATTCACAACTGCGTTGCCATGGCATTGTATTATTCATTTAATCATCATTCCCTTTATTCTTGGGTTGTCTTTAAAGGTTGTAAGTTGGTATGTCACTGGTTGGGATGATTCCAAAGTCTCTCTCTCTCTCTCTCTCTCTCTCTCTCTCTCTCTCTCTCTCTCTCTCTCTGGTTGGTGGTTTGCTCTGGGCGTTTAGTCTATATTCTGGGGCCTGCACAGCCAGACTATAATTTACCCTTTGCGTTTACTGTTTATATACTCCACTGATGCTTTCTCTAGAAGCAGAGCATCCTTGGTGTCACGGTGCAGCTCTCCGTGTGTTTACTGTCCAGGAGGAGGCCTCCACTGTTGGTACTTTCATCCAAATTACAGTCTAGTGATACTACATTTTTTTTTGTTATTGTCTGTGTATCCAAAGCCTGATGTACAACGTTGACATGGACACTAATATTTCCACTTTTTATACCGAATATGATAATATTCTGAATTTGATACAGGTCATGTAAATCTTGGGATTAAGGCTTTATTTTGAATAAAGTACTTTGCGATTAAGACATATGCGATATGCCGACATGAATCAGGTTTGGGAGTGTTCTTTGGACATGTACGCAGGTCATTTGGAATATGCATCTCAATGAGGGTTTTTACTACAGTCTGCGACACACAGCCTCTCGCCCGTCTACGGCCAGCTCTGTGCGAGGAGTTATCATAGTTTATTATAAACCTGTTGATAACTTCACATTTTTTTTTTTAAATTTAATACATTTCATCCAAATTTGAAATAAAGCTTAGAATCTGACCAACTTTTTACAATCCTATGTGCTGCTTTTGGTTGATATTGAGAAGCTGTTGAGATTCAAATAACCCCTGCCACCTTTTGACAATTACTCAAATCTCCATGACAACAAAGCAGCCAGGAGTCAATGATATACCACATTTATTGCTCTATACGAGGAAGGTCTACAGAGACGGGGATCAGCACGACTGATCAAACTCCGACTTTACATCCCGGCTGGTCAGTCATTTGTCGGAGAGACCAATGTCCAATATATACAGTTCTGCTGCAATGAAAAGTGATTCTGGTCACTTGCTGTCCTCTCTGCCACACACACACACACACACACACACACAGACACACACACACACACACATATATATACAGCTTGCACTGAATCTGTTATGTTAAGTAACATCTGTGCCTGTGTGGTAGTCTGCAGTTCGCCAAGCCCACACATGCTCATGACATCATGGATCGCTCTGATGTTTTCTTCTTCTGCTCCCTGCCATGAACCCCTCTCTTTATCTCCATCTCATCGCCCTCTGTACCCAACACCCAGCCGGCCCTGACTCTGCATCCACCCACTCCTCGCTGTCTTTCATTTCATCTCTTCTCCGTCTTTCTCCTTTTCCCTATCTCTCCATGTCCCCTATCCCCTATTCCTCTCTCTCTCTCTCTCTCTGTCTCTCTCTCTCGCTCTGTCCATAGCTGTATATGGCATTGGAAAAGAGAGTTCCACGGATGGACTCTCTGGTCTTGGCTAATGGAAGCAGACTTGTCTCTTTGTGTAAATATTTGCACAGAGGGATTATAGATGGTCCCACGCATTCAAGGTGGAGCCCCTCTCTGCTCCAGGCCACATTAGGGCAAAGAATGGCGCTGAGCGTAGCTTGGACGTAGCACTAGGGGAGATGACGACGTGACATAACGCAACATGAGATTTTGCGATATGAAGTGTTGCAGGTATTGACCTACTTTCCCTTTTTCTTCCTTATCTCTGTCTTTTCTCTGAACAGGCGCCGGGCAGTGACCTCCCTCTCAAACATGTAGACACCATGGTGAGTTTCAACTTGCTTCACTTGCTGGTTTTTTTTTCCGCAGGTCCAGCCATCTCTTTCGCTTCGATTACTGAACTGAATGAGCAGATTAGTCTGCCTCTATGACAATGGCAGACAGATCACCTGTTGGATGTGGGAGGGGTATTAAGTGTGAGTGGATAGAGGCGTTCCAGCTGGCGTGAAATGACAGCCGCGCTTCATTCACAGCAAAAGCTCTTTAAAACAGTTAAAACTTTTCTCAATTAGAGCAACTTCAGGTGTACACTTGATACGTTACAGAGTCTACAAATCATTGTTTAATTTCTCCCTCTGAAGTATGGGTTATGGTTAGGAGTTTGGACTGGCCTTGTCATCGTGCAAATCCAATTTTCTGCCCAACTCGTGGAGTTTGCAACAACAGCACGTCCAATGTTCGCATCAAAAACAAAGCCAGCTTTTTGTGCGAGATGACGACCAACTCATCAAACTGTCTTACTGGTAACTCAAGTGTTAAAAAAGGACGATGAGGTATTTCTGAGCTGGGAATCCAGCCAGGCTGCTGATTCTGTTCCCATCAGACCTGTTTTCTAAACGTCAGACAGCGAGGCCATCGCGCTGTGTGATTAGCTGCTGATTCTGTGAGCAGGAGGATTTGTCAGTGCCATTTAATGTGAAGCTTTCTATCTGTGCCTCTTGGGTGCATACACACATGCTGGAAGGTCAAAGGTCAAGGTCAGCTACAGAGTGCAGATGGTCCACAAGTTCATCAACAAACTCAGGTTTTGGAAACTAAAAACAAATTTCAGATAGACAAGATATTTGACATATATCACTCTATGACATGAGTGTATCATTTATTTATTACTTAAACATGATAACAGTGTTTAAGGTGTTTAATTACCTTGACTATTGCTTAAATAATAGAAATATTTGGAAAAAATAATGTTTTAAAGCGGGGTTGTTGGTAAATTGTTGCTGTATGGCATCAATGCACAATTGTGGAAAGTCTTTTTTCCTATTTAATTTGATTTATTTAAATGGTAATGGTAAATGGACTGTACTTGTATAACACTTTTCTAGTCTTCCGACCATTTCAAAGTACTTTAACACTACATGACATCATTCATACACTGATGGGAGGAGCTACCATGCAAGGTGCCACTTGCCCAGTATACATTCATACCACATTCACAGCTACGGGAGCAATTTGGGGTTAAGTGTCTTTCCCAAGGACACGTCGACATGGACTACCGGAGCCGGGGATCGAACCGCCGATCCTCCTCTTGTTGAAGGACGACCCTGCGCTACCAATGAGCCACATTTCCCCCGAATCATTTCCATTCAATATCATTCATTTATTTCAATCCTATTCACATTACATTCTCCATTCTGACCCGCTATCCCCCCTTGTACTCGAAGAAGCAGTTCCTCTCTTGGGTGGAGCAAAGGAACACGGCACTCTTGGAGCACCTGCTCCTACATCTTGGCATCTCCCCTTCTCGTTAGCTTGCAGGGCCGGTGGTCTGTGTTGTCCCTTCTGACCGGATCAGGTGGCACAATGCTGTGGCACTTCATTATTCGCACATAGTTGCCACACAGCAACAAATGCGTTTTACCATTTCACAAAAGACACAGATCACATCTAGACTGCTTTAATGATGATGAATGAATGATTCAGAGTGAACTTACCCCAGATAGTTTGTCTTGAAGGAATTTAGCCTAAATATTTGGGAGCCCTCAGATAGTGACCTTCTCAATGACACGTGTTCATGGAAAAAGTACGTCTGTCTTTCAAAAAAAAGATCCCCATTTCACAACTAAACAATAAAACATGGATTCATATTACTGTCAATTTATTAAAGTTGAACTAAAGTAAGTTAGATTAGTAGTTGATTACGAACAATGCATTTGCCTTCTACAGTATCTGTGCATGGCAACAACAGCATAGTCCAAGTTAGGGATATATTGTGGTTAAATAAATAGATTGTGGTTAAATAAAATAACCAGATAAATAAAAAAAGATATAAAAAAGTATGAGTCAGATAAGGGTACGGTTAGTAAACTAAAAGTCTTGGTTCAGCTTTCAAAAAGATTGTAGTTAGGGTTAATAAAACGATAATCACCGGTCTTGTGAAGGGTGGGGGGGTGGCGGGGGGTGGTCGGGGTATCTCTGTTCTCCTGCATCAAAGTTGGATATGTTAAACTGCCCTCCACCACCCAAACCGCCCCACCCTTACTTTTCGCTGGATATGGGGGACCACTTCCTGCTCTGGGACATAAATGAATGGTCTGAATGACACAGGCACAAGTACAGCAGCAGATATGAACCACTTCTGAAGTCCTCTCATCTCTGATTTTACCATTAAAATCCTGAGTCTCGCTTCTGTGAGGAAACATACCGTATGCTTTATTACTGGCCCGCGCCACATTTAGCCTGCTGCAACATGTAATTTGTTGCTATACATATTGGACAATAAATGGAATCAGAATTATTTAACAAGGACGCATCCTTGAACATTGGGCACTATACATCATTACTGTGTCGGGCTTTCACCATGGACTCCAGCGTAGACAGCCCCAGGGAGTGATGGGTAATTGGACACACATGACTTGTTCTATGATATCACCCCCGAGCCTACATATGGTTGTTTTGGAAATAGCGGATGAACTTTAATGAAGTAGTTATCGTGGCTTCAGGGTAAAGACTCCCGCCTCCATATGTGCATGTTGGGTGAACACACACAACAATTAGAGCGCACATGTTTGCCTTGGAATCAGCCCTGGTCGTCTATGACACAACTTCCTGTGAGTTGTATTTTGTCTGGGAAAGGAAGGATCAAGTAACCGATTTAGATTTACCACCCAAAGCCGCGTGGCCACTTTCTCCACAAGGATCAAAATGTGTGTGTCTGACTGCTTTTATTGGCATCCCCCCGTGTTGTTCTTCACTTTTCTCATCCAGTGTAGTGCAGAAGAGCACACACTTGCTCCCCCGTCATGCGGGAGCTTTATTTCGGACAGTTTTTTTTGCACGGCTCGTGAGTTTTCCCTCTCAGGTCATAATTTGGTCTCCAACCTTAACTAAGGGGTGGGGCCTGGAACACGCAGTGATTATACGTGTGTGTGATTGAGTGAGTTTGCGTTTCAGGCATAAGCCGCGGGATCACGTCTGCACGGCCCGCATGCGTTGGGAGAGCCCATATTGCGTGAGTGCGTGTCCGTGTGTGCGAGTGCAGCTGCTACTGTCTGGTCATGGGCATTGGCTGCCGCGGTGAGGCTGTGACGTCTGGGAGATGTTTGCCCCTCGCCTCGGAGCATCGAAACGACGAGTCTTATGACTCGCTTCGCTTGCTTCAGTGGATCAGTTTGTACCCTGGTGTTTATCTGCTTCTTTGCTTTGTTGACTCCTTTCAGTAAGCTTTTAACTTATTTGAGATTTGACTGCACCTTTTTAAAAAAAAAAGTTAAGATGTTTCACGTGCCAATTCTTCTTTGTTTGCTCAGGCTTGGTGATTTTTTTTCTCTTTTTTTTGTATTTGTGACTGAAAGGTGAGGAAATGACAGGAAAGAGAGGGACGTTTAGAATACACATAGTATTTAGAAATACTCAAATGTGATAGAAACACTATACACTTCACAAAAACAGTTAAATCCTGTGTAAAAAAAACTCAAGTGGTTTTAAGGTCAGAATAAGATTCACACACAGATACAGACACAAACATGTTTGCAAAGTGACATTTGACCAGCCGTGACTTCACACACAGTGGTGTGGTGAAGAGCTCCGATCAGCTGATTTGTGTGCGCTTGTGTTTGTGTGTACCAACATGCAGCAGAGCCCAGATGTTTGCCTCAGGAGACGGAAAGGGTTAGCAGTTGCAATTTAGATCCGTCCGCAGATGAGAAGGAGGCAGAGAGGGAGGGAAAAGTTGAATATGAGGGGGAGAGATAACGTGATGGGAGGCTGAGTGGGAGGGGGGAGGGGGGAGGGTGGCCACCACCACACACACAGACGGAGAGGGAGAGAAGGAAGGGAGAAGACAGAGCGGACACAGAAGACAGAAAACAAGGAGCGTTGTTGAGGAGTCTGGTCTCAGCCGGTGCATGAAGTGGCCTCACTGCAGGCAACTACGGCCCGAAATAGATCTTTTTTTTCTTCTTCGTCTTCCTCTTCTGCTGTCAGAGAAAAAGGGAGAGGTTTCACTGGGGGAAACTTCACTGCCGGACAGAGAGCAGTGAGAGAGGCAGAGGGAGCTCTCCAGAGATGAACCGAGGAGGGTCTTTGAGAAGGCGGCTCTCCTCTCTGAGGGGGGCATGGCGATGGAGTACGGGCCACCTTTTCCGGAAGGTAGGACGCGGTGGAGGAGCGAATGGATGGATGGATTTAGTCAACACGGGTCCCGTTCTTGTCTGCTTCTTCATCGCTTGTTTTTTCTTCTTCTTTGTTATAGAGCAGTTTCTCTCGTGTCCTTCGCGGACTTTTACCAGCCCCCAACGTCTTTCACCCTGCCCCCCCTCGCTCCCTCTTGCTCAGATGGTTAATTTGAATGGCCTGCTTGTAAAGTCAACCTCCACAGATGGTTTTCATCTGGAAACAGGCCTGCTGGACCCCCCACTCCAGTTCCTACCTCCCCCTCCCACTCCCCCTCCTCCTCCTCACCCGCTACCCCCCACCCCTTCTTCTTCCCAACACAAGTTCTCAAAGGAGAGTAACAGGTCTTTGGGTGCGGATTGTGTGATGTTCAGGAGCTAATGTTTTCCACTTTAAATAGCTTAGAAGCTGGCCTCATCGATAGTCATGGCTAAACAGTACACTCCATTCATAGAATCACAGCACTTGAACATCACGTCTTTCAGTTTGTCAATGACAGCATTAGAGTGAGAGAAAGTTATCGTCTCATTACTGACCGTAGCTTCACTGCGACACGTTTATTTTCCCAGATGGTTGCACTTTAACACACATGTTGTCGCTCATAAAATGCTCTACACGCCAATTCAGACTAATCTGAAGCAAACACTGTGAATTTATTGCCATCTTTGCAGCTCAATATAAACACCATCTCCTCAAAACTCTCCCCCCCACTCTCTAATTAAGGTATTTGTTTGCATTCTGGTTGACGTGGTGGCACTTTGTAATGCGCGTTGTCGTCCAACGAACAGGATTTCTCCGACATGTTTTACCTTGTCATAAAAAAATCACCTCACAGCGGTCCTTTTTAAGAGGACTTTGGGCTTTCCCTGACTTTCATGCTCAACAAGTTTCACATCTCCAATCAACACAAGCCCTCCAAAGCCGTCTTCGTCCTCCGAGTCTGTCTCTGAACTCTCTTTTAGGCCGTTTCTTGCTCATTCATCTCTGTCCTCCTCTGGCGACTGCACTTTATAGCCCCTGGCAACATACTGAAACGTTTAGGCCAAAGCGCAGAAAGAAAATGGGGGATTTGCTTTGTGTCGCCTCAGTCCCGCCACGGACTCATGTGAATACTCACCATGTAAGAGGGAGCAAAGGAATGGCGCCTAGAATTTGTTGAAATGAAGTGGATTTGCTGGGACAGAAAAGAATATTGGCAAACACTGTCGTCTAACTCATTTATGTCTGCGTTTGTGCCCGTATATGTATGAGTATTCATTCAGTAAGAATGAATCTGAACACAAATTAAATCAATGTGTGTTATATTGGGAGATCTTTCCTTTTTAATAAATCAAAGCATTTTTTGCAAGAAATAGTCAAACTGCAGGAATGCGTGCACCTTTTTACTGCGATATCAGTATCAGAAATACCTAAAATGCTGGATTGAGTATCAGTGAGTATGCTAGTCTATGCAGCGATCCGATATCATGTTATCATATAATTTATGAGCTCATTTACACGACACAGGATAAACAACATAACGTGTCACTCGCTACCCGATCCGAACATCCTGCCTGATCGATACTGTGCATGTGCAACTCATATCAATCACATCCATATAGGGTTAGTAGTATACAGCTGTTACTGATAGTAATATTTATATTTTCAATACATTGGTATCGGGTTGGTACTTGGGATCGGTCGATGCGCAAATTCAGGTTTTGGAATTGATACAAAAAAATGTATATCGAAACATCTCTAGTGAAAACAAGCCAACAGACTTTGTTTCCTCAGAACATAGGTGGTGCTAAACTAGTGGCTAGATAAGGCTATAGCCCCACCAACAATTACATTTTTTCCCCCTTTAGACCCACCAAGAAATTACAATCAACAACAACTTTCTACCTATCAAGGTCAGGAAAATATAAGGTTGGAGCGCCACCACAGAGTTAGGGCTCATAGACTCAATTAAAAACAAAAAAAGTTACAGAACTGCATTCAACTTCCTTGCTAGCTAGTTTGCGAGAACTAGCGCTCCAGGAATGCTAAGTATGGGGCATCCTTAGAAATTCACAAACTTATTTTTATTGTTGCAACTTTTTACAGCTGGCTTGTAATTTTGCAATTTTACTCGTAATGTAAAATGGTTGCTGATTTGGAGGATTGTTTTGGGGGAAAAACTGCCACAAATGTTAGCATTTTTAGCTGCAACAACCACATTGGAACTCACATGATTAACTACACACATGGATGCTGGTTCCGTTGGTTCGAATGTGTTCTCTGACAGACAGTCAGGCGTTAGGAGAGCAGAGCAGGCTGAAACACATCCAGGGAGGCGAGCGGGGCTCTTGCCACCGATGCTCAGTCAGCCAGTCTGATCTAATGGATGATGATGGATCACAGCCCCCTCCTGTGTACATGTGACCCAAACACCACAGGGGAATGAACAAGTCCACATGGCCTTTGACCCCCTCCTTGAGCTGGTTTCGAGGGGGGAAGAGAGGCAGACGAGGCGTAGTGGAGCCGAACACAGTCGATCATACTTCAGCCACACTTACTCTGCAAGGGCCTCTGCTTTACTCTGTGAGGGTGCCATGTGACGCCATCCTCACACAGCATCGTATAAGAGGGCCCATTGCAAGGTGCACTTTGCGCACAGTGTGTAAAATGTGAGGCAATAATTAGAATTTGTCTCTCAATGTGTTAAATTAAGAGGGATGAATACAATTCACTATTACCTTTGGAAATGTGTCAAAGTTGGCTCCTCCTCCCCGGCGCTTGCCATTTGGGGAAAGCCAACCCCAATTCACACTTGTTTTGGAAGCAGCTTAGTCTGCTTGGCTTTTCGCCTCGCTATATTTGCGTCTTTTTCCAACGCTGTGTCATTTTTGTAGTTTCCTCTTGGATGTTTGCTTACAATCTGGCACCTGGTTGCTACGTTTTTTTATTGAGGTTGGCCCCCAGAAACGCGCCAAACTCAGCAAATTCATGAAATCCAGGCAGAGGTTAAGGTCTCTGTGGATACAGACACCACCACACACTTCTAGTGGGTCATAAGTGATGGTTGAGAGGGATTATTGTTGTAGGAGTCTATACATTGTTTTTTAGGAAAATCCTACTCATTCTGCCTTGAACCAGATCGGACTTGTGGTACCGTTAGAAAACAGCTTGGTTCTGCCTTCTCATGGACTGCCTTATAAACAATAAAATCAAAGATCAGTAGCAGGTAGATTCAGAATCAATGGAAATATTGGTGACATTATGGACTTTATGATACTAAATAGAATTCTTGATGTAACTTACAACCAACAAACAACTGTTTCAAACAAGCTCTGCTGTTAAACAAATAGCATATTTTGATGTCTTTTCACACAGCAATGAACTTTTAATTTAATTAATTAAATTTGATAAATATATATATATATATATATATATATATATATCTATATCCATATATTTATGTATACATATTTATATATACATATATGTATATACATATATATATATATATATATATATATATATATATATATATATATATATATCGTAGATATGGGAGTTATATGCATTGGCTTATGTTAAAGCATCAGTGTTTTTCTTTGTGTTTTGCAGGGCTCAACAAAATCTTCAAAGAGCATGGAGTCCCGGCGCAGACCTTCGAGGTAGGAACTCTTCTCTTCAAGCCTCAAGTTTCCCATAAAAGGCTTCATTTGGCTTATTGGACTGTATTGGTTGAATTATTTTAGGAACTAATCTCCACTGTTTCCTCCAAAAGGACAAAAAGATAAGGAAGGCAGGGAAAAAAATATCAAGGACAACCTTATCCATCCCCTATCACATTCATGAAGCATTTGAAATGAAAAGTTTTGTTGTAATATGATATTTGCCGTAGCAACATGCCCTGCCATTGAACTGGACCCCACGCTGTTTAGTTGGACACAAAGATATTTGGTGTCGACCCCTCTCACCTCGGTCCCGAGGGAGTCACAGATGTTGTCAGTTGTGTAAGTAATGTGTAAAACTGGACACCACAACAGTATGTGCTGAAGTTCTGCGCTGAGTTTGAGTGACAGTTTGATTCCCTCACAGCAAGTCAAAGAGTTGATACAGAGTTATAAAAACAGTACAACGTCTCATACATCGTCGCTAATAACAGCACAGGCACAGTATGAGATTACAGTCATTTTCCATCCATATAAAGGAAAAAATCAAAGGCTTTTCAAAAGTGCATAACAGCACAGCCATGTAGGTTATCTATTATGTAATGCTCTGGCTATCCAATCAAACTTGTGCATCCAGACAGGCTTATTTACATTCTGATACAGACAGATTGGTTGTGCTGCACAATGCTACACAACTGATACACAGATAACACGCCCTCATCCACTCCACAAAAAAATTCGATTTATGTTGAAGATTAATTAGGATGTATACAAACTTTTTTTTAAATTGTTATCCGCTTTGTTACATCTGGTTGTGCATGAATACACCACAGTTAACAATGTAAATGGTTCCCATATAACATACTGTAAACCACTGCAGAGCCATCCATTTTAATCATCTTATCAGATCATCGCAGATGTCTCAGTGAAGCAAACATGCAAAGTGAGCTGGAGTTAAAAGCTTCTTTCAACATGTTAATGGTTCAATTGAAATCGGTGCCGTGTTCCTGGGAATGACTAAATGTTTGGACAGAGTTTCCCCCAAAAAAAATAATTAACTCTTGTTCAAGAAGATATCATATAGTTACAGCTTTGATCAAACTAAACTGCCGCTAACATGGCAGGCTTATTATGTCTAATAAAATCAGTGTTTGGCTAGACATTTTATCACCTTTTGAAGTTTTATGGCAAATACTTTAGCAAAAAATGGCTGTTTTGGGCCATAAGTATACGGAGTATAAATATGTGGAGTTTATCACAAATAGTTGACGTATGGTCTTTGTGCAGGAATAATAAATATTTAGCCTAATGCTATGTTTATGAAGTGACCATTGACTGATCATTGACCCATGAGATCGTGGGAAACTGTTGGTGTTCACCACCAGGAAGTGTGGGATGACGGAGGCCTCTCCGTGTTTTAGATTAAAGAGACAGAAGTCTTGGTTGTTCACTCTTATGACTAAGAAATATCCGGCGAGATGTTTTACAGCCTAATGTCTCAGGTGTCCCTATAAAACATTCCCAGTTCACCGTTGGTCTTTCTTCAAATGAACCAATGAGATCACTGCGGCGCTGAAATTGAGCGTGTGGAGATAATACCTCATTCTTTTAACGCGATGTGCAGAAAAAGCGCAATCGCTTCATCTCTTCAGCTGATGAGAAGCAGGTTGGCTCTAGGCCGGTCAGCACATGCTGGTGGATCTGGAACAGGACCAAACCACAGGTCTATATTGGCCCCTGACTGCACCCAGAGGCCAAAGGCACACATATACAGAGACAGAGAGGGAAAAAGAAGAGAAAAGGAAATACTAAGAAAGATACAAAATCAGAGGGAGAGAGATGCAGGAAATGCGAGAAATAACAACAACACAAAGTTTGGCAAATTACAAACACTAAAAGACACAACTTTCAGAACAATTTGTAAAGTATGTTGCAACACATGAGAGAGAGCATGTGTGACATATCAGTTTCATGAATAATTTCCAGTAAGCAAGTTTTGAGTGGGTCCAGATGTACGGTACAGAACAGGTTACAGTGCTTGTATAGTAAACCTGGAGAGCTCCTCTGTCCCAGACATATGAGCAATTTCCTCAGGGCCTTCTCACAGCTGACAAATGTGGGAAATATGCTGCAGTCTGGGCCCCAAGGGTCCAGACGCCTCTCCCTTAACCTCTCCATCTCACTAGCCACATTCTCTGTAGACATTTTAAAATGGATAAGTTCAGCGCGGGTATTTCAAGTAGAAGTCCCGCACAAAATGAAAAATCTGTCAAAAGTTAGAGAAAGCTTTTGAAATGAGATACACCTGTTCACTTTCTTCGTGACGAACTGTTGCTTTTAACAAGCAGTTTTTTTCATAGCTGGAAAAAAATAATCCCAAAACCTTTCACCAAAACATTGGCAAATCAAGAAGATAATGAGATAAGTGTTGGATTGTTGAACTCTTAATGAGATCAGTTGGCAACAGAGCATTGGATTATGCTGCACTAGCTGTTTGGAGACATTTGAGCGAAGCTCAATTAAGCACAAAACCACGAGAGGCCGTGATTTACAGTGGTTTTAAAACCGCTAAGCGGACGGTTACTACATATACCTGGCAAGGTTTCATGAAATAAAGTTGAACCCCCCTCGCTTGGGGCAGTGACTCCCTTCCAACCCGGAGGGCGTAATCCACTGATTCTCAGTCAACGTCTTCTTATTCGGTTTTCCCTCTCAGACGGCCAAAGTCTAACAGCACAACATGTGTTTAAAACAGAGAGTGAGAGCTAATCCTTTAGAGGCCAATGCGAACCCCTCTGGGATAAAATTCTTTATTGTGGACATGCGATTTATGTGGTGTGTTACCATATTAGGATATTTGTCTGTTGTAGTCTCGAAGAACAGTGTTATGTTGTAGTAGTTTGATGCATTGGCGAGGAGGGAATTTTCAGAGGAAAACATCGACACACCAACTTTTGGCACCCATGTCCTGGGTGTACGTGATTAAAGTGATCACGCACTATCTGGTCTGATAAACACAAGCGCGTGTTTATAGATCACATGTGCTGCATTAGTTCTGGGTATTGAATTCCGAGCTATATTTCAAAGGTCCTACGGTCCACCTCGGTTTGGTTTCTTGCGCAGCGGGGCCTTTGATATGCAAAATTACTGTTCGACCCCACACTGAAGATCATGCGCTTCTCTATCTCTCTGACAGGAGCACGAGTCTGCTGCAGGCCCTGGAGGAGAGCTACGAGCTGGACCTGATCTACATCACGGAGAGGATCATCTCCGTCTCCTTCCCCGGCAGTGTGGAGGAGCCGAGCTACGCTGCCAACCTGCAGGAGGTCGCCTCCATGCTGCGCTCCAAACACGGCCACAACTACCTGGTACAGTTCTGCTGTGTTCATGTGGATGATTCTGGCAGGAAAATACAGCGATTAACTTAAAAAACTAAAAATGAATGAAGCAAATAGCGTAAGTTCAGGCAGGAACATGAAGTCATTGCAGCTGCCCGGGTCAGCCGATCATCAGCTGATCCCTCACAGTACGGACTACACACTCATTCACACTTCCGATGTGTTACCGGTTTCTGTGTACATCTCTGTTCATCCGATGCTATTGGTATTGCTGTCTGCAGCCACTGGGCTGCTACTAGTGTCGAGCTAGAAACTCACCACTCAAAACCTCAGCCTTGACCTACAGTATATGTTATTTGATTAAAGTAATTTCTGCTACAAGTTTCATACTTTGTTTCTTTCTGAACTTTAAGGCTAGGACACTTTCCTGCAGTTTTAGTGGGTTGTTTGAGTCTCAGAAACTATTCTGAATGTGTGTAAAACAATGTTAGATGAATAGTGAAGAGGACGTTGTTCAAAATAGGGATGCGGCGATCCGATTTTTTCAGTCCAGGGTTTTTGTATCTGCCGATACCGAGTACCGAGCCGATACCAGTGTTTAAGTAATAAGGTGTACGCCTCACTGTGTGGAAGAGACTCTCATTCATTCACAGAGAAATCCAAGGTTTCTCTCTTATGAGTCTAGCAAGTAAGAGTGACAAACAACGTAAAGGTTTGTAGGGTTGAGTCTTTTTCCTTCCAAATCCAAGAACACAGTGTGTTTATCTGCTCTAACATTAGTCACTACAGTTAGCATGTCCAGCTAGTAAGCTAACTGAGCAGTAACATAGCATTACTACACTACCTTAGCAAAGCCAGCAAAGGAAAAGCTTCTTAAATCATATATATAATAACATTTATTCCTGTCTGTCAATCTAATGTACAATGTAATGCAGAGAATTTGTTATGATGGTGTTTACTTTTCCTTTTTCCTTAGCTCTTCAACCTCAGTGAGAAGCGTTATGACATCAGCGAACTTAATCCAAAGGTAAACCTGACTTGCTTGATTTCTCCTCTCCTCTCCTCTCCTCTCCTCTCCTCTCCTCTCCTCTCCTCTCCTCTCCTCTCTTATGTATTGTACTGACCATCAATCTGACTGAGAGTCTCTCTTCTCTCCCAGGTGTTGGACTTTGGCTGGCCTGACCACCATGCTCCGGCCCTGGACAAGATCTGCAGCATCTGCAAGGCCATGGACACCTGGCTGAGTGCGGACAGCCACAACGTGGTGGTCATACACAACAAGGTGAAACTAAGATGCTTGCTGTGAGAATGGCATCTCCATGCGGTGCTCTCAGGCTCCTCTCAGGCTCCTCTCAGGCTCCTCTCAGGGCCCCCACTTCCTGAGGGCTGCAGCTGTCTGGTGTGTGTGTGTGTGTAATGACGAGTGAAAATTGTTTGTGTGTGAGTGTGTCTGTTAGTGTGCTTATTTGGGTTGGGTCGAGCTGGACGAGGGTTAGGAAAACGCAAATTAGGGATGTGAGGCACCCCACTCATCGTGGCTACTTAAGTTTATTTACCCTTTTTACTTGTAACAATACCATAAAAACTGGATTGACCAATATTTTGGTGTTGTTGCCTAAACTTACTTGCATCACATTATAGCCTTGTGGCAAACCACACTCGTCTGGCTCCTGAACATGCCGACACAAACTATAAAAAGTATGTTCAAATGCAACTACTAGACCAAGGTCCCTTTACGTAATACCTCATCATTTTCCCGTTAACCCCACTGCGTTCTTGATTGTGTTTTGCAACATAAGAATTAAACATCGGATCCGTGCCTCATTCCAAAATGTTCCCACAGGGAGGTTACAAACAAGTCGGCTGCCATAACAACTGGTGTTATTTCACGGCAAGTTGAGTAATGCTGGTGATGAGTGTGGGCTTGGAAGTTGTGGTGGTCACTAAGGAAGCAGGCCGCGTTGGGTTTACACAAATCAACAAATCATTTCCACTGGGCTCCAAGCTGTTTAAGAGGCCGCGCTATTTATATGTGGGACACACTCATCCTCCACTGTGATCCTTGTTTTAAAGATGGATGTATATGTCAAATGAATGCAATCTGAGACTGTTTTGTTGCCATAGTAGCGTGCTTGGACTTTGACTCAGTGAACCACCCATTAAATGCCTAGCCACTATTTTTACCATATAAATAACAGGTATAGTCACATATAGCTCGATATTTTTTATGATTGAAATTGATATTACTTATGGAAGCAGATCTTTAAAGGTGTACTCCACCAATTTACCAGTCGGTTGACAAGTCTTGAGTCTTGAGCTATTTAGCCTATGACAACTGTTTTAAGTGTCTTCTGTGGTTCTGAATAAATAACCCTGGTGATGTCATCAGGCTTGGGCTTGGAAACTTTCCCCATATAGCAACAAAGTTTCAAACTGGGTTGATGGAGTTTGAAAAATCTGGGTACTCACTAGGCAGCAGAGGCACAACAAAAATATACTATCGAGTTGCATTATGGGAAATGTAGGATCCTGCAATTTGGGCTTTTGACCTCAACAAGTGACTAAAAGTCCCAACTTTATGGAAATGCAATACTAAAGTTCTGCAGTAGGTCCTGACTGAATCAGATTTTAGTGACATTGGTTTAGTTCATTTTTCCTCTTAAGTCTCTATTTTGGTTTGCAGGTTCTAACTTTGTGTTTTGAATGTCGGTGATGAGGCTACCCTTTGGTTTGCGTTTGGATCTTGAATATTGTATTAAAAAATAAACCACCAGAATAAAACTACCACTATAGCCCCATTAAATAAAATTATATATTTTGAAGATGTGGAAAAATAAATTGTTTATGTGAGACCATCGTGACCTGGAAGATATCTGTAGTTGACTCTTGCTTGATTGATGTCTTTTCAGGGCAACCGGGGCAGAACTGGAGTGGTGGTGGCAGCCTACATGCATTACAGCAACATATCTGCCAGGTAGGTCCATAATCACAACTCTACCAGCAGAGGGGTAAGTCACGGCCCACTCTGAGAGAGAGGACAGAAAGAGAGAGAGAGAGAGAGAGATAGAGATTCATCTGTATTGTTTAGGAAACAGAAGAATAGAAGAGGAAACAAACACACAGTAGGGGGAGACATGAGGAGGAGACATAAACGGAGAGAGAGAACAAAAACAACAGCATTGTTTATCACAAGACTGAAGCCCCGTTGCAAGAACAGACGGAGATGTGATGAACAGGAGGAGGGGTGGAACTCGAGACTGCAGAAAAACACTTTTATCTGGAAAAAGGAATAAAGTGTTTGATATAATAATTTTGAGCAGAAAGCAATGAGTTAGTGAGTCACCAGATCATGGGACTCACATTATGAGTGTCCCTCTTATTCTTTGTTTTTATTGGATTTGATTTTAGGTATGTCAGAACAAAATGGCATTCTGTTACAAAAAGCAAGGAGATGTAAACTGTTAGACAATCAGAAGAAGAGCGCATGACTTGGTGTTGTTTAGTCTAGAACACTGATTGTCCAGGGAGGAAAAAAAACAAACGATTACACTCTCTTCCCAGTGAAAGTATTCGATTTCTCCTGGAACTAATTTGATCTCAAATCTAAAGCTGGTGTGAAGTCGCTTTGAATAGTTAAGTGGCAGCAAATTACCAGAGCATGAAAACACTGCGGCACTTGTCTCACGGGAATGTAGATGTTATGTAAAGTATCACAATAAGATGTTTTACTGTGTGCTATACGAATCAAAGGTTATGCAGGATTAGCTCTCAGGCATAAAAGAATGAGGCCACTTTTGTCTGCAAGATCTTTTTATGTGCACTGGATACACGTGGCTTACATTGCATGACAGGCCATTATTATGAATCATCTATTTCCATCTTGTGTGAACTATTCTAACTATTGTTTTTCCTGATTGTATTCTTGTTTATTGTCACAGGTGCATCTCATGTTATCAATCCTATGCTTATATTGTTGTGTTGACCCCTGTGTGTGGTGTGATCTCTGACATTGAGAGTGCTGAGGCAGCGTTTGATTGCTTTTATTTTCATTGAAATAATTTTCTGCACGAGTCATGGTGTGCAGACAGATGTCTGACACACATGCATCGCATTCTATTCTTAAAATACTGTAGATATACACTGTGGAAATAAGAGTTAACCTCACTCACTTGTACCTATTTATTTCTGTGTTTGAATGCAGTGCTGACCAGGCTCTGGACAGGTTCGCCATGAAGCGCTTCTATGAAGACAAAGTGCTTCCTGTGGGCCAGCCATCTCAGAAAAGGTCAGCCTTCCCCCTCTTGTTGTTCTTTAGTGTGCGTTTGACCCATAGATTGTATATTAAAAGTGAGTCGCAGTCTTGGCCCAGTCATCCACTGGTTACACCGGAACCCCCGGAATATTGTCCGTTGCCCCCTGAGGCTAAATCGTCGTCAGACCGATAAGACGATGGGTTCCAAGATTAATCAATTGTTGATTTAAAAATATTGATGACTGAAGGCAGCGTTAAAGTTTTTAGTTGATTATGTTCATAGTAAAAAACAAGGTGCAAGGTTGGCTCATTCAGCACGACTGACAACATTCGTCGTTGTTACGAGAGGTCAAAGCCAAGGACTTTGTCTCTTTGTTGTCATGAACGCAGGATTATACCTTCATCCCTTTGTTGTAAAACATTAAGATTCATGTTACAATTTGACAGAAGGAGACCGAGCAGCGTGTTCATGTCCTCCTTTTTTTCTACCTCAGGTATGTGGAGTACTTCAGCGGCTTGCTCTCCGGACACATCAAGATCAACAACAAACCGCTGTTCCTTCACCATGTCATCATGCACGGCATCCCCAACTTCGAGTCCAAAGGAGGTGGGTGTTGTGCACAAAAATGCACTCACTTATCTGTATTTTTAAACACAAGCAATTTCTGTTTTAACAGCTTTTCAAAATAAATGTGTTCCAGGTTGTCGTCCTTTCCTCAAAATCTACCAGGCCATGCAGCCCGTGTACACATCTGGGATCTAGTAAGTCTTAATACTCACACTCAAATGCTTTTCCAAGATTCCAGGGATAGCAAGCTAGTAACGGCTCAATAAAAAAAAAAAAAAAAGATTTTCCTTTATAGCTTCTCCCTTAACTCTGCTGCCCCCCAATATCCACATCCACCACCCCTCTTGCCAGTTTACACTCTGTATTGTATTTAGTTAGCCTCCCCAGCTGCAGGCTCTTGTTTCCCCACTTTAGATCCCGCAATCACTTCTTGTGTAATTTGTGACTGGAGAGCCAATGAAACAGGCAGACAGGCATCCGTGTGGACGCCTGCAGGGGTTTCCTGTGAGAGGACCCCACCGGTTCCCAGGGCCAGGGAAAATGGAAATAAATGGATTCTATGATTTCCTTTTGTTGTTTTGGGAAGAGGGGATGTTAGAGGAGAGAGGAGGGGAGAGCTGCACTGCCCTCAGATGGATGAGGCAGGAATGCAAGCAACATTTACGCCACATCTAAAAGCATTTTTTATTTTAAATATAACAGACTTAAATTATTGCATCTGCTATTAAACACTTTTTATTGCTGTCTGAAAAAAACATGCATGCAGATGTCAGATCATGCATTATCTGTAGCTAAAATTGCAATTTGAATAGTTAACTAGCATTTTTAACCTTAAAGTTACTGTGAGGAACTTTAAACTAGTCATGAAACGGTCTCCGTTTAATACCGATGCCTCTATATGACCTAAATAATTAAACAAGACCATCAGCGAGAAGTTATTTTTTTTTCTTTCTATAGGGTTATTCTTAATGCTTGTCATTGGTGCACCGAGTCAGATTCTGGAGGCATCAGCCAAAATTGTGCGGGTTGACCAGAAACTCCTTTAGCTCTTTCATTTGAAGTCGTGTTTCTGGCCACCCGATAAATATAAGTCCAATATTAAACTCTCCTTTTAGCTCTGTTGGTCTCCTCCAACTCCTGAGGGAGTGCTCCATGCTCCATGCGGAAACAAGGTTAATAAGAGCAGAGTTAGTGGGCTGAAAGATGCTTAACTGCTTCATAGAGCTTGTTACCACAAGCAACACCTTTTTTTCATTACACATACTCATTGTATCCATTGTTACTATAAAATACATCAGTGCAGCTTTAAACTCCCTGACCCCTTTGTCCTGCCTATATCTAATTATTTGCCTTTCCCCCCTCGTTTTAACTGTGGAGCTGTTATGAAGTGTTTTAAAGTCAGCACCGTGAAAAGTAAAGCCTGCTGGTATGGGACTGTTCCTACGATGTCCATTCTTACAATGGTGCCAAATATTATAAAAAACATTCACGGCATAAGCCATAACTAAGTGTGACACAATCAGTGCACATGTTCTTCCAGACTGTCAGCCGCTTAAAGCCCCAACTCACATTCCTCCCCACCTCGTCTCACATGCTCTCTATTAACACTCTCCACCCTTTGATCCTACTTTTCCAGTTAGACAATCGCATAGACACTAATACCCAAAATTAGTCCGGCGCTGCTCAGCCGTTACGCTCTACGATGGCCACTGTTGAAGCAAATAAGGGATCGTTAGTAGACAATGTGGTACCCAGACAAGCAGCATCAAAAAAGAAGGGAGCCCGTAAGCTGACGCAATGGAGTGATGTTGGATTGTACTGTGATCCTTTTTACAGCAGTAATGATGAAGGCAGGCTTGTTAACTAACACGTCGTGGCGTTTTCTAATTGCAGTAATGTTCAGGGTGACAGCCAGACCAGCATCTGCATCACCATTGAACCCGGTCTTCTCCTGAAAGGGGACATTTTGGTAAGAACGGCACCGACACACGACATTAAAAAACACATCGAATCAGATCTTACTTGTTTGGATCTCATTCTGTCACATTTCAACGAGGACACAAGAAACTGGAAAAAATGAATTTCTTACGTCATGTTAACACCTGTGTGAAGCCAATAACAGAGACAGTTTACTGTCTTACTTTTTCCCAGTCCTGACGTTGGGTGTATGTACTGAATGCATATGCTGCAGCGGTTTATAGTGTCCATTCATAGAGGAAATAGGGCCATAAAAACCTGGGGGAAGACAGTTTGGACTGGGTCTTATACCTCACTTTATAGACCCTCATTAGCACACAATATGTTTCCTGGAAACTATGACGTCAAACTGGACTTCCTTTCCAACTGCGTCTGGGATACGCAGGATACTGTTTTAGCACGACATAATCATTCAAAAGTGCGTGTCAGATGGTTATTTTCTGTTCTTTGTTCTTTCACATTTTAGGGATTTAAAAAAAAAAAAAAAAAAAAAAAAGATTCTCGTGCCATTTGCAGTTTAAAAATGATGAGGGGATATCCTCAATAAAGTACTCGTGACTTATTTTGCATTTAGTTCAAGCAGAAGAACTGCACACTTCAGCAAAGTTTCTGCTTCTGCTGTCATTTAGGCCACGATGTTATCCACGAGATGTCCTCGGGGCTCGTGATTTCAGCACAGAGAATTTCAAAGGAGCACTTACTGTATGCCCAAGGCCATTTGGTTTTGGCCTCCTCAGAGCTGAGCTCATATCTCATCCTTTATTTAAGACGGACTAATGGATTCAGCTGAACGCATCAGCTTGCCGAGCCGTGGCCGCCGATGCTCGTTATTATTCAGATAACACAGGGAATGGGAGGTGTGGCCTTATGGCCAAATGGGAGAGACATCAGTCAGCACAGAGTGTGCTCCTGCATTTAAAAACTGCACTGGTATGTGGTTGAGGAAATGAGTTATGGATAATATGACTGCCCAGAAATGATTCATTACTGAACGGTTAGATTAAAAAAAGATAATCACAGAGGAAAATCTTTTTAAAGATGATTCAAATTCTTCAGGTTTTTGCTGTTTGCTTCTCTCTGTGCTGTCAGTCCTTTTAAGTCCAAGTTCACATTCAAATTAGCAAAAAGTTAGGAACTTTAAAGGAATGGCTTAATGTTTTTCTAACTTTTAATTTGACGTTAGATTATTTATGTGGGGTGGAAAGGTCTCTGGTTAGTTTTAAGCCTGTGTGCGAACATGAAACTGTGTCAGGGCTCTAAAGGCAACATGTAAGCTTAAAATGAATGTTTTCCTTCTACTTTGTGATCTCAAACTTGGCTCAGCAGCATTGTGTTCCCCGTGGAACGGACCCCTCAGTGGGAGGTTTGCCATATCCCCAGAAAGCTGCACTAAGCCACAGGATATTCTTCTTTGTCTTTCTCTCATCCTCAATCCTTTATGTGCTTGTGGGGATTTGGGGGCCGTATATGTTTTGGTCCAGCGGCCCCACAAGTAAAAAATTAGGTTTGTTTAACGCAAGTCAGTCCCACCTTTTTTCAAAATCATATTCCAATTTAGTTTTTAGCTGCTGTTGATTTCCTCCAATTGCCATTCTTTGTTATTTTATAGTAAATTATATATAATTATGTCAGTTCATTTTTTTTTTATTCTTTCCAGCCGCAGTTTGTGAGCTGCAAATTGTTTGGGTTGAGGGATATTCCTCCAGTACCTGTAAACGTGAGGTCCTTGTAAAATCCTAACAGGTCCAGGCTGCCCATCAGGAAACAGCAGGAGGGAGACACAGGATTTTCCTGTGTGTGGTTTTAGTATTTCTCTTAAAGCTTGTGGAGAGGCCATACATTACGAGGGATATAAACATATATAAAGTCTTGAATGTTTTCTCTAGCTCTGAGCCAGTGTAGAGAGCACTGAATCAAGCTGGCATGTCTCTGGCTCGTGTTTCACAAAGATTATTTCATATTTTGTTCAGCTCAGCGATTCAGGTCTTAGAAGTGATTTGATCTTGCAGTTTTATTTTTTCTTCTTTTCTTTTTTTTTTTTGTCTTATCAGAGTTGACACCTGGAATGGTTATTTATGTGATTGTCAGTGTACCTGTGGAGCTAAAAAGGGAATCTGTTCGACTGCTATCCAACCCTAATAAACTGCTCTGTTGAGTTCTGGTGCTGCTGCTCGATGCGATGCTGCTGCTGTACACTGATGTTTGAAGTTCCTCTGATGGTTCTCACCCTCCAGCTCAAGTGCTACCACAAGCGCTACCGCAGCCCGTGCCGAGACGTGATATTCCGGGTGCAGTTTCACACCTGCGCTGTTCATGACCTGGGGATTGTGTTTGGGAAAGACGAGCTTGACGAGACATTCAAAGGTAAGACATTTGGGTCAAAGTCCTCCGAATGTCCAAAATGACTGTCATTTCAATTTATGTACGAACATCGGAACCTTTTGAAATTGTTATCTCCGCGAATGAGATGGGTCGCGCAAGTGTGTGTGTGTGTGTGTGTGTGTTTGTGTGTCTGTCCATGGCTAATCTCGCATACTGCTGCTCCAAACTAAATGATATTTTGTGTGCCCTACACTTAATAATGTATTCAATGGATCTATTGCCTTTTTAATCATTTTGCTGTGAACTTAAGATTCATGTTTCCTGTTTTATTCCATATGTGCAGATGATAGGTTTCCAGAATATGGAAAAGTGGAGTTTATTTTCTCCTTTGGACCTGAGAAAATACATGGTGAGAATCAATTTGACTGTTTTATTGGTATATTGGATAATTTTCCGCACATTGTACTTCACTTTCACACTTATGTTCAGGGCATTTTGCCTTTATATGGCAGTATGTAGTTGAGATGCAGACAGGAAATGTGGGGGAGATAACATGCAACAAAAGACCCCGGCTGAGTTTGAACCGGGGACGTTTCAGTTGGTAGTACGCATCTTAACCAGTAATCTTACACGATGCCCTGCACATTCATCCTTCTAATTTTCTTTTGGAAACAAAAACTAACAAATATATATATATCAAATAAATTGAACAAAATGAAAAGGAAATAATCATCCATCCATCCATCCATTATCCGAACCGCTTATCCTTTTTTAGGGTCGCGGGGGAAATAATCATATTAAAGTTAAATTAAAACTCTTTAAAGAAGAAATCTATCGACTCATCTTCATTCATTTGATGTGAATGATCTTGTTTCCCCTCTCTCACGAATTTAAAGACATTCACATGTTCTGCTCTGTCTCTTTGTACTTCGGGTCAAGGTGTGGATCAACTGGAAAACGGGCCGAGCGTCTCGGTCGACTACAACACGCAAGACCCTCTGATCCGCTGGGACTCCTACGAAAACTTCAATCAGAACTGTGAGGACACCACAGACGGTGAGTGCAGCTGGATTATAGATCGTATTTCGCATTAAACTCTATAGATGCTGTCTTTTATACTTCACAGACTAAGGCTTGGCACAGACATTGCCAGAGTTGAGTCCAAACATAAAAAAAACATGTACACACTAAGAGCTGTGTTAGATGTACTATCTTAGAGATTCGTCTAGGGACTTTTTCACATCATTGCACACAGCACAATTCAAATTGAGATATATATAGTGTCTGTCACCACCCCCTCGTGTGTTGTAAAGTTAACAAGGTGTTAATGTTTACAGCCACGGCCCTTATGGCCACATTACGCTAACATGCAGTAATTTACCCACAGCTTATTTTAAGTAAGTAAATGATCACATTGTGTAACTGCATGTGACCCATTACCACTGGTTTACTTGAACAGTTTTGTCATTTTTTTGCCAATTCTCAGCAAACAAACCTCAGTAGGAGTTAATTGCCAATAACAGGATGCTCACACCCACTTCATTAGCTAGTCTGTGTCAGTGAGTAGATTGTGTCTTGGTGTGTATTATTAGTGAAATACTCCTGAATGAACTTCTTGGTGAAAGGTCACTCTACATGAATGTCATGTAAACTAGCCATGTGACTGTAGAAATTCACTTTATTGTGGTTGAGAGTATGCTGGGATCCTTTTTTAGTTTCAGACACACACACACACACACACACACACACACACACACACACACACACATAAACGGCATGTAACCAAGATGACCTTTGTAACAAGGCTGCTTTTGTTTTTCTGCGTGACACAGAGGAAAGATTCCGCCTCCGTCCTAATGGAGTTTAAAGACTTTTTCACACTCACATCTCTTTAAAACTCCCACGCGACGGGGTCAAACTGAAGTCAGGTTTAAGTTCAAGCCAGTGTTGGAATGTTGTCTGATACAAGACATAGGGTAGCAGCTGTCTCTCTGTATAAATGCTTAAACTTTTTTGGGTATACAACACTGTGAAGTCACTTTAATGCCTCACAAAGTTGCTCCTACATTACAAGCATCCTATCATCACAGGAGGATAACTCAATAAAAGTCAAAAGTAAATTGAAAAGTCAGCTTATTCACTGCGTTTTGTCCCAAATATCAACCCAGCTCAGCATTATAAGGTCTTCATGCTGTCCTCGATGTAAATGTTAAAAAAGAGCCTTCGGTATCGCTGAATTCATTTGCGGTGAAATTATGACCGCGGAGAAGCCGAAGGCCCTGTGGGACGTGAGCGGGGTGCGAGACATTCCTGGGTTCAGCCACAGGCATAGACAGGGCCTTCCTGTCGAGGGAGCGGTGGTCACTCTGTGACCAAAGTGCTACTTTCTCTACCACCCAAAAAAGTAAGCAATGCTACGCCCTCAGCGATAGCAGCGGGCCTGTTGTTTGGCCGCGATCGTTGGGACGGTCAGCTTGTTTTTTTAAGCACTCCAAGAACTTTCCTCTTGATATGCATTGCTAAATATGTTGTTATGTCTTGGTTCTGTAGTACATAACCATTTAAGGGGAAGTATTGTGGTCTTGATATTGTGATACATATAAATATGCATGTTCACGTGTAAATGCATTGTCTGCATTGATTTTGCAGCTCATGCTTGATTCCCCCCTTGGTCTCCCAGATAGCCAAAGGTCAAAGGTTACTTGGCTACCTTCTATCACTGCCCATAAAGTGTCTCGACGGCAGCTTGAAATAGGCCTTGCTAAAATAGAATAGGTGTAAGTGTCCTCTCATTCTGTTTCAGTGGAGGTGAGAGTGTGTGTGTGTGAGTGCGTGTGTGTGTGTGTGTGTGTGTGCGTACGCGTATCTTAGTACGCCTATCATATGATGGTGACACTGTGGTCATCGCTCAATTTGACTTTGATGGCATCACACACACACATATATAAACATAATAATAGCTTTAGCCATGAGCGAAAACGCACGATAAACGTTAGCAAGTGCACTCACGCAAACAAACATAATCACAAGCTCTTATTTAGCTGCTTGAGACTTGGAGTTCTCGATGGGTATTAAAAATGTATCCGATAAGTAGCCTGTAGGCCTGACTTCATCCAGTCAGCAGTCAGACTGATACTCTGCATCGTAAATGGGCGAAGCTCGCGTTAAAATGGTTCCCTTTCACGGAAACAGGAGAGAAAGGGTTTCCAGGAAACTGGAGTGTTTCCACTGTCATTTGGCTTCACACTTGTTGGTGCTGAATAAGCACTTAGTGGCTTTTAGAGGAAAAAAGGGAAAACAGGAGAGGATGTATATCTTTTCAAGTGTTGGTTGGGAACAAAAAGTATTGTTGTTTTGGGGTTTGCAGTTTGTTAGGGTTGCAGTTTCTTTTCTGAGGAAGGCGTTAGGCAACTACATTTTTTCTTCTTTGGTTATCTAGGCATTGCATAAATCTTGAAATTATAGGACCAATGTTTTATTGGGCTCAACACTGGGTAAGTGATGTGTGGTTGTTGGTTTCCAAAGAGTGATGTCGACTTGCATTGTGTTTATTCCATAAAAACAGCTACAGCTGCTGTGGGTGACTTTCAGAACAGGGATTATTTTGTCATGCCTACACCTTTACACAAACACAACAAGGAAATCAAACCTTACAAAAAACAGAAAACATTACACTTCCACAATCAAAGTCACTGTAACTTTTGCATGCAATGGTAGTCATCAATGTAAGATACATCTCTAATTAAGGGGTGGCCAAACAAGGATGCACCTAGTCCTTATGATCGGATGCTTGACCATTTGTTACCTTTTGACTTGTATCTTCACATTCTTTCTTATCTCATAGTTCTCTAATCACCAATCTAAAGTTGTGTGCCATGGTCCATGACTCTGTCTATGGCTGCAGTCTGACTGAAAATATCCCTGCATAACAAAAACCTCTAAGGGCTAGTTTGGTTCTTTTAGGTGCCTGTGTGAAGATGAAATACGATCCAAAAAGTCCTGTTTGAGTAACATACTCAAGTAACATAACATAAGGTTGGGAGGTTGGGTATCTTGGTTGAGTATATTTTTATCAGAGGATATGGATAGTCATTTGGGGAATAACAAACCCTCGTGTTTTTGTTTACCATTCAGTCCCAGTGATAGACTCAGCTGGCCAACCCACTGCATTTCTGGAATATTGGGATGAGGAGGAGAGAGAAAAACAAACTGTGAGACATATATAAAAAAAATAGAAGAGATGGGGGTGGGTGGTTGGGGGGATTGAGAAATACAAATAAGAGAAAGGTAATTATGCAATCTTGTTTCCAATATTTAATTACAAAAACAATTTCAGTGATGATTTTTCAGCAATAATTTTGAGTTGTTCAGTTCTATCACGAAACATATATACAATTTACACAATGATATTAGCAGTACTTAGCTGTGTTTTGTAAAGAACCTCTTCATTAGGATTAGGATTTGGCTGAGGGAAAAGCACAACAAAAATAGCACTGCTGCAGTCAGTGTTTTGACATTTCTGAACCTCAATTCCCCTCTGGTTCTCAACATAGTTTCATCATTTGGTCAAACCTTTGGCCGCGTTCAATCGTAAGCAATCTTAAACTGGCATTTCATACTACTTTACCTCTGTCTCCAAGTTCTCAGAGGTCCTCTCTCTACCCAGAATCTCTCTCTCTCTCTCTCTCTCTCTCTCTCTCCTCTGAGGAGTCGGCAGACTTAAAGGCAGACTGTGAAGCTCTTTTGTGCACACATTCACAGGAGGAGGAGTGACAGAGAATGTCAGTGTGGGTTTGTGCACGCTGCCGCTCGGCTCAGACAGACAGTTTCCTAAGGGTGATATGATCAATTCATGTCCAGCATTTCGCCGATGTCCCTTCAGCATGAGGACGCCTTTTTTCAAGCTTTGATAGCTGTTGAAGAGTTTAGAACCTGTGTCCAATTTGTCCTTTGCTCCTTATAACTCCGGAGAGAAACGTTGTCAAGAATCCAACAGATGACGTCTTTCACAATATGTGAGTAGGATTCTCAGTACTTTAGTATGAGTAGTTATTTGCAGCAAACCAGAAACCTGATTTTCTCTTCATCCGGATACATAGTTACTTATTGACATTAGGTTGTCTATTATCCAAAAACGTGGTCACATTGGGTTTTATATGTTAATCTATTTTTAATGTTTCAACCATGCTCACATGGACAGGAACTCCTTGAAGTTTAATCTGTCTCGAATGCTTTTATACTATTCTGATAAAAAAGTTATGGCACATTGCAGGAAGATTTGGCTGCTTTCAGTGGCTTAAAGGATGAAAAAGGATTCAGATTTATCAGCTCTATTTTTTGTTGTTTTGGCCATCATTGCTATCAGGAAAAACAGCATTCTACTTACCAAATTAATTGCGGAGATCTGGGAATGTGGTGACAAGTCTAAAGTAACAAGAAACACAAGCAGACAGATGATTGTAAAGGTGTTAAGCTAATCACCCAGGTTAGCCAAACTTATTTGGAAGAAATGCAACTAATTCAAACTGTTAAGTTACTACACAAACATTCAGTTTGGAGACTGACTTCCTGGTTCAACTGGGGTAAACTTTGTTGTCGCAATATAGTATTGTTCCCATATCTCAGTAAATAATCGGTAAAACTACTAAGATGAGTCTGCATTATCATCAGGCAGCAGCCTCTCTAAAAAGAGAAGCCAATGCTGAAGTACCTTAAATTTGCATCCTTTGTAATGGCCATCAGGAGGCGACGAGTCAATTTCAATATTTCTTCAATAATTATTTTCGGAAATTTAAATAAAATAGACAATAAAGCGGCATATGCTTTAGACCATGGCTAACTTATTATTGAAAGGTCACTACCATTGCGTAGTCCAGCCTAGGAGTTGTCCGTTCTTCGTCTGAGAACCTTTACCCTTTCACAGTGTGTTCTCAGTCAATTTTAACATTTAGTTAAAAACAGTCTATGATTATAAGTGATTTGAGTTTTGGGCACTGTAGACAAAATGTTTCAAGTCCCCTTAAAGTGTCTATGTAAGCTAATTTTCTGATAAGTTACTGTTTATCCAGGGTCCAATAAGCATTTCCTTGTCCAGAAAAGGTAGCCTAGGTGTGTTTTTCTGTGCGTGTGTGTGTGTGTGTGTGTGTGTGTGTGTGTGTGTGTGTGTGTGTGTCTTTGTGTTGTTTGTCACTTTCTCCCCAGGAGGTTATGGCTTCCTCTTTGATCCCATACTCATTAGTCGGAGGGAGATGTCTGTGTTGTCTCCCCACAGCCTTAACTTATCCAACAGAAGGGATGAGTTGGCCATGTCTGCCCCGTTGGGCGCAGACTAGTTGTTTTTACATTCCTGTAGCAAGAGAGAGGGGCTCAAATGAGTCAAGTCAAATTCAAGTCTGTATTTGTGCTACAGACAGGGGTGGGGTTGGGGGGGAGTTACATAATCTCGGTGGGGATAGAAGTTGATGCAACAGAATGATATCATCGCTAAGGATGTTTGGACCCAACGGATGACTGAGATTCAAATGGTTCGTTGACCCAAGAGTATTTCAAGAGCCAGGTGAGCAGTAAATCACCACAGATAGCAGTGAAGTATAGCCATTACTAATTCTAAATGAATGCGCTGTTGACTAAATACTGATGCCAATACTGACTATTTTCTGTTCATTAAGTATTTGACTTCATCTAGTTCTTCGGCTGCTCTCAGCCTAAAATAATTATTTAAATACTAAATTCATCAACAAGCCCTCAAGACTTGTCTTATCTTTGTATAATGGTGATTAGATGATAATGATACTAATCTGACACGTAAATTGTTCCGATAGGGAAATCATTTTTCATTGACCCCAACAAGAAGGAGGTCAGGGCCAGCTACAGAGGGACACACATGATCTGGAGTCAGCATCTTGCCACTGGGATAATGTGAATCCATCCCAATCTGCTGATGTTGTTACTGTTCCAGATAAATTGCGTCATGATAAAATTAGAATGAGATTAACTTGTTCATGTCAGTGTGAATTGATTTGAGTGTGAACATCAGGCTCTGGACAGCAGCTGTCCACCTCTCGAGATAACTGCTGGTCTCAAGTTTCTCACATCTGACACTCATCCCCGCTCAAGAATGTGATCCCATCAAAACACAGACAAAGTCATTGGCTGTAGCGTTTATCCAAGAAGATGCAGAGGTGAAATGTCTGGTCCTTTGTGTTGGCAACAGGCCTCCATGCTATCAATCCCTCAGTCTAGTCCGAGGATTTGGGCGGATTAGGCTGCTTTGACTCCAAACCTTGCACAACTCTTGATTGCATAACAGCCAAGACAGAAAAATAAAGGCCTTCTAGGAAAAACTTCATTGGACACAAAGAGAGAACAAGTGCCTTGTGTTATAGAGTGTCCCTGTTTGTTCCCTGGCTGCGGGGGGGGGCGGGGCTAGTCCTGGGTGAGGGGGTTATCTGCCGACCAATAATGTGAGGGAATAAATGAGTGGTCTGTTACTTCCTCAAGGATACAGCTTTCGCCCAGCTGGCCAGACATTCTCTCTCCCTCTTTCTTTTTCTCTAGCCATCTTTACACAGCTGATCTGGCTAAAGCACCATAGCAGAGCCATAATTCATCATTGTCACTTTCCACAAGTGCTTCTCACAAGATCTTTTCTCCCATATTGAGATCTTTGCACTGTATGAGGCGGTACCTTATCTCATTCAACAGTTAACTAGTGACTAGTGCTCGTGGATGATATGATAATTAACTATGACATTTATAAGTCTGGTTAATTCAACATGATTCACTTTCCAGGCTTAACTTTTTGAGCTTAACTGCTGTTCTAGACCAAGAGTTGCACTTCCTTTATCAGGCACCACTGTCTAGTTACGGTTGTGTTATTGCTGTGGGGCATCCTTCTGCATGGGTCACTCAGTGTACTGAATAGACCCCTCCTGAGCCAAGGGGTGAATGGACACAGGAGATGAACTTTACAAGCAAAGAGGGACAAAGTTTTCAGCATGAACTCAAAACGCTTTCATTTTGGCTCCATTGGGAACTAGGCCTTTCCTCCCTCGTTATTATCTTTCTTTTTAAAGAGTTCTATTCATGTGCCGGCCTTCCCTGGTCTATGTCATAACACGGTTTTCATCACTTCACAAAAAGCATTGCTTGAAAAAGCTGTGTTATACCAGCCATTATTCTGCCAGTAACATCAAAGAACACATACTGGCCAAGTCCATTTATATTTGAGTGGTCCTTGCTTCCCCTTCCTTGTGAGCTGAAGTCATTAAAAACATCTCTTTTTCAAACTGGTCAAGGCTGTCAAGAAATACATTGAATAGGTTATGAAACCGTGGACCACCACTACTTCTTAAATTTTTTAGTAAGACACTTCAAAAACACCATCGGAGGCCAGGGCAATGCTTCTCAGATTTGAAAAAAATAAGAGTTGTTTTTTTACCCTCTGCTCTTTGTTGTATTGTTTTTGCCTATCTGTGAGTCGGTTGGGATTTTGAAAAGTGAAAAATGAAAAGTAATTTGGGACACTAGGAAAATTCTACATAACAATAATGACAAAGTTTGTATCGCCTGAAAGTACGAAAAAAGATTCCCCACAGTTCAACGCAGTGTTAAGAATAATTTTGTTACAGCGCTAATACCAGGAAGTATCTGGTCAGGAGCAAGACCCGTTTGTGTCTGAAGCCTTTACCACGATGTTGATTAGCACAAGAGCTTTCGAGAGTTGCTTTGAGGAGAATCTGTATAAGCTATCAATGCTTCAGGCAGGATGAAGTGGCTCTGTTTCTGTAGTCTCTCCAGATTGTAGCTAGAAAGAGTTAGCCCATCAAAGCCTCTCCTCACCTCTGGAGCAAGATAGATACAGCCAGCTCATCAGAACCTCTCCTCATTTGGCCCTCAAGATTTTCCCTACGCAATCTGGCTGCTAACGACTGCTGATGACTTTTCCTGAGACAGAACCTCATCCAGAGTGAAACATAATGCCCTGCATTGATGATCTGTCTGGCTGATACATAACACATGGTGTGTGTGTGTGTGTGTGTGTGTGTGTGTGTGTCTGTGTGTGTCTGTGTGTGTGTGTGTGTGTGTGTGTGTGTGTGTGTGATTATGTCTATGCATAAAATTAGCACCTAGTGTGTGTGTGTGTGTGTGTGTGTGTTGATTATGTCTATGCATTTGTTATTGTTTTCATTAGTATTTGTGCTAAATATAGTCTATTTTTTTTATTTACCAGAGACAGTGCACATTAATCAACATGTCAGTTAGCTAGAGAGCTAATTTTCATCTGTAGTCCCTGGGCAGGTTATTACAATTTAGTGGCCTAATATCATTACAACATTATACAACACAATGCAACACACTACGATACAATACAACCAAATACATAAATGCATTACAAAAGTAGATTGATAAAACAATGAGAGTATGTAACGGCAGTGCCAGAGATGAGGTAGTATGATTACTCGTGATTGCAGGTTTGGTTTGCTTCAAGCCATCTCTTTAGTTTTTGTTTAAAGGTGGAGTAATTAGTGCTTTCTCTTAAATCAATAGAAGGACTGTTTTGGGTGGCTCTGACTGAGAAGACTGTTAGCCCAAATTTGCTACGTCTGTGTTGGACAACACAGACCCCTCTGATATTCACCCTTGTTACCCTGCCACTATTATCCTTTCACATTATGAACTGATTCAGTGTGGGAGGTGCAAGCCCATGTAGAACCTTAAAGACGAGGCAAGCATCTCTCAAATGTTTAATATTATATAAATTAAATAGATTGTGCTTTTGAACCTTTTGGCAATGATGATAGCTATTGGCCTTTTGGTCAAGTGTTTTTAGTGTCTGTTTGTACAGGGACTCAATGGGTTTCAGAGTTGTCATGCTTGCTTGTGACCAGCTTGTAAAGCAGTATGTTATGTGGGAGAAGATCGTAGCGTGCATAAAGAGTTTGGCTGCCTCTGTTCTATGGTCTTACATTCCTAAATCTAGTCAGGTTGAATTTGATAGTACCGGTTGTACTGGTACTTTTTAAATGACTTCCTGGTAAAGAACATACAGCCAGTTTTGTTTATGTTCAGGTGTAAACATGAGTTGCTCAACAAATCTGACATGGGCCATGGCTCATGGTTGGTTTGTTTTTACCATGTAAATAAAGAACTGTCATCAGCATACATTTGATTGTTGAACAGACTAAAGGAAGGTCATTAATGTACAATTAAAACAAAATAGGGCCTATCATTGATCCCTGAGGAACACCAATATTGCAGTTAAGATATGTTGATTGAGTACTACCTCTTCAGATCACTGCTGGTAGGTAACAGCTTATGTTAGCGCTTAAATACCGAGGCTGTAATAGACTTGAATATGTGATATATTATTTTACAAATTCACTTTGTGTTCAACTTGAAAGCATATTTGTTGAATACAAATAAGAGCCTACCTATAGCCATACCATAGTGTCAGCCAGTTTGAAGGTGAACACAACATCCATAGCAATATCAATCACTATCCTCCCCGTGTTCCAATCCACTCTCCATTACCTTGGCCATTGTTTTTCTAATCCTAGAGAGCTTGCACTAACACACATTGATTCAAAGTAATCTTTGATGTATATTTAATGAGCTGCAGGGCAAGTGTTCATTAGAATGAGTTCCTGTACTTACATTTGACTAAGCGCTTTAGGGGCTATTGATGTTTGCAATATAACTAAACTGTATTTAAATGTACTGTATATTCTGGTGTGACTCTCCACTACTGTACTGAGACTTTCCATCCAAATTGGAAGTTCTTGCATTTGCATCATTCGCATTTAGCATCATTTGCAGTTATTTTGTATTGCAGATACAGTATATTATGATTCAATTCAATTAAATACTGAAGATTAATCATTTTGTATGGCAGGCAAAAAGTTGCTTTATTTAATCAGGTCTCTGTTGACTCTTTTAAGTCATCAGTCTTCTCTGATCTACCCAAGTCAAATTAATCCAACTCAGACAATGTAATAGCCTCTTGTGTAGATCATTTACACGGCCACAGTATTACTTTAATAGTTGTCCTTGAGTTCTCTCACACAGTACAGGCATGCTTTGTTGCCAAATCAATAATTCAGCCATTAACTTTGTCCAAATATGGCACCAGGCTAAACTTACATACTTATAGACTATCATGTCCAGCTACTGAAGCTCATAATTCTCTCAGGCTTCTTGAATGTAAATACTCTCAGAGCTTTATTCCTGTCGGGCTATTAGTGCTTGCAGCATTTGAGGCCTGAGGGGATGTTCCCAGAAAATGTTTCATCATTGCTTTTCATTAATGTGACACTTGTGGCCAGCAGACCTCAACTGTTTTGGAATGCCCACACACGTCTCTCTCTCTCACACACGCACATACACAAGTACAGAGTAGCACATGCCGTGTTTGTCCATGTAAGTTAAAGGGGAAACATGCTATTTCCGCTGTAAAGGGGATCTATTGCCACAGGGGTCAGAGGTCAGAGTTTAAAGATCAAGAGGTCACACAGTTGCACCATCTGGCCGACAGAACCTCAAAATATCTGGCACCACCTTTCCACCTTCAACATTTTGTATTTTGTAGAGTTCAGTTTTGATCATGATGTTGCGCGTGTTCAATATTCTTTGACTGTCTAGACTCGCATTAGTGTGAGAACAGTATAAATGCCTGCATTTTATGATCATGATGTGCTTGATTTCATTTAAGTTGCTCATGTTTTTTAAAGCTTTTTGTGATAAATCCAAGTGTTTCTGATGCAGAGGATGTAGCGACGCAACCAATTGGTTATTCCAGACTAGTCAGACATGGTTCACTCTCCCCGGCTGTTTTATAATTAGTCAGAGCGATGGGTTTGGGATCGCAGACATTCTCCTCTGACTAATATGCTTGGGATCACAAAGCAAGTATTTTCCTCCTGGGGAGTACTTACAAACACACACCAATGTGGACACACACAGTGTAAGATATCGCACATACATATGCCCTTTCTTATCACGGGAAGGAACACGGAAAGGCTATTTGTAGAGGCTTATGTGTGTTCATTTCAACCAAAGGAGAACAGCAGCAGACATTGCACTGCGCACAGAAGCAGTCTCGACATAAATAGTCTGCTTGGCGTAAAAAGTGACATATTAGATTTCCTGTAGTACAAATGGGGATTCTGTGGAACGCTTATCGGTCACGTCGTTTCTAAAGTGAAGACAGAGGGAAAACTAAATTGGTCTTTCATTTGATGTGAGAGTGGGATCATAGGACTACAGCTGGTATCATCGCTGTCATTGCCATCATCATCATCGGTGAAAGAATAGAGTGAGAGGCCAGGGGAAGGATGTGGAGGTAGAAAGAGAGAGCTTAAAGTGAGAAAATAAGAGAATTGGTGTGACAATCTGTGAGTCAAATGAGGGAATACAGTATCGCAGTAATCCAGAATCATGAAACTTCCATTGAATTCCATCTGCTTGAAATGAGGGTGTAAATAGAGACAACGTTTTGTTGGGGACAAAGTCACGTTTATTGTTATCAGCCAGAAATACCAATGTGGAATTGTTCTGGATAGTAAAGTCCTGTCCTGCATGCTAATGTGTACAGATGGCTTGGTGATATAAACTGGACGGCAGACTGAAGAGCTTTCAAACTGTGGGAAAAAGGTTGTGTTTTGTGTGTATGTGTGCGTTTGTTTCAGTAAGTTGTATTTTCAAACCATCCAAGGGAACAACTGCGTTAAATCATCTACATCTGACTATGTCATTTTTAATGTTAACCAATAAAACAGTGAGCCCCTCTTATATTCCATATCGGATCAGCAGCCACTCAATGTATTCATCTTTCTATTTTTTAACCACTACGCTTTTCTGTTTTCTCCATCTGCCTGAAGCAGGGTGGAGTTTTCTCCCTGCTTCCTAGCTTGGAGAGAGCTCATTAAATGACTGTTGTTGGACGAGGTAACTCTTTCCATTACATGAGTGTTTTCGACACCAGTGGGCTAAAGGAGGGGCATCGCTGTATATGTGCGCATGGAAAGGGCTCATTTCCACGCATGCCGCTGACGGTGTACGCCTTATTATGTTTTTCAGCACCTTTTTTTATATTCATAGTTTAAACAAGTCGTATATGCTGGATATGTTTGTATGGAGCAAAAATCTTTTATTTGCCCAATGGGGACTAGTAACAAACTGTACACCTCAAGGAAGAAAGCCTAACCTCCAGGGACTGATGTCATTCTATCAAGCTCTACATTTCAATGGTCCCTTACCCCCGCTCCACATACACTGTCAAGCAGTCTGTTGTGATAGACCTCCCACATACGCACACACAGCAGGCGCAGCCCTTAGACTACTGCGAGCCACTGAGCAGCCAGCAACTGCTGTAGCTCTCCTGATCCGGCTACACAGCTATTGAGGAGAGGGAGGAGGAGGACGGACAGTAGCCAAAACTAACTCCCCAAACTCCTGCTGTAATCCTGTGTCCCAACCCGGGGGCTACTCTGCAGGGCTTTTATCATCTTAGATTGGGAATGTACCCTCGTCCTCTGCTCGCACAGGTAGGGCAGGTGTTTCTGCTATTTCCTCTGACAAGTCTTTGACTTACTTTAAGGTGACTTATTTTTAAGTGTTGTAATACATTTGGCTACGGGGCAGGTGATTATAAAGGTACTGAAATGTAGAAAGTGAGGGGAGCTCTTCTTTCACGACTTATGTCTATGTTTATCTACATGACTGATGCATTGAAAGTGTGTGTGTGTGTCTGCACTCATGTGGACGGGAATGCATCCAGAGTACCAAACTTGATACTTGCAGTTTCATGAGCTACATAAATGTGTAATGATGACTTGATTTGGAGCCTCCTGTCTTAGCAGCAAACTTTTCATGGGAGACAGCATTGGCTTTAGTGGAGAATTCACATTAGCAGCTCCCAGAAAACTGAAAGTTTGCATTCGCAATTAATTTTTTGGGCTACGGTCTGTATTGACTATGGTAATCATGACAACGGTACTGACACTGAAGATACACTGTCCAAATGACATGCAATACTGCAACAGGCCATTATCAGACTAGACATGCTAGAAGCTACCACAGCCTCTTTTTCCCACATGTGGTCCACCAACGTACAAATCAAGTAATCTCACTAACGGATTAGCAGTAAAAAAACATACACTGTGTTTGTCTGTGACCAAGAGCCCCTGGATTTGTTTCCACCAGCAGCCTGACAGTGCAGCCGCTACAGTGCGCCATTGCCTTGGCAAGTTGCCCCGGGCCAGCCAAGTAGACCTTGCAGTGCCCAGCTTGTGTGTACGCCCACCAAGCTCCATTACAGAGCCCAGTATTCACTAAAGCTGAGATGGAGATATCTATAAGTTACAGAGACACAGACAGCTTCTTTGTGCAGCTCCTTTCCCAGCTGTAGAATCAGGAGATGCCTCACCATGAGTTATGAGGTTACTTGGGAACTTTAATGGACAGTAGAAGAGGAATTATCTGACAAGGTATTGTTATGTTACTGAATGCTTTACCACACAAACTGTTACTTAATGTCGGGTTTAATGTTTATGAGGTTTTTTTTCCTTGCCCGGTCGGGCAAATGGGTCAGAAATTCAAGTACATTTTTTCTTGTCCTGATGCGAATTGTTGTATATATTAGCAGTTATCAAAAGGCCTAAGCTAATTGTTAGGTTTAATCTTTATTTAAGTAAATGAGTTCCACCCACATCCTCTATCCTGTTTCCAGAATAATTGAACTGCTTGCTTGCGGTTCAGCTCATAAACTTTGTCTTTACCTGCCGCCATTTCCTCGCAAGTGCCTGAGCAGTACTGCGCATGTGCAACGCTCAACAGATGGGAAGGAAGTGAAATGGCTTCACTCCTTAGCTATTTCCATTATCAGGTCTGGAAAAAACTATGCGTTTAATTGTTTTTTACCGCTTGGCCAATCGTGCAAGTGAGTTGCTAGATTTCTTCGCCCAAAGTGGCTTTTTACTAGCCCTGGACAAAAGCACAATCCTTATTGTTAAGCCCTGAAATGGTGTAGAGGAGAGGTAGTTGTGATTTTTCAGACATTACACATAAATCTGTCTGACTTGATGCACTGTGTTGGCTGTATGAGAGAATGCGGGTTGAAGGAAAAAAGTATGTGTCTTTCAACCTTTTCAGTGTGACTCTCAGTATGTTGAGGTTTTTGTTTTGCTTTCGGTGACGGAGTCCAGGAAAACCCTTCAAGCCTTCCTTACTCAATGACGCTGATTTTCCAGTGATGACTAAATTCTCCTGACCGGGGCACCCAACTTCCTCTTCACTGGACTTGAGTGTGGTGGTGTGTTAATGTGTCTGTGCATGAGTGTATGTATGTACAGTATGTGTGTATGTGCATTTGTGTTCGGTGAACACAATCCACATTGCGGCATTCCATCCGATTCAATTTAAAGTCTGTGACGTTCATTCATTGATCCGCTTTCTACATCAGTCTATCCTGTTTACAGTCGTAGGGATCATGATTCATCTTCTATTTTGCTGGTATCCCTCAATTGGCTTGAGAAAATGCAAGGCAGGCTCTTGTGATTTCGTCGTTTTTTCCACACTGCATGCCACAGACCCTGCTCATTTCCTGAAGCTGGTAGAATAGGTGGCCATGAGCCAGTGTTTAGTTTAACTGCAGCTGTTTTGGCCATGCCCACACAATTTCCCGATACCCCCGTTTCCCTCTATGATAGCGCTACTTTTGCTCCTTAGTGCCTTAATGAATCCTGTGTGCTTAGAGGATAACACATTTATTTCTGTAATAGCCAAAGTATTATGGCTTTGAAAATACTTTGGCAATTGAAAATTAAAGGTTTGCGGAAAGCTGAATGTTTGTTGATTGTCGTCTTTGGCCTAATGTTATTCTAATGAGCCTCTGTCATTCTTGTTTGTTTTAGAAGTCATCCATACCGAAGGACCCCTGGACGGCAGCCTCTATGCCAAAGTTCGTAAAAAGGAGTCTGTTGAAGGATCAGTCACAGCGAACGGCCTCCCGCCTACTGCTGCTGAACATGCCCTACCTGCGGTTGACCATGCCTTGTCAGTGAGCAGCGACTCAGGAAACTCTACTGCCTCCATCAAAACTGACCGAACTGATGAAGTGACAGCAGCTCCTCAGGCTTCCACAGTGAGCCAGACACACGTTCCTGTTGGTGAGGAGCTACCCTCAGTCCATCACCACGCCCTTCCTGCACAACAACCAATCAGTCCCCAAGAGAAACAGGAGCTGGAGCAGCTGCTGAGTGGCTTGGAGGGGCCCATGCATCGACAGGGCTACCTGTCCACCCCGACCTCTGCTGTTGGAGGCATGCTTCACTTGGTTCCTGCCCAGGTCCATGTCAATGGGCACGGTAGCATTGACCGTGAGACAGACATTTTAGATGATGAGCTGCCGATCAGTCAAGAGGGCAACAGTGTGGACAGTCTAGGGACATTCTCCTCCACAGATGGTCGGGCTACACCAGCTGATCTTTACTATCAGCCTGATTCCCTTGTTAACGGCCAGGACCATGTGCCGTACCTGGAATGCAGCGTCCCAGAAAAGCATCTGGAAACCGTCCGACCGCAGGTTGCCATATCCAACAAACCTGTCGCTTTGACGCAAAGCAATTTAAACCACTCTCAGTCATTTGGTGCAGATCCAAACTCTTTGCCACCAGCTCCAACCCGCACCACCAGTAGCAGGGAGGCCGTCCAGCGTGGTCTCAACGTTTGGCAGCAGTTCGGTGTACCAGAGGAGCCAGTAACTGAAGGCTTCACTTTTAGTTCACCTCCATCTGTAGCAGTGATGCCCAGCCACCACAGCCTCCCACAATTCCCTCATCGCCACAGCGCATCCCAGCAAGAAATTGAGCAATCTATTGAAACTCTTAATCTCCTTATGTTGGACCTGGAACCAAGCCGTCCGCTGGTGCCAAAGTCCCAAAGTGCTCCACTGCGGGAAAACAATTTTGTAGTGACCACCCAGCCGTGCTTCTCCCAGAGCCAACCCAGGCCCTCCTCCAAGGCCGATGCCACCATTCACACCCACTTTTCTGGTCCCAGCCTGGCCAGCCACTCGTCACAGGCTCAGGTATCACCTGGGAAGCCTAGTACACCAGAGACTGTACCTGTCCAGGGATCTCTGTGTTACACATCTGAGAGGGCTGGAACCAGTCCTTCCCAACATGCCTCCCCCACTATAGTTGGTCACTTCCAACTCAAGCCCATCAACAGCTACCCACCAAGTACATTGTCTCAGTCTGGAGCGGTCTCTGAGCCCCAGAGAAGCCCTAGCACTGCCTCAGCATCACCCCAGCCAAGAGAAAGTGAGCAGGATGAAGTCTTCAACGTTGACGGTCTGGTGGCCCAAAGAGTGGCTGGTAAGATCTAACATTAAGTTATGTCATCTGAATACCATTGCTCCATTTATGACCTCAGCACCCAGAGAGAATTACCTGTTATCCAACCACAGATTGCTTCTTCATATGTATAAAAATGATCTCATAGATTTCTATAGGATTGATTAACTGTTTACCTCACACAATATTAGATGCAACCTGCTTGCACTAGAAACACTATATAACCTACTGCTGAGGTCACATATGTGACTACCTCACAATCCAACTTTACCTTTAATTTAGCATGATGACACAGATAAATACAGTATGTCATGTCATATTTATGTCATGAAGCGGTTTAATTCTCATTTTACGTACAACCTTGTCCTAGAGCCTGTGTGGCTCTTTTGGTTTAAAGAGTTGTACTCTGATGGTGGGCTGTCATTTTCATTTTACAGCCCACCTGTTGTCTGTTGGGCTCACACTACAAAATTGCTCTCGGTTGTAGCCTTCCACTATTACTTCTCTCAAGAAGCACCCAAACACTACATTTGGTTAATTATTTCCACAACCAATCCATTTTCCAGTAGAGAAAAAAATATCCCCCTGTTTTTTAATAATCATTGCTACATTCCAAATTTCATATTCCACATACATCAAACTGTCTAACTAAAATAGAAGGAGTCTCTGTCTGTATGTATGTATGCTTGTCCTTAGAGTTTCTCGACTACTGTTCATACAATCAAAGTTGTATTGAAGTGTAAAGTTGTTAGGATGAGCGGTTCTCGAGAAAGATGCAAGCAGCAATACCACAGGCCAAGCAATCGGCCAAGCGGGCAATGGACAAGTAGATACTAAGCATTATTCAATGTACCAGTTGTGTGTAAGCTTTGTTTTAGTGGCAGGACAGAACATACACAGAAGAGTAATGTTGATGCCACCATCCCTGCCCTGTGCACACATGTCTCTCAGAAAACACTGCTCTGTCCTTATCTCATTTCCTGAATGTCACCTCATCAGTCCCCATCACTCTGGCTCAAACAGGAAGTGTTCTCTCCAGTCCAGCAGGTTGACTGTCCCTAGATAAGCACATCAGACATCCTGCAGAGCAGCAAGCAAGTCAACATAATGCAGTGTGATAGCTGAGCCCTCAGAAAACTATTGCCAGAAAGAGGTTTTCTAAAATCAACAATACGGCTCAGTTCACTTTACTGCCAATTAAATGTAGAGTAATTGTCCACATTATGCAATACTAAATGGTATTTTAACACTGTTGTGATTTAGAAATTTAGTGTATTGTTTGCGTGAGATAAATGAGACCTTAGTCTGATTGCTTTCTACTTCCTGTATCATAGATATCCTCCTTTTTTCAAGATTTGTTCAGAGACTGTAAAGACAAAAGTGTTTCACTTTTTAATGTCGGAGTTGTAGGTTGATTTCCAAACTGATAACAGGAATCAGCTTTTATATATATCTATATCTATCTATAGATATAGATATATATGTATACATGGAAAAATATCTCTCAGTTAACTTCTTGTTCTTTTTATAGACGGGACCTCGTCTTGCTTGTTTTCCTTTTTCCTTTTAAATTTTGTCATCATCATTCTCCTTTCTGTCATCATCCATCTGTTTACCCAGAATACTCGGCTCGTGTCCAAAGTGTCATCCCCAGCATGACCTCTTCTCAGTCTGAGCACCGCCGTTCTCACTCCCTCTCGGGTTGGTTCTTCCATCCTGTCTGAAGGAACACTTAAAAAGAAAGGAGAGGTCCTTTTTTCAAGTGTTCCTTCAAGTAGTCCAAGTTCAAGTCTGTATCTGCTTTGCCTTGGAGTGCGGTGGGCTTTGATTTGCATTTAATCCTTTCTCCTTTCTTGCTTAATAATTGACTGCCCCATCTCCTGATACTCTTTTTTTTCACTTCCTCTTTCTCCCTTTCATACGTAACACATTTTTCACTGTAATCGTCGGGTTTGTAGAGCATCATCATCATCATCATCATCATCATCATCATCATCATCATCATCATCATCATCATCATCATCAAACTAATCACTGAACCTGCTCATCATACATACTCACCCTTCATTTCTGTTTGTTCTAAGTTATAGTTTTGTACCTTAAGGTTAGGGAATTACCTCAACTACGGTGTAGAAAAACCCATCCAAATTGGATAATGTTAAAGTTTCACAAGAACTAGACATGGGAGGCACAAAGGAGGCTCTGTCCCTTGCCAGGAGAGTGCATGTCACAAGATCCATTTTGCCAAACTCTGGGAACAATACCGAGGCTAGGATACACTGGCTTCATTCAAGGCTGCTTTTTTTCACTCACACTATTTTGAAGATTTACAAAGCCAGACAAAGGACACCAAATCTAAGAGAGACCCCACAGTCCTCGTTGGAAACATCGCTAAAGCCCTATGTGTCCACTGGGAGAAAGTGACCACAATGCAGACAGGATTGTTCGGTTTTAGGGCCCTTTTTTGTGATGCAACACAACATCAAAGTTAAATGTAACAGAGTTGATCTTGGATTGTAGAGTCGGAATCAAGGTCATCATGGCGTTTCTGTTCTACAAGCCCTATTACACAATTGTGGAATTTCTTTTGAAACAAAAGACTATAAAGAAACTACAAAATACAATTCTCTCATTGATCTGAACTTACCTTGCCAGGAATACAACCCCTTCACTCTTACCTTAGATGACCTCGCCCAGTTGCAGGAGTGCACATATGGAGACTCTGGATCACCTATCAAGTTGGTGTTTTTGGAATCAACCCGTGCTTATCCACATGATTTTAAATAGCTGAGAAAAGTCAGCCCTCGAGAATCTCCAGTCTTCCCAGCTGGAAACCATTAGCAGTCGCTAGGGCAACAACGCAGTGTTTGACAGTACTCTGCTGCTGAGCAGTGCATCATGGGTACATCTGGTTCTCAGTTTCTAGGCTCGGTGCGATGGTGGGTGTGTTTCTGTTTTGGGGTGTTGACTGCCTACATGCTTTGTAAAGCTGTCAGTTCCAAGATTTTTTAACCAACACCTCGCCAACAACGAGCATCCTGACAGATGTCAGTTATTGTCAGTTATTCATCTTTCATTTCTTTCTTTTATGTAAAAATAATACATATATAAAATAAGTACATTGATTTAAAAACAGAAGGTAACTTCGAGGTAAGGACATTTAGAGAAAATAATTTTTAAAGCCTCAGCTTTAATACCGAGGTGGCAATGGCAGCTACTTTCGTTCCTAACTATTTAACTGTTCGAATTTCCACAGCTGCTATCTATAAATTTTCCCCACAGATATTTGGCCAAGTCTTTGCACCTACACTTCAAATTCAAGCTGAGTGAAGGGGATATTATTTTTTCACGTTTCCATAACAGGCTCGTAGGGTGTCTTTCTGACTTTTGTCCGTCAGAATCAAACTGACTTAAGGTCATTATCAGCTTATGTTTGTTTTCAGTTTCCCAAAGAGATCATTCCATCTTGGCGAAGGCATGATCTCATGAAGAAAGAAACAATAAATTAATTCAAGGTCCATCCAACATATTATTCATTCAACTGTTTCAGTGAATTTGAAACATCTACAAAGTGACCTTTAGTGTTGTTTGTGCCTCAGCACAAACAACACCACAGGATTTATTCACTCAATTTTCCCACTTGTTTCTTAAACCTATTGTTCTCCCCTTTCCCCCCCCATTAACCTTCATCTTGTTCCAAGGCACAGGGCAGCTTGTGATAGTCTTTTCCCATTGGCCGTGCAGTTTTGGCAGCTTTTATTACCTCCACCCACCAGTCAATGGCATTGCATTTTTAGCATAAAACTCTTAACTTAAATCCTGTTTGTTTTATGCTGCTAGCTTTCTTTCTCTCTCTCTCTCTCTCTCTGTTCAAACCAGATTAACTGAAATGAGCTTACTGGCTGCTTTGAGGTTCAGCCAGATCTGGCCGCATTGACGCATTAGATAACAAACATACAGCTTGCACCAGTGTATCAGAAAGTCTTGATCATTTGTGTGAGAGAACATTTTCATTCTTGGTATTCCAAATGATTGTTGCTTATTATAGTTTCAGCTGATGCTAGAAGGGGTGGCCATCACTTTTATGTGACATATTTCCAAGGTCAAGGTTTTCCCTACACTTGTTTTGTTGGGGATATCATTGAGTGGGTTTATTAATGAATGAGATGAGTCCAATGGGCTTCAGTTTGATCAGCAGCTAACCCTGCATTAACCTCGTGTGTGTGCATGTTAAATTCAAAGGTTTTGAAAACCACAACGAAAATGCACACGATGAGCCTGTGCGATGAGCATTCACAATGGCTGACAACCATTAACCTCGAATGACGGTGATGGCATTGCTGGAGGAATGAAGTGGGATTGAGCAGTAGTAACCAACCCTTCCTGAATTTTAACACTCAACTTGCGTGTCATGCCAGGTGTCCAAGCCCGTGCAGTGTCCTTGGACGAGCCTGCAACCCTTCCCCGCCATCACATCACCAGCGACGGCCAGTACCAGAACGGTCCCGACGACGACCCCTCTGCAGATGTCCCACTCCGGTCCCCCGTCCGCTGTGTTTCTCCGGAGTTCGTCAACGCCATAGCGATGAACCCTGGCGGACGACCTAAGGAGGTACAGAGCGTACATTTTGAACATACATTGTGGGAAAACATACACTGTTTTCCCGCCTTTTTTCTTTACGTGTTGACGTGTTTTTTATTCCACTCTTCAGAGACACATGCACAGCTACCGCGAGGCCTTCGAGGAGATGGAGGGTGGCCCCATCAGTCCTACACCCATAGTTGGTGGTGAGGTGTTTCCCCAAACCCCTGCCTTCCCCATCTCGCCGCAAACCCCTTACTTCAACCTGTGTAAGTCCCCCCTCTGGCTGACAGAGGGCACTGTGGAGCTCGAGCATAGTTACAGTAGATGAAAACATGATTTACATTAAATTTTAACTGAAGGTTGTATTTGACAATGGTATCACTCTTATTCTGAGATTATACTTTAGATTTATGCATTTACATTCACTTTTAAATGGCTTATTTTAATTATGAGGTTACTTAGTATTCATCAACTTATGAATGTCTCTCTTTTTTTAAGTGTAAGAACAGACATTTGTGTATAACTTGTAAAAGTATAACTTGTGATACTGAAAACTGGTGTAGGAAAAGTCTTGAGATGAAAAAGGTTCCCTCATGTTTTGAGAGTCTTGGCAGTCGCTCAAGGTACTTAATCTTGACTTGCATTCATTTCTCTCTTTATGTGCTTCATTTGGTACCACATATTCCGAGCAATCCCCACTATTACCATATTCATTCAGATTGTAAATGGGCTGCATTTCCAATGTACGAGTGGGACGTTGCAGTGCTCTGGCCTTGTGTTGGCTCATCAAAATGGCTGAGTGGCCGCATCTCGTGAAGACTGAATTCATCTTTTCTTTCAAGAATGTCTGCAGTCATCAATCAGTCGATGCAGAATGAGAAAAAAGGGGGAAGAGAGACAAAAAAAGCCAAGTCAGTTTGGTGTAATTGATTCAAGTGTAGAGTTTTTCTTTCAGTATAACTGTTTCCCAGAGAATAAGTTGATCATTTAAGAAACATTTTTTTACTCAAAGTCTAGAAAACAGAGAAGTTACATATGGACAAAGCGACTGACACAACCATCTCCCCCTCCTGCCCTCTCCCAACCGCCTCTCGCGGTCTCACATGCACTCCACACTAAAACAAGAGTCACGTATTAGGTAACGTGTCTTTGGCAAACTCTACCAATTATCTCATCCAGTCCTCTTGCCTATCTCCCCCAGGGCACACCCATAAAGGTTAGTCATAAAAGCCCCTCCATATTTTTAACACCCGCTCTGTGGCGCTACACCCTCCCTTCCCATCAAAGTGGGAACACTGATTCCACAGCGAAGCTTAGTTGTAACCTTTACTGAGATGAACTAAGAATTGTGATTGTTGAACGAATTAACTGGGACACATTGAGATCAAATTGTTGCATTAGATATGCGTTTGTGAGAAAACACAAGATTTCCTTCATTGTTTGTGATTTTAATAGACCTCAAAACTAGATTATCTTTTTATCAGCTGAGCACAAAAATGTCATACGTTAACTAAGATTACTTGTTAACAGTGCATGTTTAGCTACTTGAGTAGTGCACATGACACTAGATTTATTTCCCATTCATTTCCATTACACAGTTATCTTGAATAGTGTTGTAGTGTGTAGTGTAAATCACTTCCCCAAGTGTTCACTGTGGTTGCCCCGCACACACCACCCACGATTGAATGTGGGGCATCTAGGTGGCAAGTACAAAGAATTGATTTGGATTCTTTGGTAAGTGGAGGACGCACGTCTCTCTACCGGAGTACCACTGTCCCACGATGTCAGCCAAATGGACCCCCCATTCCCCAATCCCCACCCCTTCCCTCTGCCCAAGTGAGCTTTACCCATCACTTATCACAGTTCTGCACTGCTTTGGCATGGGAGCCACATGAGAGCAGCACTGGCAACACAATGGACACAATGTAGGACACACATCAGAAATATATTCAACAGTAAACTACCTGCAAGTCTTTTGCTGATACAACAGATACTTGTGGTATAAAAAAACAAAACAGGGAATAACCTCCTTTCATGCATTTTCAAAGTCAAAAAATAGCCTCAATATCAACACACACAGACACAAACACATAAAGCACAAAGACATGCTTCCACTCTCTCAGCTACTGCTGCTCTCTGTGTTGCTGTTGTCATCTGTGTTTGGGTTCCTGTTGCTGCCTTGTTTCACCACAAACAGCACCCTGCCTGCCCTCCCCCAGCAGTCTTAAATACCCAGCCATTTATGTTTTGTCTTTTGGTAATTGTGCTAGCAATATATGTTTATCACAAGAGGTTGTTTTTTTTCTCCCACCACATAATTATTTGTGTTTACGCTGGAGGGGGAATAAAGGAGTAGTTGGCATTGTTAAAGGAAGACTATAGGTGCAGAACAGATTCTTGAATCAAACACATTCAAAGTTGGGATGATTCTAGTAGTATAGGTCTAAATATAACAGAGGCTCTTGTGGTGACACACTCTACTCCTGATCTTTCCCTCCAGTGTTAATGTAGCAGAGACTGTATCAAAGTGCCTGTTCTTTCATGGACAGTAATGGCTATGTGGCAACATTTGATTCAAAGGACTATAGGGATGTTAGCATGGTGCCATGACATTGTTCCAATGGCCCATTATTCCGAAAAATGTCCCATCTGACCAAAAGCCCATTTGTCCAACAGTCTGTTATTCCCAAAACAAATTCCCATCGTTCCGAAGGCCCATTGCTCCGAAAGTACAAACTCTGTATGTTGTAAACAGAAGCACATGGAAAATTGTTATCCAGAACGACCCTTCCGGTGGCAATCATTTTTTTTCCTACCATGACAAAGGTATGACACACCTCTGGTTGGCTTACGCTGATATTCTTACCCTACATCTAACTAATCCTACTTCTTATGCCTAAACCTAACCAACCCAACCACAAAGGCAACGAGTAATAAGATGCAAATAAAATCTGGAAGGTCCGATGACATCATTCTGCATAGCAATTAGCCATGTGCTTCTGTTTGTTGCAGGGGGGGTGTATATTTTCAGAGCAATGGGCCTTTGGAACAATGGCCATCTGTTTTCAGGATAACAAGCTGTCGGCCAAATGAGATGTCGGTCTAATGGGACATCTTTCGGACTATTGGGGTTTCAGAATAATAGGCCAAAGGAACAATGGACATTACCAATTTGGATTGCTAATGTAAAACAAAAAAAAACTAGAGTCTACAAATGTAAGCAAATGAGGATTGCTAATGCCGTTCTCCTGTAACATGACAGATTCCGGGGGGAACCAAACACTCTTTATTCAGTTTGACCCAGCTCTGCTTTGTGTTTGACACAAACCTTATTCTGCTGTTGGTAGAGTGAGGTGGTGTCACATTGTTATTTGTCAAATGCATGTTTTCCCCCTCCATCAGAGCATGAGCGCACCCCTCTGGACATGTTGCTCCTGTGTGCTAAGCTGTGTTGATGCTGTATTGTCTTGACAGCTGTTTACCTGTCTGTTAGAATACTATTATCAAGACTAAAGGTCAACTTTAAGCGGACAAGAAAAAAACTACTCCAGGCCATATGGAAAAAATGACAATTAAATACTTTATTATTTATACACTTTTGCATAATTTTCGAAATTAGTGAAAAAGTGATAAATCAAGTTTAGACTGGGTCAACAGGAAGCAGCTGTCAAGATGTTCGTGATGTATGATGCTGTGTGGTGATAAGTGTCTCATTCTCTTCAGGTCGGTCCCCTCCTGGTCTTGCCAAGACTCCACTGTCAGCGCTGGGTTTGAAGCCTCACAACCCAGCAGAAATCCTCCTCAATCAAACAGGCTCAGGTTGGTTGTAACACTCACTTTATTAGAATCACAAACTAATTAAATCCAAGTAGTTATTGTTATTGTTTTTTAACCATGAGTTCACTGCGACCGTGTCATAGTTTGACGCCAAGTGGTCTGACCAAGCGTCATTATGTGACAAGTTGGGAATGAAAACGGGTTGCCTACCCACACACACATACACACCATTAATGAGTATGGCCCAGGAAAAACAATTCTTCCCACCTCCTTTGCTGTACCTCTGTTCCTTTACATTATTCTGTTTCTCTGGATTATCTCCAACGATGCTCCACAGAAGATGAGAGCAGTGAGGGTGAGGAAGGTAAGAGTGCTGCTACAATGCCACAGATCATCAACGTTTTTATCTCCTCCACCCCATTTTTTCTTTACCTTTTGCTCAGTTGTAGTTCATCTACATCTTGTGTGGCAAAACCATTGCCACACACCATCCGTTTTCATTTCTTCAAAGAGTCACAACCACTCTTACGGCAGCATATACTGTTGCAGCCTATTTTTCCAATCTTGTGCCATTCTGTGTTCACAGTTTTCTTCATTTTTTATTGGCATAATATCACCGTCTCACAACTACAATGCCACAGAGCTAAAGGGAATAACAAATACAGACAGAACAGCAGAGATGAAGTAAATGGGTGGCTCAGGTTTTTTTTCTCTTTCATGCAGCACCAAGAAGCTATGTCGAGTCTGTGGCAAGGTCGGCAACGGCAGGCGGAGAGCAGTCGACGTCACCTCGGAGCCTCAGCCCACTGGGAGAGATTACAGCCCAGCAGAGAAGTCTAAGTTCCACCTCCCATACGCTGAACTCACCTTTGTCCAGCAGCAGCCCCATCCAGAGCTCACAGGGGTGAGATTTTATTTTTTGATCCAAAGCCAGATCTTAGACCAGAAATTTGTGAATTTGTTAAATAGATATAATATGATATAGATATGACTTGTACATCTGTCATAGTGCCATCTGGAGCTATAGGTGGCTTCTGCATGCTCTACAAGGATATACATTGTCAATCGCTCATATTTTTAATTGCTATTCATTCTTTCTACTTAAATATTTAGATTTTCCAATTGAATAGGTACTGAAAGGGCAACTGTGTTATTTTTCAACTTGGACCCTATTTTACCATGTTTTGTGTCTACGTGAGCGTACATTGACAATGAGGAGTTGTCCCTAGCAATTACATTGCAGCCTGTTTAGCGACTGCCATCTGCAGCGTTGAAAAATACCAAAGTAACCCTTTAATGCTTTTTAGTCGCACAGTCATGTGTCCAAATAAACACTTTGATGTGTGTAGAACTTCAGCTGGTTAATAAATATTTAACATTTTCTTCCAGTGATCACCCCAGCAGCGTTAGCACTCCGTCCCAACCCACTACTGATTCAGGCTTCCGCTCCCAGGCCACGGAGAGTGCCTACCCCACTCCCACCCCCTCATATCAAGCCCTGAATACCCCCACTTCTTCCTACCTAGATTCCAGCTCTCCGACCTCTTCCTACTTCGGCACCACTACTCCTACGCTATCCTACCTTGGCACCACTACCCCTACGCTATCCTACCTTGGCACCAACACCCTGCTGGGGGGCTATGCGGCCTCAGACCCGAGCCCGCCCACCCTAGAACCTTCCCAGACAACGTTGAGCCACGGAAGTCCCCATGCGCAGCACCGGACCAACATCCTTGGTTCCACCTACAACCCGCTCCTCCAGCAGCGCTCGTGTGCTATTCAGGAGGGTTCTATCATGGGCCAGCAAACATCACCAGCTAACGGCTTTGATGTGGGTATGGTAGGTCTCAGTGGCAGTCCCACTCTTGGTCGTTGTCTGTCTCAGGGAGCCCAGAGCAGCCCAGTCCTCAGCAGACAGGCCTCTTTGGGACAAGGGTCTCAGCAGAGCCCGGTCCTCAGCAGACAGCCGTCCCTGGGCCAGCCCATACAGAGCAGCCCCGTGCTCAGCCGACAGCCATCTATCACACACCCCCAAGGAAGTCCAGTTTTGGGCCGTCACCCATCGGTATCGCAGGTATCCCAGAGAAGCCCAAGTCTGGACCGTCACCCCATGCACAGCGGTTACACCACCCCAGATGAGAGATATGGGAACCTGTCACGACAGAGCAGCTCGTCGGGCTACCAAGGACCACCCACTCCCTCCTTCCCCATCTCACCTGCAGGCTACCAAGATGGGGGGATGATGGGGATGGGTGTTGGGTTCCGGCAGGGCAGTCCAGCCCCTGGTTTCCAGCCCCAGCTTCCAGAGAAGAGGCGCATGTCGAGCGGCGATAGACCCAACGGAGCGCTGTCCTATGGCACACTGAACGGGAAGATAATGTCCCCAATGAGTGGAGGAAGCAATCCCAGCTACTTCCACACCCTCTCTGACTTCTCCAGGTTCAACATGTCCGGTAAGGACATACATTATCTGGAGTGACATGAAGACACATTTTGGAGTTCTTCTCTGTTTGCTCCTTCTCTGTCACTTCCTTTCGATGATATTCTTTTGTTTTTTGTTGCAGATGGAAGTCCTGAGAGCAGGCTGAATGTCAAGTTTGTCCAAGACACATCCAAGTTCTGGTACAAGCCAGACATTTCCAGGGAGCAAGGTAAGAGGCTGAGAGACTTTTCCCTTAAATGACCTTCAAACAATTATTGTAACTTTTCTTGCCCTTTCATTTTTACTTTCTGGTGCCTGTTTGGGATCGGAGATTAAGTATGTGCCAGTCTGTCAAAATGTTGAGACAGTTATTTCAAGGAATATTCCACCTAAAACCTATGTTTTGAATGCCAAAGAACCCTATATGCTTCTAAGGTGGAGTTTACATTGGCAGCATGCAACCTCGCTAGCAAAAAGTATAAAAGGAAAATGTGCATTTAGCAATATTTTGACAAAAATATCATTGTTTGCCACTTTCCAATAGTATTAGACAATGAAGAAGTGAATAATGCTGCAGGAGTGGTTTGAAAAGTTTGAACGGATGTCCTAGAAACTCCCTTTCAATGTGGAACTAGGTCACCATTGTTTCTTGTGGAGTACTCCTTTGAAGCATTTCAAATGCGTTTGGGATGATTGAACTCTGATACTTTTGTTCAATTTGAAGTCATGGCGTTAACTTTCACGCAAATAAGCATTAGCATAAACACTTTTCATAAATGCATGTACACGTACACGCAATAATGAATATTCATGGTTATATACAAAACACACACATGCACGTGCGCCGGTATATATACACATCTCTGTATGTGTGTGTTTGGTTGTGAGGTCAGTGGCTATTGGCTGCCGCATCTGCATTTGCTTATGGTCAGTATTGGATTATATCATGTTAAATACAAGCACATGTTCAACTGCAATGACATCACACAAACACACACACACAAACACACACACACACAGTTTATACTTAGTGCCATGCACTTCCAGAGGAAAAGCCACGCCACATGTGGAGAATTAGGGAACATCTGCATGTGTTGCTCATCTCATCCATCTTCCTTCCTTAAACTATCACATGTGGACAGGCTGAGGCCTTGAACTAAATAGTGAAGTAATTCATCTAAAGCTTCTCTTCAACGATAGCGTGTCGAAAGCGAAGTCGCTTGTTAAAAGTTGTAGTTGTAATGAAATACAGCCTGCCTACCAATTTATTTTAAACAAAGGGTCATGACTTGACTTGCGCCTTTGCTCTCGGTCGTTCTTTTAACCCTCTGCTACCTTTTTCTTTAATTCACCTAAATCCTTTAATGAGCTGACTTTTTCTGACCTCCTTAGTCTGTTACCCAAATTTAGCCAATGCAGTATAAAAGGCTTTTCAATGCCGGTGTCCCTAACAAACACTGATATTTCATAAGTACTGTAATGCTTTGCCTGTCTCTTATCCTGTTTTTTTATTTTTTATTAGTGTCATATGTTATTATATGTCAGGCGACTGCAGATGTTATTTAGCCCTAAGCCAACTCTAATAAACTACATTAAATAGCGGCCAGTCAGACTGTACTAAGTCACAGCGTGGTACTGACACGTCAGTCACAAGGTAGCTGCATCCTAAGACATACTCTGCTTCATGCCTATCGTCCTCTAAATGGGACCATAATAAACTAAATAAACATCACGCTGTATCGAAATATCTGTACAAAATTCCATGGCAATCCATCTGATACCTGTTGAGATTCATCACTACCCTCACAATTCATTTTGTGATCGTCTGAACAAAACTGAATGCCTACTGTGTTACAGCTATTGGCCTGCTGAGAGAGAGGGAGCCTGGAGCCTTTGTTATCCGGGACAGTCACTCGTTCAGGGGGGCTTACGGCTTGGCTATGAAGGTGGCCTCTCCTCCACCCTCAGCGCATCAGAACAAGAAAGGTAGGGGGCAGGATGCATGTTTAACACCACTGCTTTGTGTCGCTCCTCTTTCAGTAGGGAGCTACTGTGTTCTTCGGTCAGGGTCGAGACGGACTTGAAGTTAATGCCAAAGATGTGAGGTGACGCCTCCATGTCAACCAGCTATGACCCCTCTCCCTCTCTTCTGTTGCAGGTGACGTCAACAACGAGCTGGTGAGGCACTTCCTGATCGAGAGCAGCCCGAAAGGAGTGAAGCTGAAGGGTTGTCCCAACGACCCTTACTTTGGTAAGGGCCTGAAACACACACTCACATGTGCACTGACAGCTCGGGGGAAGCCATAAGGAGTTTGGAGGAGAAGTCACGTGCTCCTTTCTGTGCGTCTGTCACAGATCTGCACCCCTTTCCAAGTTGTATAACATGTAATCCTACCGTAATTCTGTAATTACTGACTGACTGTAGTGATCCAAGTCGTGTTCGCCTCACTAATTACACTGCAAGACTATATGACGTGCGTGTGTTTCTCTCCACTGCCAAATACGAAATGGGGCAAGCTGACTTCTGTAAACTTTTGTATGGCCTCTCCTTTTCTCCAGGCCATAACTCAATTTCTCACTCTTTTCCCCGTGTGAAGTTGCTGTCTGTAATTGTTTCGTTTTACAACTACTAATACCAACAGAATGGTGATGAGTGTTTCTTTCTACTTACAAATAGCAAATAAATAGCAAAAAAAAGATGAATCATGTGAAGTGATGTTCCTCCGGACAGGAAGAGAACCAGAAGTGTCAGCTTTTTTGATTGTGCCAATGAAATTATTAAAGAGGAAGCGTGCTGATTTTTACTATCCAAGTGTTTTGTGGCTCCAATACGTTTTCTCTGACTGTGTCTTGTGTCTGTTTGACAGGCTGTCTGTCGGCCTTGGTCTACCAACATGCTATCACACCACTGGCCCTACCCTGCAAACTACTTATCCCTACCACAGGTCTGTGGATCCAAATGTGTGTTCGGCAAACATTAATGCATTATTAGTGATTCTGTTGTGTTTGAGTACAGTTTGAACAGGCTTTCTACAGTTAAGGGCTCTATTTTTTAAGGAATACTTCACCCCCAGTCATTTGTACATCAGTTTCTCACCCTGTGTTACCCTGAATTCTTGAAGAAAACTATATCCGTTTTCAAACTCTCACACATCTCGGCCAGTATACTGTAACCCTAAGCTCATTGATCCAGTTGTATGCTCATGACTTCCCAAACACATGCAACCTTTCTATTTAGAGTTCCAGTGTGTAGCATTTCTGGAGATCTATTAGGAGAGATGGAACACGACATTCATAGCTGTGTTTCCGTTAGCTTAGAATGATTTAAAACTGATTACCATAAAAGTGTATTTATTGCATATTGATGGCCGAAGAGCAAAACCTCTGAAAAATGCACTTTTTTGAGAATACTAAAAAAAACTTGTTTTCTTGCAGAATGCTATTTGTTAAGGATACCCAATACATAATACAAAATAAAAATAAATACAAAAATACAAAAAAAATTAAAATATACAAAGTGCAGATAGGGTTATTCCCCACTTTTCCTGGACCATTTTGCAGATAGAAGGTTTTGCACTTTGGCCATTGATATACCGTATATAATATCAGAGGTGAGACTGGAACCTATACTTAGCATAGTAATAGGCCTAGGCTGATGTCTACTGAAGGAACTGGTGATGAACCGATTACAGAAGCCCTGGTGCTACTAAATAAAAACAAAAAACGATGCCAAAACTGGTAACTTCCTCTGTCTCACGTTTTATGTAGATCTCATCGAGGAAGTGACAGAAGTAGCCGCACCAAATCCACTGGCTGAAAGGCTGAAACAAGGAGCAGGTAAAACATAAACTCACTTTCATTCATTCTCTTTGGTAAAAGCTATCCTGTGATGGTCTCGGCTTTTTGAGACTCAAATACAACGCAGCTTTAAGATTCTAGGACATTAATAACCATGTAATTAACGTGTCCTGAATCATCCTGTCCACTTGTTCTGACAACAAGACACCATAGTAAACCCAGTGCAGAGGGCCCCTGCTGATTCCCATGGTAAACCCTGTGCACTTTTATTTGGAAACTTCCATCTGGAATGTGCATCCTTTATGCCTGTCCGTGTCTGTTTAACCTGCACAAATTAAGATAAATTAACGATGGCCCTGTTTAATTCCTTGAGATGTATTAAGATTTTGTCTGTTAACATTAGTGTCTAACTTCTTGTCTGTAACAGGCAACATGTTTTATGTGGAATGATATTGGATGGATTTGTTTCTAAAGCGGTTTGACCCCAGCTCTGTTGCGGACAGCATGTTCTCTAATGAGAGGAAATCGATATATTTGCATGAATAGATCAAAACAAGCATTAACAGCATTTTGGAATATATACAATTTGTATAGTTTTTCCCTCACAGAATGACCTTTTGTTGTCTGATTGGGACGTCTGCTCTCTTCCCAGCATGCAACGTGCTCTACATCAACTCAGTGGAGATGGAGTCCCTAACGGGCCCTCAGGCTGTTGCCAAGGCCATCTCTGAGACACTGGCGGCTGCTGCCTCTCCAGCTACTGCCACCATTGTGCACTTCAAGGTTTCTTCGCAAGGCATCACGCTGACCGACAACCAGAGGAAGTAAGTCTGGCCCCCGCCCGTACGTTATTAATGTTTGACTCACAAGATAAACATGGCCTGATATAAGGAGAGTTTTGGTGCTGACAAAAAGTTTGATGTCTGAATGTAAGATGATGAGTTTGTTTTTGAAGGGCAAGTTTCAACATGAGTCGCTGCACACCATCAGAGGCACTACATAACTGTTAACACTGGATTAAAGGATCCGGGTGTTATTTCTCACGACAGTATTTCAATCAACAACCCACTTTAAAAGTTTTTGGACCATCATCTTTTTGTGAGACAATTTGACAACTAGATTATTTCATAAGCATGCAGGGTTTTGAAAACAGGATTAAGGAAAATTTGAGTACGAATTTGATTTAATTTGATTTAAGTAACTAAGTCTGTTCTCCCTTGTAAGTAAATGTTTATGATTTTATGTTGTTTTTAACTCGTTGCTGTTTTGTGTTTATGTTTTTTGTGTTTTTATGTTGTACTCAACCTGCCATCTTGGCCAGCATCCCCTGAATGGGGTTACCCTGGCTGAATACATGATTACACAGTTTTATTTTGTGTATGGTGCCAAGATGAATAATACCTTTAACTAAACCATACTTTAAACCCCCAATACACCAATACACTGACATGGGCTAAGCTTATCGCAGATATACTCGTGTCAGTGTACATTTTAGAAATGTTAAAACATAAATGCCAATCATATGTATGGGGTGATTTAGAAACTGTGTCCTGTCCACCAGATAGCACTGACACGTTTATTTTGCTCTTTTGGTACAAAAAGAACTATCAGCCAATATGTTATTAAAGTATTACCTTCCTGTATAAACCACGCCCACTACCGATCCCCTATCCAAATATAAAGACAGATAAAAGTTGTTGGTTAAACAGAGACAGACGATGACGTCTCTTTACACCTCTGGACACACGTTTTACCCAATGGAGTCTGCATTGAGTGGAGGTTTTGGTAAAGTTAAAAGAGGTATTGGTAACGCTATCATGATAAGCATGGTGATGTGTGCTTCCTCCAGATTAAACTAAATTTGACATACAGAAAAGCACATTATCTGCTAATCCACATAAGGCACATTTTCACCGTGTTTTCTTTATTGTATTTTGGTGTTTCTTTAATCACAATTTTTTCACCATTTGTTTGCTGTTTTATAGGCTTTTCTTCCGACGCCACTATCCCACCAACACAGTCACGTTCTGCGATACTGACCCTCAAGACAGAAAGTGAGTACAGAGACATGAAAATGATTTCTTAAAATGCCGATAGCGGTTTGTTTTTTGGCTATCGATGAGTTCCAAGATACTTAAAAAAAATGACCCTTTGTCCACTATTTGTATTATTATTTCTACTATTCTTGTTTGTGTGAGTCCTGTGACACATACTTTCTTCACATCTTTACAGGTGGAACAAGCCTGAGGGAGGAACCGCCAAGTAAGTAAACCTCTGTGGATTACAGTGCTACTGTTGATCTGATATTTCTATAGAGCAAGCGGGACGGTGGGGTTACGTGAAGCATGGCGATCAGTGGTGGATATTCACCAAGTCTAATGACATTTGCCCTAACTGAGAGACTGGGTTTGGACAGCTAGAATAGAAGAAAAGCAGCACCACTGACGATGGCCTGTTGGGGTTGAGCAGTATGAATAGAGGCTGCATCCAATTCATCACCACAGATCGACCACTGCAGCAGAGGAAACTGTATCTGAAATGCAATGTCTGAGAGAAGAAGGTGTAAACTATTTAATCAGACACACACACAGTATGATTTAATGTTGCTGTCTGCAGTGTCTCCCTCAATGTTGGCCCTATTTCAAAACCTAGACAAAAGAGGGTGAAAATGACCAAAGTTACCTTTCAAGCTGCCGAAGACAGTTTCTTTTGCGCTTCATTGCTCTCTAGACATCTGCATCTCACATCAAAACTTCCCGGCACGCTGCACAACTACAAATTCCTGTAGCTAGTCTCATTAGTAGTCTTAGTAAACACTTTGCTGGGCATTTGCAACCTTCTTCTCAACTATCCCCCTATCTAAAAACAAACTAGCTTGAATCTAAAGAAAATATAAATCTCCTATGTACTGTATATATATATATATATAGAATTTCAGTTTATTCAATTAATTAGTCCACTGACAAGGATTCCATTGTAGACACAGCCCAATGCTTGAACATGGCAGCTTTTACAAATAAATCTCTGATGTTGACTTTGCAGGCTGTTTGGGTTTGTGGCACGTAAGCAGGGAAGCACAACGGACAACGTCAGCCACCTCTTCGCTGAGATGGACGCTGACCAGCCTGCCAGCGCCATCGTCAACTTTGTCTCAAAGATGATCGCCGCGCAGAAACGATGAGAGCTGTCAGCAAACCCCTGGCACTTTTTTTTTTTTTTTTTTTTTTTTTTTTTTTTTAAAACACCTTTGGTTATTTTCTTTCCTTTTAACGATGGACACTTACTTTCTGTTTTGGACAATTTAGCATTCGTTTTTTTTTTTACGCGTCACCTTAATTCTTCCGCTCTTTTACATTTTTCGTGCATGTCTCAGTGTGTCTGCGTCTGAGAGACAGAGAGTGTGTGGTGTGTTCGGGGTGTGTGCTGCTTGGCATGCATGTGCTTTTCTTCTTGGACGGACTCTAGAATGGACCAGAGGAAGTGCAGGGATGGGGCGTGGCTGTGTGTGACAATGGGACGGGAGGCGATTCTGATCTCCTTGGCAGGGTAACACATGAGCAGGAAGAGAGAATGACATTGTGTGTGCAAATGTTATTTTTTTAGCAGTTGTTTCATTTTTGTTCATTTTTTTTTATAAAGAAGAAAGAAAAAAAAAGAAGTCAAGTAGTGTGATGTAAAGGTGGATTGTAAATCTATCAGGCTTTTGACTGGTCAACCAAAGATTTAAAAAAAAAGTAGTCAGGGCGTGCATAGTGTGCCACTGTCAGAGGGTCGGAAGTATTCTTTTGTAAAACAAATATGGCTGCTTAATCAAAAATACTGTTTCTTTCTGTATGTACTGATACTGTAGGTCAATTATGCGCCGTTGCTATCTTGCAAACAATGTTCTCGGACATCTTTGCAGCTGGTGTGGTCTGTGTAAATATTCTAGATTGCTTTATGAGTAGGACTGTTCTAGATGACATTTGGTGCCTGACTTTCTTTTGTAATGCAGAGCTTTGTAAGAAAAAGAAGAACATAACACTCTCCCAGGCAGTCTTAAATATTCAATTAGCCAAACTTGGAAATGAAATTGCTCTCCAAAATTCCACAGGTCTTTTTCCTTGTTCACTGTAGTAGTGTCGCTAAAGATGCAACAGATGTTGCGCCTCTGAAGTGCAGCTAGAGTCTGGCAATATCGTTTTAAACTACTTTCTTGTGCGTCGATGATATCCAGGACAGGTAAAGAAGAGGAGTAGCTTCCCGTCTGCTGTCGTTCTCCTTTCAGTCTGCATAGCGCTCCGCCGAGCTGCTTCGCTCAATACTGAAGGGCTGAAAGTTGTTTTGCGAGGGGCAATCTTCATAGAAAAGGCCCTGATCAGACACAGAGCGTTTCGCAGGTGGAAACCTCTTTTATTTCTTCCTATTGTTGCTTGGCAACCATTAAATGAGTGCTAACGTTAGCTCAAAACAAACTGTACGCTACCTAATGGTTATTAGTACAGTTGAAATGAATGAAAACAACTTCTCAAGTAGGCTACCACACCAGTTTGCCTCCAGGCCTGCTGCTTTCTGTTCAGCTCATGGCAACTATTTACAGTTATTAAAGTCATATACCCCCGAGTATGCAGCAAAAGTCACCACAATGAGAAAAAAAACACTTTTCAAAAAACTTGAATCCAATCGTCAGGTACATATGTGACATTTGACCTCTGCATCTAACCCATCCTAAGCATTAAGGAGCCGAGGGCTACTGTGAAGCGCCCGAGAAAGCAACTTAGTGTCTTAGCTCAAGGACACTTCGATACGCGGACTGTAAGAGCCGGGGATCAAACCACAAAACCTTGTGGTTAAAGGACGACCCGCTGTAACCGCTTCAAGTTGAATATTTTTCCACTCGACGCGCTCAGCAACACTTCACCTTTATTGAAAACAATTAAAAAGCCGCTCCAGGCTGCTAAAAGGAGCTCGGTCTGATCAGGGCCTTAGACTGCTCTTCAGTTTTCTGTGTTCAAAGTTTCCGTCAATAGAAAGAAGCTCTTTGCGTCAGCCGAACAATACTGTTAACACTCACACCCTACCCAAAAGTAAGCTATACATATAAATATACATATACAGATATATATATATAAAAAAAACTTCCAAACAGTGACTTAAGATATTTATTTTTTTGCTTTGTTGCTTTGTTATCTTGTATACATGTATTATAAAGTATACATTAAGATTACTGAAAACGAGAAGAAAAGATTGCCTTTTTTATTTTGGCTAAAGTCAAGTGCATTGACATATATATAAGGTGTAAAGTGTGTGCATTTCAAACTGTTGTATTTTAAAATGTTTTTTTTTTTTTTTTTTTTCACAGCATTACTTCCTTTTGTTAACATTCTTGTTTTCTAGGGGAGGCTTTGTTTTTGTTTTTAAGAGAGGGGAAAATATTTTGTATGAAAGATTGCTGTTACTAAAGTCCAAATTGGAGTTATCCTAAAGATATGCCAACACAATTGTTTTATTAACTTAAACCTGCCAAGAAAATACATTGTCCAAGTTTAGCACTTAAATGTTGAAGTATTATCAGTGTGTTTCTACTTGTAAAAAGTGACGACATGGAAATTGACAGAGCCATTTCACGTCATAATAATTGCATGTGAGGAGGCAGGACTTACTAGTTCCTGTAGCTCTCCAGCACCGCAGCGTGGGTCGGGGGGAACACTAGTCGGATCAGTCAGTAGCTGCTGCCCTCATGTGGTGAGGAAAGATCATCACAAAAGGAACCACTTGTGTTCGAACAGTGTTTTAGCTGTGATTTTGGCACGTCAAAGGGTATACGTTTAAATAATCAGATCACTGGCAAAATGAACTTTAATTTTAATGTTGATTAATATTTGATTTTTTTTTAGAAAGTGAGTTTTCTTTTGCGTTCTAAAGGGGGCCACATCATGAAAAACTCACTTTGTCAGTGCTTGCGCACACACATTTAGGATATGGGCTGCCTAGTTTAGAAAACGTGATTGAAAAGCCATTTTATATTTGGCTCCCCTTCCTATGTCACATGCAGGCTCATTAGCATAACCTGAATTCATCTGTAAATGAGCATGATATGTGCCCTTTAAAGTCCTATTCAAGGATTGAGTAGTGGAGAGTACGACTCCCTCCTTTATGCCTGATGCTCTAGGATCACTTGGCAGCATGATGTAAACTAATTAAATAAGGGTTAGTTCAGGGGCCTACATTCTGACTCAAATTCACTTAAAAAAAAAAAAGAAAAAAGAAAACGGCACTTACCGGGCTTTTATATATATGAACAGAATGTTCCATTATTTATTAGCAAGAGCCTGCATGCTCAAGTCAAGTTGTTACCTTAACGCTGCTGACTGTAATCTGTACATAGTACCCTCAAGTCTGACTCAACCCAGCCCGTTCCAGTTAAGGCTTGGATTTTCATGCGACGACTATGTCTTGACAGAAGAATCTATATTTTTGCCTACAAAATGCTTGTTGAGAAAAGAGGACGTCCTCTACTTCAAACTGAATGTTCGCCATTTGTTTGCCAAGATGGAAACCCCAGTGGCGTCTGCCCACTTTGACAGATCAGTCTGGACTGTAGAATGTGTGTGAATGAGCTACTACGCCTGTATAGAGCTTTGTCATTTTTTTGGTTTGCTACATTATATGGCTTTTACTATTTCTGATGGAAAAAAACACATTAAAAAGCAGTACAAATCCAAATGTACATAATCTTGTTTGTCTTTTTGTCAAACATAAAATTTGGCTTTTCTGTTGCATTAAATCAATGGAAATTTAGAGGTTTTGGTTATTTTCCTTTGATTAACAGCATCCTCCTCAGCTTTAATCAGTTCTATTGTATAATAACTGTTTTGAGGGTAAATTTAGAATATCAATTGCCAAACTTCTATGTAATCTATATATTGCAGTGTAGTAATCCATTGATTACCACAATATATCATTTGCAACCATTTTAAAAGGACAGTATACTATTTTAAATTCAGAATATTTAATGAAGGCTATGCTGTGAAAATGGTTTATATGTCCTCAGGCCTGATATTTGTTAAATGCACAATTGAAATAGCACAGAGAACAAGCGTTCTTCTCACTGGGCCTTTATTTATTTAGAGATAAGATCAGATCAAGCCCAAGACAAAAATAAGATGATGCTTTCCGGACATGAGCCTCTTGAGGAATTGCAATTTATGAGATCCCTCAGAAGAAGGCAAAAGTTGTTATAGTGTCACAATCTTCATAACCTTAACCAATACAAATTTGTTCTACCTTAACCACAATGTTTCAATGAACTTCTGTGGACTGGGGCAGCAGCAAAACCTATTTTTGACACCTAAAAAAATCACAATCACAATCAGAAACTGTTTATTGCCAAGTATGTTACACATACAAGGAGTTTGGCTTGGGGATTGGTGCGTGACAACAAACAGTGCAATAGTAAAAGACATCATTTAAAAATAGAAATTATGAAAATGTACAATAAAATATGATAAACAAACTAATTAAGAGTACGTTAAAACAAGTAAATTATTAGCGTATCAAGTGTATTTTTTAAAGAGAAGAGTTGTGCAAGGGTGTTGATCAGCCCAACTGCAGATGCTTTTTGTGGCGTGAGGTTTTGGTGTTGATGGACCACAGCCTCCTGCCAGAGGGAGAGGACTCAAAGAGTTTGTATCCAGGTGAGAGGGGTCGGCTACAACCTTCCTCAGAGTCCTGGAGGCGAACAAGTCGTCGGGGGACGGCAGATTGCAGCCAATCAGAGCGAACGACACGCTGCGGTCCGCCCTCGTCCTCGGCAGTGGCTGCAGCGTACCAGACGGTGAGGGAGGAGGTGAGGATGCACTCAATGATGGCGGTGTAGAAGTGCGCCATCATTGTCTTTGGCAGGTTGAACTTCTTCAGCTGCCTCAGGAAGAACGTCCTCTGCTGAGCCTTCTTTGTGATGGAGCTGATGTTAAGCTCCCATTTGAGGTTCTGGGTTAAGATGGAGCCCAGTAAGCGAGGAACTCCACGGCGGCGACCAGGGAGTCACACAGGGTGATAGGGGCGGGTCTATATCAGTATACGGGTACGCTATATTTACCTATATTTACCTATATTTACCTATATTTACCTCGCCGTCAGAGAGCTCTTTCCGACGTGAGCGCCAGACTCCTTGTTGCTGGTCTACCGCTGCCTTGATTGGTAAGTGTGTTTGTGTTATTGTGTGACTTGTGACTTATTGTGTGAGCTGCAGTTTGCAAGTTTTAGGTCACTTATTAGGTTGAAGAAGTGACTATGGCTTGGAGGACGAGACACATCTCTGTTTCGAGGCAGACTGTGAATTACAGTAGAATAGCAGCAAGTGGTTTTTCTATTAAAATGCATAGCTACCGGGATTGGTGGTGGTGCAATCTCATGACATCACTGCAGTAGTCTATAAAAGTTAGAAACTGCTGTAATAAAATGTTATGGGCAGAAATGTTCTGTGCTCTTACCAGCTTCATAAAATAAAATAAAAATGCAGACATTTAAAATAGGCAGGCTGCAGGAATGTGACACTATTACATTTTTTTGAAACAGTCATTCATTTTTATTTCAATGATGTCATGAAGTAGCTTGAGAACCCTTGTAAAATGAAAGGACATAAAACGCCCTAGAATATTTACGAATAGTGATGTTTTAAAAAAAGAAAAACTAATATCTCCCTTAACAAAACACAAAGAATGTGACAGAACCTGAGGCTGCAGAATGAGACGACAGGACACCTTTACATTGTAGCACACCACGATCCTCAATGTAAACACAGTACTAAACAATAAGACACTTTTTTCTTGGTGAAAATTATTTTTCAAAACCGAAAAAGGTAAATTTGCAAACGCCCATAAAAAGTCCTTTACGGTGGAGAATTGGACTGAAAGGCTACAAAGACACGTACAGAACCAAACTCTGCTTAACACCGACTTCAACACCAGTATGAAAAGAAAGTGCAACAAAATAAGACGGCAAAATGGCCTCAGAACACTTGTGGCTCTTTTTAGAACTGAAGGCTTCACTCTCTGATGAGCAGCATTTTTGTAATTGTTATTATGATTTCAATATTTGTGGTTGGAATGTTAAAAATAATACCTTGTAGTTATTGAAAAATATGCATATATTGAAAAATATGACTAGAAAATGTAATTTAATGCAAAATGGCTTTTAGGAACAGTAGGAATTTATTGTGGCTTTACTTTGGATGCGATTGCTTAATTGATGTACAGCTAATCACTCTACTCTACACGTCTACTGCATGAAAGTAGTTCATTGTGGTTGTCTGCATGCGCAATATCTGTAATAATATGTTTGGCCACTTGATGCCAGTGTTTCCTTTTCATACAAAACAAAGCCACAGAGGCCGTCATAAATCCACTGACATTTGTCACACTTCAAATTTGAACACTATACTTTAGATGGTGATTTCTGTTTCTATCAAATCAATGATGTTCCTTAACACTTGATGTTTTCTTTGGGAGTCAACTCTTAGATGCTAGATCTATTTCTAATGTTTTTTTTATTTTTATTTTAGAATGGTGCACGAAATGTATATTGCTGTTGTATTGATCAAATATGAAGACGCATTATATTTTGTGCAATAGCTTTTAAACAGGCCAGCTATTGAAAATTCTGCTTTTACCCGAAGTCTTTCATCAAATGTCTGCAGCAAATGGTCACACAGTGCGACTTCTCTCTTTCTTCAACGTTCATGTACTTTTACAACCAGCTTCATTTCATGGGAAAATCTAACAACACCACTGGAAGTCCTACGTAATACTTCCTGTGAGGAGGATTACATTTTTTTACCTCCCTTACACCATGGAATAGAATTGTGACTCAGGAAAATGCTAATTTCTTCTCCACAGGGGTCCAGATGATGAAATGGGGGGAATAAAGTGGTCTATTGGGGCTGGAAAGGGTGGATGACGGGGGAAGGGATTATCCTTTTAATCTGTGTTTGCTTCTGTGTTTAACCACTAGTTTGTCCTCAACCGTGGATATGATTTTGACCCTTTTTCATATTCGGACATCTTGGCTTTGTAGACCAACAACTGCTGTATGCTTGTGGACCAATTAGTTGCAAGCACATCTTGTCTAATACTGCTTTTATCATCTGGTTATGGACTTGTTATCACTGCATGGCTTTAGCTGCTGTCTTACCTAGCTTAGCTTTAGTTTGATTGCTTTTGATCTAGAAGGCTAACCTTACCTATTCAGGACTGTGGTGAATTTACTTATACTTATCTGAGCGATGTGAAGACTGACATTACTTTCCCCAATTATGTACATGATCTTTCCATAACTGATTAGTTGCCTCATGGTTGGGCGACTGGATGAATATATTGGCTGTTGACGATTGCCTGAGTACATTGCCTGGGGGAATTTTTTTCACTTTTCGCTGCTCGAAAACCTGTCACAGCTGACACACAAACACCTGAGCAAATATATCCGCAGCCGCCGGTTGTTTGGTTGGAAAACAAAAAAAATACTACCTTAACTATGCATGAATGCATAGGGGTGGGGCTAATCAAACTTTCATATGAGTCTTTTGAAAGATGCTGACAGATGACCAGTTTTGTCGTCGAGCATTAACACTTGTTGATAGATATATAATTTTTAATGCCACTGAATACATGTCAATATTGTCAGCTACTCTTTTTGAAAACACTGCAGTTCAGTGGGCTGCATATAAAATACTGCATGTGTAATAGTATTAAAGTACTCAGAAAATGCACATTCCATAAAACCCACAAACATTTTTCTAAAGTTATACTAAATGTATATATTTTTCGGTGGTGTTTTACATATCTTCTTGTCTGTCTCTCCCGTATTTTCCTTCCCCCTTTTCTTTTCGTCTATTCCTGCAAAGCACTTTACAAAATCCTGCAGTTTAAAAGAAAAAAATACAATACAGGTAAAGTTTACTTACTCATTTGTAGGGAAAATCTGGAAATCAATATTTGTCGGCATGGTGCGGTAATCGCACCAGAGCAACAGGTGTCTTGTTTCCTGCTAAAGCCCGTTGCCCATTGTCACACATGGAAACCTGTCACCATTTGGAGTGTGAGGCCTCCTGCCTCCAATTGAATACACAGAGGAGTCAGTTTACACTTCGCCAGATGGAGTGTAAACCTTCAAAGCAGAAAGAAAATGTATATACTGTACAGTATTCATCCTACTCAGATATGACACAGTATAAAAGAAACCATGCAGGCAAAAGGTCTAAAGGCAGATTATAGTTTGACAATAAATGCTGCTATGCTTCCCTGGATCTTGACCAATCATATCAAAGGAACTAGTTTTTCCTTTCACCGTGAAACATAATGACAAATGTATAAATGTTTTTGTGTGCAGCATGTATAAACTTTAAATGTATAAACTTTTTAAGTAGTTAAGTTTTGTGTACTGGATGTTTGTGCCCAGTAAAACTCACTGGTATACGTAAATGTGTGTTACAGTACAGTATGTATCCTGTGTGTGTGTTAACGTGGATTGACAAATTGTATGTATGCGTGTGTGTGTGTGTGTGTGTGTTTTTTCTGGAGTCGTGAGTGACTGTCCATCCTGTGACCGGTACGTGTGACTCACTCCTTTTCCAAATGTTTCCATATTGGCGCCTCAAAGGCAAAACCATCAGAGTACTGTCACCATCTGGACAGTAAAGGCCCTCCTGGGCTGGCCGCCTCATGTCCCTGACTCAAAGACTTTGACTAAAAATACAACCTTCAGGATGTTATTGCAAATGCACCAATACATGACTCGCCTGGATTTTTCTGCTTTTGGCGCTTTCTGCCTCTGTCTCCTTTCCATAAATAACAAAGGTGAAATTGCTCACACACACACATCATACGGTAGTAATAATGTTGTCACGCTGTCTAAAAAGACTTTCTGAAGAATGAATTTGGGGGGTTTATTCGGCAGATTTTTATAGCTGCACTGATTGCAAATTACTTTGTAATGTAAAAGCACAGAGATATATCATGAACTCTGTAGTTGCCATCAGTTCTGCTGTGCATCTTCTGCTTTAGCTCTTTGTTTTGGTTTTATGGCCTGCAACTTTTCTCTCATCAACCTTGTTTCCAGCCCATCATGCAGCTCCTACACTTTACACTGCCTGCCTGTCACCAAAAAGAAGACAAAGAAAGCAACTAGCTAGTGAAGGTAGTCAAACATCTAATAGCAGAGGGATATTTCCCTCAAGAGTTGGTGGAGACCAAAACAGAGCTAAAAGGAGAGTGAATATTACACTTACAATGTGTTAGCCAACATTAAAAGGCGATATTGGGGCATTTACTTCACTTTCTGACAGTGTTGAGCAAGTTACTTGAAAAATGGAATACATTTTTTCTTACATATTATTCTTTGAAAAAGTAATTACATAACTTTGGTAATTACTATCAGAACTATAATTGTTATATTACTTTCATAAGTCAGCCCACTTCTGTACAAAGCCACAACACCCACATGTCGGTCCCACAACATTGACCTGTATTCATTTCCACTGTATTTCCAAACTGTATTAACGAACAAGACATCAGGCATGTTCAAACCAAACTGTCCAGTTGGAAGCTCTCCTGAGAACTACGTGGGCTACCTCAAGGGCTTTTGTTCAATGTTCAAGGTTTGATTTATTGTCATTGTACAACACAGGGTTGCGCAACAAAATGCAGTTGTAGTCCAATTTTGCAAGATGAGAAAATCCCACAAAAAATAGCAAATAGGAATGCAAGATGACGCTGAAAAAGCTGGTCCGTGCTGCTCTCACACATCTCCAGCTGGAAGATCGTCAAGTGGCGAGTTCGCTTCGTTCCACAAGCTCTGCTTGCAACAATCACATAAACACAAGCAAAATAGCCGCCACAAAAGTACCGTTGTCTGGCTCAGTGGGTGTGCTTTGTGCTACTGGGTTAGTCTTTGTGCTACTGGGTTAGTCTTTGTGGTACCGGGTTAGCTCGCTGAGCAGCGGCTCTCACTCGTTCTTTGGCTCAGTGGGTGTGCTCATGAACGTGTTAACTTTTGTACATCACTGCATTTTTTCTTTGTGTTTTTTCCACTAGCTGTTGTTTGTGCTTCTTGTCTATTTACACAGTTAACAGGTTTTTAAAAATGGTTAACGCTGGTACTGCATTGGGTCCTCTTGTGATGAGCGTAGGCCTACCTACATAGGAGCTAAAAAAAAAGTCTCCCAAAACAGCGTTCTAAGAACTACGATCATTCCTAGTTCTTAACTAATGTCACAAAAAAAACATCACGTCTGTGGTTTGGATGAATTTACTGGCCGTCCAATTTAAAGTTATTGGAAGGCAGGCTTTTCCTTGTGTTTGGCCCAGGCTAGCTCCAGTACAGGCCTGGCATAGCATTGTCACAGCAGATACGTGTCTGGCGATGTCTACGTATCTGAGACTTCGCACAGTCATTCACTAGAAACAAAATATTACTTTATTCTGTTTAATCCGAATACTGAAATGTTTACTGGGTACCTATGTCACTGCAGAAGACTGAGAATGGTTGTGGTGATGTATGCCCCTCCCCTCTCTGGTCACTGGGTAAAGCACGTGCCAGTAAAAATAGTTCACGAGTGATGGGGCAAAGGTCAGCCTTAATAGTAACCTCACAGTATTGGGTTGGGAGAGACGGACTGGCCCTCTTTTGTCCAAATGAACACCGAAATGGGCAGGAGGAAAAAAGCCATCTGACGTCTCCAATAAAACAAGAGTCAGTTGCATATTAGAACAGGCACACCTGTTCCATGGTGATTATTATTTATCTAAACCTCAACAGGTGAAGTCAAAAAAGTACAACTTTTTGCAGGCACAAAAAGAGGCTACGAAAAAGACATTGTGGGCTGGTTGGATGCTCTGCTGTGTGTTTGTTCGAACTACTTGCACACTTATTGTATTTTCATGGCTCCCAAAGAACCCACAACGACACAGGGGTTTAAGAAGAGCTTCAGCTGATATTGTATTTCAGCAGATCAGGCTTTGCAGTGGCGTTTTGGTACTCATTTTTGTATTTGTGTATTTGCCACACTAGCTTTTTCCTTGACTGGCATTGTTAACTTCAGTGAAGCCAGGTTTTCCAGAGCAACCCAGTCACCAGCAACAAGTGTTGGCATTGTACATTTCAGCAAACCACGGACACGTTAAATGTGGACCTCTTTGCATTTGGGCTGAGCAAGTTGCGTACAACAACGAGAGACGCGCAGAGCAAGTGACACTTGTTACGTTACTTGACTTTAGATAGTCTGCTTGTGACAGTTGCAATTTATTTACGCTAGTTACGTTGCTACGGTTGTTATGCTATGTTGTTCGGGTAATTTGTCACTTTATTATATTAAAACAAACCATGATCTTTTTTTCCAACCTTAACCAAATAGTTTTGTTGCATAAACCCAACCCAGTCATTTCACATTATTAACCACATGTCATTATGCGTTTCTGCAAATGTGATACAAGGCTGTAATGTATTTATGAAATGTAGACATTCAATGTATGCAGGTAAATACAATGGCAGCATTTTTTCTGGCAACTCGGTTGCCCAGAAAGAGCCCCACTAAGTTGAACTCCTTGATAAATTGCCCTGGGGCATGAATCATGACTATAGTACATTATATGACTTGTTTTATCAAACATAGAGTGGCCTCTGTCCAACTGTGTGTGAAAATGTGCACCAACATTTTGACACAACTGCAATGTGGCAAACCCTCCCCATTTGGTAAAATGTGACCCCTTGAAAACATTTGCAATTGCAAATGTTTGTAGGAAAAGATAATTTCATTCAACTCAGGAAACTGATTATTTGTTTGTATGTAAGGGGGAGTGGGCAGTACTCCTCATCCTCCTGATGGATTTTATGGCAGCACTGATGGCTTCAGCGAAGAAAGACAGCAGGCAGAGATGGATGCGACACTGAAACATGAGCCAGTCCTCATCCCGAGCTGTTGTGAATGTATGCTGTGCTCCTCAACAGAATGACCCAGTGCAACCATTCCATATTCTACAACCGCCTGCCAACACACTTAAGCAACAGGTGTCAAAATCAAAGTTTTTTGGACAATCTGTGCAATGTCTCTCTTTGAACCCCATCATGCTTTGTGTACAAAGCTCCTCAGTCAACCATCACCAATCCAGGAGCCCCAATCCTTATCCCAGCCCCACTCCCCCACAGCCAATCAACACATCCCAGGGCCCTGTAACAGATGGCCGCAGGGGTCAGCAGGGGTTAGCTGGGGCAGGGAGGGGGTTGGCTAAGGTTAGGGGGTTGGCTAAGGTTAGGCTGGGGCACAGGGGTGTTTGGGATTGTTGTGACATGGCCTGTCTGCCTGTCAGTATGCAGGTGGATGAGTAGCATGTGGCCACCAATCCCCTCCTCCCACTGTGTACTCTACCAAAGTCTGGGCTTGAATTGCAGGTCAAGATGCCGGGATGGAGGGATTCAGTGGTCATTCTAGACCCCCAAAAATCTGTGTTCAGCTTAGTCAGCACCCCCTCACACCTGCTCTGGAAAAGTGCAGTGTTAAGCCTTGGATGGGGGGAATGTCCAAAGAAAACACAAGGCACAAGGAAGGACTGATGAACCTGGCCAGTGTGGAACCATGATTAATCTGTGCTTATTAACCCCCAAGACCTTTGACCTTTTTGATTAATTGAAGGTATGTTTTTAATTGTTTATTTGATTTTGCTGACTTCATTTATTCAACAGAGTATACAGTTGAGTGCAAGCGTTGGCGTTGTGTGCTTGTCAAAAGCCCTCATAAATCAACATTTTTATCCAGATTTTACCCTCATCTTCACTACACTTTTATATCCTAGTTGTTTTCATCCATATGTTTTAACTAGGTGTATGATTTTAGCCATCACACGCTCAAAACCTCCACTGGATCCCCATTCAACAAAGTATCCCAGTTCCAAATTGTTGTCACTACCAACAAAGCTCTCCATAACCTAGCCCCCTCCTACCTTTCTGACCTCCTGCACCAACATACTCCTACCCGCAACCTCTGATCTGTTAACGCCAACCTCCTCATTCCTCTCACCCGGTCCAAGTGTAGGACCTGGGGGGGATAGGGCCTTCTCCATTGCTACAATATAAGAAATATCATAAACTGCCATGAGATTTGGAACACACATTCATGGTCCCCAGAGCATAAGTCCCACTGACTTTGTTGATCCTCTGACTTTTTCTCCTGCTCCACCAGCTGGTCAACAGTTTGAAGAAAACATCCTCAAAAATATTTAGATATTTATGAGCACTCCTACTACCACTGTCCTCATCTTTTCTCTATGCCACTATGATGTTTATATTCGTTTTTTTGTAAAACTATTGGTAGGACCAATGGATTTCCATGAAATTTGGTACAGATATCCTGGATGCCCAAAGTCTGAGTCTTATTGACTTTGGTGAACCCTTGACCATATTTATAGTGCCACCCGAGAGCCAAAGCTGACACTTATCTTGCAAAACATCTACTAAATGGCAAATAAATTGGAACAGACATTCATTGTTTCCAAAGCATGTATCCCCTGACTTCTCCTCTTGTGCCACCATGAAGTTGACATTTGTGTTTTTGAGTGAAATGCCTCAACAGCTATTGGATGGATTGCAACTCAAATTTGCGTTTCTGTCCCCATCTGGACAAGTTGTAATAACTTCGGTGATCCCTCAACTTTTTATCTAGCATCAGCATCTGGTCTTCATATCCAATACTTTGATTGATGACAAACTGGCTGAAAAACTGACATTACCATCAACCTCCATCAATCAATTTAAACCTAAATATATCCTTCCTTGAACTTTTCATACACTGGGAGCTATATTGCAGTTTGTCCAAGGAAAGTAGCCTGCACTGTCAAATAAATTACTTTACAAATGATGACAATATCTTATGAGCTGTTACATGTTATATACTGTAGTCAGGTGAGGAGAAGAAAAGACGCAAAAGAGGGAGGAAAATGAGGAACAAGATATGGGGAGATTGGTTTCATAGCAGGAAAGCAAACACTGAACCTCTCATCTTGCCTACAAAGCGTCTAGACTCCGATCACCGCCCGGTCCAGCACCTGAGTATGAACTTGTGTCCAACCCTACGTTCCCTGGCATCCTCTCTAGCCCTCCTTACCGCCTGTCGATCATACCTAAAGCATATAAACCCCCTCCTCCATATACCGCAAATACCCAAATGTCTATCACAGACACTTATCAAAGTTTTTCATTGCCACATTCTTTCCACTGCCACAAACAGGGCGGGCTGCTGATACTGTGTGAGTCCAAACTAGGAGAACTTCCTGACTCGACACAAAAGAAGATGACTAAATTCATCACATATATGGTTATGCATTACGTAAAGTATACTAGACAAACAGATAATGATGCTATACGTAGTTATTTATGTCCAGGACATCCTGAAACCCCGATGCTACAGAGGAAGGGCCGCACAACGAGCCCTCTGGGATTCCATAGCTTACTGGACCACTGTTGTCTCCCTGAGGATACCCTGCTAAAATAAACAGGCGCTGCAGCAAGAAATGAAAACAATGAAAATGAACGGTGACTGACACAACATCAGCTTGTGTGTGTGTATCTGTGCATGCTTGTGAGCGTGCTCGCTCACATATGTACGTCACTGATATCTCTGGGAAAGTGTTCTCTCGCTCAGGCCGGATCTGCGCTGGCAGATGCATTTGCCTGGTGGGACTGTGGGGATGTGTGTGTCTGTGTGTGAAGGGGTGGGCTGTAATCGTGGCAACTGTAAACAGTCACTGGTATTGAGTTCTTCCTTGTTCCCTTTTTCGCAGTCTCCTTCCCGCATTTGTTGCGTGCCAGTGCATGTGTCTGTCTATGTCTGTCACCGCCTGTGAGTAATATCCAGATCTCTCAACTTAACAACATTGCCTGCCTATGGGGCGCCTATGTCGTGGGCTGTGACTACAGTCCGTTTATATCAGCTTGGATCACATCTGGGAGAGGAGTCAGTAATAAAGACAATCAGTCTCCAAACTTTGAGCTGAAGTAAAGCCAAAAAATAATAAGTTGTATCTTATAAATATCTTGGTGTCCACATTGACAGCTCGCTCGCATAAATTATTTTAAAGAGTGTAATTCGATTTGGCATACAAGTACGGTATGGTACAGTTAAGTCTAAGCTTGCGCGTCTTACTCCAACGGCCATGAAGATCAGAGGGAAAAAAGAACATCGCTATCTTCAGCCCTTAAAGGAACAATTCTGAACGACCCAACACATATTCTGAACCCAGAAATCCAGCGGTTGCTTTCATGCAGACGGTTCAGAGTGCCAATCTGCAGACTAAATTGGTACAAAGATGAATTTATTCCATCCTTCATCAAATTACTAAATAGCAACAAGTAGTATGATATGATATGATTTTATTGGGGACTAATGTATTGTGACTTGATTATTTATTATCTGTGCTGATCACACCTGATTTTATTATTTTATTATTCGTAACTATTGTCGACATGTATATTTGAGTGTGTTTATGCATGAGTATGCGATCTATGTATGAGCATATGATCTATGTTTTATGCGTGCATGTGGATTGTGATGCTGGCAAGTGTATTGTGTGATGCAGCTGCTTGGAGCCCAAGACAATTTTCCCTGCGGGACAATAAAGTATGTCTTATCTCATCTTATCTTACATCTTATATGTTGCTTCAATTTATGCCATGACCTCTCAAACAAAAATAATACATTTTATTCCAAAAATGGTCTGTTACATAACAGAAAATAATCCAATACATGTTGTAAGATAATGTCCAATAGCTGCTTGCGACACCTGTTCTTATGACAATTCCTATCATAAGCCAGATGAGGAAGGAGGCTGCCACTCACAGTGGAAGCTGGCGTCATTGTCACGTTTGCACTTGTGCTGTGAAAGAGGAGACCCTGACATGAACCCAAACCACTTGCTGGCTTGGCTTCTGGCTCCCACCGCAGTAAAACAACAACTGATCCGCTGAGTGTTTCATTAAGTTAACAAGCTCTATGTCTTTCTTTTCTCTCTTTTTTCTCCACACTTAAACATCCAGAGACTTTTCCTAAAAATCCCTCAGACAAAAACCTCAGCATGGAGTACTGAATGACCTGGGAAGTTCTGGAGCTATGCAGCTACATACTGTACCGCACTGTCCAAATATGAAACAAACTGTCAAGTTTTAAGTTAACATTGTGGCTGGCAGTATTTCCCAAATGACATTGCTTAAAACTAAGACTCAGGCCCAAAGTAAAAACACATATTAAAGATTGTGAGTTAAGAGGGTCTGTTTGTACAGTGTCACTGCTTTAAGAAAAAAGGATATAAAAAAGAAGATATAGGCATAATCTCCAGGACAGAAGGAAATATGTGACTCACATGAGAGGGTAAAACCACTGAGAGACTATAGCACAGGACAGCCAAGCACCTAGAAAATATAGATTAAATTTGGTAAAATAATCTGGACTTCTGTTTTTAAATATATACACATTTAAACAATAATTATAGTTTTGATGTCGGTGCAAAAATGCTAAGCCACTAGACCAGGCTGACAAAGTATTTTCTTAAAGGGCCAGTGTGTAGCAATTCTAGGACCTATTAACAGAAATGTAATATTATATTATATAAATGTAATATTATATAATATTCATAACTTTGTTTTCATTAGTGTATATTCACCTGAGGTCCAAACAACTGAGTCCACCATGTTGCACCACCATGTTTTTACAGTAGCCCAGAAAGGACAAACCAAACACTGGTTCTAGCGATAGCCCTTAACCATTTTTATGTTACACGAAGGCCACCGTAGTTCTCTGACGTGCTTGTGAAACTGCGGTAATGTGAACCGCAGAGTAGAAAACCGTGGTACCATCAGTACCGTCTAATTTCTCTTGCTCCTAAAGTAGTGTTATTATGGTAAGGATGGCCTCTGAGCAAGACAAATGGCATTACCATGATTTTGTGCTTGGGTGCTCATATTACCGCAGGAGTAAGGCATCTGTTGCAATCAGCAACCAAACCGCTAGATGCCATCGAATCCTACACACTGTCCCTTTAAGGCCAACCACCTGTGACAAGGTCTGGTGTGTCCAAACACAAACAAATACCTTTGCCATTAAAATGATTTGACAGATGGTTTAGTCACATAAAAAATGACACACAGGATCTGCTGGAAGAGACTGCTGGAAAGCAAACATGGACGTAAACAATGTAGGTTTTAAATGCTTTAAAAAATTATCATTGCAGATGTTTTTTTCAGGAAGGAAATGCATTTAATATATTCATTAGTCCCCAAGGAAACACATAAGTGCATTTCAATTCACTTGAGAGAAAGTTTTTATTTATGCTTGGTTGAGATGGAAATGTTGGTTTATCGATAGGAGCAAAATGTAATAAATTGTATTGGAAACAGACTTACTAAATAAATCATGACGTGAAATAAATATCCACCGATGCCTCCTGTCTACGGGAGGGATGAAGAATTGTGGCATCATATCAGATCTGTGTGGAGTGATGAGGAGACCGTAACCGTCAAAAACAAAAAACAGAAATGTCCTATTTCTATCACGTTTTCTACATTGTTTCTGTTTGACTGAGGTTTGACTGGTGCTCTTTTGATTAGGTCATTAATCTACAATAGTTTAATGGTGCCTGACATTAGAATTAGCACCGCCAATTGTTAAACTTGGTGTGCTAAACTCCTTATAGTCACGTAACATTAGCAAATAAATGTAAATTCATTTGCATTCTCCTTTGCCAAATTTGGAAATTTGGTGAAATGCACAGCTGAATTATCGGGAGCCGATAATTCAGCTCCCGGTCCACTAGGTCCTCTCACTAGGTCCTCTCTTAAAGAAACAGACTTACTGAATAAAACCAGTGAAAACACTGACGACAGCAGTTTCACCAACGCTGTTTGGCGGACACAGGACACCGCTTACGTTTGCACAGCTTGTTTCTCTGATAATTTAAGATCCAGACGTCTGATGACTGAAAGCCCTCATCTGGTTAAAATATATGGATACAACCTGTGGCTTAAAACTGAATAAAAGTAAATTCATGACTTTTCTTATATATTTAAGTTCTGGCATGCGCAAAGGGGATAAGACGGTATTGATAGGCGACCAAAGGAAAAAGACAGTTACCTTGATTCAAATTACGGACATGGGTTTAAAAATTCTTGGTAACATTTGGTATGACGTTAGTACACACACAGCAAAGTATATGACGTAGTTCTAACTGTTTTTAGACATATTAATGCGAAAAAGTTACATACAGTGAATGTGAACATAACTGTTTGCAAAAAGAACATACTTCACAGGGTACCTTTAAAGCCATGCCAAAACAGGCAAATTGCTTATTGTATTGTCTGCGCTCTGAATGGGAGAAAAAACAGTCACTGGGAAATATATTGTCTACCATCCAAATGAATAAGTGGAGAGGTAGAGAGTTAGCTGGTTAAAGTCCAGTCAGAGGTAGTGAGAGAGGAGCCAGCAGAGGGCTAATCAAGGGCCTGTTGCCAAAGGTCACATCGCAAATCCCCATCTGCTCCCTGACCTTGACCCCTGTGCCAAATCACCCTCAGCTGTGTGTATGCGAGTGTGTTAATATATACATGTGTGACACTGGTGCTGCTACACTACCTCAAGGATTTAAGGGGGGTGGGGGGATGGAGAGGTGACCACCTTTGACCTTTCTCCATTTCTGTGGACTCTCAGTGTCACAGCCACAGCTGCAACATCCAGCAGGTGTGGCGACTCATTTTCAGCTCGGAGCTGCAACTCTGAAAGCTGCATAGGCGTTGAGTTTCGGGGGCACGAGTAGTTTGAGGCTCTGTTTGCTCCAAAAACTCTAGAGAATGATAATAAGAGTTCTACAAATGAAAAAAAAGCTGTCACAAAAAAAACGTTTGTTTGGATGCCTGTTCTATATTCTACATTTTCATCCAGTTAGAGATTAGTATATAAAACATTCACAGACAGCCAATATGTTCTACCCAAATAAACTTTATTATACGGAGGATACAGTTTCCTATAAAGGACAAATATACATAGAATATTTGATGTCCCCAATATGGAGTTTAATATGACACTTATACTCCACGGCACCTGAGCACAACACCTGACTCCAATAGTGGTTAGATCCAATTTGTACATCTAAGTATGCCTATCGACCGCTAAATAATATCGGAAAACAAACCAAAGTAACACACATGCTATACACCACATGCAAAGAAAAAATAAAGATAGAAAATATATTTTAACTTCAGCAGGAATTTAAATTGTGAACAGATTTGGTTTCAGTCTGTGAGAATGACCCAATAACTGGAACCGTGTCCAGGAAACACAGCGTCACCAGCCGCACAACACCCATAATTAAAAGAATTGCTCATATTGATGCATGCACTGAAGCATCCATTCTGAGTGCTCTACTGGCAGCTGGTGGGGGCAGTCCGCCCTCATGGCGGTCTTGTGGGGGCTAGAAGGAAACCTCTCCAAACAGTGAATAGTGTGTGTATGTGCATTCTTTCAAGCCTTCAAGATCTACAGTGTGAGCCAATATACATACTTTTTTAAATGGACAAGTATCCCACACATACATGCATGAGTGTCAATCGGCCTTTGCCAGGCTGTGTGTGTTCATGTGGGGCAGATGGGCAAGCGGTGTGCCAGGCCTTGGTAGGGGGCCGTGCCGTGACCAGAGTTGCTGTCTGGGCTCTGTGCTACAGCCTCACAGCACAGCAGCCTGGCAGGCAGCACTGGCTCTTGGCTGACCTCTGCCTCCACCAGGCTGCCCTCACTCACTCACCTCATTAGCTTGACAGGAGCAACCAAACAAATTGAGGGCATCATAGAGCTCACAGCACTTCCATGGGAACTTCCCCCCTCCCACCCTCTTCTTTTAGTCATTTCGGTAAATGTGCTGTACACAAACACACGCCCACGTGTAAACACTGATTTTTGCTTAAGAGGGTGTCAGAGATCGTGTTTGAACAAACACGAAGAAGAGGCATATATGCAGGGCATGCACACGTTTCAACATGCATATACACATCTATTTAACTGCATCCAGGTTTGTAAATTGAGTTCAGGTACTGAATGAGATCATGTTACATTTGGACACCACCTCTCCTAAACAAAATCAACCTTTCACGCAAAAACCCTTTGTGTTGGGTGCAAGCTATTGTAACCGCACGCATGTCTGCTAACCCTGATTTACAAACGAGTGAAACACACCCTAAAAGTTACTGTGAGGAACTTTTAACTGGTTATGTATTAGCCTAAATGTTATACTGATGTCTATATATATATATATATATATATATATATAGCTATTCATAATGCTTGTCATCGATGCTAACGAGTCAGATTCAGCACAAAATCAGACCAAATCCTGCAGGTTCACGAGAAACAGTCGGAGGCAGACTGTCAGACCCCGCTGCAGTAAAATGAGAGGTTTTCTAAAAAGACTTGGAAACACTACTGCTTTTGTCCACAGGGACCGAATTGACACAAAATTAAAGTTCTTCGTAGTTGCTTTAAAGGAATCACATTGCTGTGCAAAGATAAGCTATCATCTTTACTTGTTTCGTTTTGCATTTTTGTCCCGTCAGCAATGTCAAATATGTAAAAACTCCTCTCTTAAAGTTGAAAAAATAAATAATGGCTAAAAGTCACTGACCATTAGAGAGCGATCTACAGCGTTGGTTCTCATGTAACTGGATTTATTATATGTAACACCCTGTTGAACCTTTATTGTGAGTTGTGATCTCTTGTGCAAACACATTCGGCTTTGAGATCATAGTGTAATTTAATATTCCCTCATATGCCGTGTGAGTGGCTTTCAAACAAATGTTTTGGTTCTTATTCATGTTGTTTTATGGTTACTGAGGACAAATATTGGCTGATTTGATTTGATGAGAGACACACCTTCTGTTAAGCAGAGGTCTGTCTGTGGTGAGGGCTAACAAGACACACACGCAAGCAAATGTAATGACTCAATCTTTAGCCATCGCACATTAATCAATCCACACACACCAGCCAAAGGCACACTCAAGACATCACCGACATATACACAATAAAATCAATGGCAACACTATTATATCCCACTATCTTTTACTGAGCCACGTACAGATTGTGTGTCATTTAACTACGATTGGATTTCTGCGATGTGCTCACATCAATAGAGCCAAATACGGCAACAGGGAGAACATCCAATTAAGTCTAAATGAGATCGGCAAACAGCCCACGACCAGTGGTTTTGATATAAAAAGTAAAGATCTTCACACCTTCATATGACTTTGAGCTACACATTTTTACTGACGTGCAAACTTGTCAGTCATTTTCTGCAGAATTTTCTCTTTTCCAGCCATGTGATGATAAACAAATGTGAAAACAAAGTCATATTGGAGGTGCAACGGAAAATCGTAGACATCGTTGAGGATTCATGTGTTAGACAGACCTCGCCACCATATGCTCAACGGATAGTGGGCACAACATGAAAACTTTAGGAGATGTAAATAAGTGTCTACTCTATAACAGATCACAAAAGAAAAAAGAAAAAAACATGTTGCATGATTTTTGAAAATTAAGATTTAAAGCTAGAGTTGGTTATTTTAATAAAACTAACTTTTTGTATTATTTGGTCAAAGTGTTGCTATATCCTGACAGTAGTATACATGAGACCGATAACTTGTGAAAAATCAGGTTCCTCTAACTCCTTTTCGTGCTCCAAATGGCATTTGAAAGATTCCACCGTGCCTGAAGAAAAGCAAACAATTAGAGCCGAGGAGTCTGTAACGCAGCTGTTGTTCAAACTCCAAATTAACGCCAAACAAACTGTCAAATTAGGCAACGCTGATCAAAGGATCCTGTTACTGCGTTGCCTTTTTCTTGCCTCAGAGTTTTTCAGAAACATATTTTTGTGTACCGTTTCCCCGCTGGGAGTCAACACCGACACAAAGCTGCTGGAGACCCTTTTACTGATGGGCCCACTGATGGGACCCTGGTGCTTGGAAACCCTACCACTTTTGTCCACAGTTACCATCAAAATCAACAAAAAATGAAAGTTCCTCGTAGTAACTGGGACTATATACAATGTGATTCGTCCGTGAAAATTGTGACACCAATGTAATGTGACCTACATATAGTTAAGTTACAGGTAGCATACTCAAGTACAACAGGAAAAGGGAAAAGTTGACCGAGGTGCTGCTGGGTTCCAAGCTTGCGCAACTGTTATCAGAGCACAGAGTGAAAAGGGGCGGGACTTAGGAAATGCAAACGTTGGGGAAGTTTTAACCCAAACCAGCACTGCCGTCAAGCAACAGGCCTGGCAGTGGGTGGCATTCAAGAACTGAGCCAGATCTGGAGGTGAAATAAGTCACAGGTGGTGTTAAAGAGGTGTTAAAGAGATGGCAGCCAGAAGGGAGGCAGAAAGATGGACGTGCTCTGGTACTTCACAGCCAAGAGGGAAAAGAGCTATAGAGGTGATGGACGAGAAGGGTTTCTACCCAAGGCCTTTCACAAAGTGATTATTAATTTTATAAAATACCACCTTGTATCCTACAAGAGACACTGGTGAAATCTTTGATTATCCTTTCATCAAGCCACACTTTGTTTTCAGAGAATCTAAATTCAAGTCTAGGCTGCATATAGCTTTAAGCACAATGTTTTGGTTGACTGTGCACATAAACTGTACGGTTGATTCTAACCTCTTTCATCAACTCTCTCAAATACCACTGAAGGCAGCTGTCAACCCGAGTAAAAATGCCACTGTATGCTAGACGAGCATTCATCAAGTTGCTAGAAGGTCGATTTCCAAGCATGATAACGTGTCTTTGTGTCTGGAAGATGTGAAAGTAGGTGTAGTGGGGAATGCTCTACAGGTGGGGGGTTGTTTTGCAGAATATCTGCTGTCTAATAGTCACAAATGGGTTACTGCACTAGACACTCTAGCTTTCGATAAATCAATTGGACGATTGTCCAAAAATTATTTAGCGACAGTGTTGATAATTTGCAAAAATCAAGAAAAAATGCATAGCAACCATTCTCTGGTTCCAGCTTGCTAAATCACTGCTTGTTTGTCTTGTATATCATTGTAGATTAAATATATTTTTGTTTTGCACTTCTGCCTGTTAGCCAGCCCAAATATTGTTTAATTCTAGGCTTTTGGTTGTTTGAAATTGCAGAAAAAGTTTTCTATGGATTTCTGAGTCAGGTAGAGTATGTAACAGGGTAGGTCAGTGGGTCATGGTCAAGGGTCAACAAATGCTACAAATATACTCCATGACACATTTTGATCTCTAAATGGTATACTCTGTAGAAATGCAGTAAAAAACTCGACCTTCATTTTGATCTCAACGACACACCTGCAAAGTTTCGTGACTGCATCAAAAGCTGCTAAAAGGGTGGAAATGAAAGTAAGAAAGACAAGAGTCAACTAAACAATTATAATTATGCATCTTTCGGCCGTCTAAGAAGTTTGTCTTGGTTTCTAAATGTTTTGTCTTCTGAGTTGATGCCCAAGCATGAAAAAAGTAAAGGATCAGGAGAGGTAACACAAAGACAAAGGCCCTGTCCACACTACTACTACCATTTTAAAATGCATATCGTTTGCTACGTTTACACTGAGCGTCCACACTACGCCGGAGTTTTAGAGCACCGAAAACGGATAAGTTTGGAAACGCTCCCGAGGACGGATAAGTTAGAAAATTCTGGGGTTACGTCCTAGTGTGAACAGGCTTAAACGGAGAAGTTTGGAAACGATGACGTAGACACCCGCGTTCGCTACTTGATTGGGTCTTCGCAATCACGACGTGTCCTTCCCTGATTCGTCTCGCCCCTATCACATGATCCTTTTCCGGAAGAAAACAAACAGCCAGGTCTACCAGCAACAGTTTGACCTCGTCGTCGGTCCAAGCTTAAGAAATCTCTCATCCCTCTTTTTGCCATTGCCGTTCTTCCTGCGCAATATTTTCTGCAACTAAACCAACTGCAGTGTGTAGAAAATCTGCTTCCTGTTCACACCGTTATGCACATGCCCAGTGTACGTGATTGGTCATGTGATTTGCGTTTTCAAAGGTTGGTGTGTGGACGAAGATCATTTTGAAAACGATACTGAAACGCCGTGTGGACGGATATCATTTTAGTGTGAAAACGTAATAGTGTGGATGTAGCCAAAGACACATCAATGAGCAGATATGGATAATGGGTAACAACTGATTAACAAAAATCACCTCATATGTTCAGTATTTATAAAGAGAACATTGGGGATAGAGAAGCACCTATAAGTGTAAGGACTACAGCAGCTGACGACGTGAGTGAGCTGCATGCGATATTGTGGGGTACAAATAGAAAAATGTTACACTGCAAACTGTGACCATCATGAACAAAGGGTCCAGCATGTCTGTCTGCTTGTGCAGCCTCCTTGACTCTGTCTGTCTTACAAGTCAAGCTACTGTCCCATGTTTCATTATTCCAAATGTGCCACTTGTGGCCAGTGTTGACAGGGTCCCATCAAGCTTATATTACCCATGCCCATGTAAATACATACTGTGTGTTTTTAGGCCTGCTGATGCTGCTGACGTTGATCCACACTAAATCATTTCAATGCATGCAATGGGCGTTCTGCTGCAGCATCAATTGTGGCACATAAATGTATTTTTAGCTTGCGGTCTCACGAGCTCCATACAGCCCATACTCCTGACCATCTTCCTGATAAAAAGACATGAAATATGATGTGTCCCTAATGCAAACCATGCTCTCCGAGCGAGCAGACAGGATGGTTCTCTCCCAGCCCTCGAGCCTCCTGCACGCTCTACTCTTGAAGAGTAAAAAACCTCTGCGCAGGCTTATCCGTCGGTGCCTTGAAACATGGATCTCCACTGAACTTCCCTGACTGAAGCTAAGGTTCAATCATCAGGCCACAGAGTATTTATTAAGCCACATCTGGGGTTGTCATTACAGAGCTGAAGCACAGGCGAAAGGCAATGGGAAGGGGATGTGATTGAGTGGTGTAGAGAGTGCATGAGGGAATAGAGAGGAGCAAGGAGACAAAATGGAGGGAAATATAAATTCAGAAGATCCTGTTTTTGTGTCAGGGTGCCATGTTAATATAGGGACGAAGACAAATTTGTAATAACTTATTCTTTGTTTTCATTCTTCATTCTTATTTTTCAATGGCTCTTGTCTTTCAGCAAAACTGAAAGTTCAGGGTGGCTTTAGCTATGGTATGAACACATGGCAAAGACTAAAAGTTTCTAGACATCTGGTCATGACATACAATATTGAGGGCAGTGTTTAAGTCATAGCCGTGACAAACACAGCACCAAAACATTCAAGAAGCAACAGCGTTCACAGCTGCAGAGGTCAACAATTCAAGCCATCAAACACAGATAATGAAATCTATCGTTGGAATCTGTTTTTGCTGTTTGACTATCTGTCTCTTCTTCCTTTTCTTTCTCTCTCTATCTGTCTGTCCTTTTGTGTGTGTCCTGTTCTTTCCCTGTTGCCTGGAACCACATGAAAGGCAGACACAAGAAGTTCAGCTTCCTGTGCTGGGTGAGGTCCAAGGACCCACTGAGCATATGAAAGGAACTGCAGAGGAAAATACAAAGTGAACTACAGAGGTTTGGGACACACACATTTATTCAGAGACAAAGCCAGAGGTTCGGGATGATGCTTTAAACCGGAAGATCAGTATAGCAAGTACCTTGAAAAGCGTGGCCATCAGATAATATAGTGAACTTAACTGGACAACAAAGTAAGAAAGTATTTCTTTCAAGGACAGATTTTTGAGTAGATTTGGATCTACTGTGTAGTAGTTCTGTGTTTCTAGCTTTTCAAAACATGCAAGACTGATGATTGAAAAAATACTCTCACGAGTACACTAGTGGCTGGTGTTGTCTCCACGGGGATCTAGGAGGGTCTTTCATCTTTCCATGTGTCCAGCAGCAATGTTTTTGGTTGCCCCCCCATTGCATTGATGTGGTTGGGTACAGTGGAGTGTTGATGCCAGCCTCTTATGTGAGGTCAACCAGGCTATGTTAGAACAGTGTTGGAAGTCTGTAATGGTGATCCGCTCGCATGTGGCGTGGACACATTCCTTATGTTTATTTCATGACTCACGAAACCTGTGGGAAATGGAAGCATTGTAGCACTAGGTCTAAAAACACAGCCCGAGCGGCAATCTCCGGTGCTGAAAAACGTGCCACAAACTGCAGTTCCTCAAATAGACACTTGAGGCGGGCTCCAAAAGTGAGTCAATACCCATAGACACCCATGTTAAGACGCCAAACTTTACAGGATAAATAAACACATTTACAGCCTGGTACAAAAAGGGTTTTGGTGTCCAGCTAATATCCCCATTCATAACTGTCCGAGGGTGAATTTTTATACAACTTACTAAATTGAATAATATAAAGGTTTAAAGCTCTGCATAAATAAAGACATGACTGCTTTGAGTGACAGGCGAGTGCCGTCTCAGGTTACTCTCTGTTAGCGGTCTCCTCTGCTGCGTCAGCCGGTCCCACCTCAGCTCAACCGTCAATCCATCTCTTTGCATATTTTTGCCAAGCTTACGATGGCAGGAGCCACACACTTTTATTTAACAACGGCTCTTCAGAAACCTATGGGTCCCGACGCCCCAAGGAATAGTCCAACACATACAACGTGTTGTTTTTAACACATTTGTTGTTGTACTAATTAAACAAAGTTTTAAGGCAAGGTTCCTGTCTTGCAGCCTATATAGCCTACGCTTCCAAATTTCCTGCTTTGTGCCACCGAAGGACAACCCAAAAACCCAAACATAAAACAAAATGTAGAAGCTTAAAAATGTTGTCTTTTGTTCACAATTTACTATAATTTTAGGTCATAAGAATTTAGCATTTTTGTACCAACCGTCACCAAATGAGGCAAAGCAAGGAAAATAAAGTACTGATACGACTTAATCTGAAAATATATTTTCTATATGCAAACATGAAATACGTAATTGATATCTGACCGTGACTAACTCTACCTCAAACTACAACGCAGAAAACCTGGGATGTTATCAGCATGAAAAGTCTGGAGTAACTTTATGCAAAAGAAATTGGAAAAGACAGGAAACAAAGGGAGAGCCATTGTGAATATTAGGGTAAATTATCCATTCCAGGAATTGTAATAAAGGAAAATAAAGCCTATTTGGATAAAAAAAACAAAAAACCGGCAGACTGACTGCAGGTTCAACTAATAAGTCTCCTAATAACGGTTTAAATATATGTCTATTTGCATGTATGGTTTTGACCACATTACAGATAAAAGTAAAAACTAATGTTTCTTGCACTGATAATTGTTCTTCCAATATTGATTGGACTACACCTGGCTATAATTCCTCTTTAGATACAGCTTGCTAGAAAACATAACCTCATGTCACTTCAAGAATTAAATTACTTTGACATTTCTTTATTTTGGAAAAAGTGAAGCTTCTGTTGTAAACTTGCCAAACTAACATCGATACTGGCCCAACACATACACCCACTTTATCCACATCCAGCCATAGAGCCAGAGCCAGATTACCGATAATGGTTGCTCTTTTGCACAGTTAGAAACACAAACATTATAATCCTATGATGTGATGAGGAAAGGTATTTGGCTTTTCACTGCAGGTCTTTCAAGATTAAATTACACAAAACTGAGGTCAAAAGAGGTTGTCATTGTCTTAATAAGTTCATAATAACAAGTTTAAAGTTACTTAATTAAGTTTGCATGAATTTGCTTTGAGTCAGGAACAGCTTCCTTGCATTATACTCACAAAGATCAGAATCATTTTTAAAAAGGTACTGTCAGGTCCATAAGTATTTGGACGGTGATACAATTTTTCTAATTTTGCCTATTTACAAGACTGCAATGGATTTTAAATAAAGCAGTCAATATGTGGTTGAAGTGTAGACTTTCAGCTTTAATTCAATGGATATAACAAAACTATCGCATTAACCGTTTAGGAATTACAACCATTTTTACACAGTCCCCCACATTTTCAGAGGCTCAAAAGTAATTGGACAATTGTCATACAAATGGTTTGATGGCCAGGTGTGGTGTTGTTATTTCATGACAAATGAAGCAGATAAAAAGGTCTGGAGACGATTCAAAATGTTGAATTTGCATTTGGTAGCTGGTCCAGGGAACTCTCAGCATGAGGACCAAAGAGGTATCAATGCAAGTGAAGGAGGCCATTAAAAGGCTGACAAACTACACAAACCTATCAGGCAGATAGCAGAAACATTAGGATTGACCAAATTAACAGTTTGGTACATTCCTAAAAAGAAGGAATGTAAAGGCCTGGAAGACCACGGAAGACATGTAGACAAGTAGATGTAGCAGAATTCTTTCCTTGGTGAAGAAAAACCCCTTCATAACATAATACTGAGGTCAAGAATACTCTGGAGGAGGTAGGCGTGTCATTGTCAAAGTCTACAATCAAGAGATGCCTTCATGAATCTGAATACAGAAAGTTTACAACACGGTGCAAACCACTGGTAAAACTGAAGAACAGGAAGGCCAGATTAGACATTGCCTGATCAGTTTTAGATCAAAGTTCTTTGGACAGATCAAACCAATATTAACTCGTCCCAGAATGATGGGAAGAGAAAAGTTTAGAGAAGGAAAGGAATGGCTCCTGATCCGAAGCAAACCACATCATCTGGTTAACATGATGGAGGCAGTGCTACAGCATGGGCTTGTATGGCTGCCAATAGAACTGGGTCACTGGTGTTCATTGAGGATGTCTCAGCTGATAGAAGTAGCAGGATGAGTTTTGAGGTGCTTAGAGCTATACTATCTGCTCAGATTCAGCCAAATGCTGCAAAACTAATTGGATGGCATTTCTCAGTACAGATGGATAATGACCCAAAACATACTGTGAAAAATATTTTTCAATGGCCAAGTCAGTCACCTGATCTCAACCCAAGTGAGCATGCTTTTCACTTACTTAAGATAAAACTGAAGGCAGAAAGACCCACAAACAAGCAGCAATTGAAGGAGGCTGCAGTAAAGGCCTGGCAAAGCATCTCTAAGGGAGGAAACTCAGCGTTTGGTGATGACTATGGGTGTAAGACTTCAGGCAACCATTGACTGCAAAGGATTTGAGTTTGTCCAATTACTTTTGAGCCTCTGAAAATGTGGGTGACTGTGTAAAAATGGGTGTAATTCCTAAACGGTTAATGGGATAGTTTTGTTATCCATCCATCCATCCATCCATCCATCCATTTTCATCCGGGGTCGGGTCGCGGCGGCAGAAAAAGAAGAATTTAAACACATGAATGCCGTTATAGAACAATTCATGGCTTTACAAAAATACCTCTGGATGCTCAAAACCCATCATCACACACGACCTGTGAACTCTATGGAGAGGAAAGTGCAGTAGCAGGCTGACCCAGGCTTCCCTCTCACCCGCAAAATTTTCCAACATAACATTAGTTTTGTTATGTCCATTGAATTAAAGCCTAAAGTCTACACTTCAACCACATATGGACCTGACTGTACTTGATGCCATTTGGGTAAAGACTCAAGGTACTCACAAAGCTTTCGAACTCGAACATTTTCAATTTATCCGTTAAGAACAGAATACATGACCTGCCCTAATCTGCCTCTACTTGGCTTACCCTGAAATTCTTACCATGACCATAACCAATCTCACGCCTCATGTCTAAACCTAACCGCCATAAAGGGGATGGTCAGATGATGTCATTTTGCATAATAATTAGCCATGTGCTACGTTTGTTGCATGGAGAGTGTGTATTTTCAGAGCGATGGGCCTTCAGAACAATGGTCGTTTGTTTTCGAGATAATGAACGATGGTCCCTGTAAGTTGTTCCAGAACTTTGCAGCCCACCTTTGTTGAACGCTTGGTTCTAAAGTATGCTGGGCAAGAACTTGTCACTTTTCTGACCAAGAAGTGACAAGTTACTCCCTCTTTATTTCAATGCTTTGCTTTTCCCAGCAGCAGTGGGAGAGGGATATCAAGGGAGAAATTGGTCAAAGGAGAAACAGACACAAGTGAGCTGATTAGATAAGGAGCTACGGGCAAAACGAGGTTGCTGAAAACCTTCAATTTGTTTAAACATAGTCTTATATTGCCCATAGAACTTTGTTTATATGTCACAAGATCCAATCATGGTCCCTGAAGGCATGCCTCAACCTGGGCCTCCCATTCGTATTGGAAACATGGCATTAATGAACCTTGAAGAAGATACACTCAATGGTTTGGATAACCTGCTTTCATAGATAATATAAGTTCTGATTTTCAAGAAATTTCACTGCCACTGTCAGATGTAGAATGTACAATCTGGACAAAGTACTGAATGAGGCACTATTTTTGCTTCTTCTTGTGACAGTTTGATGAAACCTTTCAAAACCAGGTCAGGAGTTTTACTTCACCATGTACATGCAATAGCATGTCTGACATTTCTAGGAGAGAAACACGTTTCATGTGTTAATTTCAACAAGTGTAATGCGTGTTTTGGCAAGCAGAGAGACTTTGAACAATCATGCCACTGACACAAAACAAAGTCTATAAACCATAAAGGCTCTGTATAGGGCTTTCATGCTTGCTTTCCATCAGCCTTATTCTAACACTGAAGCTTGATAGTATGCTGGTACCTTCATTCAACATGACAATCTAAATATACTCAGGCAATATTTACAAAAGCCTTATCTACTAGACTGTCTTCCAAAACTGATTACAATGCAGTTTGAGGCTTTCAGTCTTCTGCACTCACGTTTCAAGTTTACAAAAATGTATCTTTAGAAATGGGGCACTTTGTTCAGATGTAGCTTTGGTCTTGTATAGTTGAATTCACCTGACATATGTGGATGGACATGTAGAGGATAGACAAGTAACTTTATATAAAAACCGAAGAAGGCAACACATGGGAACATTCACTGTATTGTTCCCAGAATCACAAGGCAGGGAGGTCTGTATAAACCCCCATCCACTTGGACAGGTTTTAAGGTGACGCCAAGGAAGGGCCAAAGACAGTTAGTGTAACTTTAGAGCTGCTGACAGGAAGTTGGCTCGACAGAGCGGTCCCCTGCAGGAGGCACAGTCCAAATTTAAGGGATGGTCCAGAGCTAGGCTTAACAAGCTGTGGCCTGCCAATGGACCATGTCTGGGTTTGAGGAAGAGATGGTCTCTGAGAGCCCATTTCAAGGTCGAGATCAGTGGGATAATCTCTGTGTAGTCAGAATGACTCCAATAATGTCAGTGCGGATCTCCAATAAATGTGTCATCCTTGCACGTAAGAGAAGTAAACACTGCGCCAAAGCCATGAGGCCAACCATCAGTAAAACAACCGCTTTTCTTTATCATAATCTCATTGTAATGGAAACGCTTTTACCACCCATGTGTGCACTGCACCTCAACCTAAAACTAATATTTTTGCATAATCCTAAATTTATGAATTGCAAGAGCCATATAAATTAGTGAATAGTAAAGGCTTGAGTTAGGACTTCCATATCTTAAAATTAAAGTAGAAAGTCCCCAGTTTTTAATAACTTTGGGGCTAAAAGTTAACATTAATGAAAGGCATTTGAAATGAGGCCTGCTTAAGCCCCTTTTAGTGGTATTTGGCAGAAAAAGAGAAATTAATTTAGTTCTTGGCGGAAGCTGTGACGGGGGTGTTAACCTTTTGGCACGGAAATCCAAAATAGACCGACATCATAATGAGAAGTTGATGAGATTATAAAATGTTGGTCTGTGTAAAATGCTGAGACACACCAAGAGCTCATTGGTAAGCTTCTAATAAGTCTCATTACCTAAAGTTTTGTGGTTTTGAAACAGATGTTTTGCAAACATCAAAAGCGTTGTTTATATGCTAATGCTTTCAGTGCTACACTGAATCTCCCATTCCCCAATTTCACATGTGATATGGGAAGAATAGATGAAAAGCAGCATATAGAAGAGAATATACAGAGTTTGAGGAAGATTTATTGATCTGACTCGGTGCACTCTCCTGTTTCACAATATGTGATCTCCGCCTTGTCAGCTTAGTAACACGGGAACATCTTACAGCCAGTGGCAGTAAACATGAACCTGTCTTAGTTGGTTTCCTGCCTGGAAATGCTTTCAATTTACATTTCTTAAAAATGTGTTTCTTTACACAATTCAGATTAATACCCAGAACATATTGTGATCTGACTGTGATTTGGTCAAACAGATCTTGAAATGATCTGGGTCACATTACGCATTTAATTCTGGTCTGGTTCCTGTTCACACTGACGTTTTACAAAAGAATCATGAGCAATAAACGTCATACAGTAAATCCTTGATTGGACATCTTTGGCGATTGTCATCCTGCATCATCAGTGCATCATTAAGACCCACGTGGTAAAATCAAACTCCTTTGATTGACAGAAGTTTATGCAGCTCGTAACGCTTCCATTGCATATTTATATTCTCTGTCACAAAGAAATAACAGATCAATAGCATAATTATACTGCAAATCAACCACATGTTATGAATAATGACAAACAGGTAGCGACAGGATGAAAAGAAGGTCCCTTGTACAGTAATGAGTCGGGGCTTATTACTCTGGGATCGATGTCACACACTTTCAAATGAACTTAATTAATTGACAAAGTACACAGCGTCAGACTCAAGCACAGCAGTTTTAACAGCTTCTGACTTGTTGATCAGGGAAAATACCAGAGCTTATTTGCATACATGTTACCATGGTAACTAAATTATTTGCATGAAGCGGTTATATACATGGCCTTATAGATCAATTATACGGTTGCTTTCATGATCAGCAGATGAATGTATTAGTAGTATAGCTTTTTGAAATCCTGATTTAATCAAATATCTCTTCTCAGAAAATCCTGAGGCACCAGAGGCCACTTACACCACAGTTCGATTGACAGCTTTCATACCAGCTCAAATAAACCATACTAACCGGGCAAATTACCTGAGTTTCAACCAAAATGGTTCGGTGTGAAATAACCCTAAAAGTGTCTTTATATATGAAATCTTTTGTTGTTTTTGTCTTGTGTATCTCATGCTAACTGGAGTTCAGATCTTTTCTGCTATCTTCAACTTAATAAATAGGCCATTTTGTTTATTGTCCTTTTGTCTTTCTTTTATCGTTTAAATAATGACATACGTTCAGTTCACTAGGACACAGAAGTCAACGGTGATTCTGAATCTTCACAAAACTGAACTCGCTATATCACTGTGCTTTGTGGTAGGCCCCACTGATGTCATCCATTTGTCTCTGGCTTTTTGCATCATAGCCAAATGACTCTCCAATGTTCCCCCGCTGCTGTGTGTGGGTCTAGTTGTGGCCTGCGTGTATATACACCAGTGATTTGTGGTCACGAGGATACTTTTGTAAACATTCGAGCTTTAGTACAACTGCTGCTTCCCATTTTAAGGCATCTGTCTGTTTGGATGTGCCTACTAGAAATGCAGGATTGTGGCTGATTTTGCAGCTTCTTCTGAAGCCAAATGTCAAGGTGTTGGGGGCTGGGGGGTAAACCCTTTTACTCACATGAAGTAATAATCTGAAACTTGGACTGAAGACGCACTGTATTTGGCTAATCTGAGAGGTGCCACTAACATGTCAGAAAATTGTCCAGTCGGATTGTGAGAGATGTCCCTTCGAATGAACACATGCCCCCAAGTCTTTTGTAAAGCAGTCTGCTGATTTCATAAAATGCAACTGTAACACAGTATGGGACTGTCCCTTGACGGAGTATTTTTCCGAAACTCCAATAACCCAACAAATTCCCATTGCTTCAAAAATACACACAACAAACAGAAGCATATTGCTAATTATTATGCAAAATGACATCATTGGACCGTCACCAATGAAGGCAATTTTTACACTTGCCTTCATTGGTTGAGTTGGTTAAGTTTAGTCACAGGCTTTCGGTCCAATGGCACATTTTTGGAGTATTGGGGTTTCAGAATAATGGGCACCATGAGAACATGTCTGAAATCACCTGCTAGCTTGTCACTCGATGAGGTAGCAGAGGTGTATTTACATCAACTCTTCAATATAGTTTAGGATTAGGGTATTTGTGTTGCGTTCAAATGAACACATTAGTTATCGTTCGGTCAAGTTAGGGTGTTCTTCAAAATAAGATAAGAGATAAAATAAGATAATCCTTTATTAGTCCCGCAGCGGGAAATGTACAGGATTTACAGCAGCATAGGGTATAATGCAAACGAGAGACATAGTAAAAAGAAACAAGATCAAAACAAGTATTATAAATAAGCAAATAAGCAATAAAAAACAGTAAAGAATCCACAATAATTGAAATATTATATATACAGACAGAATAACTATTATAACTAATATTGCATAGTGTATAGGCCAGTGTATTTATATTGCTAGTGTATTTATATTGCAAAGGTTTTAAAATGACACCTAATGTACAACTTGTCAACTTAGATGCTTTAGCTAGGACCAACAGCCCTCTGATTTAGCATTGTCGGTTGACACCCCATACTAAAATGTCTCTTTATAAACCTAAGAGAAATGTTGACCTGCAGCACAGACACTTTCAAGAGAGGTGGACAACTGACAACTATTTTTCTGTTTAATGTGACTGCTTTCTATTTTATTTGCAAGGAGAGAGTTGCCATTATCCAATAATGGAATCTCAAGTAACTTTATGCTACTAAACATGAGTACTAAGGCAAGTAAGTGTTCCAGTAATGCTACTAGTGTTGTTGTTAAAGATCCTGATCTGGATTTCACTCAGTTGCATTCCTTTTGAGAGCCAGGTCTGTAGATGATTTGCCATTAAACAGTTTGAAACTAGCTAAGGTGTCAATTTAATAATGTTTAACTAAACCCAGTGGCAATATCAACCACAGGGGAGGGCCATACAACTATTAACTATAATATACTACAGCACAAACATATGCCATTCGGTAGAAAAAGTAGGTATTGTACAATGTTTCTATCCAGACAAACGTGTTGACACATTCAAGAGCAAAAACATGCATAGTCACACACATGCACGAACTGTGAAATTAAAACAAATGGCTCATTTACAAAGTACTAAAAGGTACATATTCACCATCTCTCATGCAAAGTAGCCATGCGAAATAAAATGGGGCTGGCATACTTGTCGCATTCTTACAAGAAAGTCAACAAACTCAAGAGCTCTGGTTTAAATCTCAGAGCTGGCAGGGCACTCAGTCGCCTCCTCTCCTCCTCCTCCTCCTCCTCCTAGACTGCATGTTCACTGCTCGCCTCATGAAGTTTGGTCATGGCACTTGTTTTCTTAGTGCTCCAAACCTCCAATGGTACTGGCACAGTGCACTCGCTGTGCCCCTGTGCCTCTGTTACCCCCTCCCCTCCCTGTCCTCTTTTTGCTCGATCTATTTTGCCAGAGGTGTCTTTCTTCGTTAAAAGCTAATGCCCTTTAGAAACGGCAACACACACAGCTGGCCTCTCCCACCTCCTGTGAACTACATGTTAGCACACGGTGCATGTGTCTGCTGACTGTCCCTCTGCCAATCTACAATGCGGCTGGCTGTGCAGTGGTGAGCTGTGAGGCGGACCACGCCTGCGTAGCCTGATTTACACTCCTTTCTTCCTGGGCAGCAACTAGACAGCAGCCAGCTCCTGGAGGGACCAACGGCGGCTTCGGCTAAGGGGCCAAGCCCGGGGCCCATTTGGTTTTGGTTTCCTTTCGCCTGCCACTGTGCCACACCTAAGCATGAGTTGGGCTAAATGAGACCAGTGTGTAGATTCAAAGATTGGGTTTAAACTGAAACCAATAAAAGGCGAGGCTAAACAAACGGCTCCACAGCCACTCGCAGGTCATATGTCTGTCTGTCTGTCAATTTATTCATGTTCTCCCCGACCCGCCCTGTCTCTAACTCGTTTATGCGTGAATTCTTTGTGCACGCTATCGCACTAAGGCACTGAGAGTCAGGGGCCATGGTTCATGGGCAGACGTTAGCATTCATTCCTTTTCACCCATTTTTTTTTCTCCACTATAGGCAGAAACATGTGCACGGTGAACATTCCTTCGTGTGTACCTCCACTCTTCCATCCCTGTGTTGCCTGAGAGTGGAGAGATCCGTCTGTGAACTCTGTCTAAATGTTGTCTGACAGACAGAATTGACAGATAAATCCCCAAGATATTTCTGTTAGATATGAAGAGATAGTAATGAAGACAAGCCATGTTTGACAAGAGCGGACATTCAACGGCAGTTGCCTTCAGGGCAGCGTATGTCACATACAACGTTGATGTATAATAGCTCACATAAACCCACAGTACAATTTCACAAGGTCCATGGTAACATCTTGAAATGCTTGTTTTGTCTGAATAACAGTCCAAAACCCAAAGATATTCCATTTGCAATATGCAATGGAAAAGCAACAAATCACACAATGGAGAATCTTAAAACAGCAAATGTTTGATATATTTTTGCAGAGTAGCTGATTAAAGCGGCAGTTGTTAACTTTTATAAAAAAAAAGCATATTTACTATCAGTTATATCATGACATTGACATGAGTGGATTCACGTCAGAAGTGGTGTGTGTGTGTGTGTGTGTGTGTGTGTGTGTGTGTGAGAGACATTGTACATTTAATAACACGAGACAACTTTATCTCTAATTTATTTTTTGCCAACAGCATATCCTGCTCCGAACGCATCCACCACCACTGTTCTCTACACACTCTTACCAGCGTAATATGTAAAAATGTGAATTACACAGCATCAAAGCTTGGTGTGGCGTTTTCTTCATCAACTCTAATCTACTTCTGACCTTATCTGCACCTTCATACCTGTTTACTGTTATTTACATAATGTGTTAAGAAATCACCAATTTGTATGGGCCAAGAGGTGAGAATAATTTTTTTAGTGTGCCTAAATTATGTTCTGGTTCACCAAAATGAAAAAGTCAACAGTGCAACCAATGTGAAAGGTTAGTCTAGAGCCCTGTAGAGTATGCAAAAAAAAAGGGCTTATATGCCTCACTGAATGTAGATGTAAAGGCGCGACTAAAGCTGAATGTCAAGAGCACTTTTCATGCTTAATTCAGAGGACGCGAGAACATGTCTGCTGCAATCTCTTCAAATGATCATGTTGATTGCAGAAATGAAAGACGTGCAAAGGTTATCAAGTTACATCCTATCATTCTAATTGCAACAGCTGGAGACAGTAGAAGTCCTATTAGATCTGGCCTCTGGCATTGCCGAAAGTACAGTTTCAAGAGGGGTGAGCTACATTATGTATTCCAAGAACTGCTTGATGTTTTTTTTAAGCCCTACGGCTGAAACTCCCACACCCAGTAATAATCCCTTCCATCTCTCTCATTTAGCATGTTGATTCATTTTGCTGATTGATGCTATCAACAAGAAGACCGCATCTGCAGTACAGATTGCTCTCTGAATGGTTTTCTAGTTTTACTGCCATCTTCATATTGATTTAAGTAAAATGTACACGTCTGATTACTCGTCACATGGGTGGTTCTCCAATTTAAATTGTCAAAGATCACTATCATCACACTAAAACTAAAAACACCTGAGTTGACACTTGTTTGGACCAATTCCACTGTAACCAGGACAATGTCTCTTTCGAACGAGACAGCCAGCATGTTTGTGTACGTGTACACGGGCAAATACACACATGCTAAAATACACTTGTAAGTACTTGTATAACGCACACATACGGATATCTTTGAGAGCATTCTTCCATAAGACTGCCTGACAGATGGTTGAAGTTGCCCTAAACCTTTCCAAGAAGTTAATTAATCACTGTTTGTTTGGTGGGCCAAAGGTGCCCACAATGACATTAGGAATGCATTACTCTGTGTTAAGGCCAATGTAAAACTTTGCCATGTTTACTTATCCATGTCCTTGTTGTATGAATATCTATCAATCAAAGAGAGAGTAACGAAAAATAAAGAATGTGGATTGAAGTAATTATTTCCGCCAGGCGTAAGCCTGCGGGGAGATCTTCCTTTCGGGCGTGTGTGTGCATCTGTATGTCTGTCCATGGCTTATCTCGCTGACCACTAGACTCACCAGCCTGGTATTTTCTGTGCTCATTTATGATTGTACGCTCAATGAACTCTCATTGTTTTGGCCTGAGGATCTGCATATTAATTTAATATCAGATATCTTATGATACACTAAAATTAGGCACAATACCAGATGAAATAAACCCTGTTATTGATATCTTCTCCTCTATGTTGAGCATTTGCTAAGCTCCGCCCCTCGCTGCTACTCTGAGCTACCATGTTTGCTTTGCATGTTTTTTTCGTAGAAATATAAGGTTTTAGAAACATGTATCTCCTCCCAACCTCTCAGGGTAATGAGTTTCACTGTTACACAACTTTTAACTATGACTAGTTCCAAATCCACAAAACCAGCCTATAAATGAGAAAATCTGAGACCATTACATGAGAGTCTTTTGAGCAGAGCCAGATAGTTGTCAAACCCTACTTGGAGCTGGTCGATGCCACACTATGATTAGCCAGTCTGCATTAGAGGGGCAGGACTTAGCGAATGGCTGAATTGAGGGAGATACAGCTCTTCTTTGTTTGGGAGGGGAGAAGGAGACTCGCCTGGCGGACATCTGCACTTTACTGTGCACTTTTTTAGTTTCAATTCAATTAAAAAGTATTTTCTTAGAGTTCTGCATGGTATGTAACAATAATTTTAACCACTTCCCACAGTTCAGGATATGAAACTGTCATTTATCTATAAAGGACAAAAGAGAGAAACAGAGGTAAAGTGAGAAAAGAGAGTGTCGGAATCAGAGAAAGTATTCACAGTATAGTGCTAATGATTCATAAGTGACACACAGAAAAACTGCCTTGCTTGATGTGTGCTTTAATGTGGGCAGGATTGTGAGACCGGTTGCATTATGTATGCTTTTCTATATGTGGGTGGGTGTATAATTCATGCCATTTGTGTCTGCTGTCTGCTGTCTCCATAATGAGCTATATATTATCACATGTCTGATCTTGAGCCACTGTGCATTTTTTGTATGTGCACGTGTTAAAGTTGGAGAACAACAATTAGCGTGTGTGTGTGTGTGTGTGTGTGTGTGTGTGTGTGTGTGTGTGTGTAATTGTGTTTACTGCTGCCATGAGAGTATGTGTGTATATGTGTCAGCTCCTCTGTGAACTTCAAGTAGGAGTAAAGTAGTGTAGTGACACAATCACTTTCAGTGGGATTGTGAGTTAATCTGTAGTCTGACAGCTCCTGTCATCTCCTGATTGTCATGACAATGGCACATCTGATACAGAGGGCTCTTCTGCTCTGAATTGGACAAATTAATGGACTGTGTACATGTTTGCTGACGTGAATGTTTTGTTTTAGGGGATTAACCTTTAAGATCTAGCCTTAAAGTTTGGTGGAAGCCTTCGAAAAAGAAAGTTGGTGGTTTTGAAGCACAACACAGGGAATTGTTGTTGGGAAGATTCAACAACGTGAACTATAAACGGATCCTGTATCTATTCTATGACATCCATTACATCAAAAAGTATTTTTTTCTTTTTTCCAGAAAAAAGTTTGTGCTCTTGATTACCAAAAACATGAAAAGAATGACGTTCCCTGGGACGTCCCACCCCTGAATCATGGGGCAACATCACATATGAATGAAGTATGATGTATGGAGTTATAATTCCCAGAGATATGGACAGATTGAGGTTGTGCAACTGATTAGTAGTTGTTCAAAAATCTACTAGTACAAGTTAGTTTGTAGTTTACAGAGTGAGTCTCCCCAGCACTCTCCACTGCCTCTGCTGCAGACATTAAAACAAGAGTTACACAGTGGTTCTATGAATTATGGATGCCCACCGGATATTTCTCATAAGTCTGGATTGCATGCATTTGTTCGAACGCGTGAAGGGGGCATGTTCAAGCTAAAGTCGGGTGTCAAGTACTCGTTAAGTCGATATCAATCTTGTTTATTGACGTTGGTCTCTGGAGTTTGGAAGTAATCAATTGTCGCTGTAATTCCTTCAGTGAAAAAAGTATCCACATATATCATAAATGTAGTCTATATTAGACTAGTCCTACATTCAAGCTTTTCTTGTCAGGAGAGAATTTCTTTTAAAACAGCTTGTTGTGGTTGAAAAGGAATACATATTAAAATAGTCAATGATTTCTTGAGATTAGTTCATCTTGCGTAACTTATTACACAAATCCTCAAACTGGGGAATAAAAGTGCCACCTGGCACCATAGACGGTGGATTTGATGCCCTGTTTTGTTTTTTTTGTCAGCAAAAGGCAGTTCTATTAAAAGCTCTTGCTCAGTGACCCAAAGCTTTGGCAGCATGCCCAACACACACACACACACACACACACACACACACACAAAACTTAGAAGGGAAAGTACTTGTCTTAAGGAGGAAAGCACAACACAGAAGGCATGTTGTGCTTGAGTGCCATGCCACTGGAACAGAGGAGTTTGATTCTAAAAATACCTGCCTCCCACCACACTCGCGCTCCCAACACGCAAGAGCCTTTGCACTGGAAGACCTAACAGCTTGATGGCAATTACTGCAAAATTGCTCTTATTTTCTCGAAGTCTTCATAATTTCCAGTCAACTTGTAATTCATCAGTTCGTGTGTGTTTGCATCAAGTGAGCCGGTGGAGGAAATGGGTAACGCCCTGCTGCTATTTAAAGCCTCATCTGTTCCAGGTAGTCCCTGAAACTTTACTTACTCGACCATGCCAAGCGTTTTCCAAAAGTCTCTGCCCGACACCTGTGACCAAGTCATGCGAAAGCAATTAGTGAAAACCAAACACAGACATTTGATTTGTAAGTGAGGCCACCCAAACCCATCAGTTAAACACGACTAAGCAGTAAAAACCATTATAAGACGATTACAATTAACTTAGAGTAAATGCAGTTTTTTTTTCTTTTTTTATTTAACATACATTAGTGAGCTGTGTAGGAGTAGACATCAAAGACCCTGCATGTATGTGCTCAGTGTTCACAGACCATATGGCTCTAACAGTCCTCAAGTGTGGCTGAGGCTCTGGTAGATAAATGTCAACTATGTAACACACTATTTGCCATAATTGTCACATGTCACATTGTCCTTTCTAGCAAGCACTGAAATGGATGCGTGTGACAATGGTTTGACCCCATCCAGGTGGTTTGCATTTGGTGGAGAATCTATTTATAAGCCAGTTAAATACGAGCCAGGTGTTGTCAAAAAGCCTAGGCAAAGCTGGCCGGCTCTCTAATGTCATGAGCAGCATACTTCGAAAACACAAGCAACACAAGCAACACAAGCAACACAAGCAACACAAGCAAGGCATGGACAGCAACACTAGCTTGGAAACAAAACGTGCATGAAGAGTTTGCGAAGCCAATATGAACTTTTGTCAGGCTGACTGAGCTAAACTTACAACCAAATAGTTAAAGTCTGGATTTTAAAAAATGGCTTAAGTATGTTGTAAAACAGTGTGACTGCTACTCACTTTTCCTGCACCTGAACAATGCATTGTAAGCAAATGCCAAAATTGGCTATCAATAAGAATACAGTATTTTAGGCGCCTAAATGACAATGAGACATCATAAAAGCACTATGGCAGTAGTTTTGCATTTAAAGGAATTTTGGGAAATATGCTGATTTACTTTCAAGAGAAGAAGATCAATACCACCTGGCTTAGCATGAAGACTTGAAATGGGCAAACAGCTAGCCTGGCTCAATCTGAAGGCAACAAGGTCAACCAACCAGTACATTTAAAGCTCACTAACTAACAGTCTATTATATTTTTTATTATAATTATTATTATATCATTTATTTAATCCATACAAAAACAGTGTGGGACATGTGCAGGACATTTCTTCCTTGGAAGCAGTTATGAAGCAACCAGCAGAGACTCCAGGAAGTCAAGAAGCACATAACCCCCTTTCTTTTACGCTTTTACACTTTTGTCTGGTATTTAAGAAACAATATATATTGTGTTAACACTGGCTTTAGAGGTGTTGGTAGGAAAAAAAAGAACTATCTTTGAACTGAGGAGGGCTACCTGTTTCCCTGTTTCTGGCCTTTATGCTAAGCTAAGTTAAGCTAATCACCGTTGGCTGTAGCCTTATATTTACCATAGAGATAGGATAGTAGTAATCATCTTCGTATCCAACTCTCAACCACAGTGAATAAATATTTCTCAAAATGTCAAATTATTCCTTTTAGCCATATATGTTTATCTCCAGGTTATGCATGTAACTAACATCTACCTCTTAAAGATACAGTGAAGCATAACTGTATATTACATTTACTGGTGAGTGGGAAATGGGTTGTCTGGTGTATCATTGCAAATCAAATTAAAATGGGGGTAATTTTACAGGCCAATGAGAAACCAACTTCTTACGAAGCCAGACCATATTGTGCAGGCTGATGATCGATACTTATTTAGGGATCAAAACGTCTTTAGATATAAAAGGCACTCATATTAACACAATTCTTTTGCTATAAGATAGAGTTGATGATTTTTTCACACAAGCTATTTGTATATTCTATATTCCATCTTGTCTTCAAAATAACATAACTGTGACCTTCAAGGGTACACAACAAAAAATGTCCACATATTGAAAAAAAGTATCAAAGCTGCATTTTTGTATGAAAGATGGATCGCAGATAAAATGTATTATTATTCCAGGTGAAACTTCTCACGCTTTAGCAGACATACTCCAAATAGACTTAGAGAACTGGCTACCTTTGATCCAAGGAAATAAAGGCAATGCTTTGCTGGCCACAGATGCCATCCAGTATGCTGTCCTCTGGTTACAATCTTTCACAAGTCTTCATGTCTGCCAACCCACAGGGCTCTGCCTACTTCCATTCTCCACTCCATCACTTTAAATGTGATCCTTTGAGTCTTCATTCAAAACACGTATTGGTCAGTAGTCTGGGTTTTGGTCCACCACAATCAAACATAATCCCTCTCCTGCTGGTGCTTTGCCCCAGGGGCAGACAGGAACAGGAAAACAGAGACAAAATGTCAAAAGTGAAATGTGAAAAAGACGCAGATGTTGCCACTGAAGACATTTAGTTCAGTTCCTTATGAACAGATCTTGGAGCTGAACTTACTGCACATGCAACATTCTCTGTGTTGTTTTCTTTTACAAACCACACGTCTGATCCCCATCCATGATGGCCGGAAATCTGTTCCATGTTTTCACAGTGCAGCTATTGTTGTTTTTTTTAAAGTTAGAGATCTATTTAAAATTCTTGGAAAGTCCTGTACAGACAGACTATGTTAAGCTGAACGACTGAGATTTGGAAAAGCAGCAGAACTTTGGATTTGTGTCATTACTTAAGAGTTCCCAGTGTCATAGCTTTCTTTTAAACATGATATTTTGTGAACAGCAGCAATGAATAAACTCGGCACTGACATCAAGCTACCACACTTTGACGAACACACTGTGTATAAGCCCCCAGGAAGAGCCCCAGGTTGTGCAGCCAATTGGACATAGTAACCAAACCGTGGAATTACAACTTCCGAGTGTCACGTGATGCCGCTGTGCCCCCAAAAAATGTTCCCCCTGTCTGTAAATCAGCAGATAATTATTTTTTAGGTAAATCAACTTCCCAGTATGAATACTGATTTAAATAATAAGGTCCTAAAAGTAGAAAAATACAGAGTTAAAAGGAAATGCTACTGTGCTTGGTCTATGGACCAATAGATGCGGAAAAATCTGACAATTTAATCACTCTGCAGTTGAAACATTTTGGCTTCCTGCGACACGGCACAACTTTCCCCCTGGTATGATGTCATGTCTCTCCAAAACATTGGCTTATACTAAAAATATTATAGGCCTACAATATAATATGTGTATTTAATATTCTATTATTATATAGGGCTATTTATGTTTATGTAATTGTTCATTTATAGTGGCCAATGAAAAAGAAAAATTAAAATAATTAAGAACAACCGATTTGCACAGGAATAATATTATCACATGATCTGTTTTCAGCGATGTAATGCCTGGTATCATTTTTACTTGCCAAATTATGGACATGCCGATTTGTACGGGATTGAGATCACAGACGACTTCCGCAATTATTACAAATGAATAGAGGTCTGGATAATTTTAAACACAAGCTGTGTACACAAATTTGTTCAATGTCCCAGCTGCGTGTGACGCACACCCTAAGTCAAATTTATCTCAGCATTTGGTTGCTCAAATGCTACATGCAGTAAATATCTCATTCTGGAATGAAAACCTTCCTTCTGGACCAACCTGGAACTTATACATAATAGGAAACTTTAACGTGAGTACATTCCATACTGCCATGTGCAGTTTAATTTGCTGTTGAAATGCATGCTATTGCATCTATCAACGCAGATATCCATCAGCTCTGTTTATACATTTTGGGTGGTGCGAGGAGCAGACGAGGAAATTCTGTTCATTTAACAGTATTTTTCACCTCAAAGCATTCTCTGTCAGTGCCCCAGTCAGCTCTGATTTCCTTGGTTTGGCTGCACCAGGTTCAGCTCCACTGCATTTAAGGCGTGCTGGTCTTACGTCTGTGGCATCTGTTGAGGAATGTAATGAATGCTGTCTGTACCACTCTGACAGCGCTATACTTGCATGATTTGCACCCAGACAATCTGCTCCACCCTGATGCTCGGCATTACGGCTGATGTTTATACTCATTGTTTCAAGTACCAGCAGCAAGACATTACTATTCAAAGATATGTCCTCTATTAAAATACTGAACAACAAAAACAGTGATTAAATATCTGAAAGCAAAACAATAATGTATAGCAATTAAAAGGCCAGAAAAAAACTTTACTGAAGCACAGACCACAAGACATATCTGTGGATGAGTGATGTGAACCTCCATACACACAAGAAGTCAACCGTGCAACTGCTATTACAGGTGCATCACATACACAAGTTTCCAAGCCATGCTATGTATACGGTTGACAAGAGAAACAATCCATGTTATCTGATGGAAAAATCTAGCTGTAATTCAAGCCTGACTGAATCTGCAACAGGACTGAAGGTGTTGCATCAACTTCTCTTGTGTTATGCAATGTACCTTTGTTTTCATTTGGCTATCTCTAAGTTTCTATGTTTCTAAGATACACTGCCAATTAACTGAGACCTGCAGCCAGAAGCCGGACAAACCAACAAACCCAGTGCCAATTGATTTAGATGATTTAGTTTGCTTGGTTCTCAAAAAGTTTAAATCTTGTTCACAACTATTCAAATTGGACAGTCTAGCAACACTGGAAAGTAAAGCGCATCTCTGCTTCTCTGCATGGGCCTTTTCCTGTTTTGCCAATACACTTTTAGCCATACATCGTTATCAACATGCGCTGACGTAACCACAACAAGCTGATTGGCGTGGCTGTCATGAGCTCCTAGCGGCAAAAGGCCCTTTGGTCAAACTATGGCGAGCCCAAATGAAATGCAGGACCTGGAAGGCCCAGCTGCAGGTTCCCAGTCAGCTACAACAGCAACGGAGTGAGACTTAAGTAAAAGACAAGGACACTGTGTTGGCGTTGCGTCACCCTTGAATGAAAACTCATTGAACATGCTCAAGAGTATTCAACGGTCTCACCTAGATGTACCAATCATCGGGACAAGGAAACTGCAACCCATATTTTGAATTTCATGGCATAACCGATGCCTTTCAGTTTTAAAAGCTTATTGTGACTTATTTCCTTTTAGGAAAATGTTTGCTCAGTGTTCACATGCTGCCATCCATTTGAACTGGGAATTCAGAATTTCCGAGTTCTCAGTTGGAAAAGTCCACTCTGAAAGTCAGACTCCCCGGCCTAAAAAAAAATCCAAGATAACTAAGTTGAAAGTGGGCAAAATACTACTTTAGTCCCCAGCAGGAGGGTTGTGTCTGTCTTTGGCACTTGCACTACTGTCTGTTCAAAATAAATGAAAAGAAACAAATCCTTTCAAAGGTTGCAAAGTGCAGTCAGTGTTCAAACCTTTTGGTTGACATGCATATGAAGGAGAATCATTCATTCTCCAGCCTGCTTAAAATGACCCGAGCTAATTCATATCAAACGTTGCCAGGCCACTACAAGCTCAGTGATATTTTTTGGTTATGGATTGCAAGCTAAATTAAGAGTTGGATTATATAGTAAGGCAACATATGTAGATAACTGCCAGACAAACGCACTTGATGCAATCTGACTTAATGGTCGTCATGGTGTCACAGTGATATTGTAAGATGAGCTCACCAAAGTACCCACAAATCGTATCCATGCATCCACATCAGGAATAATTTGTGTAATGATCAAGACTGCTAGTTAGGTTTGATGTTGCTCTAATTGCCATAACTTTCAACAGAAACAAGCCTAGCTATTTAAAAAAAATGTCACTGTTGGGTCAGCAACTTTCAGAACATGACGTTGTGTTAAAGGGTCACAATTTGAGTAACCTTAATTCCCATGACAAAGACGAGCCCACATAGTTTTCCTCTTTGAGAATTCCAATCCAATACATTTGCCTCGGAAAAAAAGCTATTTTAAGGAAATTAGTTGTGGAGAAGAATTGGTGGCTGTAAAAAACACAGTACAGTCAATAACGAGAAGTCTACTCATGTATGTGATGCATGACTTGGATTTATAGTTTAACAGGTTGGAAAAAAGTAGTGTCAAAAGCAATTTTAAGCAGAGAGCTATTATGAGTTTTTGACATGCAAGCCTAATGCGAAAGACCTACACGTTATCTATTCAGACTGTATTTAATCAAGTAAACATGTCACCACTGGTTGTCACAAAATTCAGCTTATTACGTTTGTGGAATGCACTGTAGAGTTCAACATCAAAACACACACTAGGTTTGAATGGGAAGTGATTGATCTTTTTTTCTAAATTAAAAATAAGTACCTTATATGATGGAAATTTCTAGTTCCTCAAACAAGCACACAACTTTCACGTTAAATGTCTTGTAAGTCTTGCATACGATAAGAGATCAATGGCAAAATGCACATACTGTATGGTAGATAACTTCTAACTATGTAAGTCTGTTATCTAACACGTGACTACAAAGGCAAAACTAAGGAAATTGTAAATGTGTTGAAGCCCCAGTAGGCCCGGCCCCTTTTGTGCCTATAGATGGCACACGGCACCACAACAACCTCACTGTCCAGGCAAATTGTCAATTAATTTAGGCAATATAACCTCCATAACGTCAACAAGTGGACAGCAACTAATCAATGTTACGGCCTGCAGGCCACATTCATGAGCATAGTCACAAGCCAGCAGAGCAAGGCTTCAAAGAGACACAGACAGACTTATTTGACTTGCATTATTTGAAGACAAAGGCTGTTCTGTTTTCCTTCATGGAGGCGAATGGGTTCATTTCTGTGTCAGAAGAATTTCCCACTGGAGTTATAATTGGTTATGGCAGCCCATTTCCTCCAGTATAAAAACAAAAATCAGATTAAAACGTTAAAAAAAATAATGTATATATATGAAATGTATGTATATATATTTAACTGATTTGGACATTGCAGAGGGCTACTTACAGCCCATCCTCTCTCCATAACATGTCATCATTTGCGGCCTACTGACCTTTTTCCATGAAAGTGCAACTCTTTTGACCAATAACACACCTATTTCTGAAAAAGGAATTTGTCATACAAAAGCACGGTAGCTGATATAATTAACAACACTGGAAAATTAGTCATCTTGTTTAATTTTTTGGCTATGAATATGAATGACATTTAAATGACATTTTCTATTTTACTGTAATTTGTTTGGTTTGACACCAGAATGCCATATTTAACTAATTCCCACAATCTGGATAGTTCACAATCTTGGAGTGGCATGCCAATAAACGCACCTGTTTACTCTCTTCAATCAAAGAATGCCAGCTTGCTCCTCTTGATGAACTTGACATTACAGCTAGCTACCTCGGTAGGGGTACAATACTCTTTTTTCACCAATTAATTTATCGACACTCACCACACAGGACGTCGTTTCACCTGATTGTAATTGAGACAATTATATATGAAAACGGGCAGTGGCTAACACTGCCACCTCACAGCAAGAGCCGAGGGTTCGATCCCTGATTCCGGGTGGTCCTTCTGTGTGGAGTTTGCACGTTCTCCCCGTGGCAGCGTGGGTTCCCTGCGGGTTCTCCCGCTCCCTCCCACAGTCCAAAGACATGCAGATCAGGTTAATTGGAGACTCTAAAATTGCCCGTAGGTGTGAATGTAAGCGTGAATGGTTGTCTGTCTCTAAATGTGCCCTACGATAAACTGCTGACCCGTCCAGGATGAACCCTGCCTTCGCCCAATGTCAGCTGGGATCGGCTCCAGCGTCCCCACGACCCTAAATAGTATAAGCGGTTTGGATAATGGAATGGAATTAATGAAAACTGGGTAGAGATGGCTGCTGTTAAATAAGAAAGATGACTATTTGTTTTATTAAAGTGACAATGGTAGACATTTAGAAAAAGGAGGGAGTTACGGAATCCCTTGTTTGCCTGGAGAAAAATGCTACTGCATTTTAGAGTTGTGCATGAGGGGGTTAAGGCTTGTTGTCCCAGGGGTATCTGCCTTTGGACCCACCTCAGAACCAGCACTTTCCAGAGGGTGTGTAGGGTCAGTTTTAAGGGCAAGACAAGAGTGGAAAAGGAACAATTTACAGCATCAAAGGCATGGAAATATTTTAAGGTCAAGGCGAACTCTGCTTCATACTTTCATAATTCAGAAAATATGAGGACCCATTTGACATTTATTATTAAAAAAGTTATTTTCTACCACTCACACAAGCATCTTAATAGTTGAAACAGGGTGAGGACAAGTAAGCATCAAACCAGCAGTAACTCATCCAGGAAATACCATACTAGAGGTCTATAAATTTACACAAGGTTTGAAGAGAAAGCACAAAATAAACAAAACAAAAGAGGAAGCTCACTCAAACAAATCTTTGAAGGGTTTTATTCTACCAAACTGTAGATTAACATGAACATCAAGAAAACATCAATGTTATTAATAGTGCCAGGAGTGTATCATGAGAAGTGTGTTTAAATGTAAAAATAAAAAAAAATTGTAGACAGGTGGACCGCTGGCTGTGCATTCCAAAATCCATGTTACCATGCTATTTAGTATTCCAGAAAAATTATTTCATGTGTCGCAATACATTTTATCTGTCAAATATATCCTATTACATGTGGTTGATTTTCTGGCTATTCTGACCCACAATCCTATGAACAAGAGGGTCACTCTGGAACATAGGCCAACATAAGACACACACACACACACACACACACACACACACACACACACACACACACACACACACACACACACACACACACACACACACACACACACACAGTCTGTTCCAAAAAAACATTACCTGATTAAGGTTTATTATCATATATTGCACATGTTTAAAACAGTTTTACATACTTAAACATAATATACTGTACATGTCACAACTCAATATAGAACTTCAAATGTGTGTTTGGAGGAATTGTGAGCACCTGGCACAAACATAAAAGACCACAATGAGAACAGTCAAACTCCATACAGAGATAACTGGGATATAGGAAAAATACCTGCAAATTACAGTGTTTTTTCTTTCATGGAGCTCCACTATGTTGTGTTGCCGCCTCCTTCACTCACACACAGATTCTGACGAGAGCAGTGACCAGTATATTTATGATTGTACAGCGTAATATCTAGTTCCCGGTAGAGTGTTTACCAAAGTCAGGAAATTACATGTGTTTGGAGCTTGTGTGGGTTCCCACGCTGACTGGGTGGCAGTGACAACAGGAAAGATGGCCAATGGAAGCCCTTCAGAATCAATGTGTCCATCTTTATCCAGAGTTAGTGCGGGTAAATTCCTTTTTCGACTTCAATTGCTAAACTTCAGTTTCATGTTCAAGTGAAAATTGTTGGCTGTTTTCAGCTGTTGCAAAATACAAGGTCTGGTTATGATTGGGCTGAAAGGGTTTTATCGGGCTTGTATGATTCACTAAGTTCTGTATTTAGTGAGAATCACCAGTGTATATCATCATTAGTATTATTCTTAAGAGAATTGGAGCTGCACTGCCCTTCATAATTTTTTTTATTGGGTAAATCCATTACAATCTCATTTTGGGATCTCTTAAGGCAAACCCATGATTTAAAACAAAAAGGTTTCCTCTGGACAACATGACAAATTAATGATGCGTCTGCAGTTGCTTTTATCTCCATTGGCAGTGCTGTGAATATTTCATCTACTTGGGCAAGCCCTTGGAATACACTGGCAAGTCTAACTTATAGGACACTTTCCCTCTTTTTCAGTCAGTTCTGGTTGGCATCCACTGCAGACAGCTTGGCCAGGGGCTTGAGAAGCCGGTCCAAAAGGCCCCTGCCATGTTTACTGTACTGCACAAGCCTCAGCACGGCACAACATGGGTGGCCCTGCTACGCAGTCGCCTTCAGTCTCAGTGAAAATGCGGCAGTATTATGGAAACACCGCACCCGTCTGGCCCAGGTTTTACCCAGCACATAACAAGTCAATCCTTCTATCCTGCACATTAACTATATGGCTACCCTTCGAGGTTTGTTCATGTTCCTATACATAGCTGTTGATGTCTGATCTAAGCAGATTTGGAAAAAAGACAAGTAAGCAGATTTGGAAAAAAGACAAGTGTTTCTGAAAAATAAAATAGTAAAAAATAGGTGCACGGTTTTATTTCCAAGTACGGTGTCCTCACATGCCATGTCAGTTAAATACAAGCAGAAAACTAGAATTAAAAGCAACCGTTATCATATATATATGGATGAATAAACAAAACTGCAGAATCTCTACAGTTGAAGACTTCTCTTAGAATAGATGGCATCATAAAAGCCAATTGTCTGTTGGTAACCTTGGGGTAGAGTATTGTCATTTGAGACCGTAACTCATCAACGTCTTACGCAAAGGTCAGACACCCAAGATGTACCAATTATTGTGTGACCGTTCCTCAGTTAAAGATGCTTGGCCTTCAGTGGCCTTAACAGCACCTCAACAAAACAATGTGTCCTATAGTCTTTGCTCGGTGTTCCTATCACCATGCATTTTGCATGTGCGCCCAAGGAAGTGTTTGCATTATAAATGTGACATGTTAGCCTACAATGACGCACAGAATAGCATATGGTCCGCCTCCAGTCTCAATAGCGCTGTTACATTCCACATGGACCTCAGTCCAAGCATTTCTGCAAATAACTGTTCGTCCTTGTTGAACCCAGTGCACAACAGAGGTTGGACTTTTTTTTTGGTGTCAATTACCTGAATTGACCTGATGTTGTAGTTTTACTGGAAATCCATATTTGGCACCACACGAGTGGTTTCCAAGATAGGGTCCAGAGCTAAAGTGAAATACATCAGCAGGGTCTCGGGCAAAACGAATCATTTCATTTTACTGGTATTTAATCTGTGTCACAACACTTGGCTTACAATCACAGACAAACACACTCAAATATACACATGGGCACACACACAAGAACAGTTTCCGATGGCCAGTGTTCCTTGCACCATTAACTATCCATGGGCTAGGATGACTCACAGACGTTTCATTTGTTTTAAGTGTCCACTACAGCTGCGGATCCAAAGCCTCGCAAAATATCACCAACTGCTGAGCTGCTCTGCCCTGTTTTTACAAGGGCTCAAAACTTTCACTGACTTTGCACCCATCCTGTGACGGGTCACGGGTCGGTGTAATTCAGCGTGTGCTTTCAGATGGTAGTCGTTCAATTTTCCTCTCCCTTTCATGTGCTTTTCTGTGTGGCACTTGCCGTTACTGCCGTTTTCCAAGATAACAACTGTCAAACAAGACTAATTATATTGGGAGGGTGGGGGGGCGGGGTTGTCCACATGCCGGTCGGGAGAAAGAACGACTGATGTGATTAATGGTATAGTAATGGAAAAGTAAGTTTCTACAGTGCCAGAAATATTTAATGAATTGGAACCGAACAAGAAAGGGAAAGTGAGGTGGGAACTCTGAGAAAAAAATTGGGAAAACAAATGGAGAATGAAAGATGGCTTTTCAGAAGACGAAACAAAGATAAATGAGGATAGTAGTGAAATAGAGCAGTAAAAAAAGATGACAAAGTTGTTGCTATAAAAAGGGCAGAAGAGGGGCCATGATAACTGTGGCGTGAATAATGTGGTGTGTCAAAGATTTTAAATGTTGCTAGTTTGTTTTTTTGCCAAGCGTTAGATAATAAGATTAATGCTACTTTCATGTCTGTACAGTAAGCTAGAGCCATTACACGTTTAGCCTAGCATAGCACAAAGACTGGAAATTAGATGAAAAAGCTGGCCTGCATCTAGCTTTTTGAATGAACAAACAATATCTTACGTGTTCAAAGGTCTCACACACCTTTCTGGATGAAGACGTTTGATTACTGAATGTAAAAGTCACCACTGGAGGATCCCCGGTGAGCATTTTAGCATTTAGCATGCCAGACCCAGCATACACTTGTTGGTCATGGCACATTGTGGGAGTGTTTGATTTAGGTCACTTTAATCAGTGAATAATTAAGTTAGCTGCAACCTTTTTTTAACCTACAATAATGTTAACCTAAACCATAACTCATTATGACGTCATCCTTTTATCGCAGTATTTTGCCTTTTTTTCGTCTGCCCAGCCCCGGTTGCACCCCCTACCACTAATCACATTACTGTGAAGCATTAATAAGTAAAACATTACTGCCCAACACATGTTAATGTATTCATCCTCACAAATGAGAAACATACATACAGGAAAGAGGCACAGATGCACTGCCCTCATCATCCAGCACTCTATTCCCCAGACATTCTCCAAATATCTCCCTGCCCTTGTTGCCCTACTCCCTCCGTTCCACCACCCATAACATTTCCTGGTCCCCTCCCCTTCCCCTTCACCAACTCCCTAAATTCTCCCAATCTATACGCCCTGTGCTCCCCCACATTCGATATAAACCTAACAGCTCCATATCTTAAACCTTTCAACCAGCACATTCCATGAATCTATCATATTTGTCAGAAACGTACTCCTCACAGACACACGCACACCCTTATACCCGTCAGAAATGACAGTTCTGATAAGTCAAATGTTTTCTCATTTAACACGTTGACTTGTTGAATCTGTCAAGGTGTCCTTGCTTCGATCTTAAATCCATCACGAGTATATCTATCCACCCATGGGTGTGTAACATTTTGATGAAGTAAGGAATGAATAATAAATGGGTCTTGGAAAAGATGCTTTCACATAATCTGATGCTCAGAAGGTTAGACACACAGCCATTTGAGAAGCTGTCATCGGAAACTGTTTGGAAAAAACGGTTTAAAAAAGGACTTGGCAGGTGATTGGAGAAACCATCTGTCAATCAAACTCTTTCCGAAACCAGCCGAGAGACGAACGAAAACATCTTTTGCATCAAGAAAAGCCTTCAGTAATGTTCCTTGCTCTTCTTTCAGTGAACAACTGATTATATTGTAACATCAACGCTGACCTCTTTAGGAGCCACCATTGTTGTGTGCAACAAACAGCCAGTAGATCCTCATGGGACACTGATTGGTTCCTCCATTGGCTGGCCGGACACAAACACATCACAACAAACCTGATAAGACGGATTCTGTGTGATACATGATGCTGCCATTCTTGCGTGATCTTGTGAGATCATGAGAAACCAACTCAAGTGCAAATAAATCTTTCTTACAAACAAACTTAAAAACCATAAAAAAAAAAAAACAGTTCTTCTAGAGAATAAATCTGAATAACTGGATGGTACAGCTAAACAAAACAGCTTTTAGGAGATCATTTGTGATCATGGTGGGACAAGGTTATTGATTCCCACATGATTTAAAGCTTCAAGGACAAGGAAAAACCCCAGGCCAAAATCAAGACTGTTGCACATTATCATTACGCTGAAATTAAAGTCAATTTAAAGAATATTGAATAATATTGACTCTCTGTCATGTGGTCACATTGTAGGCTAAACAGATGCGAGCAGGGAGCCTGGAAAATTTGGAAAATAGCTCTGCTTACATCAGCAGCACCGGGGAGTGATGTTGGCTAACAAGCTACTCCCATGCACAGTTTGTTTACACAGACGACACCCATATCAGAGTCTCTCCTTCTCATTACATGAAATATGCAGTGGGGGAAAATGTCATGAGTTGTATTTAATCTGCTGAGTGTGACAAGGGAGCAAAGATCAGCGTAACTGAGAGTAATGATGATGAACCTCCGTGTGTAGGGATTATTATTCGCATCAATAATCATTTCATTATCTTATTACATAACATTTTGTGTGTACTGTAACTGCATATGGACGTTGACATCACCGAACATTTAGGAATATTTTCTGACTGTGTTAATAACTTCATTAAGGAGAATCAGTACAACAACACAAGACACAAAAAATTAATTCTCAGATGGATAACTCTAAAGACTGTCATAAATTAATTGAAATTTGGATTTTAATGAATACATTTATATAAAACTGGATATAATAGGAACCAAAACAGAAAATAAGCTGATCTCTAAACATATTCACGGTGTAAAAGTTTGGTCAATTAAATACACCATCTACAGTGGCTCCTCCTCAATGCCATCCAAGAAAAGTTCCCAAAAAGTAAAATAAGAATGCTTAGTCCGTCCGAGCTGAAGAGAAAGCCGTAAGCCGTTAAACAGCATTTGACAGAACTAACTTTTACAGAGAAGCAATAGAAAGCATTCTGACTGAAAACATTCCAAACTGGTATGGGATGTGCACAGCACAGAACCGCAGGGCTCTGCAGCGTGATTAAAACCAACCAGTACGTAGGTACACTGTAACACTTCTATGTACATTTGCTGTGAGATTCTAACAGTGACACACTGTATTATGCTTATACTGCATATGGCAGTAAAAGCAATGCATTCTGGGAGTCATAAAGCTTTATCCCATGATCCCAACAGTCAAGTGTGTCTTTTCACAGTAATTTACCACTGACATTACTGTAAGTTGCTGTACTATTTTTATATACAGGAGATAAACTATGAATTGTACAGTAGCTCACTGGTGAAAGTTCTGCCAGTAAAATACGGTAATTTTACAGTAAAGTTACAAAGTGTACCCATCTATAGAGCATCAGTGATATCGGTGCTGTGAGGTGCCTGCGCAGAAAGTCTGACAGTTATTACTCATAGCTGGTTAGCTTTGTCTACCAGCTCTATGTCACTGTCCATGCGACTGAGCAGAGGCAAGTCCCTGCTCACTTTTAAGAAAAGAAAATCCACCTAACTCGCTCCTCTTCCTGGTATCTCAAGTGGCCTCTCAAACAGTTCCAAACAAACCCTGTAAATCAGGCTCATATATTCATCATCACTTTGAGAATTTGAAAGTTTGTAAGTACATTTTTTCAAATGACACTGATTATCTTCTTGCAAAATAAGTTTTGTCAGCCTAGTTAGCAAGGATGCCATGGCTGTCTAACTTTGACCTGAGCTGCACCAAACTAATGTAAAAATCAACCTACCTGACTAAGTCATTTGTACACTGCAATCAAAAACACGTATTAATTGCATGCATAAATACAAAGGCCATGATCAGATGTCATTATCCAGATATAGATCACATGTTAACACCAATCGTAAATTTGGTCTAAAGTAGTGAATTTCCCATCTACTTATTTTAGCACAAGCAAATCCTGGCTTAAAGGCTCTGAAATATGTGATGTGACATTGATTTATACACACACATTACACCCTCTCTCTCGATGCTCCTCTCACTTCACCTGCTCCTGGAGATTACAGAAGATGACAGCAGTCATACATCAAGCAATAAAGAACAAGACATAATCCTGATCTCCAGCTCAACAGCACAGACTTCATCCACGTGCCATTAAGACATTCAAACCTTAAAACCTGAAAAACCTTTGACACAGTGTTGATCCAAAGACATCTGTGTTGTACATATCTTCGGCACTCATTTCTTAAAGATAGTTTGATGATACAGATATTACAGAGGGAATAAATGGCTAAAAAACCAAACCGAACAGGACGGGGTTGACTGAGTAGGAATGTGACGTTTTAAGGAGACCATTTATCATTTTAATAGTATCATTAATAAAGTGTCTGGAAAAGGATTTTAAGAGAGAGCATGGAGACAAGGACTTCACCCAGAGACAGTTGAATATAAAGGCTGTGTGGTTGGACTCTAGCTCATTCTGTTAGAGGAGGGTAGTCCCTTAAGGGGCACACATTTTTATTTTATTTTTTTTGACAAAATGTTTTCGTCAGTTAGTGTAGACATAAAGGAGTAGTCTAAAAAAATTTGGGGGAATGTGCGTATTTTGTTGTCTTTCTGAGAGTGAGATGAGAAGATGGAAGTTCTAACTCACACAGGGGTCTCCCTCTACTGGACTCTATGGGTAATACTCTCCTCCAATAAAAAGCTCGCCTTTGTCCCATGTCTGTATTATTTCTATAACCATAGGTGGCCAATCAGGATGTGCCACCCCAAATACGTACAGACGCCACAGTATATATGGAGGCACATCGCACTGCTCGACTGTTCTTCTTCTCTTCAGGAAATGGCGATTCGCCAACTAACTGCTTACGTCCACGGATGGAGTTGCCACTTCAAGAACCTTTTCAGTTCTCATACTCATATCCTCACGACCTCATGTCCCTGCCTCATCTCCCTTCACAACGCCTGCTTGTCTTGGCACAAACCACAAAGAGAGCGATGCTCAGCAGCCTGGCCTGCAAAGCGCTGCCCAAGATTCGACGGCAGAAGCGGTGGAATCACTTTTGACAAGTCGATATTTTGCTTCATAAGAGAACTCGAGAGAGATGGCGTCGAAGTCCCTGTTCCAGCTGCCAACTTTCTGCCACCTTCTCTGGTCATCCCTGGAAAGCAAAAGAGGATCTGTTCATCAACCGACACACCAACCACTGCCTATTATGGTTCTCCCTACCAGAGCAGGGTGATCAACCCCTCGGGTGGAATGGTTCTTGCAAGGGGTCAGGAGGCAACGCCCTGTGATGCATGCCTCCAGTCCATTGCCATTGGTGCTCGAGGTCTTAGTAAAGTTTATCTTTAAGCCTCTGGAGCACTCCTCTCTGAAAGTGTTGCCATGCAAGACAGCTTTGCTTCTTGCACTGACCTCAGCGATGAGAGTGCGTAAACTAACCGCCCTGTCGGTGCAAGCCAAGTTGCTTGTTGCGGGATTACCAATAACTACTTTGTTCTCAAGGTCAAGTTCTTTCAGGTAAAGGGTTATACAGATGGATGCCTTTTGTCTCCGACCTCATGCGGGGGACAGGGAGTCAAAGTTACATCTGCTTTGCCCAGTTTATGCGTTGGCTTGTTATGTTGACCGCACGGCCCCGCCCACTGAACAGCCGCTGGCTTGCGCGCACACTCGACACGCAGTGCGGCAGTGTCAGCCGCTTTGTTCAGTGGGGGGAGTTTTGTGAACGTATTTGCGTTGTCGTCGTCGTCGTCGTGGTCAACGCCTTGTCCGTTCATACGTTTCTATCTCTTGGACATGTCAGGCTTCTTGACAGGATTTTTAGGGTCAGGGTTATTATACATCAAAATCAGTTCACCAACGATAACAAATAACAAGAGATTATTGTAGTTCATAGTTATTTTGGATGCTTGGACTTTGTAAAGGGAGCAGGCTGGTTGAAAACAACACTTGTATGCTTTAAGGATCTTGGTTACAGTTTCGCTGTACAATGTATTTGAGGAAAACAACTTAGAATGTTTTTTTTAAGCCACAATGGAAAATCTTACTTGGCCTCCTTCAAGGTCCTAATAGAATTAGAATTGTACTGGATATCAAGCACGAGTTTAAAAGAGGTGTGTTTCAAAAACATTGGAATTCTTTCTTGTTGCTGGATGTTTAGAAAGGGCTGAATCCTGATGTCCTCCATGTGAACTGATGACCAAATGCTCACCTGTCCATTGCTGTCCAGTTTGAGATTTGAATCAGCCTGCAGGAAAAAATTATCTGACACATGATGAAAACAAATACATTCTCACCTCAAGACCATTTTGGCCTCAGAATTTTTGCTTTACAATCTTTAGGACCTCTTTTTGGGAGAGCTTTCATATCCAAGCTGAATTACAGTCCATGTTAGGATATATGGATTTTTCCACTGCTTTCCACTTTTGCTAGTATAGTATAGTTAAAAACATACTTGAGTTTGGCATACTACTGCACAATCCTAAATAAATCCAAACTTTACTGTTTTCTTACCCCTGTAGTCTCATGCAGCAGTGTCTCAACTTGGAAGCTTTGTGAAGAAAAGTGATGGCTTCTTCATTTTTTAGAGCTTGTTGTCAGTCTGGCTTCAAACCTGACACGCTTTTCCAAATTTGACAGCAATGGAAACAGTTCACTGGGAGAAACACTCCCAAGGAAAGCATGCTTTTGACATTATGTACTGTCCCACCAGCTAACCAAGAATTTAAGGGATAGCCCTTGCAAAAAAAGGTGGAAATTTATCACATGAGAGACGATTTACATGTGATGTATTCAAATTTAGGCACATGTGGTTGTTAAAAAAACTGAATTTGCAAGAAGTATGAAAAACTTGTTTTGACTTTATTTACTTTACTCTTCAATTTTTTTTTTTAATCTTCATGCATAAAGTGCCTTATTCTATACCGACATTAACCTCCTGTTTTCTTGCAGTACCCTCTGTCATGAATAGCTGCCATGGCTTTAACTATAAAGGAAAGCAGAGACCTTGGATGGGTTTCAAGTCTCAAAGGACATCACTTTTGTGTTTAAGTGGGGCTTTCTGTCCAGGGTAAGCCATCTATTGCTCACGCTATACTGCACAATATATATCCTCCCTCATTTTCTCCCCTCTCCGTCCCTTCTCTCTATAATCACAGAGTGATGTTTTGACTGGCCAAATCCCTAGCATTTCTCCCGAGGTTAGTGCACAGTCAATCATAAGGGCTTGGGCCGATCTTTTAAAAGAACCTCCAGATTATGTTACCTCCACCCAACAGGCAGCTCCATTGATCCTGTCGTGCTCTTTGTGGACTCCGCCAAGTGTGCACCGTTCATGTAGACTTCACTTCCCATGCCCTCCCTCTCTGTTATGCCACACTCTCTTTTCAGTGACATATTTTGGTTGGTAATTAAGCCAAGATCAAAGCACTTTTGATTTCCAGGGGTGTGAGAAGGTAAGGCCTCAAAAGCTATTGCATGGGAGTCTTAAAAGCAGGACCTGGCAGCCAAGGTACTACACAGAAAAAATAAAAAGGCGGGTTACGTTCCTGAAGGCAAGATAGTCGGTTTAGGGAAGGAGGTAAGTGCACTAGCGCTTTATTCTATGCTGGAAACATGTAATCATTTGAAAGAGGATAAGGTTGAAGTGAGGACATTACTGGAGCCACACCTTATCAAAACATAGTACCTAATTGAGACACTGGTGCCTAAACAAACTTTCCCCAGATGAAAAGAAAATGGCCTGTAAAAACAATTCTTCAATGTAGATGACTTCGGGACTGTATGTCTCGAAAGTAGAGCTTTGTATTTTCCTGTCAGGGTGGTGAACATCCATGGATGTACAGTTCAGCAACATAACTCTGTATTTCCAGCAGTGTTAGCTAAGCAGCTTACATTTTCCCTGAACTCCAGACAGATCTGCAATGAGAAATGTGCTTACTGTACATTCACCACAACGGATTGTAATGTGTGACTCTGATACCGTCAACATTGTGATTACACACATTTCCCCTTTTGTTGAACCTGGCAAGGCTTACTAATAATTGCATTCTATTGGGTGCAGTTTACCCAATTGCCAGCCACTCTAATGTGGGGGAAATGTGTCTACAGTATCTGAAGATTTACTACATTGTGAATAGGTGTGCGTGGGAGCTGCACTCCTGAGAAGTTCCTAAAACATCCCCCAGTTCATCCTCAGTGTCGCCCCTAGCCCAAACATAGCGTTTACAAGAAGGACAGAGGAAAAAGACCCACACGCCAGAGCATGACTGATGTAAATATTATTGGGAGAATGTTTGCCACGGGCAAGGAATAGATAAGCAATAAAAACCACAGTGTATCAGAATGGAAATCGGCACAGAGCCGCTTCAGCATTGCCTGGACGGTAATTTATGACTTTCTGCTTGCCGAGATTTGAACTTGGCATCCGTTACCGCTCTTACAGTCTGCCTCTGAGAAACCCACAGAGCATTCAGCACGCAAGGGTACAAACAATCACCCCCTAATACTCTGGGTAAATTAAACGTGGATTAGGTTTGTACTGAGCCAGGAGATTCTTGGAGTTGAGAGACCAATAAGATGTCAAAAAAGGGTTTGACTATATTTCAGACAATATTTCTTCTGAATAACAGCCATGGCAGACATGTATCATGTCTGTTGTAACTGTTTGGTTCCACTATTGTTAGCCAGGCCCTAAGAGGCAACGTCAGTAAATGAGGGAAACAAATCTAACATGATTATTAAGACTATTCTAGTGACAACGGGCAGACAAATGGGCTTTTAGTGAATTTTTCAGACTTTTGGGTCTCAGAATAATAGGCCACCAGAAGAATAATGGGCCACCAGAAGAATGAAATGGCACTGTAAACAGCAGTCTATAGTTTAAAATCGAGAAAATGATTAGCATAATGGTATTACAGATATAGCAAGTCTTGCTAACTGGTATCATAGACGTTGTTTATTGTCCCAGACTGGATAACTGTCAAGCTGGTATTGCTCCTGTACAGTTTATCTTCCTTGATCTGTCTGTTCTCTGCTGGTGAAGAGGTGTCAGATACAATACAATCAACTCCTTTCATTTCCCTCAAGAAAGCAAGTTGAAACCATCATAACCTCTGAATGGAACAGCAAAGTGCTGTGCTTGTTCATGAGAGTGGCAGCCAGCCTCCTTGCCCGTGCACTGCCCCCGACGGCTCGGCCGTCATTGTGTTTACATTGAAAACAATGGAGGTGGCGGAAACCACTCGCCCCCGTCTAAAAGCACATTTATTCTTGTTCATTAAGAGCAATGCATTTTTTGCAGGTGAAGCACTCACATGAAGGTCCTCACATGACCTTTAAGAGCATTTCAAACTCAAATTGTTTCCGAATTGGTCTGAGGTCAGCCCAGGCCGGCTTCAGTTAAAATAGTTATTGTCTAGTAGGCACAGAGTGCCAATGTGCGTTCACATAGCTAAATTCTACACTCCAAATATGCTGTCAAGGGAGATGATGTCAATGTTTTGTCCCGCATTTCTTCTGGAAACTGGAAAATCTCTCCATTATCTTTTCTGTGTGTACAACACCTTCTGTTATTTGGCTTTACTGCAAGGCCTTCATTGATGGCTTTGTCGGTATATCTTTTTTCTAAAGGCCACCTCACTGTGCAAAATGGCACTTAATTATCCAGACAGAAGAACTCTGGCCTCTTACTGTGCTAACCATGGAAAAACGCCATTTTCAGTTGAATCACTTCTTATAAAAGTCCCCTTCAGTTTAATCACTTCGCAGCTGGTTGAAGTCGCTGGTTGTGCCAGTTTTCCTTCCTGTATTTACGAAGACAGCCTGTCCTCTCTTATTATGAGATGTGTTAAGTCTAGAATGAACCAGAGAAACTGATGAACCTCAGTCTTTCGAGGTGTGGAGTGCTAAAAAACATTTCTGTCCTGAGCTCAGTCCGGTGAGTCATAGACAATGATACTGAGAAAGGGACACGATGCAAAGTAATTCAAATCACACATCAAATGTGACTGTAATGCGACAAACATGTTTACATACATTGTCATAGTAGCACTGAACCATCAAGGTCTGCAGCGTAATATCAATTTTTGAATATGTGTGTGTCTTGTATCAAAAGCACATAAATATAATTTGCAGCGCGGCCAGTAAAGTATTCTCTTCTGTGCTCTTGATCATCCAGGCTTTATCTGCTTTGATCATTTTGCCAATGACGGATGATAACATGCAATAAAAATGGAATACGTTACGTTACAAGAAAAAGACAAAGAGAGTTTTGCTGTTTAGGATTGCCGAGCTTTTGTTGAGAGTTTGATGTATGTATTTTAATGTTCCAGCTCCTTGAAAAGAAGATGAATTTTAGAGCTCTACTTTCACATTATCTAACATCCTTAAAATGTCCGTAATGCACTTAACGTATTTATATTAATCCTAAACCTGATTAAGTTAGAGGTCTCAATGTTCAGCATGTCTCCACTCTGTTATGAATCTTTATAGTTTTACTGCCAGTCATGATATTCCAATACTCCCTCTAAGCTTTAACACAGATCTGAAGATCAAAAAGAAAAATATCCTGATACTTAATTTGCCTGCAGCTTTGAGGTCTTAGGGCATAATCCCCGATGAATAATCCACGTATGGCCAATTGAAGACCGCAAAGGCCGTAAAACTATCATAACAAAGCACATTATCTCTTCTGGCCGCTGTGAGGAGAGACCAGGAGAGGCCTGCTTCTTCACATCTGAAAGAGGAGAAGAGACCGAGAAGAATGACGCACATGATGAGCTATGAACTCACAACTGGTGACCAGTGTTGCGGCGCCCAAACAGCGGGCCACAGCAGGAGGTAGATGTCTGTTTTCTGAAGCCAGCTCGGCTCAGACAATGGCGCTGGCTCACTGTTTGTCACATCGTGGCAACACCCACTACTTCTGCTCAGAAGGCCGCAGGCTGCCAGCAGAAGCTGCCAGGCTTGGTCATAGTCTTAAGAGGAGAAAAGACCAAGTGAGGTTGTGTGGTGAATGTTGATCTGGTCTGGCATTGTGAGCACGTGATCATCAGACTGCCACTTGTTGTATTAAAAGTCAAGGCAAAGTCTCACAACACAGAAACAAAGGATGAAGACATTGAAAAGGTCATACCCTTACTTAACTAATGAGGTCACAATCACAATTGGTTATTCATTTGTCATCAACTTTAACTATGATCTTGACTAGGATACATTTGGGAAATATTTTTGAGCTGGAATCCATCCTAAGCTTGCTGGGTAAAATGACTTTTTGTGCTAACTTCAAAAATATGTCCTGTATACACATCCTAGCAAAGGTTAGCTAACAGAGGAGGCAGATGGTGCAGCTGCTTCCAATTTTTCTATGAATGAAGTCTGTGAAAACACAACTGATCAATAGCCTGTAATAGGAAAGACACACCCTTACTGTAGACAGTCCATATACTCTGTCAACATCTGCCAAGGGTGTGGTGACCAGTCTTTACATCCCTTTTCTCTCTCTAGTCACTTGCTCTCTGTCAGTTGCATTCATGAGATGTTTAATGATGTTTTATTGAAGACATTAAATATGTCAAATGGCATTACACAAGTCCACGATAACCATCGCCTCTTTGCTTAAAGTTCATAGTACCTCAAGGGTTTAAAGACTTGGAATTTTGTACACCAGTGCCCATGGCAGTCCTGCCAACCAGGTCCACCCACCCTGCAAGAAATCTGTTTGATTTAAATATTTTAAGAGCATAAATGGCTTTCTAAGTAAACAGTGAGTTGAATAAAGAGAGCAGAAATTCATAAGGAAAGTACTTTTATACATTACCATTTTTAAAATGTGTCTAATTTTCAAATCAAAATTGTGTCTGCTCACTCTCCCCCTTCAAACTGCTGCAGCCCTAAGATACTTAACTACTGTAACGTGCTCAGGTCATGGGACGGCTACAGAAATGATGTTCCGCAGCTAAGAAGCTGTTAAAAACACATTTGTTACGAACTTCATAGCCAAAATATAAACTCTCCCTACAAGACTTATCTAATTCCCCGTTGGTTCATGACTTATGTTTTGGAAATGTAACATCTGCAAATGGACTGGATTTAGGACTGTATGAAATAGTTTTGAACAATTCGCAATCAGATTTTGGCTTGTAGTGGTGGTCATGGTTATACTTCAATGAGTGTGTGAATCCAGAATAGTATAATGACACTTGAGTTTTTGTAATGTGACTTCATGCAGTTGCTGATGGTTGTAGAGCCAGACGGTTCTCTAGTTCTCTTTGTCATGGCCCTCGGCGTCTGATATGGACACAGAAGGCACCCTTTAGCATCTGTTTGAGATACAAAAAAGTCAGTGTTGGGAGGAGGACGGGGTGAATGGATAGATTTAGTCAAATAAAGACTTTTACCCTGGAGACCGCTGATCGTGTCCTGTGTGAAACCAAAAGTCAACACTTATTTATGTTGACTATGTAACTTCCGTACATTATGCAACAAACGTTATTTAACCCAAACTATGATGTTTTACTAAACCTATCCAAGTAGTTTTGTTTACGAAACATAGCCAAGTAGTTTTGATTGAATACACAACGTTAACCATGTCTTTATCAAACTGCGACCCAATAGTGGAGCGTCATAGTTTGAAGTGTAGGGACTCCAAACACGATTTAAAAAAAAGACACCAAGGGGGCCAGACCAAGCGTCCGTATGTGACGAGTTGGGAATGACAACGAGTTGGTTGAGCTGTTGTACACTGGATGTTTAGTTTGAGCTATGCTGTTTGGTAAGAAATGATGGATTATTGCATAATCCCTTGCTTGGTACATATTTAGAGCAGATTTATAAATGCTACATTCTGATTTAACAGTGAATCAAAGAACTCCCTATAATATAAAATGTTTGCTATTGCTGCCTATCCAATTGAGAATCAACAACTGGATATAAAATCACAAAGAGCCACTCCCAACAAAAAAGGGGGGACACTTGCAGACCACTACCACATATGAGGTTGAGGGTCACATTTTCCAACAAACACAGCCGAATGTGTCAGTGGGCTAGTTTTTGGTAGCCTTGTGAACTAATACTGTGAATGAAGTTAAATAGTGTATAAGATCATCACACAACTGGTCTTGGAAAATTTGTAAAACCTTCAGCAACAAACAACTCAGTAAAGCTGTTTCTTTATTCTTTCACCTCTGTAAAGTTTTGACAAATTGGGATTGGAACAACACCAAAATATTCAAATATAAACACTATGATCATGAGAGAAAGTGACTTGTATGATACCTATTATAAATAATCACCCTTCAATTTAATCTTATTTTGAAAAACACATTAATGGATTCCTTCAAATTGAAAAATCTAAATGTCTGGCAATTTTATTATTATTCTATTTATTACTATTGTATTAATTTCGTTTTCATTATTACTTTAAATTCTTGGGTCTGTCACCCATGTCTGGACAAATATCAGATGAGCAATGTGCTCAATGCCACTGTAATTATCAGACAACAAAAATACTTGTCCATAATACATTCCTACTCAAAGCTGTCCATTTTACCTTTACTTACAAATAAAAACTCACAAAACAATATTGTCAGTACTGTCACAGTCAGTGTGGTTTGTAAGATAACATTGTAACAGCTCGCACTGCCAACACTGGTCAGCCAGCAGTAAACATGCTAACAGATAGATTGCTCAGAGCAGTCCATTGAGAGTCTCCCACACACCAGCTGCTACTAGCCAAGTGGGACATTGCACAGGACTAGAGACCCAGACCTTTTTCTCTGGAGTCTACTGACCAAACCTGAGCTGAATCTCAAGTTAATATTCAACTTTCATTTGACAGATCACATGAAGGAGGATGCCCATGTTACTCTGTTTCTGCTCAATTTGTTAAGAATTGTGACACTTTAAGAGATTTGTCGATGTAGCATCTTGAGGCTTTTCTCCCCTCATGTGATCAAAATGCCGTTTAATTCAATGGAGTTTTAAGAAATGACAGAAATAAAATGATTTGTGTTGGTGTTGGTGTTGCATGGCAAGTTTAATACTGGATGCCATTCATCCAGCATGTCATCCAAAATGCGTCTTATTCATTTCCTAACGTTAGCCCTTTGACATTCCATCTACAGTACCACAGATAAATATGAAAAAATCTGGACAAAGTAGTTTAAAACCTTACACATTAGCACAACTTTTCCATGGAGACTGGGGTGTGTTCTGTTCTGTCTAAATCCGACAGCTGTATTTGGAGACTGAGGGGAGCATTAGGTATGGCACGGAAACTATTAATTGGACACGAGTAGGAGCTAGAACACTAGATCAGGAATGACTGTCAGTGTGACCTTTGCACATTTTACTTTTATACTTTTAGGTTTTCCACATTACAGGTAAGCATGAGCTCGAGAGAAAAACAAGGAAATAGGGATCTTTGAAGTATTTCCTTCTACACTTCCCAGATATTTGTAACTTTTTTCTCAGCCCCCAATTCCTCCTTTCAAGACTTACTGACAGAGACAAGAGCATTAACCTTGTTGAAATTTCCTGGTGGAAAAGTCAAAAAACAATATTCTGTATGCTTATGTATGCCTAGCACCATACAGCAGACAGACATTAGTGACTAACAGAGGAGCATTTAGCTCCTTTTGTAACTAGAGAAAAGAAATATTTTGCCAGGAGTTGATTGAGACCAATGCTAATGTTGCTGTGTCTGCGAGATAAATGGGTAAATCTGTTTACTTATACGCAGCAATAACTTAATGTATATATAATATGTCAGTGTTGTGTTAAAAAATTGTTCTGCTGCCCACACAAGACCAACAAAAAATAAATGATTTGTGTTTTATTTGTAATTTAACATGTTGTTCCCTTGCACAACTCTTATGGCTATCATATACGCTAACAATTGCCTAATTACACATAGCCAGTGGTGGAATGTTACGAAGTACATTTACTCAAGTACAGTACTTGAGGTACTCCTACTTTTCTTCAGTCTTTACATTTTATGCTTTTTATTTCTATACTGCAACTCAGACAACTATTTCAGGTATTACTCAACAACATTAATTTGATAACTTTACTTTCTACTTTGCAGATTATCACTACAAAATATAAATTGATTAATACGTAATTATGTATTTTTGTCTATGGGTCTCGCGACTGTCTGGTGTGCTGTCATCTACTATAGGTAATACACAGACTATGGAAAAATACTACAACCCAACTTCAAGTAATCCAAACTATCCCTTTCAGTATATTATGATGTTAATACTTGTTCACTTTTACCTAAGTAAGAGGACGCAGGACGTTTACTTGAGATACGAGTGTCCTACCTACCGTCCTGTCCTTTTAGATTAGTTTTGATCTCCACCAACAAGAAAAATGTGTGGTAAAATGTTTGGCTGGCTAGATGCTAACTGTCTGCTGTTTGATGCTTGGCAGGTTGTGCACTGTGGATTTATCGCAGCTTGAGTTTTATTTCGGTCCAATTCATCCTGTTGCTACAGTTTAATTTATTTTATTGTCATGCAATTCATCATGGTGGGGGAAAATACTTTATATTATTCTTGCCCACAACATTCAATCTGCAAGTTTTTTTATGAGACTGTTGAAGCTATATTAAGGAACAATGTGTGTTCCCTGTAATGGAATTTACAGGGTAGGAGAGCCACAGGGGGCCCTCCCACAAGCTTCACTATTTGTTCTGGAGCTGTAGAGAGATATGAAGCAGTTATGTTGGAAGAATTGTAGAGCCCACCTATGGACTGACAGTGGGAGGCCAGCCAGGCCTTTTAAGGCCTGCCCAAGACCCTCTGGCAGTGTTCAGATCTCGCACACAATGCCAGGCAAACATTTCTATGTGCGAGGGATGCTGGGAAAGACATAGACATATACACAATCAGCACACACACACTGCACGTCACCAGAGCGATGCTGCACCGAAAGGATGAGGTCACATGTTTAATGTTAGCCGAGCTAAGCCCCATCCCCTCGATACCTCGGTCTGTGACAAGCTGGTCTGTCCCGCAAGAATTTAAGCTTAATAATACTGATGATGATTAACAGGAGGTAGGTTGGAGGGTTGGATTTTGGGGAAATGGTCATTTTAATCTCTCCTGACGACTGGAAGTATTGACCGTGTGTGTGTGTGTGTGTGTGTGTGTGTGTGTGTGTGTGTGTGTGAGAGAGAGAGAGAGAGAGAGAGAGAGAGAGAGAGAGAGAGACCGGGGTGTGTGGGAGGGGGTGTGTGATTGTCACCTTTTTCTTTTGACTCTAGTCCATCTTCCTTCCCACAGCTGGACGTGCATAGGCCTTCCCATCAGCCGGCAGCTGGGCTTGTCAGCCAATCAGGCACCTGCATGATTACCAACAGCTGGAAAAGTAATGTGGGGTCGGGGGAGGGGCTGCAGAGGCTTGGAGTGGTGGTGGTGAAGGAATGGGGCTAAAGGCAGTTGAAGAAGGAAGGAAGAATGCATTGCAATAACAGGGAGGAAATAAAATACAGTGACATCAAGACAAATTAAAGTAGGGAATAGTAGTGTTGTTCATTTCCCATATCCTCTCTGACATGGCTTTTTATTTTGATGGGCCCCTTAGAGGACACAGTTTCTTATAAGTCGCATGTACTGTATCATTGCAGATGTCCTTTATTGCCTTGTTGCAGCACAATTATGTGAGGTTACACAATTGAAGGGTGAGGACCCCTCGATATGAAACACATGCAACTGCCTTCTGGGTGTAATAAGTATTTGCTGGAGTTTATAAATTGGTGACAACAACTTGGGCTCTGTTCATATCGACATTCATACATTCTGTCCCACTTCGAAGCTATCGCATTTTTTTCAAATTGTATATGAGTCATGTATGCCTTTTATGAGTGTCAATGGCACAAGGGGTGAACTTTATATGAAAGGGAGTAATGGTGTTTCTTATTCATTGCCCTGAGTGAAATGGAAATATAAAACGGCTGAACTTCGAGTAGCCAGAGGAAGCTAATTGCTTCTGCCATCCTCAAACATTTTTCCTCCCCGCTTCCAACTTGTTTGAGGCCAATCCGAGGCACAACGTTTTCCCCGTGACCTCTCGCAAACTGTGTTTCCTCGCCGCGCATAATAAACATAACGTGCTAGCTATGCTTTCAAGTTCTTAACCATAACATAGTGAGTGTTTTTAATGACACTTCTTTCGGTTGTCAGACTAAGGGCAGCACTCTCACCTCTCAGTGGCTTTCTGAGCCGCCTCGGTTTGATTGCGCTTCCTCTGCTCAGCTCTGAACTCCACTGCGGTTATGAGGACATTCATCACTCTTGCTCACTGGCTTTTAAGTTTTCCAAAGGGGAAACTCTAACATCTATGGTAAAATCAAAGATTTCTTTTTATAATTTTGGGAATTCCCCATTTTTTTTCTGCGGTCTAATAATGAAAGGTTCAAATTGTGTCTCTTTCTATCTGCCTCTTTGTCCCTTTCTATTTCTATCTATAAAGGGTGTGACTCAAAGCGACTATCTGTATTTGGTTATGTCACAAAAACTATTATTTAATTGTTTTCTCCTGCCATTCACACATATTGATACCTCTAGTTGCTCATATAATCTAGACAATAATCTCATATTTTAACCATGTTTCTAAATTATTCTATTAATAAAGCTTTATTTGCATTATGGCCCCATTTGAGAAAAATAAAGTTGGCTTATTTCCAAAATGAACACTGCATAAAAAAAGCTCTTGACAGAAATCATTAAAGTTGACTCTTCCCCATCTTGCATGCACATTTAGGACGGTCCCTAACTTCAGTTTGCCATTTTCCCGTGTACTGTCAGAGCCACTAGGCTTTAGGCTGCCCTGGAGCTAAACCAAGACAAAGAAGATGATCATAGACATCAAAACTCATGCTCCTTTGTCAATGTTTAAATAGGTAATAAAGTTTTCCGTCTTGGTTCGGAGCCTCTTTGTTATTTTTGAATATGTCCATTCCACACAACGTGAATGGTTGATGCCAATTTGGGGTGCGAAAGCTCAGAAGAGCTTTTTCGCAGCTTAATATTCTCGTTTTGTGTAAAAGTAGTAAACATCTCTCAGGTATGTCCACATATACTGCAGGTGTTTTCGAACAATGGCGGCAAAGGAGCCAAAGAACATAGACTATAAAACAGTGATGCTTCCTGTCATCATTTCAATAAAGCCAAGGTGCTTGCAGGGGATAAACCTTTCAAGCCGGCGTTGTTGTTCTGGGACATGCAGCATAGGGGTGAGATGACAGCCAGAAAGGGGAAGAAGACACAGTGGCAGGACTGTGGCCTGTCTTCCTGTATCAATCTAATCTGGATGTAAACACAGCTGCTGTTAAGCAACTCATGCATGGCCCATATACCAGCTGGCTATGTGAAGTGAACTTTGACCCAGCAGTGAGCCTATTCCTGGTGAGAAATCCACCGCTCGCCTGAGAAAATGAATTCCTATAGTTTGGTATAGCGTGTCATTCCAAGGGGACAGGCTTTGTCTATGAGGCAATCACTTATGTCTGCTGTGGCTCTTTCGCAGCCCACACATAGCCTCACATGCATCCTGGCGCACCAACATGCCTGTATACGCACAGTCTCTTCCTCTCTCGCACATGTAAGCCATGGAGTGAAATATTCATATTCTTTCAGTCCCCTCAGCATGCCACCTACATCAGACCATCTGGCCTTGGAGCACATAGCATGCTGTTGAGTGAACAAAGCAAGGCCATTACTGTAGGACAGAAAAAGGGAGAGCGAGAGATGGCACAAAAGATGGGAACGGGGTGTGGTGTGCTGGGGGGGTTGTAGGGCTATGAAATTTTAAAGACAGTCCTAACACTGCTCAGCGTTTTTACCGTGGAGTCTGTCATGGTTGAATGCCTCGAATCAGGTAACTTTTCAACGGTATGTGGGGATGACATCACCCCTTAGTGAAAAGAATGACTCACAGGCTAAGAAGTCAATACCATGCCCCCCAGTAGAAGCAAGGCATAACATGTGCATTTTTCCTTTATATTCCATGTGAGACATGCAAGTAATGGAGATAAAAGAGAGAATTACGCAGGGGGGGGAAGACACAGAAGACAGAGCGGGAAACAACAATACAGATTAGGTGGATAAGGATGAGGTTGTGAGAGGAAGGAAGGGTGGGAAATGTGTCTAAAAGATGTATTAATAATAATAATAATAATAATAATAATAATAATAATAATAATACAAAAAGTAAAAGAGAGACAAATGCAGACGAGATGAAAGGATGGTTGGTGGGTTTTCCCACGATGCTTTGACTTATAAAACCTGAGAAAGACAACTGTGTGAAGTTCAAGAAACACGAGGGAAAGCTCACAGCGAGATCCGGTACATCAAAACACAGCAAGAAAAGCGTAGCATCCAAAACAAATCCAACACACAATCCTGCCGCAACATTTGAAAGAGGAGCGGTGGGAGAATGAATGGTCACCACCGATTGATACAACCTCAGAAGTCTCACAAATGTTTTCTTTAATGGATTATGGTGTCTTTTTGGCTACTGCTCTATTTGCTCTGTTGTTTCTTATTGTTTGTGAAGAATGACGCCGAGCAAACACCATGTCTAATCTAAAAACACAGATGTTTGACAGGAAATGAAATACTGTGGCCACTCCGTGCCTACTTTCCCAGAAATCCGGGTTTATCTTGTGTTGAATTCACAAGAACATAATGCTGCTGGTAGATGTGAATAAATAAATAGCTAATTAGCTGAACTCAGCTAGGAGCGGAAAATCCCAGATCCCCAGAAGACCGGAGCACACAGTCCAAGTGGAGTCCAACTTTGCCTTTGATTGATTGTGGAAAATAATAATATGCACTTTTTTATGGTTACTGATGGAGAGGCAAAGCTTTTTGGGATAACTCCTGTGCTCCCAGTGCATCTCAGATGCGTGCAAGCATGCTGCCGCATTGTAAGAAGCCTGGATAGAAGCTAGGGGTGGTTTTGCCGCTGCTTTCAGATGAAGGTTGGTTTTGGGAGGGGGGAAGAAACCGTCCAAGTGTCAACACTCGAGATTGATACTTTTATTTGCTATCACCCACAACCCACAAAGTATCCATTCCAAGGCAAGTGTTGCATTTACTCATCCAAGGAGATTCTTTAGAGGCATGTGCAAGTGAAAAGGAGAAATTGGACGGATGGGGTGCAATATGTTGGAACATCTGAATGTTTTACTTCAAACTCATTCTTGCCCCATCACTTTGGTTTCAGAGGTTGGGAGGTCTTAAATCCCCTGATTGACCACCAACCAACAATCGTTTTTTACAAATGGTAGCCTATAATTTCTCTTGATAGCCTTGCACGTCAATCTCATTTGAGAACAAAACTATCTCTGTTTATGTAGAAGCCAAAAACCTGAGCGGAAAACAAAATGTTGGACAAACTGAAATCCCCCAAATCTCGACAGTCATCAATTTAGAGGCTGGCTCAAAATTGTTTGTGCTCTGGCAAACACATACAATAGTGGTATCACGGCATATCACGGATTCAAAACAACCTGAGAACGGGCCATGTATTTTCTATCAATTCAACTCTCACATTTACAGTACTGCCCAGAAAAAGAAAAGACCCTTCAAGTTCAAACAGGCTTAAGGCCGAAACACAGAAACTGACAGGAGCTTTAGAATGTTATGATTTATACAGTGTTAGTGGTGCTGTGCTCAAGAAACACACCACAAGAAGATAGGATCACTTTACCAAGAAAGGCCAGAGTGTGTGACGGGATAGGGCAAGGCCCACAGTAAAATTAACGAGGGAGAAATTCGTCGGAGGCCACATAGTTTGACCCAAGGGTGACCTCACAATTCCTAAGGCCTCCCACCAGATGAACAACACTAATTAAGATCTAAGATTACCCATGGTTATGGAAGATACCAATCCCAACACACACATTAGACTGTGGTGAAACACAATATGAATAGATAATTTTATTTTAGCAGCTCACAAAAAAATAAGGGCAAAGAGGGCTTGAATGACTAAGCTTCTCTGGAGCTGAGAATAGGCCTCCATCTCCGCAATCCCTGTCATGGCTGTAAATCACTCTGCTCCCACATTAAGGGGTTTTGTGTAATTGCTCCACTCTTTCAGCAGGAAAGGTGGGGATAAAAAAATTAAAAGTAAAGGAAGGGAGCATGTGTTCTTGAGTGCAGGCAGCATGTGGCTTGTGGTGACTCTGAGGAGAGATTATCTGTTTGTGCCAGCTCCACATTTCTCAACGTAAAGTTTTGGTTTTGGGTTACCAGTCAAGGTGAGAAGGGGTTTGGTAATTCAATTCCCGTGGACACGCTGCACTTATTTGAAGTAACCTAAACCACTCACTTTTAATCCTGCTCCGTTAAGATTGTAATAAACGGGCTTGGCTTGCACCACTTTAGTCAATCAAGTTTATTGCCGTGAAGGTTCACGATGAGGCTAATGAAAAATAAATAATGTGGTTTGCAGTAAACGGCTTGGAAACCAAGTTCTTTCCTCACAGTGAAGAGAAAGTTCTCACATTTAAACTTTAAATTTTAATTTCTGCAAAGTTCCCAAACTGTTGAAAAAAATGCAAAAAAACACTAAAAAAACTAAAAAGAGAACACAATACTGTAATACACAACTTCAAATGAAAACCCTCATAATTGCCAGTATAGAGCAGAGCTTGAGCCTGAAATCCACTAAAAAGGTAGCTATTGGGAGATGTTTAGATAATTAATAGACTCACCTAGTGGATCTGAACTATCAATAAAATATTTCCATCCACCACTCCCACAACCACTTATCCAGTTAGAGAGAATTTCCTCATGCAATGAGGCTATGATTTAGTGCCATAATTATTGAAGTAGCCTAGCAGTTGTATTAACGTCTGTACGTAGTCAAACACTGAGTTCAATTGAATAATATCTCAAAATAATTATTGTCAGTTTTCAAATTTAACTGGATGAATTATAAATAATAAATACTATAATAATAAATATATAATTTCAATTACAATAAAGACTGCATTTAAAAATTAAAAATAAACATTACAGAAAGCTTTTGAAATGTTTTTATCTTAAAATAAAGCACTTAAATTTACAAAAAATAATTGAATTTAATTGTCTTTGCCCTGCAGCTTTAAATTCAGTTAATTCAGGTGTTAAGTGATGTCACCCAAAAAAGCCACGATAATATATTATATTCATCTTCTAAAAAGAGAAAATGTGTGTGCACGGACTTTATCTGTGGTTATTGAAACCACTTGTTTCAGCTCTATTCTCCTCTCTGTTAACATCATTGTTGGACAGTGAATTAATGTATTCGGATTACATATTGGGCTTCATTTTGGATTTGAGTGGGTACGTTTGCTCAAAGATTTCTGCTTTTGTGCTTCTACATTGCCGCTTTTAATAATCGTCACGGTGTCTGAACATATGAGACACTGGTTTTAAACTGCCAGTGGGAAGAACAAACCAGAGTCTGTCCATTCTTGGTTAAAGGATTTGGTTTCGCTGTTCACATTTTTCTTCTTGGAGAACGCCATGTGAAATAACTTATCTGACTCGCGTATTATTCTGACTGTTCCGTCTCTCACGTCTGTTTATATCTCACTCAGTGCTTATCAGAATACACGTATTTGATTGGCTGAGTAGCATCACGTGACGTGATTTACAACATATGAAATGGGTTGGTGTGTTTACTGGACCTAGGCTAGAAAAGCTGTGCTGGGGCGCTCCGTCAAAATTTTTTATTTCTATATTATCTATCGGTTATAGGCCCAGGGTCCAGATACAACGGCGTATGGGTCCGGACCCGGACCGCGGTCCGCCTATTAGTGACCCCTGTCCTAGACTTGAACTCTAATGCTGCGTTCATGCAACGAACAACACAGCAACAGGCTACAAGTCAATGTCAATGGATTTCAAGTTGAGCTGGTCAAAACTTTTTTTCAACAAATGATGCTAGTGAAGCATCAACCAATCATATATCATAAGTGATTTATAGTGTCCAACACTTCTGTACAAAACAATATACACTTTACTGTCTAAACAATGGCAATGCAACGGTGGAGGTATTGGCAGAACTGGGTAACTAGTCGCAATTGCCAGGTTGTGGTCACTGCATTTCCAATTATTTCTTTCTCAGTCTCTCTCGTAGCTCACAGTAATCAGCATCTGCCATTTGGTATTGATTATTCATCTAAATAGAATTTCTTAGTGGCTAAATAGCAACTATGTAACTATTCAAGTAAATGAACAAAACATAAACAATCAAAAACAGAGCTGTTTACTACTCATAAAATACACATCTGGCTTTCTACAATTCGTCCAAAGCACACAGCACATTTTTGACCACTGGCATCTACCAGCCTTCCACAAGGCTTCAGAACTGTCGTTTTTAAAATACGCCGGACCAGTTCAAGTGGGTCTGGATGAAATATATAACAGTGCTAATGCCCAAAACCAAAATCCATTTCCAAAGTGAAAGCTTCTACTAGAGTATGGGTTATGCAGTGAAAGTACTTCATTTCTGATTTATTCATCTCGGGAACATTTCTTCTATTCCTTACACTAGGGCAGGAATAATAAAGCATTGAGGCGTTTGCTCCCTGGCTCGAAAATATGCTTACTGTGTCTTCCAGTTTTAAATGTAGTCTTGTTAAAGGATAATGTTGCCAAGCTATGACTGAATAGTAAAACATGGCATTGCTCTTACTCTCTTGTGTAATTTTTCTATTATGATGAGTGGTATCAAAAAACATTACCAACAGAAAGTGCTTAAATGCAGCCTCTGAGGCTCTGTGGATTAACACGTGGATTAAAATGGGTCAGTAACAGTGTTGATGAATATGAATGACATGTTCTGAGCCATTGGATGTGTAACACAGGACTTCTCTCTCATGACTTTGCGGGGAAGTCCAAGGGCCTTGGTTTTGTTGCAGAGGAGAGTCTGTGCATGCATGTGATTATGTGACTTTGATCAATTGTGAAACTTACAGTATTGAACATGTATTAAAAGACACAATAGCAAGTAAAGAGATTCCCATCTGCATGTTTTTAGTTTTATTGTCAGCTGACCTCCAGCAAACAACACAGTCGTGGCTGGCTGACATGTGTCTGACCTCACAGTGGGAGATGGATGCAGATGAGCAAAAGGAAGGAGAGGGAACAGAGCCACCGCCCACTCTCAGGCTTCCACTGAGCTCCAAGGGCCGTTGTCAAATGTCCATCGGAAATGCACCGTCTAGTTGTTTAGTTTTCTGGGTTAAAGGTCAAGCTGAGTTCTAAGTATTTTCTCCACCTCTAAGAAACAACGTGAGCATGACTGAGCATGTAGGCAGAACGACTACGGAACCAAATGTATCCTCTTGAAGGCCATGTGATGGCATAACATTATTAATTCATCAGAAAATTAACATGACAGTCCAGTTACCATACATTTGAATAGAGAACACTCAAGTGAATTTCTATCATGAAGCAGAGAAAATTGCTAAAACAAAGACAATAAGATTGTAAGAACCTTATTGGACAATCCTTCTTTTTCTAAAAGAACAGTCAGTCTTTTTTAAATGCCAGAATTATAGTCAAAGTGATGTAATGATACCAATTTAAAACCTGTATGCTTTGGATGTTGCAACAAAAGAACTTTCCCTTTGCGTTGCACTGAAAAGACCTCGAGAACCTTTCTGAGAACTTGACTCTGTGATGTCTACTTTTGCGGATGAAACATTTGCTGTTTGGTGGTTTTCTCTCCAAAATACACTTGACTCATCTCCAGGAGATGGAGGAATTATATTCCCCATGGGCCTTTGATGGCAATTGATCTTGGCACATGTTTGAAAGACTTGCTAAAGAGTTACGTCATTTACACACATGCTCACGTTTTATCTGTGAGAACATGCTCTCCACTGTCCATGTGAGTACTGTTGTAGGCCTGGGGAACAAATGAGGCGTCTGCCTGAGTTGTGGTTGCTCCTTAGCAACTGTATCAAAGTAAACTGAAACACACTGGCACTTAGTTACCCACTAAGCATGAGAACAATTTACTTTGTAACTTTTTTTAAAAGGAGAAAGTTTTCCCTGCCCTTCCTCAAACTCAAACTGATATGAACATTCACACAAAAGGTCAACAAATGCTTACAGTTGCGCACAAAATCAGGCAGTGGAGGGTTTAGTGCCACATTAACATTCCTTTTTGAGTGGAGAGAACCATGTAACCAGCAGCAACAATCATACTTGAGTCTATTTTCAATTCAATTAAAATCATGAACACAACATGGACTATGGCTCAGTGATAGAGAAGGGTCGTCCTTCAATCAGAGGATCGCCAGTTCGATCCCCGGATCCGCTAGTCCATGTCGATGTGTCCTTGGGCTATACACTTAACTTGGAATTACCTTAGAGCCCTGATGGCCTTGACTGTTAGACACTGTCATTAGTGTATGAATGGGTGAATGATGATGTGTAGTGTTAAAGCGCTTTGAGTGGTTGGAAGACTAGAAAAGCGATATACAAGTACTTACCATTTAACATAGGAATAGTTTGACCGTTTTTGGAAATATGCTTATGTGCTTTCTTCCAAGAGTTAGATTAGAGTATTGATACCGCAAAAAACCTGCTGCAAGGAAACGCCGCAAAGGGCTGTGTCTCACTCTGGCTGTGCGGACACTTGCGACAGGCATATGTTACGCTTAACTCCCAGTAAAACGTCATATTGTTGTTTATATGTTTCGTTTTTACTATGGATCAAACTAAAAAGATGTAACATAGGAATTAGTGAGCATTGTTAGCAATGGAAGATATTATTTTGGACAGACTTTGGCAAGCTGTTTCCCCCTTTCTCCAGTCTGTTCTACCCGAGAGCCCCCTGGTGAATGTCTCGTCATTCAAAGTGGGAGACCGTGCACAAATAAAAATTAAAAACTAAAAAGTTTACCTACCAGATTAACAGCAAATTCCGGGCTACAAGAATATATAAACCATTTTCACATGCTCCAAACACAACTAAAACACCAAGTAAATTAATTTCGCCTCTCAATTCCATTGGCTCTAAGCTTTCCAAAGAGGTGTCAATCACTCAAATCGACCAATCCGTGCAAACTGCCCTGCATATTCATTATGAGCCATCCTGAAAATAATATTCATTACGCACGAGTACGCGCTGCACCTACAGCAGCAAGAGAAGAATCAGCACCAGCTTTATCAGCGTCGTGCAACTAACTTTACGATTGTTTTTCTTATTACTTTGTGGACTTCACTTCACTTTATCAAACTCAAACTTTGCAGAGAGTGTTGACATATTGTGCTAGGATTTCATAGTGTTTTAAACCTGCAACTACATCATTTCAAAGGGATGATCATCCTGAAAGTGCTTTTTTTTTTAGGCAAGCCTGAAATCTTTTCATTTTTTCTGTGTTCCATCTTCATTTAGTTTTAACCAATAACATATATACTGATATTTACATATTATTTACAAATCTCACAGTTATTACCTTTTATAATAACACCAACATTATTCAAATAGACCTTGTGGTTGCAGAGTTGTACTGTCTTTAGTATGGGCATGCTTTTTTCTAGCGGAAGCCTCAAAAATAGGTTAGGGTGGAACCGGTCAAGCGAAGCTAACCGCTTCTTTTCTATAGCTTTATATTCATTTATATTTATCGTACAGACCTGAGATCAATCTGAACATCTAACTCTAAGCAAGAGAGCAAATCATTATTTCTTAGATTGTTGAAATATTCCTGTAAACATGCAGTGAACATCGTAAAAGACAAACAAACAAATAATTACTTAAGATTCTACAGCTTTGTAGATCTAGCTGCAAGAGTTCTGTACTTCCCATGCACACTCGCATAAATGCATAGAACCAGGGCAACAGGTGTAACCTTTTGAGTAGTTTTTAGTGTTAGAGTAAATGAAAAAAAGGTGTAAAGGGTAGATATTCAAAATTCCTCCTTTAATGTTTTCTCTGAGGGGAAGAATATTACTCACTCTTTTCCCACCCAAGTTTTGCAAGCTGATTTGGACCAAGACCAGTTTTTTTTCGGAAAGAATTTGATCTCAATGGGAGTTCCTCTGTTTTGCCAAGGGCTTAATGGTTTCACAGCTTTAGATTAGGCCGACAGTATTTTGGGTGACAGCTTTGACAAATTACTCTCAGGTTTTTTTCCAATGCCAAATATCAACCCACTGCTAACCAGCATGTCCAGATCCCCGACTGGGCACACCCCTCACGTTGTTCCCCGCCCTGTCACCGTATCACGCTAAATAATTCGGCACTCACTCAAAGAAATACATGGATTAAGAGTTGGGGGGTAGGTAATGTATATGCCGTCGCTTGATCTTAGTATTACCTCCTCAGCTCAGTGGGGAAGTAGCAGCTTCACAGAATCCAGCCAAAAAGTTCAAAGTTGAAGCACACACAGTTCTCGTCTTCCCTGCAGGAACTGTGGTCTCCTCCAGCTGTGCTGCCGTGTTTGAGGGCTGGGCGCGCTGCAAGTGCATCCAACAGTGTTGCAGACCGAAGAGCACTCCCTTCCAACTTCTCTGGGGAGAAATTCGGATGACTTGGCTAGGTGTGTTACCCATCACACACCCTGCTGACAGGCCAGTCGGTTCCAGGTCCACGGCTGCTCATCACACACACATGTTGTGTGTCTGTGAAGAGACCTCGGTGCTTCTGTTTATCAACAGAGCACAACTTTATGATTGATATTGAGGACAAGCTTCTTTTTTTTTTTATCTGCTTACACTGTGCTGTGGTTGACTCTGCTGTCAGCAGATATGTTTTCGTCCGACTTTGAGCAGTATAGAACTGATCATCTTTCCAAAAATTCGACAGCAATTTAGACCGATTAGTAACAAGCAATAGACACTACACGTTAAATTTAGGTTTTCTGAATATGCATTACATTAAAGCACATCTGTCTGGACTATTAGCTCTACTGTGAACCTTTGCACAACCCATGAACATATTATTGGACATTCATTCTAGCTATTTCATTTCAAACAGCTACACTGTACATCTTTCTTAATTGTTAAAGTTTTTTCTTTATATTTTTATTGTCATTTATTTATGTTTCTCGCGTATGCACGAATATACCAAAGCAAGTTCCTTTACAAGTTGTGAATGCTACTCTATGTTTACCAGCTAGTTGCTAACTATCTGCTGATTGGTAGCATAGTTGGTTTTTAGAGCTTTTTCACTGTAAACAACTGCTTTTATTAACAAAAAATTATGCCGATCAGAAAAGGTCTGAGGACCAGAAAATCGAAACAATGAGCTGAAAGACACTTACAAGCTTTGAGGATCTACGAGGAGCTGTAGAGTTGGGTGATAAATCTGTGTTTTAATCCCAATAAGCAACCCCATTAACAAACAAATGATCCATGGTTAATATAAACATATCGATTATAACCACTTTAGGTTCATCTTTAAATCTCAGCATCTATTGGTTATTGGGATCATGAATATTTTTAAAAAGGGATTTTTGGAATGTCAACATTGATTGTGATTACGGTTAGTAAAAGTGCATGGTTAAGTTAAACCTATCATGGAGATACTTATTGTTTAAACTTCCCTACAAGGTAAACATTGTTTGATCTTTGTGTATAGTAATGCAAGTAATATTGTTTTTGCTCATTTGTTAGGCAAACAAATGCTTACCCAATAAAACCCCCAAAGAAAAAAATCCCTGTTGCCTTTTCTTTGTTAACGAGCAGATGTAAGTGAACACACATTCACTCCACACTCACTGTGTGTGTGTGTGTGTGTGTGTGTGTGTGTGTGTGTGTGTGTGTGTGTGTGTGTGTGTGGGTCAGGGTGACTGCGTGGGTGGGTGTGGACATATGATTCACAGGCATGTATTTTTTAATTTAATTTCCATTGTAAAAGTGAGGCCTGCTCTGTCACTGGTTTCACTGGTCTGCAGATGACTCAGCACAGCCAAAGCGAGTGAAATCCCCCACAGATGAAGGAGGAGGAAACCATTTCATTTGGTTGAATGTGTTCCATTTTTATGGTTTGATAAATTCCCCTGCACCAAGTATGTCTTTCCTAGAAAGTGCCAAACCACTGCAGCCACAGAAGATAATACATTTAAAACTGCACCAAAGCTTCTTTCACTAACAGCACTCTGACACAGTGACAAAGCCAAAGTTAGATATGTATACTTTTGCATCACGAAAGCAAAATGAAAAATTATGTTTAGATTTACTCAATGAAACGTTTCCAGAGTAGAATAAGATGCCAGTAATATTTTCGTTGTACGGTAAATTATCAAATGGTAAATGGACTTTCGAGTTTCCCAGCCACTTCAAGTGCTTTACACTACATGTCAATAATCACCCATTCACATACACATTCATACACTGATGTCAGAGGCTGCCATACAAGGTTCCGCCTGCACTTCAGATTGTAATCTCATCCGTCATAAGACATTATTTATGACAGTGCAGTTGGACTATAACTGTAATATCTTGTATATGAAAATGCAATTTGAAAATGAACAACCAGTGAACAAGTAATAATAACATTATCAACAGATTGCTGTCACAGTAAACAATAATGGCCACAACAATGATGTAATTGTCGTGAACCGCTCATCTCTTGTTGACTCCAAGAAAGTAAAGAATAGTTCAGTTGTAACGTTAGTGTATCTTAACCCGACGCACCAAATGGTTTGTTTACACGGAACCATCTGAGAAGCCGTTATTGCAAACTGTCTGGAAAAGGTCAGGGACTGTCAAAAAATACTCAGATGATTCTTCCAATCACCTGCCATCAATCAAACTCTCGCAGATGCCATTTGGGAGTCGAGCGAAAACATCTTGTTCAACAAGAAAAGCCTTCAGTGTCGTTCTTTGCTCTTCTTTCATTGAACAAAATACTTTCTAGTTATGACATAACTGAGTATCCAGACCAGGGGTAATTAACTCAAATTAGTTCCAGTTAGAGAGAATTTCCTCATGCAAAGGTCCGGAACTTCAAAATAATATTTAACTTGCGCTATGATTTTGTCCCATTTATATAAAAATAGCCTATCAGTTGTATTAACGTCTGTATGTTGGCAACAAAAGACTGTCAAATCAAATAAAGAAAGTTAAATTGAAAAACATCCCAACAATATTGTCATTTCAAATTTAACTGGATGAATTATAAATAATGCATATTCTAATAATAAATAAATGTTCTCTCATTTCAAGTAAAATAAGATATGCATTTAAGAATAAATGACATAACATGAAGCTTTTGAAAAATGTGCATCTTAAAATAAAGTACTTTATTTCAGAAAAATGTATTTAACTGAATTGAAGGCGATAAAATCAGTTAATTCAGGTGTCAAGTGATATCAACCAAAAAAACCACAATATTATATTCTTCTCATCTTCTAAAAAGATAATATTGTGTGCAGGTAATTTATCTATGGTTATTGAAACCACTTGTTTCAGCTCTGTTTCCCTCTCTGATAACATCATTGTTGGGAAGTGGATTAATGTGTTAGGATTCTGATGGATAGATTATAATGAGCTCTTACGTTTATTTTTCTGTACCTTCATTTCGGATTTAAGTATGGTATCGTCAAGGTCTCTGAACATATGAGACATACTGCTTTTGAACTGCCCGTGGGAAGAATGAACACATACGAGTCTGTCCATTCTTGGTTAAAGGCTCTGGTCTCACTGTACACTTTTCTCTTTTTGGAGCACGTCATGTGAAATAACCTGACTCACATACGTTTCCAACTACTCTCTCTTTGCCGTCTCTCACGTGTGTGTATCTCTCACTCGAGCTACGATGCGTATCAGGGTGCACATATTTGATTGGCATTGGTATTTGATTTGAGTAGCATCACGTGATATGATTTACAACGCATGTAATTGGTTGGTGTGTTTCCTGGACTGTTGAACAAGTTCTGTAATGGCTAGAAAAGCTGTGCCGGGTTCAATAGAAGCGCTCTGTCAAAATTGAATAATTCTCAATTATCTATCGGTTGTAGATCCAGGTCCGGATATAACGGCGTTTGGGTCCGGACCCGTACCACGGTCCACCTATTAGTGACACCCGATCTAGATTCAGTGTTGTCACATTACACACACCTAAACTACAGCTGCCAGTAGCTCTTCACAGGACGCTGATTGTTCCGGCCACAATGTATTACTTGAAGCCTGACAAGATGGATTTTTGTGCAATATTTGATGCAGCGATTCTCTTATAATCTTGTGAGATTCCGTCTGCTGTCCAAGTTAAAGTATATCCAGCATTCAACAATAATATATATTTAAAAAACAAAACAAAAACATCACAACTAATGATTTTTTTCTGTTACACCCCTTCCCTCAATGTTTCCACAGTTATGAAACAGAAAACATGTCAGGACTTTGTAACACTCAACACCATCCCACTGTTCATGCTCTATTATTATGGCATGTTCAAATACTCCAAATGGAAACCTGCTCTTGCCTTATTAATTACCAGGAATGCACTCTACGAGTACCCCTCCAAAACCTGAGTGCTGAAAAGTATGCCATCAAGAAGCCACAAGGCATGCAAGCCGTTTGTACTCCCTGTCCAACCAGTGGGCCTACACTTTGGTTGTAGGGTAAGAGCCAAACGATCTGTGCACTAAAGGAAGGGGATGTGTAAAAATGGGGAGAAATAGGGGAGGGTAAACAGTCTTTGAACTTCAGAGCACCGGTACAGTATTAAAAGCACACCACCATAGTTCACGGCATATTTGAAATTTGCAAATGAACATCAATGAACATCAGTGCACACAAAACATGCTTACACAAAAGCACACACATACAGTACAAGGCCATTGAGGGGAGACTGTGCATCAGTTTGTTGTTCCATTATAAGAGAGGAACGTCACTAATGGCATGACAGTAGAAATATTTTTGGTTTATGAGGTGTTGTAGGACATCTATCAACACTGTTGTTATCAGTCACACTGAGCATTTGATTAATCTGTGTAACTGGGCTGATCATGAATTAAGAAGCATACCAGAGTTAGAGGGTTTCCAATGAAGTCCAGTTGAGTGTTAATATTTGTTTATCTTGAGGACATACTCATGAATAGGGAAAAAAATTGCATGCCACAGGGCACACTTAAGATGAGACTTGTGCATCAAATAAAAGAAAAGGAGGTTCACGTCCATTCTTTTTGATTGTATTCCCTAACTGCTTATCCCATAGCTTTGCTGCGTAACTTCGGTATATTACCATCAGTAATTTCGCATGCTTTTGTTTCTAACAGAAATAAAAACAACAACAACTTCTGAAATTGGTCCATTATTGAGCGAGAACACATTCCTTCTCAATGCTGGAACAAAAAGCAAAAAAAGTAACTTAGACTGTGGCAACCCAGGGGACATGGAGGCAAGAGTCACAATAAAACAGGAGACTCAGAGGTAGTTGGTATGAAACAAAAAGTGTCCTTTAATAAAAAGGTTGGGGTAAAGAGGATGGGGTCAAACTTAACTAAAGATTCCTCCCTTTAAGGGGTCTTTGGCCTTCAGCCTACTTGGGGATCCGCCCCCTGTGCTTGATCTGCTTGGCTTTCACCCCCGGTTTGCCACACACCCCCTGCCACAAACCAACATTCATCTCTCCTGGGCAGGGCATCTGCTTTTCAAAAGCTGCTGTTAAAATTAAAGTTTTGCAATTCCAAGAACCACCGTGTAACTCGTGCATTAGTGTCCTTGGCTGTTGACATCCATCTTAGCGATGAATTTTCTGCCGAGGAGGTAATACTTGGTCTTGGTTGAAGCCCATTTATTGTCAGAATTTCCTTCTCTACCGTTGAAAAATTCCTTTCATGTTTTAGAAACTTACGGCTAATATAGTTCACCGGGTGTTCCTCCCCTCCTATAACCTGGGACAGCACAGCTCCAATCCCTGATCCTGAGGCATCTACATGGACAACGAAGGTGTCCTCAAAGTTTGTTGTACTCAAAACCGGCTCGGTGCATAAAGCCTTCTGAAGGGTAGTGTAGTGTCCCAATAGTGTTAGACCATAGTGACACTTTTAGGGATTGGCAGTCAGGCCAGTTTACCATAGGGCTCCAAGGAGAGCTCTCAGGTGGACTACATGGGAGGTCCAGTCAGGACTGTGGATTACTACATTGTGTAAGTAGGCCTCTGCGTATTCCACGATGAGGTCAGAGCACCTTGTCCATCATCCGTTGGAATGTGGCTGACGCTTCTTTGACTCAAAAGGTCAGGACTTTATAGTGGTACAGGCCTTCCAGGGGAGCAAAGGCCATCTTTTCCTTGGATCCTACAGTCAGGGGAACCGGTCAGTAACCTTTGGTGAGATCAAAAGCGCACACAAACCGGGCAGGGTTGCTTGAGTAGCGCATCAGTGCCATCCGATTTGGGAGTCAGAACAATTGGGCTGGACTCCTAAATAATCCCCGTTTCCAAAATCTTTTGTCACCTCTTCTTTGATGGTCTCACTTTTTGCCTCTGAGATGTGATAGGGCCGGAGACTCCCCTTCTTTCCTGGCTCGGTGATTGTGTCATGTTGGATCACATTGGTGCATCCAGGTAGGTCATAAAAACACATCCTTAAACTGACTGGTCGGTTCTACCACGTCTTGTGGGTGGGCCTGGCCCAACTGGGGGCCTAGAGGTACCTGTGAGGGGTCAGATTCAGGGATTTCAACAGTCATTGTTGGCATCGGAACACAGTCAGGGGCATGCCATTTCTTTAGAAGATTTATATAATAAATCTGACAGGATTTCATTCTCCCAGGTTGTCTCACCTTATAGTTAACCTTGCTTACTCTCTCAATTACCTCATAGGACCCATGCCACTTAGCCAGGAACTTGCATTCAGCAGTTGGGACGATGACAAGAACCAACTCACCCGATCGGCGCTTTCGCATTTGAGCTTTACGTTTGGAGATTCGGACTTGAGCTTGTTTTGCTTGCTGCATATGCTCCCGCACTAAGGGACATATTTTACCCATCCTCCCTTGCATCTGGTCAACATACTCTATGACTGAGCGGTGGGGTGATGGTTGTTGCTCCCAAGCTCAGTCTGTACAGTAAATTGAATGGTAAAAACCCTGTGGAAGCCTGAGGAACTTCTCGGATTGAAAATAAGACAAAAGGGATTAGTTGGTCTAAGGTTTTTCCATCCACATCTAAATTCTTTCTCAGCATTTGTTTGAGGGTCTTATTAAAACGTTTGATGAGGCCATCTGTCTGTGGTTGGTACATTTAGGTACTTATCTGGCTCACCTTCAACAACTTCCACATCTTCTTCATTACCCAAGACATGAAGAAGCTTCCCTGGTCAGTTATGACTTCTTTTACAATGCCAACCCGACTAAAGAGGAGGAATACTTCTCTGGCAACCGCCTCAGCATGAGTCTTCTTGATTACCTCCTTTTCAATGCTTCTTGTCTCCAGTGGTTCAGGAGATTCTCCTGAACTTCTGCCAAGTCTGGCTGCCGCTGTTGCTTAAAGCTGGGTGAACATATATCTGCTCTTAATACCTGATGGGCTGCATGTGTGACCAATGCCATGTGCCTAGTGGCTGCAGCACCTGAACTGAATAAAACACTCCCTTTATCACCTCCCCCAGCCTGAGCTAAGGGATCCGCCCCCCGTGCTGGATCTGCTTGGCTTTCTCACACAGAAGTTACCCGTTAACTCAAATGTCCTCTGACAGTTCATAAAAGTTCAAAGGCTTTTCTGACAGTTTGTCTTTTGCTTAATGTTTGACACTTGTTTTTTATTGTGAAATAGAGATAATGAATTCCTGCTAGATAAGTAACTCTGTATTCATCTGCAAGTACCCTCTGCTGACATCCTCAGCTCACAGGGTGACACTGTGTAAAGATGTGTTGAAATGGAATTTTCAGACATGGTGAATACAAATTCCCTCTGGGTGAACAGGCAAAAAATAAAGTCTACATTTTCTTTAGTGTTCTTTTCTTTTTCCATCATAATTTTCATTCTTGAGTGTATAATGAATAAATAAGCAGGAGAGGCAAACACTGCCTCAAGCACTGTGCTGAAGCCTTTAAATGATTTTAGCTGGTGTTTCAAGAGCTTTAGTTTAGTCTGGTTAATTGTGTGTTGGCAGACACTGGTCAGACCACAGCATGGATAGGACAGGTCTCAGTGGATGTTTAGCTGAGTCAGGTTTTGGGGCCATGAAGGAGTCTAGTTTGGGGTCTGGGCCAAGGCCCAGGTGTGGGCTATTATTCCCCATCTGGACAACATAACTCTGGTCTCCTGGGCCCAGCAGGGGGCGGGGCAAACCAAACCAGAACATGCAGTGCTCAAATTAGCTTTACGATGTAATACTTAGCCTTCTTTGTGTTGCTATGAAACCACTCAAGCATCAAAGAATTCCTCCCATCTCCTCTCCTTTTAAATTTCTTCGCTCTTATACCCTTGAGCTTTTGTGATATCAACCTTTTGGGAGTCATTTCGACTATTTGCAAGGGGGAATTTTAGATATGTCCATTCTGAAATCTACTAATCAACTTTAGAGAATGTTTCTAATATCTATACGAAATAAAAAAATAAATAAAACAGCCTCTAAAGATATATATAACTGTCTCGTTACTACAAAAACAGTTTTTTCTTCATATTAAAATGCATTAAAACAGCTAATCTTTAAGCCCTGGTTTCTCCTAGATGTAATTATTCAGCAGCAGTGCAATGCATGCGGCTGTGTTACACCTCCAGATTTTAAAGATGACATTTCACGGAAACTTATCCTAAATATAGAACCAGACAAATTCAAGAAACAGACAGAACTACATAAACATACTCCGATGACAATCCTCCCTTTTGTTCCCGGGGATTTTACAAGTCATGTACGCTCTTTCACACCCCTGCCACTCACATAGTTCCACTCTGTTAACACACACTGACACATACACACACACACACACACACACACCTTTTCTTGGTGATAACCTGTGGGTTATTTCAGCTGTCTAGACAGAGAGAATATGGGGACACTTGGGAATACTTATTGTAAGCACAGACTTGTGTGTCAACAGCAGCTTAGCCAGAAGCTTGGAGGGTAATCAGGAGCTATGTTTCTGAATTGTCTATTTACTTATTGTCATTTAAAGACACATGTATCCACAAACATGACAGTGATAATGCAATGCGATTGCTATTCTGTTGTGCAGGTGGTGATAACACTGTTTACATTAAAGGGATAGTTCTGATTATTTGAATAGGGTTTGGTTCTAAATATAGCGCAGACCTAAAGGTTTTGAGTATTTTAGAAGCTAAAATAAGTTTGCTGCTGCCCCTGTCCACAGCAGTACATTGCTATTCTCCTGCCTGCCTCTCACAACTGGGGGTGTGCCTACCACTATCTACTGTAGGTAATACTCTGACTATGGTCGAGTCCCTCTTTCAACCCCACTTCAAATAATCCAAACTATCCATTTAATTTCATTGCTGCATCTACTCAAATAAAAGTGCCAGAAGACCAAAAATGAATGCATGACAATTGTGGTTACTCATTCTGCTCTGTTCAAGTATTTTGGGATACTGAATAACGGCATGTAGCTTGTAAAAACCTTTTCTGAAAATACACACTAGCAAATTTATTCAACCTATTTTTTTTTTTTTTTTTACTTTCAAAGCATAAGCAAGTTGCTGTAAGCAGATCCACACATTTTTCTTTTCAAAACAGGTCTTTTTCTAATTAAATGTCACTGTGCTGACTTTAAATTAAACTACAGAGACTTCAGAAGTATTGCTGTGCAACATAATGTCATTGCTTATAAAACCTGACTGATGCTTATGAAAAAAAGTTTAAAAAGGCATTCTCATTAAAAATATGCAACTAAGTTCTTCTCAAAATTATACCAAAAAAGGCTTTTATATGCAACATCTTGTTAAATTCCTCCAGAATCGGAGTCCTTTGAAAACAGACCTTGTATTACTCAGTGTCTCATTTATCAGAGCAGAACAGTTTGAGCTACATGCTCAATTAGGATGTGGTCATGTGTTTAATTGACAAGCTCTGAGCCAGAAAGCTGACTGACTAATTGAAGAAGTGGAGGCTGAATTTGTAGGTTCTGACCAGCAGCGTAACATAATTGTGATTGGCCCCGGTGCAAATTTGTTTCTTGGGCCCTCGCCCCCAAATACAAGTGCTGGCGAGCACACACACACACACACACACACACACACACACACACACACACACACACATACGCAATCCAAACAATTGCAAAGTAAAAAATTGCTGTGCAACCATGGAGAGGCTCCCATCCTGCAAACTATCTTTGATCAGCGCCACAGACTTTCAAATGTGAAAAGATAAGTGGTTAAGTCGCAATCTCAAGCGTACAGTTGAGCGGTAACCTACATGGTTTGTTTATGACGTGAAAAGAATTGCATAGAAGCTAATTCAGTGTGGACTGAGATGTTATGCTGTGTTGTAGGATGGCGTTTTTTTGGGCACCTGACAGTTTCTGGGCCCCTCTACAGCCGCACTAGTTGCATTAGCAATATTTATGCCAATTGGTTCCATTGGTTCTGATCTAAAAGTTGCTGAATGTCTTTTTTTCTGCTCTGAGGTCTTCTCGTTTTTATGGGAGCGCCCTGAACGCCTTAGGTTGAAAAGACTTCAACTCAGAGCGGAAAAGCAGCAAATGTCATTCGTGTTCTTTCTCATTGTGGTGACTTTTGCTGGATACCCGGTGCTATATTACTTTACCAACCATAGTTACCATGATCTAAACAGAAAACAGCAATTAGTGCGGTATTTTAGATTTCGGAAAAGTTGTTTTCATTAATCAAAACTGTAACTATTAGGTAACATACAGTTCATGGTTTGTGTTAAGCTAATGTCAGCACTCATTCAGTTGTTGCCTAGCAACAATTTAAAAAAGAAACAGCAAACAAGAAATGCACTGTCTGAACGGATGTCTTAAAAAAAAAAGACAGTAAGGGGCGCATCGTTTTTTCAAGATGCAAAACACAGTCATGGCCGAAGTAATACTGTCACCTATGTTACACGATGGGCTCGAGGCCTTTGCATGTCTGATGAGCAGTATGTAAACATAGTTCTTGCTGAACACAAAAACTGTGCACTATACACCTCGACAGATTTCCGGCTGCTTGTGAAGCAGTGGAGACTTAAGTAGGTTGTGTAACATCTGAGGTTAAGTAGTGGAAGGAAACACACACTGCCAAAACTGTCAGTCATTTCTCATGCGAGATGTTTGCCCATGTTATTTTTGCAGCATTTGTAAGAGAGTTAAGGAAAGAAACCTTAAACCTTGTTTGACTGGATATGAACTAAGAGGACATTTGTAATTACTGCCCCAACAGGAGAGAGTCATCGCAGAGGAAGAGAGGATTACATACACTGGCACATACAAATCTCGGAACTATGCAGTGTGACCACAGCACTGTTCACGACGGTTCCAATGCCTTGCTCAATGACCATGCAAAGGCAGATGTGGAAGAAGGCTGTTACTCTACGTTTGAATCTTTTCTCTATCAGAAAAGCTCAGAAATGGTTGTTACATTCATATTTTAGAAACTGTTCCTTTCCCCCACTAAGAACCTCTTCTTTTTTTCCCTTCTTATAGTGTTAATGATTTAGTAATTTAAGCTCATTACTTAGTTACACTTGGCGCATTAAACTTGAACTGGTGGTGATAAGTGTCAAAGAAAATGTCACAAAAACATTGTTTCAGTCTGACTGAAGAAAGAAAAGTGGTGTCTGAGTGGCACACTTTTTATGCAATGATATATACCCTGGCTTTTCACATTACTCCAGGAAACCACACACTATTCCATACAAGTTTTCTCTGGCAGGTTTCAGGACAGAAAGTTATATTTAGCCCTTGTGTGTTGAAATAAAACAAAACATGTACTTGAGCGAGTTCCCCTCAAATCTTTTAAACTCCATATTCTGGTTTCCCTTTGTTGATTTTATCGGAACATTTTTCAACGCTTGGTGTGAAGTACGGTACAATATTCCAGTACGGAAGAAGGCAAAGTGTAAACACAAATGTGGGTGCCATGGGATGATTCACAGGCTATTTTCAGTCTATGAATGGCAAAAATAGGAAGTGAGAAATAGTGAAAGGAATGCGATTGTGTCCCTGGCACTTCAGTGTTTCATGTTTCCTTTGGAGCATGATGAAATAGGTTCTGTTGGTAGAAACAAATTATCATCGCAATTTACTATAAATACAGCACTGAGGCTGTTTTTGGCAATGTGTAAGGAAACAAACCATTAAGGCATACTACCCGAGCTGACCTCTCTTACGTGAGTGTTTTGTATTAATATTTCCTTAAACGGAAAGGTTGAAGGCAGATTTGCATTCAGTTTTTTATTCGTCTTAAACTGTGAATAATGAGTGGGTTCAAAAGGAATTTTTTGAACTAGAAACCATCTTGCGAATCGATTCCACCAGCCGCAACGCCAAATCATGCCAGGGTCATAAGATGGGGTCGTAAAGTGATAGGGGCAATGGGCCCTTCCCCACTTCCTACCCCAGTACTTCTGGCACTCAGACCACGTCCATCCTTAAATCAACCTTCATTTGAATCTCATCTACACATATGTAAAGATTCAGACATATAAACACTTGGCAAAGTACTCAAAACAGCTTTTGGGGTACTTTTCGCGATACCGTAGGTATCTCCAAGACTCCGTTTTGCCATGATGACACAGACTCACAATGTGAAATCAATCAAAGTTGCTTGACAGTTGAATGTCTGCATGACTAATGTGAAACCAAGCCAGGCAGTATCATAAATGGAGGGAACCAAAGACAAGGGAGGAAGATGACTGGTCGTACTATGCGCAAAGATTTTGGCTCAAGTTGAAATATTATCAACTCATGTTGTGCCGCTCCGGGGGGAATTTGTGTGTAACTGTATCTTTCCATTGGTTTTGTGTGCAATCATGACACCTACAAATTCACTTTTCATTCTATCTGAACACACAGTAAGGGCCCTGCTCAATACAGTACATGCCTCACTGAATGAGAAGTATAATACACAGAGCGGTCAACCAACTGTGCCTTAATTCCTAACCCCCAGTTGAGTTTTTGAGCAGATTTAGTTTCATTTTGATATTAATGCTTTGATTCTCTGGAACGCCTTTGTGTAAACTCACAATTTGAAATCAGAAGTTTTACCAGCAGGTCCCTCTGCTCCTGTGAAGTCAGCGCTTCTCCTTCATCTCTCTCATATGGCGCAGTTTTACTACTCTTCCTGTGTGTTTCTCTCGCTCTCTCTCTACGCAGTATGCCTTTAAGGAAGGAGAAACTTTGTGGAGATATGCCTTCAGTGTTGTCCACGCGTCATTACACACATCAGTTTTGTTGGAAACAATCACTGAACCACTGCCACATGTGGGTTAGAATGCATAAAAAAACTGTAGTGTGATGTATTTTCCAGCTTGCAGAATTCATAAACAGACGAGCATAACATATAAACGTTTGATGGTTTTACAGAGGTTTCTTCTCTGCAGGGCCCCCACAACTCAAGAGTCATAAACATACCATATACGAAAGATTCTTAAACTATTTTTTATTTATTTTTTGTCTTGGGCCCAAAATTTGAATTTATTGCTTCCAAGGGACTCATAGATGTGTACATTTACTACTATCATATTCTATATTTGTTCACTATTAATAGGTAAAAACATAGTAAATACTCAAATTCATAACTTCAATTACTCATCACACTACCTTGTTAAAGAATGCTAAACAGGCATTACCACTTTTTTGACTTATGAGTATGCTAACTAACCAAACACAAGAGAAAAACACACACTGCACTGGGTATTAAAACGCCTCTGTAGAAAACGTATTTACTCGTCCACAGTTAAAACACTGTCCAGCGTTAACTAGGCCCTATTATTTACTAGACTTACTTCATTACATATCAAAAGTCCCAAACAAAATCCTGCACGCTGTTAAACTGTCAAAAGTACATTTATTTGCGACGTCATACTTGACTGTCATCAGGCAAGGTGAATAAAATAAATAAACTAAAAATAAACAAAAATACATGTATTTTTAAGTTAGACAGTGTGATGGTTATTTGTTTGCAAGATAGTCATTAGAACCATCAAGAAATTGGGGCTTTGCTGTCCTTACAACCATCAAACTGAGTTATCGAACATGAGTGATCCAATGGATTATATTACACACATTCTGATTAACATGTAACAGTTTGAGCAGAGGCCTCAAGGCCATTCCCAAGGCTTCCATGGTTTCACTCGGCTATTTCGCTTTGTTTTGAACTTGTAGCGATGAAATGCCAAACAAATTAAATAAAAATCACATCAGTCACTACCACATCGGTCTTGTTTTGAAAAAAAAGACAAGGCTTCCAGGAGTGATTCATTTGCTCTGAGATCGGTGACGAACAAACTCAGAAGCACACACACACCTACACACACAAGCAAAACTGCACATGCACTTAATGAGTCAACCATGGTATCATCATTTGATAATGGAAGTTCCAGCCCTAAGTACAGGCTTCCATCTGTGGTGATCAGAGCAAATATTATGATTAATTAATAACAAGATTGAATGTGCCAAATTTTCCCCACAGGGTCAGCTCTTATGTCCAGCGAGGAGATCCCATTGTTCTTTTTCCAAGAAAGCACTACAAAAGATTGGATGACAGATGCGAATTGAAGAAAATGGCCGTGGCTCAGGCATCTGTCATGAGGCATCGGTGAATATTATTTTTAAGGTTTTCTAAACATGTGTCACAGACATGCTTAGTAAGTGCACAAGTCCACATGGTGAAGCTCGGCAGAACCGTGTGAGCCTTGGCTGCACACCGGAGCAAAGAGCTGTCAGTGATGCATTGTTATGGATTTGAATGCAGTACTTCTTTCCAAGGAACAAATGCAACAGAATTATTCATTAAATCTGAAGGAAGCACTTTGTTATTGTGCAAACGTTTTTCAGTTTAAGTTAGTGAGTGAAAACCAACCCAAGCTGGCTCCTCTCCCTGCCTGGCTGGGTATGATGAAGAACTGGCTGCAGAGAGAACAGCATGTGTGTCTGTGTGTATGTGTGTGTGTGTGTGTGTGTGTGTGTGTGTGTGTGTGTAGGTGTGTATACTGTTTGTGCAACTCTCAGCATCATTTCTTTATAAAGCCCTATAACTTTGGGGCTTGAGATTAAGCAATATAACTGTTTTACAACTGAGAGTCGCAACCCAGAACCACAACATAAAAAGTATATGGAGCCGTTATCAGATCGAATTCCTCCAAAGTGACCTCCACCAGTTTAGGGTGTGGCAATGTAGCCACAGCACCAATTAGCTCAAAACAGACGTATTTGATCAGGTATTCCACAGCCTGATTATAGTATATACAAGGATTTGTATTCAAGTCTATTGATTGGGTAAGTCATCAGGTGCTGTAATAATTCTTCCTGTCTGCATTGGCCGTCAAGTGATCTCTTTCTAACACAACTACGCTGTGAGAGATGACACAAGCCAAAGACCTGCGGAGCAAAAAAATGCATTCTGAAGTTGCCTTCAGCTTTGTTAGGAAATTAGGTAGATGTGGTTGTTCTGGTGGGCATATGTGGGTGCATTGTTGGTTTTGTGTCCAGGCAACAAAACTACAGTACATATACAGTTCAAGAGTACACAATCACAGTTGGGAATAATATTGACATACCATACCATTGAATAGTAAAACATGCTGCATCAGTGAGGGCAAAACACATTCCCTGGAGCATTACCTCTAACTACCAAAGAGGGGAGAGTTCAAACTGTATAACTAATTTGTAATGTTTTTTTGTTTTTGTTGTGTGGCCCTCTATGTGAACCTCCCCAAACTGAGCCTCAGTCAAAACCCTTTCTGACCTAATGCCCACATGGATTAATTAAGATGCTCACTATTGTTTTGTAAAATGACCTGGTGAACCTGGTTCCATGCACTGGACCATTGAGAACCAACAAATGGTACAGATCACAGTATTTGAGGATTTCTTGTAATTTTCTGGTTCTTTGTTAAGTTGAAAATATATTATTTCAGATATCATTTAGTACAACTACAATAAGTACAGGGTCTGCTTTCAAAGAGCGCCACATCTTTATAAAGTGGGTTTTACTTGGATACAATAAAGTGACTCTTGGGATCTCAAGGTCTTTGTGTGTGCATATGTGCTTTCATGGACTCCCTGAAGCCAGCAGCTAGAGTGATCCTTTGATTTTTACATGATCATGGTTTGTGGCCAGCAGAGAGCTTGAATAAGCGGTATCATATTTATGTATCAGAGACTTTTAAAGCAAACACTTGATTCTCAAATTCCTTGCAGGGCTTCTTTTAAATCTACATGACTTATAAACGAATTGGCCCTGAATTTTGAAAACAAGCTGATTTTGAGTAAAGAGAAGTGGGGTCATTCTGACAGCACTTTAACACAGAGGGTTTTCTGGAGTGCAACAATGACTGATGAGTATAGTCTGATGTACAAATGACCAGTCACACAAAACACTGTTCCACACGCCTTAAATCAGTTTTACCCAGGCCGAAAACAATTATTTCATGAGATGTTTTTCCCCTCTGAAACATAAGACTGATTGTGCGAAGCACATAAAATACTGATCTATGGTGGCTTTTGAAGCCACATTGGCCAACAAACTCAAACGGCATGTAAAAACAACCTCTTTTAATGTGACTTTCTCAGAGCTTCCACTGGTGTATTTTTCTGTCATACTCAAGACGGCGTTACTGGCAGTGTTTTCGTGTTGTGGTTTGCATTTTCTTGCTCAACAAATGAGTGTGTCCTTACTATAAGAAAATACTATAAGATACACCATATGGCCACCAACCACTGTGCCAGTTACCAGTGGGCTTTTTTTTTATCCTTGCTGTTTTCATCCTATATTCATTACACCGTAAACACAGGTCAAGTCAACCTTCAGCACATCAAAGTCTTTTCCTTCTGCTGCCAAGTTGGACTGAGACGGACCTTCCAATGCTACAAAGGCACCAGCTCCCGTCCCCAGAGAGGAAGTGGAGCTGAATTTGACTCTATAAATGTAATCACGTCCATTGGCTCTGTCTGTGGGATAGTTTGGCATTCCAGGTGGGTTGTGTTGCTGTGGGATGAGATTTCCATTTGTCAATTTCTCCAGAACAGATCTTTTGGGACCTTCCAGACTCCTGTTTCTTGGTCATAAGTGCCTTTGATAGATGGAGGTTTTAAGAACTCTGTGTGTGTTCATACACAGTTTTTTGGGGGGAGGCCTATTGCCAGTGCGTGTTCTGTATATTGTTTGGCTCAGAGCAGCACAAGCACCATTAAAGCATTTTATTTTATTTTTTTATTGTTGGCTATCTTGGAGTCAAAACCAAAACCCTTTGCTTTAACCGTATATAGAATCAAATCAAATTGAATCCATAAAACTCTATGACCCAACAATATTTTCTTAAACAAAAGAACACATTAAAATGCATCGTGCTAGTGTAGCACCACGTATAGGCAGAACGCCATCAACCTTTTCAGGATTGACTGAGTTTATATGTGCATAATGTCCCTTAAACTCGAGCAAAAAGGAACTATGGTCATTTACAGATAAGTTACATCAAATAGACCTGGCCTGCTGTACAGGAACTGTACTAGCCATAGTTATCAATGTTGTTGTATTTTAAAACAAATTAGTAATGATTTGGTGATGATTTTGTCAAATAAAAAGGCACAAGTGGTAAAAAAAAAAAAAGGTTTTGCAAGACATTAAAATAATAGCTAATCTGTGTTGGCTGAATTAGGCACCACCCATAAAGATAAGGTAAATGAAAGTGTTTCATAAATGGCCACATACTGGGTCTTTCTACATGAAATACTAATTAGTTTTTTCTTGCCCATTGGCCTAATTGTTCACCAATTATGTGAAAGCTGTTCAGTGTTTTTCAGCCATGCTAGCACTGTGCAGGTTGGTATTGTTGGTCAGTCTTTCAATCCAGACTGAAAAATTCAGTATGGATATTTACCAGTTTTCAGAGCATGACTCCTAAAGGCTTTCGGGTTCCTCTTTATCTAGCATTACCAGCAGGGTCAACATTTTTTTATTTTTCAGTGTAATCTCTGCATCTGCCTCCTGGATTGGCACCAAATTTAGATCATGGTTTCTGAACCATGTAGTTGACTTTGGTGCAATTGCCTTTTTTCACTGGTGCCACCATGTGATTGAACTTACTTTGTGTTTAGTGCTAATTAAGAAATATTTATTCTGCTACACGCTAAACTAAAATGGGCTACTGTAAACGTTACAATGACAATACTATCATACTGATGTTTTGCAGGTGTGAGCATGTTAGCATGCTTACAATGACAAGCACTATGCTTAAGTATGTCCACACAGAGCCACTTGCATTGCTGTAGACTCTTAATCTTGCTGACATACCCTGCTGCTTTAATAAACAGAGCCAAAAATTATAACCTCTTTGGCAAAGGTACCATCACAGAGTCTGCGTTCATGTTCTGGATATGTCTTTTGATACAACTTAACACCACTGCATATAAGTTTCCTGTTGTCATGTTGACCAGGAAACTGTTGAGTTGCTACAAAGCCACGTGGAAGTCATAAAGTCTCGGTTCAGCTTGATTCACAGTAACAGCCAAAGCCAGAAAGTAGTGTAAAACAACAAAGTGTGGAACAACACTCAGGCTTTCCTGTTTTCCACCTTGTATCGCCATCACTTTGACTTGGTGGAACACCAAACCCCAGTTAAACAGCTACTCTGCATGACCTTCACAGCTACTCTGCTCAGGATTTATCCAGCCTGTGAAGTATGTTTCTGTGTAGGTGATGACAATTTTTTGAAATGAACAGACTTTCAAGGAAACAGCAGTCCAAATACAGCATATGTTTGAAACGCATAACTGTTTTATAACAGCTTGTATCAAAGCTGGAGAATTTAAAGAGGCTTTTTTTAATGGGATGTCTTGGTATAATTCAAATCTTTCATATTACAAGATCCTCAATACTGTGTGTGCTTTCTGGATCCTGTCTTTTGGTAGCTGTTTATCAGAAACACATTTCAAAACCTATGAGTTTATTGTGGATTTATGTTTGTATTGGGTGGAACTGACACTAAAAGTGTTTGCATGCATGCACACATACACTACACACAGATGTGCAAAGGTAGAGGCAGGCAGGACCGGGATGAAAGCCAGTCTTGTCGTGGAGTATTTAGAGTTTAAAGTTAAGACATACTATCAGCAAGCAAAATACAATAAAGAAAGAAAGAGATGATAATCTATAAACAAAGCTCTTCAGAAATCCTCTTTTCATCTTCACGATGGAACATCGGACCTGGAGCGTGGCTTGCAGTTCTCATCCTTAATGGATTGAGATAATGGCTGGACAAATTGTTCCCAGGCACTGTCTCCACTCTGCCCCACTGAGTTCAGGGAGAGTAAAATAATCCGATTTTTCCGTCCTTTATCTCCCAGACTCCAGAGAAGAAGCGAGGGGGCTTTGACATGCCATGTCTACTTGTCACGACCCCTTTTGTGTACCCTCCGCCCATCTGTGGACCCGGCTTTAGACGCCATCCCTTTTCCAAGGGCTCACTGTCACGGCCTCAAATAAACCTGCTGGAAGTGCCAGCCCTGTTTTCCATTTTCCTGTCCTTCTTTCTTTCCTCATTCTTTCTTCCCCAGTGTTTATCAGACTCTGGCCTCTCCCTAAATGAGGAGTCTCTCATGGTGAAGTGGTAGAGTTCATGCTGAGGTCCGTGGAAATTCACCAGGTCTCTTACAAACTGTTGTGGTGAGAAAAAGCTTGAGTCTGATCACCGGGACGTGAGCCACGCCAGGCTCCCCTGTGTCAGGAATGAGTATACAATGCGCAATAAGCACTTCTGCTGCGTGCTAAGTTGGTCCGGTCATGACATCCTGAAGCCGAGGGCCGTGCCAGCTCTCCTGTTACAAAGACAAATTGTGCATGCGGAATTTCCTGGAGAGGCTTCGAAAATGCTCCCCCAGTCTTACAGCCAGGCTCTCTGCAGGGACTTGCACTTGAGAGATTTAGTGCCATAATTTAGTCCTCGCTCTCATCTCAGCCCTGGGGAAATCCTATCAAACGCTGCCTAAGCCACCTGATTAAGCTCAGCGACAGGAATTTTCAGGGCTGATGCTGGGACGGCTTCGGAGAACAGCGCTCGTCGCAGGAATCTCCATAACGATTAGATGGAGCCCCACCCTGGCAACCAGGAGTCACAACAGAGTGAGACAACTTTGAAAGAATTCTGGTCTCGGCTGCATTCTGTGTTTTAACTAGTAACAGGTGAATCCCGAGTAATCACTTCACGGTGTGTGCACTGCAGCGATGTTTGTCGGGTGATGTTCCATCACAGCAGCGAGATGGAAATGTCTTTACCTCATCTTTTGCTAAGACATAGACCTCGACTAATTTTCATATTGACTTCCTTGTAAAACACTTATCCTAATCTGTTCTCCCTGACATGCATGTGAGGGCCCCCTGATGTAAAAGAGCAGGATGTGGGAAGAGAATCATTGAATATGAAGTAAAACTGTTGGATTGCCTCCATTCTTTCTCTGCAAGTCAGTGCTGGAGACATAAGAACTCCACTCCACTGTTATTCATTCTTATTTGTATATTCTCATGACTGGTTTCTTAGGGTTTTTGAAGTCTTTATACTTACTTTAAATATCCCATGCTATTTTATGATTTTAATGAAATGGTGAACCCCAGAGGGCTGTTTTATGAAATAGGCTGAAGAGTTGTTTTTGCCCTGAATTATGTGGTATTGGAAATCATCTCCAGTATCCATTAGTTCCAAAACACATTTCTTTAATGTGTTTTATGGAATTGTACAAACATGTATAGTTCAGTGGCAGTAGGCTGTAGGTTTTGATGTACTGGGCTGGACCCAGGTGTGTCTACCATCTAAAGATCAAGTATTTGACAACTGAAAAACACATGCTTACGCAAACCTGAAGCAAACCACTGTTAAAGTGCCTTCCTTACAGTCACTCTATAATAATTCACTTTTCCCCTAACAGGTTTCTCTCCTTACAAAACAAATCAATCTCACAAACCCTGAAGTGGTTACCTAATAAAATAGCTTTGGTTTCAATTATTTGGCTTTAAAAAAAATGATATATAGGACTTCTCAGGTGAAGAGGAGAAAAAATACCCTGAAATGTAACATCCTGGCAAAATGTCTGGGAAGGGTTTTTCAAAAGAAATCCAATGACACGCAACATGACGCATCATGCACAATGCCTCAATGCTTGAACTGTGATGCATCCCCCTGGTCCCCAAAAGGAGCTTACTCATATTCTAGACTCGGTGAGTCATGGGGGAATCAAAGTAAATGACCCGTGGAGGAAGTACATCACGTCATCCTTGCAGCCCACAAATCGTACATTCCAGTAACAGAAATCATGTTTTTTTCTTTGGTTCAAATTGAAGAGATAACCCCTTTTATTTGAATTCAAACCTGGTCCACGTCTGTCACTATGGATGATCTCCTAATAAACACATGTACAGTCTAATGTGTAATCTGATAAATATACATTGCCTTTAGAAAAGCCTTTAGCTATATAATGTCTTTGGCAAGTGCATGTGAGTCCCTAACACAATGTGTGTACTGTTCGCAGGGATGAATGTAAGTGTTCATTCTCCATCCACTTCTCCATCATTCATCCCGGTTGGCTAAGGTCCCCTGATCAAACAGTGTAAGCTCATATGTTTCAGGGCGTGATGGCCTGGCGGCCTCTTCCACATGGTGGTATGAGCTATTCCACCTCCATCTAAGACTGTGGGTGGTCCTTATCTCACTGATACATGACCAAGACCCTTTATAATTTCAAACCTATAAAGAGATGACTAATGTCTAGATCCTATACTGTCTTAACTTGCATTTGAAAATTTTACTTTTGTCCCTTTCTAGCTCAATTACACTGCAGGAACTTTAGTTAGTAACTACATGTGAATAGTTTCCATCATGTTGTTGGGCACTCACACACATGCAAGTACTTCCCAAATGACATATACTAGTGTGTTGACAACATGACTGTTCAGAATGGGTCGAAATGCTTGACCTGTGGTGTTGCTGCTTGCAGCTTTTTCATACAAACAACTTCACACTCAACACTGAGCTTCCTTGGGTCCTAAGCAATAAACCTTCCACGACATGCAGTAGTTGCCTCACACACCTAAGTTGGGCTACTCACGGTCAGAAACACCAGTGAAATACACTCTGGTTCAGGAAAAAACAGCAGGGGCGAACTCTACCATCAGGAAAGGTAAGAAACCTCGGCTTGGGCCCCCCAACTCATTGTATCCCTTAGCTGCAGGTCTTCTGAGACTCTCAGCTCCTTTAAATCCAGATTGAAGACTTTTCTGTTTGCTGTTGCCTTTACTTTAACCAGATTCAAGGATATTAATCAATTTCTGCATTTCACTACTGTATTTTATTTCTTGAACTGCACTTCAACTTGTATTCTATCTTTGGCCTTTTAATGTTTTACAGACTGTTTTTAGTGTTTAAATGAATGTCCTTAATTATTTTGAAATCTTCTTTTCTTTTGCATAATGTCTTGATGCTTTTAATGGTTTTATGTGATGCACTTTGAATTGTCTTGTTGTTGAAATGTGCTATACAAATAAACTTGCCTTGCCTTAATATCTTACAAAAGGCTCCAAAAGCACTTAAAAACATGCAACTCAACTTTACGACTTACTGTGTACTTCTGCTTCAGAGCTAATTAAAGTAGTAATACATTTACCTAACAAAGAAATGTTACTGGTTATGATGAAGATTCAGATTTGACTCAAAATATAACAATTCAAATATGATGCATTATTATTCTTTTAACTATCCAGCATTGAATTGAAAGCTCTACCGTGAACAGAGATTAAGTAAACGTAGGACTTTTATTGTGCGGTATTAATAGTTTTACTATTTATAGTTAATAGTTTTTCAGAAAAGAAAATTTTGAGTAGCCTACTCCCTCCACTACTGCCAATATTAACATTTCTAATCACTAAATCTGCCCCTAAAAAACACCCAAGTCGGTATAACTATTAATGGCTTGCTTTGACATAACCCCCATGGTTATAAAGTAGAGCGTGTATTTAAATTGGCGAAGGTGTTTTGCTGTCGGTAAAGACATTAGTTTTGTAAATAAGAAATACATTCCTTACTCAGTCACATTTGCAAAATACACTCTAGTTCGATTCGGTTTCCGGTTGGCTCCTCACTTTTGTTGACTCCAGGGAAGCAGTTGTCAAGTGAACTGCAGTCAATAAGCTTTACTCTGCCAGCTGCCGACGACATGCTGGAGTCTATTGAGCTCTGAAGCCCTGCCCTCGCTGTTGCACAGAACATTGTCCACTTGCTTATTCAAAGTTCATATATGAACGTGTTGCACATCCAAATTGCACCAAATTTGACACGGCATGACCTTGGGTCACCGGCAACACACCCACCAAGTGAGAAATAGATGGGATTAATGGTTCTCAAGATATGCTAAGGACGTACAGACAGAAAGACAGAAATGTCTTGCTTTGTGGGTAGATTTTGGCTTCCCAAAATGTTTCATATCAGTGCGCATCAAAAGACATCCACCAGGCCTCAGACCCTCAATTCAAAGGGAAACAAATCACAGTTCAACACTTAAAACTAAATAGCAGTGCAGTGTAGAGAAATAGTGTAATAGGACAAATATTTAAACCACTTCTCACTTTTTCTTACTGACATGTGACACCCACACTGGGATAAATCCTCTGTTGGACAGAAAGACAATCTTATTATTTCGTCACTAACAGTACTCATTGAACTCCATAACACATCATTCCGTTCTCATTCCTCAGCTGGCAGGGACAACCAGCACTGTTAGCACTGCGGTGTCCGCCCGCACACTGCAAACAGAGTGAAGTTAGCTTGACCTTGGCGCTTTGGTAGCAAGTCGATATTTGTTTGTTTAACAATAACAGAATCAAAACCCACACTGATGAATGATTTGATGATTGCTTGAAGAGAAACACTGCTTTCGATATCATAGAACAAAATGTTTGGTTCAGCTGAATGGTTCATGATTTTAATAAATTTGAGGACTGTTAGAAACTAAGTAGAATTAGAGGTTGTTGACCAGTGTTGAGGTAAAGTAGGAATACACTGAACATACAGTAAGTGATTGATAATGATGTAATAATAATTAAAGTTAATCTGATGAGGAGGTGCGGAGGGCGACATGAGACAAAGTTACTGTGAGGTGAAAGATATGTGTATGTCGGTGTCCTAGAAAAACAGTGGGAATTTAGTAATTGTAAGTCTCCCGCTGAATTGGCAACTTATCAACATGGTTAACATTGGAGCTGCAGCAGTTGCTGTGACACACTGCTCAAAAGTAACACTTGGAGCCCAGTTGCCGCATTTGCTTAGGTTCCCTATGCGACATTCAGAGATTCAGAGCAGTATCATAGCAGCAAAAAACTATTTGCTATGTAAAGATATACAGTAGTGGAGCAATGTTTACCTTGGCAGAGAATGAAGTTGCTTTCCCCCTGAGCGTGTTGTTATCCAAGCTTCACTGTGCTTTGTTTACATAGCCGGGCCAGCTATGCTTGCCTTTTAGTCCATTTTCGTGCATGTGAGCGTGCCCCACTGGTGAGCTCACGGTGGAAGCTCTCCTTGCACTCCTACAGCGGTTACAGCTGAGACGGTGTCATCTTGGAAGCGTAGCACCCACTCTCTGGTAAACGCCTCTGCCATATTGGAGTCACATGGAGTAAATAGCCCCAAGGCATTATCCCCAGAACTTGCCTAAGTATCATGACACTTTTAAGTTAGTTTTAAGTTAAAAACTCCCTTGATATGAAATTTTCTTATGTCTCAATATGTTTCTTATGTTCCTGAATTTCTGGACGATTGGGTAACATGGACATGGGTTAGAGCAGCAGGCCAGAACCCTGGTGCTCTTCGGGAACTACTGTGGACTGGCTGAGGTGACATCCACGGGCCTCCTCCATTTGGTCCAGCCAAACACACCTCCAGCGCTTTCCATCACCACCATGTAGTCTTGTAGGGGAAGTGAGGTCTCCATCTTTCTGTATCTAACCTTGAATACCTGATAATACAGCAGAAAAAGAGTATACTCTTGCAACTATGCATGCTGCATGTTATATTGTTGTATTTTAAACAAGTTGAGAGACAACGCAAAGTTCAAACTGTTGAAGATGATCTGGAACACTGTCATAGAACCCTGGAGGCCAACTTTTGAACCACTGTCACCTTTCATGTGCCTGAACCTTGTTGTTTTTACCTGCATACCTGTTAGCATGTGGGGTCATGCTTTCTGTCTCTCAAGTCCAAGATTTACAGTATGCTCCTTTTCTTCCATCTCTGTGCTTCTGGCTTATTTGGGGCTCTAGTGGTCCTTGATATTAATCCATCCTGAAATATTTCCAGTTTCAACTTATTTAACACTTGTCAGTGTCAGCGTTCTTGTTTTCCTAAACAAATCTCACCTCTTTGGTTCCTTTACAGTTTTGCGTATTGTGCAAGGCACTCTCACTGTTTTCCCGTGCTGTATTCTTTTCTTTTCGTCTTTTCTTGTTTGCCCCTCTTCTTCTTTTCCCTCCCCCCTCCTGCTTTTTCGTTTTCTTTTTGGCAGTATCACGCAGCAAACCCATCATCTCGGGCTGCTCTCGCCAACCATGACCTGCGATTGGAAATGGATATCCAAACAAAGCACAACCTATCATCTTTACATCGTGGCCAATAGGAATATTGGAGGGGTGTTTCCAATAACACAGGCACAGCTCTGAGTAGCCGCACAAGTTCACCGGGAGGTCAGAGAGACCGCATATAGGCAAGGGAGGGGACGAGCAGGAGAGAGAGAAAAAGAGAAAGAGAGACAAAGTTAGAGGACAGGGTGGACAGAAGGACAAACTTTGACAAGAGCTGCATCTTCAAAACTGGAAGATAATACATTAAGTGCTTCTGAGAGCTAGAGGCTGGATCCCTTATAAAACCGCAAGTTAACAACAAGGAAACAGAGTTTGTGAACCCCTGTGTCAATGACCAAACTGCTGTAACTGAGAATCTCCAGAGCAGCAGCAATACTTTGATGGAGGAAAAGAGCTGTGGAATCCAGCAGAAACTGTCAGTGTTTATCATTAATAACCCCAAATTGCTAATTATAGCAGGAAGTAAGCGTAATCAGCTCAGAGTGCAAGAAAAGGTTGTTTCTGGTATTGATAACTTTAGTCTTTCAGGTTATTTACAACTGTGAGTTTCATCCCCAAGACTTTTTAGTCCGTCTTCATGCAATACTCTCCTGCATACTAATTTTGAAAGAGTTATTATCTGCTGTGAACTTTCCTCCTGTCCACACTGGCCTTGAAGTCACAAGACTAGCTGTAGTGGTCACAATTCCACAAAGATGCATTCGGAAGTTCAGCCAAAGCTAATACAATGCTACAGCAGTCTGAATTAGTCAAATCCCAATGTGTCTGTGTCCCAGCTGTCATGTATAGGTTCATTACTGTGTTGTATCCCAATGAACCGACAGGTGATGACCACGATGTATTCTTCTGACTCGGCTCAGCAAAGCGACACTGTCCATGCAGATATCAACGTTTCATCAACTGTGACCGAAATAACCACTGTTGCTGCTTTGTACATGTTGTGGAAGTCAAGGACATCGGAAAACCAATCTCCGTCGTGCCACATGTCAGCAGGTTAGTGGTATGAACCCAAAATAAATATATTTAGCTGTTTTTTAACAGATAAAAAAAAATATTCTCTAAGGTTTTCTAAATGGAGTTCTGATTGATATAGCTACAAGCTATACTAACATATCTGCTCCATCAACACTCAAAATAACATAATTTAGGCATGAATACAGCATCAAAGTTATTGTTGTTGTTTTACCATAGACAGTCAATGGTTTATACTCACACATTCATACACATGGAGTTTTGTCCGGTTTCTGTACAATTGTGATGTACCATTGGAGAGCTTTGGGTACGACCACAGCCGGCTACAATATTTTTTTTCCTTTCATTTCTAATCCATCAACATCAGGAGGTCAGGGACGACTGGAGGAGAACCTCAACTGCTTTTGTGACACAATGTCACTCAAATTTCTCACTCGAGTTAAACTATTTCAGTTTCAATTTCATTTCCACAAAGTCAGAAAAATAAAATGTATGCATCCCGGTCATAAAATCTAGCGCATAACTAAAAAGTTAAAAAAGACTATCATCTTGTTACTCAAGTTGGGATTCAAAGGTTTATAGTTACAGAGCTACTTATGTATATGTATGCATGAAAAGAGAGACAAAGGGAGAGAGAGATGGTGACTTTGTGACATGTTTTAACCAAGTGTTGAAGTCACAGGATAGTTTTGGCATATTACATCAGAGACTATAAAGTTACCTGTGTCTTTACCCTGAAAGACAGATTCTCTCTGTCTGTTTCTGTGATGAAGGGTGCCTGTTTGTTTTTGAGAGTGCGTCGCCCCTATGGCTGTCTCCCTACTCATGCAGGTAGCCCTGAGGAGAGAGCGGAGGGGGAAGCGGGGGGTTACATTGCAACCACCATCTACTCCCTGTGCCTGGGCTTATTCTATAATGAAATGGCCTGTGTCATGGAGGCCTTGTTCAAACAATGGGCCTATTCAACACCGAGAGTCTCTGTCAGGGCTAGGCTGAATACGATACCTCTGAATCAGGGCTGCAGTCCCTCTTTCTCTCCATCTTACTATTTTTTACTCTGTCTACTGTAGCTCTTACCATCCTCCCCTTCTTTCTCTCTGCTTCAGGTTTTCCTTCTCATTCTTTGCCTTAAGGTTCTATCTTTTCTGCATTCTAGGTTGTCAGCCTACAGAAACAAACAAGTCACAAACTCAAAACACAGTGTTCTTGTGTTCATGTTTTTAAAATATATCACATGTCTTTGTTTACATGTCTAGGTGAAAACCCTTCATGTTTCCACTGAGGCCATTTTGGTTTTATGTATTACTGTATTATATTTCATGTTATTTGGGGTTTTCGGTGTCTCATTTGTTTTGAGTTCTTGTGCTGAATTGTTTTCAGTTGGCTTAAACTGCCCTCATACCATTCCAATTTATCTCTAGTTTTTTTAAAACTTGAACTAAGCACTTCTCCAATACACCACTAGTAGAGACAAGTAAAGACCAAAAATCTGCAAAGGGCTTGTTAGCGAAAGGATACATGATAGTACAAAAGGTTTAACACTTTCACCTACCAGCTATCTCTCTGTCGTCTTAATCTTTTAGTCCAATTTTAAATGAAAGCTAATGTGATCAAACTTGTTGCATGCATTTCCTTTGCTGGATTTTTGGACCGATTTGAAACCTACACTGTTTACATCCATTACATCCATGTCATCTAGCTAGCAATCTTCTTCCTGGTGTCTGTTGGCAGTTTGCTACATTTCTTGGCATGTTACTGCCCCCAACTATTGATAAGCTGAATAAACCATTGGCAGGACTGCGGTTATCGCGTCACTCACATGCATCCTGTGTGCAAGTATGCCCTTGCATACATGTGATACAAAAATACAGGAACTCTTAAAGGAATACTTAAAACCCCATTTGTTCATCAATTACTCCCCCCATGTTACCTATGAGGGGAAAAAAAAAATTTGTGCATGCCTCCGCGGTGAACGAAGAATCAAGAAAGTTAATTAAATGAATTGCACAAACTCGGGGATGTGTTTAACAAAAGTAAACTATATCAAAACATTTACAGACTCTCACACAACTCATGAAGTATAATCCAAGTCTAATTTACCCAATCATATGCTCACTACTTCAAAAACAAGAATTCAAAGGTAACATAGGGTGATTAACTGTTTTAGAAATGATCATTTGGGTGCTGAAGTATTCCTCTCAACATCATTGCTCTATAATGTTAAAAAATATATAATATAATGGAAACAGGTCCTTTAAAATTGAAAATGAAAGATTTCTATTTTCTGTCAATGTGTGGCTCATTAGATAATGTAAGGATCATCTGTGAAGAATATCTGCTGCTGCAGAGACTGTCATCAGTTGCCATTCACCAGCTATCACTGTGGAATCTTTGCAGCTGTAGTGCGGTGGAGAGGTATGGCAGTCACGGTGCTCTCAAAATTGTAAATGCATATGATAATGTGTTGTGTAAAACCGTAGAATTTTGCAAATGCTCCAAAAACCTCAGAGATTTACATTTATTTATTTTAGTATGGCATTTGGTAAACCTTAAAGTGTTTCATTCTTTTCCTTGGAGTAAAACTGTCCAAGACAGCTTCCCCTATGAAATTACAGACACAAGTCAATACGTTTAACAAAACTGGGCACTCTTGGTCCAGCCCTGACTCCTAGAAATTATGTTCCCATACAATGAAACTGCATTGTAAATTACGTTTTGAGGGAAACAAATTTCGTTATGGATTACATTTGTTTTTTTAGATGTCACAAATATGTTTCTAACGATACTAAGTGAAAGTCCACATGGGGAGGAGGTCAGGGTTGTGGATGGTTCAAACAAACACTGGACTTTCACCCAAAAGTTAATGTTCAGTTATTTTAATTTACAAAGCTTAAATAACATAACAAACAAAGTGATTTTAAGTCAAAACATGATGTTTTACCAAATCTAACCAAGTATTTTTTTTGTCATTGTAATTTTGTTGCGTTTTCTGTTTTGTTTTGTTTTAATTTACGGCCGTAATCCGGGAGAAATTAGGTTTCCCTCAAAATATAAATGAGAACGCAGGTTAGTTGTATGGGAACATTATTTTGTAGAAGACTGTTTGGTCTTATATGTACAGGGAACTCAAAACACAAAAAGGATTTGAGTTGTGGTATTCCCAAGTGAATCAGTGGCAGATCAGTTTTTGACAATCACGGTATCCAACCATTGTCTAAGGTCAATGCAGAAGGTAGACCTTGAGAGTTCTGCCAGAGCTCACAATGATTAAATTCATGACTTTAGCTTCAAAAGAAAACACAGCCCCCACGTCAGAGAACATTCGGAGATTTAGTTTCTCTAACACAAACATGATGGAAGAACCTCTGATGAGAAAAACAGAAGCTAAAACAAATGTTCTCTAAATATAATCAGCTGGTCCATGTCATGCATTTAATCCTGTATAGTCTAGCATAATATAGATATATATAGGGTAGACCCTCTGATCTCTGTCTCTCTCAATGTGTGTGTCTAAAGGAGAGAGAGCAAGCGAGAGAGAGAGTGAGAGAAACTATGGTTGCCTTTGCCAAGTGGGGATGCATTCAAAAAACCCTCAATTACACAGTCAGGCTGCTGGAGACACTCCGGCCATTTGTTTGGAGGGTTTTATCTGCATGTCAGACGGCCATGAAATGGACTCCAAATTAAATGACAGTGCTTGGCTGTTGCCGCACACCACTTTTGTAAACAGTTAAGAATAAAGTCCTGGTGCTGGAAGCTGTTAATAAGCGACTGTAGGATAAAATGAGTCAGCTCACACAGACATAGTGTAGTTTGTGATTTTTATTTTTAATTTTGTGTGTGCAGGTAGATATACCAAAATAAGGGAAACAACCTATTAGAATTAGAAATACAGAATCCTTACTGTAAGATTGCAATTTGCCTAGAGTATAAAGATCAAGTCACCTAATCACGGCGAACCACAGTCTTTTGCTACATTGCACAGAACAGACTGCCCTTGTGTTGTATGAATAATATGAGCTTGAGGTAAAATGTTAAAACCACATCCTAATCTCAGAGTCAATGGTACCATTGTATATCTGCTGCAGTTGGTGTAATGCAAAACCTGGATTGCCATGGACATTATAGAGCTGTTTAACATGGTTAAACACATAGTTCAAAGATACGGCAAGCTGGAACAGCACAATCAGATTCCAAACAGTACAGAGACAGGTCAACTGTGCACCTGTCGGGATGGAGCAGGGTGGTGGTGGTGGTGGTAGGGTGACCAATGCTGAGGTAAATGGGCTTGATAAAAAAAGAATGGATTATCTGACAAGTACACAGCCTCCTGTGTGTTCCCAAGAGGGAAGTGATAGCTTTTAAATAGATTCACTGTGAGGCTGGAGTGCTAACAGGAAAAAGACACTCCCTTCACTATCATACAAAATCAGTATCTATTCCCGGAATCATTTTTGCAATGTAATTGCAAATAAGTACCCATTTTTATTCACTTTTTCTCAGAAATCCTACTATTTTAATTTTGAAATCCACTTGAAAAGTCTTGTTCATTCTGTACACATGACATCTATTGTACTTCTGTCCATCTGGGGAGAGGAATCCTCATCTGTTGCTCTCGCGAAGGTTTCTTCCCTTTTCCTCCCCGTTAAAGGGTTTTTCCTGAACCGATGAGAGGGTCCCGGGACAGAGGATGTCGAATGTGTACAGAGGCAAATTTGTAATTTGTGATTTTAGGCTATACAAAATAAATGTAATTGTATTAAATTAAATTAAATTAAATTAAATTAAATTGAAAAGGTGGGTCTCGGTTCGGTTGTTTGGTACGCACCAGGGTTCGGTTGACAGCTTTCACACCAGCCCAAATGAAACATACTAACCGGGCAGAAAACTTGAGTTTATTTTAACTGAACCAAACAGGTTAGGTGTGAAAGCAGCCTGAGTTATTGCTTTTGCAGATGACTTTCTGCCAAATAAAATAAAATAAAATAAAAAACTCTGAGACTTGAAGGGCCAGTTTCCTGTTCCTGCTCCTTACGGGTTATTTATTTATTGCTTCTCTACAAAACCCAATTTTAAAAAAAACAAATAGCTGTGCAAGCTCCAGTCCCATCTGCTCCACCTGTCGGCAACTAATAACACTTTAGACTCGCTTATGTTACACATATGTAACACTTCAGATACTAAGCCTCATTACTCTTTCCCTTCAAATGAATAATTTCCATCTTTGAATTATTATGTTAATGATTCCTCTGGTTTGGGTGGGTGAGAAACTGTTCAACCTTTCTGCATGATTAGAGCATACAAATTAATTATGTGTCAGCTAAGAGTCAGGCAGCTGCATCATGGGACGTGAAAGGTAAACGCTGCCAGAAGTCTGCATTACAGTAAAACCTGTGAGATTTCAGCTTTGTGCTTACATGAAAATGCAGTTTTGTATCCTCATCGCGGTTATTTCCCAGCATTCTTTTATATGTTTGCTATCTATATGTCTACAAAGCCCTTACAACACCAATAGTCTTGGTTTTGTCTGTAGACAGATTTATTTTTGGTTACAACATTCCCTACATTGAGCAACAACACGTTATGCCAGCATTTATGGCTCGAGGGAAGAAGACAAATTGACACTAGCACAACATCTCATTAAGCTTGTCATTTTAATAACAGACAGCTGTTCAGACAAACCATATACGTAATCATTCTATGACACTTTTTAAATTTAAATCAAGTTTAGTCTCAAACTTTTGTCTCTTATGTTGAATGTTCAATGTTAACTCCCTTGTATAGTGGCATGCCTTCAAAGATCCTTTTGCAGTTTGTAAAAAAAAGTGTACTACGGAAGTATGTGCATGCAGTTTGGCAACAAAAGTACAGCGGTGTGCAATAGCTTGTCAAGCTAACCAAGGGCATTTACCACCCAAGATCACAAATGCAACTCAAACAAAGTGACTGTGCAGATCCATTTGCTGTTAGTGAGTGGGTAAAATATATCAGCAAGTGGCCCAATATTTAATGCTCAGATATATACATGTATTCAATGGATGGACCTCGTATGTAACATTATATCATAAAGAAATTGCAAGCATACAAGTCACTGGATACTTCCAGTTACGTTATCTGTGATATTGTATAGAACGTCAAAATATCATGACATAGTCTCAGAGTTTTGAGTTTAAAAATGGGTGCTACAGACAGGAGCATTTTTTATCAGTCCAGTGGTAGTCAATACATTTAGTAGCTTGCAGCCATAGACGTGTTTTGGTTTAGCGAGTGACCGTATACAAGGATTTAAGGGTACTTTGTTGTCATCATGCAACACAGACTTGCAGAAGGCCTGCCAAAACAAAAAAAGTTCATAGTGCATTCCTGTAGTACATTTTTATTACTTTCATCAGGAGGAATTTTAACAGAAGACATAAAATGTTTTAGGCAGATACTATGGACATCCTCTTAACACACCTTATCATTAAACATGTCTTAACATTAAACATTTCTTGACATAAAAAGATTGACATCAACTTTGACTATGCTCGAGCATCAAGCGTCATAAATTAAAGCAAAAATGTAATGAAATTCATGTCAGCTACCGATCGCTGCATCTACATGCGTCGCCCCTGGTGACTCTCAGACAAATGTGTCTGTGGTTGCTCGTAGTGACGGCAGCTGTTGAAAACATGAACAGAACATTTCGATGTCCTCAATGTTACATATACTAAACATACTCAACTGTGTTTGTTATCTACACCAAACATTTACGCATTTGCTGTTATTTATTTACTCTCATTACATCAGAGTTGTAATTATTTTCACACAAACATACTTTTTCTAGCCAGACCTTATTTTTCCTGGCGTCTGGGTTGTGCAAAATGGCTGTTCTGTCTTCTACCATTCTTGAGGGTTTGGACTCCCAAGAATACAAGTTCAAAATTGGCTTACTTTTTATTGAGAAAGGCCTGTAAAAGTCCACTTTGAGAAAGGTCTATTATATTTATGTATAATTAAGTTTGATCACTGTGTAATGACCAGGCTTTGACAGGTAAGTAGAACATAACCTTCAACACACATGGTTGCCCCCCAATGCACTAACCACCAACCACTAACTGCCATTGCTATTGACTATCACATCTAATAGCTGTGTGATGCCAATTTGCGTATTCCACTATACCAAATACCGTATGATATGGCTTCATGGTACTAATACTGAACTACTGTATAAATAGTGTTTCTGACTGGATCTGTTTGCCAGATGTTGTGTTTATAGTCAATGATAGGTAACAGGGAAAGAGATATGTGACCCACACACAGCATTCAAAGCAGCCCCATAAACAAGTCTCTTTCCCTGGGAACTATTAAGGATCTAATGTAGGAGTATTTCAGACCCAGGTGACGATGGGGCAACATTCTCTGGCACAGTTTTTTTTACCTTTTTCTTACCTTTCTCCAGAATCATTTGCATGTAATTTAGTAGCCAGTGGTGCAATTTAGTAAAACGTGCAAAAATTGTTATTTGCAGCGTCACATGTTTTACAACATTTAACCCATAAGACTATTAAATGGCTTAAAATCCATGTTAAATCAATGCTACGTCGAGTCTGACATCACAATGGCTGTGTATCCCGCCTGGTCTCCTACAGGACAAAATGGTTGCACGCTGGGGATCTGTGAATTGGTGAAGGATTCCAGGTGCATCGAGGTTAAGTTACACTGCAGCCATCCAGCTGAGAAAACACACAGGCTCATACAAATAGCCAGAGAGGATCCCTCAGTTGACTATTGTCTCCGAGCTAACCTTCTGTCAAGCCGATGCTGTGTAAGTAGGCTACTGATGCATAAACTGTGCACACTGAAGCATTAGAATGATCATTGGTGGCTATGCCTAAATACAGAGTTGTTCCTTTCACTGTGAAATTCCAGTTACTACTTAAAATGCATTTTAATGTTTCACATTTTGATAATGGTTTATCTGTTCATGCATTGCACTAAAAATGGAACTCCAACCAATGAACCAAGCATGCCGATTTCATATTAGGCCTGTCAATAACCCTGTAGGTGTGGAGTCAATGCTTATCATTAAAATCCTTGTCAAAACAGACATAAAGGGAAAACTAAATATCTTTATAATAATTGTCAAGTTGAGTGTCACAGATTTATGATGTCTCACCCCTACGAACGAACCCTCTGATCCCTGAATTCAAAACTGCTGATTTACTGATCAAACTCAATGTCTCATTTGTCTGTGAGCAGTCCTCACTGAGTCATGCATGCACGTGAGCGCACACATGTATACACCCGTGGCTGCGCATCACCCACGCACACACACACACACACACACACACACACACACACACACACACACACACACACACACACATTCAAACAAGAGAGCTTAGGGGAGATTTGTGATCTTGTAAAAACACATCGAGGGACGAATGGCTCAGACTAGCTGCACTTTTCAAACAGCACCTGCAGCATGTGCCTTTCATGTTTTGCAGGCGGGAGAGAAATGGGGAGGAAGACCATATAGGGAGGGGGGAGAGTGGGTGTCAATATTAGACAGGCATTAACGAGCAAAGTGTGTGTGTGTGTGTGTGTGTCGGGGGGTGGGGTCAGGGGGTTATTACACAAAACTCTTGCGTAGAGCTTATGCATGTCAAAACATTTGTAAGTGAAGTCTCCCAAAAAATTAAGAGGTCTCTTTTAGAGCCATTTTTAAAATAAAAAAATATGAAAATGTTGTTTTTAAAATCCAAACTAGTATATTCAAATGCACGAGTGCATGTTTTTTTTTGTGTGACAATGGGTCTAGTCCATTTAGAACATTTATAATAATTACATTGCATTCATTTGACACTTTTGGCTCTCAACAGGTTGAGAGAAATTACCCGTCTTTCTTACATTTACATGTGTATTCTGGGAATTATGTTAAGCAAATTCCATTATTGCAAAGCAGCATGTAACCAACTCGCGATACAAAAACATATCTGACATATTGGTACTCTATTTTGCAGTAGTTTCCAAACTCATCAAGTAAAGCCGGATTGGCACTGACATAATCCTGTCTGTCCCCAGGTGAGAGAGAGAACACACCAGTTTAAAGCCGCTGTTGGGAGAGATGCCAAGAAAACATCCATCTTTATTTAGGAGGCCTGGCTTCTGCCTCTTGGCATGCACGTTCGCTCCATGACTGACAGCTCTAACAATATGGATTCAGCCAAGTAACAGTCAGAAGCAAAACTGTAACTATAGCCTTGTAGTGATTTGCCCCATGCCTAACATTAATTCTTCCTTTCTCTTTTGCTACTCGTCTCTCTCTTACAGACTCACACCCACACATCTACCACAAACACATGTAGTGCAATCCCTGTTTTCCCCTCAATTTCTGTGTATCTGTGTATATGGGTGAAACCCAGATTTATGAAGTATAATCTGCCATTACCAGCTGTTATGGCTGGAATTCTAACATCACACCTCATTGAATGTAACTGAGACACGTTTTAGATTTATTTGTCATGGTGTCTTTTATGAAGTTGTGTAAAGTGTGTATTTGCTCTTGTACAGTACAAAGGTGCTGTTGTGCCAAGAGGCACTAGGGAGAGTTTTCTTTGGTTATTTACAATTGTTAAAGTCAGATTATTTTCCTCTACTTTAGGTTTACTTGAAAAGTGTTGCATAGGCTTGGTGTTGAATATGCAGTAATTGGAAATGCCCTGACAGCTTGGCTGTGGTTGAATAGTAAGAAAGGGTTTAATTAAATACACTGGGGTGGTGCAGGTGATCAGACACAAGAAGATTCAATCACAAAGGCGGGAAAACATACAAAAGGCAGGAAGTGAAGTGAACACGGGACACGAGAGGCAGAGAAATTCAAAATAAAAAAGCACACAAACTAAATCAAAACCAATATCGTGACACTGTCATGGCTAACATATTAGTTTACAACCAGAAAACATTGACATGTCTTTGGAGTCCCTATTTCCTGGTTGTAAGTATTCACTGTCAATTTAGCTCAAGTTTGGTTTTGCCAATTCTCAAGACAAATGGCTTTCTCTGTTTGGCTTAGCACATATTTACTTCTGTTTCATGGCACTGAATCCAGCTGAAGGGGTTGTATTCTGTTCCTCTCTTCCATTTGTTTTTGAGAAGCGCAGCGTCGGCTCAGCTTCTAATCAGCATCCCAAAAGTTGATATGTGCTCATGGCTCTTTTTGTAATGACAGATGGCAGAGCTCTGGGCCCCTGGCATTTTTTGTCATAGTTCTTATTTTCTCCCTTGCAGAGTATAATTTCTGTAATAATCAAACGGTGCAGTGCAATTTGGGTGGACAGGATTTTGATGGGACAACCGTTTAATTCATTTATTATAATATTGGCAAATCATTGATTGTTTTGTCAACATTTGTTTTCATTCAAATAAAACACATGTTGAAATAAAACACAATTGGAACTGATGCATGTCAACATTTGGGTCGAGGGGTAGTGATGAAATTAAATGTAAAATGAATGTGTAAACACAAAGTTCCACTTCAGCAGCAGTGTTCCATTCTTCTCTGGCATCTCTGATTGCTGGTCTATTACAAGCATATTGAGACAATTGCAATGTGTACTGTGGAATATTGTTTTTGTGTGTGTTTGTTTAAAGTTGTATTTTGTGTTGAACTTTTTGCCATAGCTAACTAAGTCGGACAAAAGTAATGTACCATGACTTCATGGTTATAAAAATAAATAGTCACATTTACGACAAATGTGGAAAAGGCAGCCCGTCAAAGAAACAGACACCCAAATGCCTTTCGTCAATTTTTCAAATACAATATGAGGTCTAATGTTTTTATTGTTATGTTGCTCTAAGACAGAGGCTGCCGCCAAACAATGTCTTTGGACCTCATGCAAAAACATCTTCGTTTTCTAACCTAAACTTTTTCTCACTTTTTTTCGCATTTTTGGGTTTGTACAATTGTGCCAGGTCAGATTCAGCAAACACTCCTAACTTAAAATGGCTATGTAACTAACCAGCGTATACATGATGCCACCTGTGCGTTAATGAGCGTGTATTCATGAGATTTGTAAATAAGCATAATTAACACCAAAATAATAACACATAATTGCCCAATTTACATGTGGTCCACACATGTCAAATTGTGTTCGTATCTGAGAGAAAATAAAAAATACGAGAAAATTGGTGAATTTGCCAATTTCTCCTAAATCACTTGTGCAAGCCACTTAAGGACAAATGTGTTTGTACAAGTGGTTCTTGAATGAGGCCTGACGTTTTTTATGTACGTAGGTGTATCATTTAGGGAAAAAGTTGAACTGAATCATGAACTCTTAATACAGCGGCAAAAAGCTGTGCGTTACATTGTAAACAATGTAGACATGCGGGACATGGGACTTTAGTCATTTGGCCCAAGTTTTTTATTTATATTTTCTCTAATTCATCTCCTAGGATTTTTGACTCCAAGAAATAATAATAATACAGTTTATTTATAAACCCCTTTTATTACAGAGGGAGTCATTCAAAATGCTTCACAGCAAAGTGAAGAAACAAGAGAATAAATTAGAAAGAGGATGAATTAAAACAGCATGATAAAACAAAGCAATACATGAATACAAAGAAATAGGCAGTAAATAGCAAGAAGGAAGGTTACAATATTGTAAGCCTATAGTTCTATCCATAGATAGATAGATAGATAGATACTTTAATAATCCCGCAAGGGGACATTTTTTCGCTACAGCAGCAGAATTTGTACATACAGGTCAGAACAATATATACAAAAAATATAATATAATAATAAGAAAATAAGAAAAATGCACAATATATAGAACAAATATTATATAATAATAATAATAATAATAATAATAATAATAATAATATTAAATTAAATTAAATTAACTAACAAAACAAAACAGTAGTGCAAAGATGTAGCCAACAAACAAACAACAATGCTATAGTTGAGTGGTTGATTTGGCCAGAGGTGATTTATTGTAAAGTGTTATTGCAGTGGGCAGGAATGATCTCCTGTCCTTGTCATATAATCACAGGGGGATCACTCTACTGGACCCTATGGGTAATACTCTCCTCCACAGTATATAAGGCAGCTCAACTCACTGCTGAGCTTACAGACACCTTCTCCAGCGAGCAGGGTAAAAGCAGAAGGGCCCCCTTGGTAGATGGCTCTAGAACAAGGGTTACAATATTGTAACCTTCATTCTCACTCACACAGGCTCCACCCTCTACTGGAATCTGTGGGTAAAGTGGGTGGGTGACCAACTAAAGGTTAGTCGCAGCTGCCCTCCTACTTCTCTAAAACCTCGGCTGTCACAGCAGAAAAGTGTAGGGAATGCAGCCAACAAAAAGTCACACCCACAAAGCATGGTAAGCGATATGAGGTCTGTGTTTCAAGATGGGTTGGGTGGGTTGCCAACATCGCCACAGATTTGACACACTGAGGAGAGTCCGCCCCGGTTGACAGTCACTCCGGCAAGGTCCAAGCGAGTACTCAGCGGCCCGGGAAGTGTCAAGGTCCAGGCGAGGGGAGCGTAGAACTCAGCCACTCAGCCACCTTCACCCTGGGTCTTTCCAAGCCAACATAGATATGGTTGCGGTGTACCGGAGGAATTGCGCCCAGCGAGTTGAACCCCCACCGTGGCAGACTGTGTGGACCCCACCCGTTCAGAAGTGTAAAAATATTTTCGGGGTTAGGGTTAGGTGGTCTGGATGTGAGATCCTTTTGACGTCATTTGAATAAGGCTACACAAAGGTCCAACATGTTGGACAGCGTAAAGACATTATCGCCAGCATTCTATAACTGTAATCCCTGGCTTAGATGTTACTACTTCATTACTATCACACCTGATAAAACAACAGTCTGGTTGTCCCCTCTACTCCGGCGCCTATGCCTACATATCCTCCAACCCACAACTTATCTCTCAATTTTCAATCTGTCCCAGCCAAGTTGCCTACCGTTGCATGTTAACACAGATATATTATGACAAAGGTCTATTAAAATAATATGTGGTAATATTGATTGTGATTAATCATTAAAGAAGTAAATACTGTGTGTTGATCACTACCATAGGCAGAAGCATTTTTTGTCAAGCACAATGTGCCTGGAAAGTCACAACAGCTTGTGAGTCTTGTGTGATGGAGAAGAATTCTTTGGGCATGTGGATACACCTACACCTAGAACCCAATACATGATGATACAAGTTTTCCAGAGTAGACATTAAAGTAGACATCACTATGAATCTTAGTGATTCAGTTTATATATAATGATTGCTTTCTTAATCCCTTTGTGGTGATTCCCGAAGCCTAAACTTCACACACCTGCAGTAGAGGAGAATTTATCCTTAATTTGTTACTCCCATTAAGTTATTATTGGGTTTGTACACATGCAGCAATGCTAAACACAGTGTAATGACCAAGGAATGCAAATTAGCAAAGGTTGTTGAAAATGTCCATACAACAACCATGCAACCATTTTAGGGATGAGCCCCATGGAGCTTACAGGCCCTGAGGCAGAAGCAGTCATACCTGTGTATAGTCTGTCATTACCGTACATCAATTTGACATGGTCATGTGTCTGCAGATGGAATTTGAATCATAACTTTTCTTCCCTCTTATAGAAGGTGACAAACACCTGGGGCCAGATGCATAAAAGTCTGGAGTGAATTTACAAAAGGATTGTGGCCACCCTTAGGTTGCTTTCATACCTTACCCATTTGGTTTGTTTCAAACAAAAAGGTCCATTGGTCCGTTTAGTGTGGTTTATTTGTGCTGATGTGAAAGCTGTCAATCCCAGAGGTGGGTAGAGTAGCCAAAAACTGTACTCATGTAAAAGTAATTTTATTTTACAAAAAAATACTGAAGTAGAAGTAACATATGTCATCAAAATGAAAACTTGAGGTACAAAAGTATTTACGGAAAAATGTACTTGAGTAAAGAGTAACTCAACACAAGCACACGTCCGTATGCCATTTTTTCTTTGGTATTGCCATTAAAAAAAGAAAAAACGGAAACCAAGGAGCAATGGTTTGTTTTTTTCTCAATGACAAGAAATGTATGAAAGCAGAACACGGCTTGGGTTGAGATTCTGTAATTATAGAGCATGATGGATATTGTGATAAATAGGCTAAGCCCATCAGAATCAAATGTAAATTATCATTCATGCGTACCCACACACCAATGGCAAAATATTCTGGAGCAAATTGGGGTCAAAATTAGGGTCCAAGGACACTTTGATATTCAGACTGGAAGAGCAGGGGTCAAACAGCTGATCTTCCAAATGGACAACCAGCTCTACCTCTCAGCCACACCTGCACACTGATCAGCAGGAGCACAGATTTGGGTCCAGTGTGTTCCATTAATTATGGCCGCTACAGTTTCATAATTAACAGACAATATTTTTCCCACTTCTCAATGGGTGGGGTTCTTGGCCTCACCCTTTGAGAAGTGGGGTCAATTTGGCAGGTGAGCGGCCGATCCTGGTCACCCACCGCAGACTGCCTATCCACGACCCCTAACTGCTGAGAAATGAAAAGTAATTGTCGATTAATTCAAATGTAGCATGTTGTAATACATGGGAAACACTGGAGCTTGATCCGTGCCCCTTTAGCTGATCAATAAGAAATTACCCTACATCCAGAGAGTCAGACTCATTCTTTCCTCTGTACATTTTCAAATCCTTCTTACTGTATGTATAGCTCATCCACTGTCCAGAATCAGCAGAATCTCGCCATGGTTTGACCCATGCTGTGTGGCTTCTGTCATGGGGAAAACAAACCACTGCGTATTTGTTCCTGTTTTTCAGTTCTGATCGTAAAATAGAAAAACTGCACACTTTTTAATTTTACAGTTCAGTTTTGAAAAGGAAAAACCAAAGAGCGAATGATTGATGCACTGCTATTTAAAATAACAGTTTTTACTTGATGTCTCCTATGTTATGGTAATAGTAGTTTTAAAACATGACATACTGTGTTTGTGTGTTATTGAACTTATTAGCATGAACACAACATTCTAACACTATTAGCTCTGCGTTTTACTGATAAACCAGACTTCAGACCAGCATCATAACCACAACCTGCTGCACTGCACACTGTGTTAATCTTAGCTGCTAGCGCTATTCAACATAATCTCATACAACATAATCTCATACAACAGAAAGTTACTTTTCATTTTACATGCATTTTCCTATGAAAGCCAGCCACACGTGTAATTTCAGCTTGTTACATGCATATGGTCTTTTCAAAATAAATTTCTGTCTTCGCAGAAAATACTGAGTCAGGTTTAGGAAAATATTAATTGTTAAGTAACCACACAAGTTTGTTATGATATATAATATGTGACAAATAAATCAACATTGACTCCAATTTCACATGGGGAACGAACAGCAGTCTCCTGGCTGAAAAATTGCTTATTGTTAGACCCATCCCATCCATCCATCCTCCCGCCTACCCTGTGTGGGCTTTTGCGGTCTTTATACTTCCTTGTTCATGATTACGTGGATAACATAACAAAATAATTTCGTTGGATATCTACGAATTATTACGGTGCTTTATTTATTTTGTAGGTATAGCTATGAATGCTGGATGAGACCTGCCTGCTCTATTTGAGAGCCATAACGTAAACATTATATCTGCTTGGTGCGGGCCAACCAACCTGTAATGGAAGAAATGTAATCTGTTTCTACCCAGCATTACTACCATGGTCAATCAAACCTTCTGTACTGGGGGAAATGTAACTCATTACTACCCATCTCTGGTCAATCAAACCCTGGTGCGGACCAACCAACCGGACCAAGACTGTGAGAAAAGGGGGTCTCAATCCACTTTCAAGCACACTGTTATGGGTCCTTTGTGGTATGAAAGCAAACAAACCAAAAGTAGGGTTTTATGATAGCTGCTAAACGATTTTAGCATAATTTCAAACGCTAAACCAGTAATACATTTATTTGCTAACTGGGAAATCTGTTGGAGAAACCGCCATATAATTGATATATAAGGCATTGTTGGTTCATTAAGTCTATTCAAAATTGTGTGACAGCCAAACTTCTGTTAGTCACCGGAATCACATTTTCCCACTTGGATCCCATTGATGCACTGTTGATGCGAGATGACAATCGCCAAAATTGTCTAATCAACAAGCTGCCTGTCTGTCTGTATAACTTTATATTTACTTCTCTTGTTTCGTTTGTAAGTCATTGTCAACAGTTGAAGTATTGACTAGATAATATCCCAACATCACATCCAAAAACGAGACTGCCGTGTCAATAACCAATGAAACAACACACTGAAATGGCTGCATTTGACAAAGGATACTTTTCTGATGCTGCGAGCAGTACTATCTTCATGTCACCAATAAAAAAGATGGCCATGTGCTTCCACAGATTTACTTGGAGCCTATTAAAACTGATAAGAGTATTTTTACAAACAGAGCATCGAAATATTCTGTATAGCTAGCAATGTAAATTTACCTTGTCAAAGTTAGTGTCTCTTTAAAAAATAATTTATGCTTTACTGTAGAAAATACCAATGAATGAACATAAATTAATCTCTTTACCTTCGTATTTTAGCATTAATTGCACAACAAGTCTAAAAGTGTAAGTGAGCGCTGTTAATCCTCACTTTGACAGCCTAACAGAGTCATGTTTGAATAAGGTTGGTTTGCTTGGTTGAAGTTACGGTGAAGTATTCAGAGCTGTGTATCAAAGCCAGAACACACACAGTTCAGCTTGGATAATTGGAGTTGAGCTAAACTGTGTCAGACAAATCCATGTCTTGCCTCCAGGTACACCTTGTGCCCTGCATTCCCTGAAACCCACTGGAAGACAGACATAACAATGACTGACATGTCTCCACTCTTCAACTGCTGTCGGCTCAGAGCAACACCATTGGCGAATATTAATAGAAATACCTGTGGTTGATGAGTGATGTCCAACCCTCCCCCGCTTATTCTCCTCTGTCTTATGTACTGCCTCTTCTGTCTGCCATAGGCACATAGCTGGACACAATTGTAAATACAAAGGTTGCCCCCTTCTTCTCTCCCTCTCTTCATTGTTTATACTTTAAGACAGAGAAATATGAAATATATAACCATGAAACTGTTCTTTTTAAGTATAAAGGTGACTTACTGACCAGAAAAGTAAAAAATCTTTAAGTAATTACCAAAGTAAAAACATTGAAAACTTTCTTTCAGTAGCAAAATATATAATTTTTTTTGGAGAGGGTGTGGGGTATGTGTGTGTGTGTGTGTGTGTGTGTGTGTGTGTGTGTGTGTGTGGGGGGGTGGACCGACATTCTTCATATTTATATAAACAAATCCAATAAAAAAACCTAGAATGTCTTACCTACCACACGCATGCATTTCTAATGAAGATGTAACTCTTGGAAAAAAAAGGTTCACAAACGATTTCATAAAAATGTTGAAAGACTACTCTGCTGATAATAACATTGTTGGACTCATGATGGACAATTTAAAAAAAGGGGATCAAAATCAATGTGGAAGAACCAGGAGAATACTTTTTTCTTCCCATGCAAGCTTCTTTCTTTGCAAAACCTGGCACCTACATTACCCACAATGCAACTCTATCAGCAACAGTTTGGTGGGTGATTCATGTACTTAATACCGGCTAACTTAGCCTCTTGTTGCTGCTATCCTCAAGCAGAGATGAGAAGCAGGCTACAGAGATCTGGTAACTCACTTATTTCTGACTATATCCCCAAATATTTGTGTTTCATTCATTCTCAAACATGTAGACTTCTGTAGTGACAGCAACCAAGCCATATTAGACTTCATTCAGCTCCCTCTGGAGCAACAAAAGGCCCTACACTCTTTTTAACATATGCAGTAGTATTCCCCAGCACCTAATTCGATGTGTAAAAGCAGTTCTCTGTTAAACTGGGCACTAAGTTTTTTACAAATGTTCCTCAGGAGTAAATAGTGCATCTGTTGGGAACTATTTTCAGCAGTGGATTAGTACACATTTTTTTTGCACCAATGAGTATTTACAGCAACAGGGCGGCGTACAAAAAAAGTCGTTCACACACTTTCCCATAGAACATTTATGCAGTTTGTGACTGTACACTGCCTTTTTCTCGTTTAAATTTTGGGATCACTTGTAAACTATAAATATAAATGTTAAGCTGCATCAAATAATAATCTGTTGAGTAAAATACCACAAAAGTAAGCAGCAGACATTTTGACTAGCAGTTGATACTAATACATTAACCATAGCTCCATTCAATTTAGTGTCCCAGTAGACAGTGTGACAGTGAGCCAGGATGAATAATACCAGGGCTATTTAGAATAGTGATGTCATGCTAGCTTGTCGGGAAGGGGGCTGACTAACGTTCCTAACTGGCAGGGCAATTTCGAGAGGGGTCTCATGAACTCTCACCTCAAGATACGTGAATTAAGATTGGTTCTATGGGTACCCATGAGTCTCCCCTTTAGAGGACATGACCACTTTATATTAATTCCATGCAGTTTTGGACAATAATCTATGCTATGTTTGAATATTTCTGCATACTGGGGTCCCTAAACAGTCTTGGAATTCCATGACATGGGTATGACTGGAAAGCTGAGACTCTTTTGGATCCAATGAGCCAAATTGTATTAATGTGTGATGGCGTTAGTAACCATAGTAGCTATTTATAGGTATACTGGCAATAAGGGGGTTTCTGAAAAGTTTCCAGAAAAGAAGCACTCGCCATCCAATCGCCAAAAAAAGCAATTTATCATCCACTCTTAAATTTGTAGGAGCTCTTTATCCATATACTCTGGCTCAAATAAATACAGGCTGCCATTGATGTCAAAGAAACACACCCGCATTGTTGAAATCAGCTAATTATTCAGCCATGCCATTTAAAATCTTTCAGATAACACTAAGCTACACTTTCCGTACTCCAACACGACAAGTTCTGCCTGTTCAGGACTCATGCCTCCATAGTTGTCTTCAGGCAGCATATCACCATGGCAAGATTTCAGAACTAGACTTCTCCTTGAGCAAGACTTAGCTGGTCACTTAATTTTTAAACTGAAAACACTGCAAGACTATTACAAGTCAGTCTGGGAGTCAATATAGATTAATTTTAATGGGGTTGCTAATTACAGCCACAAATAGCTGACCTAATGCAGTAAATCATTTAGTAGACTTTCCAAACTAAACCAAATGCCAAGATTTTTTTGCATCAGCTACTTGATCCAGGACTGAAAAGAACTTGCGCGTGTAGAAAGGACATGTCACCACTTACAGTGACAGAATACATTTTAGAATTACGTCAGGAGTGATGTTTGGGGTAGTGATTTGTAGTTGTGTCGAGCATCTAACCATTACAACATCAGCCTGATGTTAAATGCAATGTGCCACCTGTTCTGTTCCACATTAAGATGCAACTTGAAAAACATTACCTGACGCCATGTGACGAAGTACTACTCACAGTTATTTGATTTTACATCGCCCTGTGTCTCTTTCCACACACCATTTTCATGTTTCTCATGGTTCCCAAGATAATATACTATACTATATCCAACGATTACAGCACTTTCTTGCTGTAATGTAAACGTGAGAAAGTCAAAAAGCAAATCAAAACTCAGATGACTTAATTTAAGATCAGGATATAGACAGTACTACAATAAACTGAGCTTTTAGTAGATAAGCCTGATGCAAATATATCATGATTAAGATCGAGGTATTTAGCAATAAAGTTACCCTAGTACACAGCAGAGCTTTAAAAAAAAAAAAAACAATTCAAAATGTCTGCAGTCTCACTTAACAGCATACCAGAGAAAACATTCCACAGCATCCACATACCTAATGATAACAAATAGCCTATTATTACACACATATAAAGACACTAATGATCTGTCAAGAAGTAGACAGACATGCAATTAAATTTGCTGCCTAGCATTTTACTGCAGGCATAGCAGACAGTGTGGTCGTAGTCCGGGGCTATCCAGTCTGCACAGGGGCGCTGCCGTGTTTCCTCTCACTGAACCATGACAGTGGTTGGCCTCTAAATGCCATCATGGCAACAAGAGTGGCGTAAACCTGATATTGTAGCTGGTTAACAAGATCATAGTGAGAGAGAGTTTGAGGATCGGTTGGAGTGAGACAGCGAGTCATTATTTATAATAGAAAAGTGATACAGAGATGCGGGGAGTGGCACGTAGAGAAAGGCTGTGTGCACATCTGAACGGTAAATATGAAACTACAGCCAAAAGCCAGTTAGCTTAGCTTAGCACAGAGTCTGGAAACAGCTATCTCAGCTCTTACCGAAAGGCAACAGATTTCTGCCAGTACAATAACTAAAGTGTAAAAACTAAAGGTTATGACTATTTCTTTTGTGAGTTGCAGTGCTAGCTGTCTCCACTTGTTATGCTAAGCTAACTGTATGAGAGTGGTATCAATATTCTCACCTAACTCTCAGCACAAAGGGGGGATGCAGTGTGCATCCCGAAATGTGGATTTATTCCTTTCAGTTTGATGTATGATCGAGATTAACAACGTGGTTCTATTATAGGGACTGGATGTGTGTTTTCACTGTAAAACTTGTTTGGTGTTTTGCTCTACACTAGATATAAAAACATACATTACTATAACTACAACGGCAGTGCATTTGTCAGTGTCAATGATCAGCTCAGATCTTTAGCTTTAGGCCTGACCTACACTTTACCTCATGTCGTAAAACCAGACAAGCTGTGATGTGGCCATTCTTTTAGTGGCTTTTTTATAACAGTGCCCTATAAAAGCTTGGGTGACACAGAAACTGAATAGACACTGTACTTTTAGACAGCACCAGCCTTTGTTCGGATGAAAGAAAAGTTTAAGATCCCAACAGATGGAGCCTCTCGGCCGCGTAGTCTCTCCCTCATACGTGACAGAAACATCGGGCCAAAAGGCCAGTGGAGACAGAGACTGCTGAGAAAGGAAGGCGAGAGCTGGAACGAGGTAGGACGATGACAGATTGGGAAATGAGGACGTAGGAGAGACAGACTGGAACTGAAACTCTAAGTCAGAGCGGTCGCATGTACTCGCTGTGGCATTCAGGGAAAAAAAGAATGTTTGCAGGATGCACAAACATCCTTAGCGTAGCCTGATTTGACTTTTTTTTTTCATCTTAGACTCCCATGCCAAGGGACCCTGTCATGCCCCCAACCTATGAGCACCCACATCTATAATTAGCTAAACGGCACACCTACTTACCACCCACGTAACAAGAACAAATGATCCAGCATAATTGCACATTGGACATGTTCAAACAAAGATCTCCAAGTTCTTTTCTCATGAGGTAAAGCATTTCTGAATCCAGTGCAAGGCAAACGTTACAAAAGGCAATGCAGCAAACCAACTGGACACACCCTGACTTTCAGGTACAGGTACTGGGAGGGGGGGGGAGACAAGAGTGAAACAAAAGTCACTTGTGGAACCAGACATAGTACAATGAGGTGAGCAAGACCCAGAGCAAATCAGAAACGGAGATGAGTAAAAGCTAGGCGAGGAGCCGAAAGACAGGAAGGAAGAAATTAAACTGAAAAGTGAAGAGGAGAAGTGTGGGGGCGATACCACAGAGTGAATGATAACATGAAAAACAAACAGGAACCCTCATGATGATTTCCCATTTAAAACCACAGACTAATAAGGGGCCAGTCTAATACACACATATAGTTACGAAGAGTTTGTTTCAAGACATACATAATGATTTTTTCTTTTTTTCGAAGGCACATTTGCCTTTCTAATGTAGTCATTTACAGGGCCTGAGAAAGAAAAAATACATTACAAAAGCACAAAATGCTTTCATGAAACCCCTGCAAAAACACAACAGAAACTCAACATACATGACCAGGTTTTGGGGGCCAGACAGTGTTTGCAGTACTGGAATTTATGTATTTGTTTATACAAAACATTTTAAAGGGCCAGTGTGTAGGATTTGGAAATTTGCAGATTGCAACCAGCTGGAACTTAAAAATCATGATGCATGTAATGTGGCAGCCTTAATTGCCAGCCTAGTATCTCTACCCACTGATGATGACTTTTGTCTAATGTCATTGTTAAGTGCCACTGCAGATAGTGGTGTGCATAGTGATGTGCTCCCTGGCAAAGTAAAAAAAGTAAGGGTGTGGAGGGCAAGGTGGTGAATGGGCACAGGGGCTGTTTCATGTGATTGAGGTGACCTATGGTGAGACACACAGTGGTGCTCCTGATGGGATAGATCTTTTGTTGTAAAACCTCATGATAATCATAATAATTTCATGATCATTTTTAAAGTAACATTATTTAACTTCACTTCTGGTTTGTGGAAAGTCATCAACATCATCTGTCAATTAGTGTATTTTCGTGGTTGTAATCATGTTCTGTATAAGATATGGAACATAGGAAAACTGCTTATTCTGCCTCTTTGACTAGATTATCCAGGCTTCTGGTTTTCTTTAATTCCTCCACATCCCAGAGGTCTATGACCTTTCTGTATTGAGGTGCAGTAATCAGTTTCAGACTTTCACTTTTGGATGCCCTTACAATGTTTTAGATGCAATATCTATATCTGAATTCCATTTTAGATGATTATTTTCCTTCATTGTGCAAGTGCACATTTGTAAACTACTACTACTAAACTAAAGACACATTAGTTTGCCATGCTGTTGCAATAGTTGACACAGTGTATTTTTTTTAATATTTTTTTTTATAGTCCCACAGACACCATCCTGCTGCTGTAGATACTTACAAGCACGTCATGTGCGTATTCATCCACGACTAAAAACAGTTACTCCTCTTTGAATATATACAGTATATATATATATATTTGTGACCTGGCCTTATTCCTGTCTTTGGTTGAAACAAACGGGCTCGGAAAGTCTGAAAGAGATGGACTTACATTTTGCTGGGTTTAGTATTTTCATTAAATTTGTTGAAAAATAAAGAATAACACCAGCTTCATCCTTTAATTGACAGGCGTGCAATTGGTTTTAGCTCTGGCTAATTCTTCTCTTTTCCCTTTTTGGCAGTGAACATGGTTTTCATGATACCAGTGACAAAACACACTGTGACAACTTAAAGCCTCAAACTTACACAATGGCAATACAATTGTTTCACCCTCCCACAGGTTAACTGCTGCGCACTGACATTGTAAACCGATTGAGAGTGAAATGCCACAGAGAGTTAAGATAATGACATATAAGCCGGGGTCATTATATTCAGGAAGTTGTAACATACTACATCTGCCCCTGGTCACATCATCAGCCTCTCTGTGCTCTCGCTTAGTGACATCTGTTACTAATGCTGAGCAAGCACATGGGAAACTTTGATGAAACTGAAAGATTTGGATTCATTCAAAATAAAACAGCCAACATCTCTAACAGCCTTTAAGATGGTTAAATCTCCTGACAGAAATCACGCTGACGCATCGGAAAAATCTCCACGGTGCCACAGTCAATTGTCAGCAGGTTCCAAGTTTGCATGCTTAACTTGGACGCAGTTTATCCATCCTGCTGCAATCTGATTGAGCAACCATATTCGTCAAAGGGGGCTTCATGTGCCCAGAGCCAATGATAACACACCAGCGTATTACATACAAAGCTATTGGATGGAAATTCTGTGAGTTTGAAAGCAAAAGGGAAAAAACACTTTTCGCAGTCGCTCTCTACTCCTCTGATACTGGCCCTGTTGACTGTGGTTGCTAAGCAACAATCTCTCACCTCGATCAGCATTTATAAAAAAAAGAAAGAGTTAAAGAGAAAATGCCTGCATGTGTGTGACCCAATCAAGTTCAAAGGTTGACTGCAGTACAGCTCTCAAGAGCTAAACAACACAAAAACGGGCTCCAGACAATGAGAGGGGTCTAGTCGTGGCCCCGCAGCGGCCGGCTTGTTGAAATAACGGCCTCAAACGCAGTAAATATTGACTTTGCTAAGCCAGTGTTTACCTTTGAGGCCTCTCGGAGAAACTACAAGGCAATTCATTTTTGATTCGAGCCAATTTCGCTGTTTTTTTAGAATTGTAAAACTCACTGTGTACTTTAGGGTGTTTGTATGAAGTAGTGCTCCCAACAAAGCTTTAATTGCACCGTGCAGGAGTCATTTTGGACATGCAAGGACTGCAATCTGCGTGCTAAGGATGTTGAATGCAGGGAGAGACAGTTTCCATTGTGCCTCTCTCAGTGTAAACCCAGACTTACACAGTGGCTGACGCCTGACCCCCCCCCCCCTCCTCCTCCCCCCCACTCCTTCTTTTTTGTATAAACTCGATCCAGAACAGATAGCGGATTGCTTGCCAAAAAGCTAGCTCAGCATTATTATCCTAATGTCTGCTCACTGTGCAGATGCTGTAACGTTGCACATACAGTACACTACAAAGGCAACAATAGATCAGAGCCTCTTTTTTTAAGGTGGAGCAACCTTTCAAGGGTAAAAGGGGTCTCCCTTTTCAAAGAGCAAATACTGTATGTTTGATAAACACAATAACTAATGCCTATGCACTCCGGGGACATTGTCTTGCCGTGGACGCAGAAAAATGTTCTTGAAAGTCAGTGGTGTGCATTGAACTTCAAAGACAATAACAAATGTTTTGCCTAGCATTATACACTGTAAAGGGAGGTGCCATGGCTATAAAAAGAGAGCGAGAGAAGAAAAAACATGCAGTGAAACATGGATTGTTATTCACCTGTCAACCTAAACAAATACAACTGGGGTTTCATAACAAAAATAACAGCCCTGAGAACTGACTCTGACTCTATTTGTTTCATGGGTACACACTGTGTTGCATTGGTATTTAAACTACAACAACTTAGCGGAAGAACATTTTTTGTTTGACGATATTATTACCCTGATGTTGCTACATTTTGAACAACAAATTTGTGTTGAGATCGTAGCGTTAGCTGTTAGCAGTGAGTACGCACCAGAGCCCTGGGTAAGGGGAAACAACAGCAGAACTGCTAACACGGGGAGGTTGCATTGAGTTTCATTATGATTCATTCAATTCGTATTCAGCCAGGTAAACTATGACGTTATTGTGATGTGTTCACATGTTATCTTGTCAAATTTAGTTTGTGACAAGAAACTTGAGGCGGATCATCAGGACTACATGAAAAAAAACCTGCAAGTTGAAGTACATGGGATATATTGTTATCTTTTTTTACCATTGTATCGAATTAAGTATTGAGAATCATGGAATTGGACCGATATTGGTAGGGACTACAACATTTACAGTGTTGTTACATCCCTACTGTCATATGTAGTATATAGTATAATTGTGTCGTGTCAAAACCAAGATGGCGACAACCAACATGCCAAACTTGAGGCTTCAAAACTGAACCAGTGGGTGACGTCATGGTTGCTATGTCCACTTCTTATATACAGTCCATGCATGCAACTAGCGGCCATAACATGATGACAAGTTTTCATAACAAGGACATCTCAAACAATGTCAACTTTGCATTCAAAATTACATAATTGACCGAATGACACCTAAAGACAATAGTCATACACATAAACAAGATTCCTTTGTGTTGATGACAGGTGTCATATCGTGGTTTGCAATGGGGCTTCAACAGGTCACTAGCATATTCATACAGGGGTCTATTTTATAACACGCCTGATAATGAATGCTCATGGTGCTCCGTGTCTGCTGGCTGGGGATCAGGTTTGCTAACACGTTACCAATAACATAATGATATTGGTGATAATTATGTAATTATTAAGTTCACAGCTTGTTCCTCTTCCCTCATGGGGCGTATGTCGCTCGCATATCAAGTAAAAATACCGACACAACATGTGACCTAATACGGATTGAATCAGAGTCACAACCTCAAAGGTAAAAGTCAAAACTTTAATTGATTCTTGGGTACAGTTGGATTGTTGAACTGGCAGCAGAATTCTGTATTTTATCTACTAAATGATGACAATGAGCTTCCATCTTGGTGAGAAGGAAATGATACTTCATGCTCCCTCTTGTGCACCAGGAGATAAATGTTGCACATGCATTGCAGAACAATCCGTATATGTCTTGTCATACTTGATTGGAACAATGACAGAACATGGACACAATGAAGACTTATGTTTGAATCCAAAGAAGCCATTACTTTAACAGATAGATGAAGTCAGCATTGTGACGTATTCCATGTCTTGTGAGAGGTGCTTGGATATAAATTCCTTTGCTCTCCCAGTGGAGGTCATACAGTGTGCAGATATAGAAATGGATAGTTGCAGTGCATCATATGGAATTGCCATCAATATAAAGGACTGATTTGCTTTGTCAAGGATGTCGTGTCATGGTATGATAAACGAGTACAAAGACTTCATAAATACCCCGGGAGAAAGGCACTGGGGCTGGGACAAACGCCCAGGATCCACTTAGAGAAACAAGAAGATTTATGTTCCAGAAAGGGAGAGGAAAAGAGAAAAGCCATGGAGAGAGTGTGAGATGGAGGACAAAAGGGAAGAAAGTGACAATTTTTCCTTTTTAAAGTAAAATGAAATATAGAGTTCTGTCATATAATACAAAATGGTTTGGCTGCAAAATAAGTTCCTCAAACACGTTTTACCCCTTTTTACAGAACAGATTAAAGAGACAAATTCATTTCAGAATGTTGAAGAGAAAAGTCTCAATGACCTCATTAGTTGTCTAATTAGGTATATAGTTTTAAATAAAAAAAATGTGGACTAAAGCAAATTGCATTGTACCTCCCATATTAAGTCCATATTTACCCCTGATTTGGGAGAAGTTTGACAAAACTAAAAACATGCAGTCATCAGAAAGATTAAGGTGTAATTTGTTCCATAAGTTCAGGAGAGTGAGGGAAATCAAAAAAGCACAGTCCGTGTACACCACAGAAATGACAGACGTTCCCATTCAAATCAACATAGCTGGAAGGTTACAGCAGCGACCATTTTTATGTGTACTGTTGCCATACCGACCGTTGTAACTTCTAAATAAACTAAACCGACATAAGCCTAGAGAGCCAGAGGAAAATGAGGAACATTTTATGTTAAAGTTAATGCTTCATCCACACACTTGTCACAGCTTTGGAAAGCACACATCATCTTCATCATCATTTACAACGAGATATGAAGGAGACAAAGGAGGACAAAGGAAAAGACAACCACAAAGCGAAGAAGATCCCACTGCACTTTAAAAATAAATAATTCATAGCTCCTTTTTTTAAAACGCATAGTAAATAGTACAGAGAAAAACTCAATGCTGAAGGATGTTTTCAATTAAATGTGAAATTAAACGATGGGTGGTGTTATTGACGGCCAAATTGCGCGTTTCTTTAAATGTTGCTGCTGCAAGGAATTGTGGGATGGCATTATCTTATTTCCTTACATAAAGGATGGTCCAGTGTTCCCTACGCTGAAGGAGATTAGAAACTAAGCTCTCTCATTAGCATTTAGAGAATTTGAACAGCTGTTATCATGGCTGCCACTTAAATACTTTCTGGTGGTCATTTGAATGTTAGAAACCTTCCTCAGCAAAAAAGGACTACTTAATTGCAGCCTTTGTCTCTTTTCTCCTCTCCTTTCAGGAAGAAAGCAAGCAGAGTGGAGGTTGTCAGTGAGAGGAGGTGCACCTGGGCAGCCTTGGACACTGGCCTGCTCAGTACCTCAGTGAAGCCATTACCGAAGTTGAAGTTGGTGCACATTTAGCACATGTATGCTGCAGTAGTGCATATGCTCTGCTGACGTCTCCGTCCGGTGAGAATTCACAATTATTGTATTGCTTTTTTAATTGATGTTCCACTTGTGTAAAATTAGAAACACGTTGCTTGCTGGTTAAGTTTTGTGGATGCCTTCAAGAGTTAAGTACATGGGGCTCCCAAAAGAAGCATACATGCTACAAATTGCAACACTTCCCATGCCGCTTGCAAACTTATGCATGTGGCACACTTTTTTATGCTTGCTTTGATTCCTGTCCTAAATCAAGAAGAACCCCCCCCCCGGCTCTTGCTGTAAATTTTGTAGTACCAGGCAGTAATTTAGCCACTGGGCCATGCAGAGGGAACACTGCCTCTTAAAAAAAAGAAAAAAAAGAATATTTCAATTTCTCATGACTCTGTTTTTTTCTCTCTTGTACAAATCAGCACAGTATGATTGGAGGAGTATCGAGAGAAATGGGGGAAAGAGTGACATAATTAAAAGACTTTTAGGGTGTAAATGGGTTTCACATTTTCATTTTCAAAGTGAATCATTGCTCATTAGACAAATGATATCAAGTGTTCTTTTTTTCCTTGGAGGTGAAAAGGAGAGCAGTAACACGAGAAAGACTGAGGCGTTCCATGGCCAAATGGATGTGTGGGTTGGAAGACTTTTCCAGGAATCAGGTTCTGTGATTCAGTGTGGGAATGTTGAATACCTTTTTTTATTGCTCTTCTAGAAAAAATAATTTTGCCGCTTAATAGCTTTTGATGCTTTTGGTGTTCTTTTCCCTGCTCTCTTCCATTGCCCACAAATCTTTTTGTAACTCTGACTTCACCTTTCCTGGAATGTCACAGCCCACACCACTCCTTCTGTCACTGTTCTCTCTCTCTCAGATTCATACTGGGAGGGATTCCCACACCTGACCTCACATGGCTTCATTTTAGGCTGTGCACTCTTTCCTTCGCTCCTTGGCCTCAGTTCCCCTTAGCTCTTGGCACATTGGTCTCTTTGCCTGTCCAGAAAGGGAAGAGCTTCATCAGCAGGTTGGAGAACATTACTCAGTTCTATAAGCAGGCTGATAAGGGGTTCAGATATGAGTCATTTTAGAAGAAGAACACTCACCTAAACCTGAACATGATTATTTCTAACAGAATTTCACGTTTTCTTAAAGATGCTAAACGCAAAATTGAAAGCAGATTTTTTTGCCTCTATACTGCTCTCAACGTGGCGATGGCTGAGCCGCCTAGCAGCTAACGGTGCTAACAGTGTAAGCAACAGCAACCAGTGAGGCACGGTAACATGCACTAACCTGCACTAAAAGGCCCACACGGCCGGCCTGGCTACATTACAAAGCACAGAGAATTTCAGAAAACAACGCAGAGACGGAGAGGGAGAGGGAGAGGGAGAGAGAGAGGGAGAGAGAGAGAGAGAGAGAGAGGGAGAGAGAGAGGGAAAGGGACTTCGTTCTCTGCTCAGGTAGACTTTACTCCACTATATTTTACATATAGCAAATAGTGCTTGCTACTATATTAATGCTCAAAATATTGTGTAGAGAAACTTTTAAGATAAGATGAAACTGAGAGAAGCAACAAGAGTGCACTTGAAATAGGAGATGAGTAATGTTGAACAGAGACAGGGGCTGAGTGTTTTGAAACTTTGACAGAGTTGGCAAGTTCTATATTTTTCCTCAGGCAGAACACAATAATTTTCAGGGAAACAATGATGCCTTCCAACTATATTTTTTTTTGTGTGTTGGAATCTCGCCACAAACCTACTTCCACGACAGATATCATGATTAAATGTTTTGATTGGGCTCTCAAAATATCCAAACGTGGCAATTTTTTTCCTGCACCGACTAGAATCCAATAATTTCCCTCAGGCCTGCGGGACATGTTCCGTGTGTTTCTAGGAATTGTGTGGCTCTGGGCTCGATGACTGTTTAATCCAGACATGCAATGTGCCGTAAATTGTAAAACGCCACACATTTTGGTCGCATTTCATCGTTTTGTCAGTTGAAGCTGAACCCAATCCGCTTTGTGGCCAGCAAAGCTAACAAACACGACTGCAGGATCAGCCGCCTGAGTGAAAAGGCCAGTTTGGAGTCTGTAGTGAACACAGACTATGAGAGATGCAAACATTGTTTGTGAGTGGTGTGGACAGTAGTTTTGGTAAAATTGCTGTAAGATCTGTGATGTTGTTGGGAATACTGCTATTGACCTCGTCATGGTGCTGGGTCTCCTTTTACTGGAACGCTTTTACTATGGACACTGGCACGTGCAATATTGCATATTTGCACGCGCATGCAGAGCATGCAGTCACGAGATGCAAATTCATGGCAACAAGCGCAGGAAAGGAGCTAGCCAATGTAAACATGGATGTAAACAATACGTTAAAATATTGCCTCATGGACGCACAATGGATTTTTAGCGATGAACACTAACATAACTTGTTTATAACTAAATTCTACAGGTTACCTTTATTTCTTCTTTTATTCCTCTCTCTCCCCCCTTCTTGTGAATATTCAAATCATGAAGTAATAGCACTCCAGCAAAAACGGGACATTGTCGTATGACCAGACAAGCTGAGATCTTTCCTCAAAAATATATTCATAGCCAAGTGGCAATGTATCAAACCCAACAGCCGAAATCTGGATGTCTCAGAACCCCGAAATAAGCGTCTTTCCTAGCAAACACCTTACATCACACCTCACTGTGAGCAGAGCTTATTTATTTGTATGGGGAAAGCCCCATCCAGATCGAGCAGCGAGCCATCTGCCTATGATTACGGCTTGGGAACAACATTACAACAATGGCCACTTGGGCACAGCGAGAAAAAAAATCAGGGGAGAGCCCAGCAATGATCGCACACAACAATTACAGGGGAACCAAATCCCCCTGGTCGGCTGTTTGTAGGAGTGAAACCCAGAGATTTGGCAAGCCAGTGGTTGTGAGGCGTCCAACATGCAACTGAAGCCAACCAGCACACTCCCGATCAGATCAGCGCCATGTGTGGTGTCACGCACGAGCCCTAATCAGAGCCATGTATACGTTTAATGCGTATATATGTATATATGTATCCTATGTGTATATATGCTGTGTGACAAAGGGGATAACACACTTTTAAACTTTTACACATTGTCCTTTTTATCATTACTTCAATTCTAGTTGGTCAGGCTGTTTGTCATGACAAATATTTTATGGATTGTTGTAAAATACAGTCAAAATCTTATGGTATCCAGATGATCCTTTTGACTTTGGCAATCCCCAATTTATGTAACAAGATATGTTACAATGCTATCTTAGTTTTGGCTAACTACAGATGAGTTTACAACTGGTTGCAACTGAGGCTATTCAGAACATTAAAGAAGGTTGGCAAGCAGTAAGGAATATTTAACAAGCCACAAATGTCACTTGTTGATAGAGCACTGTGGGCCTACCTTTCTCTGCATTCTTAGTATGTTTTTAGTGTTATTACAGAATACATTACTCATTACATTTTAGGTTTTCACTATTCAGGCGCTACATTCTCTTTTTTGCCCAACACTGCAACTCTTTAAATGTAGTTTCTAGTGCGTGTCAGAAACAGGGCAGTGGTTTCTGTTTGCTGCAAAATGTTTTGTGTGGCTCTTCAAGATGAGGCAGAGTTTTCAGTTTGATTTTAACAACACCATTTAATGGGAGCGCCAGAGACAGTGAAAGACACCTGAAGGCAAATAAAAACAGAAAAGGCTGTTCACTACTCTCTTTGGTATCATTATTTTTTATTCAGATGACACATTCACCTCTCAGTTTTGAAGCTGCAGGGCATCACCAGGACAGTATGTCAATATGCATGTTTCTTGTGTGGGAATGTTTATGTTTGTGTGTAATAAGCTGGTGTCCCTTTCAGCGTCGGTGAACAGAAGCCGCTCACTCAGTAACAGATAGCCTGAAGATCGTCACTGGATACATTCCACTGAACCCATTAAAACTGACTTGTGTAAGAGTAGCTTGGCATGCATCAATACTTATTTGAATGGGTAGACAGGATTAAATGCCCTGATGCTTTGGTATGTCTGTGAGCAGACACAAACCCCGATATAGCAAAAGAGGGACTTCCCCACAAATCCTGGAAGCACAGCGTTCTCATACTTGAAATAAATGTGTGGGAAAAGACTGAAACTATATCAGCCAAACTCTGTCATATATGTATGTGGAGGCAAAATATGGCTGAAGAAAAGGTGAACCATGCTTGTCTATGTAAAATAAATAAATCTGAGTATGTACGTGTATACTTTATAGATGTATATATAAACCATGAAATATGAATACTGTAATGGCTTTTCATATATTAACTGCCAGCATGCAAACGGCTTTGTCACGATAATAGCTCACACTGCAAGGGTTTGGCCAAGGCAGGTTTAGTCTGGAATCAATTTAATGTGCGCTGTAGGAGATATGACTTTGGTAATATTTTGACACCTGTTTCAATATGTGATTTCACCCCCAGTGGAAAAATTAAGTTATATGACTGATCGTCTACAGATTATAACTACAATTTTTATGAGACCCCAATCTCCCCGGTAATGCACTTCTGTGGCTAATTGTAGACATCCACATGTAGATCGTAATAGGACTTTGTTGGTGAAAAAAAAGAAAAAAAAGAAATACTGTTTTCCTGCATGGAAAGTGCAGGATTTCTCAAACAGAATATATTTTATGAATTAGCTTGTCAGCTTGCTAACATGCAACACTGAGTATCAACAAGTAAAATGTTGTTTGCGACACTTTAGGATTCCCAACTAGTTTAACTTGAGTCCGTCAAATTTTTCCCCTCAGACACCAGGTCATGGCCAACATACCAGAAAGTCCCTTTAATTGATTCACAAATTGAAATAAAAATAATATAAGTAGCCTTCAACTTCTTAAAGCTTAATAATAAAGTAAGCATTGCAGTAAGAGAGTGCAATTAGGACATTAATATCATTGTAAAAACAGATGCAACTAATGCAGGCTACTAAAATGATTAATAACATGTGAATTGGCCAGCTGTACTTATAATGATCAAGCGAAGAAATGTTTTCTAGCCAGATTTCAATCAAGGCCTGCAGTCGCACGACACAAATGCTCATTCAGAGTCGGCCCGCAATCCACTTCTGGACTGCTACCCACCAATTGTCTTGCTGTGTATAATTGGGATGTCAAAGTAGCATTACAACAGAATGTAAAAGCGCTGCATTCAAAACCTTATTTGAAGTAAGTACAGTTCCACTACAACGATGTATATTTCCCTCCTAATGTACGAAGTAGCTTAATGGGAATATGTGAAGTAAAACATGTTTTATACAGTATCGAAGGATCAAGATATACAGTATATGCAAACAGGATATAGCATGCCTGATTGAGTAATACAGAATATGGGAATGTGATCTATCTTGTAATCTAAAGTTACATTTTTTCCTTTGTGTTTTAGTTTTTTTTCCCTCCTACTGATGGTTGTCTATAGGGATAGTTTTACATTGTTTGACATTTCCCTAATCCTTGTGAAATGCTCCATGTCAGAGAAGCTGTGGGCACCTACCTGAGCCGGACTCTCACTGAGACACACCTTGGCAGTGCAGAACAAGAGCCCATTCTCTTTCACTGCAGACCATGAAGTAAATACACGAGCGGTGTAACAGAAACAGCTTCAGATGATGAATTGCTGCAAGATCATTGGTTAGACTCTGACTTCATGTCTGAGTGAGTGACATTTCCTAAGAGCTAAGCTTTTCAACTTGTCATGGGGTTTGCAATAGCCACCCACAAATACCACCTGATACCCAAGCCAACAGTTTCTATCAAACAATGAGTCAGGCATTCAAAGAACACATAATCCTGACCCTGCTCGGGAAGTGAAACATTTAGCTTTTAATGTTTCCGGATCTTGTTGCATTGTAATTGTAAACTTAACTAACTAAACCATTTTATATTTCTGTATGAGCTCTGTTTTTTATTTCTTAAGCTTCTTAAGCTTTGAATTTCAACATGTTTGTGGCTAAATCATAGCACATTTCATCACAATGAAGTCATAAATTCGCACCTGCCCCAGCAATTGGCATACTTCTTCTTTTCTTTTCGCATTCCATCCCAGGAATGTGTAGGTCATTAGCACAACATAATGACAAAAATGAAATACATCGAAATCTTATTAAAGCTGTGGCACATCTACAGTTGCCACTTGATTTGTAATGCTTGTTAACACGATTAATCGTGGGTGGGTGGATGAATGAACACGATTAACGTGTTAACAAGCCCATTAAGGAACCCATACAATCACACATCATTCTTTTCTTTTTGCTTTTTTTTCCGACCATGAATTATTTGATAAACACAGAGCTGAGGAAGTTAATTATATATTTGTGTGTGTGTGTCTTTCTCTGTGTCGATGGAGTAATAGTAACAAATTAATAACTACTGTAGTGTAGTGGGTTTGTAAAACTGTGCTGCTAATTTTAGTGTAAGGGATAAGGTGACAATCCTGCTGATTTTATTCATACTGTAGTCAAACTATCGACAGTGATGATGATGTTGCTTTTGATGCTACTTTTAGATAGTTACGTCTTAAATATATAATTATTTTATGTTGAATTCAGACTCCTGCTGTGCGCTCTCCTTGGTACTGAAGTTATGTTGATGTTGTTGCCATTTGGCAGATTACTGCATGGATTAGGCCCAGTGCTTTGCGAGGCCTCTTTTTCTGTGGTTAACTAGCGGTAAAGGCCAGTAAGGGCAGAAACATGGTTGATGCAAGTACACAACGCACACGCTTCTTGCTCGGCCAGGTCATGAGAAAATCCATCTTGTCAGGCTTCAAGTAATGCGTTCGTGTCTGTCCTCCAGTGTCCAAGCTGCATTCCGAGGAGCATCAGTTTTTATCACAATTGGAAAGTATTTCATCATTGAAATACTTACATCACTTATCTGGTTAAATAAAGGTTTAATGATATTAAAAAAAAATTGAAAGAAGAGCAAAAAACAACACTGAAGGCTTTTTTCAATAGAAAATATGTTTTTGCTCTTCTCCCAACTGGCTTCGGAAAGAGACTGATCATTGACTGATGGTTCATCCAATAAGTTGGCATTCATTTCTTTCAAAGTGCCTGTCCTTTTCAAAGTAATTTCCAAAGAATTCTGAAGAATCCTATTTTTTTTTGCAGTGTTTTTGATGAGTGTGTGACCCTTGACCCCTTTGCACTCTTTATTTTGAACTTTATGAACTGCTTTTCCTGAAAACAGGTTTGAAAGAACAAGCTAGGGAGATGGGTGGATGAATGTGAGTACACAAGCCTAGCATACTCACTTTCACATGTGGTTCCAGTAACTGAATGTTAGAAAAGGATAAAAAAAAAGAAGCAATTAAACCCTGTAGCTGCTCTCATGGCCTTGGCTGCACATCTCTGCAGGCTCTAACATAGAACAGTAGTGAAACTCAATCCCGACTGAAATGAAGAACAGTCCGTGTTTGTGTGTACGCACATGTACTGTATTTGTGTGCATGCATATTCAGACAGCTTAAATCCAAAGTGCCATAGTTCATGTCAGCAAAGTGGCTGTAATGGAACTATATACTGTATAAGAAGTGGACGTAGTCACCATGACTTCACCCATTGGTTTGTGGACTGCTGTTTTGATGCCTCAAGTATTGCATTTTGCCCGCTGCCATCTTGGTTTTTGGCCATCTTGGTTTTGTGTTTTGGACGTCACTGTCTTGGCTTTTTGTAACTTTTTGAAGTGACAAGAGAGGGTGGAGCTAAGTTCAACCGAACCAGGGGTAAAGCTGTAAGACAAAAACACGGCAACTACCAGACTGGAAAACACTGTGGAAGGGACCTGTCAATCGCAAGGTAGTCACGCCCTAAAGCATACCCTGCTTTATCATCTATTTTACTCTAAAACGACCTAATTTACGAAATAAACATAATTATGTATTGAAGAAGACCTGAAACTAGCGATTGAGACCATACACTCATGTTCACAATGTTTACTGAGGGAATAAATCAAGTGAGAAGTAGAGTCATTTTCTCATAGACTTCTATACAATCAGATTTTTTTTTTCAACCAGCGGAGTCGCCTTCTGCTGGCCATTAGAAATAATGCAAGTTTAGGGCACATTGGCTTCACTTTTCATACCCGAATGTTGCTTGAATGGAACACAGCGACTCATATTTCAGTGAGGAGAAAGGTTGGAGCATGACATTTAATATTACCTACAATGTGCCCTTTTCTTCTTTTTTGTGTCCACAAGACAATCAGTAAATGTATTTGAATTTGAAGCAATTTAGTCAATTTGAATTGTAGCTAAAAAGCTCTAAATGTTTTTTGGAGCAATGGAGTTTGACTCTACAGAAACCTGCTTCCAGTCTATTTATTATCCAGTAGACGGAAGAATATTTCACATGTCGTCTGAGTGCAGTCTAACTCAGACTGACATTCCACCTCTTCTGGCCTATGACATCATTTTAAAATGAATAATAAATAGGTAAGTTGGAGACACAGACTCACCACCGCAGAAATATTGTAGTGGTGAAGAGTGGAATTAGTGAACATTAATTATCTTAATTTTTCACTGGTTATCACAAATTGCTTAAATTCCAATTTTAAATCTAAGAATGAAAACATTTAAATTAATAGCCACGAAGCAGAAGGATAAACGCATAAAATACAGTTGCTTGATGAATTTGGAGTATAACCTGCATTGGGGCAGACCTTACTGACGCCCACGGGCTTTGTTTTCTTTATTGGTTCACTTTCATTGAAACCCCTTTTATACACATGTCTTTATTATCAAAGAGGCATTTTTTTTTATGAAGAGGCATTTTATCATAAATTGAAAAGACATTTTTTTTTTATATTAAGAAGGGATTTTTTGGGTTTTGAAGGTTCTTTCTCTGTTATGTGGCTGGGAAATGGTTCTCAGTCTTACTCCCAATCAATTGAAATCTGGGGAATAAGTATTGCCACAATACACTTCGTCACTCATTATCAGTTATGTTAAAGGTATACATTCAAATCAGCATAAAAAAAAGAACCTAAGAGGTTGGCACTGAATTTGTACACACAATACTTAAACAGACAGAACATTTGAGATGTGAGAAGGTATAGAGCACACAATTATGTGATATAAAGCATGCATTAGCTCTTTTACTCAGTTGCAGTCATGCTTTATGTCAAAATATTAGTTGCTGCACCTATGAAAAAAAGCCCTAACTATAACCATTTGCTCCAGACCTCATACTAAGTTGTAGTTAATAGATTGACTCACCTTCATGAAATAGCAAGGTAATTGATATATTTGTACATTGTTTATGTATTTCTACATGAATATTTAATCAAATAGAAAATAATAGAAAGGAATGGAAAAAAACACATTTTAGAATAATAGATTTTGATGATTTTACCCCTTTTTCTGCAAAAGTGTTATTACATGCAAATATCACGATCATCTTTCCCCACCACGTCCCTGGGTTCAAATTACACAAGGCTGGTTTTGTGCGTCACAACAAGCAGATTGTGGAAACCAAAGTAGGTATGTGCAAAGAGAAGAATGGCACTATTGTGTGCGGCTGGTTGCAGAGTGCAGATTCTTGTTAACCTTTGGAATCTGGCACAGTATCAGGCTGGCAGGAACACAAGGGTTGGCACCTGCCTTTTGATATGCCTGGACAAGGAGGAACGTGGACAACCTTGTGTCTCATGCACTTGTCTAAGACACACACAGACAGAATAAAAAATATATTTTTTTATGTCAACTCGGAGGCTTATGTTTATCATCACAGTGCAATGTATCATTCTTTTTCTATTGCAGAGACTGAAAAGAATATATTTGTAGGAAGTATCCTGGCAGCATTTTTTCGATTTCAAGGATTTCAAACAAATGTAAACAACCAGTATGTCCAAAGCCATGGACCTCATCAACATTTCTGAGCTAATATGTCAATGTTGACGTCACACCAGCCAGACATTATTTTAAATATTAAGTGTGTGCAGAACCATTTTTAGTGGCACTCCAATGTGACCAAAGGTTTGTCTGTCTGTATCCTGTGATATATATTTTTCTAGTCTGGAGAAGGATTTCATGGTCGACTGAGTTAAAAGCAGTACTAGAGCCCCAGGGTGACTGTTTTGTCTGTCAGCCACAAGTATCGAGGCTTGCTCATTTTATCATTTACTGACCTGAGACAACCCTCCGCTGTTATAATTGGTTACCAACCTAAAAATGGGACCAATTCACCACACCATGGTTGCTCCCTTGTATTCTTACTTTTGTTGCTTTTGCCTTGATATTGTGCCAGTTCCCCTTATAAAACTATCTCTGGCCCCATGCCAGACTCTCTCCCAGTACCCTCAAATGGCCCCTGGCAAAGTGCAGTACTGGCTCGTCCGAGAACTGCAGGTGTTCTTGCTGGTTGTGACCATGTCCTCACCCCCTTCCGCCCCTAAATGGGCACTTGCCAGAGGATTCACACACCCCGGGGGTCTGCATCAGAATGGTTGCGCTTGGGCCAGGAATTGGACTCTGGGAGGCGGGGTGCTCTATTTTGAGGCCAAAGACATTGCACTGTAGCATTGTGGCCATCGTCTGGTAACAATGACACAGCAGAACCAATCGACATCAGTAGGAACTTGGACACAGCTGCAGCTACAAGCCCACAATGACACAGCATGGCACTCTTTATGGGACATGATGTTACTCACACTGAGGGTTTTCCTGAAGAACATGGCTATGCACTGCCGTAAAACATAGATGTAATTCAATATTTTGTTGTTGTTTGCATAATCAAGAGCCAAATTTAGCTTGTTGTCAGACAAATAAGCTTTCAGTCCAATTGGACATTTTTTGACAACTGGGGTTTCAGAAGAATGGGCCCTCTAATCACCAATGTTTTTAATAATCATAGCCAAAACAGGGTGCCACCTCTCGTGTATGATCAGACAGGAGAGTTCTCCAACAACTGTAAACCTATCTTACCAAGCCAAGAACAACAGTGGAGCATTTCATTGTTAACGCTGTCATGGAGAGATTCTTGACATGCTGTGCTAAATCCCATCAATATCTAACAACCGTGCTGATGACTCCCAAAACTGAAACAAATTAAAAAAACATTAGGGAAAAACGTTAAGTTGATAATTAACATAGACAAGGATAATTATTTTAAATTGTATCTGTTGGTAATATTTCAAGTTGCGTTGTGGTTGCTCTGTCATATCTCAGATTTTCCATCCTATGAATCCCAACTACCCTCCTTAAAATTCTGCTTAAAGGTCTACAAATGCCACTCTGAATAAAACAGTCCACTAAGGCAATGGACTGCATTCCCAGCGTGTGGGCTCAATAGTCACCGACTGCCCTGTTGCTGGGTTCGCAAGAAGTCTTATTTCATCCATCTTATTTCCCCTCGATCAAACATTAGACTGCCAGGAGTAGGCTGGGTAGTGGAGTAGCCTTAGGTCGTAGCTGGGTTAGCTTCCATCTCGGCTCTTCTCCCTCTCCTAAATGCAGAGGTTCGGTGGCGTTTGGTCCGGTAGGTCTGGCTAGGTGGTCGGCCGTGGCCAGTGATCACCTCAAGGGCCGCTACACCTTTGCTGATGTTGAGTGTGTTCTGTCATATGCTTAAGTGTTCCAGTAATAAACACGGAAAAAACATCAAACATCAAAAAGACAAACATTTTTACGAAATTCATGGGAGCTACCGGCCGCAGCATGTACATGCGCCGCCTGTTAACATTACCCATGTCAAATTCTGATAATTTACATATTCAAAATGACAATGGAATGTTAGTGTGCGTGAGAACATAGTCAGGTATTTTAGAACGATGCAGTATCACATGAAAATGGCTCTAAACTGATAAGGTATAGACAAAAAATGCTGTATAGACTCATGTTGTCAGTCATGCGAGTTGTACTGTGCCACATTACAAATAGTGTAAAAATCCCCATGACCTAATGAACAAAACAAAATATGTTTGCAATGTGTTTGCATGCTGTTGACGGGGATGAGTTTTCTTTGGAATAACACACCTGAGCTGATGTAAATGATTGGACATCTGTGGATTTAAAAGTTGTTTCTCAAACACAGCGATCAACGTTCACACATGGAAGCTGCCGAGTAGATGCAAAGTCTTGCAGACAACAGAGCCACTGGAGCAGCTGGTATTTGTAATCTTCTGCTTTCAAGTAATGTGCCCCATCAAACTGATCCCATAAAGAGACCTGACATTCATGGTAATAAATTCACTTCAACAAACATATGCTACAACATAATTTAAGTTATGTTCTCAAGAAATTCTTTCTATGAGACAATAAGCATGTTAAAAGCAAACAGCATTCTGAAAAGATACAAAATAAGTTCAGTACTAGCAGTAAGTTAGTTTGCAATTGGAGAGGTCTATGTCTATTTGTATGTGAAAGCACGTGTACAGTACAAACACGTGCATATTAAAACTTGAATGCAAAATGTCTGTTGCTTCCAAGACTTGTTTGGCATGCCGAGTGACAGTGGGCGAAGTCCTCGTTCTGCAAAAGTTCATGCACCATCTTGACATAAAATGGAAGCCCCCACCACCACCACCACCCACTCATCCACAAACAACCTCAGTGATGGCAGGCTCATGCTGGACCCTGGTGTGCCATTGATTATCATAATTTCTCTGTTTTTCATCCAGCACTCTGTCTCCACACATTGAGCAATACAATACACATTTAAATGGGTACACTGATGGATCGGTGTTGTTTCAGTTTTACAGAATTACATATATAACATAAATTTCCATTATTGAGTGTCTGTAATTGACAAACAATTGAGAGTATATTAAGCATAGTCAGCATTTTCTTTTCATATTATATAAGATAATCATGGATATTTGTTAGGAAAGACTTCTCACGACTCCAAATTTCCAGACAAAACTGTTTTTGTATGTTTTAGTATTCACATCATTGCAATTGGGACCTCTTATGTGTTCTGTTCAAGCTGATCAATATAAACAATTAAAACTTGAGGTATTCTTGTCACCTTGGGCAAAAATATTCCCTGGTACACGTCAAGTACCAACAACACTGAGTCCTTGAATCCCTTAATTTCCCATGATGCGACTCGACAGTGTTTATTTATAGACTGCATATAAGAAGTGGACATAGTCACCTTGATGTCACCCATTGGTTTGCAAACTACGGTTTTGAAGCTTTGAGTTTTCATTTTGGCCGTCGCTGTCTTCGTTTTTGAACGTCGCCATCTTGTTCTTTTGCGAACTGAAGTGACACGAGGGTGGAGCTAAGTACAGCCAAAGCCACATTTTTTTTTTATATTACAGTTAACTCTCATGAACTAAAAACATACTGTGACAGGGATATTGTTGTAAGACAAACATATTGACAACTACCAGACTGGACAGCAAAGTGGTAGTGGCCTGTCAATCACAAAATAGCCACACCCTAAAGAATACCCTGCTCTATTTCAATCTACATTGAATCACAATTTACAAAATTAACATTGTGCTGTATTGAAAAAGACTTGGAACTAGCTATTAAGACCATAAAGTAATATAAAAAGGTATCAATAAATAAATCCAGTGAGAAGTAGGGTCATTTTCTCTTAGACGTTTTGACAATTTGACTTATTTTTGCAACCACAGGAGTCACCCCCTGCTGGCCATTAGAAAGAATGCAAGTTAAAGATACTTCCACATTGGCTTCAAGAACCGGAAGTTTCCCCCTGTTTTTATGAAGCCTATATGAATACTATATTCAATTAAGGTTAATTATATTTGAATACAAGTTTGGTTATAATAGGAGGTAAAGTTTGAAATCTAATTTTCAGTTGATGACATTTGCATAATTATATGAGAAGGGACTAATTTGCAAAGAATTACAAAAAAGTTAGGAAAAAATAGGAAAATGTGTGTCAGAGGTTGATGTAATTAACTTATATCATTCACATCCACATTTCTACTGAATGAAAATAAATAGTTTCTGCATGAAGGTTGCATAAATCTTGATAAAAACTTTGAGAATTTGCCATGTGAGCTGACAAATTGTCAGCATTGGCTTTGACAGGGAGAAGCGATGGGAGGACCATATGTGTAAAATATCCGTTTTCTGGTATGTCATCAATTCACACTGTAAATTTAAGTGTAGATCTGGACAGCATCCATGGTCCACAGAATGACACCCATTGCTCCAATGACAGTGATGAAAAACAGAGCTTTCTTACTGTCACATCACTGAGAGTTACAGCATATAACTGACCTCCCAAGAACACTTACTCTGAGCTCTCCAAGAGGGAGATATGCAGCGGTTGCATTCATACATTTAAACCTACATGATTGCATTTACGTGGTCTCACACAAAGATGCACAAACATGTGAAGAACCTTAATCCCAGATGTGAACAACTACAATATTCCACTTTGTGGTGAAATGGTGCCTTAGTGTTGCTGCAGAGTATCACAATAAGCAACAGCACCTTATCATGTTTGAGACAGAGGGATCCTGACTCACTCCACTTACTACAGCCCAGCAACCACACAATGGCAGAGTTTGCGTTTCCCTTTAAGTGGTGATTATGCAATATCCGGTGAGTCTACGTGGAAAGAAATACACTCTGTGCAGTTGATGACACAAACAGAGCCAGAATTAAATCTGACACAATAAAAGACTAAACATGCAGAGGATTTTTTTTTTTTTTTATATGAAACAAGTATTAAAAATATTTTTTAAACAGGCATTGGTTACAAATCTAACCAATGTCAACCAGAATATTAACTTGAAGTTTAGTTTGAAGTTAATATTTTTTTAAAGAAACGTTTTAAATTGAACACAACATGTGCATTGATCTCTGGACTTTATGGATACATTTAGAGAGACAAGAGCACAAAAGAGAAAAACTGGAGATAAAAACTGAGAGTAGTCTGAACTGAACAGAAACATATGTACCAACACATACATGGTTGCTATTATAGTTGTTACACTAGCTGTTATGGGTGAATAAACATGATCTGCATTCCATTGGTCAAATATGTTCCTAAATAATAGTACTGCTTATAAAATTACAAGATTGTACCAATTTATAAACGAAAATGTTGTCACTTTAATTCTGAAGGCCAGTCTTATTGTTGCTGGTAAGCCCACACAGGGCAATGGTAGGAACTAGTATTTGGTCAGGTTTAGCTATTGTTTAGCTACCGTCACTGTGTTCACTGCCATCTACTTGATTGTAAGCAATTGATTGTTGGCTTGGGATTCCTCTATAAATAACACCTGAAGGTCTCAAGTGAGGAGACCAGAATAACAGTCCGGTTCTGCTTCGCAAATGATGACACTTGTGGCTTACAATATGCCTTAAATATAGATTTTACAAGGGAAAAAAAAATAAATAAAAGCCAGTTTATTTAAAATACTAAGCCTGACCACTTCTGTCCTGTCCAGTCAATGGATGAAAGAGTATCTGAATGGTAGTTTCAGGGGGTTTGCAGAGAAACTCAAACTAAGCATCCCTCAGTTGTATCATCGTTGGCATGTAAGGATGCAGGAATGCGTGGAGAACATTAGATGAAACGATTTCTGTGGTTTATCTGTTCATCGCATACTGCTGAACGTGTCAAATGCTCTCATGTTGATCTGGAAAAATGGTTGAGTCACTCTGCCGTCTTGGTAATGTACCTTGCTGTGCAGTTGCCTAATATAGAATGATGAGTGCAAGGAATTCTGCATTTCAGCTATGCTTTCCACCGCATAAGCACGTCCACACTTTTCCTCTTCAACAAAGAGCGCTACTTTTTTCTTTTCTCTCTTTCACACTGATTGTATTCCAAATGCATTGCGAGGGCCATGTGATTAATAATGGATTGCAGCATCAACGTTTTTGTGAGCAAATACTACTCAGAGGCACGAACTGTACAAGACAAAAAACACATAAATCGAAGGAATGCAATCACTATACCAACTCAACCAAACTAATTCTACTTTTCTTGACATGACACAACAAACACACCCCATCTTTGTTTTTGTTCTATGAGCTATGGCACATATGGGGTGTGCTGAAATCCTGACTTAGCAAGCCAGAGACACAGCATGTAAACAGTATGACAAGGTCCTGCACTCCCAAAGAAGGACTTTTGTTCCAGCATGAACAGGTTCTTGGCTCACTCCCTTTGAATGACTGATTGGATTCTAGACAAAACTCTTTTTCTGGCATGGCTTGCAGGGAAAAAAGAACAATATTGGGCAGTGTCAATTTGTCAGGGTATTCCATTACGTTACAATGGTGTGGATCAGATGCAAATATGAGCTGAGTCATTTGAGTTTGCCAAACAAAGATTGCAGTTTCTTAAAGATAGTCAAATGCCGATGTGTACATCTTAGGTTTGGTCGATGTGATAGGTTATGTAAAACATGTGTAACTACCCCTGGGGCCCAAAACATCCAGGGACCTCAAAAGCCGTCATTATTGTCTCAATTTCTTGAGGAATTATGTGTCAAAATCTAATTTTAACTTTATTTTATTATTATTTTATTGTGTTTATCTGTGTTCACAATGAACACATATCTAAATAAAGCCATGTTTGAACCAGGCCATTGTTTTGACTGCTGTATGTGATCAGATGACGCAGTCATATGATTTTATATGCCGATTCAACAAACACCAATGCAAATTCCTTGTCAGTGAAAACCTACTCAGCAGTAAACCTTATTAAACCTAACTCTCTTCTGGCACTGGTGTTGCCAACCTGTTTGACAAAAACACTTGAGGAAAACACCTAAAACGCCCACAGTGTCTATTCCAAGATTTATTTCTATTGAGTCAATTACACTCGCCCACTCGACACTCACTCATCATCCTGTCACTACCCACACACGCACCCTCACCAGCCAGGACAGAATAGTTAAAACGGGTTCTTTGGTTTCATGCTTTAAACCGAAATCTGCTGTCAACACCAGACCAACCTAGGTGTCATACGTTGATGATACAGAATTTGAAGGTAATTCAGAAGAAGATGAAAATATAAAGTTTTGTGGGAAGTGAAGACAGAGCAGGGGGACAGGTGAAGAGCGGCACCTGTTGTCTTCAAACTTAATACAAAACATTTGTTTTAAATTGCACCAGAATTCAGAATTTGGCTCTTACCAGGTTATCTGGTAGCTAGCTGACAACAGTTTCCAAGAATAAGATGACTTTGCTCACTCCTCAGCTACCTGTGGGGCGACTAAATTCCATATACCTTTTTCACGAATATATTTCAACATAGTGGGAAAGGCTGGGGACACTTGAATAGAACAGAGCCATTGTTAATGTTATTACTAACATTTGTGCTTTTTCTACCTTCACCAACCAAAAACAGTTTAATGTTTTGAAAATAATACTTCATTCAGAGAATGACCATTTATATATCAATTACTCACCCCATGGAAAATTTCATTATTGAAGAAAACAAAAAATTTCTTGATGAATTGATGTAAATGGGGTTCCCTAACAATTCCACCTAAACAGTCACACACTCGTGCAGACGCGCTACTCATCCGTGTCAGTCCGCATGAGTCAGAGTCCATTAAACGTGACCCCCATTTACATCAAATCATCAAGTTGTCCATTTTACAAACAAGAAAGCGTATTTTCAAGAAAAACACAAGTTGAGAAATTGATATATTTGGATTGCACGTGGAGATTTCATATTAAGGATGGAGTTTTCGTGAACTCTCACAAATGTGTTGAATGCATTTCTTTCCTCTTTCCAATTTTTTAAACATTTTAAATATATAAATACATATAAGTACATTTTTATACAGTCTAAATTGTTTTGTGGATGAGTACATACAGGTCTTTGATTCTGAAGAGAATGAGGTGCTGTGATCAAAAGGTCATCTCTCATCATCATGTTTCATCAAACGGTCATATTTCACGATTTTTTGGTTGCTATGAGATCTTATTTTGTTATGATGAATAATATTTTCATAATAAACCGTAACCACTGTCAGAACTACAGTATAGTTCTGACAGGCAAGGCAGTCACAGAGCCAGGTGTAGCACGCTACCTGGGAAACAAGCTCCAGGGAGTTTATGATGATCAGCACATCACCAACTGACAAGTGATAAATCTAGCGAAAAGATGACAATGTTTTTTATGACATAATATATCTGATGTACTATGGGTGTCTCTCACCCAATCACCATGCTTCCAACACTGATACTGAAAGCACTGCTAGTCCGGGCAAATGTATCACAGGTGAATCCTGATTCAGCTCTTAATTTGTGTTCAATCTAATGGACAGTTTTCTATCCTCACACTTGTTGCACTTTCTCTCTGTACATAATATTTTCTATGGTCATAATCTTTTAAAGGTGGGATTTGTAAGATCTGGCCACATGCTCCAAACAAATAGAGGGCAGCATTTCATCAATACTACTAGGTTCAGTTATAAAAAATTCAAAAAAGCCAACTTCTTACTAACAGCGGGGCAAGAATACACAAAATGTAACCAACCCGCTGAAACTTTGGGTGCTGGTCAAAAAATAACACTGCTTTGTTTTTTGGTCCTTTCTGCTTTTTTAGATAGTGATAGCTTGGGGATAGACAGAATAGGCAGGATAGAGAGAAAGAGAGAGAGAGAGAGAGAGAGAGAGAGAGGATGACATGCAGAAAAGGGCTGCGACTAGTATTGAACCTATGAGCTACTGGGCCCGACTATTATAATATTCACATGCATCGTCTGTCTTTAGTTAACGTTAGCCATCTGTGTGTTTACTGTGCCACTAACTATATCCCACGGCCAGATATCCACCCCGCCGGGAGGAGAGTGGTCGGCACTTGGAGGCTCAGGGAGATGGACGCCCAGTCAGCGGCCACAGCAACTCGAATTCAGCCAGCAACAACCGCAGCGACGTCAACACTGTAACGTCTACAAATTCTGTTATCATTTTAAGTAATTTTTGGAATGTTTCAAACACACTGCCACCTTTAAAGAGTACTGGATGAGTGCCTCTCCCAAGAACATCAGGATACAGTTTCGAAGATACAATTGAATGGATATACCGGTAATATAATCTACCCATTGTGAGCTTTAGCTGTTTGTGACGTCTTTCCCATCCCGCCCTAGCATTTCATAAACTATCCGTCTCGTCACCCTTCTATGATATAACTTTGAACATTCATACTTATGGGCCATTTTACACAAAGTCAACTTGTAAATTTTGAAACTTAAACTCCTCTCTATGATAAAAGATAAAAGTCAATGTCAAGCTGTTATACCCATGTCTCTGTATATATGAGGCAGGGTATTAGGGATATTCACTGTTAACCATAAAATATTTCCCAGTGTGATAAGAGAAGAAAATGGCTAAACAATGAGAAGCTACACCTGCACATCTGTCTGATTTATATATATTTAAAAAAAAAAATTCTTACATAAGAAAGGGATCATCGCACCTCCTTGAACATCAGCTGTCACCTATTATTTGTGTCCTTAACCTGACGTTTATGGATCCATCCTGATGTTTATGGCCCATTCCCATTCACTTTGAAAGTATAGAGGAACACTGAGGGCACCCATCTGGCTTTGGTTTCTCTGCTGCTCAGAGTCCTTTGTCTAAACACTAAAGTCTGATCCCTCATGTATTGTGCATATGCACACAGGCTGTACATAAACACGCAACACAAGGTGGATGGGGGCAAATCATTTTAAATCTTCTAGAAAATGTTGTTCAAAATGTCCACATTGACTTTGAAAATTATATTATTTACAAAGAATGAGAAATAAGTGAGAAATGTCACATCCATTCAACATAGAGACTGCGTGAGAGATGGAAAGAAGGAAAATATAATAAAGTATCATCCCTCTCTGGGTAAACAGAACAGCCAAGCTATTTTTATTAGTCAGCTCAATCTCTATGGAGACTTGGGGTGGGGATGGAACCTCCTTTATCGAAACCTGGCAAGTCCTGATCAGAAACCAGTGGGGATTTCGCTGTCTGAAAGAGAGCTCCCATAATGACGGCAGACATCTCTGAGGCATGAGGTCATTAGTAGACGAAAAAATGTTCAGTTGATTTTAATTTCTTGCAGATACATTATTTGGTCATAATACAAGGTTGAAATGTATTTTGTATGTTCTTAAGACAGTTAAAATTGACCCCATTGTATGTAGTTAAATGTGCAGTATTGAACACGCTTCATATGTGTATAGTTGAGTTGATTTCCATTGCTGTAAGGCACCTGAAACTAAAGGCAGGGCCCTCCCACTTAAAACTTAAGCCTTGGAAGAACAATAATACAGCTGAGTAAAGCCAGGACCGCCTTCTATCGCTGATAGGTCTGCAGCTTCATAACCAGGCATTACAAAGTGCGCAAAAAGATCAAAACAAACATGTTTCAGCACAAAGAGACAGCAACAGCAGCAACTTATAGAACATGCGGGAATGATAGATGAGAAAGCTGTCACTTGTGGGGCCCCAGGATCACGGCCCCTCTGCATCAAGCTCAAGAGCTGTCTGACATTCAGCGCAAGCTGTCTTTCAAACTTCACCACACAGGAATTTTGGAGTCTATCCCTTCTTATGCTATAAAAAGTTATTCCACTGTGGTCCAAATGTGAAAGGAAAATGTTATGCGTTTTACAGTGCACATAAGGTGAAGTATACACTGTTGGGGTGAGCTGTGAGCGAGGAAAACTTGGGTACAGCGCTGTGCATTTTCTTGTTTGTGTTAATATGCAGGAATGTTTTTTTTTCTTCTTTTTTTTTCTGTGCCAGAGTACATTTGTATGACACACCTTAGTTACACAAATATGGATTTGCCAAAATACACACATTAATCTCGCTCTCTGAGCTTACTGTCATACAATATGAGAGCCTTAAGAAGGTGCTTTAAATAGACACCAGGAGAAAAACAGACCTAGGGGCATAGTTTACCCTCACTAAGTGCCGTCCCTCAAACACAGACTTGCCAACCATAGCGTAGCATTGACCCGGCTCCGATCAAGGTCCGATAACTAATCAGCTCTGCTCCATGAACTGTCATGCAAGCGTTTCAGTTTTTCTTAATTTTTTAGGATGTTATTTTGGATTTGGAGCTAGTCATGGTTAAACATTGTGTAATAGTAATACTCTCTAACCAGAGAGGTTGGAAGGAGATACACGTTTCCAACACGTTACTTTTCTATGTAAACCTGTGGAGCTAATATTAGCTGAGTATGTTAGCACATCATTAATTAGTGTTAGGACTTCTATACTACGCTAGCTACTACTGAATATATCCATATGCTGCTTTTGTTTTTAATGATTGTAAGAGTGAATGAAGACCCACTTTACAGGGACAGTGTTCCTTGATTTCATTGTCTTGTCCAGGTGATGTGGTGCTTCACTTTTACACTGTGATCTGTAGACTTTATCTTTTGTCTTTTACTTTTTAACCTGTTTTCACGGCTGAATCAGTTTTACATTCTGGATATATTATTCAAATGCATAGTGTAGACCCTTCGGTCTCTCTGAAACTGCTTTTTCATCTTTCAAATATTTTAATCAATAAGATAATATAAATGCAATGAGTGCAGTTCGTGACAGTGTGGGCTCCCTTAAGCAGCGGGAGGACGGACTCGGTGAAGGGTCAATTGACCCCAATATCTCAAAATGAAGTGACCAAAAAAACATAGAGAACTTTTATTATTTGATTACTATCAAAAATAATACCAGAAATGCAAAATAAACATTTTCTTTTTAAACCCATAGTTATTTTTGCTGCATCTTTTTACGTCCATAATATGCAGTAGTTCCATCTGTGTATGTTCATGACAAAATCAGTGTTAGTTTATATTGTACACTATTAAAACACAGCTGAGCCATTTGGTTGTACTCACAAGGTTTCTATTCTTAAAGACTCGTGTGTAGTACCTGGGCACATGCTCCAAACAAATCAAACCAAACAAATAACAAAAAAGTACAGTACTAAAGTAGAGAAAGAATAAGCCCAACCATGATGTTTATTTCTAAACCTAACTAAGTGGTTTTGTTACCTAAACCTAGTGCTTTGGTCTGAATTCACGTTAACCAAGTGTTTACTTCAACTATACATTGGGCTACCTAGTGCGTTAGAAACTGACGCCAATATGTCTGACAAGGCATCATTATGTGACGAGTTGGAATGAGAACATGTTGGACAGGATGGCTCAGGACCAGCTGCTCAGCATGCTCATTTCAGAAGATATCTCTGCAACAGAAGATTTAGATATCTTTGACATTACATGAACACTGTGACCTCTTCACGTTCTGTTGATGAGGTTCATTTTTGAATGCTCTTAACTAAAAAACAAATGTATTTGCTTTATAAGATTAATGCAATTTTCATGTCTGTATGTTAAAACATTAAGCTACTGCCAGCAACCTGTCAGTTGTCCAACGATAACAAAATCCACTAACTAGCACCTCTGAAGCACATACATAATAAATCGTTCACTTTCTGCCTGAGAGTTAGATGAGAGGATTATATCACTGCCACAGCTGTATAGTAAATAATCGACAGGGTGTTAGCTTAGCTTAGCACAAAGACTGGCTTGTTTTACTGGTCCAAAAAACAGCTGTTTGCCCCTGTTTCCAGTCTTTATGCTAAGCGAAGCTAACTTGCTTTACTGTACAGACACAGTGGTATTGGTCTTCTCATCTCGCGCTCTGCCATGAAGTGTATATGCATATCTCTTAAGATATCAAACTATTTATTTTAGCAAGTTATGTTTTCCCAGGGCGGTTATAGTATTGGATCTAATTCTTGGCAGGGTGCAGTGACTTCCTGGGGTCTCATCATCACCATGAGGTTGCCAAGGAACCAGCGGAGACTCTAAATGCCCCATTTGTATCAACAGTGTCAGAGTCTTCTCATCTTGGCAAAAAAAGTAAATGAGCGCGTTCACAAAATTCAAATATAAAAGACATATCTCCACTGTATACTCAATACAGTGCAATCTATCACTTTTCCTTACAACAACTGCAAAGAAATATATGTAGGCCCATCTCTGGCAGCGGCATGCCTGGAAATAAATGATTACCAGCTCTGGTTGCAGCTCCACAGGCATTCCCTCGTGTCCTATTACCTTCCCATGTCAGTAGAATGCTAATATGCTTGTACAGCTTCATCGAACATGCAGGGAATGTCGGGGACACCAGCCTGAGCATGAGTAGGGTCCCCTCTTGGAATGTTTTCCTAGGTGTCATTTTCTCATTCCTTCCACTGTCTTTGAGTGCAGGAGGTTAAGGGAGCTCAAGTACACTGGAATAGTACTGCACAGTATACATTGTGGAGCCTTTGGCCTGAATCTATTTGACCTAGAGTGTTAAAACCTTTGCTGAGCCTCAGTTATAAATAAACAAAAGGTAAACTAAGGATTGTTTGCTTTTGGCCATGTTCATTTATTTTTCTGAGATCAACTGAATTAGACTTATCTATTACAAAATGTAAACAAGTTTTTTCTTTGTAAAAGTGTTTTCAAGAATAGTATTCACCATCTATTGTAAGATAGAATGCCGACCTTTTACCCAGTACATCGGTGTCAAAACAACTGTAGAATCACGATTTGCCATATACATTTTATGATGTGTGGTTGAAAGCATCCCAAGGCCCATCACCTCTAATTTGTAGTGTTGGAAGGAAGGTTGGGATCATCAGAAGTATCATTATGCGTTTACAAGCTTCTGGCACAGTCCAATGAACCAATGACCATTAAAGATCTTGTTAGTTTCCATGGTCATGTCATGTCAAAATATGTATTCCAAATGTTTGACAGCGCTGTGAAAACAGTCCCAATGTGCAATGAGCCCAAAGATTCATACTCTTGCCTCACGGGTAAATGCAGTACATGGATTGTTTTCTTGAACTTTGAAACATCAATTGACAAAACTGTCCCACTATCCCCCAAATGTTTCTGGGTGGAACTTAGACTTTACAATGTATACTTTGTCATATTGATGTTAAGGAGAGCATTTGGTACTAAGGAGGGTCTGAAAGTTGCGTACCAAATCGAATGTAATGTTGCAAACTGTTTGGAGTGGAGCATTTCACCACTAATAAGTACAGAAGAATATAAGTAGTAAGTGCAGAAAATTATACTTTGTACTTAAACCTCAATAGTAATTTAATAGCGCAGTATACTTTCAGTTTACTCTTGATGTGTATATCTTTGTAGAATTTTGTCATATAGAGCTCTATTTTACACACGGTGCAGAGCGGTACACAGCGCAGCACAATTGTCATTGATACTTTAAGACAGATACAGTTGTCATTTTCAAGCCCAGCGCCCACATTGTGTAAATAGTACATGTACTTGTGCCCATCGGCGTGTTGGTCTTACTTAAAATTAGATGTGGTGGGCTCATTGCTATCTTGAGACAGCGAAAAGCCGTTGCACCTTTAACCAACAAACACCTGGTCTAGAGTCAATGGCCCAGTATTTTCCTGCCATTTAAAGGGTGCATCATATCGATATTAAGATGTGCTTGCATAGCATAGACTGTATAAAGTGGAATTAGTCACTGTGACGTCATTCATTGATTTGTGGACTAAGGTTTGAAAGCCTTAAGTTTGGCACTTTGGCCGTCGCTATCTTGTTTTTTGGAACCAGAAGTGACGGACAAAACAGTGGAGTTAAGTGCGACTGAACGCTGAATAAGACATTCTCATGGCACCCATGTTTAAATTAACTTTCATGAACTGAAAACACACTGTGAAAGGGTTAAAGTGAAAGACAAAAATGTGGACAACTCCAAGACTGGACGACGCTGTTGGTGCGACCTGTCAATCACAAGATAGCCAAGCCAAAAAGCATACCCTGCTTTATCATCTATTTTACACAAAATAGGACCAAAAACTACAAAATTAACATTTTTGTGTTGAAGAGGACTTCAAACTAGCACTGAGTCTATAAATTGTTGTTTATGAGGTCATAAATCAAGACCTACATACATTTGACAATCGAATCGACTGGACTTCTTTTTGCAACCAGAGAAGTCAGCATTGAAAAGAGTACAAGTTTGAGGCGCTTCCGCATTAGCTCCACTTTTCAGACCGGAAGTTGCCGCCTGCTACACAGGTGGGCTCAAAACTGAAATTTTGGGCATTAAATACTTTACATCCTGCATTATGGTGACTGTTTTAGCACCAATTTATGGTGGAAAAGTTTTTATTTATGTTAAAGAAAACATAAAATCACACACTCAGAGGCTTCCCCCACACACTTTTTTCTAACAAAATTTGTCATGATGTGTCCACAAGTGCTTCTTTAATGCCTCGATTGTGTGGAGGGTGCACTTACGCCTGCACTCAGCCTTTCCTCTCCTCATCCCTCTGTGTGTGCGAGTGTAGATGTAGGCTTCTTCAAAGTTTGTGAGCCCTTTTCCCCTAAACGGTCGTGTTTTGCGGCTGATGTCTGCACATTACACGTCGCCTCTCCAGAAGTGTCTGGCTGCAGACGTAAAGTAGCCTACGGATTCAGAAACCTCCTTCAATGGACAACGACAAATAGTTGACAGAGTGTCCTCCTAAGCAGTACAGAATATGAAACTCATCAACACATAACAGTTCTAGGGCTATAAGGAAGCTTTGGAAGCGTTGTGGTGTCATTCATAACGTTGACATTGAAATTCTAAATCAACATTCCAATTTAGTACAGATTTTGTATTTTTTTTGTTAATGTCTATTAATTGATTTTAGATCTGGTATTTCTGCATAGTTGCAGATAAAGATCAGGCTACACTTATACTATTAGTATATTTTACTATTTGTAGAATTAGTTTCCTGTTGAGGCTGAGTAGTTTTTCACTCATGTGATCTTAACATTTCCAATATTATCACTAGGAGTACACAACCTAAACAAGAACATACTGAAACAGTTAATTAGTAAGTAACATAACGACAGGATGCTTTTTGTCATTATTCGGACTTGTTTTGAATTAGTTGTGACATTTTACAGTGAACTAGTGCACTTAATGCATATTTTGATGTATTCTCCTAAACTAAATGTTGTGCCAATTAAAAGTCAATGAGTATTTAACTAATACATTTTGGTGAATATTCTAATTATACTATTTTATTAACAAGTTGAAACTTTTTCCCGTGATTCGCCACCTTAACGTGGTGGAGGAGTTTGAGTGGCCCAGTGATCCTGGGAGCTATGTTGTCCGGGGCATCAGCCCCTGGTAGAGTCTCCCAAGGCAAACAGGTCTCAGGGGAGAACCCAGACTACGAGGGGTTCAAAAAACCCAGATGAACAGCAGCCCACGGTCTTCAGACACCTCGCCCGGACGAGGGAAACCGGGGCACCCACCCAGAGCCAGACCCAGGAGGGGAGCTCGCCGGCGAGCATCTGGTGGCCGGGCCTTCGTCTATGGGGCCCAGTCGGGCTCAGCCTGAATAAACAGCATGGAGCAGCCACTCTGTGGACCCACCACCCGCAGGGATAAGCATCGTGGTCGGGTGCTATGTAGACCGAGCTCCGGGCCAGGCAGGGGGCTGGGCGAGCCGATCACCGGCAGCATAGACTAGCTCTAGGGACGTGGAATGTCACGTCGCTAGCGGGGAAAGAGCCAGAGCTGGTGCAGGAAGTGGAGCGGTACCAGCTAGATATAGTTGGCCTCACCTCCACGCACAGCACTGGCTCTGGAACCAAGCTCCTGGAGAAGGGTTGGACTTTGTCCTTTTCTGGAGTTGCCCAGGGTGAGAGGCAACCAGGCGGGAGTGGGGATACTCACGCTATTTGACTTCTGTGCTAGCCACGGTTTGTCCATAACGAACACCATGTTCGAACATAAGGTGGCTCATAAGTGTACCTGGTACCAGAAAACCTTAGGCCGGATGACTTTGTAATCGTATCATCTGATCTACGGCCTTATGTCTTGGACACTCAGGCGAAGAGAGGAGCAGAGCTGTCAACTGATCACCACCTCGTGGTGAGTTGGATCAGATGACGGGGGAGCCGGCTGGAAAGACCTGGCAAGCCCAAATGTGTAGTGAGGGTGAACTGGGAACATCTGGCGGAGGATCCTATCCGGGAGGTCTTAAACTCCCACCCCCGGAAGAATTTCTCACACATCCCGAGGGATCTATTGTGGACGCGGGCACTAGAGGCTGCGGTCGGAAGGTCATCGGTGCCTATCGTGGCGACAACCCAAGAACCTTGTGGTGGACACCGGGGCTGAGGGAAGCCATCAAACTGAAGGAGGCCTTTCGGCCCTGGTTGGTTCAGGGGTCTCCTGAAGCAGCTGAGGTACCGGCAGGCCAGAAGAGCTGCAGCTGCGGTGGTCGCAGATGCTAAAACTCGGGCATGGAAGGAGTTCGGGGAGGCCATGGAGAAGGACTTTCGGTTGGCCTCAAGGAGATTCTGGCAAACCATCCGACGGTTCAGGAAGGGAAAGCAGAGCCTACCCCAGGCTGTTCTCAGCGGTGGAAAGAGCACTTTGAGGAACTCCTAAACCCAGCCAACATGTCCTCTGGAGAGGAGGCAGCACCTGAATACTTGGGGGTGGGGGTCGGGGGGCCTCTGCCCTATCTCTGGCAGAGGCCGCTAAGGTAGTCAAAAAGCTCCTTGGTGGCAAGGCGCCGGGGGTGGATGAGATCCGCTCTGAGATGCTGAAGGCGCTGGACATTGTGTGCTCGAATTATCGGGGTATCACACTAATCAGCCTCCCAGGGAAAGCTTATGCCAGGGTGCTGGAAAGGAGGCTCCGACCGAATGTCGAACCTCAGATTCAAGAGGAGCAGTGCGGATTCCGTCCTGGTCGTGGAACAGTGGAGTCTGGAGGAGTCCTGGTAGTTTGCCCAACCAGTCTACATGTGTTTTGTGGACTTGGAGAAGGCTTTTGACCGGGTCCCTCTGGGTTTTTTGTGGGGGGTGCTGCAGGAGTATGGGGCGCCGGACTTTCATGGACAGGATATCTGTCGCAGCCAGGGGGTGGTGAACGTCGGGTTCGGGGGTCTCAGGATCGCCTCTCCGCTGTTCGCAGACGGTGTGGTCCTGTTGGCCTCTTCGGAACATAACCTCCAGCATTCACTGGGGCGATTTGCAGCCGAGTGTGAAGCGGCAGGAATGAGAGTAAGCACCTCCAAATCTGAGGCCATGGTGCTCTGCTGGAAACCGGTGGATTGCTCCCTCCAGGTGGGGACGGAGTGCCTACCTCAAGCGAAGGAGTTCAAATACCTCGGAGTTTTGTTCACGAGTGAGGGTAAGATGGAACGGGATATCAACCGGCGGATCGTTGCGGCTGCAGCAGTAAAACAGGCGCTGCACTGGACCGTCTTGGTGAAGAGGGAGCTGAGCCGGAAGAAAAAGCTCTCAATTTACCGGGCGGTCTACGTTCCGACCCTCACATATGGTCACGAACTCTGGGTCATGACCGAAAGAACGAGGTCTCGGATACAAGCGGCCGAAATGAGTTTTCTACGTAGGGTGGTCGGGCTCAGCCTTAGAGATAGGGTAAGGAGCTCGGACATCAGGACGGAACTTGGAGTTGAGGCGCTACTCCTTCGTATCGAAAGGAGTCAGCTGAGGTGGTTCGGGCATCTAATCAGGATGCTTTCTGGGCGCCTCCCACTGGAGGTTTTCCAGGCACGCCCAACTGGTAGGAGACCCCGGGGAAGACCCAGAACACGCTGGAGGGATGAAATCTCCCAGCTGGCCTGGGAACACCTCAGGATCCCCCAGAACGAGCTGGAAAATGTTGCCACTGCGACCCGACCCCATATAAGCGGATGAAAATGGATGAATGGAGTTGAAACTAGGTTTAAGTTAAGGTTTTTTGTAATAAGATTGCTTTCCAAGAGACAAGACACAAAACTGTCTTTTTATTTGGAAAAAACACAGAAAAAAAAACATAGTGTGTGTTTTTCCTGGCCTTTTGGAAACAGACAGTGCAGAACACATTTACCACAATTACTTCACAAACTGCAGCTGATAAAATCTTTCAGTGATGGTTTTAATGTCAGCCAGGGAAACTGAAGACTGCCAACTAAAAATGAAAAGCTGAATGTTTATTATTCCCTGTATTTTCATTCCTCGTACAGTTTTATTCTCATCTCCAAGGCCATTTGTATCTGCTGAAACCATCAATGGTATCAAGTATTCTGATGATAGCCTTGGAGACCCAAAACCTTGGTTTGCACAAGAACAAATTAACATAATAATCCTTAGAGGAGTTGAGTTCAAAATATGAAAATACTTCATGACACAGTAAAAATAAGTTTGATTCAAATTTATATTTCTTATTTATCGCCGGCTCATCATAACAGAAATTAAATGCAATATTTATCAGCATCCAGAGTGTTTGTTTAAAATGTACTGTAGCATAATTGCATGCAGCAATATTTTATGGCATTTCTCTTTCTACAAAGTATAATTCATCTATCTAGTGCCAGACAGAGTTTATATCTGGGAAGTGACTGACCTCCACTATCCACTATTGTCTTAGAAAAACTGCTGACCACACGAGTTGGCATTACTCAACATGACAGTAAACATAGACATTGTTCTTTGTCCTGTAACAACATAATTAAAGCAAAGCCACTTTTTCAGTCTCTTGAAAGTAGGTCCATTTTAGGTCAATTTAAGTGTAAACAAGGAAAGTTCATGCTAGGGGATTTTCCAAACTGTTCTGTTCCTTTCATTACTATCTAAGGGCGTAATTTCCACTGGGGATAGGCGGGGGGCATATCACTCACTTTTAATATTTCTAGTTGATTTTAATCTTTCTGAACATTGTTCTCCTACTGTCCTGCCACAATAGTCCAGAGGAGAGATGTTATAAACTGGGCTTATTTGCCCTGGGTTTAGCCTCATAGGCCACAAATACCTAACTCATGAGCGAAGATTACTGTGACTGTACGCAGCATGACAGATACACCTGCAGATACTATTCAGGGAGCCCTCTTCTACTACTACTACTACTATCCTAATATCCTGATTTACAGTTAATACCATACTATCACGCGGCAATGAAATGTGTCCCTGTCTAGATGTCTATCCTTTCGATTTTCTCAACAACCGTTCATTCGATCAACTTCACACTTTGGCAGGTGAATTGCTTAGAACCCAAGGGAGTGCAGTTTCAAGTGCGAGCTCTTTAGATACAGGACATAATTATTCAAACAGTATTGAGGCAGGACCCTATTAACTGTTACACCTACGAATGGGCCACGCTGGGTACCACTTGTTCTCCGTCACTCGCTACAGTATTAACTTTTTGACTGCCGAATGTCGCAAAGATAAATCAGTGAGACACATTTCCCTTTGTAGTAAATACAACCAAACGTACACTCTGGCTCTATGTATTGCGTGACAAATACCATACTAGATCATTTAAGTATTGGCAACTTAATTTATAATTATTCACAATGAGTAATAGGACAATAATGACAATACTAGTGACCAGGCTATATTTGTATTAGCCAGCATTATTGTAGGAGGGTGTTGAGAATATAGCACGAAGTGAAGAACTATGGATTATTTATGCAAAAACGCTTCTGTGCACAGAAACCGTTGACGACTTTCATAATATGCACATGTCTTCTTGTCATGGAATTTTGATATTTGAAATTGCCTTTTCAAATTCACATCAATCAGTAAATTAGCTTTTTTTTACGACTTCAAAAACTAGGATTTTGTACAACAATACAATTGGAAATATATACATTTGTAAGTGGTTCATATTGTCAAGTTTAAAATTGCAAACAACAGCCGGTTCACGAGGCAATTGTTTTTAAAGAGAAGATGTGGGTACACTTTCAGTCCCCAAGATTACCCATGAAAAGTAATACTGTAATTCTATTTTGTGTTGTTGTGATATCAATGTCCACAACCCAGTGCGGATTTATAAAGCTTGTCACATCTAATTGTAAAAAGCTAATAATTGTAGAAATCTACAGTGATGCACAATATATATATTGCTGTTTATATAAAAAAGAAAACAATATTTTTTTCTTCAATAAACACCACATTTTTCTTTTATTTCTTGATTGTGTCCAAAGCCATCTGGGCACGCCATTTGTTTTGTGGCCTGTAAAGGAGAACCTTAATGGCTGCAATTTTAATATAAACAACTCAAATATCTAGTGCAGTGCCAAGAGAGAAACCACAACATCTGGAAACTGTAATCAAAACAAACACATGAACAATGTCAGTAAATGCTTACATACTGACTGCCAGGTTACATTTATTTATTTACTTTATATGTCAATTACTACAAATAATTACAAAAGTTCATCATGCTATATGTTACTTTAAACAAAATGTATCAACTGGTATGCCAAAGGAAGATGCAGAAATAGATACTTGTACTTATATGACCTCTCCTTCAGTGACCACGGCATTATTGTTAAAGCACTCGTCAGCTGTATTTTAGCAAGACCATGTCCTTGGGGCAGAATGGAGTTGGATTAAGTGTGAGGGGGGTTTGGAAAGGAAAGTCTCGTGGACTGTGGCGACTGAGCCAGAAACCATTAGATTTTTCATCCAGGCAGGCATCTTGCCAAACCTGTCAAACCTGCACATTTGGGGAAAGACAGTAACCCCTGTCCACCAGGCTATCAGCAGATCTTGAAAAGTCTTAAAAGGCATTGAATTCAGTTCCCTGAAGCTTAAATTTAATTTACATAGGTCTTGAATATTTTCTCTGGCCTGCTGGAGTAACATTAGTTATAACTTTTTTCTTCTTTTTTTAAAAATGTGGTTGCGGGCTGTCGGGAGACGTTATACATCTATAAACTACAAGTGAGACTGGTGCAAGAGTGGATCCAGCATGCAGGAGGCTGTTCATTCCCTTTTCATGGAGTTTCAGTCAGCACCATCAAATCTGGGGCAAACACTGAGCTAGGAAGCTCGTTGACTCATAATGGGCAAGCGTCAATTTTAACATAACTTGAAATCTATTCAATATTTTTCAATCAGTAAATCCATCAGTCTATTTTCTGCCACGGGTCTGGGTCCAGGTCTCATTCATTGATTTATTATGTGACCAGCAAGTATTATTCCACACAGCTCATGTTATACAAATGTCAATAAATTAATTTGATCTTTTGTATTTGACTATTTCTAAATCAAAACTTTTTGGAACTGCATAAATGGGTATGACTGGAAAGCTTAGACTCTTTTTCATTCAGCCCAATTGCATTCATCTGTAATGATCTTAGTCCACGTAGTAGCCATTTAATTGTAGTGAGATAATTTTTACCATTTGTTACGCATTTTTGATGCTAAATTGAAAAAAAAAAATACCACTCGAGAATTGATACAAATTATGAAAATCCCTCCAGAATACCACATTAAGATGCCAAGACCTAAAGGAAAAAGCCATGCTGTGACTTGATATACATTTATTTAATTTTTGCTCAGGAAGCTCCTTCTTGTCAATACACCTACAAAAAAACATATACCCTCTTAAAGCCCTCGGTATCTAGTTTGTGTTTGTAGTTTCATGAAGTTGTGATTATCAAAAATCACAACAGGTCATTTTATACAGTGCAAACCAAAAATTGCTGCAATAACTTATGAGCATGGGAATGGCCATCATATATTTCCATGATAATCTTCTAAGCCCTTATACACTTAAGTATTACTGATTTATGACTAGGACTACTTAATCTTTAGGTTCCCAGCTTCCAGATGATGTCCACCAGTTCTGTGTAATAAACCGTTGACCTGTTTTCTCCTTCGAAAAATCCCATGCCAAGTAGGTGTCAAAGGCACCAATCTGCCACTGGAATTGGGTTGCAGAGGTTTTACCAGCCAGTGTCTGCATATATACTACAGCACGCTGGACATTATGTGGGACAAGAGATAGAAAGCCAACCACAATAATATCGAAGTGCTGGGGCGAGAGCCTTAAAATGGTCAGTCTTGATATTGGTGAATCAAGTCGTTCACTGTCATGTGATTAAATTGCTAGTACTGAAAATCCAACAGGTAATCAACACCTGGTCTGCAACTCTATGTAGCGCTCAACCACATCCAGCATGACATCATCGGCCCTGTATAAAACCATGGTGCCCACTGCTTGCACACAAACTCAACAAAGCTGATAATATCAGACAAAGTAAACAAGTGGCTGCTGAAAAAAGTCAAGCATGGAGTAAGCCAGATATTTTCTTTCTCAGGAGTTAGCAGACCAGACATTAGCGATTATTGTGATTACATTTGACAGGTAATGAGAAAGAGGGCTCGTGGGATGCCCATGTTACTTCATCTCCTAGAGGTTTAGTTCGAAAACCCACTTGGTCAGGTTTAGGGTTTAGTGTTAAAGGTATCATTTGCAACAATTCCCATTCCATCATTCCCAGGTTAAACACTACAGCTTTGTCACACTCCTTGGTGTACAGAGGCTCACAGACTCCACATGCCTGACGCAGGCACAGAGAGAGCAGACAGGCCACAGCGGTATGAGGTGTGCCTTTTGCTGCATTCATTCAAAATCCGGCATCCAGCAATCAGAAAATATCCTTTTGTTCTTCTCATTCACGACTCTGTTCTCACTCACGGCGGTCCCTCTCTTCATTCACTGTCTTGCTCGCTTGACCAATGCAGTGTTCATTCACCCTCTCGCCCGAGAAGAGGGTTAATTTAGGTAAGAGGGAAGTTTTTGATTTCTGTGTTTACAAACAGCAACAGACAATGTGACTCCATATTACCCCTTTAAAAAAAGTACTTTGTTAAGGTTAAGGAACGATCATGGTCATTGGTTGGAAACAGGAAAATAACAGCGGTTTCCATTGTGAAAGTCCGATATTTTGTTGAACCCAGCATCCATCCCAACCACTTCACTCCATGGATTTAGTCAGAAGAGAGTTTGTAGAGCGACAGTCTTAGTTGCTCCTGCCATAATTACTATAAGGCCTATTTATTGTCTGTGAACATGAACATTTGACCTACAAACTTAAGGTTGACATTAAGTCACTTGATTTGGTGGGTACTGAATGAGAATCCATTTAATAATGAAATAATGAAATAACAATGACTGATGGAACACACATAGACAATGAGGGAGTAACCAACCACACCTGTGCTTCAGGGTTACTAAAAAAAGCATGTCAAAAGGGATGGGTGAACTTGAATATGTTTTGGAAATAAATCTTTTACTTCTCAGCCAGGCAAAGTAATCATTTTTTACTTAATAACAATTTTTCTTAACACAGTTGTGCATAAAAAGACCAAACCCTTAGTGTTATCGTCTTGGAGGTTCATAGATGGCAAAATACCACAAATATGATGCTCAGGGGAGAGGATGTTGTTGTGTAATGCATGTTAGATTATTTACATTATAGTAAGAGTATGTAAATATGTGGGAATTATTATAAGTTTTCTCGCCGTTTCTGGGTCCAGCAGCACCTCACAACCTGGAGTTTCTACTCTGTTGCTAAGCCAAAATACCACCTTGACAACAGATCAACAGCGAGAGAGAGAGAGCGAGAGCGAGAACGAGAGCGAGAGCGAGCGAGAGAGAGAGAGAGAGAGAGAGAGAGAGAGAGAGAGAGAGCGAGAGAGAGAGTGCATGGAGCAACTAAATGAGTGCCAACTAATCCTCAGCTGAAGCTAAGCTTGATCTGCTTTAATGTTACCACCTCTTCATATTGCTATTGCTACCTTCCTTCCACTGTGAATTTCCCTCCCACACACTTACCTCCCTTCCTTCCTTCCTTCCTTCCTCCCTTTCCCTCCCAATTAGACGTATTTACTTCCCAAATCCTAATCTCTAAAACATCGTCAGAGGCTTTAGCCCTGGCTCCTTGATGCAGCTCTGCAGCTCTGCACCTCCCAGCCCCTCTCTATCTCCTCTGCTTCACTCTGTCTTTTGTTCTGCCTGATGAGGTCATGTTCGAACCATTCCTCTTTGGGACTTCGTGTGATACAAGCCCAAACAGAGGGGAGCCAAACCTCTGTTCACACATGAGATCAAGATAGTCGGGGGCATGTTTCCACAGATTGCCCCTGGGACTATGTCTGCGTAGGTGTGTCTGCGTGTGTGAGAGTCAGAGATACACTCACGAGACCTGATCATTAGCTTGTTATTATAATGACGCTAATGATAATGGAGATGTAATAACTCTTTCATTAGACACTCTTTTGAAAACTCAATTGTGTCATGAGAAAGGAATCCTAAACATACTGTAAGGGCCTTAATTAAAGAAATGCTGCACATTATGTGGGATTCCATTTCGGGGATCCAGAACAACACGAAGTACAGCTCCATAAATTGCTGCTTATTAATTTGTGTGTGTTGATTGTAAACAATGTCACAATGTTGCGAGATGTTGCAAATTCTTAAGTCACTGAGGTTCGTGAAGTGGGTTGTTTGCCCGAGTTGTTTCAGGCATTTCTGGTTGCAGTCACACAACTCTCTAGGGGTTAAACTTCAGGGGTTGATTACAACTCCCAAAGTGCATTTTACAACACAACTCTCAGGCTCTGTCTCATGCTCTCGCCAAAATGAATCTCTCGTCAAATAAGGTGAAGGCATAAAGTCACACCTTGATGAACTCGAAAGGCACTCGGAGGGCACAGAGCTCCGCTGAGGCCGTTTCCATAATTGAAAAATAATGCGTGTAACCGGATCCGCTCCAACATCTGATGGGGTCTTCCTTGGCCCATGCAACACCCTTCCACCAATTTTCATGAAAATCTGGCCAAATCAAAAAGGGTGTACTGCCTCGTGGTCATAAAGGGTTTCTATATGCTGATACAGAATTGTCTCTGGTGTTGACATTTTTCATACAACCCCTGTCATAAACTCAAACAATTGCACAGAGAATTCAAACTCTCCTTTTTCCACAAAAAGCAATTGCAGTTGGGATAATTAATAATAGTAGTAGATAAAGGTGCAACAACAGCAGACTGTTTCAATTGCCCAGGCTGTTGTCATTCACTGCTTATACTTATTCCTAAAACACTGTAATATGCAAAATGAGTCCTGTGTCCAGCCAAAAGTCATCGTTGTCTCATTTTACCTTACTTCTGTTACGTTACTCACATGCTTAACCAACTAGGCTACATATATCACATAAAACAAACAGAGTCATTTTACGTAATAAACGTATGTTATCTTATGTTGCTGGATATTCTGAGAAACATACAAACCATTGTATAAGGATACACCAGCTCACTGAGGATATGAGCCACACTCAGAGCTTTCACAAGCTTCCTTTCGGTCATGGTAGTTAGGCGTGTGTCATTGTGGCTCTCTTCCTGTGTTGCCAGTAACAGCGATATCACATCAGCTCCCAGAGCTTTAGAGGGTCAGCAGGTCGACTGGCTTGGGTTAGAAAATCTGCTTGAAACAAGAAACAAAGCTGTGGATTATTTTGTTTTCAATCCTATAAAGAAACATTGACTCCCAGAAAAAAGCTGCAACTAATTATTTGCAAAATCATCCAATGAATAGTTCTTTGTTCAAAGACTCGAGCTTTAGAGAATTGTTTTTTTTATTTTTGCTACTCAGGGGATTTTTACATACTAAATATGTTTACTGTCAAGCATATTCATCCTGGAATATGACATTTGTTGCTCTGTCACGTCACTCAACCATCAAACAGATCTGTAACAGGACATGAATCCATCCCATCCGAGCTACAATAGAACTAATGAGAGAAAATGAGCTCCAGTCTGGGATTGAAGAGTTTCTGATGTTGACGTGTCATGACGTGCTGTGTTTCGTGTGTCAGTTTCCTTAATCCCAGCCCAGGATCTGCTACAATGAACTCCAGCCTCCAGAGCCTGCTCACGCTGATGGACTTCATCAGCTGCCAGGAGGGGGTGTGGAGTTCAGTGCCCGGGGCTGAGCTGGTCAGGTACAGCAGCCAAATTCACATACACTAACACACACGCAGACTTTGTGCTGAAATAACAGCAATAACATTTTTTTTTCCTCCACCCCTCTGCGGGAGATTCAGAAACTATGTGTTGTGTCACCGTTCCGTCGATGCCCACCACAGACTCCAGGCCTCCTCTTTTAGTAAAGAGGGCCCTCTTGGTCCAGGCTCCTAAGTTTCAGGATCATCACCCTGAGAATGAAGCGGCTGCTTTGATGGTTCTTGTTATTTTCACCTCCTGCTGATAGTTTCTCATCTGTGCATCAAATCCTCGGATCAGGAGTTTGTCTCCGCCGCTGCAGGAAGTCATTGCCAGCGGGGGATGAAGCTACAGATGGCTCGTGGAAAACCACCAGGTGTTAAAGATGCAGAACAACAGGACCAAGGGGTGAAACCACACAGAAAAATGCATTAAACACAGCAGGAGAAAAACCCCAAGGCTGGCCACAGTGTCAGTCTCTCTTTAAAAACCTACATACAGGCCAACAGCAAAAGCCCCCTGTCCCACTACTCCAATACTTTAAACTCTGGTTACACAATGCATAAATACTGTTAACAAGATCTACATTTATATCTTTAGTCTCCTAATATTAAATTAAGATGCCACAGAGAATTGGAAAAGCTGAATATTCCTGATAGCTAGTAAAATGCTATAAGAGTGTGATGACATAGTACAATGGTGGGACGGGGGGGTCAAAGAAACACAGGAAACAACAAGGAGACCGGTGTTCGAGACCTGTGCTCATGGCCCAAGTTACATTAGTCATGTTTGTGCTTTCCGTACCTATGTTACGTTGTCCTTATTTTAAGCCCAACCATGGTTTATTTTAAGTCCAACCATCACCTCAGTCACCCACTTCACTCTCACCTCCTGTCTCACTGATATAAAATCATGGATGCAACAGAACTTTCTCAAACTTACCTGCGATAAATCTGAAATACTCATCATCGGCCCTAACTCCCTCACCCGCTCAGCCCAGACCTTCTCTCTCAACATTGATGGCTCCATCGTCACCCCCTCCACCCAGGTCCGCAACCTCGGCATCATCCTCGACCCCACCCTTTCTTTCCTACCCCACGCCAACCACATCACCAAAACTGCCATCTTTCACCTCAGGAACATTGCACGCCTCCGGTCCTCCCTGTCCCCTGCCACCACCGAAATTCTCATCCATGCCCTCATAACCTCCAGACTTGACTACTGCAACAGCATCCTCTATGGCTCTCCCAACAAAATCATCAATAAACTCCAATATGTTCAGAACTCTGCCGCTCGACTACTCACCTCCACTCGCCGCTTTGAACACATCACCCCGGTCCTACGCAACCTATACTGGCTCCTGGTCAAATACAGGATAGACTTTAAAATGTTACTCACCACCTACAAAGCCCTAAACAACCTGGCCCCTCCATACATTTCAGACCTCCTCCCCCTCCACGCCCCAACCCGTTGCCTCAGGTCCGCCGGTGCAATCACTCTGAAGACCATCGGGACCAAGAGCCGGACCTCGGGTGACAGGGCCTTCTCAGCTGCTGCACCCCCCCTATGGAACGCCTTCCCCATCCACATCCGTCAGGCTCCCACCCTATCATCATTCAAGATAGCCCTCAAAACCCACCTCTTCAAACTGGCCTTCTCCTGCTAACCCCTGCTCCCTACCCTCCACTACATGACTCTTTCCGCACAGCTTCTTGTTCTGTTTGTTTGTTTTGTTTGCTCCTTTGTCTTTCTATTTTTGCTTTTTTTTTATATATATATTTGTCTCTGCCCTATGTAAAGCGTCTTTGTGTACTCAGAAAAGCGCTATATAAAATTTAAGTATTATTATTGTGAGCTTAGTTTGATGCGCAGGGCTATCCAGTACATTAGAAATTGACGCTAAGGGGTCTGACCATGGATCAATTATGTGACGAGTTGGGAGCTTCAGTATGTGATGTGTTGGGATGAGAACATGTTGGACATTATCAACAGAATGTGAAGAGGTTAGTATTGATGTTATGTCAAAGACATCTATGGATTCTGTTGCAGAGATATCGACTGAAATGAGCACGCTAACTAGCGAGCCCCGTCCCGTCCTCTCTTGTAATACCAGTTGTAGCTCAAGTGGCGACAGTGTGTCACTAAAGAGTCCAGTCAGCCCTCAGTCCAAAATGAGAGGAGAAGTAGAGATTGTCACGTTGAAGGTACAGGGTTGTTCTGCCACTTTGGAATAGATCCCGGAGTGGAAAAGATCCAAAGTGGTAGAAACGGGAAAACAACGTCACCACTTTGCCGAGAGGAGGATGGCGACAACGCCGGGAGACAGCGCGGTCAGTTAGCGGTCAGCCGGAGAAACTAGCATTCAGCTAGCTCAAGCCCAACAAAAAGGTTGATGATCCGGCGGGGGGTCATGGCAGTCCCCTGGGATCAGAACCAAGTGAGAAGTAGGGTCATTTTCTCATAGACTTCCATACAATCAGACTTCTTTTTGCAACCAGAGGGGTTGCCCCATGATGGCCAGTAGAGAGAATGTAAGTTTAAGGCAATTTCGCATTGGCTTCACTTTTTAGAACCAGAGGTTGCCGCCTTCTTGAACTGTTCTTTTTTTTATAACCAATGACTGTACATTTTGAATGTATGACCCCCATTAGGGGTTATTATTTCTTTGGAGGATTTGGCCATGTGACTTTTCACATTTACCTCATACTCTTTAATGCTGCCAGTTCACTTTTCAATGAGACGAAATAGCCAGTCTTGGCCTGCATTAACACCAAATCAGGCATTACGGCGAAAACGGCAGTCCTCCCATTTATGTGAATGTGGGTTTAGGCTGTGGCCGTGGAAACCACAGGGGATGCCAAAAAAAAAAAAGAAGAGCAGCAGCCTGCGATGAACAGTTGAAACAGAATAAACTTTCGGAGAAACGCTACCCGACATCAGGCTGCAGTGGACTATCATATGACCTGCGATCCAGAGCTGTACAACCCAACCATGAGGCAGTACAAAGATGTTAATCGTCGTGCAATCACTTGTCGTTAAAGCTGCCATTTAATTCACACTCCCACACTGCCGCACAACCTTGCGCTAATCGCCGCAATGCCTGATTTGGTGTGAATGAAGCCATAGACTTGTAACTTGTCCATCTATCCCAGCACACACCTATTAAAACAGACTGCTCCCTTTTGTTGTTCCTTTGTCATCCACGCCCACGTCCCACAAGGCCACTCACTGGGACTCATAAACACTTGGTAACACATGTAGCTCTTGAATGAAGTGCAAAGTTGCTGCCTCTAAGTAATAGATGTTTTTTTTGGTTCTCTGTGGCTGCCTATAACATTTTGTCAAGTCTTTACTGTGGTTTATTTGCTGTTTTTTTTCCTACAGCTGCAGGAATGAGGAGAAGGAGTGTGTTGTCTTTACATTTGGCCTGTCTCCGAGATGACTGCATGGATTGTTCTGATAGTGTGTAATATTACTTAGAATATCTAATTGAATGTATTTGCTATGTTGACATTCCTAGCAAGTTGTAGCATGTATTGAAGCTGTAAAATAATATGTAGGCGTACAATTTTTTTTTATCCATTTCTGAGCTGCTTATCCCCGTTAAGGTTGCGATGGTAACAGGGTGACAGGGAAACAGTCAATATTTATGTATATGCTACTCAAAACCCGTGATTGATGGAGTAATGTCTGCAGCACCGACTTCTGATTTATATTATTTTACATGTCTAACCATGGAAACTGGGGTTTTGTATATTAGCCTCAGCACGTGCTGCTGGTTTTGTTTTGGTTTCCACTCTGATGAAACACATCTCAACAGCTGAAGGTCTCTGCTGCAGAAAGAACGAAGAGCTGAGGTTGAGTGAGTATAGTGCTTAACAGAAATGAGACACTAGAATCCCTCCAACCTTTATTCACCTTGAGCTGAAGATTTTGACGGATAAAAAAAGTTAAGCAGGCTCTGTGCTGTCTGCACGCTGACACCATCTCCTATTAAGCTAGAGGCTTTTGTCACGCGGCCCCTGCTTGTTCTGGTTTATTTTTTGGAACCAACATTGGAGTCTTGGAAGCTGCGGAGATTAAAGATGCATGCCCCTGCCTGTCTCGTGTAAGAGCAAAAACATGTTAGCAGTGCAACTTCATTTCACTTTAGGCAATCACCATTTTCATATCACTGACACTTTACACATTAATGAGATGTTGGAAGCGATTGGGAGATGTGGATGAGTGCTTGGGTGTTACATCTCCCCTTAAAGCCACGATGCAGTGCTTTATGGAGAATTGAGATAGTGCCTGTCACGTCATTCTCAAAGTCACCTTGATGGCGGGTTGTTCAGCAAGTGTGCATGGGTCAACGGATGTCCAGACTCATCTCTGCTCACACTGACAACGACTCTCCAAGACTTAACTGGGACTTCACTGAGTTCTGACATTGTATCGCATGAATGCCCAGGCTTGAAATGAGATACAGTAATTGTGAAATGGTATCTTTGCCACCAAATGTTTATTGATTGTTCAGATGAGGTACATTTTAAATAGACAGACATAAACTCATTTTTGATTAAGCTACTTAATCATGAAATAAGGCTAAGACCACCAGAACACGTCATATACAGTACAGGAAGAGACATAGAGAGTTAAACACATTCAGACTCATCACCCCATGAATCTTGGATTAGGATAGCTCTCCGATCTCTGAGATCTGAACAAGCTCCCGAGTGGCACTCCAGCCAGATGTTGAATATATTTAAATTCATCTGCCTCTCCATACGTAATATTTAGTCCTCTCAACAGTAACTACTTCAGCAGGCAGTCTGTGAAAGTAAACACTTGCAGGGTCTTTCCCCCATGAAAACGGCAGCTAAAGAGACACTGTAACTAGAATAAAGTTAGCCATTGTCTTATTAAAGGCTCTCAATACAGAATTCAGAACATAAAGATTGTCACACGGCTCTCAACATGGCGACAGCTAAGCCGGTGGCCATCAGCTAACGGTGCTTACAGCTAAAACAGTGGCAACATGCTTTAGCAGTGTTTATCTGAGGGGAAACTTGAGGGGGGGTACTATGCTTCCACAACGACTCCGTGGGTCAGGACGGCATCATCCACTGTAACCACTGTACGAGCACAGTGCAGAGCAGTGGTGATTAGCTAGTCACACATAGGACTCAGGACTTGTTTGCAGCTATAGTAAGGCTCTGAATGCCGTATGGAGAGCCTTTAAAACAATAGGAAAAAGTGGCTCTGGCGATTTCAACACATATGATCAAGCAGTCTGATCTCACAGAATACCTCTTAACAGAGCATTATGTGGTGGTGGTACACGTAATGTGTTACAATTACGTGCCACACCACAGAAACAATGCAAAAGGAAAGTCACTTAGAATCCTTTGTCGTTGTGGACAGACAAATAAAACACATCCCAAAGTGTTGTTGAGTTATTAGGTTTAAATATTGTACTTATTTTGAGTCTATTTATTGTTGTAACAACACACTGGTAAACCTAACATTAGTTATGTTGCCTAAATCTAATGTTTCGGTGGTGGTAGCACATCATTCTACACATTCTTCAATGTGTTGTTGAATGGAGCTGTTGTAGAATGTATCTGATGCCTGATCAGTGCAACTAGTGAATGATCTGTGTGGGTATAGGGAAGCATTAATCCGTATGCATAATTTGAGAGCTTGTGAAGACGATAAAACTTTTGCAGTGTTTTTGTAGTTGGTATATACATTTAATTCACATTTGTGTTATTGTTGTAACTGAACAGCTTCAATGCAGAAGAAATTCGTATTCCGGCGTTTATCAATCATCTTTTTCTGGGAGTTACCAAACCGCTTCATGTGCATTACAACCACCACTTGGACTAGAGTAGGGCCGATTATGATTTGTATGTGGCCCAGAAAAAAAAGAGGGATTGCAGTCTAACCAACTGAGACGCACATATGTGGTGTCTTAAATCTCATCTGGATTCTGCATACGAGGCACTTGAAATGACAAATGTATAAGGGGCCGGTGAGACCAAGCTGAAAAAAGTTGAGGTGAAATATTGTTTTAGAATATTACATCAAAGGGTGCTACACAAAAACTACATTTAGACATGAGGATCGAGCTATGCGTTTAATAGGACTAAGGAAGAAACTTAAGCTTGGTATTCTAAAGCAGGGGAGGGTTGGGGTATTTGTCAGGTTGGCACTTCAGTGCAGACAGCTCATATCTCCATGTCTGCAGTGGCAGTGTTTGTTTTGGATACTGTCCGTATATTAAATAGACATGTCCAGCAGCCAGCTTTTCTTGACAATTAGTGACATGTATGAATTTTCTTTGGCTCCGAGTCAGCCTGGTTTGTTTTCGTAGCCTCAAATGTAAAAGCAGACGGATTTGATTTCTTTTCAATCCCAGAAAAGATGGGTTGGTGTGATAACAGTGAGCAAAGTAGTACAAAGCTTCATCCTTTGTATGAGCTAATCCCTACTCCGGCACAGTTGCTCCGTCTCACTGCTACATCAGTCGAAACTCAACACACCCAATAAAAAAGGGCTCTGCTAATGTTTAAAGGCGCTGTCTGGAGACAATGGTAATATAATACCGGCAGAAAAAATGGACGCTGGCATTACTGGCAGCGGTGCCAGCGTGGATAACTGCCCCATAACTACTAGGAAGAGTCAACTCAGGGACTGGCAAAAGGATGTTGCTTTTTGACCATAGGGCGGAGGGTGGAAACCATACAAGAATTTAAATCAGTAAACTGGCAAGATGGACAGCGGAATACTGTTTAAGGGCAGTGCCCCTGAGGAATCCAAGGGTGATGGTCAAGAAAAGAATGCAGAGGTTGTGCCAAGGAGCCTCGGTGGCGGTGAGGTTTCCACACCGCAGAGCTCTCCAGGCATGCACACTGATATGCCTCTTGGGGGTGACCGTGACCTCTTATCCTTTTGCTTGATCATGTATTAAATGGCCCTCTGAAGCCAAAGACTGACATCTCCATGAGGTGCTGTAATGCATTAATGACTGTCAGTTTCTGGGATTATGATTTCACCAGCAGTGTAACAATATCACAATGTGCAAGACTTTCACAAAACCTTGCATGTATAGACACACACACACACACACACACACACACACACACACACACACACACACACACACACACACACACACCCCAATGCAAGTGTATTCATATTTTTTTTCCAATGTGAAGGAAAGGACTACAAGGTTACTTGGTTGAAATCACACACGGTTAAATGTCCCCAGGAGGGAAAGTTTTCCTGTTAAATCGGCTAAAACTGATATTTTTTTTACAATTAAAATGAATCAGTTTCTGATTTTATTATTCATGCATGAGTAAGTGGTGTGGTGGTATCTTTGGTAGAACACCAACCACTTATTAAAGTAGACCGTCTTTGTGATGGAAAAACATGATGCCATCCATACAGAATCGTTAGATCCTATCAGTTCGGGGCTCAATGTTCAGCGGGCAGTTTAGAGGTTTGGAGAAGCTCTTTCACAAGAAAATGCATTCTAAAAATCCACAGTTTCTGCATGTGTTTTTCTCTGGAAAAGTTGGTAAATTTTATTGAAAACTTTCAAGAAAAACTGGGATCTCATTTCCCAGTATTCAACTTTAAACACCCACCCACTCAGCAGATGATTCGAAAAACATCATATCGCCAAATCCCCCTTCCCAATATGCATGAACTGCTGAGCTCAGCATAAACTCATTGCTACAATAAGTAACACATCCCTGACTACAACAGACATTTAAAGAGAGCACAGGGGTCTGTTGGTATATATTTTATGGTTGTGTCTGGATAATAATCCTTGATTTACAAAATATTTTTTACAAAAGACTTTCCCAAGATGGTTACGGTTAGGTATTGACCTCCGATGGTTAAGGTTAGGCATTGCATTTTAATGGTTAAGGTTAGGTACTGACCTTTAATGGTTAAGATTGGGAATTGATTTTGAATGGTTGAGATTAGATATTAACCTGTAATGGTTAAAGTAAGGTATTAACCTCGAATGGTTAAGATGAGGTATTGACCTTAAATGGTTAATGTTAGGCATTGTATTGAATGGTTAAGGTGAGGCATTGACCTTGAATGGTTAAGGTTGGTCATTGATCTTCAATGGTTAAGTTTCGGCCTTACATTTGAATGGTTAGGTTAGATATTAACCTCTAATGGTTAAAGTTAGGCATTGAGTTTGAATGGTTGACATTATATATTGACCTCTAATTGTTAAAGTAAGATATTAACTTTGAATGGTTAAGGTAAGGTATTCACCTTGAATAGTTAAGTTTATGAAAGGTCATTGGGAAGCGAGTATCGCAAGAGTTTTCACATGTTTTTTGCAAATCTAAGGGAACCATCTAGAGACAACCTTTTTTATTTCCTGTCAACTTTTGTGCAATTATGTGCAGTAGGTCAGCAGATCTCACCCTGATCTCAGCTGGAACTTGAGTCATTAGGAACAGGAATAATATTTTTTTTCTGTCATCCTGTCTCTGCAGAGACCTATTCAGAAATACGTCACAGGATGGGCTGAGTGAGTGTATCCAAACACACCTCCGCTAACACAGGACATCCCAGGGTGACCTTTGAGTGTTATCAAAATAAGTAAAATGATGAGTTATTCTGTCACGTTGAGACAGTGTAATGGCTCGATGATATCATTGTTTCCAAAAGCTACAATATGGATTTGAACATATGAGCGTTCAAGGATCTTGCTGATCCTGGTTTTGCCTTTCTAACCCTGAGATGTGCATATTGATGACAGTATTTAATGCAAAAACAGTTACACGCTTTATGTGTGATTATGAAAAACACAGCTATAGTGTGTATTCAATAATTTTTTTACTATAAATAAAAGAGTTTTTGGAAATAGTTGTGAAAACAGTGTCTAACATAACATCTGCGTCCTGTGTAGATACACTGTATTTATTTAAATAGAATGATGTTGAGAATGAAATATTTTCCTCCTTTTTCTCATCTCCAGTTGGTTTTTGAATTGTTTAAGCTGGTTTTGTCCACAATGTCTGAAAATATATATTATGAGTTCGTCAAACATCTTGGGTGATTTGGTTTGCCTGGAACACGTCAACCAATAGACCCAGTCTGTGTTGTTTTGATTTCTTGTTCTTCTTTTAATTTCTGGAAGCCTTAGTGCTCAATTCTAATCATATTTTCTTTTTTAGCTGTTCACATGATATTTTAAATGTGGCCAATATCTGATTCCAGTTGATGGTTGTGAACTGATCCGCAAAGGCTAAAGACAACGACAAAGACGCCACACGCAGCACACCATCATACTGAAGTAAACGTGGATGCACTGAAGTCAAAATATGGTAACATTTATAAGTCGATGTACAGTGGAAGTCAGCGAATGTGTTAGCAGATGATAACAAAGATGAGGAAAAAAATAAGACATCTTTAGAGCTTTTTGTGGAGCGATGGCTGCTCTTTCTGCATGGAGTCGTGTATGTGGATGAAGAGTCAGAGCCAGTAGTGGTGGGATTGTGAAGTGAATGGTTTCACAGAGCAGAACTGTGAAGAATGACCGTCTAGAGTGACATAAAAGTCACTTGAATTCCGGTATGACTTGAGGTACCATAACAAACGATCTAAGCTGTGTCTGAACATAAGTTGTCCAAATGAAAATTGAAAAGATCCATGTGATTTGTGCTGTTCAAACAGATCTGAGTCACAAATGTGGAAAAGAAATGTGGCCACTGTTTCCTGCGGTGTGAACTTGGCCTTAATGTCTGTCTGCATCTTTTACAGTAATCGGAATTTGAGGCTCTGTTCAATCCAAAGTGAAATCCCATTTTGTCAGTAATATTACTAAAAGTTTTTAGTCCCTGCCCACACAGAGTTTTACCAAATAGGTACAGAAGTCAAAACAAACACTATGGATAAAAAGTATATTCTGATCCTCAGCAAAACTCTACGTTAATTACGGTTCCATTTCATCCCCATTTCTAGTAGCAAGCCTAAATCCAGTCTCTATTGGTTGTAATATAAGCCGCAGACTTTCTTGAAGCAAGGGAGCAGATTACATCTTGAAGATTATGTTTTGGCACTCATCTCGCTCCCTCTCACACTCTCGCCTTAATTTGCAGTTGCAAAATGGCATATTGCATTACTAAACATCCTCAAAAGTATAATTACAAGGTAATTATAATGCATTACATCAAGACCAACCCAGTGTGTAATTAAAGTCGAACCAGAAAACCAACAGCTAAATAAGCTTTCCAATCCTTATCACAACAGTAATCCTCCAATTAGATTTACTGTAACCCGATACTCTGAGGAATCTTCTTCTCATCTGTTACAGTGGTGCACAACCTTTGCTTGCCCCTCACCCCTCCACCCAGCTGTGCACACACACACACACACACAGACACACAAATACACACACCTATTCTGCTCATGTGGGACTCCTGCACCTCAATTCCTAAGGTTAGAGTAACAAACGTTTGGTAATATAAACATCCCGTCCACACAATCACTTCCTGCTCCTGTCCTATGACTAAATTAACTGGGGATTTGTCTTTGTAATTTCAGCAGTTTCCCAGTGTGGGCGTCAAAAAGACAGCCCACACCAATCGACATAAATTTTCTTCACTAAAGAAAGCTCTTGATACTCGTGCATTGTACTGTATCTGGTTTTGCTTCTTTAACTATAAAAAAGGTTTAAAAGAGAAGCGAAAATAGTTGAATCTCCTGAAAGTACATGGATGGATATACTTCTGCAATGAATGAGAAACTGAGCAACTGTATTGTTCGTAAAAATAATAGACTGTATATAAGAAGTGGACGTCGTCATCGTGACGTCCCCCATTGGTTTGTGGACTGCGAGAATGAAGCCTCGAGTGCGACGATTTGTCCGTCGCCATCTTGACTTTTTGCAACCGGTGAACAGAAGTTACCATATTTGGAATGCGTTGGAGTGACATAGAGACGGCATATACGGCTCTGGTAGCGGCAGCAAACCTTTCAATCACATTAATCCCGCTCCGGAAGCATACTCTGCTATATGGTCTATTTTACTCTAAATGGGACAATAATTTATGAACATCATGCTGTATTAAGGAAGACTTGAGACTAGCGATTGAGACCATGAACTCATGTTTACAATGTTTACTGAGAATTAGGGCTGTGCGGTATACCGGTTCAACCGGTATACCGGTTTAAAAGTTCCATACCGTATGACTTTTTCATACCGTCATACCGGTGCATAGCCGTAACAACTGTTGTCGCTCTTCGGCAGGGAGCAAAATATATTGTTCACCGCTCACCGCTGAGGGCGCAGCGGTCGGAGCTACTTGTCTTACGGGTATTGAGATGGAGTCATGGTTATAACAACAATTAATAAGCTGAACCAGGATGGACTTAGGACCCAGGGGAATGTAGGTGAAAAAAACAGGAAGACACAGAACGGAAGACAGCCACACCAGCGGTGAACAACGAGCGGTGAACAACGAGCGGTGAACAACGAGCGGTGAACAACGAGCGATGAACAACGAACGGTGAACAGCTGTTCAGTTGGCCGGCGGTCCTTTTCGGCGTCAATGAATGAATGTGTTTACTCTTAAAAAAATATACCGTGATATGCCGTGAAACCGCCAGAATCTTACAAAATACCGTGATATGAATTTTTGGCCATACCGCCCAGCTCTACTGAGAATTACTTATTTGTCTGTCAGTCGGGATGACATTACGCTAAAAGACAAAAATTAGGATTTAGGAAACAACACCACTAAATTAGGTTTAGGCCACCTAGTTAGGTTTAGGAAAACTGTCACTTTGGGACTCATGGTTGACAGTCCTGTGTTTTTGGACCCGTCTACCTCGATATTTAATACCATGTTACTAGCTCTGACTGTTGCATAGTCATAGGGGTGTGTTTGAATTCTGTGTCCACCACAAAAAAGGGTCTTAATCAACTTTCCATTGGCATTGTTTTTGTGCAAAAGGATAGAAAAAAAAAATCGACATATAGATAATTTATTTGAGTTTACACTGGTACTGCTGCTACTCCAAATTCAAATTCGGTAACACTAATGTGCCAAATGATTCGAGTTTGGATGAAGAGAGCATTTTCACAGCTGGAAGGCCAAACTTACACTCCACTGTGATGTTTTATTGGCCACATTTCATATTTTTTCTTTTCTTTTGTTTTTATATGCATATTTGATTATTGAGGTAATCCAAAAGTATTAGAAAATAATAAAATATCGTTACTTTAATATTATGATACTTGGATTAGGTTACTGACTACATTTTTAACAGGTAATTAGTAACTGTTGCTAAATTAGTAACTGTTGCTAGCCTGTTAACGTCACTTTTTGGTTGTGCGAAGTGGGAGTGCGCCATCACAACTTGGATGTTGTGTCAAGCACAAACAAGGCATCGCGAATAGAGTGCAGTCGCAACCATATCTAAATCAGACAGCTCAACAGACCTGATAGTAACTATTGACAGACAAGAGGATGAGTGTGGGAGAGCGGCCATAAGTCAAGGGATGGAAGAGTTTGACCTGCGGGAGGAACAATAACTCAAAGCAAGGAAGAGAGTATTGGAGAGGATGAGACAGTAAGAAAAATGATGGGTGAGTTGGGATGATAGAAGAAGAAAGGTTTTGGCCTGGGAACACCAGCTCCCTGCGGACCCCAGAGTTTGGCCGCTCCGCTCGAGATGACTTCACATAACGCACCTGAATACACAGATTTACACACAAGCCTGGCCGGAGCTTCTGAGCCGGAATATTCGACACACTGCCTGCTGACATCACTACAGCTGGTGTGAATTTAGCAGAACTCAGCCTAGGGCCGACTCTCAGCAACCCACAACCCCCTACACACACACACACACACACACACACACACACACACACCAACTCCCATTATGGGTTCCACCTCTCTCTCGCACTCTTTTTTGCCTTTTTCTTTTTTTTTGACCTCCGAAGGTTGAGCCGATTAGAACAGCTCCCAGCAGCTTAGTGTGGAGGCTGATCTACTGTGAGCTATTTGATGTGAGAAAAAGACGAGGTTTCAACTGGAGATCCGTCATCCCAATAATGACACACAACACACACACACACACACGCACACACACACGCACACACACACACACACCGCCTGGAGGCGAAACTTTTTGTAGCTCTCATACAATTGAACCCACTGAGGGCTAAGGGCATTTACCTTAATTTTTACATATTTTATCAAATAAAATTTGCTCTAATTTGTAAAGCAATTATGTCAGTGAATGTTATTTGTATATTTACCAGCTCTACACCAATAAAAATCATCGATCGAGAGAGAAGTCACAAATCCCCACTAGAAATATCCTTTTCAGTTTCCCTGTTGTGTTGCATAGCGTCCTGCACTTATCACTACTTGGCCATGTTAAATGCTGAAATCATTCATTTAAGGATATTGGCAGAGCACATGTGCCTCGTTTATAAACAAACTTTTTTCTCCCTCCCTCTGTCAGACGTTTTCCACTGCAGGGATGGATGGCTATAATGAGAGTTCCAGCGTCCAGCTATTTTTAAGGTTGGAGACAGGCTGTTATTGCGCTGGAGGTAGCGAGGCCTTTGGGGTGGTGGATTATTCCACAGACCTGCACTCCAGACTTTATGGGTCTGAAAATAACTGTCCTACCTAGCCCTCCAAATGCTCCCCCCGGTAATCACAAAGTGCAGCCATCCATAAATGAATGTGGTATCTGCTTAAACTGTCATCTCACCAATATTAGGTGAACCCAAGTTCAAGTATCTACATCATATAACTGGGAAAACAGATCAGATGTCTAAAAGCCTCATTCCTCTCGAAGAATTTCTGAATTGCATCTGTTCATTCATGCCTCACAGATATGTGGTTACAACAGAAAGAAGGTGTCAAGCATCAGTTTTCCCAAGTGTGCGCCCTACCAGGAATCTTTTTCCATATTCGTCTACCAGGAACTTCTCTTATCTTGACTATTCGCAGAAGTACCGGTGACATCATGAACAGCTAACTTGTACAGGGGTCAGCCAGCCCACTCATTCCCAACTGATGTTATGTAACAATGATAATCATTTTCGACCAAACCACAAGCTTTTACTCAACCTAACCAAGACTTGTTCCCTGAAACTAAGAGGTCCTGCAGAGCCTTTTTTGGGAATCAGAACAGGTGGATGTAGGAGAGGAAGAAGACACTTAACATCTATCAGCATGTATTGGTTGGAACTGCATAGATTATATTTGCCATCATATAAAGTGTACACTTTTACCCTAAAAACTCCACATACATAGAACCCTATACTCTAAAAAACAATTTCTGGGGGTAACAGACTTCCAGCATGTTCCACATCTTACCAGACTATCAAATGCTGTTGATCTTTCGCAGGAAGGATGAGTTTCAGCCAGGCCCAAATTACATTATGGTGATGTTTTGGCAAATTGTTTTGAGGAAGTGCACGCACACTACAGTGTAGCTATACCATTAATGTACATGGGATTTATAGCAATCTTTTAACCTCTTAATGCACAACTATTAATCAACCTTAATACAACCAAAAAAACCCAGCATACAAATATATATATATATATATATATATATATATATATACATATATATATATATATATATATATACAATTATATATATATATATATATATATATGTATATATATAATGATAATACTAATAATACTTTTTATAAAATTATTTTAATGACACCCTATTAGAAAGTGCACCTTTACATTTTGCCCTTCAGAATGAAATGTAATGAAATAATGAATATGATGACATTTTGTCAGTGGTAAATATGGTTTAAAGCAGGAAATGCTCAATAAGGTTAAAAATATCCAGATGTGTTGTGTTCCTTCTAGGTGGATCTGATTTTAAATATAATCAAAAATATAATGTCAGGGAAGCTACTTAAATGTATACGTAAAGACAGCTATCAAGCTCCTCTCTTGTGAAATCAACTCTCAGTTTTAGTCTGGGTGTCAAACACCCTTTTCACATTTAGGAGGAGGGTTAAGACTTTCCTCTTTGATAATTTTATAGTTAGGGCTGGCTCAGGCTTGCCTTGGACTAGCCCCTAGTTTTGATGATATAGGCTTAAACTGACATGGAACTTCCTATGATACACTCCTCTCTCTGCTCCGCTCCATCCCCATCCGTTTGCATTCTGGTGTTCATTGATCAGGGTTACACCTTGGTCTTGATTGCGACAGCTGCCATGGCACTGCTAAACACCCACTGTTACTATCATTATTATCAGTCACATTTCAAGTACTGCTATTATCACTGTATTATATCCATTGCTGCGCTAATTATTAGTAGCCATAGTCATATTTCTATTATTGTCTTTGCTATTATTGCTAATATCATTAATATTCTATAATTACCACCACTGCTATTATTTCTTTCATTCGTCATTATTCTATTATCATGATAGCTCTTGTGCTATTATTATTGTTGTTGTCTCTTTCTGCCGCTTTCTCTCTTTCAAACCAACCTTTAAAACATATGGTCGTTTTATTAAATACTGAAATCCATATGACTTGAAGTTCATTACTCTCAACTGACTGAATACGGAAGGCTTAATACAAATCACATAGATCTAAAACAGCAGTTCAATGAGGCAGCTACAGTATAGCATGATCAGTCTCACCAGCAGGCGTGGTCAGAACATTCACAAAGGATGATGGGAGAACACGAAACCAGCAGGGCTCTGATCCAGTCCCTTTGAAATCTTTCCAGCTGCCTTGTTGTGCCGGTGGTCATCAGTCGGGGTGCAACAAAGGCCTTGCTTCTGTGTTTCCTTGCTGGAAATGGCACCTGCTGTTTCTCATTTAAGATGTCATTCACTTGCTAGATTGAGAAATGATCCCGCCCCATTACGTGAGCTCATTTTGGGAATGCCCTGAGAGGTCGACTGGAAGAAAATGTTTTCTAGATGTAGCTGCTATCACGTCATTTAAACAAGTGAGATTATGAGATAAATAAACCTTATATCTGTAATGGTATGCCACTGAAGGTCAAAGGTTATAACCTCTGCTTTCTAAACACCAAGAAAATGCTGCAGCTGTAAATTGCCAAATTTCTTCATTTTAGCATTCAACATTCCTCAACTGCCTTCCAACAATACAATTGTTACACAAGCTAACAATGGTCATATAAGGGCAACTTTAAATGAGCCATCAAGAAAGAAAATATAAAAAATGAAAGCAGTGGGTGACTGAATAAAAGAACAAAAAAACATCCCGTATTTAATCATATCAAGTCTACAGCGCTTCCTTAACTGTGTTTAAATCAACATATAAACAACATAATGGTACAATTGCACGTCCGGCTTATTACCTTGAAAACTAATCAGCTTACTGCATGTTCTGCCATCCATGATGGGAAAAAGATTCTCCAATTGGTATATGGAAATGGTAATTTAAACAAACAGTAATTGACCAAAGACCCACTGCCCTTGAGATGTGTTTAGCATTTAAAGTGATTACTTGCAGTGATATCTTCCACCTGCAAACTCAGGACAGTGTAAAAGCAGTTCAAAATAGGGGAACATTGTATGTAAGCCTCTACAGTTGACAATAAGTAGGTTACACTGGGTTAGCTGTACAGTGTAGTACTGTAAGTAGCCTACTGTTTTCGTGGATTATACTGTCAAATACTATCAAAAACACCACCCAAAAGAAACTAGCATTTGCTAAAAAAATGATTTGCTTCAGAAAACATTGTGTTATGCCTGGAAATCTATTAAATAACTGTTGGGATGTTACAAAAAAAAAAATATATATATATATATATACATATATATATATTTGTAGCACAAAGAAAAGGTCAGGGGATAACCAAAGTAATTAGGATGTAACTTCTGCGGGCAATAAATGTCATGACAAACCATCCATCAAGATATTTCATTCATGAGGAAAGGGGTGAACCCATTGACCGTCCAAACACTTCTGCCATTCCTAAAAAGGTGTAGCTCAATTCCAAAATTCCGCACTGAGATTACCAGGACTCCACAGCAATCCCATCTTACTTCTGTCCTGGCTTCACTGCTCTGGCCTCCAATCAAATAAAGCAGTGAACCTAAAATCCTTCTCATTACCTAACAGGCTTTACGCAACTTGGCACCACCTTATATCAGCGAATTGCTGATCCTTTGTTATTCCATTAGGCCCCTGAGGTCCTCGAAGCAAGGTTTCTCAGTTGCACTGCACTCAAAGATTTGGAATCCAAGTGACCGGGTTTTCACCTTGGGTCAGGACATGATGAGTGTTATACATCTCAGCATCGGACTCAATTTTTCTACATTACATTTTAATGATTCATACTTGTATAGGTTTAATTTATCTTATTCCTTTTTCCTATTGAATGTATACCCATTTTTATATCCCTCTCTGCTTATGGCAAAATACTTATTGCTACATCCTTTTTTCTTAAACTTACAATAAAGTTGCATACATTGTGATTTATTCATTTTCACTTGTCTATGAGGCTCAAATTATGTGGTCTATGATGTTTGTTTTGTTTTGTTACTTGCTAAAAAAAATGCCATGCTAATTGTCAAGTTGACATGAGTCACATGCTCAGAGCGTACATATGTGCAACAGATCTGCTCTTGCCCTAATTGGGCAGGAAGCTGGAGTTAATTTGATGAGCAGTGAAGAGGGAGATGCTTACATCACTGGAAAATGAGTGGTGTGAAGCTGTTTAACAATTTCATAATTTCATAAACAGACAAGATAATCCTTTACAGAGAAAGCCAATCAGGTCACAAACCAAGTGCACAGTGCATCGCTGAGCAAAAGGAATGTCAAACACAGGTGGTTTCCATCCCAACTTTCCAGCTGGGCAGAGAAACAGAATTCTTCATTAAAATATAAATGTTCAGCAATGAAACAGCGAAAGACACAAATGTATCTAAGATCATGACATATGTTTCAATTAAGGAAGGTAATTGGTTATGGTTCTCAAATCTTGGAGTCTACTGTTGTAGTTTGCAGTCTGCAGTTTAACCTTAACAATGCAGAAGGGGTAATAAAATAACTGCTCCACAATGCGCCTTCCATTAAAAGTGTTATTTTAAAAGATATTGAGCAGGGCACATAAGGTTCCTCGATTAAAATGGGAAACAAAACAATGGTGCTCTGAAACAAGAGATAGCTTTGCTTACTGGTTGCTATAGGAGCAGAGGAAGCAGCCTCCAATAAGCAGGAGGCCATGGTGGCACGAACGCACATTTAAGAGTTGCTGGCTGTTTGTTTTAAAAATTGCAATCAAAACAAGCTATTAATCTGGCATTTGATTTAGTATTTCCTTCCTTTTTCAGGGGTTATAGGGGATAGCTTCCCCATGTAGCCTATGAATGACTTTTGCAGAAGCTGTAGTATCTTGACAACAACCTGGTTCCTTCCCGTTAAAACATAAAATGAACAAGTCTCCAAAGAGTCACATAGCAATTGGTTTGCCTTTTCTCTGGCAGATGAACGTATCAGAATGAGGAGTGGAACATTGGTTGATCAAAGCGACATCCAATGCTCTTGTGATGATGCCAGCAGCTGGGTGATAATACCGTGGAAATGAACCTGTTGAGAATTTTAGTGACACCAAACATACACTTTAGTTTATGGATATTGTTAAATTCTGTAAAATTGTACTGTTTTGTCGTGCATTGGCATGACACTTATGTTGCAGCTCTATGAGTTTTTGCACTTTGCTGTAACTTTACTTTGACTCCAACTCTAAAAACTCCCATTCTACTGTCTTTCAGAATTATTATCACTGAGAAAGTATTATGTTAGTAGGATACAGGTGGGCTCAGTTTATGAAACGCACTTTCCTAAACGTTTTAATTCCATTATTTTATTTACACCACGATTGTGCTAGAAAGCTTGAATGAAAGATTAGTGTACACTGGTGGATTAAAGGTTCTCTATACGATACTAAGAGCATTTCTACAACAGCAAACAACTATTTGCTTTGTTGGAGTAATGTCTACCTAAGCAGAGAATGAAGTTGCACTCCCTTTGGAGCTTCTCTGTGCTTTGTTGGCATAGCTGGGCCGGCCGCACAGTGCATAGAGCATGTGAGCATGCCCCACTGGCTAGCACATAATACCACTGATTACACCGTACCAGCTTATAGCATTGCCGCATAGTGCCTACCCTCCGTTTCCCCATCAGATAAACACTGTTAACTCTGTCAGCACTGCTGCCGCTGATTGCACTGTTAGTGCTGTAAGCACCATTAGCTGCTACCCAGCAGTCACCATGTTGCGAGCCTCATGGAGGCAATAGATATGCTCTGAATTTCATATTGAGCACCTTTAAGGAATTTGGACTCCATATGTCTGCACTACAATGGTAACACACAAATTGTTTTGTAATGTACAGTAGCCTATAAAAATTCCTTAGCTCATAAGTGATCCCTTTCTCATGGGCATTGTCAATTTGTTCATACAAAAACTTTGATTGGCCATCACTTCCTTTTGTGCAAACATGCATTCAACAGGTCAGCTGAAGTTGCTATGAGGCTTTATTGCCGGCCTCAAAACCAGTTTCCCCTTTAAATAATGTATCCCCATGTGTTTCCCATTGCTCAGGGGCTTAGGTTCTGTTAACGTTAGGCGCAGCAAAGGTAAGGGTTGGAGTTACGGCTAAGGTTGGGTTCAGGTAAATCCAAATCAATGGGGAAACAGATTTTGATACAACACAGATTTGTTTTCCTGGCAACAAACCTACATGTGACTACCAGGAAGTATCATTTAACCGTAGTTCAGCAAGGCTGTCCAGGGAAACACAAAGAGGGAATGTGGTACTAAAAAGGACTTTGGAAGATTCCCACTTGATTTGGCTAACTGCTGATAAAGCCTCATATTTGTTTCGAACGAAATTTTGAATGCATTTTTTGATTGAAGGAAGATTGTGGATTCCATTCCCTACTTCTTAATTGACGGATATAATCCCAAAACAGATGCAGATATCTTTATACTGCATTAAGTGTCTGCGTACATAGAGTTGTTCGTGCAGTTGTCAGTGCATACAGTCCACAAGTACACGCATCAAAACTGGGGTGAATCCAGACCCCTTCTAACATGTGCAGATGATACAATTTGTATTTATTATCGTCCTTGTGGCCACTTTGACAAGGGACATAAAAAAATCAGCTTTTACAGTGCAGTCACATTAAAAGTGGATTGTTTTATAGACTGGACAGGAGGAATGATCCCTTAAACCAATTATTCTTCAAATGTACACTGAAAGAGTTATTATTATTATATTATTATTTAAAGATACAGGCCATTAACAGTTAATTAAAAAGTTGTTTGTCATAATCGAAAACATAACATTACAATAGTAGCAAACCTGCTTTCAATAATTGCAGAAAAACAAATATCCTTTTTTAGCCAGGCAACATTGGGACTTTGATGTACTTCAATTTGAGTAACTATCAAAGTTTCACAAATAGACCTAATTAGGAGCTTTTCTTACCTAAACAAGAAGATCTCTTCTAATACTCCACAGCTACAGTGATGACCTATTAGGATCCTGGCAGCGTTTCACGGCAGTTTATTTACACAAACCTCTGTTTCTGCTCCAACTTAATTAGACGGAGTCAGAATTTTCTGATTAAAACAAAGCCTTTACCAGGATTGCCAGTCTTACATCATGAAAGTATTATTTAGTAGAGAAGTCTTTAGAGGGATTCGGTTGGATTTAAAAGTATGAAATCTAAACTCAGTTTCACATCGTTGGCAAGACATGGATAATTAGCTATGTATTTCTTTACCTTGCATTACTGTCAGGCTCCAGGAGTAACGGAATACGTGGAAAGGCGTTACGTATTTGGTATCAATGTTACAGTTACAAAAAAAGAGACATAACCAGATTACATTTAGTAAAAATGGGGGTTATTAGCAGGATTACAATAGTTACATTTTAAAATAAAGAACAATAAACTACCATGCAGATGGATACTCATTAGAACACATTGTGTGAGACACGACACAAGTCTGACACAGCGCTGCAGTGGAAATTACGTTACTTTAATATTGTGATACTTGATATTAGGGAACTGACACATTTTTTTCATGTCAATGTGTCCTTGGGCAAGACACTTAACCCCAAATTGCTCCCCGTAGCTGTGCCGACGGTGTGTGAATGGTAGCTACTCCTGATGGGCAGGTGGCACCTTAGCCCCTCCCATCAGTGTGTGAATGGGTGAATGATGTCATGTAGTGTTAAAGTGCTTTGAGTGGTCGGAAGACTAGAAAAGCGCTATACAAAGCAATAATATGTAGCTTTAACAAAGCTGCTAATGTGCCATAGCATGTTAGATTAGCAACATTAAATACAATGTAGATTTAATTGTATTGAACTAAATGATGAGTGAAAAGGGCAATTGTTCCTTTCTTATAAATCTTATAGTTTATCATGTGAATTGTAATATCATTTTTTAACCAATAAAAAACATTGTGCACAAATATAAATGTATTATATTTTAGGAGAATTTCACACACACAACACAAAAATTTGAATACTATATTTGCATACTAAAGTTGAATTGCATTAGTTATTTTCATACACAGCTGGTACCACATTAGCATTTCCCAACACAAGCATCCTTTCAACAACACTGACAACAAGCGATACCTCAAACTGAATGCAGCCAAGTGAGACTAACACAGCAACACAATAGCACATCATCAACAGTAACAACTTTATAAAAGGAAGCGCTGTGATTGGCTGCACTAAATAGTAAACCGTGTTCTCCTGTTTTATCAACGGAAATCCCCGCTGTGCATGACAACATAATGTTCTAGGAAGAAAAACAAAACAAATCAAAATAAAAGAAGACAAAAAAACAAACTGTCATAATAACAGCCATTTTTTGGATGTGTTCCCAAAAACTGTTATCAGGCTCCCAGTTTTCACACACTTAAGGGGCCAGCCAGACTCTGTCACTCGCCATCTTGTCCTGAGTGCTGAGAGGCCCGTGCTTCTGGTTTCCAAAATAAGTCATCAACAGGAGCCTCTCTGTGGGACGAGACAAAGGGAGGCTGATAGGAGCCCAGAGCTCTCACATTATGGACCCCAAACAGCTGAAGACAAGCGCAACAGACTGAAGCTCTGCTGGACTATTGCATTTGAATAGGGATATTGGACTCTTAAAGCACTTCTAACCATGAAAAGCCTTTAAATGCTCAGCATCAGGCCAAAACAAGTACAGTACATTCTGTTCCCAAAAATCATCCCCTCCCACCCCCCTACTTACCCTATCATACCCTATCTGAGGTCACTTATTAAAAGTCTGCTTTGCATGTCTTCTTTTTTACAAAAACTTAATGTTCTCAATACATTTGGTTTTTTTATTTAGTTGCAAATAGTTGTGTGTTTTTTGACATGCAAATACTGCCATATGTATCTTGTGTCTGCTGTCCAAAAATGATCCTTCAAATAGACAATCCCCACTCATACAGTGAAAATAAGATGGCATTATACTCTTGTTATGGCAGGGTTGTAAGAACACAATGAGATCCAGAAGATCTTTGATTTAAAAGAAATGGATCGCCGTGATCAACACTGAAATCGAATATACCTATATCACAGTCCCAGAAATTTCTGTAATTCAACCCACATTGTCTGTCTGTCTGTCTGTCCATGCTAATCTTGCATACTGCAACTTTAACAAGTCAGGCCCTAAGTGTTGACGGAAGCTTAACCAGGTGGTTGCCATTGAAAAGCTCAGAGAAGCGGTTGTTTGCTGCTCTTCATCAGAGGTGGGGAAGTCAACTAGCTCACATTTGCAAAATCCACTACTTAGCATCCTTGATGTTGGTGTTTGAAACACCTCTGATGAAGCACAAATCTCACCACTGGTCACAGCTATTGAGTGTGGAATGGACTCATTGTTGCACCTTTTGGCCATTTAGGGCAAAAAAATAAATACCCTTCCATTCTCACGAACCACCAAGTACCTTTGTTTTTTGCCCTCCGGCCTCAGGACCCAGTAATGAGCCCATTATGGCTTGGTGCAGCTCAATGAGGCGAAGAAGACGAAGCAATAAAAAACGTACTTGAGCAAGTCACAGAAAGTGAGATTTATGCTTTATCTTAAGTGTTTTCAGACAATTGTTTTTTTTCATTTGCTGGCTGGCTTGGCAAATGTACAGTCTGTAATCACCTCTGATAAAGAGCAGGGCACAGCTGCTTCCCTGAGCTTTTCTATTGTAACTATCCCTGACTGCAACCATGCAGTGGATGGCACTGTCCCAAACACAAATAGCATAACTGGTGAGTTAGACCACTTCACATCAAGGAGTTGATAAGTAAAATTGAATAGCATGCTCTAATGGCCTTTGAACTGCAAGTCAGAACACAAGAGAAAGCTGAGGAACCTTTCTGAGAGAAGAATTTGATTCCTTCTACTGTCAGCGCATTTAGTTTGGCAGCCAAAAGGAAAGACTCTTGGAGACAAACAAGGAGGAAGGAGCAGTCAAGAAAAGCAGAGTAAAGGCACCTCAGAGAGGAAGCCTGACACAGCCAGATAGAAAGGGAAGAAGGGGATGGATGGTGCAAGGTGAAGAAAGGGACGAGGAGGAATGGCAAATGCTGAAGACATATCAGGACGGCTGCTTGGAGAGAAAAAGCAGCTCTTCTCACCGAGCCCTATTTGCTCTGGTACAAATCACTGCTAGGCTCGGCAGACCCAGAGGGGAAAGCACTTTTCTTCACCTCATCGTCAGGCCTTGGAATCCCGTTCCACTTTTCCAGATGGCTTCAGCAGCAGCAGACTGAGCTGGTCCTGCTTCCGCTGACCCGCCCAGTTATCCCATCTGTCCAAACCAAGCAACCCAGTCACTACTGGCTGCAACTGTTTGGGACAGGGAACTTAATCCCAGTCCTTCGCTGGAGACCAATTTGTGAGGTGATTTGATGGAAATCCCTACCCCCATCTCTGGCTCTGGTTCCTCTGTACCCAGCAAATAGCCTAATTGATTTATGGTTAACCAAGGAGGAGGGATGGGGGGGAAGGACTGAAATGTAATTTTCTCACTTCTCTGTTGGCTTGACTGTCATTATAAAATACAAACAATGTGGCATGGTCACTCTCCTGGGGTAAAAGTGAACTACTCTATTTGCAACAGGATAATCTTAATACAGGGTGTACTTCTAGCGCATACTGTTTATTTCTGGCAGACAGACATAGTACTCAAGACTGAACATAAAGCCAATTCTAGATGCAGAACAAAGTTAACTGAGAGACACAAGTGGACCACAACAGATGCAAAGTCGCTCTAGGGAGCAACAATTGAGGAAAAGATAAATCCACTTAACTCATGGATGTCTGCTTTCTGCCCAGAATGACAACATGTTTGCCAGGGGTGAAATAAAAAAATTGCATTTCCACAGACTGTGCTGCACCACTCTGCTATTCTTCGCTGGAACATATGATGAGTCTGCTGTACGAGCAATGGCAGTGGCTGGTTCTGTCTTAATATTGGATTTAAATGTTTAATTTTGCCAACATCTTATCTTTCTGGGCAGACGGAGGACACCAGTGAGATAAAAAAAACACCACTGAAGATACCACCTGTTGCTGGATGACGGGTGAAACAAATCTACCTGCTGATGTAGGGAACATAGGGAACACTATTTGACCAAATCATGGAGTAACAATTGTCTTTGTTTATTAAGGAGGTACAATTTTTATTACCTCATACAACCCAAGTATTTTATTTGTGGTACAGAGTCTTGAAAAGTATAAACTATCTGACACACTACATATGGCAACCAGTGTGTCACAAATGCTTAATTGAGACATCCCCCACTCTGCATGCAATGACATTTGAGACTATTTATTGAGGCTTGTGGGGCTCTAGGAGCCCTCTCAGTTTCCACCAGCTGAAAAGGACTTTCCAGCGAGATAGGAGCAGGCTGGAAAGCACAGCCAAGTGAGAGCCAGGTTTTGGACTCCAGGCCAAACATTTCCCCAGCTGCTTCCACCAAGCAATATGCAGACCCAGGTGTTCAGGCAAGATTTGAAACCCAAGCCTAACAGTTAAACTGTTCCACAACCCCCGATCCCATATCTTCCCTCTGTTTAGCCCTCCACAAGGCTCCTTACCCCATATCTTTCTTTCTGGCTAACACAGACAAAGTAGTTGTTGAATTGCATATATTTGTTGCACGTGTCAACACAGTGTACACTTTCCTCATTTCTTTGCATTCTTATGAATAGTGTCTTTAATGTATTTTATCATAATAATTATTTGGTGTTGCCTCTGCCTTTGATTGTACTTAGTGAAGCACTGTTATTTCTGCTCGTTCTCACTATCAACTCGACAAACAAAGCAGCTTGGTCAGTGGTGGTACGCGTCCAACTATGACACTACATGGATGTAGTTATGGTGGGAGAAAAGGAGGAAGAATACAGGAATATAAAGTCTGCTTGGAGAGGACTTCAGTTAGGATTGTTGGTTCCAAAAGCAAGAGTTTCACCCAGGAGACTGGTATTTGTGTTCCGTGTGAAACGAAGAGTCAATGTTGACTTATTTTAAGTAACGTAATGTACTATACCACGTAGCCTACTTTCAAAAACCTTGCTTGAGCTGCAAAATGTATTAGCTATGCGAAGTCCATCTTCTCAACCATGACTTTATCCATTCATTTTGTTTTTCGGTGCGAAACATTGTACAAGTGCAACCATCTGGTGATGACAGTCCTCACTCATATTTCATGTTCGATCACGCAAGTTTCTGCGAGATCCCAAGTCCCTGGATTCACCACTCTGAAATCGTTTTGTGTATACGCCAAGTGTGTGGTCTTGTGTCTTGACTGAGTTATCTGCTGTGTGCGTTGTTATGATTAAAATATACAAAAAAATTGTTGTGAAATCTCTGTGGTCTCCCACATTTTTAAAATCAGTTAAGTGTGCACCAGGCACCACAAAGCTAAACTAAAAGCCGGTAAAACTCTGCTATATTTGGTCATACGACCAGTATGGTGGCAAATGGTAGCTAACGTTAACTAGTCATTAAATTTAGAAAACCGTTTTCAATGTGTTAGTGTGACACTACACTTTATACAACAGTAAAACAAGAAGGAAACACCCCACCAGGAACAGAATGTTGTTTCCTGCTTGAGGACGAGAGTGGGTAAAGCATGGGTGTATTGATGGCTGAATTTCATTTAGTTGCTTCAGTTTCAGGGTCCTGCAATTGTTCATGCTGGCTCACTGGCACACTGTCCTGGCTTACTGGGACACTTGAATAGAACAGAGCCATCATTAATGTTATTAGTAATGCACCTGTGCTATTCCTGCAATAAGCTGAAATATTGATGTCATTCCAAGATTAAAAAGACATCTTGAAATGAACTGGGAAATCTCATTTTGAGCTTAATTTCACTTCTCATTTATTCATGCAAACAAATGAAGTAATTCCAGATCACAAGTTACTAATTCATATTTAATACATTCCATTTGGATTTAGTTGCATGTCACGTGTTAAATAAGGGAGGTAGTTAAATGTATGTGCATGTGTGAGTGTATTAAGCGGGGGAATTAGGTTAATGAGAAAAGTTCACACAAAGTCCAACCTCTCTGATTCCATCTTCAGCTTGTAACACAAAGGCAGGCAGAGTCCACATGCAGTTGCAGGGAAGAAAGGCGAGGTGACAGGTTCAAAAGTTCAGGCCCTGCTTTAGACTCACTTCGCATGCCACTACCATTCGGCACACCCTGATACTTTAGAAATGTGAGGGGGAACCTCATTTACTGTTCTGTATCAAGCTCTGGGTGGCAAGAATCTCCACAGGGGAATACCAAAAAGGGAATGGGAGGAGAGGGAGTTGATGTTGTGAAAAAGAGCCCAGTGCCTTCCTCATCCTCCTTGATGAATTTGTAAAACAGATCCATGATGTTTTAAGGAAGACAAGTTGTGGCACGGCCCCCTTTTCAGATGCACTAATCTCTGAATGGTTGTTACCATCACATGAGATACCATGAAATCAATTCCTTCACCTGAGACCTCTTAACGCTATGATTTATTAAGTGTCACAACAGGAAAATTAAATAAAATATAGAGTACAATATAATATATAATGCCATATAGATATATATATGTATTATTATATTTCTATTATTCAGCCATGGTTGATGATCTGTGATTAGTAAATTGACATGAAATGCAGCTGCAACGCAGTCTGCAAGTGGTCTTCAAGTCTAAACAGCTGATCCACACTAAATAGGTATTGAGACCTTAATTGGAATCAAAAGAAATGCAAAATGCACATATTTAACCTGTGCAACATATGATTTTGTAAGTATTTTACATCTACATTTATTTGTTTGGCTGACAGTTATATCCACAGTTATGTATAAATTAACTACAATCAAAGCCACAGTTGCCTAAGAAGACGCCTTTAAGCTCGAGAACACGTAGTTATAAAAATGTACCACATTATGCCTTGCTGCCTAAAAGCTGTTTCTCATCAGTGCATCAAAAATATGGTCCGGGAATTTATAAAATCTGTACGTGAATTTTACAGCTATGCACACTAGATGTAGTGAGAATTATCCACATTCCCATGTTTCATTTTGATAGCTCTTATCTTATATACTGCCTGTGTCCATTCCACACAACAAGAACCTTTCCAGACCACAGATTTGATGCAAACGCTAGCTGTTATGATTTATCAGCTTCAGAACCATCTTCATTGTATCCAAGCTGCTCTGCAATCTCAACAATGTCCTTTATTTGGTTGTTGAGGTAGTCAATGTGGTGTTCTTGTCGTATAATATTGAGTGTCGGGACACCACATTTTCTCTCCTGCATGAATGTTCAGCAGGGTTGTGCAAGCATTCATAAGAACCCACTAACAGAATTTTTGTAAATTTCTGTGACATTTTTTGGAAGAAAATCTGTGCTTGGTGTGAAACGGCTTTAAATCTGCTGAAAATGATGGCGCATTTCACTTCCAATTACTTGAAATTAAATGCCCAAAATCAAAAGCAGGATCAATATGCAGTAGAATTTAATCAATAAAATAGAAATAATAACGAATCCTACACTCAAGTTTAGCCTCGCTCACTTAAAACCTCTCTAACAACCTTTCTATTTTGTAATTTTATAACTTTTAAACACTTCCCCAAAATCCAGACTACATGCCTCGAGTCAATAAAATCACACATGAGGGAAGATTTAATCATGATTTAATCCAGGTGTGGACATGTGTGTGAACATCTACATTTGTCTTCTGGAGACTTTGTGTAGAGCCTAGAGAATTAGATGGAAAGATAAAGCGAGGAAGGGAAAGGAAAAGAGCAGCCTGAGGTTTCCATTACTGTGCACCTCTTAGCACGGAGGGGCCTTGCCACGTCACTGAGCTGTTGCCGTGTGGCGGGTCGGGATCCTTGGCTGGTCTCCAGCCTCCTGACAGCCAGTCTCCATGCCTGAAGGGGCTCCCTGCCCACCATTTCACTTTTAATTATCTCTTAAGTCAAACACACTCGGAGGAAGTCCAGAAGCACAGTATCAAAACCTTCTGGAGGTTTTATCCCTTAACCCTCGTCTTTGGTCACCTAGAATGAGTCGCACAAATCCGTCTTCGTGACATCCCGGTCTGTATGAAGTTCATGATTATGAGACAATGCTGCATCACATGTTATCCTCATTTTAAGTTCCCACTTTGCTCAGCTCCTTCTGGTTGGACGGACAGTATGTGACTCTTAAAGAAGAATGTTGGAGTAAAACTTGTACGTTGATTTATGATGTGATATGTAATTTGGCATTTTTACCGCAACGCTACTGTCAGGGCGCCATGGTCATTAGGCAACATATTCAGTTCAGTCAGTTAGGCTTGCGACACTCCTCCATATCTGTCTACTATCAAACTACGTCAAACAGACATCTCCATCTGGTGTGTTTTACGCAGGCCCGCAAGTTCCAACTTCGTAGAATCTGTGGGTGATTAAACATCTTGTAGCACAGCACACGAGTCTGACTTGGGGCGAAGTTATGCAGATGCTGCTACGTGGGAGTAAATCTCAGTGGTCTTTGTGCGTCTGTGGCTTCAATCTAGGTGACAGAATGAATTCTTCTCAAGAGAGATGTCTCTCATGCAGTTTGACGCAGGAGGACAGGAGAGTGTTTTTGGCTGATCTGCTGGATTACTGACAGCAAGAAAACTAAACAAATGAACGGTAAAGACCTTTGTGTTGACTCGGGATTAAGGCCTATTGCTTACTGAGTCATCCATACTTTGCCGCGCCATTAGAAAGTATTTCTTTCAACTCACTCCTAGACACAAATAAATATACACACACACACACACACACACACACACACACTCTTTGGCCCAACTTTAAAATAAGATTAAAAGCAAGTCCTAACATGCGACAGGGCAAAACAATTTGAAGAGACACAAGAGACAAAAAAAGCAAAACAGTAACAACGTCAGAGCAGAGAGTTCTTTTTAGTGTTCGTGCATGTTACCAAATGAGAGGAAAACACATTATTAATAACTCCCCATATTGTTTTGTTGACAGCAAGGAGCCCTGAGAAACGAACACTATTTTAAATGCTTTGGTGTGCGGTCGGAAGGCCAATTGGACTGCATGTGTCATATGCTGAAATCAAGCAGCTGCAAAATTACAGTAGCGTGCCCTCACCGCAACCGACTGGAGCTGTGCAATTAATCAGAGGTTAACCCCACAACCCCACAAAACTTGTGCATAATCTCTAATTTACGTACCTTCTCTCTTTACATGCACAAACACACACACAAACCGAGTGAGACATCGAAGCCTCAAACGTAGACACAGACTGGAAGCACTCCCAAAAAGAATGTGGGTAAACATGTCCTATAAGTAGATGCTGTATGTTCTATAAGTAGACGTCAGTACACCGAGGCATCTAATAAAAATGTTTTGGAATATGTCATGTGGAAAATAATAACTCCAGGGAAAGGGAGCTGTTTTTTATTTATACACAGATATCTAAGATAGATTGATAATGGTTATGAAAGAGCTGTATAGCTATTATAAAGCTCCCTGTTTAAAGCATTGTGCTTGTGGGCTTGCTCCGCAGAATCCTCACACGCGGATCCCACCGTTATGGCTTTGTTATCTCAATCTCACCTTCCTGTATTCTTGGCCACTTCACTACCAGACATGACACTGCTGGACAATGCCCCATCTCTGCATGCAAACGCATTTGGAATTAACATCAACATGTGTCAAGTGTGCTGTTAGGATTGCATCGAGCAATCAGATTGTTTTCCTGTTCTGACCTGAAACTGTCAAAAACTGCACTGTATTTTAATAAGAAAACGTTAACATTCAAATGTGTCAGATATTTAACTTTACATATTTATACCAAAGAAAAGATGACAGAATCTATTGTGCTGCGTTACCTCAAATAACCTAAACACAAATATTTCATTGACTTTAGTGACATTTTAAACAAAAGATAACCATGGAATGACAAACTAATTAGCATAGATTTTAGAGTATGTCTCCAACCAAGTTAAATGTGCCAGCTTTAGCGTTTTAGAGTGTCATACTGCAGACCAATAAACAGTTTATGTCAACAAACATATGGATACTAGCTTTTAGTCCTCAGCAGACGAAAAAACAGCTTGGTATCCCTGGGAATTACATCCATACTGGATGACTCGGCACCTTATGATTTACATCCAGTGTTCAATGCAATTCAGGAAGTAGTATTTCCTTCATGCAACAAGCCAGAAAGTATGGTGGATGTAGCATGTCCAACTTGCATGTAGAAACCCATGATAGACCCAATAATAACATTCTCCTTTTTTGTAACTGTAACTACATACTGTTAAGAAAGGCTCCGTTGCAGTGCTGCATTTTTAGTTATTAAGCCATCCACACATGATCAGCTGTAGAACTGCTCTGAGCCATTGTTTTCCTACAGGAAAGTAGAAAGCGCTACCCCTGGCGTGACGAAATGCTCAAAGACTGCTGCTGAGTGCAATGCTCAAAGTAAAAGAAATTTCAACTTAGACCTCAGTTGACGCTGCCATTTCAAAGTGCAACCTGCACTATATGTGACGTATACCTGCACTTCGCTTTGCTTATGCACTGTGCTGTACCAACACATTCTCACTACCAAGTCATCAAACACTGACACTTGGTCAATAGCAATGCTGAAATTTATGACGTTCTAGGTACCCCCATAGTGTCTGTTTTTGGACTCAGGGACGGTGTGTCAAGTTTCTTCACATTACATGTATACAGTCTCTCTGCATACAGTTTTTAGATTTACTTTCGCAAGAATACTACCTGGTTAGGTTTAGGTAACAAAACCACTTGGTTATTCTTGGGTTGAAATAAGTATGTTTGTCAAGCAGAATAACTACACTTATTACGTAACTGGCATAAGTAAAGTCCGAGAGTTATGCAACAAAACCATAGTAAAATATGTCTCCATTGATGGAACAGCGGTGTTGAAAGTGAAAGTCGTGGGTTTGTTTGACCTGTCCATCTTCCCCTACCACCCCTGCCCTGCACGGACTTTGTTGCTATTTAAATTACGTCAGTTGCTTTGACCGTCTTAAGCTGACGTGGATGTGTTTACATTGGAGTCGTTTGAGAGCCTGTTGCGTCCCATTCAGAAGCTAAAGAGTGCCTTGGTGCGTCATTATCAGACAGGCACTGACCAAGCTACGGTACTTGGCACGTTGGGATTGAGTCCGGGTTGACTCAGCGCCCTACTTGGCAGTGAGAGAGGTGAAACTTGTTTATCATAATCATAGACCGTGTTCCTGTTGCCGCTGCCGCCCTTCCTCCGGTCATAGTCCCCTGAGGATTCCTGGCCCTCCATTCTCTCAGTCCTCCTCAGTCCTCTCCGCCACCACTGGCCAAATCTTCGCCTCCTCCATCAAGCGCACAGTGTTACCTCCTCGTTCCCTCTTCTGCCCGACCACACTGATAGTTGGGGACTCCATAATCAGAAATATCCGTTTCTTCAACGCAGCCACACACTGTTTCCCAGGAGCAACGGTCCTGACATCCTTCTGAAACAGCCACGCCTGCTGCACGCACTCCCGACCACCGTTCGGCGAATTATTGTTCATGTGGGAATCAATGACACAGCCCTCCAAAATTGATTGATTTTAAAAAATCTTCTACAGTCTTAAACAGCTGTGGACTCTCCGTTTTTATCAGTGGTCCAACCCCCACACTCGGCCGTGGATCGCAGCTGTTCAGCAGAGTCCTCAGTCTCCACACCTGGCTCCAGTCCGCCTGCAGGACCCACAATGTGGGCTTCATTGACAAGTTTAATCTGTTTTGGGATCGCTCTTCCTCTTTTTAAAACGATAGTATTCACCTCAACAAGCTGGGTAGCCGCCTGCTTGCGGCTAATTTGCAGCACGCTGTCCAATCCTGTCCACGTGCCTGACTATTTACTCTTCCCACACACATCCTCTCCTCTTCGTCTACGCTGCCGCCCCAAAGCACAGTTTCCTGCGACAGCTCCCCCTACTGGCTCGACCTGTCATGAGCCCCCTCAGCTGTAGCGATCAACATTCAGACTATTGTGACAGACAGGCTGCCACTTCCACAACGCATTCACAAAGCCATAAACAGAAACAACCTCTCTTACATCCGTCCCAGTTATGTCCACATCGGCTCCCAGTGCAAGTTCATCATCTGCAAACCCACTTCTGTCAACTAAATCCCATCTCTGTGGAATCAGCACCGGCGCAAGCCCACTCCCTCATTACGGCACCATAACAAACAGCACGTGAATTCAGCCAACCTCAGGACCCTACCAAAATCCTCACAACCAATCACAAAACACTCCTTGAAAATTGCTCTGTTCAACATCCGGTTACTAAGCAACAACGGCCTAATCATCAATGAATTCATTACCGACAACAACCTTGATATCCTCTCATCCTCCAGTCTCACTGAAACTTGGCAAAAACACCAGGACTACTATGCACTAAACCAAACCAGGTCTACTCCACAGGACTCACCCTCAACCACCTCTCTGGCTCTGACCTCACCATCTCCAACCACCTAGCCATCATCATGGCAATTGACATCCCCAATTCACCTTTAAAGGCACTTGCATATGAGACAGACCCATGTGTTGTATATCATAATTTGCAGAACAATCTCAGCTATCTATATAATGAGGCACCAATTGTCCTAAGGCTCTGTATAAAGAGATAATTTGGCCCTAAAGCTGAAAAATTTAAGTCTGATTTTTGAAATTCTTCAAATTGTGAAAACATACCTTTACTCATGTGGACGAACTATTTTGGTGCTTGAAATTAGTTTACCAAAGTCTTAGGTTCACAAAAGTAGTGGAATATATGGATGAAATATTAGATAAATGTATAAGAAATGTCTAAAACCAAATTTTGTAATATCGTTTTTTGAGCAGTAGTGTTGTCTGTCACTCTACTTCCACCAAATGTTAGAGGGACTGAGATCAAATGGGACTGAGTAATTACTTCATACTACAGATCAAGTAGTCAAATGAACATTACAACAATTTTTGTTTTCAAACTAAATATTTACTATATCGCTGGAAGTACGTCGCTAACTGTACACTTTCTCTTCGCCACTTTCTCTCTTCTCTCTGACCTCTCAGATACCGACTGAATGAAAAGTGCAGTGTTTTTCTGAAGCGTAAGGTGATGGGTAAGTCCTTAGTGATTCCCTGAGTGTCTATTGGTTCGTCTTTTATACAAAATGTAGACAGACACACAAATCCACAAATGACGGTGAGAGGCGGAGCTCAACACCCACTTATCACATGTCACATCCATGCTCCTGGCTCGCTGTGTCAGTCAGGTACGATCTCGTGAAAAAAAGGACATGGAAGTGGAGAATCTACGATTCCGAGAACATCTCAACCATATTTCTGTGCCGTATTATCGCGGAGATAATAATATAAATATAGAGTAAACACCAGGTAAACGCCGGCGTGTCCGTAGACCCCACTCCCACAGACCTGGTCAACCTCTACAATAACACACTGTCCTCTTGCCTTGATCAGCTTGCTCCTCTCACAACCAGAACTGTTTATTTCACCCACACTGCTCCCTGTTTCACACCTGAACTCTGCCTCATGAAATCCCGGAAACGCCGACTAGAGCGACTCTCCAACAAAACCGGACTCACAGTACACACCCTGGCTTCAAGGAATACATACAGCAATACTGACTGGCTCTCAATACTGTACGCTACAACTACTACTGTGGCATTATCCACTCCAGTTCCACCAACCCCAAAGTCCTCTTCTCCACAATAAATAAACTTCTCAAACCTATGGATAATTGCTCTCACTCCTCCACAGCTGAGAAATGCAACTCCTTCCTGTCTTTCTACAAAACCAAAATTGAGACCATCTACAATTAACTGGCCACCTCCAGCACCCCCCACACCCCCTGGACCCCGGATCTGTAAATCCCCCACTAACCGACCGTTCATTCTCCCACTTCACCCTAATCTCCCCCTCAGATCTTAATAAATCACTGTCTGACATGGAGACTACAACCTGCGACCTGGACCTCACCCCTTCCACTTTAGTCATGGCTTGTCTCCCAGCCCTCCAACCGCGCCTCCTCTCTGTCATCAACGAGTCCCTGTTTACTGGCTCCGTCCCCCCTGCTTCAAACTCACCACAGTCACACCCTGACATCCACAACAACTACAGACCCATCTCTAATCTCCCTTTTCTGTCCAAAGTACTGGAACGCACTGTTGCCAACCAACTCAAAACTCCAACCAACTATACAAACCATTTTAATCTGAATTCAGATCTCATCACAGCACAGAAACCGCCCTAATAAAAGTCACCAACGACCTCCTCCTCGCCACAGATGACCACTCCCTCAACATCCTAATCCTACTGGACCTCAATGCAGCCTTTGACACCATCAACCACTCCATCCTCCTCTCCCGTCTTGAGTCCTCCCGCCACATTACTGGCACAGCCCTCTCCTGGTTCAAGTCATACCTCTCCGACCGCCAACAGTTCATTATAATCAATAAATCCAAGTCTGACACAGCTCCAGTCTCTCAAAGTGTTCCCCAAGGTACTGTACTCGGGCCCCTCCTCTTCATCCTCTACTTGCTCCCCCTTGGCAACATCATACGCCAAGCACATCACAAAAAACACCTTCTTTCACATTAAAAACATTGCCCATCTACGCCCCTCCCTCTCCTCTTCAACCCCTGAAACACTCATCCACGCCTTCATCACCTCTCGACTGGACTACTGCAACAGCATCCTGTACGGCACATCCACCAAATTCATCAACAAACTACAATACATCCAGAACTCAGCTGCCAGTCTGCTCTCCCACTCCGGCACCAGAGATCACATAACCCTAGTCCTTCAAAACCTGCAGTCGCTCCCCATACAGCAAAGAATACAGTTCAATATTCTCCTCATCACATACAAAGCCCTTCACAACCTAGCCCCTTCATACCTTTCAGACCTCCCGCACCGACACGCTCCCACCTGCAACTTCAGATCTGCCAACGCCAATCTCCTTACCCCCCCTACTCTGTTCAAGCACCAGACCTGGGGGGACAGGGCCTTTTCCATTGCTGCCCCCTCCCTCTGGAACGCTCTCCCCCAGCACCTCAGACATTCTCTGTCACTTGCCACTTTCAAAACAGCACTTAAAACTAATTTATTTAAATCTGCTTTTAACCTGTGATGCTAGTAATGTATGTTTTCTTTTGTTTCTTAGTGTTATGTCATCTTTCTTGTGTACATTCTTATTGATTCTGTTGTTTGTTTTTACCATGTAAAGTTCCTTGAGTACATTTAAAGCGCTATACAAATAAAATGTATTGTTCTTCTTCTTAGTATTATTATCATTTGAAGCCAGCATCAGCATAGTTACAAATGTCAGTGGGATTCTGAAGTAAGATTTCTTACTTCTGGAAGAGAACCCTAAAGTTCTGGTTTCACTTTGTTTCTCTATAAATGTCAATGATCCATCCGACAATACTTTTGATATTTCAGTCTGCACAACAGTGGTGGACTGACTGAGTGACCACTATTGCAATCTGTAGAGCCACTCTAGTTTACATACTCAATAGACCCACATATCAGTTTAAAATAAAACTCTTAAAAATCACATTAAAAAGCTATTACACTCATTTCTGACCCTTACCCTGGTCGTTTGAGAGTGTTGTATCCTTGAAACGTAGTAATAGTGATATTTTAATGCCACATCACACAAAATCCCCTTTTCTTCCATAAAAAGCCAGTCTCTGTAATGCAGTACTCATATCAATTGACTTTGCCCCCTTGGAAGCGCTTACTCCACTCCATCAGCACAAGAAATATTGCTGCGGAGCATTGCTATTGGCAGTAAAGATGAAGAGTCTGCCTTGTGAGCAATAACCTTGTATTGTTTGAACAAACTTTGAGTGAGGTGGCTCGGTGGTATGCCTCAGTTTGTATGCACAAATGGAATGCAGCCCTTACTTGTCCTTGGAAGCACCCTTGATTAAGTCAGGGATTCTTAAAGCAGTTCATTTCGGTTCGTCCTATCCAAAAGAAGATCTCTCTTTTTCTTCAAGTTGGTTTCGGTGATGGCCCTTGTTCGTTTTATTCTATTGCAAAGGAAGGAGGAGGGGTAGATCCTTCAACATCCTGGTCATGGATTAGGTTCTTAGTGAATGACATCATCTTCTGGTGCTTTGCCCTGCTATGTAGCATTGTGCTGCCCTTGGATAAGGGGGAGATCTGGCAAGGATGCACTCAGTCACAAACAATATCAGTCTGGAACAGAGAATGCCACCTCTCAAATTTTCCTTTGGGCCTACAACTAGCAGGTTGTAAAAGCATATTAATTTATCTCCCCCAACTGACTTTTCTTCTGAAACCAAATGCACTTCATGCTGTTTTCTTCTTCTATATATCATTATTTATAGTAGTGACAATTTGGATGTACCTGGATTTCTCGTTGACCAGAGGACGAGTTAGAGTTTAAGACTTTTTAAATGATACTAAAAGCTGACAATGGGGTACTTGAAAAAAAGGTTTTTACAAGACCTGCATAAAACATCCACAGATTTAATACAGACTTAAAAATGAACAGACATTTTACCAGCACAAAGGTGGATAATCAGAAACATGTTCATTGCATATAATTCAATGTCCTCCTTTATAGTCACACCTGTCAGCTGGCCTGTACAAAATACAACACTATACTGTTGGCCACTTAACAGCCAACAGACACAGCTCTACAGACTTCTGGTTTCCTACTTCAGGGAGCTTATTGTTATTACCAGAGGAAGAGCAAAATCCTGCAATTGCAGGATTAGTTTTAAGCCGTTTGTGAAATCCAGTTGTGCAGAGCTTTGTGTGTTTCAATGTTAATGTAGCAAGAAGTAGCTAATGATATCTCATTAGCTACTTGTGGATTTCACTCCCATGTGAAATTAACTTCCAACCTGCAGATGGTACTGACTCAAGAGTTTGGGCTATGGGTAGATGACATCATCTCAGCGATCCACTTATACTCTGTGCTGCTATACAATGCTGTGTGAAGACATTTTGACATGTGTATACAGTGCATCTTACAAAGACACCCTCCTTTACTGACTTTAATTCCTGACCCTTGAGCAATGACCTAAACACTCCAACAGATGGGAGATTATTCCCTGAATGAAGGAATTTCAAGATTGTTAAGCAGGGGTAAAGGATCTGTTTATCTTACTGTTTGCTTTGTACATTTGTCAAAGGTTTTGAAAAACTTGTCTTACTCATTTTATTTGTGAACACTCTTTGCTCTTTTATTGAAACAAAAAAAGTATTCAGTACAGCCATAAAGCAGTGGTGTAAATACTAAATTGAGGAATGAACAGCCTTTATTTGGATTGATCTAGAAGATTTTTGTTCATTTAAAGAAATAAAAAATGAGGAAGTAGCTTTGACTAAGATTGAAGAAAAAGTATTTTTTCCTAATCAGCCAATGGGAAGATAACAACAGTATCCAGGCCATGTACTTCTCTCTCCAGACATCTGAAAGCTTATACTTCAAACTGAGGTATTTTATTAAGTTTCACTGTTCCTAATGAAAACCTTTGTGTTTTGTGGGCGTTATACAACACATAGAACAGAAACATGCTGATATCATTGTTGACATTGTGGTCACTTCAGATAACCTTTTAAATAGGATTAATTAAGATAATCAGTAATGCACCATAGAGTCTTATTTAGCAAAGGATGAAAACAAGTTACACGTAGATCAATATATGTGAGGAAGTAAACAAAAAATGCTGGCTCGCTCTAAGTGTGTAATAATTATTCTTTCACAGTCATGGACACTTCTAGTAATAATAAGGAGCACTAGGGTGAGCTGCCAAAGCCTTCATGGGTGAGCATATGCCAGTGTGCTGGACAGGAGACTACTGCCTGTCTTTGGACTATGGAGAAGTAATCCGGGCTGTTTACCGGAGAGGCCGTGGGAGTTTGCCCATCCAGTTTACATGTCTATTGTAGTCTTACTTAAGCTTTATGATTGTGTCGCATGGTGAATGTGTCTGGAGGGATTTCTCTAGTGTGTCTGCAATGCAGGTTTCCTTGCGTTTGCAAGTTGTATTGTTTCAATGGCGTAATCGTCCTGTAACCTCCATTTTGCCATTTTCCGCAATCAGGTTTAAGAGTTGATTTTGTTATCAATGGCCAAAGTTATATATATATATTGGATATCACCTTCAATAATGATGCATATCCCCATGAATGCAGTGATTGTATTAAATCATGAACACTGCACGTGTAAAAAATATATTGATCCAAATAAAGTTGCTATCAAAAGGGGAAATGAAGGTTTAATGATTGATATCGAACCAAGTTTTAACTTGTCAAATACTGCAGCTTGGTCAGTGCCTCCTACGCTTCAAACTATGACCCTCTAGGTAGGTGCATAGTGTATTTTCAAAATAAACATACATTTGTTTATTGATTGAAAAAAATATTATTAATCCCCAGTGGGGAAACTCATTTGCGACCAAAAAGCACTCATACAGACAACAATAGACACAGTCCACAATGCACAACGGACTAAAACACATCACAAAGAATAAATAAATAATATCAGAAAAAGCCATATGAAACATGATTAAACGACATCAATCTAAAAACCACATCTAAAGGTATTAGTTTTTAGGTTTAGGTCAAAATTTCTTGGTTAGGCTTTGGCAACAAAAGTACTTGCTTAGGTTGAGGCAACAAAAGTACTTAATTAGGTTGTTATTAACTGAAGTTATTAAAGTAACAAAAGTATGGTAAAAAAAGGTCAACATTAACTTTTGGTTCCACACAGGACACAAACAGTGTTCTCCTGGGTTAAAGTTCTGTGTTTGTCTGATCTATCCTACCTGCCCTTTGCTCGGCCTGAACGGACTTCCTCTCTCTTTATACGATGTCAGTTTATCTGACCGTCTAATACTGACTTGGCTGGGTGTACATTGGACTTAATTGAAGGCCTGCTGTATCTTATGAAGACGCTAACTGACCAAGCAGTGGTATTGGAAGAGATAGGATTGAGACCGGGTTTGATTGGTTCCTAATTAACTAACTTACTAACTAACTAATGCTGCGTTCACAACAAAAGCAAAGCAAATTTTCACGTTGCGTTACTCACGTGAGTTTACTCAATGGACTATTTGTGGTTATTCGCGTCATTCGCTGTTTATCTGCATGGAAACAGTCATCATTTCCGCCATCCACCATGGAAGAAATAACCACTATTTCTGCTTTGTACATGTTGTGGAAGTCCCACATATGTCGAACATCAAACGCCCTCGTGTTTGGGTTCATAATATTATCCGTAGCCGCACACAGCGCGGTGAATTTCACCGACTTCTCCAGGAACTGCGTCTGGATGACTGCTGCTTCCAGCATTACTTGAGGCTGACCAGTAGCGAGTTTGATGACCTGTTGGCTCAGATTGTTGCCAGCATCTCAACACTGATAGGCTTTCGCCCGAGTTGAAAAACTTCAACATGCACAAATGCCTGACACAAATTTGCGTTACTCGCGTCCATTCGTGTCTTTGTGTTGACTTTGTATGTAATCTACTCGCATGAAAAATTTGCTTCGCGATTGGTGTGAACGCAGCAGAGGAAGTTCAGTAGTGCAAAATTCAAAGCAGCAAAGTCCAACCGCAATACTTGTGGATGAAACATCTGCCTTTGTTTGCATAAGGGTGCTATTTATAACCATTTATTTGATATTCTACAGTATATTTAAGAATTTATATTTGGTCAATTCTGGATTTATCTCTGTTGTGGAAAACACACTGTGGCTAGGAACCTTTTCCACACAAGGGAGGGGAGTTATGGAATTGTAATTACATCTATGCTGTGCCTGACCAAACACATAAGAACTCACATAAATTCAAAATTGAAGCATAACACATGGCAGATGATGGACCTCAATTCCAAATCTAACTTCATTAACAAATGATCGTCATGTTTAATTCCAGGCAGAAATGGGATGGCTTGACTTCCAGGCCGTTGCCGCTGCATTTGGAAAATGGCTCTCGAGCTGGAACGCAGCCCTTGAGACTCTTATGAATCAGGTTCAAGTTTAAACCGCAGAGTGGTAGAGCGAGGGGAGGGAAGACCAAGTTTTGAGGTTGAGGAGTGTGCATATGCATTGGTGTTTGTGTTGCAGGCTGGGAAAGCAAACACAGAAAGAAGTGTGTGTCTGCATGTGTGTGCATGTTTGTGCCTGAGTGCCTGTCTGTGTGTGTGTACTTGAGATGGAGATAGAGGGAGCAGACGGCATTCATTGAGGCACAAGAGGTCACAGATGTGAGGAGAGAAAGTGCACATTCAGCTTTTCCCAGGGAGGGGGATGAGTGCTTAGACAGTTGGAGTTAGAGAATGCAGGTGGTGCTGCTGAACGTGCTGGTGAGCAGCAAACCTGACATGTCTAATCAGGTCTTATCTGGCTCTGCTACAATTTCATGGCTGTTTGAACCAAGTGGGCCATGTTCCTCAGATCTTTGGTTTAGGATTTTATCTATGCATCTTGAAGCAATGTGGAGAAAAAAAAGGATTCTTTGGGGGGGATTGTTATGTGTGCATATCATTTCTACAATGATGACTCAAGCCCTACTGAGCAAAGAACAGTATTTTAAAGAAAGCCTACACCTTGGTGAAAAGGTGATGACCTGTGTGATAAGATGTCCTTTCAAAGACGTAACACAAAAGCCATGTGATTTAAAATGACATCATAGAGGACATTAATTTAATATTATAAAGCTATTTGTTAACTTATTTTGAATAATACAATCCAGGGGCAACAGGATTTGAAATATAAACAATGTAGCGTAATAATTGCATCTTTATTTTTTCTTGCTCTGACTGACTTTGGTACATAATCAGCTGCTCATTTTCATTTTCCTCTATATTGTTCTCTTCACTTTCTATCACTGGAACCATTTTCTGAGGACCTTTCTTTTGACTGCAGTGAACAGTGGTTTTGTCACAGAAAGCAGGCCAACTTTCGGATGTGTGGGTAAAACACAGTGCAAATAGATCTTAGTCGTGTGCCCTGTTTTAGGCTGTGGCCAAGATTTTAGACATATTATTGACTTCAAGGACGGCAACATTTCATTCTGGCTTTAAAAAAAAAAATTGCTGGTTTAAAAAAAAATAATTAGAATCAGAATCAGAATCATTTTATTTGCCAAGTACGTTGCATATACAAGGAATTTAACTAGGTCAAAGGTGCATCACAACAAACATAGACGTAGAATAAAACAATAAAACAATAAAATAATAAAAACAATAAACAGTGCAATAATATTATTGACAGGAGGCTCATATCTGTAAAAATGGATGTGTCTGGGTTAATGTTGAACAAGGCCAACCACCTGCATTTTATCTAGCCATGTTACCAGCCGTGTCGCTGGTTTGCAAACCACAGATACTTTGAATGTTGTGATTTTTGCATTCGGTCAAAGTGACGTAGTACAAAGAGCAACAAGCAGAGCAAGTAGCATAGTAAGTCAAGCGACTGTATTGTACATTGTGTGGTAAAATAACGAATAATGAGTCAAGCAAACAGGACTTTCACAAAGGAGACCGCTGTTTGTGGCCCTTGTGAAACCAGAAGTAAATGTTAAACATATGCTTATTACCTAAACGTTGTTACACTTACTAAGTAACATAACATAATAAAAGTCCGCAATGAGGGGTTGTTACATTAGTTTTCTAAGTAGTTTTGTTTTGCCTAAACCTAACCAACCGTTTCACAATGTTAACCACGTGCCATTGTACAAGTGCGATACTAGGCATGAAACATATTTTTGTTTCATAAATGTCAAAATTTAAGGTATCATGGTTTGCAGAAACATACAATGCCAGCTGGATTGCATGTAAAACCAGAGAATTTGTCCTCAGAACACCAAAAACAAAAATTCACAGTGACCCAACACAAATTACTGAACGGCATACGGGGCTCATCATCAGGGTCAAGGCACCAATATTCCAAATATTCTCCTCGTGAGCAAGGACTAGCACTCACAGACCACTACGTAATCGACAGCCAATCTTACTGATCATCATAAATCAAAACCAGGCTGATGAAGGATGACCTCAGCCATTATCTCCAACTCTGTAACACCAACAAAAATCCCTATGAAGATCACGAATGTAATTACTTTCAGAGCTGGTTAAATGTATCCATTTCTTACTGCTGCTAGAAAAACGGCTCATGGCTCAATATGTAATTCTGCTGTATTTGTTTTTCAAACCAATTTGAACCTCCAAATGACAATTTCTTGGAACAAGCTGGCTGCCGGTCCAAGCAAAACCAAAACAACCATCTGCATTGTATGTTTAACTGAGCATTAAAAAGACATGAATGACGTGTTCTTTGTGTTTTATTTTTTTACTTTTTTACTTGATTTGACCACTTGGATTGTTGTTGTGGTTTGCCTGGTCATTTCTCAAGTGAAGCGTGCACGTAATCATGAGCCCGACAACATGAACTGGTTGACTTGTTTAAGGGCCTTTTGTTTTGTCAGACAAACCACATTCATATCTGGAGATCAGTCCAATAAATATTACACACATTGAGCTACTCCCTGAACTTCAACAAACCAGACAGGTAATTAATTGTCTGCTTGTGCAACACCAGCTTGACAATAAAATATGTTGTGTCTCTGATGAGTGCATAAGTGCTCTTCTCATGTGTTTGCACTCAAATTTCATGACCTTGCCTTTCCAAGTGTAATTTTCCGACAATATTCTGAAATGCTGGATGAAAAGTTTATGAAGGAATGCATGTATGTGAACTCCAAGGCCTACTCTCATTTTTGCCTGCTCCGAATGGGACTCGTTACCACACCTACATTGATAACGCTATAAATACCACGTTCCTTAAGACCGAGTGGAATAGAGGTGGAAGTAACAGGTTCTTCCCAAGCACAGTATTGGGCTCCTTCTCAGGAAAATATCTGAGCAATCTAGCAATATTTCAAGGCATGTCAAATCGTGATGTGCATACAACGTAGCTAAAAGCTCACAAGAGGACAATAGAACATGTGCACTGTGTTCTTGGCAAAACTCTGATTTAAAAAGCAAATACCTTTCTCCCCATGCATATTCTGCCAAAATAAAAGGTTGACTGGAACATCTCAGATCAGGCTCCGAAAAACAACACTCAGACATCCTGTAGAGAGCAGCTACCAAATAGAGAGAGCAAATACTTCTGTATTTTTGCATTTTCAATTTGAACCTGAGTAATGGAGCTTCTACAGCTTGGAGACGTCACACCTTTACCTGTAGGTGTCAACATGGTTACATTGGGAATGGCACCATTGCAGTTGCAAATTTTATTTGTTGGCCACTGTCGGAACTGCAGGTCACATGATGCCCACCGGCCCAAAGGGAGGGCTTTCCCCTACGCCATAAAAAAGAAACTAATGTGCTACGGCGAATACATTCTTTCAGAGTATCACAAACATTCCAACACTACTCTTTGTTTCTGGCGCTGTCCATGTGTTCGGAGGGTAATGCCAAGTTTACACCACACGATTCAAGCCCTGATTTTTCACTCCCCAACAGTTTCTGGAGATTGTTCACAAAATCCCAAATTCTGAGGTGAATCAGCGCTCGCTCCCGAATTTCTCGCTGTGTGTGAATTTTCAAAATTACAATCTGAGAGATGCGCTGTTGCTTTGCAAACGCCCAAGATTTAAAATATTTGGATCTGTCTGTAAGTCTAAATCCTGTAGTGTGAAATATGTTTTGTTCACAGACCTAAAGCCAATGAGAGTGCAACATTGGTTCTACCTCGCTTTGATGAACAGACAATCCTTGCTGCCTGCGTCTCCTCAGCCATGATCTCTTACATATTTTTTTATTTTTCTTCTTATGTTTTTCTCAGAAAATCAGGAAAGCAGGAAGTGTGTCAAATAAAATAACTCGAATGGGCCTAAAAACACAAACAAACATGGTGGACAGAAGTCAGCCAGGCTCCACACATCTGAATCACTGCCAATGTCTACCAATCAGAACTGTTTTAGGCAAGAGTCAGAATGATGATGTCCTCCTACGTAGCTTGCTGGCTACATTCATCAAAAACAGTGACAAAGGCCACAATTATGGTGGCAAGTGTGGATGAGAGTGACACAGCTGTTACTTCAGGCTGTCGTAAGACGCCATACTGAAATAACAACTCTTACATTGTTATTTCTTCTCTTATCATAGCAATCACTACCACAGCTTCTATATTCATTGAAAATTACATTTAGACGAAGACATGAGGCTTACCAGGGAAACACAGCAAAATACCCACCTCCCTAACAAATCAGCTAACACGAACATGATGTCTGACTGAATGAAAGAAGTAAAACAAAATGGCAATTTACTCTGATAGTCATGTGGGGGAGTAAGTTAACACACTGCAACATTGCTATGCTTTGTTGCTGATTTTCTTCTACTATGTTTACATGACTGTTGATTAATATGTTTCCTAACCAACAAATTTGGAACAAATTGCTTTGATTATATATTTAAAGAGAGAGAGCTGCATTTCCCTCAGTCTAAACTCATGACTATTTACTTCCAAATATTATCTGTCATGGGAGAGACTTCTTTTAATATACTGTGTGGGCGGTCCTAAAGGTTTGTGTGATCTCTACTTTCTCAAACCTCCAACAAATAACATTGTTTATGAAGGTGACATTGTTCTATAACAAGCTAAAGGAAGTAACTCATTAATTGGAGCAAAACCCCATGATATTCTAAAAAAGGATAAGACATGCTTTACAAGGCAGGGAAGGGAGGGCTGAGAAGCCTGTTAAAATGTGACTCGTCCAGATAAGTAATTGCTGCTGATTTTGCCAAAGAAATAACATCATAAAAACAGCATTCATTTAAAACTGGCTTGGCACACAAACTCACCACCCTAATGTGAACAATATGAGAAAGTCAAATTGGGTTTGCGGCACTTAAAACATACACCAGGTGGTCTCTTTAAAATCAGAGTGTGAGTAATAAATATTGGTGTGCAGTGTGTTTGACACACAAAAGCAGCAAAATCACACTCATATCGTATGTATCTTCAAAACCAAACTTTTACAGCTTTGGATAAATGATCAGCAGCATAATGAAACTGCGGCGGTGTCTGACAACCAATGCTGCATTGACTAATTGCATCATGAAAATGTGGCACTTAATAGGCATAATGAAGGTTTTTAATAAAGCAATATGTCAAAAAAGTTTGACATTTTGTGAAATATGAATATTTGCTGCGTTGGCGCATCAGATGAGAAGATTGATACCACTCGTCAACTCCGGGCGGAGTTAGGCTAGATCTTTCTCTGTGTCCTGTCTTTATGCTCCGCTTACTTAGATGGCTTCTGACCATAGTTTTATATTTTACATACAAATATGAGATGTTTTCATCTAACTTTGGGTAAATTTGACAATTTTATTTGGACCATAACAGACTACAAACTGGTGCCTGAAAAGTGTCATAAACTTGGCTTGGAGAGTACATTATTTGATTCTATTTGCGTCATTGGAGCCCAGTCCTTGTGCTGCACTTAACAAGATAGATGGAATCTAGTTTTTGGAGTTTAAATTTGTGCTGTGGCTCCTAACAAACAACCCCTCATAATTAATCAGGCTTGCAGCTGGTCACAGAGAATGAACACTTGACATTGCGGAGATGTTTCTGCACAAAAGCTCTGTCGGAACACATATACAGTGGTGCCTCCAGCAGCGCGATAATATGCTTAATAGGGCAATAAAATTCTGTCCGAGTTGTTGTTTTTTATTTCGTTTCCATATGAAGAGAAATCTTTCTCTTGGTTTGAAAGAGATTAGGAAAGATAGATTTATTGTCTCATTAACTTCTATTTACTTTCATTTCTCACCCACTTGGGACATAGCCTCCTAAGCCCAAATATAATTTATTATTATCTGCTGCCAATAATCTGTCAGCAGTCCTCTTCGTGTTCTGTCATATTCAGCAGGCCTTTCTGAAAGATCCGATGATGGATGGGAGTGAACAGAAGAAACGGAGAAAATGCCTCATGCTGCCGTCTGTTTCTAGTAAAAGTTTTATGAGCGTGTCCTCTCCCTCATTGATGTTATGTCAAGTGACTCAACACACAAAAACCAGCAATCAATCATGTGACACCTATGGAAGGAAGTGGCCCGAGCTCTAAAGCTGACATGTTGACACATTATACAAAAATGGGAAAAATCACAGTGGAGATTGATGCTACGCAGATTAGATTTTACAAGTGGTCTGGGAAATACCGTTTGGGTTCTTCATTCTTAGAGAGAATGAAAAAAGGAACACATTAAACTGAGCCACATCTGTATATTTTGTTATGAAAGAGTTGTGTTACACGAACATCTGGGGGAAAAGGGAGAAACAAAACAGCAACACAAGAGTTGGAAATAAATAGTTTTTTCAAAGATAAATGTGTCCGTTTGTGGAAAATTCCACCTCTGTGTAAATGTGATGACTTGACAATTAGACAACAAATAAAATAATCACATTTGTGTCGACCAGTTGTTGAATAAAGCGGAATATTGGACTTCTAGTTTCAGCTTTTGTGAGTGGGGATAATAAAGTAGTAGTGGCAATGAATATTTCCTGGTTCCTTTGTGCCAGACAGGGATGCCACATTAAAAGGAATTCAAGGAACTTTTCCTACTTTTCTTGAGCTGGCAATGTCCAAATGCTTCCCATGTGTGTCTAAGTCTTATTCCAAATGAGTGGAAGCTTTATATTAACACAGAAGGGCGGATCAAAAGGCCTACATAGCCATGCTCTCATCACATAGTAATTCAGACTTTAAGTGTAACAACGCATCAATGTTTCACTGAAGTCTAATCGGGGGGAAAAGCCTTAAGTGCCGTAAGAGTCCAGTGGGTCTTAACATGGTCCCCGTTTAACAGTGGTCAATGACATGCAGGATATTTGACTTTGCCGCTTCCCTGCTGTCCCTGAGCTTTGTGTCTTCTAACTCCCCCCTCAGTGAGAGCTTGTTAATTCTTGCAGGCTGGTTCCACATTGCCACACCATCAGTCTAACACAAAAACAGAAAGGCATTGTTCAATCTAAGGGACATTTTGGAAGTCTGTGTGTGGGCTCTCTGGTACCCTTTCTTTTTAACAACATTTACAAACTATCAGCAACTGTTTTTCCACCAGACCTCATTGTGTTCGTGAGTCTTTTGTACTCTAAAATTCTAAAGAAAAGCAACGCTGTGACGTTGCCTTAACGGCCAAATTGTAGCCATGGCTTTTGCCAGTTGCTTTGTCAGGCTCCGTTGCCGCATTGTGGTGAGCATAAATGTCAAACAATAGCCCTTTTTGAGTCACATCCCCAGAACTGTAAACCTATGAATCACTGTGGCTTCTTCTTGTCCTTCGAGGCGTTGTTTGGGTACAAGGAATTCAGGCCCTGGCAGCTCATTTTTGACAAAAGCTGAAGTTTCGAATTAGGTCTGCATTACCATTTGTGCTCATCACAATGCTACCCTCCCAATGCACACCCAAACTTTCGTCACTGCTTGATAATGGCGATCTTGTCTCCACCTGTTTATCTTTGCTCCATCACTTAATTTGCTCTCAGTCTGGTATGCGCAATGCGTCGTGCACACAGCGAGCCAGGCAATCAGGACGCAGCCCCTATCCAGCGGATGCCAAGACTAATTCACACTGTGAGATGTCAGCTCTAAATCTTATGTACTGCTTGTTATTCTAATGACACATGGCCATGCCTTTTTGGCTTCTTTTCAAAGACTTGCAGTGTGCTTCAGCAGTCTACTCTAAAATGAAGTACTGAGTTGGTTATACATACACTCATTAGTACGCAGTCTACATATTAATTATCGAAACAAATACAGCAGTCATGTCAGATGTGATTATGTTTTTCACATGTTCTGGCTCAAAATAAGGTTGCAGCTCACCAAAAATATGCAGATAACATTTCAGAGAACTGCACAAAAGCTTCCCTTCAGACTTAATGGAATAGTGGTAAACCTAAATGTCTACAAAATCGGCTTGTGACCAGATGTTTGCCGAGGAGAATACCCACAACCGTGATCAAAGTGAGCTGGAGCAAGGTTGCAGTAGGAGACTATATGACAAAGAGAGTGTTTGCACTTGTGGGCCATGTTGTGGTCTGGAATCACAATAAGCGAAATGTAGGAAGCGTCTTTTACGTGCAACTCCCCTGTTTATATATTTCTCAAATATCGATTCAAATGAGCACACTATGATTCTCATCAAATCCTCTCACAAATGTGCATATTTATGCTGAGACACAGCCTGCTCTGCATGAGTTCAAACACAGATTTACGGAGACAATATAACTATTTGAAGTCCATGCCAAAATTTGAGAAGTAATGGCTGAAATGACATGGTTTGACGGCTCTTCTCTTCTTTATTGCAAGGATTTATTCGTCTTACAGTTGTATACCCTTGCTTCTTGTGAGACGTGATTGCTGCAGAATGAACTAAAACACATTTGATGAATTGCGAAAAGGAAACGATGGGGCCGGGCCATATTTGTTTTAGGCAATTTCCCTGAGGGAGGCGATGTGAGAATGCCCAACTTGACATTAAGGAAAGACACCGTGGTTTCTTGCCTTGCTTCGGCGGCATACAGACGCAGCTCTCCTAAAACAATACAGAAGCAGGAGCAGTCAGCTTCTTTTACCGTGATAAAGAAAAACACAGCTTTTTCTCGTAAGCTCTGGTGGGTGAGTACTTTTCAGAGTATGTTGTAGAACAATTTCCACACAATCTTTCCATTACTATATCTGGTGACTAACAGTGGTTCAAGGGTGTCAGCTTTGTCAGTTGCTTGGCAGTGACAGACAGGGCCCTTTCGCCACGCTACTTTGTCCCCATTCCTGTCAGCCTACATCTTTTTGTTTTTCACTCTATCATATTGTTTTCTTGTGAGGCCATTCCCCCATTCTCATCTCCTATACAGTGTCTGTGCTCATCATCCTACCCACAGGGAGTATGAGGCGTCTAACCTCATTGAGCTGTAACTTCTCCCTGAAGCAGGAGGTTTTTGCTTCCGTCAGTAGAAGACAAAAGCGTTAGTCACAAAAAAAAAGCATTTAGGAGAAGTGTTGTTGTAAAGTGAGTAAGCTTTTCGATTGCCAAAGAATTTGTTGACGGCAATGTTTTCTCTGTGTTCCTACAACCTGGAGCCCATAAATTGTAACCATCCTCAGAGTTTTGAACTTGACTGGATTTAGAAACCACTCATCTGTCACATGCAAGTTACAGCTTCATCAGTCTTGTCTGCTTTGTCAACTAACTGTCTAAACATATTCCAAAAGCAGTCAATGTGAGTATAATGCTTTAACAATTCCATCCAGACATACTCAGAATATTTATAAAGCAAGGTAACATAGTTATTTGTTTCAATGAGCATGGCTTCAATTAAACTCCATAATCCCATCACAATGGGATAATAATCGCATAATAACAAGAAAGTGAAGTATATATTAATCCGCATCTGAAAATAGCCCCCAAAATATCCACCATATACAATTTTCTTAAGACACTTTTTCTAAAAACTACTGTGCCCAGCTGTTTTAGGAAATTACCAATCCCTTTAACAAAAAATGTAACTATTACTTTCACCTTTTTTACCTGTTTAAGATTTACATCTTGAGCAGTAACCAGTCGGCTTGGGGCTGAATGCCTCATACAAACCCGTTCTCACTAAAATCGTCAAATAGCACCTCTTTGTCAGTGCCCATTGGCATCGGTGATTGTCGCACGGAGGCCCCCGTTAGTGACTGTATGTGACTTACCTTGATTTCAAATAATTCCATTATTGGATGAGAGTGCGTGAGAGTATGCTTAGGGTGGGTTGGATGGCTATTGGATTGGTCAAACAAACACAGGACTTTCAACCAGGAGAACGCTATTCGTGGTCTGTGTGAAACTAAAAGTACTTTATCACGTTTATTTTTGTCACGCTAGCCATGTGAGTCACGTGAGTTGTTAATATCTTCACTTCAGTCGCTAGTCATGTTACTCGTTAGTTTCCTTAGTCTTGTGAGTTGTTGAAAGTTGGAAAACATTAAGAGACAGCTTTTTTTCTTCAACTTTGTTTTGAGTTGGTTTTGTTCCATGGGATTTGTCAACAATAACAACTAGAGAACATCTTGCAATGGAATCACACCAGCTGCAACGCCAGCTGAGCTCAACTACACACCTGTTAAGTTTCGTGACAGCCTCTTGCACAGTTGCAACTTTGCACAATGACAAAATCTGTCGACAGACAGAAATATAAACACTCACACACGGACTCACATGGTGAAAACAACACCAGCGTTGCTTCTGTGGCCGGTAAAAATCTAGAATAATGCCAGCCTTATGGTTTTTGGTTAATGGGGCAGCAAGGTCATGGACCATGATGCTGTGTTTTCTCTGCTGTTTCACTATGTGTGCTCTTTCACAGCACAATGTGTCCCTGAACAGTCTGAAGACGAAGGTTGTTAAAATATATATACATACGTATACTATATATACTATAGTGTAGGATAATATACTGTAGGATAATTCTCCCCTTTAAATAGACACTGACTACTAATTTTCATAATATTGTTATAATGTACAGTCAAAATATTTGAACAAAATGGCAACATGAAACTTTAATTGAATTTAATTGACTTAATCCTAAGGGTTGAATATGGACGGAATATGTTAAACATCAAGGATTTTGCACTGGTTGGTTTGGGGCGGCTGTGGCTCAGGAGATAGAGCGGTGATCCACTAATCATGAGAGGAGATGACGATTGTGCAAGTGTGAATGTTTTCCGCTCCTGATAAGCAGGTGGCCCCTTTTACGGTAGCCTCTGCCACCAGTGTATGAATTTGTGTGAATGGGGGAATGCTGGCTTGTGTTGTTAAGTTCTTTGAGTGGTCACTGTCGCAAGACAGAGGAGATGGTTGTGGATTTCTGAAAGTGTGCAGCCCCATACCACCCCCATCATCCTGTGTGACTCCCCAGTCAACTCTGTGGAGTCCTTCCACTTCCAATGCACTGTCATCATTCAGGTTAAAAAAGCACAACAGAGGATGCACCTCATGTCACACTGAAGAAGTGTTACCTGCCAAAGACAATGATGGCTGACTTCTACACTTCCATCACTGAGTCGATCCTCGTCCGTAGCATTCTGGTACGCTGCTTCCACTGCCAAGGACAAGGACAGACTCCAGGGTATCACTCACTCTGGCAGGAGGCTGCAGTCCATCAGGACCAAAACTCTTCCCTACTGCAGCTGGCCTCATAAACAAGGTCTTTGCTTCGCTAAATCAAATAATGATCATTTATTGTTTCAGCAAACAATTTGACCCTGGATGCAAATTAAAATGAAAACTGTAGTGTGTAGATTTTTTGTCAGCAATTTATTGTTTCTTTTCCCTATAATATATTTGAATGCATGCCTGTTCTGGTTGCAAGAGTAGGCTTAGAATGCTTAAATATATCTATGCTTGAGCAATCATTTTCCAATCTATTTGTAATTAATTGTAAATCTCACAAGTGTCAGTAATACTTGTAAAAGTGCTAACTGTGTAGCACTAAATCAGTGTTCATAAATCTGTCAATGTGTCTGACTCTCATTTTATCAAAAACAAAATTATGAGTGAAAAAAACCAGAAAGAAAAAGACAACCATTGTCTTATATTTTGAAATGCTGTGTTCCCACTATCTGAATATAATGTGTATCATGTTCTCTCCTTTTGTGGCATGATTGTGACATTTAGCACCACACAATGAAAGATTGGTTTGCACAGACACATTTGCCCGCCAACGCAGAAACACAATCCTGGAATGTCTGACTTGGTGAAGGGAACAGGAGACAGAAAATATACAAGAGTATTGTATTCAAGTGAAAGTTCTGCTATTCACAATACAAAGGTTTTTCCCCAAACCTGCAGCACTAGATCCTCACCGCCTTGTCTGTTTCACAAAATCAATTTGTCAATGTACATGATTTCCCATGTTGGCCGTCTTTGTGTAGAACTGTAATCTGCATCTCAGTGACGTATACAGAGGGAAGGCAATGAAACCCAGATACCAAAAAAGGGAGTGGGGTCTGTGGCATCATGTTTTACCTTTCCATGCTCAGTTGCACGGTACATGAGCATTATCAGATTTAGATTATCATCCATCCCCAGCTGTTCCCTTTCACACTGGCCCCCACATCCCAACTACTATCAACTTTACTGCCACCAACCATCCCATTCCGTTCTTTGCTTTCCCTTTACTGAAAAGCAGAGAAGCAGAAAGGGCCAGTGTTTTCAGCCATGTGTTGGCTTATCGTCATGTCTCAATCGCCCCATCCTATCAACATGGTGGAAAGATTGTATCCACAGCATGTTTTAGCCTGTTCTTTATATTTTACTAGAAATGAGATCAGAATGCATGTTACCTGTCCATCCAAGCATATAAAATGCATTTTAAAGTATGATGCGTCATGGTTGTTTAATTGCATGAGTCCAAATCCATAATCAAATAGTGCATGTTGTCAAGCAAAGACAACACAAAAAGTGATGTGTTTTTACGTGAAGGAGTAGAGAGGGTTCAGTTTGGTGACCTCAGGACCGAATTTCTCTCTTTGCAGATGATGTAGTCCTTATGATCTTCAAGCATGACGCTTGCATGCAGTCTTTTTTCACCAAGCTATGTATTTGTATGCAGTATTTTCAGTATATACAGTCCCATTAGCTTGTCATAGATCTATCACATTGAATGGAAATGCTCTTGTGCTTGGTGTTTAATTTGTTTGAAGTATGCTTACGTAGATGAGTTTGAGGTAATTATTGAGAGATTCAGAAGAAATGCAAATGGTTGTCGCTGGATTGTCGCTGGTTGCACCGCAGGGCAACTTCTGAGTCTTGCATGGCTGTGGACACTGCCAGCAGTGTAGCAGCCTTTTGCACCTCTAGTGTTTGGGTCCGTATGTGTGACTGTGGGATCAGGTGGTTTTCCAGGCAAGTGTGAAGCGAGTGGGATTAGAGTTGGCACAATTTTGAGGCCATGTTGCTCTGCCAGAAAATGATGGATTGCCTCCTGCGGATTGGGAGCAAGTAATTGCTCAAAGTGAAGGAGTTCTCTGGTTCCTTGTGGACCACTGCACCAGAGTTTTGTAATGAAGAAGGAGCGAAGCAAGAAAGCAGCGCTCTTGATTGACCAATTGATATACAGTACATTCCAACTCTCTCACAGTCATGAGCTTTGGGTAGTGAATGAAAGAATGAGATTGCATATACAAGCAGAGCATCCTTTGCATCCTTTGTTAGCAGTAGCTTTCCCCTAGGGACAGGAGAAAGAGGAGTTAGGGTACACAGAAGGACCTAGTCGTAGAACTACTGCTCCTTCACACTGAAGAGTCAGTTGAGGTGGTATGGATTTCTGACTAGGAGCTCCCCTTGACCCTTCTCTGTGGAACAATCTCAGGCATGTTCAAGAGTAAGGAGACCCTGGTGTATGCCCAGAACATACTAGAGGGATTATCCATCTGGCCTGGGGATCCCTGCATTAGAAGCTGAAGGAATAAGCTCGGGCAAGAAGCATTGATGGTTCACAGCTTGCTACCAATGTACCCAGATAAGCAGAATGGATGGATGGATGGATGGATGGTATAACAAGTTTCAAGGACACCAAGACCTGTAAACTCAGTGGATAAATGACCATGACCAAACCATGAGACTTCTATTTAAATCTCTACTTCAGCAACATCAATAATACTTATTTTTTTCAAAGTACTTAGAACTTTATACAGTCCAATTTGAACAGGCAGTCAACCACAGTTAAGTTGAAGAGAGAAAAGGCTGAAAGAAAATTCAAAATTCCATTGTGTGGGCTTCTACAAGATTATAAACTTTTGTCCGTGGTTTAACCTGCTTTGAGATGGATGTTGTGAACCAGATGAAGACATTTCAGATCATGTAAGGTGTGTTGGCTGTCATTGAGGGCTCTAGCCATATGATAAGAAATAAGGGGACAATAGAAAAGGAGAGGTACACGTACTTTTAATAGCAGTGAAGTAAATTAATAATGCACTTGCGTCTTTAATAACTTCTGGTGAGGTTTGTTTAAAGGCCTTTAACCACAAAATGCAACATTGCAATTGCTCAGTGTTAAGTGTTGCAGTTTTACTTTGTGACTCCCAGTTGTGAATGCATACAATTGTATCAATGTGAATAAAGAAGGATGCTGTTGGAAAGCTACATGCTTGCTCACCAACCCCACACATTTTGATTTTGTATTAGATGAAATAAGGACAATTTGGATAAGCCTCGTAAAACTTTTACTGCATGCATCACATCATCCACGGACGACCCCAGAGGAATGTTGAGTACATCCAGAAAACCATGAAGGTTTTGGTTTCTGTGAAAAGGGAAAGAGAAACAAGCTACTCACCCCTCCCTCATTACGCATTTTAGAATTATTGCTTATCAAAACTCAATGTCAGCCAAAGGAAAAAACAATCAGATTATTCATGAGGCAATCTCTGCAAGTATCATTAGCACGTCATCGGGATATGTTTCCCCTCTTGTTGCTATAATTAAGGCTAATCAGATTAGCATCATTATGCCATTACTTCAGAGTACCTGTGCATCATTTCACTCGATGAAATGCTCTATGAAACTCCCAACACATGGAACATCTTACCATACAGACGCCCATAGCAAAGACAGTGGAATATGGTCATACTTAGCAGGCATGCAATACTGGTATTAGGTCATGCTGGCTTCCTCACATGCAAACATAACACAATCTACAAATGCAGAGTCTCTCACACAGACACACATACTGTACATACACACACACACACACACACACACACACACATTGTATCCATCCTATTTCGTTAGTATTTTTGTATATGTGTTTCCCGTAGAGAACTTATTGCCAAGACAAGTTTTCAAAGATATAGGCTTTATTTGAATCATTGATTTAACGTTGATTTTGAGTTAATTTTTGGATCCTGTAGATTTTTATACTTTTTTTCATTGGACTATTGAAGAAGACTTCATGAAACTGATGGAAACATACAAATATAGGATGGTTATGAAATTTGACGAGAAACTCCATGCTTAAAATCATTCGTGACATTTGATTAGACCCCATGTGGCTTGATTTGCCATGGTCCTGAATGCACGGAAAGAGACAAAGTAATGCTGTTTGAAGGTTCTCCCTCCTATTTCTACTATACTGTAATTGCTGGGGAGAAATACATATATTCCTATTATTCATGCCCTCTGCATCAGTGAAGCAGCCAACTCCTCGACTAGTACTGCAATTTAAAGAGAAGAAAACCTTCCCAAAAGAAATCCAGCACCCCACAGAAATATGACAGAGGAACACTAAAAACACAACAAAGTATCTTCGAAGAAAAAGGCTGTTTCATATTGACTGTTGAAGACAGAGAGAAGTAAGCGTGTCAGCACTTTTTGTTAGAGTGGCTCATCACATCTTGTTGTGGCTTGCCAACATTGCAACGCCTGAGGTGCTACGAGCCTGTCACGAGAGGAGCAGATAGAGGCTCACATGTGTAACTGAATCTGCATGGCACCGAGTCTGCAAGTACAGCTGCTGCTGGGTAAAAACATGCATCTGCAACAGTGTGTTTGGTAAGAAAAAAAAGAATGCCTTTTTGTTTCTTCAGTAGTTAACGTGTATTTTGGAAATCAAAGTTTAAGCAGGTTTCAAAGTTTAAGCAGGTTCAACGGGTGAGGTCAAAGACTTGTACCTACTAATTATGATAAATGTAGCATTCATTGTAACCTAACATGTGTTTGCATGTGCAAATTATATTTACAGGTTGACAGTGTTTTGGGATTATGTGGTGAGGTTTTCTTTCTAGCTATGACAAAGGAATGTGACTGGACAAAGTTTCTGTGTGTTTTTTTAGGTGATCATTGGTCACTGGCAAACAAATCCCATTGAGTGGACCAAAAATGAAATGGTATGCTGTTAAATGCCAGATAGAGTGCATGTTATAGACACTAACTTGAAAAATTAACATCTGTCAAACTCTGATATCACAGAACTTGTCTTTGTTCACCACTGTTTTTTTTAACTTCTTTACCAGTTGTTTTGAGCAATCAAGTGAGCTGGAATCCAACGTCTTTACCTTCTGAATGCGCCACATGATGGGCTTGATTTAGGAGCACAGGATGATCCTCCTGTAAACCCTCTAATTAAAAGTTCCCTGTGGATTTTTCTTGTAAACATTCAATGTTACTAACCAAAACGCACTGTGTGTATCCTTTAGGTCCAACAAATGTGTTTCCTAGACCTTATGTTTCTCTTCAAACATTTGCAAAGCAGATTTTTTTTAAGCATTTTAAATACAGCATTGTTTCCATCCATGACTACCAGCTATAGTCTTAAGTGTTGGCTTTAGTTCAGCGGGGATGGCGGAGCGACCATTAATCACAAGGTTGGCCATTCGATCCGCACCTCCTCCTGTCTACATGTCGAAGCAATTCTGGATAAAAATTGCTGGTATTTGAACTCAACCCTTCAAATTTACCATCCTTCTCGATCCCACTGGCTTTCTCTTTATACATCCATGGACTTTCCCCTGTCCTTTGCACGAGCATGACTGTGAGAAATGCAGCAGTTCAGCTAGGCAGCCATTACACGTCTTTCTTTATTAGGCTTATACTGGATCTTTCAGTACTGGACTTTTATGAAAACACAAGTTAATATGCGATAATGATGATGAGAAAATATATAAACGTATAATATGAAAAGAACATTAAAGCAAGAGCAGCTTGTATGCATTAGTGCTGCTTCAAACCGTAGTTTACTGAAAATAGCACACATACTTGTTATAAGGGTACAATCTCAGATTCATCATTACATCTTCATAAAAAAGATCCACATTCAAACTGGTTTACATTGTTGAAGTAGGGACAGGATTTTTAATAAATCACATTTAAACAGACACATTTCTGTTCTCAAACTCAAAGTCTTCAGGTCTAATTTCCAAGCAAAAGATAAGAAAAGAAAGAGTAGCACCTACAGATGACTCCTTCCCTTGCTGCTGATCTATGGTCTACTCCAGACCACAGAAACAGATGTCCCACAGGTTGCCTGGCTCTGAATGGGACCTATTGTTGAGGATTAAAACGGAGCAAGTGTGCACAACAGGTCGAGGGTCGGTTTAGGCAAAAGGCACCAGGTTCCACAAGTTTTGACCTTTTAAATGAGTGCAATGTGATACAATGCATGGGTCAGCAGTAACATGCTGAAAGCAGGCCCACATGTTGACGAAGGCCCTCTGACCCCCACCGCCTCAACACAGCCCCAGCCCCAGCCATGACGTGTGCCGACTGAGACTCTGCTGGGATAACAACCCCCTGAGGCTTCTGGGTAATTAGGGGACCCAATCAAGCGAGCCCCGGGGCCTGACCTAGAATGAGGATTGTGAGGAAACTAGTTCCGACCAGGGACTTCTTGTTCATCTTTGACTTTGATTTACAATGGAAAAAGACATGCTTCAGTTTTTACTTGTAAGTAAATAATGGAGGAAAAATACTTAACCAGCTTCAAGCACCAGTCTATATCTCATTTCATTGCTGTAATTTGACAACCAATAAGTTTAAGGAGCAGTAAAGCTCTTTAACCACGGTTTTGCAAACAAAGAGACATGTGGATTTGTGCATCATTTCATACTGGACCCGGTCTGGTAATATTTCTTCTTCAGGGACATCTATTTGGCATCCACTGTATTCAAATTGCTGTAATGTTTGAATTAGAGTATTGGCCCCTTCGTCAAGTCTTGTTTTGTTGAACGTTCTAAACTCTCATATGCATTCATTAAGGTGGAGTGATACTCACCACTAATAAGGGACTCCGAGATGACGTACGATAAATGTTTGGTGTCTTGTGACAAATCTATTGCGCCGGTTTAAGGCTGAAGTAGAGCAGATGCAACTGTGGAGAGTCCAAAATAGCCCCACCACACTGGAGGTTTTTCTGACTTAATAATGTCAACACCAGGGCCCTCACAAAACCAGATGGAGCCACTTTATTTGTTGGACTGATTGCGCCTGCTCGAGTTTTATCTCCAGTCGTTCGTATAGCAGAGAGAGCAAGAAGGGAGAGATGTCTGGTCCAGTCAACAATGTAATTTATGAAGTACTTTCAAAAGCAGGGTTGCAACAACGTTTTGTGTAACAAAGCACATAAATGCATGATAACAACATCAGACAACACTGCATACATCTTAGCATGTGAGGCCACTTCTCTTTCTCTCTCTCTCTCTCTCTCTCTCTCTCTCTCTCTCTCTCTCTCTCTCTTTCTCTGAGTGGAAACATGTGAACGAAGCATTATTAAGATGCACAAAGTTCAGAGAGGAACTGACATGTTTCACGAGGAACTAAAGTTTGGACTATTTGAACCTGCAGTACACTTTTAATTAGATTTTTTTCTCATCTGAAATTTTAAAAAGCATATTTATCCAAGTGAGGTACTTGAACTTTACATCTTTTTTAAGTTTCAGCATACTTTTACTACTACATTTATCTGACAACTGTTTTTAAAATACAATAAAAAACAACAACATATATAATACAAAAAGAAGTGAATACTACAGAGCCCCATGTCCTGTTGCTTATGTCAATTAGCACTTCCACCAAAGAGACATTTCCCATTCCCCTCTTCCCATTAATCATCTCATGACCCCTCAGATGTATCTTGTGACCCTAAGGAGAGGCCAGACCCTTAGGTTGAAAACCACTGGACTAAACTACCTAACTGTATATATAGTAGGTAAAACTAGCTCCACCTGGACTAACTACAACAGTTGCATGCTACTTTAAAAGTGAACGGTTAAGTTATTCATTCCTACGCCAATAACCCATTTTAACAAGCTGTGGTAGACCGATGTGCAACATAGGGTCGGCAAGATGATGTGTAGACTCATTGACTGTGGGGAGTGCAATACATAGAGATGTACAAAATATGTCTTATTTATTGATAGATAGTGATCATGGACATTTGTTGTTGCCTTTGTTGTTCTGTGTTTTAAGGACTTTTACAAGTAATGGAATATTTTTTACACTGCGTTATTGGTACTTTTACTTCAGTACGTTTGAGCACTTATGGCCTCAAAACCAGAAGCATGTGTTTATCTCTCACACATGTGGGCCAAAGAAAGCAATGTAGATACTTTGTCCTGTTTTTTTCTTTTATCACCAGGGTTTTTTTGCCAAAAATAAAGTTCAATCCAAGCTGCAAGATAAAGACCATGGAAATACTCAAGTCAACCACAGAGCTAATGACAGCACGATACCATGCGTTGCTAAGAGCAGAGTGGGACTAACTTTGAGCCAATGAAAGAAATGTAGAATGGGGTCAATGTAAGGTGGTAAGAAATTATTTGGGTGCTATTGCAAAAAAAGCAAAGTATGCAACTGCTACAGGAGCACAGGGACTTCCATTTATTTTTTATATTAAGATTTTAAATACTTTTTAATGTTTTATATCCATTTGGCAAACTTAAATAAAAATATTGGGCAGTTAAAATACAACCACAAACAAATAAAGAGTAAATATCTGTGTTTGACACCACTCCAAACCAACAAAAAACATCTACCATTGACAATTGGAAATAGACAACAATAAAAAAAAACAGTTTCTGAAAAAATTACTTCACTTGTAATGGTACTCAGTAGTCAGCCACACAGTCTGTAGACACAAGACAATTGTGACAAACCCAAACTCTGCTATCTAAAACATAAATTGGTGCAAACCTTGGCTGTGTTTGAAATCGCATATACGCAATCAGTATGTACTGCATACCGATTATTAAATGCTCACCCTGAAGTATGCTCAAGGCTGGGCCCCAGGGGCTCCAAAAAAGTTTCAGCAAATTTCCAAACAGGCGTTATTTGGATTAACTGGTTACATATTGAGAACCTAAATGGTTACTTTCTCTTCTGAAAACATTATAAAACTTAATAAAGTGACACATATTAAGACCTTTAATCCTGGTTTAAATTCTCACAACAATGACTGCCCGGCTCAAGGCACACAGATGCAATTCATAGTAAGGCAGCTGAGTATGTGCAGTAAGCTCATGTCTCATACTCAGAAATTCTTGCTAATGTAGGCCTGGTATACATCTGAGCATTTCTTTCATACATAAAACCCACATACTATTAAGTGTGCTTTTCGCGAGCAAAAGATACCATATTTGGAATGCGGAAGAGTGATGTAGAGTCGTCATGTACGGATTTGTTAGCAGCAGCGACTTGTCAATCACAGTAAGCCCGCCCAAAACCATACTCCGTTATTTGACTCCAAATGGGACCATAATTTACTAAATGAACATCATGCTGTATTGAAGAAGACTTGAAACCAGCGACTGAGACCATAAACTCCTGTCTTACTGAGGTAAAAAATCAAGTGAGAAGTAGGGTTATTTTCTCAAAGACTTCCATACAATCAGACTTTTTTTTGCAACCAGTCAGAGCCAGAGGTTGCCGCCTGATGTGAACACACCCCATACTTAATTCTACTCAATACTTATCTTGAATAACATTTCAAACACAACCCTTGTTTAGCACCCGTTCTTTTTTTGAAGGTAGCCTCTGAGGCCTCTTTTCATTTTTATGACACTGGCTGAACAGGCTGGTTTAACCTTTACCAAAACAGACAACTAGCCTGTTTAGCCTGGCAGTGCCTCTGCACATAATCCAGGGAGCGATTACGTTCGTCCCCACAACGTAATTGGGTAAACAATTTGATATGTTTAATACTGTGTGGAATACTGCTGAACTTGAACAGGAGACATACTGTACACACTTCAGGTCAAGGTGGGACTGGCCTTTCACTTACTCCCCAGCCATAGACTTTGTGTGGACATTGAGGAGTGCAGGTGTGTGCGTCTATGGGACAGAGATGGAACAGTACCGTCCACTAAGATTTCTCCCGAACCTCCCGATTACCAATCCGCCTCTGGCACACATGTCCTCACCATCACCATCCATAACTATCAAGATAGGCCCACAAGCCCAAACCTCTGCAAACAGAAATCCCTTTATTAATGTCATATGTTTAAAAATGTAAGAAAAACTAAATTGAACAGGGGTAAATAAAATGTAGAGAGAAGTAAAGGTCATCTGAAAGGTCAGTGGTTAGCTGTATAACCACAGACCCTGAAGTCTGTAATGTGATATGAATATCTTAAAAAAAATGGATCATATGTCTGGAAACCCAGCTTCATCATGTCTTAATTTTTGCATGAGGAAGAGGATGTTCAGCTTGAAGAGGAATGTTGAACTCATTGCAGCAGTCAATTGTGTTTCTTATTACATCCTTCAGACACAGGAGCCAATGGATACTGTCTGCCTGTACAAACACTCTGGTTGGATCTGCTTTCACAGAATCTAAGTCGAGGCCAATCCCATCAGACTCACATAATATATCTCCCTCGTCCTCTCTCTCGCTTTCTGTCATCGCTGAGTTTCCGCTGTCACTTTTATGGTGTGCATCGTGCAGAGTTAAGAACTGTTTTACACCCTCATTTTGATTCTTATAGCAAAGATAACGCTCTACGTTACCGGCTGCAGATATGACGTGTTTACTTCATGTTTGTTGACAGTATTTCACAGTGAATAAGGAAATGCAAAACTTCATACTCCTACTTTAAAAAAACAATAAACCACTTCCAGGTACATGGTTCCAGCATATGTAGAAGGTCTCCTTCTTTTTTAACTGTTTGGCTCTGCGCTGCCAGAGGCTTCCTTGTAAGCTGGTTTTGAAAATGAATGCCTTTATGTTTTGGTTTGGACCCACTGAATAATTTACTATGTAATTACATACTCTGCAAAAGCCTCCGTGTCCACTCGGGCCCATTTGGGATTCTCTATAGCATTGCAGTCACAACCAGAGCCTTGACCAAATCAAAACTCAAACCCACTCTCTAATCAAAAAACTGGAAAACTCACATCCAGAGGCAAAGTTTTATGTCTGCAGTTTGCTAAATATCCTTACACCAACAATTGGGGTGTAATTTCTGATTTGCAGCTTTGCCAACTGCTTTCTTTTTTTCATTTGAGCCACTGCAAAACAGCCCTTGGCTGAGACGCTGCAGCCTGCGCAGTGCCTTTAAAACATGTCCCGTCATTACAGTTGGCAGGGGTTGGCTGAGAGAAATGACAGCACACTGCAGCAAAGTTATCACTGTAGCTGATGGGAAGCACCCGGTAATTTAGAACAGGGGGGAAAAAAACCTGCTGTCAACATTATGGTCACTGTCATACAGGTTTAAGCATGCTTGAGACTTAATAAAGATTATTGGTTTAGTTGACAGAAGAGGATCTTTCAGAGCCTGATGCAACTTGTGCCTTTTCAAATATGGTACAAGCAGTAGGAGAACCTTCCCAATATTCAGCATCAGACTGAATCCTAAACACAATGACCGTGTAGTGCTCAGTGAACACCTCCTGTTTCAGGTTGGCGTGGATGTAAACCAAGCGGCAACCTCCGGTGCTGAGAAATGAAGCCAATGCGGAAGTGCCAAAACTCTGCAGCTCGTTGAATGGCCAATTGAGGCTGGCTCCAAAAGTGAGCCAATCTCCATGGACCCACCTGTTTAAATGCCCAACTTTACAGCAGAAATAAACATGTTTACAATCTGGTACAAAAAAAGGGTTTTGGTCTCTATAACTAATATCCACGTTCATGACAATGTTTTTTAAATAACTCACCCTTAATAATCATATCAAGGCTTCAAGGTATGTAAAATTAAGTGCGTGTATGTTTTGAGTGACAAGTGTTTGCCATACCAGGTGACAGCTAGCTGGTAGCTGCTAGCTGTCACCTGGTCCCACCTCATTTCCACCTACAATCCACCACTTTGCCCATTTTTGGATTAGCAGCGAGTTAGGCTTTGCCGTCAGCCTCCCACTTGTGAGCTACACAATGGCGCTTTCAGAAACCTTTGGGCGACGTCACTGCGTCCATGTATCCTATCCACCAGGCCCAAGTGCAACTACGCCGTCTATATTAACACCCCTGTAACCAACAGCAGTGGTCGAACATTTGTGGCTGGCAAGCCCTCGCCCTCATCCATTCTGTATCCTCTGTGTGCCATGCATTTGTCTGTAAAAAAAATAAAAAAATAAAAGCACAGCCTGTTAGAATCATACCATCACTGATGTCAAGCTATTTTTTCCCTACATCCTAATATCACAAATTTGCCTTTACAAACATACAACACTTGTCTGTTCTATGACACAACATATATGGATAAACTCAATACAAATAGATAAAAACTTTAACAGGGATAAATGGAAGAAATCTCAGCAACTGACAAGGGATCCCTCTCCCTCTGATGCAAATGCATTTTAAATCACAAACACACCAGTGGTACTGATTAACATTTGTGGGCTGGTGTTTTTTTTTCTTTTTATATAACAGGCTGTGGGATGGTCTATATTTCACTCACTCTATCATTTGCCTTTTGAAAATGGGTTTCAGTAAACTGTGTAAACCTGTGTGAACCAAACACGTTATTCATTGTTAAAATACAATGCATGTCATCAAGGGGTTTGGCAGATTGATCATCTGATCAAGTAATATGATGTATTGAATTAAATATTAAATAATGAAATATGTTAGTAGTAAGTATCTGTATCGATATCAGTGATTCTGGCGCTGGTAGTACGTGTAATCAGACCTTTTGTAGTATTGCCCATCCCAGTGTACCCTTGTGTACTGGTCACATTGTCTCTGACACACATCCTTATCTCTCGGCCTTCACTGTACATCCAAAACAAAGTGTTATCATCTTTTCAACTGCACAGGAGGACTGAATACACACACAGGGGAATAATGTTTAATATTTACTAAATCTGAGCTCATAATAGTTCTCACAGTGTGGAAAATAGATCATAACGGATATTTGTGGAATGGAGATAAGATTTTTCAACTGGTCGTACATAAAATTGGCCTACTGTACCGTTTAGTAGTAATTAACCCACTGAACACTAACCTCCTTCCCTCCAGAGAAAAGCACTGAGTTACTGCATTGGATTTGTTGCTTTATTGGAGTTGCACCTTACCTGCAGCTCCCAGGTCCAAACCCTCCTCTTGCAAGCCAAGGACAGCGAATGTTACAATTATTAACCAAGCTGTTACATTTTGCACAGCTATGCACTGATTCTACTTTGACCGACTGTACAACACATGCCATGGCTGTGAGCACACAGTTACAAAGGATTCAGGGCATTACGGTTTACATTTACCTCGATTCTCACCTGCAGATAGGTGGTGAAACAGGGCAGCTGTAACCTCTTAAACCCCACTGATCTGCTGCTGGGTCCTTCATTATCAACCCACGATGTGCTGCCAAAATCTGTTCAAACTTAGATTTTACTGTGTCCAAATGATACCACATATATAAGACCGACTCAGTGGGGGATGTGAATAAAATGATGAAACATCTCGAATGTTTTCATTTTAAGAAATGGTGAAGCAATAAGAACATGGGGGTTCTGGGTTAAAATATTTCAGTGTGAAATACAGCTTCTATGAAGAGCTGGAACAAGTTGATACAGAATGTATATGATACTGTCAGAAAGTAATTTCAAACATTTTAAATCTACTTAAGGGCAAATATAAGGGGTCAAACTGTAAACCTGTGTGATTACTCATGCAATTGGCTATAGTGATTGTATGACCATATCTCATCATTTAGGCTGGCCAAGTAAAATGTTAAAGTAATGCCTATGAATGATGTCAGAGACTACAAAAAAAAATAACAACCAGGCCTTCGAACAAAAGATAAAGATGCTGAGTGAAACAACAGGTTACAGTTCTCTCAACTAAACAGGAAAATCTGTACATAATTGCATGTCCAGGACATCTTGTTGTCATCTGGAAAGCCGTCATGTGAAGGACACACAACATGAAATAATCATAGACAGTGTATACAAAGTAGAGATATCACTTCTCAGACCCGCATGCTACATCTTTTACACATATGGAAATCAGCATTTTTAGTCACGCTATAGCGGCGCGGCTCTGCAAGTGCGGATGGCAGTGTCAGTCTAACTGTCTGGCAAATGTTAGCGTGCTAACACGTTAATCCAAGATGGTGAACGTGGTAATCGTCATGACTGCTAAACAGCAGCATGTTAGCATTGTGAGCATTGTCATTTTAAGCACGTTGCTATGCTAGCATGAGCATTTTGCTCCGCCGTGCCGAAGTATGACCTTGCACTTAATCATGTTACATTGGAATTCTAGGTCCATAATGTTCAAATTCACTCTCCAGCTGCCACACTGTCTCCCTTTTCCCAGTTTTAACTGACCTACACACACACACACACACACACACACACACACACACACACACACACACACACACACACACAACAAGCCTGGCATATTGTGCTCGTATGTTAATCTGTTTGATCTCTCCAGCAGAGTCCTGGTACTAAGGTTTAGCCTCTGCCAGCTGGTCTCCTACCATCCAACATGCCGTTCATACCCAGAGGTTGGCACATACCTGGGCTGTCCAGTATCAAAGTCTTTTGCTTGGAGCTGTTACCGTACCATGCAGCAGCTGGCACTGAAAAGGGGCATGTTGGCATGGCCTGGATAGAAGCAGTAGTTAGTCCCCAAAAAAAAGAATGACAGCATCCGTGTTTTCCTTTTCCCTAAGCTGTAAACTTACATTAACTAGACATTTCTTTGTAAATGCATGAATGCAATTTCCACCCTGCTATGTGCTTCTAGCTTTTCTAATCAAAAAAAGCTCTGTTACATACTAGAAGGAACTAGAGGTCATGTCTGCTCTGTTTTGATATATATATATATCTTTTTTTGTTTACCTCTTAATTTCAGTTAAGCACTTCTAAAATACTAATGATTAATGAGGCTTTTGTGTTTAACTGTGTGTGTGTGTGTGTGTGTGTGTGTTTGTGTGTAAGTGTTTTGCACTCCGTGCTCTCTTGAAAGGTTGCCAGTAGAGGAATTTGGTTTAATTCACAGCAGAGGAATTCAAATGTTGATCTTAGCGTGGGACATTATGGATAAGTGCGTTATTCAAAATACCTAAACTGACAAATCGAAGACATTGTTTGGATGTGTTTACAGAATACTTGAGGAGTACTTGATGTAAAAATTCAAATATTTGTAAGTATGATTTGTCACTTTTGACCTGGCTCCACACACACACACACACACACATATTCCCACAGACACACATTAACGATTAACAAACAGTATGCAGGAGAGAAATATAGCCTTAAGTACATCATCTCTGGTGTTGAAGGAGTGCGAGAGCAGTGAGGAGAAACCACAAATACATCACCTTTTAACAAAACCCAACGTTAGCCATTTCAAGCTAAATGTTTGGCCAGGTACGAGGCCACAAAGCAAGACCATCCCATGGTGCTCACACAACCCACATCTCTCACGTCTTCTCTTTGGTTTCCACCATACATTAATAGACTATAAAAAGACTACCACTTGTATAAGGTTTTACACTTAACGGCCAGCTTATCTCGATCTGCAGAGTTTCCAATGGCAGCGCTCGGTTAAGCCTTCGCACCGTCTCGCGTTACAAGATCCTGCAGGTTTCCTCATGGTGACATCGAGGCAATTCCACGCTAATGGAAACCCGCAGGGCGCTCATCACCGCAAAGTTCACCGTGCTGTTGACAATGCCTCTATGGCAACACTGTCAACTCCAGGGAGATTCAATCCAAGCAGGAGCAAGTTGAATCTTTCTCACTATTTAGTGAATGAAAAGCTTTGTGCACGCTTCCAATTGACCAGGAGATACTTTTCCTTTTTTTTTTCTTTCGTCAGAAGTGAGTTGGCCACTGCTTTTATTGAGCACACATACAGCTGAGACCACCGACTTCTCTTCCCAGTAATTTACGAAATTAGTTTATTTTCCAGTAATGTGGATTTCAATTGCTTCAAGGCTGATACTGATATCAATGTTTTCTATTGGGGCTGTCAATAGCTCATATTTTGCACTGATATTCAATACGGTTCATTAATGTTTGACCATAGTCATGCCCCGAAAAGTCAATATTTTTATTCTTGACAGGGAATAAAAGATTCGGAAACAGCATTTATACCATAATAAGGTATTAAAGCGCTCCAGTGAAACCCAGATACATGAAATAATGTTAGGTTTAGTAGCTTCCTGCAGCGGAGAGATCCACTGCTTTCACACAGAACCAAACCAACCTCTTCTGTAATTCAAATCTCTGTGTGAGCCATGTGTATTAGTCAAATCTTTTCCTTTCTTTCTTAGTTACTCTCTATCCTGCACGCTCACGCATTTGCACTTCCCCGGGTCTTTCTCATACTTTTTAATGAAACATTGTAGACTCTTTATGCGGACAGAGTTTTATTCCACACTTTAAATGAAAGAATGCAGAGTGCCAACAGGTTCATTCCTGGAGCCATGCTGTCTGGTCCCAACAGATATACACAACAACACATTTCTGTGTGTCCTTGGAAATGGGACTGTTTGTGTGTCCAAGAGTGTTTGTGTATCGCGCACTCCTCTTGTGTATATGTAAAGTGACGACTTGACAAAGTGGAACAAGACAAATTACAAGCTGCGTTTTCTGGTGTTCGTTATTTTCCATTTATGGGGAATTCAAAGACATAAAACACAAATACACCTGCCCACACAAACACACACACAGACACACACACACCTATACGCACACGCTTTACGGCGAACACGTGAGCACAAAACTGACGTCTCTTTGACACATACTTTAACATGCAATCAAGTACTGTACATCAGCACGCGCACACAAGTTTGTGCTCATGGCACATATGAGAGCTCAGCATGTTTGGCAGCTATTGCTGACATTGTCATAATAAAATCAGTAATTTATGTGTTCTGTGAGCAACGTGGGAACAATGACTGCTGGCGTTCAGTTAAATAAGGAGCAGATAGTATAGAACAACCCTGACTGTATGCATTATGTACCTTGAAGGATCATTCAGGTTTTTCTTTTTTCAACCTGGCAAATTTCCCATAAATGTGGCTACTGTGGCTCCATTGTTGCGATTCAGAGAAACAAAGTTGGCTTTAGCCTCCTACAGCTTTCCAAGTACACTTCCCTATCTCCCACAGAATTACGTTCCGATAAAACTAAACAGCAAGTTTCAAAGAAAACGTTTTTGAAAGATACAAAATTGAAAAAAATTATAAAAATAATTCAGTTAAACTACTTGGTTAGGTTTACTAAAAACTGAGCACTGAGGCCTCCTTTATCGTCTGTATGCAATGCACCTGGCTTTTACCTAACTCCAATGTAAACCCACACACGTCAGTATTAGATCAACACACATAGTATAAATTGGGTGGGACTGGTGACGGATGGGGTCAAACAAACACAGGACTATCACAGTGTTTGTGTCCTGTGTGGAACCAGAAGTCAACGTTAACTTATTTTGTCACAGACAATGGATGGATTGGTGCGTGAAAAGATCTTTGGAGGGTAGCAAAAAGAACATAGTGTCCCCTCAATCATTATTACATGTATAATATTTTACATCCTTAACTGGAACTTGTACTGGGAGCATATTTCCCTTGTAATTTGTCATCCTCTCTCTCCATCCATCGTCTCATGCCCAGCTGAGATTTGGTGGATGCACCGTTAATCCACGGTGCTTTACTGTCTTAATCCTGTTCATTATCGCTGCTCGGGTAGCTCAGATTTATGTCTTGGTTTGCTCTTGCCGGGTTTTACCGCTCATGTTGGTTTTGGAGGCAACACTGACTCACACCACAGTCCTTCGCTCTGGGGCTGGCTGGTGAGAAGTTGAACCATCACAGTTCACCCGGTGCAGTTTCTGCGGCTGCTGGATTAATTTGTGACCTCTTTTTTTTCTTTTCGTTTCTTTTTTTTTCTCAGGATCTGTCCCTTTGTGTCAAGCTCTGAAAAAAAAAGGAAATGTCAGTCCGCTCCAGATGTTTATGGTTGAATGCAAAAGATGGGAAGTGATAAGCATGGATGGAGGCATGTAAGAGAAACCAGAGGAAAAGCCATGGAAATAAAAAAAACAGCCCAGATATGTAAACGGTGGTTATGGAACCCTTCGACATCCTCTGTAAACCAAGTTTTAAACAATCATGGCTGAATTGAAGTAAAGGAAACACTAAACATGTGCCATACTAATGTTGTGGTGAAAACAAATCACATTTCTGAGAGCTTTTCCAAAGAAAATCCGAAACGCCCATGACAATTCAATTTCATGTCAGGGAGATTATGTAATTATCCAGTCACTAATTCCATGGAGAACACTTTTGGTATAAAATGAAGACCTCAGTAGCTCTATTTATAGATCCATGTGTACCCATGCAATAGCAGCATACACTCTTCACTGTACTATTACAGCTCTAATGGCGTATTCATCTATCAGTTAGTGTGTGTGTCACTCCTCTGATTTCCCAAGTATACACAGAGGACATGTGAGTCAGCTGCTCTGTGAGAGTTTATCATTGTTAACAGTGCCTTCTAGTGGTCAACCGTTAAACTAACGTGAGAGTTAAACCACCTCCCTGTGGAGCCTCAGCCTGCAAAGGCAGGCTTAGGTAAAAATGATAGCCACGTTCAGGAAATGGCCGTGTGGCCGTTTATCAAGCTGTGAGTGGATATGGGAAGGACAGCCGATACAGCTTCCTGACACTCCGCTATTACTTAAGGAAGAAAAATCTGCCCTGAAAGCAGCAGAGATGGAAATAACAGCCCCGGCAGGGCTGATTTAGAGTGCATATGCGGTGCAAGCAGCAGAGCACACACTGAAGCAATCAGGCATTATTCTGCATACAGGCTATAAAATAATAGGGCCCAGTTGCATTTAACTTGTCAGGCTGTTGCCTCGAAACTCAAAGTTCATGACATCCTCCCCCATTTTTCTCTCTTGTTTCTCTTTCTTCTCTGATGACATGACTCTCTCTGTCTCTCTCAATGTGTGTCTGTGTTTGTGTGTGGTTACGCGTGTGTACGTGTGTGTGTGTGTGTGTGTGTGTGTGTGTGTGTGTGTGTGAGAGAGAGAGAGAGAGAGAGAGAGAGAGAGACAGAGAGAGAGAGACAGAGACAGAGAGAGAGAAAGAGAGAGAGAGAGAGAGAGAGATGTTAGTGGATTTCCCTTCTGGCTACATTTGTTACACAAATGATGACCAATGGAAGCAACAGGTGCCTGCTTTAAAGGTGACTTATGGACCGGGGCAGGCCTCCACAGCGCGCGTCACCTCCACAGGAAAACAAACCAAAACATTTTTTGGGGGAAAAGCTGTAAATTGGAAGAAAATATATGATAAATATAATTGCATATCCAAAGTTCCTGCTCCATCCCTTACGCAAGTGAATAATTCAATAATGGACATATTGGTCACTATGGTGCTTTTTGAAAGTGCCACTTCAGATTTCCCCGCACTGCTTTTCCTCACTGGGGATATTCCATTCAACCCGGGACAATGAGGCACTTATGACTCAAGCAGGGGGTTACCGAGGATTTATTTTTCATGGACAAGAAAGAATCATGATGTAAGAAAATTAGTTTTCCTTGAGACTTAAATGGAAGTTCAAGATGTTTTCAAATCCACGAATGTGAAATGTGCACGTTATTGGTGATTCACAGTGAACGGGCAGACAGTATCTCTTTCTTACACCGTGGGCCCTTTTGTGAAGAGGCTTTCTGATCTTGGATCTTTTCCAAGATTGAATCTCCAGGAGAATCATCTCACCCACTGTAAAAAAAAAAATGATCAAATAAGAAGCTTGTTTAAACACACAAGTGAGTTTGTATGGATGTGCGTTTGACTTGTTGAAAATTGTCTTCTTGTTTTTTGCAGTGTGGAGCACTTTAAAGCTCTCGTGTGTGTGTGCTGTGAAGCTGCAGCTCCTGCAGACAGTGAAAGCCCGCAGGTTTCCCCTGTGCTGAAATGTCTGGATGAGGGCTGCGTTGCTCTCGGCTGTTGCCTCTTGCACCTCCGCATCAGTGCAGCCTTCAGGGTGAAAGAGCGATCCTCCTCCTCCTCCTCCTGCTGCTGAAGAAGAAGAAGAAGAAGAAGAAGAAGAAGAAGAAGAAGAAGAAGAAGAAGAAGAAGAAGAAGAAGAAGAAGAAGAAGAAGAAGAAGAAGAAAAAAAAAAAAAAAGAAAAAAAAAGTTTGGCCGCCTGCCAAGCATGAACAAGTGCACCTCCCTTCCCTGCTGTTTAGCGTATTCATAGTTAGGGGTTTGGGCTCGGCTGTTTTTAAAAAGGCAAGGCAGCTCTCCAGTTGATCAGTCTGCTCAGGAAACTTCTGCTGGAGAAAGTACTGGAGTCCAAACTGAAAGGGGAAAGAAGTTGAGATTTTGTGCAAAGAATTGCTTTGCTCTTGCAGAGGACAACATCTCTGGGGGAAAAAAACAAAACAACAACAACAACATCATCACAAATATTTTTTTGCAATTGCTCATTTGAACTCTTTTTTTTCTGCAGGGTGCACGGCGCAGAGCCGTGTTAATGAATGTGTCTCAAACAGATAGCAACACTCTTGGATAAAGACTCTTGGCTTTAGCTTTAAAAATCGGATTATCTGACTGAGAGGCATTGTGCTCATTAGACCAGTCTACTTTTGTTCCCCCTCCTCTTCGCATTTGAGGTTTATGCTTATAACTGAAGAGAACACCAACAATGTTTCTGAGTCTCTGCCTCTTGGTGACATTTATCTTGGGGCTGTCCGGGTGCTTGGGCTCATACGTGCCGTGCGAGCCTTGTGACCAGAAGGCGCTGTCCATGTGCCCTCCGGTCCCGGTCGGCTGCCAGCTGGTCAAGGAGCCTGGCTGCGGCTGCTGCCTCACATGCGCCCTGTCTGAGGGACAGGCGTGCGGCGTTTACACCGGGACGTGCACCCAGGGCCTCCGCTGCCTGCCGAGGAGCGGGGAGGAGAAACCCCTGCACGCCCTTCTCCACGGCAGGGGAGTGTGCACCAACGAGAAAGGATACAAACCTGCCCACCCGCCCATAGGTAAGACGCGCACCGGCTGGCCGACTGAATGCATGCTCGGGAGCGACTTGAGAATGTGTGTGTGTGTCCGGCTGCGGTTGTAAATGTAAAAAAGAAAAGAAAGAAAGAAAGAAAGCGTCGTCTAGACTGGGGACAGCGGTGTTTGATCATATCTTGTCCCATGCGGGGATCCACTGTGTTGCTGCTGTGGGATTGCAATGCCTGTAGCGGGACATAAATAAAACCACCATCGAGTTTATTTCCTGATGAATCCTATCTTTTTTTTTCTAGGTAAGATTACATTATTCATGTCATATATATATATATGTTTTGCCACATCCAGGTGGTTCCCATTCCTCAGTAGGGGACCAACCGTTGTAGCACAGAAGCAGCCGATACCGGCGCTCTCTGACGGAGCGCGCGTTTGACAGATGGTTTGAGGTGCCGTCTGATTAACTTGTATCCACTGCCTTGATTAAACTGCCCGCAGGAGCTTAAATACTCCTCCTCTCCTCGTGGCATGAATGCACCTCCGGCCGTGAGCATGCAGGGCTCCGCATTAAGGGCTGTAACACGGCACCGCCGTGTTGCACCGGCCGGAGTATAACGGCACAAGGTGGAACCGACGCGGACGTGCGCGCGGTGCCGGTTGTTATCTGTTGCGGGCGTCTTGGCGCTCCGCTGCGGTACAAAAAAAAAAAGAAGGAGAAAAAAAAAGGAAGGAGCACATGGCGTGTCCCGGCTGATTTGAGCCTCCGGTGCGGAGTGGCTGTCAAACTGCGGTCCAGCGAGACCCAGCAGTGTCGTGACAAAGATCCAGGCAGTTTTAAAATAGTTACCTTTTTTTTTTTTTTAAAGGCGGCGCGAATTATTAAACGCATTCTTCTCCAGAGGTCTCACAGCTGATGTTATCCTGACGCAAAAAAAAAAAAGAAAAAAGAAAGAAAAAAAGAAAAAAAAAAGTCTAAACCGAGTGCGAAACGTTATGAAAAGGGGTCTGTGCACGACACGATAAGTGTATTTATCTAAGGAGGACTAAGAGGAAATGTGCGGGAACCCGTAAAGTGGAGCTTATTCTGCAGATCGCCTGCCTTTAATACCCACTGTTGTAACAAGTGTCTGTCAAACCTCACTCATTTTCCACCCTCGCGCCAGAGCGCATTACGCTTTTAGCGTCCGTCATGTTTCGCCTTTCAATTATCACCCGCACGTCGCGAGGACAGAGCCGCCCGTGTCGGTAGGCGACGTGGGAATAAAGCAACCGGGTGCCGCTCCGCAAACGTACGGGGTCTTGTCAACAAACACACAAAAAAAAAAAAAACGGAATTCAGATAGATTTAGGTCTGCAGGCTACCGCCAGCGTGGTGTTCAGAGTCGGATTACCCACTAAATCTGTATGCGTGAGAGAGACGCAGCTTGGGGGGAAACGAGAAGAAAAAAGAAGAGGGAACGACACGGAGACAGTCAGACAGGGTGGGTGTGAGGGGGGGGAGGATGGGGGGGGGGAGAGGATCCCTCAATGATTTAAGGTATTTTTTGCTGTAGCGGAGGGGTCCACTGTCACTCAAGAGTTTTAGCAGCTTGTCAACAACTAGATAAGTAGGTGGTAACCACAAAGGGTTTGGCCCCATGCCTCGTTCTATAAAATAGGCTGCCACTGGGGCTCATTTTGGGCCGTTGACAAGAGTCATTAGGCCAGTTTTGCACCCAGTGAGCAGAACACCTCTCCACTTAATGACATTACAGCTCGAGCGTGGTTTTGTCCCCCACAATGCCACGGTTCTGAGGGAAAAAAAACAACTCGCGCTTTTGCAGAGCACCGACGGGGAACGGAGACAAAGCGAAGGTAGAGGCTCCCGGTCCCGTGCGTAACTTGCTCCTGTTGGGCGGGGCTGCGTGGGTGCGCATTGTCTCTGTGATGGTTGTGAATGATGACACCTCGGGCAGTTGTCTCACTCTGGCTTTTCGCATACAAAACACACACACGCGCGCACACGCGCGCACACGCGCGCACACACACAGTTCCTGACTTCTTTGTTGGCCCACAGAGGTAATCAGAGCATCTTTTCCTGCCTCTGGCGCTGCATTCATTGCATGGGCGCTCAGTCACAACGCAGTGATTCAGCAGAATGCCTCTGGCTCTCTCTCTCTCTCTCTCTCTCTCTCTCTCTCTCTCTCTCTCTCTCTTCTCTCTCTTCTCTCTCTCTCTCTCTCTAAAGGGCCTTCTGTCAAACACTCAGCACAGGACGGGTACTGGTGAGGTGAGCTTCTGGTTTCCTGTGGTGTGGGGTTGCAGCTGTCAGTGTGCTGTACCAGCTGAGCAAGCCAAACACTGGGAGGAGGAGCTCAAGTGTCTGCAGCCTACTAAATATTGACTGGGGCAGCCAAACAATGGGAGGGAGAGAGGAATCTTTGCTATCCTACAGCCCAGCCCCCTCCCTCACTTTACAGCTCATGTAAGAAAAGGAATCCTGGACCTTCGCTCTGCGCCTGGGTTCGTGTCCCAGCGAGTGCATTAATTCACGTATCGCTCCTGCGCTGTGACCCCAGGGGTTGCTCGGATTGTAAGACACAGAAGGTGGTGTGTGCTGTGGGGGCCACTCCGACTTTGTTAGCCCCCTACGAGTGAATCAGGCACCCGGAAAGCTTGCCAACAGATATGACTTCATAGCAGCAGGCCCCCTCGTCCTTCAAGCTTCTGAAAGGGCCTTATGTTTTAAACGGATTGCTCTTTGCCAAGAAACAAAAGATGATTAGGGAGTGGTTCCAAATCCAGAATACTCCACACGTACAGAAATACCATGCCCCCTTATTAGCATAGCAGCAGGAAACCTGGTGCCTTTACTGACAACTTTAATACTCTGCATTTGCCTCGGCTCTTTGCACGTGTGCGGTTCAGCGCGTTGCCAGACACTCACGTCGGAGTTGGTGATTTTACCCACGTGGCGTTTTTTTTCTTTTCGTCATCGGTAGTAACAATCACGAGTGAGTCGTAGCAAACTGCAGACTTCCGATAGCCCGCGGTTTGCCGAAGAACTTCACATAATGCGCGGTCGCGCTGCCCTTGTAGTGTCGAAACACCATACAGAATCGCTTGTCATCACGTCATTTTTACGAAGCTTTTTAACTTCGAGAATGGCCATCTGCTTTTTTTATTTTTTTTTCCACAGCCTCGCCGACACAGCTGGTTACTGGGTCGTATATGGCCGAGGAATCAAAGCAAGTGGTAAAAAACGCTGATTCTCTCCGAGCGTACACTGTGGGCTAATGCGAACCAGCGACCGTGCTCCCGTCGCTCCGTGGACGTAGCGTGCTCATGCAGACATGCCACGTTGAATATAGCCCCGGTCACGTGCGGGCCACAGCTGCATGACAGCTTCGTGACGGGCCCAATGCGAAAGGGAAAGACCGTATGCGGCTTTCCATCCGTCTCACCTTGAACATCTGAGACAGTGCAGCGAAGGCTTAGCATGCTGCAACTGATCCCTCGCAGGTGCTCGGGGAGAATTATTTGAAAGGTCACTTTGTGAAGACATCGCACGAGGACTTAAAACAAAACAAAAAAAGCACGCAATTTTGGAAGACGCTAGTGCAGAGAACCCGGTTTCTCAGATGTGACATTGATACGACTGATGTGGAACGAGGTATGATCATAGGCACAGCCGTCTGGAGCTGTCGCCGCCGGCGAGTGCACAACCTTTTTGGCACACTTGCCTGATTTCTTTCCTGTAAAACTTTACAGTGGTATTTGTACAGCTTATTGGTCACTGACACCTACAGCCTGCTGGTGGCAACAGCTGGGGAAGAAATCAGTGCTTTCGCTGTAGTCCTTTTTACGCTGGGAGCATGTGATTCAATAAAGGGCGGGGAGGGGGTGGGGGGGGTGGCGGCCACATGCTGGACTTTTAAAATGATGTCACACGTGTCGACAGCTGACCTGTGTACCGTGATCTCACCTCCGACACCTGGTTACATGCTCGCGTGGTGCAAGAAAGGACCAGAAATGGGGCCTTTTGGGTTTCTTAGGATTTGGGAAACAATAGAGGCTGCAGGGACTTCCCGGGAAAGCTGGTGCTATCTGAGAACGTGAGACAACAAAGTGAAGCTTTTGTTTGTCCCTGACCCGGTGGACCAGCTCATCTTTGGCACAAAAAAAATGCTTCCTGTGAAAGCCTTTGGAAGAATTGAAATTGCGTCATTGTCGATCCCTAGTTTTTTCTGAGAAACGAACATTCCAGTACATCCAATTCTTTTCACTGCAAAAATCAACTAATTGTCGTTGTCAGTTCGTCGGCCACTGTGATGTTTTCTTTCAGATGCCACTCGGAGATCAGCTTTGCGATGCACAGCCGGGAGCGCTCGACGTCTCGACAAAATTAGCCGCCCCCGCCGTTGGGGGAGTTCGAACATCGTCACACCCGGCAATTGTCTTGCGGTGATGGTGACCCAAAAAAAGAGGTTGCGTCCGTCCACGCGGCTTGTTGAAAACCCCAAACTCAGATGTAGGATCAGACCTCAGACCAAAATGAGGAATGTGCAGCGGGAGAGCCATGCGCCTCGCTCCGATAGTGTGCAATCATCTTGCACTGCGGAAGCTGTAAACGGGCCCGAAAGTTTGCTTACCTACAGAAGCATTTCCCCCCTTGGAAAGATTTTGCATCCTCTCGTAAGTCCCGCTTTGTGATTTATAATCCTCGAATTGTTCTTGCTGCTATTTATACCGAGCATTCAGAAAAGCAGGAAACTTTTTGATTGCAATGAACATATTCTGCGTGCACAATACCGTGGGAAGAGTTGTTTCCTGCGTTTTCAGGAGCTGGCTGAGACCACGCACGGGGGTCGAGCAACAGAAGCTCCATGGAAACAACAGGACACGCGGGTCAAAACACAAGCCCCTCACACTTCACCCTGACACTGTCATGGCCAGAACATTTGATAAGGCCCGCATTTTCTTTCTGCTTCAACTGGTCTGGAATGGAGCCTTTTTTCCAGTCATCAGCCTCTCGGTCTTCTCATGTAACCGGGCTTCGTGCACTAGCTGTCAAGTCATGTGCAGAGGTGGTGTATCTTATCTTGTCACTTTGTGAAAATCCAACACGCCACCCATGCCACAGCGTTTCACTGTCATGCAAACTTTTTAATTTGATCTGCATGTATCTAGATGAGTTTTAAAAGCCTCTATGACCCATATTCCCTTTTTGGTCATCTGGACCTAACTTTTGTGCCGCTGCACACACGTCCCCGGTGACCTGCACAACTCCTCTGGTTTGTTCACACCTCCCTTTCTGCTCGAGAAACTGCAGGGTTATCAGGCCGTGGCCTTGCTTTCAAATATTAAGTAGTCTGAGGCCTGAGGATGGTTTACTAACGTTGTGCTTGATATGACACAGGCCCTCAGGCTCATTTACCCCTACATTATCTTGTCCTACCCCCTGTTGAGATGAGACAGCGCCTCTATTCACAACTCTTACATCTTGTAAAGATGTAATTTCAGATGCGGGCGCAGACATTAATCAAAGGCGAGACATTAATGAATGCAGTGTAATGCTGGTAAATCCAATGAAAGGTGGGAGAATCTATTGTCCTGGCTTTTTCTTTTTGCTATCTAAATGGTATTATTATAGTCTTAAAGATCCAGAGGAGAGAAGACGGGGCAGCTTATCTTTCATTCTTGGACTGTTGCCCGCAAGAAACTTGGGATATTCATGAAGCATAATTGTGTGCAGATGTTAATTTTTAAACAGAAAAGTATCAGGTGCACCTCCTTTGGCTACTCCGCTCCTCTCGTCCTAATGAAATCTTTAGCTCGAGCAGAGAGAGAGAGAGAGAGAGAGAGAGACAGAGAGAGAGAGAGAGAGACAGAGAGAGAGAGAGAGATCGCGGCACAGCTTTGGGCTCAGCTGAATGGAAGAGCTGCACATGACTTGGCTCACTTGGCACACGTCCAGCGTCTTGGCTGAGTTTCAGGAGTTAAACACAGACCCTGTAAGCCTCCTTTACAAGCTGGGTACCCTGAGCATGGAAAAACTGAGTTTTTGTGGCTGCGCCGAAGAGCCCACTTCAGAAAAGATGAATTTGGCAATTTGGTCAGTTTGAGGAGAAAAGAAGTCAGACACCATTGTCTTCACAAAAGCCATTTCATTTGTCCTAAATGCAGTTGAAAAACCTTTCTTTCTATTATCTATTTCAAACAGAAAGATTTTTTTAAAGTGACTAACTTGTAGGATGAATATAATCAATGTGCCTCGGCTCAGACCTCTCCCGGTCGTGCCATTTGTATGCTCGAATGAGATTACACATGAAAAAAGAATGCACGTAAAAAAAAAAAGAAGAAAAACACAAAAAAAAACACAGCCCTCGTTTTCATATTTCATTGCCAAATATGTGGCATTTCAATTAAGCACCCTGAGAAATGACTGGGTCGTGCAGCAGAAAATGCAGAGTTTTTCCACAGTGGTCACGTGGTACGGGCGTACATAGGAATGCTGGTTTGACGTATTTATTTATAGCGAGTAATAGCCTCGTAGTCTGAGCGGGGGAGACACAAGGACATATCTAAACACAAACCAAGGCCTGCCAAGTCATGAGTTGTGAGATTAATTTCAAAGAGACGGCAGTGCAGCGCAGAAGCCAAAGACCCAATTCTGGTAATCACACCCCCCCCACCCTCCCCCACCCTCCATTACCCTCCCAGAGACTCCAGACGCTCATGCTGTGTCAGGGCTCTTTGAACATCAGTTTTTCAGAGCTCGTGTCCTTGTTCCGTCTCAGTGCCTTTCTCTACGGTGGCTGTGTACCAACAGGCCAGTCAGCGAAGTTATGGCAGCCTGTTGAATCATTTTCTTTTTTTCAGCCTATTTTCTCTTGTCCGTATACAAGTATGGAAGTTGTTTTGTCTTTCAGCAGCAGTTGGCCCTGCAGTCCGCGGCCAACATTCCTCTCTGGTTCAGTGCTTCTGGCCTTGTGCACCACGGCGGGTTTCCTTGTCAGATAAATATAACCAGGGTCATCCACTGGCACCATCGCTTCGGCCAGTTGGGGCCTGGCAAAGTCCCCACAATAACTCTGTACTTATGGAACAGCTAAGCCAAATGTGGGTGAGGGGGGGAGCTCAGTGCTTCTTTCTGTGCCCTCAAAGAACCTCTGGCTGGGGGTTCAGGCTTAAGAGGCTGATCCCCAAACATAGGAGAGGAGGGAGTGTGGGGTGGAGGGGGGTCTAGGTTAAGGATAAAGGACCTCAACCTGTGAACATCCTATCAAGACTCTATAGTGCCCCCCTGGGGGAGCTGAAATTACGTATAAGCAGTGCATAAAATGTGACAGAAATGTACAAGCATTTATACGAGTCCGCAGAGCAACTGGAATTTCCTCAGCCTGACATTTGAATCAGTTTAATGAGGGACACGTCGCCGTAAAGTTACGACACTCAGAGGCCTTGGTCCCCGTGGAAGTTTAGCAGTCCAGATAACGTGTGAGCAAATTTTCCAGGCACTGCGTAGACAGCCATGCAGCATGTGATGCCGTTTCCCCAAGCAGTAGAGGTCTGTTCGCTCAGGAATATGCGCTGCCTGGTGTCTGTGTTTCTATATTTACAGTATGTCTGACCTCAGCTAACTTTAAGACCAACACGGCTCTGATATATTAAAGACATTGAAATACATCTCTTGTTTTTAATGGATGCAGATCAGATCTAACTGGCCGTACATGAATGGATGTTGTAGGATTACTTTTCTATAATTGTATAACAAGGTTGGAAGTCGGGGTTGGTGGGAGCTTAAACTCCTGTGGTAGCTGTAGGGTTTCATCAGCTGTTGATCAGAGGTCCATCCTCCCCTCCTCCATAAACAAATGGCAAGCAACAGTTGGTGGCACAAACCCCGGGAAAAGCACCTGGCATTGTATTCAAGTGGGAAGTACTAACAAGCTGCAAACATGCAGCAATATGCAGATAGCAAATTATATAATTTTTTTCCAGTGGCTGTAAAATGTTGCAATCATGTATCTACATTTTACTGGTTCCTCGTAATACTTAATTATGGGTCTATGATGACTGTTAGATCAGACATTACTCTTTACAGAGACATTTTACATTCCTGAATTTTATGTTTATTTTATATGTACGTTTTAAGACTAGTTTCATCACGCAATAATTCTGGAGATTAAATAAACAAACTTGGGGGAAATTCCCACTTAAAAAGTAGCGCAATGACAAACAGCTCCATTTGCTGAGTCTTTTTTCCAATACTGATTTTAGCAGTGATTTATTTGCCAACAATTGTCAATGTCCCCAGGGGTCTTATCAATTACCATTTGACCAACAATGGATCCACACATCAGACACAAATGTTTCACTGTCCTCTATCTTGCAGTCAACTACATCTCAATCTGTCTGACTAGCCTCAGGGGTCAACATCAGGGCCAAGACTTCATTTTCTGTGCAGTGCTCATTGATTTCTAAAATCCGATTAGCAACTTTAGACATGAGTTGGAGTTGAGAGATGACAGTTTACACACTCATTTTAATTCCCAAAAAAAGCTTAGTCATTGTCAGACAATAGCCGGTGGGTTGCAAGGTTGCATTTCGGCAATGCTCTCCGACCCTTTTGCGCTCCACACGCACGGTTTACCTGCATTCAACCAAAGCCTGCTCGAATGTGATTGGTCAATACTTCTCAGACTACAAATGGAAAGCAGCACCAACACTTCGGTTACTTAACCAAAAACTATCTCCAAGACCATTCTTAATGGCGTTAACCAATACACTGTATGAGCTAAGTTTGGGAAATTTATTCTAAAATTGCGTTGATCAGAATTTTTATATTAAACAAGGAATCAAGTGACTGTGAAAACTAACTATCAAATACTTTGCACTTCCCCTCAGCTCTAGACATTATACTAGCTATTTTCAGCTCTTTGACAACTTTACTGTTTTGTTTCGGTCACAGCTTTCCTCAATCTCACTAAGTTGCATCAGACAGCTGTTAATAGCAAAAATGCTCTAAAAATCCCACGTTACACTATCTGCCCAGCACCAAACAAAAGTCAGACAAGGTTAGTGACTAGCTGTAGAAAGTAGTAGGTGATTTAGGAGCTACAAAGTCAGATATATCCCTCAGGAGGTGGTGGAGACCAAAACAGACCTAAAATGAGGGTGAATATTTGACTTACGTTTGCCGAATGCTGATGAATGCAAATGTCTGTTGAATGTGTGAAGATGCCGTTGTTTGCTGACATGTTCATAACATCTTTATATTATGATAATATGGCAAAGTTTTCAGCTTGAGTGGGAGCTTTAAGTGAAGCAATTATATTGACTCCATTCACACTTCTCTTACATTCCAGCAGAGGGCAGGCACAACTTGCCAGCCAGTGCTAACATTTTTCTTACATTATGTTTTTTTTTCTATTGTAAAGAACACATTGCCGGTCACACATTGTTTAAAAATGTAACAATAAACTGTATTCTATTTGCTCCGCTGCAGAACGTGAGTCTCGAGAACATGAGGACACCATCACCACAGAGATTACAGATGAGCTGCAGCAAGCTAAAGTGCCACTCCTTCCCAAAGACATTGTGAACAGTAAAAAAGTCCACGCGCTGCGCAAGGAGCAGAAGAGGAAGCTCGGCAAACAGCGCTCCATGGGCTCCCCCATGGACTACTCCCCTCTGCCCATTGACAAGCATGAGCCCGAATTTGTAAGTTTTCAATGTTAGTTTGATTCTGTATAATTTTTAAAGCTACCATGTTGTAGAATGTGAACATTTCGGACTTCGGTGACTCCCAGTGGTAGTATCTAGCAATAGAAGCTAAACCTTCATCGGTATATCTTAATACACTTTTAAATTTGAGTTTTGAACTAAGCAAGGGTGCCTTTCTAACCCTGCACTGTCTTACCCCAAAGGGTCCATGCAGGAGAAAACTGGATGGGATCATTCAGGGAATGAAGGACACTTCTCGTGTAATGGCTCTGTCTTTGTATCTTCCAAACTGTGACAGAAAAGGATTCTTCAAGCGCAAGCAGGTGAGTTTGCTTCAGAAAAGTATTTGTGTTTTGGACTTGGCATTGATATCTTGCAATTATACTCATTGCTTCCTCTTTCCCCCCACCATTCCAAGTAGGCTACTGTACCTTTTAACATCACTGCAGCATTTCTATTTCAGTGGATTTGCTTGCCAGGTGCAAATTAAATCAGCAACAATCATTAATTTCAATAAACTTTGGTCACTGAACAGTTAGCAATAGAGTTGTTCAAACACCGATACCAGTATCGGAAATGCCTGTAATACGGCCTAAACTGCTGGATCGGGTGTTGACGAGTACACAAGTCTGTGCACCGAGCCGATATCACGTCATCATATCATTTATCATCTCATTTATGCTGCACAGGAAAAGCAACACGTGTCGCTAGCTACTTGATCCGTACACCCTGCCTGATCGGCATTGCCATCGCTCAGCTTCAGGAAAAGCTATTGCTCTGTCCAAAATTGATGATGGAAGTAGTAAGGCGTCACATTTGCCATCTCTCATGAGCCAGAGCTAGCATAATTTAAGCAATTTGGCAATATTTTACACTGGAACATCCCACCAGTAAAATGGCGATGTGTTATTGAAGCACAAGTATCCACCATTATACAAGTTCAGGTATTGGAATGCTACAACAGTTCACCAACTTTGAGTAGTCACTATATCACCAAGCTGCTAGCCTTTTTTTTCTGAAGACGTGCAAATAAAATATTCTGTGCCGCTTTCTGGCGTGACAGATCCTTCTCCCCATCACCTTTTCCAACTACTGCAGCTGTTTTCACCAAAACCATAATCTTGTTTTCTGGCCCACAGTGCAAGCCGTCTCGCGGGCGCAAACGAGGCATCTGCTGGTGTGTGGACAAGTACGGCATTCAGCTCCCTGGCACAGACTACAGCGGCGGGGACATTCAATGTAAAGATCTGGAGAACAGCAACAACAACGAGTGAAAAGGGGAGGACCACCCTTGGCCCCCTACCCTCCCTCCCCACCCATAACCACCACGTGACCCGGGGCCCACGCCTCCTCTCTGAATCACATCTGTATGCTCCATTGGCTTCAAGATTTCTGTTTGTTTTTTTCAAATTGAGAAAAAAAAGGAAGAAAAAAAAAATCCAAACGAAAGACCAGGCTGAAAAAAAGACACCTGCATTTTTTTTTTCTTTTCTTTTCTGTTGTTGACCAAGCACTCATCTTCAAATGAGGGGAAAAGTCCCAGAAGATTTACTAGATCCCTTGACTATTGCTCATGGGACCCCTCGTATGAGGCGGATCCCTTGGCTGCAGATCCATGAAAATATATGCACACAATGGATATCATTTTTATAGAAGCTTGGGGGTTTCAATACAACACTTGTATGATGTAAAATTGACACAAAATCATTGTGAAGAAAATCAAAAATTATCAGGCACATTGATTGAAAACAGATCCGTTTTAGGCTGTGGAACATGGTGCCACTGTGGAACTGTTGATTGGCAGAGTAATTTGGTTTTTTTGTCTGTTTTCCAAAAGAAAAAAAAAAGAAACAATAGATAGGGATATGCTGTAACAGTTGACTCTATCTGGATATGTGGTTCTGTCAGAGCACTTATGAATAGGGGAACCTGCTTAGATATGTGTACCTTCACAAAATGATGCGTGCATGAATGCGTGTATGTGTACAGTGCGTGTGTGTGGTATGTATCCGCCTGTGTTGGTGTATGATGGAGCCTATTCCAAAAAGAATGTCCTTTTTTTCTTTTCTTTTTTTCTTTTGTTGGAGTTTTGTCACAACAAGTATTGCTAGCGCTTGAAGTGGTCTTTGGGCTGGCCTTCTCTATAACCGATGTAAAGTATGTCTCGGGACACGGAGGGTTTCGAAACAAAAGAGTAAGCAGATCGTCACAGATGAACCTATGTAAGTGGCTCTTCGACAATGTAGCTAGCCTGATATGCCAACTGTGCCTATTTAAACAGACACTGCCATGCGGGGCGACACAGAGCTTAGAGAGCGCTGACTCTACCAGTGAAATAAAGTATTTTCAGCTTAAGCAATGGGACTCAAGTTTGACTTCGATCTTTCGAGTTGAGTGCATAATCAAACTTGCCAGTTGGGCCAGTTGCCTCTCTGATTCAGTTGTGTGAAGTGTAGTTTTGTATGGTTTTGTTTGCGCTGTTTCTTTGCCTTCAGTGAAGTAAAGACCGCCCACTTTTGAGCCATGTTCCTTTATCAAGTGGTTTCCCCTCAGTACTGCTACTACAGTGTAACCATGGTGTATTACATTACTTTTAAATATAGTTATTGAATGTTGTTTTGCCTGTAGAAACATAGTATGACAACAATGTAATTGTGCTTGGAAAAAGAAAAAAAAACGATTTTAGCCTGTAAAGAATTAGTTCCTTGTAGCCTGTCAGGAGAATGACCCAGAGTCATTAGGCTACAGGGCAGTCAAAGAAGCTAACCCTCTGGAAGCCTTCTGCTTACATGCCCCCATGCAAAAGGGTTGTACATCTAAGGGGAGCATGATCAAAACAAAAAGGTTACAGGTTATAACAGGGTCATTTAAGTTGAGTTTTTCTCTGTGTGCAAGTCACAGTGCCTTCCTACATGCAATTACATTTAAACAGTGACGTGAAAGTGACATGGATATCAAACTGGGCAATTAAATTTTTTCAGACAACTCCTCCCCCCAAAAATAGAAAAGAATCAAGAGGTCTAGGTTTAGTTCTCATTCAGAGAGGAACAATGGTCATAAAGGTCCTGTAAATTGCAACGCATTGCAAAACCTGAACCTCTGGACAATTCTGGACAAGAATGATGTGTGAGGAGCTGATGCGCAAACCGCAGCCAGTTAGACCTCCCTCCTCTCTTTCTTTGACAACCGATAAGCTACGATTCTTGCTTTTTCATGCGAATGCCAATGTATATCATTGCCAGAGAGGGGAAGCCAAAGGATGTTTGGAGGTAAATCAACCATTTCCTTCCAAAAGAGAAATGATGTGCATCCTAAATGGCTTCCGGTTGTGAATATATATTATCAAGGCTCCTTGCCCCACTTCCAACACCAAATCCCCACTACCACTTTCGAAAAATAAAGCAGCTTGCACTTATTTCAGTTACTCACTATTGATATTGAACACACAACGACGTCCTAAGATGTGGTATCATGAAGTTGGTGGAACAAGAAAAAAAGACAAAAAAAAAAAAAAAAAAAACAGCCACAAAAGCTAAATGTTGTGTTATCTTGTGCTTACCTTTTAAAGGTGGTGCTTTGAGGTAATATTTGTCGACAGGGGCTGTGCAGCCCATGCCTGGGACCTCCAATACAGCAACATCCTTTAGGGAGAAATAGATTTTAAAGTAACACGCAGCTAGAGATGTTCTCATGGCCAATTGCACAGAGATGAGAGATGGAGAGAGGAGATAAGAGAGACCGAGGGGAAATGAGAGAGGACGAGTGAGCGCCATGGGCAGTGGTCATAATCAGGGCCTAGCCACTTCCCCGATATGGGGTCACCAATTGCATGACATTAGATACAGTTAGCAAGACAGTCACCAGGAGCCATGGAAATCTGGGGAATGCAATACTGGAACCAAGAATAGAGTATCACTTTAATTTGATACTCTCAAGTCGAAAATGTATGTGATATCTGGGACCATTCACTGTCTGGGTCAATCAAGTGTTTGAATACTTCAATGTTCTAGGTATTTGTTTCTTTTGTTTGGATTGCAGGTTGAGGTTCAGGCTTAAAAAGAATAGTCTCTACTAGCGTTGGTGACTTCCTGTTTGCTGCGCCTGTTTGCGAGTATCGACTTCCTCAGGTTTCACATCTCCTACTTGGTTTTAAACTCATATTCACATTTCATACTTCAGTAGTACAGTAACGACAGTACAGCTTTTTTTCTGAGTACATAACACTTTCCGGATGTAATGAGTCAATACAATTGGTTTTCATAATTTGGTGTTTACTGGCTTGTGAAATGGACCCATCGGTGGCAGGAGGATAGTGGGAAATAAAATGGTCAGTATTTGGAACTACATAAAACAGATAAGAAAAAAAAGACAAAAAATCTCAAATTATTAAAGTGAATATCACTGTGTAATATTTATTCAACTTGTAATTTATGTACTCTTTTAACCTTTGTCTTTTTTTTTGTTATGACAAAGCATTTATTTAAATAAAGTTATGTATTCATTTAAACACTCTGGTGAGGTTTTCATTTCTAGTGTTGCATTTGTTTAAGAGGAGCGGGTAGACACTAAAATGGCTTGAAACGTATAGTTTGGAGTGGAGTCATCCTGGTAGTAAGCACTGACTAATCTCCGAGGCACGAGCTGATAAACCTCTTAGACATAAGTCTGAGACACCCAGGCTAGCCCACAAGGATCTCATGCAGCATGCAGGATGTGACTTTAAAAAGCCTTGCCCGAGGGCAAGTCACCTGGTTTTCAACACCGTAGTCAAAAGATTGCACAGGAACAAGGAAGTCATTTAACATGAGTTTGAACTTCAAGGGGGGGGTGGGGAGTGGAGGGGGGGGGTAACATCTAGTGGGGCCAGCTCACTATTCAAACGGCTGGGAAGAAGGGATTTGTAGCCTGGGGGAGGAATCATGTGAATGAAAAACTACTTTTATCACCACTTAAAAGCAGAATGGACTCCTCTGAGTAATGTCCATTCATAAAGACACACACATGCAGCTTAAAGTGTATACATGGACACAAGGTGTTGACAGAATCTGAGGCAGGAGCGCTATGGAAGGTCTGGTAGATATAGCAACATTCACACTCACAAACCCACATATTTGTCACACTGCTTTTTTGAATAACATCATGAGGCACAATGGGATCACCTGGTTAGGTGACAATTCAAAACAATTATATCAGCTCTTGATGAACAGTTTGTTTTGAATTGTAGAGCATGCACAAACACTCGTGAGGATACAACTATTGAAGGAGTTTCTAATAATCTGTGTGTGCATCTCCACAGAGCGATGTCTGGTCATTTTTATTCCCTCATGGATTCCAGGAAGTGACAGAATGGGACTTTTCTTTTTGGGGGCCACCAAAGTCTTCCCCTGGGGAACTCAGACTTTTGACCATAACCAGATGTGGGTGACTGATGCAGGGCATGAAAGGGTGGAGGGCACGTCAGATCAAGGCTGCCGTAAAGGTTGTTGTGGTGTGTCTGTGTGCGTACATGCAGAAGGGAGGGCACAGACTTTGACTTCGGGGAGGAGGAAACATGTGTAGAAGATTTGATTTGTGAGGCAGTGAACATGACAATTACTATTTGCCTTCAAAGAAACTGACAACTGCACTTAGGACTTCAAAGCATTTATGCCCCTTTTATTACATAATTAGGGAACAACGTCAAATGGCTACATCTGACATCAACTCACGCACCTCACTCCATCCCAAACCTAGTCCAACCGCTGTGCCGAGCATTTCTGTGGCGCTGAGACCACCGCGTTTTGCACAAAAGGTTGCTGATCTTCCTCTTTGCGTTTCTTTGGATGCAGTAATGCGATTAAACAAATTATTAGTGCTGAAAAAATCACATGCAATAGCTTGGGAGAGAATCTCACTTGCTTGTCCATCCATTTGCCAGTGGCTCATATCATTAAATGTGACTTTTAGAAACAATGACGGAGCATTTAAAGACATTAGCGTACAAATGGCATGCAGATGTACACTGCATAATTGGGATCTTAGCAAATCACTGCTTGTGCTCTTGTATAATACTATCTCTTAAAGAGGTAATGGTGGTTCTTTTCATCACCGGGATGGAGATGAAAGGAGATTTGAAAGAATGTACAGTGCTTGAGAGTAAATCACATGACTTAGCGGTGGAATCCTCCAATGCCGGTGGTAGTAGACGGCAGACAAGTGTCTGCTAGTTTTCATCCAAGCCCTTTCATCAAAGATGGACTTAGACCCGGAATCCCTAATGGAAGGTTCTTCACCGTGGATCGGATGTGACTGTGAGAACCTCAACTGCATGTTAAGTAAACCAACATTGAGATTAAGATTTGACATCCCACATGGCATAATTGGCATTTTAAGTCACAGATATAATGCTCCTATTTTGGCTGCCATGCATTGCAGTATCTCAGTCAATGGCACAGTCTGTAGTCCTGTATTTTCATCAATGGTCTGGTAAGAAAATATGCTGAAGGAAGAAGAAACTGAGAAAAAAAACAATTAATTAGAGCTTTGGAGAATTAAAACAAATAATCTGACATTTGCAGCTTGTCTAGTTCTGGCCATCGGTTGTACTTCCTAAAGAAATTGCTGAGATCTCAGAATGCTAAATGCTAAAAATAGGTTTGACTCGGCGAGAAACAAATGTGGTCAGACAGGGTGCAAACAGACCCTCAAGTTAGACCCATTATTTGGGAGAGAAAACAAATGCAAACAGTAAAATTACAAACCGATCTCTCTGTTGTAATTGTCCATCACAAACTACAGACCAACTGACCTGCCATTCTTGGTATTCTCGTATAGAATGGTATAGTCGTGCACACTTGTGATTCTTGCCCTATCTAATTTATTTTGGAGCAATTTCACTGTGCACAGAGACCTCAGCAATTAATTTAGTTAGTATAATAGTATGTAAACTGAGAGAACCGATCAGAACTTGGAAGGTGGATTATTGGACATAATGACTATGTAAGTTAGTAATAACTTACTCAGAATGCTGCTTTGCCACAATTGACCGGCCCAAACCTGTAATATTTTCAATTAATCTTGTGCTCGTACCGCCCACGTAGTTCTTGTATGTGGATTGAAAACGATTGCGTTTTCAATTGAATTGGCTTCAATGTGGTCACGTTTAGTCCCCGACCAGATTTGGCTGATTGTATCCGTCGCCAATACAGTTTGGGTGCATTTAAACCTTTACTTTCATGTGGTCAAGCACTGTCGGATTGCAATCCGATCACCCAAAACACATAATGTAAGGATGGATCTAGGCTAGAATAACACTTATTAGCTTACAGATAATAACTCGTTCTTTTATTCTTGCCCCTTTTGCACAGTGCAAATATAGAAGTGCATAATAACCTTTGAATAGATTCTGTACAAGGCAGTGTTACTGTGATGATAGAGAGCTGAAGTCTTCCCATACCTCCTGGTTCCACAAGCCTCCGTAACACTGCATATTTCTGCATAGACTTTTCTTTTTAATCACTCTTTCTACGAGGCTGAAACATAATACTTGGCTCCTTTGTCCATATTCATGGAAGAATGTCTCTGCTTGCTGTTGCACTTCCTGCTTCCATTGGAGCACCATGTCATTTTAACAAAGATAAAACAACAATTATTTTGTTAACATTCAACAAGTACAGCTTCCGCGAGTCTTAGACGCAGACCCGCCATCAACATATCAAGGGAAGTTGTTGAATGCTAACAAAAGAAATACTAGCCTGAAAGTAGGGCAGATCTACGGCTCTCCAGGCCAATACACGCACATGTGCTTTTGCACATACACATACACACACGCACACACCCCACACACACACACACACACACAGACACAATCACGCAAGCACACACATACTCACCCCCACTCGTATTCCCACTGCTAAACTACCCTCCTCGGCCCATTGTGCCTGATCTATCAAACCCAAAACAAAAGACACTTGTTTTGATTTGTTTTCAGAAAAGGCCAGCTTGAAGCTTCAAACTACCATTAAATGTGCTGAACAACCCGAGGACGCCCGATATCCATGTGTGACACCAGGCCAAGCTGTCAAATTTTTAAAGCAAACTGACTGCCAAAAAAACCCCCAGCATTAATAAGACAACATGAAAAGAAATTAGACAAACAGAAAAACCAGTGTGCCACAAAAACTGAACAGAGCTGTGAAGCTGTGGTGAAAGAGAGTTTCTGAGACTTGTGTTCAGCTAACTGGCACACTGGCACATGTATAAGGTTACAAGGCCAAAGCCAGCCAGGAGTGGTCTCATATGATACACTTTTGGCCAGAACTTCAAAGAAGGCTTTCTTTACACCCAAGTCTTGAATCATTTGATTGCAAATCAATGGCGACTTTTGCTTGGCGACTTTTCAAAGCCTTGGGTTAAATCTGTATAGCATATAAACTCCTTACATACGTCCGAACTGCTGCCTGAACAATCATACATCTCAATTAGTTAATGCGATGTCGACCATGAAGAATTGTTTCTACATTGATTGACACTGAGCGAGCGAGTTAACAGACATTGTTATTAGATTGTTTTCCAGGTCTGCCTTAAAACAATACTCACATGCTATATGAACATTAAAAAAGTTATGGGTCAACTCTTTCTTAATGAAACTAGACACTAAAAGATGGGAGGGGGGGTGTAATTCACAGTCCTTGGTCTGTGAAATTGCTGTTGAGTTTTTCAAATATATATATATTGTTTGCTGTTTGAGCACCACAAGCCAAGTGCCATAATATTCAAGACAAGGCCAACATCTCTACAGCCGATATCTCCAAAACTAGGCAACTCACACCAACACAATCCAAATTGAAAGATTACACTTCAGGAAAGAGGAACTATATGTATTTTTGATTTTGGTGTGAGCAGTCTCTTTCAGGCTGCTTTTGGTCATGGGTCTCTTTGATTTGCCAATGTGCAGGTTTAGTGCTGGTGTTGTTTCCTCACAACAAACTTACATGTGGCTACTAGGATGGATCTCTCTGCCAGCTCTGCAAGGAAATACTGTCCGTGGTAATTTGACTCCAAAAAGACCCTTACCTTTGGAACATATCCTCCTATATATCATGAAGCTCATATTAGCTTCATCTGAACTCTTGAAGCATTCTTGCACAAAACTAGAACTCCAAGATTTGTCTCATATTTTTTAAAGTGTAGTCTTGCTAGGAAGGTCACTAAGGTATATATGAGTTCTAAATAAACCAGCCAGTTTGACCTGAAAGATGCATTCACATGCATATGTTTCATATGGACATGATAAATGGACTTGCATTTGTATAGTGCCTTTCTAGTCGTTCGGCCATTCAAAGCAATTTACAATGCATGTCATCATTCAGCCATTTACATACACATTCATACACTGATGGCAGAGGCTACATGCATGCCACCTGCACATTGGTAGCAATTTGGGCTTAAGTTTCCCAAGTAAACATCATCATGGACTGGAGGTATCGAACTGCTAATCTTGGGATTGGAAGACAACCCGCTCGTGTTAGAGCTCTGGCTCCATTCAGGCTAATATTAGTGATTTATACAAACAAAAAAAACAAAAAAATCTGAAATTATATCTATCAACCTTTTTTTTTAAGGCATTTTTTAAAACCCTTAATTTTTTTTAGAGCATCATCATGTCACTGGGATTCATTAGAATGTCACCATAAATGTATTAACAAGAACCTGTTGACATATTAGAAGTTTACAAAAACTGTGGTTTTTAAGTCGTATGCGAGCTGTGGAAATATTTCCATAATCTTTACTGCAATCAAATGATATAACTTAACTTTCTGATTACGCTGCATCTGCTGAAGAATCCACTAGCAGTGTGTTTTTGACAGTTACTGCAATCGATGATGGATACTTCTTTGAAAGAAACAAGATAAACACATTCCATGTCATCCATCACTCACGGTGATGGGCTTTACTGTCTAAGGGACAACAACAGTGGATTGCTTACAGCCCATGGATGGCAGAATTGTTCCAGCACAACCTGTAAAAGTGAGACAATACTACACAGGGTTAGACACATTGTCACGATGTTCACAATATACAGTTTAGTCTGGGCCATTCAGAATCAACAATAGCCCCTCCCCCCCTTCCCCTCACACACACACATCCCTCTGTTTGTTACCCATCTTTAGACCATGATCTGCAGCCCAAATATGTCTGTGTATGTGTATGCGTGTGTGTGTGCGTAGGTGTGCGTGTGTGTGTGTGTATTTGCGTACTTGGGTTGGTTTATTCATAGACACCTTTACCCGCTTAGTATCACATTTGTCAATGTCAGCCCCTCATCCTAATCCATCCTCTTGTCAACACTTCATTAGTAACCCCAGCAACACATGGGTACACACACACACACACACATGCTCATGCACACACATGCGTATGTCTGCACACACAGCAGTGATAGAAATAGTAAAGTCGCACAGCAGCTTCCAACATTGTTACCGCAAGTGCCATTTTCTTTTTTTTCAAGTGACACTTATTTGGATTTGACAAGTGTTGATGGGAAAACTGCTGACGAACAACAACAACAACAACAGCTCTCTGCAGCTAACAAAAGTGATGGGTGTGGATTCATGGAAACACCTGGATGGTGTCAGATTTGACATCTTGAGTTGGGATTGTCAGAGCAAAGTAGAATTTAATGAATTTACAGCTAACGATGTAGGGAGCAAAGCTGGTGCATCAACAGGGCAATTTTACAAGATGCAATCAGTGAAAAGTATGAGAGTGATAACACTTTTAATTACCTGCCTAATTAAAGTATTTACTCATGGAAACAAGGTTACACAACCTGTTGGCACAAGATGATTTCTGGATCGCGTGTACTTATATGTGAAGGATTTCAAGGAGCACCTGTAAGTCTTTAACCTCATCTCAAGTACACTAAAAGCTTATATGTTTAAAATAGTAGTCCATAAGCACAGCATCAAATCTGGCATGAATATCCACTAACTGAGGCAGGTAAGAGCCAACACTGTTAGCATTCAAATGTCCAAAGCCTTCAACACACAGTTGCAGTTCTTCTTTGTCTGAGGAACAATTATGTCTTCAATTCACATACATTTATAAAGTTAATATACTTTTAAAAAATATTTTTAAATGTTTTTATTTATTGGTGTATGTACAAGTGGCAGTGTAGATTAGATAAGCATAAATCTAGAGTAAACCAAAAGGCTATTTTTTTCTGTAGTACTGGACATTGTCACCCTAAAAATAAAAATAAAATCATAACAGTTACAGAGGTAGTATACAAGTCTTTTGATTGCAAATAATAGCCTTAGGTTTCACCCTTAAGCTTTACTAAACAATATTTTTACGAAAACAATAGATCAAACGACTATGTGCAGTGTGATTATGGTTGCTCATAGACACAAACCCACGGACAACTCTACAGTTTCTCTCAGCTCCTGAGAGCATTCTTTATTGTTTTGGTGCAGTCTCACTGCTCTCATTTACCTTCCCACTGTACCCACGAAAGCCACTGTACGCTAGCTGCACAGCGCCAAATGACGGGCAAAGCTACCAATCATAGTCGAGCATTTAGCAGCAAAAGAGCCAGATATTTTTTTCTCAGGAGTTTGGTGGCGATCCACAGTTAAAACAAGAGTGCATATTGGACTAACTTTGAAAAAACAAAAACACAACTGCTGCTAATGCTAATGCTAATCCTGCTCTGTCTGCTGACACATTCAGTCTAAAATAATAATACGTCAAATGTTGTGTTTAACAGCTTGTTCTGCTGCCTCCAAGTGGACCCCCCCCAAAAAATCAATTAATGCAGCTATAAATGATAAGTCTGGTAATATTCTATTAGTATTTTTTATTGTCAACAAAGCCCATGAAATGGCCAAAAGCAACAATGAAAAGATCCTACTGGCAAGTATTGCCTGCATAGCCAAAGCATGATATAACGTTTTCCTCTATAAATGCACTGGTTGGCATGTTTCTTTATTACGAGAACGAGCACTGTAGTTTGAGTAAAACACACAAACTGTCCTGCTGCCGTGAATCTATAAATACTTAGCTAGCACACCAAATGTGTATTAGTCCGCAGCTAAAAATAGTTCCCAACAAATAAACTATTTACTTTAGTTTAATAAAACATTTTCTGAAAACTACATAATTTTTTAAGTAATGCCCTGCTGTTTCAGGGCATTACTTAAAAAACAAACAAAAAAAACAATATATTCATGCCTCTTTTGTAAAGATATAAATGTTCAGTAGGTATACATCAGCTTGAGTATGAGTCCTACAGACAAGCCAGGGAAGTCGGAAAGCATTGAGAGATGGACACACTGTTGGTTTTGGTCTTTATATATTAGATATGTTGACAACAGGAACAATATTCAAACCTTTAACCTAGAGAAAAAAAAAAAGAAAAAAAGAAAAAGAAACAAAGCCTTCATACATAGCAACTTCTTTCACAAATCCTCCCAGATTTGGAATTTTAAAGAAAACCCAACCCTGTCAGAGGATGTGCTGGACTGTGCTAGTAAAACGTTGCTGCAGTGGGCATCACTCTGAGCTCCTCCTGAAACTGGTTACAGTTGGGATCCCCTCTTACTTTAGGCGTTTCTGGAATCTGGACCCCGGTTAAGGGGTTAACACACCAGCACTCGCCCCGCTGGCCGTGGGTGGACATGTTGCACTGGAGAGAAGGAAGAAAAACACAAACTAGACAAGTTGGAAAACACTGGAAAAAGAGGGAGGGCTAAAGATGCACAGTGGGAAATAGGGGGGTGCGTTAATGAAGCATGGCCTATGGTGGCTTGAGATGTGTGTGTGTGTGTGTGTGTGTGTGTGTGTGTGTGTGTGTGTACTTGTGGATCTTCTGGTGGCGGGGTGCTATTGGATAAGAGTGAGGGCCATGGTTCGGGTGGGACAACATTCACCCAATAACAGCCCATCCTCAGGTCATGCCCCCTACTCACAACCCACAACCCATCCACAGCCACACATGCCACCACAGACAGTCATAAACACACACATACACACACACACACACACACACACACACACACACACACACACACACACACACACACACACACACACACACACACACACACACACACCATGCCAGTAGACCAGCCCCCACCCCCCCCTCCCCCCATCCCGCAGAGCCCCCCTCTACTCAGAAATTAGGTCGTAATTGAAGTGGACACAGTTTACGCCGCGCACGCGGGGCGGCCGCGGAGGGGACGGCCAAAAGAATGAAGAGCTGGGGGGAAAGAAAAGACTTTCCATTTTCTTCCTTCGATGAGAAAGAACAAAAAAAGTGACAGTTACAGTAATTACCCCGCGACAAGGAGGGACAACTCCAAAAGGGAGCCGAGTGTTGAGGAGGTACAGTGTTCCTCCCTGGGAACCGAGGACTCCGGTCCGAAACAATGCTGTTGTTTGTGACCAGTGATGAAAATTGGCGGAGTGGTTGAGAGCCCTGCTTTAGGAAACTGTGGCGCCTATTCAAATCTTCTTTTCTGCTCTACTATCCCCGTAAGAAAACACTGGATATGTGACCTTGTTTGTCCTCCTCTGTCTGATTTCTATGGATGAGCAGAATTCAAATTCAAGCCCCCAGTCGGAAGCACAGTTCGTTCCTCGGCTTAACAAAAGTCTTCCCATGAAGTACGCCAAACAGTTTTATTGCCTTGTAACCTTGAGCTCAGAAGCTGTTGCCTCATTCATGATGACAACATCTCCACGCGCATTTGTGTGTGTGTGTGTGTGTCTGTGTGCGTGTGCATGCGTGTGCGCGTCTAAGACCAGAGTGTTAAGGAAGAGGAGGGTGTGTGTGAGTTTGTAAAAAAAAAGAGGGGGGGGCAGGGGAGAGAGTGGTGGCAGGTGGGAGTGAGGGGGAGGTTAGAGAGAGAGAGAGCGAGAGAGAGAGAGAGAGGGAGGGAGAGAAAGAGAGAGAGATGATATCCAAATGTGAAGGCACCCACACTGATCACAACAGAAGCCCTTTCCATCATTAAAGACAGTGGTCACATAACTACCAGCATAATTTGAAACCTGATGACTGGAGTCCCTCTTGTGTCCGCGTTCACCAAGAAACAGTAAGTCACCAGTGAATCCCACGGAGCAGAAAACTGCTGCTGCACTGCTCTCTATGGGCTGAAAGTCTCAAACATGTCACAACCCTGGCCAAAACTTTAATGAGTGATGTCACAGCAGGTGTTGTCCATCCGCTGTCAAAGGCGAAACACCTGCTGTGACAACACTGATGGAGGTGTGGCCAGTATTGTGACATTCGTGGAACTCTCCGCCCTTAGAGAGAAGCCGTTTTTTGGTGTTTTTTTTGCCGTGCTTTTCTGCGGTAATTTGATGACAAATTAGCTCACTGCGGAGTCAATATGGAATAACCACCATGTGAGCTGAATACTTGAATTTGAATGAATGACACGGAGAGTGGTGCAGGATTGCACAGGTGTCCAAATCAGTTGAACACCACCCCCTCAACCCATTACTGAGACACTGTTTTTAGATTTTTAGATGGCCGTCATTTTATAGACATCTTCCAAAAATTCTGCCTATTATGGTGAATGTGGAATCTTGGGGAAACTTTGGGAACTTGACTATCATGTAAACTTCTGTGTTTGAATGATGCTTGTATGAACAACAGGGATGTGATGGTTCTAAGAAGTGCCGGTTCGGTGCCAGTTCAGTATGGTCAAAGACAGACACAATCCTCATGCTGGGGACTGAGGTAGCATTTTGTCTATATACTATATACTACTATGGCAAACAATTTTTATTGCTGGGCGATAAAAGAAGCTAAAATATTTCCGATAAAGTTTATTTCCGATAAAGTTATTTCTACGGGTTGCCATCTCGTCAATGTGGGGTGCATGTATCAATGCATCTGTGGGGCGCGGGTTATAGAATATATATCGTGAGGATTATGGATCAATGTGATGAATATGTGATAAATTTTTTGGCCATATTGTCTAGCCATAACTGCCTACAGGTAAAAGTTTCCATGCGGAAATCTCTCTTGTGTCTCTCAGTTGTGGTTACAATGGATCATGACCCCCACTAACATGCATTTGTTAACAGGTCAGAGATGTATAGTCTGTCAAAACATAAATTATTCCAATCTTCACCAAATATCCATATAAAAAAGTATTATTCCAAATCCATTTAACACTCAAAACAAGTATCTATAAATAAATGTCTAGCTCCATTATGATATATAAACTAATTTGGAAAATGATATAGGTTAGGGACAGTACATATTGTAAACCTCATAACTTTTGGGACAGTTTGGCTCATTAGTGCCATTTTTAGTTGGTTACTAAAGTGCTTGAGTGCACAGCCAATCCGATTGGATAATAGCTTCATTCGAGGAAAAGACTCAAATGGGCATAGCCACCAACTAGAAGGCGCTGGGGCAGAAGTAAGCTACAGGGACCCTGTTAGCACCGTTCCTCCCTTAAAACTAGACGTAAACACAGGGAGCCTCTTCAAGACAGGGCATCAACATGTGGCAATAAAGCAAGACCTTCAGGCCCTTATCAGTGTGGGGCTTTTGGGGACCCCTGGAGTTCTGGGGCCCGTGGGAAGTTCCACAGCTTTGCCACCAGTTTTCATCATACGAATGGCTAAAGGCAAGTTGTGTAGATATACTGTATATATTTATGTATATATATATATATATATATATATATATATATATATATATATATATATATATATATACTGTAGGCACAGAATTGATGACATCATTCAGACTGTGCCAGTTCATGCCAATGTTCAGCATCATGTCAGAAGGTAGTGCAAACCGGCTTCATGGGTGAAACGTCCTGGATTTATTTACCCAAGAACGTGTCTCCCAAAGGTCTCAATATGGAGTGTGATACTACGACTTTCGTGTAAGTTATCTGTGTTTACTATATTTGGGGTGCCCTGTCTTTTTTGTGGGTCATCCTCAACTGCACTGGTTGCATTTATAAAAAAAATCAGTTTTTAAACTCCTTAAATCATGACAACAGTTGATACATGTCATAACTTTTTTGCCTACATTTACATTGCCCTGTCATGTTCACCATTTTTTTTTAATGGTGAAGCTGCCATGTTCAGTCGAGTAACACTTCTAGCTTCTAAGAATACTACCAAAGAAAAACTCAAATAAACAGGTAAAATGGCACGAAATGGCCTGTGCTCTGTCTATGGCTCACCTGTTTGAGGTTGTACAGACCATGTCTGTCACAGTTTGGAAATTTGAGTCCGTACAGGTACTCCAGCGGGCCTCTATTATCCTCAGAGGTCATTCTGGAGATCTCCTCTAAGACGCTGTCCAGCTCCTGCTGACAGGCGCTCTGAAGGACGAGCAAGGACAACATCATTAACACCAATAGCTCTAGAGCACTTAGCACAAGCACACGTACAAATACATTTACAGAAGAAAAACTACTGAACTATTTAACAAAAATGAAATAGATTCACCAGAAGACAATGCATAGAGTTGGTATAAGTCGTATGTGTATGAGTTCTGTCCAAGAAAAAGAATGAAGAAATAAAATACTTCTGTGTGCCTTGTAAAAATGTCACAAATACACACATTTATAGCGAACATTTTTATGAGGGGCAGTTAGGCGAGCAGAAAGTTCAGCCTGTACTGATGTGAGTCTGGTGGAGTGGAACATGAACGGCTAGACTGCTCAACTCAGCAGGTGACCACGGCCACACACACACACACACACACACACACACACATACACACACACACATATGCAGACCTGTGCAGACACATGTTCATACACCTTCATAATAAATACAGCGCAGACTATTCCTGTTGCATGTACATGCACATGCACACACCCACACACACACACACACACACACACACACACTTTAATGTAACACACAGTTACCAGTGTATCAGGTTGCCAGTGGGATCAAAGGGGTCCAGTCTTATGATTAGTTGGCTGAAGATGAGAGAGAAGGGCAGGAGGAGGCGCAGTCTGCCATGAACCTTATCAGACATCTGAACATATGGATGAAAAGTACTCTCTTTCTTTCTCTGGCTCACTCTTTTAACACTTTCTAGTCTTTGATTCCTTCTCTCTCTCTCTCTCTCTCTCTCTCTCTCTCTCTCTTATAATGAAGGAACATAAACCCACACCTCAGTGCATGCAACACTCCAGTTTTACTGCTTTCTCCCTGCTGTCGTTTATTAAAGGATAAGTTAAGTCCATTTTATGTCACACAATATTTCACATGCCATACATATGTATATATATATATATAGATTAAGAGTTATTGGCTGCTGTAATTATTCCTACTTTCCACTCTGATATCCCTTCTTACGCTGCAAGAAACATGCATAAATGCATTGTAAGGTTCAGCTCAAGCTAATATGAGGCAGCAGTTGGGATCAGCCAAATCAAGTGGTTTTAATTTAAAGTAAAAAAGGCACGCATTTTTCACTTTGTGTCCCAAAACACAGAGTTTCCACAGTGATGAATGAGTTAATATTGAGTTAATATGAGTTAATATTTTAACGCCTGCGGTTTGCCACACCAAGTAAAGCTTATCTGTTGAAATCCGGTCTGACGGCACCTTTACGGTGTAGTTGAGCTAGGGTGTAGTCACATCAGATTTTGCCAGGAAAATGTACTTGTGTTCTGTGGCAAAAAAAAACTAAAAACACAGGTGGGACAAGAAACAGCATGGGTTGGATGATTGTGAGCTTAAACTGCAGCCAGTGGGCTAACAGCAGCATTCTTCCAACTTGTAAGCTTCTCAAACGCTATATAGTACTGTCATTTACCAATGCCACAGACCTTGTACTGACTGTTGTCAGTCACATACCCTCATTATTCTCTGCTGCTTATGTTATTCGGAAATACTGGCCATTGAGGCCAAATCATTGTCAGACCGATAGCCGATGGGTTCCAAGATTGGGCGAGGATCAAGGATTTCAGACACCGTATAACTCGTTAATGTCATGTGCGTATTGTTAAAACAGACTTTAAGAAATCCAGACCTATCCTTTGAAGAGTGATGAATTATTCAGAGAAAAAATAAAGAAAAATAAATCAGAGCGAGGAAAACAAATGTGCAGAACAAAAATACCTCATTACATCAGGTGCAGAATTCCCTTCCTCTTGCACTGAAATCTACAATCCATATAGATGTTAAAAGAGTCCAGCGACTGCACTGTACTCCTATAACACTGTCGGACTCCTCATAATCAAAATGATACACTAACGACTGACAGGAAGCGGCCAATTCAGTCTGGAATGGATCGGCTGTTCCCAATGGTCAGTCCGCCCCTAAACTTCACCATTGAAAGTTTTGTTGGAGATTCCAGTGTGTTTTCTTACTGGAAGCCAATGCAGCCTTGAGCCGCTAGCCTCAAGTAGAGATGAGGAGCAAAGAAGATTTTTTCTAATTCTGCATCCCCAGATTTATTTATTTATTTTACTTAAGAGGTAGCGCAGTTTCCTCTGCAACCCTATCTCTAACAACATTCCCATATTCTCAATTATGTTTTGAGGCAAACATATTTCCTCCCGCATTACCGTAGCAGTTATGAAAACATGGTTAATGTTGTAAATTAAAAGAAAAAAATGAATTGGTTGTGTTTAGGCAACAAAATTACTTGGTTAGGTTTAGTAAAACATCATGGTTTGGCATAAAATAAGTATGTTTGTCACGTTATTCAGTAATAGACGTGTCTACTTTTGGTTTTACTTGGGACACAAACAGCCGCCTCCTTGGTGAAAGTCCTGTGCTTGTTTTACCCATCCATCCCCCCTAACCTCTTCCCTCTGTGGACCGTGCAGTTTGATTAAAAAGTTATTTGTGATACATAAAAAAAAAAAAAAACTGGGAGAAAATATGTTTTCCTCGAAACATAATTGACAGTACAGTTTTGCTGTATGTCATTTTTAGGAGACCAGACTGCCCTCACATATGCAGTATAGCCCACTACCTATGACCGGTAAACAGACTTTGATGTGTGAAACCAATGTTGTTCCCCTTTATGGTTGTCTGCCTCAATGACAATGAAAACACATTCAAAATTCCAATTACTTTCACTTTATTATCATGAAAATATTATGTCTCCAAAAGTTTGCTTTCCATGAACAAAGTTGAAAAAATGTAATATCTAGGCATAGCATGGTTACGATATATATATATATATATATATATATATATATATATATATATATACGTATATATATATGTATAATTTTTTTATGTATCAAGTGCAGTGTCGAAAAAAGGTTTAATGAGGCCAAAGATTAAGAAAAATAAACAAAGAAAAGTAAACTGGTTTTACGGGGTCTTTGTGTGAAAACAATAATATGAATGTGATGCAAATTAGACTTTTAATTAACTAAAACAAATGTGTTCATATTCACAGAATAAAGGTTACAAATGTGACACAAACCCAGCGGACATCTAAGCATTATGTTTACAGTATTTGACCTCACAAGAACAAGCGGAACAAAGTGCATCCATGCTTAACACCAGCTGCCCTGAAGCTGCTCCCCCTGCCCAGCTGCACGACTTATTTTACTGCATTCTCTCTTTTGTTGCTTCTAATGATGTTGACAATTGTCTTGCACCCTCCCGCTCATGATTTTTTTGTTTTAGTTTGTTTTGTTTTGCTGTGAGTTAAGTGAGGGAGAAAATGAACAAATGCACATAATTGTTTGCCATGTTGAGACATATATGGGCCTCCACATGTGTCGCCCCCTGGGCCCAAGCTCATTTACATGAAACAAAGAATATCTGTGTTTGTACGCCGCCCCATTAAGGGTTTCCCGGAACTGTTTTTCACTTTTCATGGAGCTGCGTTTTAGACTGTGAAATGTTGAGTGAGTGTTAAAGAATTGGGGTGGGGTGTGTGTGTGTTGGAAGGGGGGGTGGGGGGAGTTTGTAATCTTTAGACTGCATCAAACTGCCAACACACATTCCACAGCCACAGTGGAGGGCAAAACAACAACATTACTTTTCATCAGAAGACTGATTATTGAAACTAAGACAATTCTCTTCATGCATCACTGAATGCACAGAGGTAGCGCATTACCTCTTGTAGTGTTCTAAAAGTGGAACGACATCGTGATTTGCTAGGGAATATATACAAATATCTGTAGGCTAACTACCACAGCATTTCCTCAATCGCATTCCACATAACTTAATTATTAGCACATTATCAACTTTGTTGCATGATGTTTTCTTATTTTGAACAGTTATTCAATACGAATAATATTCTCAAATGTTTTTGTACAACAATTAAATGCTTCTACAAATTTTTGTTCCATAAAAGAACATGAACCTGTGTTTGAATTAGTCACGTTGTTGGGACAAAAATGTTGTCACATTATACTCATCTCCAAATGGGGACCAAAATATGCTCCACACCAGGTAAGCCAGTAAAGCTTAGGATTGGAACTTGTCTTTTAGGTAAAGTGAGGGTTAAGTTAGGGAGTTAGGCATGAGGTTGTTGAGAGAAAAATTAGGGCAAGTCACCCAGGAAATGAATGTAAGACCAATTGTGTGCACGTGCGTATGCTTGTTTGAGTGAAAGAGTGCCCAGAGGAGGGCACTACTGTACCAGACAATGGTGCTCACACGGCACATTGTTGACCATTTGTCACTGCTTGCTTTAGAATACACAACACACACAATGTAAACTGGGATGCTGCTGTGGGAGGAAACAAATCATTTTTAGGGAGCAATATGGCCCTACGTTCATGGTAAATTACCCTACAGTATGTTTTTTGTTTTTGTTTTTTTACTTTAATATCTGCTACTATGGCTGTAAAGGTCAAGTATTCAGATATTCAGCTCATAAATAGACTGGTGTCAGGGTGCAAATACATTTAAGTGTTGTATTTGTGTTTAGAAAAAGGGCAGATAGTTTGATGTGTGGAACTGCATTTCTCAAATAAATATACTGGCTTGCACCTCTGTTGTTCTCCTTAAAATGTTTTAAATCAGCCCACAAATCAGCCCTTCTTTAATCAAATAAGTGGTACTTTACCTGCTGAACAACTTTGCTTTGCGTTAAAGCAAAAAGCTGTGAGGAAGTTAATCATGAATTGTGAAAAACAGTCAACGGTTTTGATCTGACCTGTAGCAGTTTCTGGGTTCGAGGGTCATCTAGTTGATTCGTCTTCATCTTGGTTTTGCGCTCATTCAGGTGTTGTTTCCTGGCGGACTCCTGCCAAATCCAAGCATCTGAGGCAGGTCTTTTGGTGAAAGGAATCTCAGTCCCATGCACCTCTACAACAGAACAAAGATACAAACTTAAGGCAGTTAATCTGCAGCATCTGTACATGAACTCTGCCCAGGCCTTCCTGGAAACGCTAATCTATTCAAAGCCTTTGGTAAACTTTCTGGTTTTAATCTCAGTGTAACATTCAATACTTTGGAGTTTCTCAGAAAAGCGTAAACTGAATCAGTTGGTTGAGCATTAAAATGTCCTGCCTTTTACGTAGTTAATGGACAAATGTTACACTCGCACACAAAACTGCATCACCATCTCTGCAGCTCTTTAAAATTCTCACGCATCTGCATCATCTGCATACGTGTATCTATTCTCTAATCACAAACTGCTATTAAACGCCAACATTGATCTAATACCAGGCCCTTCATCCTAATCCTGGAATTAGTCATTCTATTTCCTCAAGGCATCCTTTTGTCCCTCATACCTCATGTCACTAATTCTATACTGGACAGTCAGGCGTTGCAATGGCTGTAATTACTATGGCGACAGTGAAGGGCCCGCCAAGGTCTTTTGTGTCTTATGACGCAGTTAGCACAGGTCTCCTCTGAGTGCTCGGGTCACTCTGAGTGCTCGGGTCACTCTGAGTGCGTTTCCTACCGATGTCGGACCAACGTGAGTTCAGCATTTTGTTGGAGACAGAAGAGAGAAAACACAAACAACAAGCTAGCAACTTAATCCAGAGCAGACACAAAGTAGGATGACAAATTAATAGAGAATGGCAGTCCCAAAAATGAGACCTACTCTGTGCCGCCAATGACTGTGACTGTAAAACACGAATACAAGGAGGGATGAACACTGTACAGACATTTATCAGCGTAGCCATAGTCATCACAGACATAATGATCTGAGATTATCTGACACAGTTCAACAGGAAAGCGGGGACTGAATTAAAGAGCTGAGCTCCACAGCTAGTTATTGGTGGTGAGTCCAGACTCGTAAGGAAGTACTTCTGATTAAGGCTTTTAATGCTGAGTAAGGAGTTTTCTTCGGGTACCTAATCTACCTGCCAGAGGCTGTGTGTGTGTGTGTGTGTGTGTGTGTGTGTGTGTGTGTGTGTGTGTGTGTGTGTGTGTGTGTGTGTGTGTGTGTGTCGCTTTGTGTGTGTGTAAGTGTGTGTGTGTGTCTGTAATTAGCGCTATAAAAACAGAAGCAGAACCCTGAGGTTGTAAATCACGCCTGAGAGGGAAAGGCCCCCCTGTGAATCTTCAGAGCTCCTTCCACATGCTATGGCTCCTTCTGAAATGGATACGTGCGAATGTCTGTGCACGTATGTTTCGGCCCTCACTCTGCCAGGTGTAAAAGTAAATGTGGCTTCTACATTGCAACAGATAGTTTTTTCTTCACATCCGGCCTTGAATATTTATATTTTCTCATTCATTTTTATCAATTTTATTTGAGACATTTTATTTGTTATCAATGCGGTTTGAATAGTTCCAGAATGTTTTATCCAAAGGGGCTGTAAGAATATACTTCAGCACTGATACGTTGGTAGACATGACTTCTTTTGGGCAACACACATTTCTGTTAATGTGTTCATAGATTTCCATGATCAATGATGAAATGGTAAATGAAGACTATTCATTATAGCAAAGGACTCTTCAAGCTAGGTGCTTTTGGCAGGCATCTATATCTCATGAAGAGCCACGAGTCCCTATGAGTGACATGATTTACTAAGAATGCAGTCAGAGATGTTTCGAGTTTAACTGGCTTTACTGATGGATAGAAATACCACCATAGATTTTACTTTTTTTTTTACATATTCGAGGAAAATTCCGGACCAAAAGAAAAAAACAGATGAAAGAAAAAAATATTCATCATCTGGGGACCGAGGATGGGATGTTTGAGCAACATTTCCTGGAAATCAATCCGATATACAATAGCATATTTCTGGATTTAAGATTTAAGCGGTGGATTGAGCAGACGTTACTGTCCCTTACGCCCAAAATCGACTGTATATTGTAAAATCTTTGTTCCATCCTTTCTATGTTTTTATGTGACTCAAGCCACACAGGGACATTTTTTCAATCTGATAATCTAATTAGAAAGGCAACGCTTGTAATAGGCAAACAGTAACAACTGTGTGGCCACAATCAAGACCCTAATGTTTAAAGAAGTCAAATTACATTCACTACAGTATGTGAGTGATGGCCAAAACTCATAAATTCCAACCTCCAGCTGAGCACACAAGCTTAAAATTCTGATCCAAGTTTTATTAAGTAATTCACTAACAGTGGAGTAATTTCTCACATTTAGTGAGAGCTTCTACAGAACACATTAAACATATTCAAGAAAGCGATTGATTAAATTATTTAATTTAAGCGTCTGTTGCTCTAAAAAAAGACGAAAGAAAACATGGTGAAAAGTGATATAGTTTTTCTTTCCCCTAGTGTGTGCCAGAACACTGCATTGACTTTTTCTATTTGTTTCAAAAGGCAACACTCGGTGGAACATGAATGTTGAGAGCTAAACGAGATGCAACTATAGATAAGTTGTAAAAGTGTACTAGTTGTGCTGAAGATCTCACATGACATTACAGAATGTTCCAGGGAGAGAAAGAAAAAACCCAAAACATGTCTTTAGCCAACAGCTGTCATCTAAATGCTGTGTTGTTGATTCTGTCTTTAGTGCCATAGAAACTACCTGTCTCGAGCTGTTGGCTTTGGGTATTGCCTTTGAGCAATGCTTTCACAGTTCTCTCATAGCACAGAATGAGTAATGTCTTTCCAGAGTTGCTCAGCATTAATGTATTTGCCCTGTTATTGTACACAGTGAAGCTAAGTCTAAAAATCTTAACTGTGCAACCACAGCCAAGAAAGTGGCCTTATGGTACTTCAAACCATTGTCAGTGTAAATGGTTCCTCTCAAGGCTCGGCCACTTCAAACACTTTACAGCTGGCAAACAGACAAAAAGAGCAATTGAATAATGAAGAAGGTTTTGCCTAGCCAGAGATCAGCTTCAAACCTTTTACGGTCAGCTAGTTCTTTCAACTCTTGATGTTGCTATGCGTCCGTGTGGCCGTGTATGTCATCCAAACCAAATGAAGTTGCCTTTGTAGTTTCAAGGGAAAACTTTTGCCAATTGGAGCTCCTACAGTGTCTGTCAGACTTAAAAGACAATAAGTGCAGTTTAAGGTCACGATGGATTTCTCTTACGAAATGTATACCATCAATATAAGTGCTCATATAGACTAGATTGACATAAAATCTCAAATGACTGTCCAGTATTACATTGCAGGGTACAATTTTCGTATTTTTCTCAATTCATTTTGTAGATTTTTCATTTTGAAGTGACAAGTTACTACTAATAATGTAGCAAAACCTGCAACCGACAGACTGAAGTCCTTTCCCACAGCAGTTTCTTCTCTTTTAAAAAACATGTACAGTTTATCGTTCATGTCTGTTCTCTTGCCAACTGCTCTCAGTGGTGTAAAAAGTATTTCAATCTTTTACTTTAAGCGGGAATAATCAATATTTCTAACTTTTTTTTCATAATGGAAATAATATATAAATTTGTGTGAAAGGAGTCACACAAAGCGACAAAACAACAGATAATTGTCACCCAACTCTGCAGTTCCCCAAAGCTCTATAAAATATTTAAGTGTCTTTAGGCTCATTGGTTTGGTTTTACCAGAAGGGGCCTAAAAAGTGAAGCAAATGCGGCAGTGTCTGAAACTTTACTTTTATCTAATGACAATCGGGGGTGACTCCTCTGGTTGCAAAAGATAATTCAGATTTTCTAGAAGCCTATGAGAAAATTACTTCTACTTCTTACTTGATCTATAATCTCAGCAGTGTGCTTTCCAATCATAAATGTCAATTAAAACATTTACGTTTTTTGGGCGACTGTGGTTCAGTGGTAGACAAGGGTCCCTCAATCAGAAGATCGGCAGTTCGATCCCCGGCTCTGCTAGTCCCTGTCGATGTGTCCTTAGGCAAGACACCTAACCCCGTAACTGTGCCTACGTGTTAGTTAAAGTCCTGATGGGCAGGTGGCACCTTGCATGGTAGCCCCTGTCATCAGTGTATGATGAATGCACTCATTGTAAGTCACTTTGGGTAAAAGCTTCAGCTAAATTAAATGTAATGTAATGGTTTATTAAAAATGTCTTAATTCAGTGTTTGGTTGTACTTAGCTCCAACCTCTCGTCTAACTTCTGGTTACAAAAAGTCAAGATGGCGACGGCCAAAAACCAAGATGGTGACGGCCAAAATGCCGACCTTGAGGCTTCAAAACGGCAGTCCACAAACAAATAGGTGACTATGTCTTACAGTCCATGGGTTTTACGGCCCGCAACTACCCTGTTTTGGTTCAGTTTCACCACTTTTATTAGCTCTGTTTTCAGGCAGCTGTTTTCAGCTGCAGAAAACATAGTGGAGATTGATAAAAATGACGATATTGTTCAACTGATAATCACTGCCGCTAAATATTTGTATTTTGTGAAACAATTTGTCACCTTGTTTAGATAAGTGCTATACAAATCATTTTTATTATCAATATTAATACTATGGAAAGTACAATATTTTGTATTGTATACAAGCATACAATAAAATGTTACACTGATGATTGAAGTCGGAGTGCCTCGAAATTGTACTTAATTAGAGTACTTATGTAATTTTACCAATCTTGTTGTGACAGTGAAATCTAGCTCATTAATGTTGTAATAATATTATGTAACACGTAACTTTCCAGCACGAAGGAGGGAGGGGCTTCCTATTAACATCTCGGAGGCAGTTTTCTCTGAATTGCAGGCACCAACATGCTCCCACCCAAAGCGATCTCTTATGTCTTCACCTTTTCCTGTGGCTGTGTGCTGACACACATACTGTGTGCACACACATCTACATCGAGTAATTAAAGACTTGGGTGCGAGTGAGGGAGAAGGAGCATGTCTCAGCAGAATCACCTTCAGGGCAACAAGGGCAGTCATGGACCATCGACAACACAAGAAAAGAAAGAAAGGAGGCAGAAGCAGACAGAGAGATGAGCAAGGAAAGTGAAAACAAGAATTGAACAGGGCAGTGGTTTCCTATTGGCTGGAGAAGGGGGTTCGTCAGGAATACACACCTGCGTGCTTTGGACTTGAGGAAAAAGGCCAAACTGTTGCATGTGATTGTAGCAACCTTATCGCAAGACAAGAACAACATTGGATATCCCGGAATGTGTTCACACACAATCGTTGTAAAAGTCTTGCCTCGTACAATATCTAAACATGGCAACGAAGGTTAAGAAATAGATAAAAACACTTTAAAGTCAGGGAATTGATTGTCAATTGCATGTCAACATACGTACTTCATCAGTGACTGAAACTGTGAAACTCAGATTAGGCCAATGTATTTCCTAGACATACTGGTCTGAGTTGTAGAATACACACATGCCTTTCTATTGGCTTTGTACAGAGAAAAATACACATTTGGATCAAAGTGCCACAGTGGCTTGGGACCGTTCAATGCCAAAAAATACATTTGAAAAACTCAAGAGCAATGTCTCTTTCCAGAAATCACAACCCGCTTAATCAAGATAATCCTCAGACCTTGTTGCAAGCAGTTTCATGAAGGAACATAGACACATTGCTGTTGAGTTTCTCAAATTTATTTTTTTGCTGCTTTGAGCACCACAAGCCAAGTGCCATTTAGTCCCATTATATTGGAGAGAAGTTGGACATCTCTATCGCCAATAACTCCAAAACTAAGCAACTCCAAATGTCCGAACTTTTGCTAGTGATGGACTCCTTGAGGAATAGAAGTATTTGGTCTCAGCTTTTCAAGTAAGTGAACACAGAGTTGTGCTGAATAAAGAGTACACATTACTAAACTGACCTTCGACTGCAACACAGTTTATGTTGACATGTTAATGGCTAATACAAATTGTTGTAAAGTGATGCATCCAGGTCATTGATAGATGCTCCACCCTTACCATGGACTCCCTGAGGGACTTATCTTTGTCCATGTTTGAAAGAAAGGAAACATATTTTGATTCAGTTCAAGACCAAAGCTCATACACACACTCATCACTGGCCTGAAACCTTTGTGGCCGATGACTGAGACAACGCTTCGAAGTCGACCCCCATTACAAAAATTGTTCAAGTGGAAACACTTAAGGTCATGTGCTGTACCTATATGACACGCTTTTCATATTTGAAGAATTCAAACTATGGATTTGGATTATGGATCTGTGTTGCCGTTTACTGTCACAATTGCAATGTGGTCATTTGTAAAAGTATTGTCGCCGCAAAGTGTGGAGGAGTTGGAGGAGCGGAGGCGGTAAAATGCCTCGCTGACGACACCAGTGTAAAAGAGCTAAATGATGTCAAAATCGTAAGGGGATGTGAAGTGTGCTCTCACCATGCATAGCTGGAGTGGTTGATTTGAACTCTGGACTGTTTACTCAGGTCGTCACGCTGTGTAATTCGGTTTAGTTCAGGCAGGCGAAAATGAAGCCATTTGGACTCAGGATCACACCAAATAACCACAACCAAATCCCTAAAAAATGAAAGTCTCTTTCAAGTGAACAGCAGTACTGGTTATTTAGGAGTGAAAATGTAATCCCAACGAACTACAGGAAACGACCCCCAGAACGTGCATTTTAATGGGGACAAAGGAGACAGATGTTGACATCTGATAGCCTGCAGTTGCTCATGCTTGAAAGGCCAAGCATAACACAGTGAACCGAGGGCAAACCGCAGTCTCATCTGATGCTCATTTTCAGCTTTTGCTTTATGTGTTCTGACTGGTTTGAACACCGAAGATGGTAAATTACAGCAGAGAGCACAGACAAGTACATCACGCTTAGCTAAAGTTACTGGGCCCGCGGTTGTTTTCACTACCCTCTCCCAACAAAACCTCAAAAAATCTTAAAAAACAATTGAAGATTCCTGCAGAAAATTATATATCACCTCAGTTTTTCCTTGTGTGAAAGTCAAAGAACTCATCAAATACTTTCCTCAGTCTGAAGACCCAAGATGATAATATAGAAAAAGAGCTTGATTGAGAAATGAGGTTGCACCTGTTCCCATGGACATCTGCAACTTTCCCAACACCATTCCGAAGGGCCGTGTGTCTTCCATATTTACAGCATGTTACAACATCCAAAATGCAATTATTTTTAAATGTGTATGAAATCGCTTCCCTCCAGTACCATAAACAATATCCTATCAAAATAAGGCCCTCCCAATAGGAAAGCAATGAGGATACGTGGGTCACAGACATGTTATGGGTTCATTGGAGGGATACTGCTTGTTTGCGCTCACAGATGTGGGCCTGCCACTGCCTGCCAAACAAATCACATGTGTCAACATTCATCATCAGGAATCAATCGTGACCCTTTGACCCTAATAACTGTATTGTGGGAGAGCAAAGTTTGACATTTCTGTGTCCCTGCAGGATTTCTGACGTATGTACTTTGGGTTGTCGTCGTGACCAAATACGTTTGATTTAGATGTGGTTTTTCATGTGTCATTTGAAGAGTCCTGGATTAAAAAAATATTGTTTGAGTCAGTGTACAGCTGCTCAGTGTTATTTTAAGGTAAATGTTTCAACATTTTTCCCAGATATGATGGCAGGTCAAAACTAGCTGGCTTGGTGATGCTGGCACACATGCAGAATATTAATGAATATCTTACAATCCCTGATGAAAACTGGAGGGATTTGTAATAAAAGTACAGCATGAACTTGGCAGTGGACCACTCAATCAATCTCCAAAGAAAGATCATACACGTATACAGTACTAAATCACTTTAAGGTGATAGAATTACACTGTTTCATGAACCATAAATTAATGAAAGTAACATTTGCCATAAAAGGGGTTCATTTCTGAGAAGCCATCATTCTGCCTCCACTCTCAAAGAAAACATCAGGATGTTAGTTTTTTTGAGGAGCCTTTTTCTGTTCATCCTTTCATCAAAGGATCTGAGCATCTCAAGCTAATTGAAAGCAGCAGCAATGTCTTCTGTACAGTCAAGAAAATGCTTGGTCTTACAGAACCTGCTAGTCATTTCCTACTAGTGCGTGGATTTCAGATCTTTTTATTTAAATTGTTTTTATCTATCTGCTACATCTTACATTTTTACTTCAATGTCTGCATGTCATTTCCAATTAGGGTGAAATATCCCTTGAAAAACATCATCAATAATTATAATCTGATAATAGGCCTAATTTATATTCTTCTGTAATGGGCAATACTGCATAACGAGTACTTTTACTTTTGATGGCCACTTTAAGTATTGATACTTAAATACTTTTTTACTTTTACTTGAGTAATATTTTGAATGCAGGATTTTTACTTGTAGGGATGTCACAATATGAGATTTTTATATCACGGTTATTGTCAGGAAATATCTCAGTTTACTTCATGTTAACTTCTTAAGCATGTCACTATATTTTTTGTATTGAGTACTTTCATGTAGGAATATTACGCGGCAACAAAAAGCAACATATCCCTCCATTCTTACCTTTCACAATAAAAGCCCTAGACATAATATTTGATGGCTATTATTTCCATTTTGTGTTGTTTATTCATCGTGCAGGCTTTTATTTAAATAAATAATCCTTTTATTTTTATTTTTTTTACAAAGAGATGGATTCGTCTTTGTCCACCTAGGCTCCGCTCTGCCATTTGTCATAACATCAAAATTCACCCTTTGTTTGATCTGTTCGGGTCTCCATCAACTCCTACAGGAAATATCTGGCTATTTAACTACTAAATGTTCATCAGTTAAGTTGACTGGCTAGTTGCTAGCTTTTGGTGCTAGCATACAGTGGGTCTATCTTAGCTGGTTTTGCTCTAAGGAGCTGCCTGTTACTGCTTGAAACAATGTTGATAAGAACCAAAAGTGAAGGTGTGAGCTGTGAAACCAAAACAATGAACTGAAAGAGGCTTAAACACTCGATAAAGCTAAGACGAGCTGTAGAGTCTGGAGAGTTCATCACTGAGTGACCCTTTACACTTTTGTCATTTGCTCCATTGTTCAAGTTTTTTTTATAGAGCAGCTTTACCTTTAACTTCCCCCTTTCTGCACTTTTTCTGAAAAGAACTTACCATTTGTAGCCTGCTGGTCCAGACTTGTTGTGACATCCAAGTCCACTTGTTGTCCACATCGTCCTAAACCGTGGATGAGCTGTTGCAAAGGTAATTCAGACTCGGTGCCGGGGTAGCACCTCAGGCCGCTGGAGCACCTCGGGGTATAGACCCCACAAAGCTCCCCTTCCAGCCTGGCACACAGTGGACAGCAACCGCAGCCCGGCTCCCTCACTATTTCTAGACATGCTGCTGTGACTCTGGGACACGCAGCTAGATGCTCCGCCGTACAACTTGGGCATCGGAAAGCCAAATCCCCAAGTAAGATTCCAGGCAAGGCACAGTACGCAAACAGCAATCCGTAAGTCAAATATATGACCATTCTGACGCTTTCTTGGTTTATTAGTGACTACTGAAAGTCAAAATGACCCTTGGAAGTTAAAAGTATCAACCTCAGTAGACTGAAAGTCAACTGTGTGTGCGTAAACATTGTGATGCCACTGACAGGGTCCTATCTGCTCTCATATTACTACCTTTCTGTAAATCAAGAACAAGAGGGCCCAATACTTCCAGGTGTAAGTTGGAATGACATATTTTGGTCAGTTTTGTAAGTTAAAAATGTACATTGTAAGATGAAGTTGAATGGCCAAAAAGTCCATCAGGAGATTACTAACGTGATCTCTTAGAAATATGTGAATTGACCAGGAACAGGGACGAACAGACCATCTCCTCTCACGTCGCCTTTGTCTTTTTGATAGCCATAAACTGAGATTAATTATTTCTCAGCATTGACAAGCACCAGGGCAGGGTGTGTAGCCCAGTCTGATAATGATGGTATTTCTGTAACAGAACTCAATGACTTCTTGCTTATCCAGAAAATATTTAGTTTGTCTGCCCCCTGGCGTTATGGAAGCATATTGCAGCGAACAACATGAGCAAAACACATCAGTGCATGCTTGTAGCTTGCTATGGAAGAGCCACCGGCTCATTATTTTGTGCCTTTTTTCTTATTTAATTTTTTACAAACACTTTGCAGATGGATTTGGAAACCTGGCCAGCATTTGGCAGACAGCCTCGAGAGCAGTAAGACTGAGCAGCTTGTCCTTCTTCTTCTCGGCTCCCTAATTCACGACTTCCTCCTCATCTATAGTGAGATCCAACACTGTCCCATCTGTAGCTTTAACAGGGCTGCAACATGGATCATACATCACTCATAGATCACCTCAAGTACTTGTTTTGAAGGATGAATCCCTAAAGTTGTGCTAACACTAACAGGATAAAATCAAACTCAGGACGAGCTCTTTGCTGAGGAGATGTTCTTTTTTTTAACGTCAACCATGCTCTTTTCCTAAATCTAACTAAGTTGTTTTGTTGCCTAAACCGTTCACTGATGCATAATTGATCCAGGAGAGGTAAATAGAGCTTCTCCGTTTGAGGCTTAGGGCCAATGACCAAGCTGTGGTATTTGATGCATTGGTCTGGGAATGTGTTGGCAAATGAGGCATTATCTAATGCTAACTTGTGCTGAATTTAGGAGAAATCTACAGACTCAATTAGTCAAAGCGTAGTAAAATAAACACCTAAATGTAAATTTTGGATGTTTCCTTCCACTAGAAAGACATGTGGAAGCAAAATAGCCCAAACTCTACTACCAAAGAGTCCAACCTGTAAGGTTCTTTGAGGTCTAGGCGACACAAGCGTCTGAGACCGTGACTGGTGATAAACTGCTTTTCTGCAGTAAGGCAATGTTTGGAATAGTTAATAATTAGCTTGCAACTCGCTAACTATTGCTAAGTCAAGTAGCATATTCCACTTGGTTGGGTATAAATAGCTGTCGTGGGACAATTCTCACCTGTGTGCAAATAGAAGTTGTGTTTTTTTTTTTTTACTTTTGTCAGCACAGCTATGGATTGAGTCACATGACTTAAAGTCAGGTCTCACATTAAATGACCCCATACTATTTTTGTTTTTTTCCAATGCTTCATTAAATTAACTAATAACATAAACTATATGCACAGCTGTGCAATTCATCAATGTACCTTCCTTTATATTCATAAGCCAAGTACATATCAATTCTGCCAGTGACTGGGGGGTACCCGATTTCTGGAGAGGGGGGTGCAGGCCACCAATGGCCTCACCTAGTCCACATGACGTTAGGTTAACTAATCCCACAACTCCTGTGCCATGCTGAAAATGCCGTTGGCAGCACAGGTATGTCGGTCGCCACTGACGGGGTTAGGGTTAAACTAAATACATCCCTCCAAAAACGGACGGCTCAAAAAGGGTTATGGATTTTTTTTTCAATATGTGCAATCTGAATGTCTCAAGGAATTTGCAAGTAAATATAAATTTGCTCAATTAATTGAAACAGAAAAGTTGGGGAGTAGAAGAGCATGCATGATGATAAGGTAGTGACATGTGATGTAATGTTGAACTAACACAGTCAAATGATGAAGTGTGTGCTGCACCTCTTAGAGACTGTGAACTAGCAGGAAACTTCTTATTCATTACACAAGGAAGATATTTCCTCCTCTTTGACTGACCCCAGGATGGACGCTGACGTTTCTGGCCTTGCACTGCAGCTCCAGTGTGAAGTCAGTGTAGCTCTCGTGTTACACGCTTCAATTTAGCTGGTCCGGGAGTGAAGTAATGTCTGTCGGGGTCATATATCCTCACTTTGCTTGATTCTACCGCTTACGTAACAATTCTGGGATGGCAAAAAAAAGTTTTCTATAAGACCACTGGGGAAAAAAGAAAAGCTTATGAATAAATGGTAAGTCTCATTTTTTTGGCATGACTGTCATGCCGCGGACCGGTACCGGTCCGTGGGTCCCTTGGTACCGGGCCACACAGAAAGAATGAATGGAAAAAATATTTGATTTATTATCACGGCCTGAAAGATGTTTTATTTTGAAAAATAACCGGATAAATCCGCCTGTGCATCTATGCTCGGTCACGTGACACGTTCCCCCCAAAATTAAGCCCACAAGCGAGCAAAAATGAGTAGAAACAAAGTTCTTTGAAGAGCTTCTTTGGAAAGGGGAAAATAAGGAAGCCCATTTATGAAACTGTGATGAAACAAATAAGATCCTGTAAGTCATAATTATGACTTACTATCTCATAATAGTAACGTTAAGTCATAACTTTGAGATAGTCAGTCAAAATTATGAGATAGTATTTCATAATTATGAGAAGTTAGGTAAAGTTGGAAAGATATTCACAGATTCGGATTTCCCGGATCAATAACTCGATAGCGAAACGGTGTAAAAATACAATCAACACCTCTCTGTAACCGTAGTGATGTAGACAACAAGCTACAACCGTAATTAACCTTCATTTTACCAAAACGGGCCGTTCTGCGAGCTGGATGAATAACATTGGTCTCAATGAGCTGCCGGCTTTGAGATGAGTGCTCAGGGACCGTCAACAAAGTGCAATGCGGAAAAAAAAGACTACAGAAATATTCAAGAACTTCACTGTTATGAAGTGTAGCATGCCCACACCTCTTGCATACACCAATGGGCTCCTCCTTGTTATAATACAGCAGTTAGTTTGATAAAAATGTGCTTGATTAATTATGAATAATTATATTTAATATTTATTGGAAGAAATATTCAATAGCTTCACTGTTATGAATAGTAGCATGCCCAAACTTATTTCATACACCAATGGGCTCAAGATTGTTATACTACAGCAGTTATTTTGATCAAATGTGCTTTATGAATAATTATGAATAATTATATTTAATATTTATTGGAAGAAATATTCAATAGCTTCACTGTTTTGAATAGTAGCATGCCCAAACTTATTTCATACACCAATGGGCTCCTGATTGTTATACTACACCAGTTATTTTGCTCAAATGTGCTTTATGAATAATTATGAATAATTATATTTTTTTTGGTTTTGTTTGTTTGTGTGTGTTTTTTTGGGGTTGTTTTGGTTTTTTGATCAAATGTGCTTTATGAATAATTATGAATAATTATATTTAATATTTATTGGAAGAAATATTCAATAGCTTCACTGTTTTGAATAGTAGCATGCCCAAACTTATTTCATACACCAATGGGCTCCTGATTGTTATACTACACCAGTTATTTTGCTCAAATGTGCTTTATGAATAATTATGAATAATTATATTGAATATTTATTGGAATAAATATTCAATAATGTAGCATGCGCAAACCTCTTTCATACACCAATGGGCTCCTCCTTGTTATACTACAGCAGTTATTTTGATGAAATGTGCTTTTGCCAAATTTTTTATAATTTAATTCTAATGCAGTGTAACACCATCAATTCTGTTCAACCACCAGGAATCCTGTGTTGGTAAAGCTACAATACTTTGTTTCGGAAATCTCTTTTAATTGTCTCAATTTTGTTTTTAGGACAAAGTGTAGTGGCACCAATTTCTCGTCAGTCACCAGGATATCTGATGATTATGCAAAACCACCAGGTTTTTAAAATTGTTTGCTCAATTTGGAATAAGTTTAACCAAAATGTATTTAGCATCGACACTATGTAAAACGGTGTCCTATTTGCTTTCCAGAAATCAGAATATTGGTTCGTGTCTTTTGAGACATAAACAGATTATCTGAGTTGTGGATAATCTGTAGATAACCTGGAGTGAGATTCAAGGGATAACATTAAAGTAATCAAATATTGTTAACTTTTATGCATTAGAGGTTTCCTAAAGTTGTCATTTTCTTAATATGTTTAATGTATTTATCCCCAAGTAGATTCCGTGTGGAACTTGTACGAGATGGTTTCACACGCAGTGCCTTGGAATGACAGCAGCTCAAATAGCAAACAAAGATACCCCTTGGTATTGTGTGTTGTGTAACAGCCCAATCCAAGTGGGCTGTAGGTGAGTCTGGCTTAACAGAGATAGGAGGGTTTAGGTCTGGAGAATTTAGGCATTAGATTTTCAACAACTCCCATCATGTAGTAAACTGCATGTCAGGCAAAATCTATTTATCCACAAGTGCTTTCACAACAGGCAGACGTCAAGCTCAAGTTTATAAACGAGCATAAAGTCAAGCACAAAAAGAGGGGGGAAAAAGCTGCTCTGCAAAATATGTGCAACTGAATTAAACATGTCTATAGTTCACATTTTTTGATTCTTGATACATGTCAAATATATTTTTCCTTACAGATGAAAGTAGTCACCAATTCTTTTTTTTTTTTCATGTCAAAGGTATGATTGTTGATTCATTCATTAATAATGTACAGGAAGATGTGGTATAGTTATGCAAGGAGTATTTGTTTTGCCACATTTATTTTTCCATTATCTTTTAATTGTAATGAATCAAACTCGTCAAAATGTTGTTCCAGCATAACAAAAAATTTTTATATTGGCATGTATTCTTTCTTGAAGATTAAATGAGTGAACTACTTTTGTTGGCTCTTATCTTAATGTATGTGATACTTTTTTTTTTATTCAAGACAAATACAAAGTACAAAACATAGGTTTACAATTGCACTAGTTTGACCAAATCACTGATACTACCACACTTTAACTAATGACCACTGGGTCAGATGTATTCTCAGAAGAACCATTTAGTTAATATAAGATGTATTGTGTGTTTGAGTCTATATATTAATTCATGAAAGTGGCCCTAACCAATATTCTGGTTTCTGGAAAGCAAATAGAACACCGTTTTACATAGTGTCGATGCTAAACACATTTTGGTTAAAATTATTCCTAATTGAGCAAACGATTTTAAAAACCTGGTGGTTTTGCATAATCATCAGATATCCTGGTGACTGACGAGAAATTGATGCCACTACACTTTGTCCTAAAAACAAAATTGAGACCATTAAAAGAGATTTTCCAAACAAAGTATTGTAGCTTTACCAACATAGGATTCCTGGTGGTTGAACAGAATTCAATGGTGTTACACTGCATTAGAATTAAATTATAAAACATTAGGCAAAATCACATTTCATCAAAAATAACTGCTGTAGTATAACAAGGAGGAGCCCATTGGTCTATGAAAGAAGTTTGGTTATGCTACACTTTATAACAGTGAAGCTATTGAATATTTCTTCCAAAACATATTTAATATAATTATTCATAATTATTCATAAAGCACATTTGATCAAGATAACTGGTGTAGTATAACAAGGAGGAGCCCATTGGTGTATGAAATAAGTTTGGGCATGCTACTATTCATAACAGTGAAGCTATTGAATATTTCTTCCAATAAATATTAAATATAATTATTCATAATTTTAGCACATTTTATCAAAATAACTGGTGTAGTATAACAATCTGGAGCCCATTGGTGTATGAAATAAGTTTGGGTATGCTACTATTCATAACAGTGAAGCTATTGAATATTTCTTCCAATAAATATTAAATATAATTATTCATAATTATTCATAAAGCACATTTTATCAAAATAACTGCTGTAGTATAACAAGGAGGAGCCCATTGGTGTATGAAAGAAGTTTGGGCATGCTACTATTCATAACAGTGAAGCTATTGAATATTTCTTCCAATAAATATTAAATATAATTATTCATAAAGCACATTTTATCACAATAGCTGGTGTAGTATAACAAGGAGGAGCCCATTGGTGTATGAAATAGGTTTGGTTATGCTACACTTGATAACAGTGAAGCTATTGAATATTTCTTTCAATAAATATTAAATATAATTATTCATAATTATTCATAAAGCACATTTGAGCAAAATAACTGGTGTAGTATAACAAGGAGGAGCCCATTGGTGTATGAAATAAGTTTGGGCATGCTACTATTCATAACAGTGAAGCTATTGAATATTTCTTCCAATAAATATTAAATATAATTATTCATAATTATTCATAAAGCACATTTGATCAAAATAACTGCTGTAGTATAACAATCTTGAGCCCATTGGTGTATGAAAGAAGTTTGGGCATGCTACTATTCATAACAGTGAAGCTATTGAATATTTCTTCCAATAAATATTAAATATAATTATTCATGAAGCACATTTTATCAAAATAACTGCTGTAGTATAACAAGGAGGAGCCCATTGGTGTATGAAAGAAGTTTGGTTATGCTACACTTTATAACAGTGAAGCTATTGAATATTTCTTCCAATAAATATTAAATATAATTATTCATAATTAATCAAGCACATTTTTATCAAAATAACTGCTGTAGTATAACAAGGAGGAGCGTATGCAAGAGGTTTGGGCATGGTACACTTCATAACAGTGAAGTTATTGAATATTTCTGTAGTCTTTTTTTCCTGCATTGCACTTTGTAGACGGTCCCTGAGCTCTCGTCTCACACAGCCGCCGCTCATTGAGACCAATGTTATTCATCCAGCTCGCAGAACGGCCCGTTTTGGTAAAATGAAAGTTAATTAAGGTTGTAGCTTGTTGTCTACATCACTATGGTTACAGAGAGGTGTTGATTGTATTTTTACACAGTTTCGCTGTCGAGTTATTGATCCGGGAAATCCGAATCTGTGAATATCTTTCCAACTTTACCTAACTATTATGAGATAGTAAGTCATAATTATGAGATAGTATCTCATAATTATGACTTACAGGATCTTATATTTTTCATCACAGTGGCAGAAATGGGTTTCCATAGAGGTCCAATGAGGATACAGAAGAAGAAGAAGAAGAAGACCCTCCGACTTCCGAGAAGAAGAACGCTGCATTTAAAATACAATATCCTACTTAAAATACGGGTTCATCCTACAGGTGATTCTCCCGCGCCCGCTCTGCAGACTATGTGGCGATAATTTGGCGTAATGGTGAGTTGTATTTTTTACGCACTTCATATTGGTTTTTTATGCCGATCGTATAATTTTATTACGTCATATTTATTACGTCATATGTATCGCCCACACCGTGAAAATATTGTCTATTGTCTCTCCGTGGGGCAAAAAAGGTTGAGCACCGCTGCTGTAAACAACACTACTCTAGTGTTCAGATTGTTTTGATACGTTCCCGACGTATAAAATTACAACCTACTGACATTTTAGGACACTTACAATTTCCTCCCCACCCACGTTTGCAGCTGCATGGTGATGGAATACACTTTTTTCCAGTAAACAACTGGCATATCACAAGACATTGCATTCTCAAGCCCCCACAGGCTGGTCATGTATTCTCTTCATTAGATGCTTCAACGTTTAAATTACTTTCTTTTTAATGGTGTGAGCATGTTACTTTACTGGGTTAGTAGTGAGAGAGCTACTGTTTAAGAGGGGGACCGAAACCAGTCAATGTACTTAACCTTAACTATTCGAGGTCAAGTGAACCGTAATCATCTTTCGTAAATTGTGTGATACCATCTAGACAAGTTCATGAATTATTGTAACGTCTGAATCAAATTCACACAATTGTGGATTTGTCCCTTTTTGTGCCAATAAACTGCATCTTAATTGCTTTTTCAGTGTATTTCTCCTTCTATCTGTACCACCTAATGATCTTAATGCCTAATCATCAACAGTTTGTGAACACAACGTTCAAAGTTATCAGAGCCCCTCCTGCCCTCCTGAGCGATACCTGAAGCACACGCACCATGACTGTGGTTAATATGTGATGACCCGTGATGCTTGGCTTTTCGCTGTGTCCGGCATGTTCTTCCTCTTGGAATCATGCTTACAATCTGGCACCTTGTCGCCGCGACTGGGCACCAACCTTTTACAAAGGTTGGTGCCCAGAAATGTCCCAATAGCCAAATAAGAAAATACATGCAGGGTCTCTTAAGAGTCAGACACCACCACACAGCTCTAGTGGGTCATAAATTAATATTTAGAAGGGTTATTTTTGTATGAGTCTATACATAATTCTGTTCCCGAATATCCTCCTCATTCTGCCTTTAAGTAGTTTTGCGGAACAAGAACAAGGATTTATGTTTTTCCCCAACTTTGTAAGGCAAACAACACCTTTACATGGTCTCTTTGTTCTACTCTTGTTGCTACCTGACTGAATACTTTCCATGACTTTAAATGAGAGACGCTGTGCAAACAGCATGTGCATTGCCTTACACAGGCACAGAGCATTTACAAAACAGTGTGTATCTGCTGTGTAATCTGTTTGCTCTGTCACGTACACCGTTATGCCTTCAATTTAGGGAAATGGAAATATTTTCCTATGACCACTCCTCAGCATTTCTCCGCTCACAAATGCATTATGATTGTATTATGTGTAGCCATTGCTTAGCAACCCCAAATGAGTGGGCAATAGCTGAACAATGTTGAAACGTTTAATTTTGCACATAAGCGGAACGTCCTGATAGTGTAGTGCTGAGAGATATTTTATCTGGGCTCCTGAAAGATCCATCTTTCAAAGATCCATTTAGTCGAGACAAGTGGAATACCAAAGAAAGGTGGTCACATTTTCCACAGTCAGTCATTTTCCTCAGTCATGGATGTAATTCAAAGGAGAGGAGTGAAAAGGAGGCTTATATTTGGGAGGACGCTGATACCCAGCCCTAAACAAGAGATTAATGAGGTTGTAGGATTATGAAAAAAAGATCTCGGAATGATTTTTCAATAAATTATCAGCATAAGTAAAAGAAAAGGTTTCTCTTGCTAGTTGTTTTTCATTAAATTATAAAACTCAAACTAAAGAGATGGTGTTAATCAATATTCCCCACACAGGGGGACACAGATTTGATGACAAATTCAAATGATCGTTATGTAAGTAAAAAAAAAAAAAAAAAAAAAGTATCTTTTTGCAGCGTTTGGGTGCTTGGGGAAGCAGGCTCAGTAGCAGATCTGTGGAAGCAGATACTCATGTAATTACTCCAGAGAACACCAAACAGCCCTGCAGCCAGAACAGTGTCCAGCCTTATTTTTATCAAACAGTGTCTGTACATGAAGAGCTAGGACTGAATGTGAACCAGTGTCTTCTGTCAAAGTTGGCCAACGACACCAGAAGGGCTCGCCCTCCTGACGATGGCTACGGCGCTCGCCAGTGGCCAGATTAGTTTTGGAACGAGCATTGTCCGCAGGCTGTTTCGCCTCGCCATATTTGTGTTTTTTCAACGCTGTGTCTGCGAGTTTCATAGCTTCCTCTTATGATCTGGCACGTGTTTGCAAATTTTTTACAGAGGGTGATGCCCAGAAAAGTCCCGAACACTGCTTTCAAGAAATTGAAAGCAGAGAGCAGGTTCTCTGCCGATACAGACACCCCCACATACTTCTGATGGGTCATAAATGATGAGGGATTATCTTTGCAGGAGTCTATACATTGCTTTTTTTTTATTTTTGAAAGATTCTCCTCATTCTGCCTTTTAAAGGTGCAGCGTGTGTAGGATTTGGCAGCATTTAGCGGTGAGGTTGCCGATTACAACCAACTGAAACTTCTCCCGTGTGCCAAGCGTGTAGGAGAACTACGGTGGCCTACGCGAAAAAGTGAAAATGCTAATGTGTTTGGTTTGTCCCCTCAGGGCTACTGTAGAAACATGGTGGACAGCTCCGTTAAGAGTAACCGCTCTGTATGTCGTTATCAACAACTCATTCTAAGGTAAAGAAAACACAAGAATTCTCAATGGCAGGTGATTACACCCGAAAGAAAGCATACTTATTGATATTACACATTATTATACAATGCTACACACTGCTCCTTTTGGACGTTTTTAGCATCTTTGACACCCCGTAGGACACCAGTGGAAATTCTCACTGACAGTCTCCAAGTTCCAGCAAAATCTTCGAGTACAGACAATATTATAACTGACAAAAGCCAAAGAATCAAGGTGTTTGTGTCTGTTTTGTGATTATCTGAACTCCAGAAAGACATGGAAAAAAGGTTTGTTCCCAGTTTGGTTTCAGCTGCATTCTGCATGGTTGAGTGGTTTTTAACTTAATTAAGGTCAGGATTTGTGTTCGCTAAAGGTTAAGACAGGCGTCCAGGAAGTGATGTTCACATCTGAATATGTGCATCTCTAGCCAGTAGTGAAAGTGCTGAGCATGGATGGGAACATTCCGTTAGTGAAAGTGCTGAGCATGGATGGGAACATTCCGTTTTCTGTGCGTTCCCTCTGGGAGCTCTTTCTGCCTCTCACAGTCCACAGACATGAGGCTCAGGTGAAATAGAAACTGTCAACCTTCCTCAGGTTGCGACCCTTCGACTGTGTCTGTTTGTGAGCCCCGCAATAACAGCCTGTTCTAGGTATTCTCAAAATGTTTGCTCAGCGCACGCTGGATTAGCAGAATATAGTCCACCCACTGATCTCTGACCCCCGGCCATCTGACTTTGCATAGGAGTAAGACTGACCACAAAACGTAAACATTGACGTTAAATGTCTCTGTGAGATGACACCATTCAGGCATGTTCACAGTGAGGCCTCTTAGTTCAAGTATCTCGGGGGAGGCTTCTTTTGGAACATGTCTTTTGGTAGCATGGGAAAGGCCAGCTCAGTCTGGGAAAGGAAGCAGGCTTCCCATTGCTGTTGCACAATCCAATTAGCTCTGAGTTCCACCGATAACAAAACTGGACCAGATGACACAAAGAGTTTTTGTGACCAGTCGTGTGTCTGTTAGCTGACTGGTAAACCATTTGAAGCATCTTCAGCCCAGGTTCAAATCAAACCTCTTTACCGTGGGAAAAGGAAACTATTTTTGCTTCAAACAGAAACTTAAAAGCTGGGGTATGTGCTTATAGAGCGTTTTTTTCTCTTTGCTTACTAGTTTGGGCTTTTAGGATTTTAAACCTGCTTTTATAATTGATACAATCTCTGATGCTTTGGTTTTATTAAGGTGAATAATACAAAACTGAGTAAATACATATAATTAATCCATTTTCCTCCATCTTAATTTTTTCATATGGACCTGTAACTAACATGCAAATTTGAGAATTCATAGCATTTAAAGTGCATTTGCTTCACAGAAGCACAGACATCACAAGTGTTTTTTATTAAAAAAAAGAAAATCTTCCTCTTACTGCATTCCCTGGTAACATCTGTTTTCAGTGTCTGCCTCCCACGAGATAAGTTCATTAATTTGTGGGAATGTCCAGGAAGCAGATGGCCACCATGTCTGTTTCATACAGGGCTTATTGTTGATTTGTTTTCTGTTCAAAATGTGGCTGGACTTTTAAACAAAATTCTGTGTGGGAATTAATAGAGCTTGGTAAAAGTAAGGCTATATTGTTTTAGTTGAAGTTGTGACTTGAAGGAATTGTTGTAATAGAGGTCATGCATTGTGATTTGGCCATGCGTTTAATCAAAGCACTTTCTTATCACTCAAGTGGGGGAGGGTAGTGGAGAAAATGGATTTTCCAGCAGAAGAAAGTGTGCCTGTGCTCCTGAACATGACAGATATCACAAATTGAGTCAGAAAACATTGCAAAAATGTAGGGTTTTTTTTATCTTGTCATCTTCTGTTCATCTTGTATGCATGTAAAAAGGTTGATCACTTTATGTGCAATCTTAAAGCTGGTCCTCAATGACACAATTTATGTAAATGCCATGATTGTTTTGTTTTTATAGATGGGGTTGTCTGCTTACTTGTTGGCACTTATCTTCATCTGCACAGGTAAGCCAGAATTCCAATATATCTGGGTACTGAGCCTGCTACCAGAAGGGCAGTCGTTATACCAAAAAGAGAAATCATCAAGTGGGTTTGAAGTTGAATTGATTATTATCATCATTATCGGCTCAAAAGCAAGAAGCATCATCATCATCAGTGTTGCCAACTTGGTAACTTTCTCGTGAGATTTAGCGACTCTTCAGACTTCTATAAAGCAACCAGCAACAAATTTAGCGAGTTATTCAGACCATCAGTGATTTGTTCCCATCCATGATGCTCAGAATGCTCTCATTTAAGCAAACGATGCGCATTGATGCACCAATATGTAGTCATCTGGTTACGTTTAGCGACTTTTGCAGCTGGTGCTAGCTACTTTCATTGCAAAAGAGTTGGCAAAACTGATCATATGCCTCATTTCCACTGCAATGATTGGCTTGACTCTACTCAACTCACTTTTGGTAGAAGTACTTTTCTCTATTTTGTTTTCCACTGCTGATAGTAGCCTCTCCCCTGCTGATAGTAGCCTCTCCCCTGCTGATAGTAGCCTCTCCACTGCTGATAGTAGCCTCTCCCCTGCTGATAGTAGCCTCTCCACTGCTGATAGTAGCCTCTCCCCTGCTGATAGTAGCCTCTCCACTGCTGATAGTACCCTCTCCACTGCTGATAGTAGCCTCTCCCCTGCTGATAGTAGCCTCTCCCCTGCTGATAGTACCCTCTCCCCTGCTGATAGTAGCCTCTCCACTGCTGATAGTACCCTCTCCCCTGCTGATAGTAGCCTCTCCACTGCTGATAGTAGCCTCTCCCCTGCTGATAGTAGCCTCTCCACTGCTGATAGTAGCCTCTCCCCTGCTGATAGTAGCCTCTCCACTGCTGATAGTACCCTCTCCCCTGCTGATAGTAGCCTCTCCCCTGCTGATAGTAGCCTCTCCCCTGCTGATAGTAGCCTCTCCCCTGCTGATAGTAGCCTCTCCACTGCTGATAGTACCCTCTCCCCTGCTGATAGTAGCCTCTCCCCTGCTGATAGTAGCCTCTCCCCTGCTGATAGTAGCCTCTCCCCTGCTGATAGTAGCCTCTCCTCTCAGCGAAAGCAGGATTCTTAGTTGAACAAAAAAGTGCCTTGTCGTAATGTTTAACGCGCCCCTCAACTGGATGCTTCCTTTGGCGACTAAACAGGGGAATGGCTGCACTTCATCAGTTGTGCAACGTAGCTTTCTGGGCTGACATATTTTAAAATCTAGGTTGAGGGAATTAAAAAATTGCAATTGCTATTGATGGTTGCTTGTCTGGAACCACCTGAGGTGGCACCAAAAGAAGTACCAGGTACCAGCTCCTAACTTTTGTTCATGGATAACCAAAAAAAAGAGAGTTGAGTTTACCATGCAGTGGATATGTAGCAATAATAAAGGTTAGATAAACATATACACATAGTAAATAATCATCCAAAAAAAAACTGGGGTGGTTTTAAGTTTTACCCATTGGGTTTTAATCAAATAGCTGTGTGCTCATTCAATAGTCTGACACGGAGAGCAGGAGGGCACAGAACGAAGGTTCAATCAGCTGAAGCTCATGAGAGTAATTTAGAGTAACTGGGCTCTCATATTTAGTTTTGTTGCTTAAAAGAGAAGCAGACATTTTCCAGCAATTTCAGTGTTGACAAGGTCTTCACTAATACATGTGGACCCCACATTTATACACTCTGTCTATGATGTTAGCTGTTGGTCTTAAACTGTAGGGAGAATTTCTCACTCATGTAAGTGTCTGTTTTCTCCAGGATTGGCTGCGAAATTTGTTGCCTCACCATGTGACCAGCCCATGTTTGACAGCGGTGTTAACGACTGCCTGTCAGACTTCAACAAGATTATGGAGACAAGTGGCTATCAGGACAGTTGCCCATGGCCTACTGAAAAACGGTACATTTTATTTATAGTTTATTTTTTGTCATCATTTAACAACTGTCGGGTTCGTTGAGTCGCATTCTCCAAAATAATCTTTCAACCATATCCTAGATCATGAATTTAATACTTTTTAACCAGAACCTCCATTATTTGGATCAAGTAAAAGGTCCCAGATTAAGTAAACTACAGCTATTATTTCAATATTTACACAACATTTAAGTAAATATAAGCATCAGATCAGACTTAGTATCGGAGATACAAAATATAAAATAACTCGGATCAGGATTGGGGACAAAAACAACTTGATCAGGACATGCCTACTGAAATGATAAATTGTGTGTAATCGAGGAATAAGCACGTTATAACAAATATGCGGCATACCACCTATTAGTCTGTGTTGAGCCTTGGCATGCATGTGTTGCCATCCCTAAGCTCAACATTGTAGAGCCCAGTGAGTGAAAACTGAGGGCTGGATAAAGTGGCACATTACACATGTTTTATGGCCTTTTTAGTGAAGATCTATGACCGTTAGTCATGGGAAAGTCAGATGATTTCCTGTTTCCTGGCTACATTTGGTGCTGGTCAAAATTTCATCTAATTACTCAACTTTTAATAAAAAAAGTGCTAGACTCCTGGGCTCATATTTCCAGACAGCAGTTGTTTGTGGAGACTTTCGTTCTTGCCGTGGTACCTACGACAGACTGCAGTAGACTTTAATTACCGCTGTAATAATCCATATTTTACTGTGAACACGGTTTGAGGCCAAGCTCCCATACAGCTCAAATGGTGCGTTAGGGCGGGGTGTCCATCATCACAAGGAGCCCAGGTTGTTGATAAGGCCTCCAGCTGTCAGGCTCAATTGAATCTTGATGTTTTCCACACTAAAATCGTGCAGTGACCACCGCTCGCACGATTTATGTTGCTTCACTTGGGCTTCTCCACCCAGAGGACATGACGCATCAAAACCTTGTGTGTGAAATGTAAGCTGCCTCCTAAACACCAGTGGGTGATTTCTCCATTTATTAAAACTTCTGAAATTGCCAAAGCGAGATGTTTTTGGCTCACTTTGCGTTATCTTAAAATATTGAGTTTGAATATTAAAGTCACAGCTTTAAAGGACCACGCCAGCCGATTTAACTTCAAATCATATTAGCGACTACTTTTCCAAACACTGGGGTGACTCAGGAACCACTGCTGGAACTATTTTAAAATGTTTCTATTCATTTCCATGTGAAATGAAAGTCAATGCAGGCTTGAAAGATGTCACAGGTTGGTAATACAACACAATGAAGATGCATTGACTGAATTATTGTGCCATTTCATTTCACTGTTGCATGATAATGCTGTTAGCCGTAAGTGTCTATTTTTGTGAGATGCTTTTATTGCTTCATTAGCTAATGACTAATATCAATTCTGGAACCATTTTGAGCCATCTTAACTTAGTGCTCTGCCTTTCTCTCCTCCTTCGCAGCATCTACAACAAACTGAAGATATGCGTGGACGACTGGGCAAATGTGTCTTGGTGTAATGGTCAGAGATTTCTGAAAGACACGCTCTTCTTGGAGGTTCATAAGACGTACTTTAGAGAATGTGGACAGGTCCAAGATCCCCCGCTCACCACTCTCATTATGTTGATAGCACCTGCTAGCATTGCCACACTCCTCCTACCAATTGTCTGTACTAACCTCGCTACCTGGAACTCAGATATATCCAAGTCATAGGGGCTCTGATGTGCTGAGCTGACAAAGAAACTAGCAGTATTTTTCGGCAAGGATTGTGGCCATTCCGACAGTGGGTCATGATAACTTTCACCGCATTCTCACTCCCAATTTGTACGGCAGCTTCGTCCGCGTCACTTTTGCAAGTGCAGGGTTTCCTCTAGTGGCTGTAGTAATTATTGGGAGGTCAGGTTGGAAGGATGGGTCCAAAAAATACAGGGCTTAGAATGTAGCGCGATATGGACGTACAGAGGCTATATTTGTGGCTCCAAAGACACCTCTCTTAAGTTGCCGAAAGTTGGGGATTGATTGATGGATGGTTGTCATGAAATGGTTGGTTGAAACTGGTTGGTATTAGGCCTACCTTACGTAAGCACGCTTCATACTTCCTTTTACAGTAATGAACGATGATTGTATTTTTTTATTTTGTCTTTACATATTGTTAAAAATGGCCAGAGACGTAATCTAAAATATTTAAAAATGTATTCTTTACTTCATCTCTCTCTTACGTATGTAACCTAAGGCACGTAACAAACACACTTATTTTAAACATTTTTAACCATGATCTTTTCATAGACCTAACCAAGTAGAATTCACAACATTAACCATGTATTGAAGTCTATCTACTACCCAGCTCAAAGAGGTTGTGATCAAACCTCTGCTTGGGACGAGTTGCAAGTGAGAATGTGATGTAACTTTGCACTCACCACCTGTGGTGCAGAGATATCGGGAAATGTGGACTAAGGCAAAACAAACGGTACATAACATATGCTTTGTAAATTAACCCTAATTTTAACAATAGTTAGTTGGAAACATTAGCCAACCCATAGGGATATTTTCTGTTTATTTTTGGTCAGACTAATGGAAGAGTGAAATGATGATTCATGTAGAACTAAAGGCTTAAGCTGTTTCCAATTTAATCTTCACGAAATCTTTGTGAGTGCAAAGTTGGCATGACCCACAATTATGAAAGTACTGCAGTTTCCCTTTAAGTATTAGATACAAACACAGACCAATATATACCACTCCACTATTATAATCTGTTAAATGTAACGATTATAAATGTGTTTTAAATCTGGAATATTCTTATCAGAGTATCCACATATAGACAATATTACATATAATATATTCAGTGTTCTTCTCATTTCCATCCTAAAAAAATATTGCATGATATGAAATGTGCACCCCAAGACTGATATTTCTTCCAAAGCAACTGTCAAACCATTTAATGTTGAAGTGTTTCCTTTTTTCTCCTCAAATTTCAAATATTCTATATCTCTCAATGGCTGGGTGTGTCATTCTTATGGTTTCAGGTGATTATACATTCATGAAAACATAGTTATGAATACTTCCATTTCTTCCAATAGATCACCCTAAGTCATACACACTGTGCCTTGTAGTATAACATACATTCTATAGGTAGAACTTCATACTTGACTGTCTAAATACTTAGCTATGAATGTCTGCACTTTCTGGAACTCATTATTCTGTCATATATGGTGAACTCCACCCATCTGGCACCTATAGTGAGTCGAGGAAAATAAAACCTTAATGACTGACTGCACTGTTTGACGCCAAATTCATACATGAATAATCTGTATTGTATTGTAAAAAAACAAAAAAAGGTTCTGTTTGTATTTGAAACACATAATAAATATTTATTCCAGACAAAAAATTATGTTTTACAGTTGATTGAAAACCTCTTTACAGCGAGCAGGACATGCTATTCAAGTATCCACACAAACCAAGTGTCAGTCAGTCTGTGTTACAAATGCAAACAAACTTTCTTTTACAATTTTGTCATCAGATGAGCATATATCTCATATATATTATATATAAGGGATTGTTGTGTAGAGCTGTGTGTCTTCAAAACAATGAAGAACTCCATTAAGCAATGTTTTTAATGTCACTCTAATGACCTTTATGCAAATATGAAATCATAGTAGTACTAATCTCAATGAGAATCCAAACCATTCTGCAGCTCAGATTGCACTTTGTCCGCACAGCATGGCAGAAACAGGAAGTAAACACGAAGGCATTGCATAGTTTTGCTTATAGCAATCCAATGGAATGGCCATGTTACTCTGTTTCTGCTGGAAGTTACTGTAAGCTTTTTGTAAAGTCACTTGCTGTGCTTTAAAGATTAAAAAAATTGCTTAATGCAGCTTTTATGGAAATCATGGCTTGGTTTGTACAAATCGTATGTGTTCCTGAATGAACAAACACACTGAAATGAAACCTTTACGAAATAAAACCTTCTCATGTTAAAGAGAGCATTTCACTGAATAAAAAAAGAGTACACACAAAGGATTAGTATTTAAATCATAACCCATGAGATCAACAAAATATAACAATGAAGACCGAAATTAGGAAACTAATCCTGGTAAGGAACTAATCCTTTGGTATGCAGTGCAATTAAAGAAAAATGAATGGCATTCCTGCAGTATCCAAAAGACACTATCAACTATAATTCTGTGCTCGTATATCACTGTGAAAAACCTTCCTTATAATAGTGGATCGAGTTGCACACATATTGGATTTATAGTTAAATAATGGTTGAACCTAACACACTATTCCATATGTTAGAACTCCAAGATCGCCAGACGTCTTTACTCAAACCAAAGATGTTGAATTAAAAAGAGGTTCAAAAATAACACAGCCAGTTCTTAGATTTGGGTGGGTGGTCTACCCTGCTACCATGGTGGTATAAGGCGACTAAATGTGGTGAACTCAGAACATTGACATGGCAGAACTTTTTGAGGGTCAAAAAACTGTTTTTCTTTTCATCTTGCATGTTTCAACATCTAGCGCCCAGACGGGACCGAGTGGCAGCACCACGCCTTTTATTATCTTTAATAATACCCACAATTCCACTTTTTCCTCTTGTGTAAACACTGAGAGGATGTTTTGCTAAGTATACGCTCACTGGCTCTGTCTTGGCTATGGCCTACGCAGCTCCACACATACTCAGACACACCAGTTCCTGCCATAACAAGAGCACGTGGCTGTTTGGAGCAGTCTAGCAGTCTTGTATCGTCAGACAACAAAGGACAATGACCCTTATGACTCTTTCACCCCTGTGGGTCAACCAGCTCACCAAATAACATAGTTTCACTGGACTCGGATGGCAGATACCAACTACTGGGATCCAAAGTCACAGTCCGATTTTAATCGCATCTAATATTTGTTTTTTTTATAGTGTTGCCCTTTTATGTGAATATTAGCCTGTGCTGGTTTGGCATGGAAGTCAATCAATAACAAAACTATCCATTAAGCACAAAATTTGTCAAAGTTTCAATAAAGTTGACAGTCACCATGGACAGATTCATCAGCCCGAAATAAGTTTTGTGTAAGACCCTGTTTAAAAATCTGCTCTCGCTTTTCTCAAGCTAATTCAGCAGCCTGAGGTCTTGAGAATGTCAAACTGCTCGCCAATAAATGTTGGCCAACCATCTTCAACAAGACATGGACACGTCCAGCTATTAAGGTCACAATTAAAATCTTCTTACCAGATGATACTCCAGGTCAATTACATTGGCCCGTTCTGCTTTCAGCTGGAGTTAACATCAAAGGACTATAAAGAGCCAAAACACAGAGCATGACTTCTAAGATGGAGTGAAGAGGAAGCCTTACTGCCAGCTAACAGGGCTGCAGCTACGATACACAGAGTTCATGTCCTCTGTATTTTGATCTTGGAATTTGGAATTGTAGTTACAGTTCATCATTCAAACAGGAGTCACATTTACACTGTGTTCCACAAATCACACACTTTCTTTTTACTTTTCTTATGTACTGCATCTGCCTTCACACAATGTATACTGTTGCATGCAGTATGCATTCAATCGGGACATACTACTTTATCGTAACATGGCACCTTGTGAGATTGTAATAAAATACACAACCAGAAAACAAAATATATGGTGTACTGATATACATTTAAATTAAGTGGATTTAAAGGAACCATGTGGAGTTTTTCCACCACTAGTAGCGCAACGGAGCAATGATTTTAAATGTGTGCCCCTTTTTGTTGGCGAAGTGAGACCTGCCGACTGTTAAGGTCATTACACTGATCAACAGGTGGTAATGTGAATAGAAATGTAGCAGTGGGGACAGATGTTTCAAACTAGCTTTGCAGCAGGACACACACAATGCCTTCTAAACCGCATACTTTTTCGTTTCAGTACGTTCTGCAGATATATGTATTGTTGCATGCAGTATGCCTTTATTTGAGACATACAACTTTGTCATACCATTCCACCTTGAACTTTGACCCTCCTGCTTTCCACTGCACAAAATATTCTGGGTCAGAATAGCCAGAAAAGCATTCTGGCTAACTGCATCCTGGTATTTTTGGCATACTGCATTTGACAAATTATGTATTAGGACATACTAAATCTTTTTCTGGCATACTTAACAGTATGGTAATATGGGTATTGGAACGCACAGATTGTTTAAAGGCGGATACCAAATAGTTTTTTAGACATGGTTCTTTTAAATTTGCGTATTTTGAGGCCAAGAAAAATGATTAAATATTCAAATAAAAAATAAAAAATACTTTCCCAATTTGAATTTAATTCCTGGCGGATGGTAGAAAGCTATATTAGTCATTCAGCTTTTGGACAATCATGTATGAATTTCTGTTACATATATTTGTTTAAAATTAATAAAAACATTACAAAATAGGGTAAAAATAAAACTGTAGATTAATTAAATATAGGGGGGAATTCATTTTTTACACATTCTTTAAAATTATTTTGGTCAGTTAAATCTCACTATTTAAAATCACTTGTATCTACCACATAAGTCTTTTTGGTCGTTCAATAGCTTTGTTGTTAATGGACCTCCGTAAATGGGAATCAGCTTTGCTAAATCTGACAAGCAAAAATCATGTGCCTGAAAATACAGGCAGCCAAAATTTACATTCAATAACGTCATGAACACAGCAGAGCCAAGTATAATGTATGAGTACAATGGCGATAACGTATCAGTTTCTTTGCTCTCAGTTTGTCCTTCTAGTCTTTTTAAACCCTGACACATAAACATGTAGTTGAAAAGGTCCATTAAGCCTATTTTAAATGACACTCCTATAGAGTCCCAAACCACATTCTGTCACTCATTAACGTGGGGTGCTGCAGAATTAAATACAGACTACAGCAGGTGTACGCTTCACATCAAAGTGTAGCTATAAGTGTTGGCCTAAAGACAACAATGGGGGAGTCATTCACAGCATAATTCCATGTCACTTTGCTGGAGTAAACACAACATTCTATTCACTTATATTCATTTTCTCTATTGTATAACACAAAAGCCTGGACTGTGACCTCTATGTTTTTACATCGCAAGTGTTGAATTGCCTTGACCGCTTTATGTACACACAAGAGACAACAAACTAAAGGCTTGGAAGCAATATTTACAGATCGAAGGTCAGTTTCCCCTGAGACAGAATTCTTGCATGGCTCATAATGTAGGACATGGTTGTGTGAAATTAAATATACTAATGTGGTTAGCATACAAAAACTATACTACACTGCTGACCCTGAACATTGTTTTTAGAGGTACTCTCAGAATTCAATTTTGCTTCACTTTTAAGCACTTTGGAGTTTTTTGTAGTTGATTGTATACCTGCAAAAGTAATCATTATTATCAGGTGAAAACAAGAAAAGATGTTTTTGTTTTCTATTTTGCCATATTTAATAGTTATTTACAGAAACCTCTTCAGCTGCCACACGGTTTCCTTTTCCTGAATCCACCTTAAATTTCTTCACCCATTGAAGCTGATACAGTGGAGAGTTGAACACGCAGAAATAGGAAAGGGGCAAAGATAGAAGCTAGAAGGGCCGTGCATACTATTTAAAAATGTCATGTTTATAGACAAAATATCAACTTATAGTGGGAATAGTGACAGTGTGCCGAAACTTTCTTCTACTTCCCATACAGCACCTCCAACATCTATAGAATGCTCCGAAATGAAGTATTTGGAGTGGAAAGTTTGTGAGAGTGGAGTCTAACTCACTGGCCTTTTAGCCCAAATCCCATCAATTTCTTCCTCTTCTTCATAAATAAGAGCGTCACACAAATATGTGCTCGACTTGTTAAATCTCTTATGAAAAATTATTTTATTTCTATATACAGTAGCTCTGACAACTGGTGTTTCTGTGTGGCATAAGTAAGGTCTCTGATTATGTGTCATGACTAAATGGTTATTTAAAATTCTATAGTGGGCTCGCAATATAGGAGGTGAAAACTAAATCTTGTGGTATTTCAAAAGAAGTCTGAACACAGATGGTACATTGTAATTCCAAGCTCACAGTCTTACTGTACAATGCATCATTCATACGTCCTGCCAACACTCAACTGTTCCCCAGCGTTTTCAGTGCTTGTGTGTTTGCTTAGTGCCGATGCTTTTCCAGCCAAGTGTGTTACTATATTATTCATGACATCCCTGAAAAATGCACCACGACGTGGAAATATTGCGGAGAAGATGAAAGAATAATGGCTGAATGTGTCCACCTACACAATGTTCTTTTCTTAAATTGTATAATAACTCTTATAGCAATTTGAGCTATTGGGAGTACAAACATCTGGCATGGCATTAAATCCAAAGGTCACAAAATAAATAGATACATCAGAGTAGAAAAATAAGGTTGAGACCATATTGGCTATTTACTTATACATCCAAGGTCACAATAACGGAGTCAGTGGACTGGTATTTTGGGCATTAAACACCTAACAAAGTACAGAAACACCCCTTGAAGAGGCTTGCACAGTCTCTGTAGAGACTTTTGCTTCAAGGGGAAACTACATTTAGAGAGGAGCCTTTGTGCCAGGGAGCTCAGTTGGCAGCGACAAAAGTGAACTTTTGCCCAGTCAAAGTGCTCATTACTAAAAGTCTGTACAGAAAGGGAAAGGACTACTTAACTCCTTGTTTGCACATCATTGCAACCTATGGGCAATGGCAGGAGTATAAAGGGGAACAGGCAGCTAAACTACACAGGCAGTGGAATTCAGGGCGTTCAGATTTAGTTTCAGTTCATCATTATGCATTTTGATGAAAATCCGCTTCCTGGAGGAAAATGAAATGAAAGCAAATCGACCCTTTTTCCCGCTTTCAGGACCAAAATAAGTCTAAATGATCCAGCCCGCTGTAGCCCTAGAGGTCACCATCACCATTGCACTCATGCCCAGAACCTGCAGAGTAATTAAAGGGATAAACAGGATAAAAAGTTCAATAAAGTGTTCATGTAAGTTGATTTCTTTGCTAGACTTGCACCTCAGGTTGGGTGCTCAGACTTCAGGGAGTTTAACACAACACCACCACCACCACCACAGAGATCTAACATCATGAGTGCTCTTTTTGAAAAACTGGAATAAACAAAGGCAGGAAGGGAACATCCAGCTATAGCTTTTGTATATTTTACAAACACCATTACTGTCGCTTCTCTTGCTTTGTGACCACTACTCAGAGACACTGAGGTTTCCGGAGAGGCTTGCTCTGATTGGTCAGAGCTGGAGGGTGGAGAAATTCATACTGGCAGGGTCCAATTTTACATTTATACAAGCATGTGGATCTCGTTGTACTCGTCTCGCCCATCTTCATCGAAGTTGGGAGAGTCCTCGTCGCAATCCAGCTGTGAAAAAGACAATAATTTTCATTGAAGGCTTGCTCAAAGGCCCAAATCATGCAATTTAGGATGCTTTGAAACCCAACCCTTTTGATGCTGTTTAAACACACTCTTGTACGCTTTTAGCTGATTGGAGAACTGTATATTCAACTATCGGACTGAGACCAGGTGAATGGTGGATCTAGGTCTGATTCCAGGTGAAATAAATGGTTTGACATTTTCGAAAATTCGCTTATTTGCTTTCTAGCAGAGAGTTGGATGAAAAGATAGCTTAGCATAAAAAGAAACAACTATCCTGGCTCCATCCAAAATGCACACAATTTGCCTCCCAGCACTGCTTCAGATCACTAATCAACACATTGTATTGTATCACAATACAATGAAAAACAACAATTCACCGTTAAACGGGGTGCTATGCTATGAGCCGGACTATTTCCAATCTTTGTGCTAAGCTAAGTTAGCTGGCGGTAGCTTCATATTTAGCAAACAGACCGATATAGTCATCTAACTCTCAACAAGAAAGCCCAAGTGTTTCTCAAATGTCATACTAGTCCTTTGATAGAGTAAGCTCCAGGTCTTCATGCTTACAGCTCTTTGTTTGTAAAAGGTCATCGTGAAAAAGGAAGCGGACCACAACTAAGAGACAACAATGTTTTTTTTTTTTTCCCTGGTTCAGACTAGTTGAAACAAGGTGTGAAAGACTCAGAAATACCTAAACGTGTTTGTTAGAAAAGAACAAACCAAAGATTGTACCCACATATAGTGGGCACAATCTGGTTCATATCGAGGTGACGGTTAGAGGGTTGATGGATCTGGTATCATGGCGGTCTAATTATGGTACTTTTCATGTTTTAAATTATTTCCAAGGTCCTCTGTCGTTTGATTCTACGGTGCCTCGGGTTCATGGGACCTTTGGATGAACACAACACGGATGGTGGTCAAGCTAAGAACAAAGCTGTTTATACTAGCTCCTGAAAAAGTCGACATTTTGGAAATGGAAGGCTTTAATCTGACAGTGTTGACATGTATGGGTTTAGGGGATCTAACCAAGAAAACATGGAGCCCGGCTTCAGGTTGGACTGTGAATCTTTTTGTGGTTCGAAAAGAAATATTTGCACATCTGAAAATATTTGCATGAGAAAGCTGTCCATGATCACAGAGGAGAAAAATAATTCCTAGTTTCTTTGTTTGATTTCTTTAAGAGATGTTAAAAACATGCCAACATCCATATATTAAATTTGCTGTAAAATATGTATCCTGAGGGCAATGTGGGAACAGATTATTGTGGCAAAGAATCAAACATTCCTGGGTCGTCTCTGCGACCCAACCTACCGCCTGCAGCTCACGTTCCTCAAAAATCCTGGAGAGGATGAGGCGGCGAAGCGGCACCGTCATGATGAGGACGAAGGGGAACGCCAGGGAGGCCTCCGTAGACTTCACTACCCACAGAGCCACGATGCACGCCAGTTGGATGATGGTGAACATGTTCATACGCCATGTCTTCACCTGAAGCAACACACATGTGGGGGTTAAAGGGTAGAAACCAAATAGACCACAGTACAGACGTACACAGAGAGATACTCATAGACACATATAGAGGCACATTAGACACACTGAATCCAAAACTATTCCCTTGCATAAAGAAAATATGACATGTTTTTGGCTCCATCTAGTGGAAAATCCTGCATCTAATGATTTATCTGAAATATGTAAGTCAACCTGAACTTTCTGTAAACTTTTCCTGTCTGTTTCCTGTTTTCCCATGTGTCAAAACATTCGGTTTCAATCCGATACAAAGGCAAATCCGGATCAAAATCCTTAATTTTGATGCCAATACTGTTAACAAATATGTGGGGGAGGGCGATGTGTCATCATTAGCATGATCTTCTGAGTACATTTTGATTGCAACAGACATAACACAGACGTTCCTGTTCATGTGAGAGTGATCTAATGTAATATTTCTTTGGTATTGATTCTATTAATTTGATGTCATCCTCCCATTTTCTACTAAGTGTAATTAGTTCAGTATTGCAGTGCTTTTGCTATGTTTTGTGTTGGTTTCATTTATTAATAAATAAGAAATATTATATTTCCATTTATTATTTAAGCTTTGTAAACCCTGCAGTAGAGTTATTGTAGGGTGTTTGCATGATTGTTTCCTACTGCCCTTCCCTCCCCCCGCTTCACCTTAGCTTCAAGACGTACTGTTCTTGTTCAGAGAAAAAAGTACTCTTAAGTTTATCTGAAGTTTATATGAGGCTGCAGCCCAGAGATAAACAAACCAAATGGGTATAGGTTTTTATTATTGAATTCCCTCTTTGATTTACTCTCCCTCCACTGCAGCTAAGCAAGGAAACTTTGGCTGTGGAAATACAAAGTACGCATTTCATAACCAACAGATTTATTATATTATCTTCAAATAAAAATTCATTGAAATTAATTTTTCCACAGAGCAGGGACTGCAGATATTGCTCCCATCACTTCCATCGGAAGCCTATGACAATTGAGAATCTTGTAATTGCCTCTATAGAGGAGGAATGATTACAGCAAGTGTTAATGGTCACATTGGGACCTAACGGTTGTTTTAAACTGTGCACTTATCCTTTATTATCACCTGTATGTGTACAATGGGCCCCTGGGCCCCACCACTACTTGTGGTCATTTGTCTCTCTGTTGTCATGTTGAGTCTCTTTGTTGTTGCTTTGTGCCTCTTTGTGGTCATTGTGTCTTTTGTAGTCGTGTTGAGTATCTTTGTAGTTGCTTTGTGTATTTAGTAGTCACTTTATGTTATGTGGTCATTTTGAGTCTCTTCCTGGTTGGTATGAGTCTATTTGTACATTTTATGTACAGACCGTATCCAGGTTTCTGATCATTCTCTGCTATGTGGGCAAGTGAGTCCTGAGATAGTTACATAGCGATAAACAATACAATGAGGATCAACACACTGAAATGAATGTTAACATCTGACAACAGTGATGCAGTTGACAAAATAATTGTATTCTTTCATTACTGATGATCAGGTGGAGAAGTTAAATCCAGCAGCCAGAAACCCAACTGTGTTTGTTCTCAACTGTTGAGGTAACTTGGTTTGGAGTCAAATTCCAGCAACATTTTCCTTTCTCCATGTATCATGGAAGTAGGTAAAATCCCTCCTCTGCTTTTAACTGTCTGTTGGTTAAAGACATGACCGATTTGCTGGATGTAGTGGAGTCCAAGTGTGGCCTAGCTGTAAAGACCCTGGATGCTTTTCATGTATAAAGGGTTCTGAATGATCAGGTCTCTCTATCAAACCAAGCTCAAAAGAAAAACTGCAGAAAAATGTCTGCCTCTGCCCTGCTGCCGTTGCCACTAGACTAGGTTTGGCTTCTCCATCTTACCACTAATAATAGAAGACGAGCGCTTGACAAGACGAGCGCTTGACAACACTCGTGTTGCGTGTGTTACCTTGGTGACGTAGATGTGGTCGGGGTGATGCTTGGCGGGCGTGACCATAAGTGTGATGCGTTCATACAGTTGGATGCCTGTCAGAGAGGTGACCCCCATGTACAGGAAGATGCCAAAGAGCACAGCCAGAGGGATGAGGCGGAGCACGTCTGTCATCACTATGGACATGCCTGATGGGTAGAAATGGGCGAAAGGTTTATTCTTCAAATGGCAGTCTTACTGTTTTTGAGACACACGTGAAAAATAGTTTGCGACTGTGGAGAGAATTATTCATTCAACAAGAGAACAGCCCTCATGACAAACATGCTGTCAATGCTGTTGATCCGAAACACATTCACTGTTAAGCTGTCTTGGTTGAAACACTCGTTGGGCTAATCCAAAACGTCTTATTCCAAATCTCAAGCAGCATTTCAATCAAACAAGGGCTCAACAATCATGATGAGTCATTATAGTTGTATACCCAGACTGGATCAAACTAATACTTAGGACTACTTTGGGAACCCTACCTTAATTGAAATAAGATAGCCTGCTGGCAAAATAGTACTAGTCAGTCGATGAAAACAATGTTGCAATATCCGACAGTCCACTTTGGGTTTAACAATTTTCATTTGGATAATTTACTGTTTCGGTTCACTTTGAGGACAATTTGTAAACAGATTGTAAAATCATTGCAAGCTCTTGCAACGGCTGATTCATACTTCGTGAATGTCTAGGCATGCAGGGGCTACAGAAGTGGCACTCTGTACCTTTTGAGCTTATGTTCTCTTTCAAGACAAATAATTGCCTGGAAATTCCAGCACTGTAATAATGTGGTAAAAAAAACAACCACAGCCAGAAAATAAAACAAAATAATTTTTCTGTACGTGGTCAGTAGTTCAGATTCATCCAGCTCCATCCAGTTTGCACTTGGTTGTGTGTGGTTGTGATTTCTTTATTATCACTTAAAATACTTTTTATGATTAAGTTTAACTGTTTTAAAAAAAACTATATAATTGTACGAAATTTGATATGATACTCAAGAGGAGCATTCCACCAACCAATTGACCATTTGCTAAACCTCAACCCCCTTGGTTACCATTCCTTTGCTTTTTAAGCTTTTCGTTATAGCATGGCATGTTTGAAGTTAACAGTGATTATGGTGGCAGTGATTTACTTCACTAAATTCTCAGTGTTGAAACAATAATGGGTCTCCCGTTACACACTAAGGGCAAACAAAAGCAGGCTTCTCATTTCTAGCCACAACTGTGGAGTTTGGCTGAAATCACAACTGTTGGTAGCAGAGTTTTCCAACTGTAGCTCGTGTAAATAAATGCTAACGTTGAAACCCTGTAAGTTGGTCGAAAACTCTTTCTCCGGCTTACTTTTTCATGTTTCTAGCTAATTCCTTTTGAAACGAGAACCCTGGGAAAGAGTCCTTAGTGTGTACATGTTGGTACAAGACCTCTGAATTTTACTTAAAAGTTAGTCAATTTAAACTGGAGAAAATGTGTTGACGAGTGAGGAAAAAAAAGTATGATGAAAATGGTGTTCATGCACTTCAGCCTCTTGTGGCCAAACGTAGTATTACAACAACAAACACGATAATGACAAAAAAAACACCTGCCAAATTAGCTTCCCATACTCTTCCCTTTCCTCTTACCAACAAGAACAGCCACAAGAAGCCCGGTCAACCTCTGTTCTTTGACCTCCTGGATCATGGGCTTTTCGCCGGGTGCCGTGGCTTTGCTCATGACGGTGAGGGCGTTGACATGAGTGACGGAGCGCACAGTGGCCGCGGTGAGCCATGGCAGGCCAAACAGAGGACAGAAGGCACCCAGAATGACAATCAGCAGAAGATCCAGGTGGAAGCCTGAGCCTTTAACCAGGCGACGCTCTTTCTTACTGACTATCAACCTGAAAGATTGGAGGAAACATTTAACAGATATAAAAATAGTGAAGTAAAAAAAGTATATCTATACGTACAGTAACCATACTGTACGTACGAAGTGATCTGAGTTTCCATGAAAATGAGGATGAAGACAAGAATGGCAGGTACAATAGATGCCCCCATCATCCAGGTAGGAAAAGGTTTCTTATCGCCAAAGGGACTGATGAACCAGCCTCTCTTGTCAGGGGAGGTGACTGAGAAGCCCGACGGCACATTGAGTTTCTAGGGGTAAGTAAAAAAGAAAAAGCAAAGAAAAAAATTTGTTGGAACTGTAATGAAGAGGCACTTCAACTGTTGCTGTGACTGAAGTAATTTGCATTAAAGTTACCTGTGTGTAAGTGTCAGTAATGGAGTAATCCACCAAGACTGAAAATAAAATTGAGATGGGGATGCCAAAGTCACCAATGATTCTTCTGGCCTAAGGATATGGAGAAACATCGAGAAACATTGACATCAATCAATTACAGTCAACATTCAGCACACATCTTATCACATACACATTGGATGCATGCGTTAAACACATTCTTTAACTTCTTTAATGGAAAAGTGTTAGTTTCATAATGGATGTACCCACTTTTCCTCAAACTGCCGTGGTGAAATTTAAAGAAGTAATGTTATGAGAAAGTAGTATGCCCCAATTGAATACATACTGCATGCAACAGTGCATACTTTGTAAGGGCAGCTGCAGTATGTACTTGTTATGTATGTATGTACTCTTAGCGTAAAACAAAAACATTTTGGATTCGGAACGCAGTCTAAATTCAATATGACTTTGTGTATTTACACAACAGGGTGTCTTTAAAGGCCCATGAGAAGTCGGACAACCATTGTTAGGGTTAGGTTAGGTTACCTTGCCACCTAAGAAACGACTGTTTCGGAATTTCCTGAGGAAGAAAGCGACAAAGAAAGTGCCTATCATGAGGACCAGAGACATGAGAGCAGTGTTGGGCTGCTTGTAGATCAGGTCATCAACTTCTTGATGCCCAGTAGCTGGGTGAAAGTCACTGGGGTAAATTGCCATCAGTGGATGTTCCTTAAACACCTAGAAGCAAGAAGATAGTCTTATCTGATTGTTTGCAGTAGTTTCAGATATGACAAGCGAAGGATTCAACCTAAGTCTTGGATGCTATCAACTAATAAGTATTGTACCATTAAGCATAATAAATGACACATTGAGAAAATATTCAGATTTCTTGTTCTGGGGGAATATGCATACAAAAGTGTCTTTTATTGTCCAAAATCTTAGGGAACTCATTGTGCTGTACGATTACCTTGAAGAGCTTAGAGAAAGTCTCAAAGATGAAGATAAGGGAGATGAGGAAAGCAAAAATCTCCTGGGTAAAAGGTGAGATGTAGCGAACAAGGAAGCTGCCCTCTGCTGCCACCATCAGCAGGACAATGAAGATGAGCCAGAAACCAATCCACACACGACCAGTTAGGTACTCAATGTTTTGGGCCTCACAGAACTGAGTGAAAAGACAGACATATTAGTCACATGTTCAGGGAAAACAAAATGAGAATTATGTTACAGAAAAAAAAACAGGTGATGTTTTTTTCCACACCTTGTAGTAGGCTTCTTCAAACACCAGTAAGGGTCCTGAGAAGCCTATGATGAGGAGAGGCTGACCACCAAGCAGCGAGAATATAACTCCAAGAGATGCCGTGGACACAATGAGCTCACTCACTCCCATCATACCCTGTGTTTTTTCTCCTGTATGAGAAAACAGACAAAAACACACCTTTTAGAGCACAGGTAACAAAGTGACATGGAATCCAAATATTTTTTTTTTGTAGTTTCAGTTTACCCAGTAGGCCTCCAAAGGTAATAGTGGGCGACAGTGCAGCAAAATAGATGAAGATGACGGCAGCGACGCACTGCATGTCCACGGCATCTTTTAGGTCGCTGACGTAATGTGGGTAACGGCGGCGGATGTCGTGGATCAGGCCTCCGAAAGGGATCCCTGAGCGCTTTAATGGGTCCACCTCCTGGTCTCCCTCCTCCTCCTCCTCTGGACTCACCTCTGGGGGATTTGTTACAGGCTCCATTACATAAAGAAACTGCTACTGATCATCATCACAATAATTGAGCATACACTATCCTGCAACCTTAAAAACTCAACCAGTAGAGCAACAAATATGTATTAATCTGCAACTGAAAAAATTCTTTACTCCTCTTTGTGTGAAATTTCATGAAAACTACAATGTCCAGCTGTTTTAGGAAATTACCGAGAATTTCAATAAAACATATTTTTGACCTGTTTTTTTCCCTCTTTAGTTGGAAGCCACAGTTGAGCGATGGATTAATGCATTGTTGGATTAGTTCTGTTCATAAGGTTGGTTGACAATAAGAAAAATATAGTACTGGACTGACCCCAGTGGTCCTTACTTTTGAATGGGGAGGGTGATTACTAATCAATGAATTTCAAGCTCTTTTAACAGACACATCATTTGGAACAAGTCTAACCAATAGATCCCTTGAGTTTTGTTCACTGAGGTCATGGGATGTATTATCTAATTTCTAAAACTACTAAAATATACAAAACAGTTTTTCTCAGTTTCTTTGTTCGGTTGATTTGTAAGGATTAGTTTGCGCACAATTTAAAAGAAGTCTGACTTTAGGGAATGATCTGTGTTTGCATAGAAGGACAAACAGTAGTTTGTAGAAACAGAGGTGCCCCCTGCAAAGCTAGTAATTGTGGATTTGGCTTGGAAAAGAGGCTCTTGACAGAGTACCTTTGTTGTTCAGCTCTATTCCACACGAGGAGTGATGCCTCTTGAGTTCTCTTTCCTTCCTCTTGCGCAGCATCTGCTTCTGGAAGTCAGCCACTGTCTTCAGGAGGTCTTTGCCCTCCACATCTGAGGGTGGAATGACGATGCTGCAGTCCAAGAATTCATTGATACCATTCAGGAGGTCCTGTCTGTCATCAGCAAAATAGGCCACCTCATGGAAGTTCTGCAACAACATACAATTGAATGTCGTCAACAGAATTAATTGTACGTAACAAAACATCCAAAGGGCTGTTTCATAAATTATTTTGAGGGGGATGAATCAGCAGCTTTTTTCAATGTTTTCCCCCTTTCTCCTCTCAACTTTCTCATAGTGAGACCATCTTCTGGGCTGTCTTCTTTGCAAGATCTTTGTGGTTTCGTGAAAACTGTTAGAAAACTAAAATGCTGAGCCTTAGATGTCCACCACACCACTGAATAATCTACAAACATTTGCCCTGAAGGACCATGAAAACCTTTATTTTCTGTTTACTAAATGCTAGGGGTAATATTTCACTGTCTCGGATACTTCAATGATAAGCAGCAACACTGATTTTGATGTATTGCATCAAACCCCGCAGTGCTCCATAATACAGCAGCAACAGCCCTAGAGAAACCAGGAATATAGCATGCATTTGGCCCGTAGAACATACACGAGAAAATGGTTTAATCTGGTGGAAACTTTTGCAGCCAGGGCTCTAGATTGAAAGCTTGATATAATAGAATACAAGATTTTGTGCTGTAATGGTCGTGGGATCAATAAGTCTGGTTTTAATGGGTTACAATGGCAATATTTTTGTCCTTAAGGGTCTGAGTGTCTGTAGTTTGGCTACACAGTTTATTACAGACTCATTATAGGAGCTGAGGTTGAACTTTGAAAATACGCAACAACCTTTTCACACCTCGAAAAGGTTTCAAAACTCACACCTTTGCCAAAATTCATGCAATATGCATTTACACAGCCAAAATGATTGTACATTTTAAAATTAAAAAGCCCAAAATGCCCCTTCAGACGCAAGAGAAAGGGTTGATTAAAATGTTCACATCTTTTAAGTTTCTCCTATACCTTGTCAGACATGAGAGTGGAGAAGGAGCGTCCAATCTCATGATAGTCCACGTTGGACTGACTTGGACCAAGCAGGACGAAAATAAAGCGAACAGGGACGGGGACCTCCAGCACAGACTCCAGAAGGACTGCCTCATTCAACCTGACGAAGGCCATGGCTGGCTGCTCCAGAAAGTCAACAGAGCCTGGAAGGAAACGGCAAGAAACCGCGTCTAGTTAAATATTTTTTAGTAACAAAATCTGTCATTTGGCTTCGGCTATTAGTACATTCAACAGACAGTTTGTTCTCAAATATCTCAACATGAGTGACTCTGCAAAATGAATCTCCTCTTCACTGACATCTTTTTGGAGTGCTAATTTGCTGTCCAAGAAAAACAAGACATCCTGCAGCTTTACAGCAAAACGTTTCGAGGTCCTTAGGGGGCATAGAAAAGCAGCTACAGAAGGGTTGACTTCATATTTACAGCAGTGTAGTACTACAAAATAAAGACAAAACTTAAAAAATGGCATGATTATGATGTTATGTTGAATTAATTGAATGATTTTATTTCAGTATTTGAAATGCAGGCTACTAGGGAATTCACCACAAGCAGATTCATCTCTTTAGCAGTTTCTAAAAACGTAAGAAAAGAAAATACATAATTCTTTTAACTAATCTATTTCGTCGAAACTCGCGGAGCTTACCAACTAAAACAATGACAGCTTCGGCATCTTTGGGAATCTTGGCGAGGAGTTTCATCGATCTGGCTGCAGCTGGATGGCTCTCAGGAGGCAGTGGGTGGAGAGATTTCTTGGAGGAGGAATAGAACAAAGATTATCCACACTGTTGCGCGTGATGTGACACCATAACGTAGCATGGGACCAATAATGTGGCCTTATTGTGGGAACGGCAATGTATGTGTGCACAATACTATTCTAATGGCCTAGCAGAATTCACTTTAAACCGCCCAACTGGATGACTGCTTCTTTATGTTTGAACAAAATGTTTTTAATAGGCTGTTTTAAATTTGCCAACATTTTAAGCCACGGGGAACATTAAGTTTTCACAGTTAATGCATCAAGAAGCTTTAACTAGAAGCACCTGTAAGCTGACTAAGAACATAATTCAACACATGTGGCACAGAGAGGCTTGCTCCTTCTGACTTCAAGCACCACCTATATGACTTCTGACCTTGTGGAGGAGTGTTTCAAAGAACAATGTGAGAGCCACAGGCCTCACATCAGGAATTTAGTGTAATCACGCCTAAATCTATGCTTACTAATGATTCTTAGAACTTAATGCAAACCATAAACTGGTCAACGTGGCTTCGTAGTTCAATTATCCCGATGGATTTTTGTCCAAACTAGTTAATCGCTTACTTTGGATCTGGTAAAGTGTACGTATATGTACTGTGCTCACTGCCTTCACTATTGTCCCAGATCTCATATCTCACCGATCTCTGTCAGCTGCATCTCAAACTGACACAAAGAGTTAGGGTGTGAAGGACAAGTATTGCTGCAGAGTGAATTACAGTCGAATGCCATACAGAAAATACCAGGGAAACTTACAAACAGGCTGACAAACACGTCTTGTTTTGGGTCGTATACCGGCCCTTTGTTATCCTGGTAATCCTCCTGCTCTTCAGCCACCAGTGGCAGACTGGTGTCCACGTTGTTGTGATTGAAGCTGCCATGAAGACTGCTGGATGACTGGTGGCGGTGAAAACGATGTTTCAGATCACTCGGGTGGCTGTGGAAAAAAACCATAAAAAAACCCATTAAAAAACATGATCAAGGGCTAAATGCCAACATCAGCGTGTAAATATGCTAACAGTGACACGCTGATGTTTAGCAATGTTTACCAGGGTCATCATCTTAGCTTGTGTTAGCATGTTAACATTTGCTAATTAGCACGAACCTCAAAGTGCAGCTATTAGTTTGATCAACCAAAGTAAATGAAAATGAAAATGTTAATCTGACGATGGTGCTGAATGATAACCAAAGTGATTGCGATGCAAACTCTTGGAACCATGAATATCTGCACCACATTTTGACACAGATTGAGAAGGGGCAGCATCACAACATTGTACTTAAAAGTTCTGTCTTATCAGTATGCTCATTACAGTGCATTTGAATAAGTCTTATTAAAGGACCGGTTTCTAGGATTTAGGAGCATTGATTAGCACAAATGACACATAATATTCACAACTATATTTTTATCAGTGTATAATCACCAGAAACCACTAAGAATAGTTGTTTTTTCATTTGCTTAGTATGAGCCCTTCATATCTACATAGGGAACGGGTCCTTTTTACAGAGTCCGCCATGTTGCATCGGCATGTTTCTACAGTAGCCTAGAACGGCAAGACCAAACACTGGACCTAAAGAGGACCTTTGGATTTTTTAAGTTACCTGAAGGCCACCGTAGTTCTCCAACACGCTTGGAAAGTGAGGGGTGAGCGGCGGGGTGATGACACTAACTTCTATGCTCTGGTCCTTTAACATGGGTCTACTCAAGCTTTAAAACCCATTTCATGGCCTTAACACACAAATGGAGTTTGCTGACTTGCCATGTATTTCTATCAGTTGCTTGCAAATAAGATTATTTTGTCAAGCTACTACTCCCAAGTTCAAATGCTCTGTATATTGCTCCCAAGAATCAGGAACCTCAACATGAATTTAAACTATGATTATCATGTGATAATATATTTTCTCGTAAACAAATGAAAAATCATTATCATAAAGTACTTTAAATAAGAGGGCTGCAGCATTATTTCTGGCAATGACAAGCACAGCTGTGATTCTTTTTAACCTAATCTACATCCCGTTCATTTGACATGCTGAAGAGTTTTACCTCATGCTGGTGCAATGCAGCTCATAAATATACAAACGTTACCCGCAAAATCCAAATCCAAACCACCTTTCAATTCAAGCTAATTAGAATGCTCTCATGAGAAAATCTGAGTTGACACAGGAATTCTTCAAAAAGGGAAATTTGCATTAGAACGTTAATAAAATAGCCAGAGACTAATCTGTGTAGCACGTTTCTCTGTCTCTTACAGAGAAGTATTTAGTGTGTCAAACCAGCCAGGATTTTCAACACTGCTTCATGCTCAGACCATTGGTGACATCACCTCATTAGGTCCACATGGTCCAATAAGAAGGCGCCCAGATTGGACAAAGGAACGAGGTGTGACGCTAAAGTGAATTGTACTCAAGTAGTTTCCAGAGAATCTTTAAAGTGGTCTGAGTAAGCGATGAGCTAAATTTCAGCAGCATTTCAATGTGTTTCTTTCCACGTCATAAATCTGGTATCTCAGACTGGCGATGACTCTAATGAGAGTGTTTTGTCTCCCCTTTGGAAGCAGCAAGGGACATGCTATGACTTTATGTGGAATGGCTGTGAAAGATGGAATAAACACATAATGTCTGCTGGCTATCTTATTTTTTGTGCATCTGTCGTGTCGCTTTGTGTGTGAAATTCAATCCCGTGCGGGTTAGGTTGGTCAACACAATGTCAGTAATTTGCCATAATCTACTGGCCTAATCCAAACTTTTGAAATGTCATCACACCAATGCATTGTCCATGCAAGAAAGCTGTTACTGATCAAACCCCAGCTGTACCATTCTGGCTTAACAGAGGGGCCACCAGACAGAGAACACTGGACCAGTGGCTTATGAGAGCTGTATACAGAGACATAAAGATAAGATGAGATCCTTAGAAAACTGAAACAGGTATGAGTGAGTGTTTATTCTTCACATTATACTTCCCATTATGAATCCTCTCATTTATGGTTTTAAATTGACCAAAATTAGGAACAGAATTCTGGGTGGTATCACTTTTATGTAATGTAAAGCATTTGCCTCATGTGATAAGGAAACTCAAAGGCCTATAATAATGCACTCATATTCTTTTTTTTAAATATGAATTTTGCATATGGCATATTTATTTTTGCATATTGTTATGATCTGCCTTCAGCTAATGGTTTAGGTAATTTACAGTTTTAATTTTTTGTGTGCATATCCCAGATGATCCTTGTAAATTAAATTGTTTGCACTAAATATCTTTGCACTTTGCATTGAATGCATTTTGGATATTCACTTGCCTGTCTGCCTCATTGCAGTTAGGAGTTGAAACCTGTCATTGTATGTTTTAGCACATTTGTCTGTGGCTTTGCTTTTGAGACTATACATGCACAAAGGAGAATAGACACATATGCCAAAGTAGAAAGAAATATCATTCACCCAATGTCAACCTGCTGGTAGCTCTGGAGAAAAAGCCAGGGGATCAACAAACATTATGAGGATTCATCGTCTGGCAATTTTGAATGTCCAAACCAACTTTATCAACAATTATCATTAGGATTTATCTTTCGGGAATATAGCTACTACTTTTCATGGCAACCAAGTTGTCGAGACGTTTCACTTAAAAACACAAAAACTAATGGTGGTTACAGAGGACAAGTCAGGGGAGCACTTAAGTCATTAGGCTTCATCTGGGGACCTTGAATGTCAGTATGAAATGTAATGCCGATCCTTCCAATAGTAACAGTAATAGTCGACCGGTGGAGCATTTAAAGTAATCCCTGAAATGATACAAAATACGTACCTTTCCTCTTCTAATATATTTTGACAGCTGGCATTTAGTTGACTTGTTTGTTTGTTTCTAAACACAAACACTTCTGCTGGTTTGACAACATCACAGCCAATAATTTCCAACAACATCCTTTGAACTTGATACCAACACTGGTTGAATGGGTGCGAAGGAAAAAAAGAAAAGAAAACCGTGGTTATGCAGAAACCACAAAGCACCAAAAACCTCAAAGGCTAAAATAACAACTGACCCTGTTGATGAGAAACAGTAAACCTCGGAATGAAGACACCCAAAAAGCCTGCTGTTTAGTCAGCCTCCTTTCATCTGAAGTCCTGGGTTTTAAATCTGTCTCATTTCAAACCAAACATTTTTGAGGCATAAAATCAAGTTTAACTGAGAAAGCAAAGGTCTTAAAAAAAAGAAAGAGTTCAAAGAGGCAGGATAGCTCACACAATGAATAATCAAACTTTTAATCTGAAGGTATAGGCTTGAAGACCTAGTGCAGCTACAGCACAGTCTTAACATGTGCAACTTAGTCATCCCCGGGGAAGTACACCAGATGATGAGCCAAGTGTTAAATGTCACAATTTGGAAATTCCCTGTTCAGTTTCCCTGAGTTTGCCTTTTTGTAACAACCTCCACTGCAGGATAATGATTAATGAGGAGGGTTTTTATTCTTCATGCTGCCATACCTTCAATCCCTGCTCAAAATGTAAACAAAGCTGCTTCCACACTGCCGTACACTGGCAGGTTTGTTAATACATGGATAAAGAAACAACTAACTATTACATGGAATGCAATCAATATCTGATGCCATGGTAACTAACACCACAAAACAGAAACAGAGTTATAGTTCAGGCCTTCAGATCAAACATATGAAAACATAAAAAAGAAGAAAGTCCTCATCAATCAACTATGTGTCCACATTAACAGAAGTGCTTACAGGATAAGGCGGGCAATATTATTTAATACTAACTTTATAACATATTCTTAAGTAAAGCTTTAAAAAAACTCATGGATATATGCATTTTTTAGTCTAGTTTAAGTCTAAATAATTTCAATCCATAGCTGGGCACTGTAGTTTTTAGCAAAAGTAACTCAAACAGCTGTAAATAGGGCATTTCTATTGGACTTTTTTCAGTGGTGGATTAATACATATTTGGTGCATTTGGTGCTTTGTAAATATATTTTATATATTTTAACTACAGTACGTTTGTGTGTTCATGGTCACCCAGTGCAACAATTTGGCCAACTGATGTGTTTTGGATAATTCATGGCCAACAATGGAGTTGTATGGCTAAGAGGAACATATATGGCGATTGTTATTAGGATACATTCAGTTTGGGTTTTGGCCTTTAATGACATTTGTTGTAATGAGAAACATTTTTAAGAGCACAGGGTAACGCCTTTCCAAACCAGTAGCAATACTTTCCACGATAATATATTTGTTTAGAAGTATAGTAAATGTCTATAAAACCGTGTTTCTATAAATAGCACATAAGTATCAGTAATGAATGAAACGTAATGTCAAATAATACTGGTCCTGATATTCTTTTACAGCATTTCTGGCAGTGATTGGATCAGTGAAGCCTCTTTAACATACTTATGTTCCATTTGTGGATTCCTGAAGAAGCTGATCCCTGCACATAGATCTTCATCAATTTGATCCACGGCTTTGTACTTATACGTATGCCAATTGTTAATATTAGGTTAAGTGAAGCTGGGTTTGTGTCAAAGAGAGCCTGACTAAGTTAAACTTGCTTGATAAGACTCAGGTACTGTCAAAGGTTTGTTTAAAAGACTCTGTACCGAACCAAATGTTCTCTTTGAGAAAGGTGCATTCAATGTTATGTCTTTTAAACATTAAAGCTAGTGTTAGTGTGGTTGCTGACCTGTGTTTGAGAAGCAGAGCCCGAAGAACACTGGGTCTGTCCTCGGCTCTGATCTGGTCAGAGATGATCATCGTCTCCACCACAAGATGGACGATGCCGGGCAGAGAGTTCTGCTCTAGGTCCAGAAGGATGGCACCTATTGGGAAGGGAGGTACAGGAAGATAAGGAGCAAAACTTGATTGCTTAAAAAGTATCCACATCCAGCGCTCGGCCAAGTGTTTTCAGGGAGAAATTGTTGCAAGTTTACTTTGCTTTTTTTGTATGTCCTGATTATCTTGGAAATGGAAACATGGAAATAGGTAAACCACAAGACTGGACATCTGCCTTGCTTTATGCGTGCAGGAGCCATTTTACCGTGTGTGATGGTGCGGCGAAGCTCCAGCAAGCTGCGGAAGGAGAGTGAAGCCACATGGGGTTTGCCCCAGCGGTCCGTCTCCTCCTCCACATCCTCCTCAAACTTGATCCAGCGAGCCCGTTCCTTCCAACGCATTTCATGGTCCTTGTCCACAATCAGCTCGTTCAGCTCCACAAACAACTGCAGATGAAGTAGAACAGATATATAAGCAATAAAAGCTGTGAAGATTCCTGCTCTCATTCTGATCTGCTACAGTGTAATTACAATAAGGTTAGAACCTATAGCCTACAAATGACACCAGCACAGCCACAGTCTACTTGTTCCTATCTTGGATAGTTTTTCAACAAAAACACAACATTATACTGATAGGAAAATAAATTCAAAGACAGCTAATCCAATGACACAGCTGACACACAACTTTGTGGGGAGCAACTAAGTGGTTTGGATCCAGTTAAGAGTGGTTTGGACTGTGAGGATAACCAAATGGTTTGGAAAGACATTCAGTCACATTTCAACTTAATATTCCTTTTTAGCACAGTGTTCTCAGAGCAAAGCAATATAATACTCATAGGATTTGTGCTTTTGTGAAATTTCTGCGGTCAGACCGAGGTGGAACACAAGGAGCACTTTTTTATTCAAGTCTCATCAGGTCAATAAAGAGGAATGTGCTGAAACTAAGACAATACTCCAAGCATCATTTATGGAGTCATACTCATTAAGAAGTACTAATCGATATTTTGATATCATCAATGGATCAAGTGACTCTGTGTAATGTGAGAGGAGTCACTATTAGGGTTGAACTCATTTAGCATTATCATCCAGCTATAATGTTTCAAGATGTTTAGCCTCTTTCAGCTTATTGTTTTGATTTTATGGCCCACAACGTTTTTGTCCATTCTCACTGCTCTGATTAATCGTGTTTCTCGCAGCAGTAGGCAGCTGTTTTATGTAAAAATCCATTAAAAAAACCTTAACGCAACCAAAGTTAAGCATAGTGGATATTACAAGATTAAATCAAAAGAATAGCTTGGTAGCTAAAGAGCCAGATATTTCCCCTCAGGAGCTGGTGGAGACCAAACCAGGGCTACAAGGAGAGTGAATATTGGACTTATATTTATTGGGGGGAACAGAAACACCACTCCAAAGGAATGCTGTGCAAATGCATGCTGACATGTTCACCATGATGACTTAATAAGGTGATAAAGGTCAGTAGTATTGTGCTTTTGTAGGTAGTTCAACTGCCCCCAAGTGGTCACGGAATTAATGCTGCTTTAAAGATGACGTTTTCAACAACGGAAACTTTTTGGTTATATGTGGCCTGCATAATATGAAGTGTTCACCCAGCGGTCAATATGCAGATTAATGCGGTTGGGGGTAAAAAGTGTGCTGCAAACCTCATGGATTTTCTTATCTGCTGCTCTCTTCTTCTTCTTCAGGCTGCTTAGTGGTGTGGAACTGTTGCTGGCTCGGTTCACCAGACATCGTGATGACTTCTTCACCAGGTGGCGTCTCACCCCGGGGTTGTCCTCAAATCTGTGACCTGAACAGCCACAAGCATTTTAAGTCAAAATGTACACGCTCAACATTACTAAGCCATGATGATTTTCTGGAAGACTATTTTAGAAACCAAGCTAACTCGGTGCATCTGTAAGCAGCGGCTTGAGATGCTCTTTTTCTAGGACCGTGAATAAATACAACATCCTTTCTAACTCAGAAAATGTGCTCCATGCTGGAAAATCAGGAATCTAATTTGTATGTCTGTTTAAGTTTCCAGTTGACAGAAGAACATCCAGTAACAGAAGGCAACAGCTCCATGGGTGAGAGAGAATCTACAGTATGTATGCCATGGGAAACTGTTACAGAGGAGGTGGTTTTGCCTCCAGACATTTGTCAGTTCAAAAAGACTAATTTCATTTTCAATTTCCTTCAGCCACAAATCATATTTTATTGAATTTAGCATTATGAGGAGGTCTTTTTATTACAGTGAGGACCTGGCTATCATTTGCCATGTAAGAGAGTGGGAAGCTTGTGAGGTCAGTCATTTGGATAACGGAACTGGGAAATGGAAGAAAAAGGCTAACCACCTGTGTGGAAAAGTGTTAATAGAGTGGTAAAGGACATCTTACATGAATAGAGAATTGGGATTATTATTCATTATTTGGAGGCCCCGTTTGTGTTTTTATACATAAATGTTATTTGATGACATTTATTTATGATTTTAGACTAATAAATGAGATGGTTAAAGGAAAATACCAGTAGTTGTTCATGTTTTAACTGCAAATCAGGTATATTTACTTTTCTATCAGATACTTTTCAAAGCATACCAGGAGTGTTTAGATATATTCTTACTATGGCAGCAAGTAGGGATTATGGTAGGTAATGTATTTGGTTATATATGGTTAAGTTCTAAAATGGGGTTGGAGTATTTAAGGTCATGGTAAAGATCTGGTGGAGAGTTTAGAAATCAACATTTGCATGCAGTCTGGAACCGCTGTCGACCACTCAGACTGGCCAACGGCTGAACATAATTTTTCACTCAATAAACACTGTCTTTTTTCATCTTTTACATGAGCTGCCGGAGGTAACCACAGCGGAGGTGAGAGAGAGCGAGGATATGTGTGTTTGTGTGTGTATGTGTGCTCATAAAACTGCAGTAATTGTTCCATTCTGCTGCGTCATGCCTTGCTCAGGGAAACAGAGCGAAATGGAAATCAAGACGAAGTTAGGCCGTATTTCATTTTTGTAGAGTCTCACAAGGGAAAAGCTCTAAAAGCTGTCCTTGTATGAACTGCTCCAGCGGATTTTCTCACTATAGGGCGGGGCACGGATAGCGCAAATAACTTCTGGGTGAAAAGGACATCGTTTTGTTAATCTTTCTCCTCTTGAAAGCCATGCTTAAAATACCAATAAACACTCCATCTACAGGAGTGTGACCATATTGTCATGATCCAACAATACCACACATAATTTTTCAATCTCTGAGGAGTTTCCTGGGGTATCAACTGCTTTGAACAATTTAGATCAGCAGCCAAAATAAGTGTGATGCATTAAATTAGGCTGTTTCCAAATCTATTTGGCTAAGATGCACGCTGGCACATTCACACTTAAATAAATGTAAATACAAATAAACCATATACCATTCAAAAAATGGAATTGGAGGGACTATCATAGACAGAGCCATTTAAAGGCAATGTCAAGTCTACCAAGAATTCACACACATTTCTTTCTCTATATTTCTTATTTAATTTAAGTGTACAACCTCAGGGCACATTCATGACCTTGATTATTATTTATTTTCCAGTGAGCTGGAAGAAAAACCCTTTGGCTTTTCTTTGTGAAAGAACTTAACATTGGCAACATGAGCAGACTCATGACTGGTCGGCATTGTTCAACTGGGTCAATGATAAGACACACATGTTCTAGATTGTAGAACAAGTCAGCTGAACTATCTCAGTGTAACCAACCATCTGATTTTGATAACGCCGATCTATGTGCATTTTAGAAATCAAGCAAATCCCTTCAATATCAAAAAATCATAAAACCAATGTATTTGCTTGCCAGGTACCAATATTGTCCGCATATCTGATTTTCTCTTTGTGCTTTTGGCCTGACTGAAATCAAATTGTTGTACAAATCTAATTTGCAACTTATTTCTAACCACATCATCTAAAATATAGCTTGGAATGGGATGTGGCTTTAAAAAAAAAAAAAGAGATCCCCGGTTTGACATTTATGTCATGAATACTAAATGTATGTAAGGGGTAGTTCTTAAGACGGATATTTCTTTTATAAAAACTTGATTTAGATAAGTCCATAGAAAGCATCGATGCTAGACATCTGCATGACGCATACAGTACATAGGAGTGGTCACAATCTAGAGCCTCGGACGTCAGATAAATATGCTCTGTCATTGTGCATCTGCTTTCTAAAATGTTTGGTCCTTATGAATATGATTATGATTCAAAGTTTTGCCACCAACTTTGAACTTGTGAGTATTTTCAGCCTGCTTTAAATCCTTAATAAGAACTGTGATTCACTTGGTCACTAAATATCATTTTTTACCCCTGCTGAATGTGAAGCATGAATCAAAGATTAGGGTGTTTTGGTAGTAGTGGCTAGCCTGAAGCAGAGATGAGCAGTGTACTGGTCGGCTCACTTCTTTCTCACTTCACCCCTCCAGATTTTTGATTTTTCAAACATGTGGTCTTCACAACCAAATGAAGCGCAAGCTATAGCGCAAGTTCAGTCAGAAGACCATACTCTTGCATGCCTAAGCCCATAATTTATTTCTCATACATCTGCCAATCACTTCTCACGCATGCTCACTCATTACTTACTTGCTGTCATGTCTCGGGGCTGTCAATCATGATATCAACTGTTTAGATCAGCTGGTCTCCTCCATCCAATAAGCACAACGGAACAATTACATCGTCAGCCTATCATCTTGCCGCTGTCTCTTTTAAATATGACTGTCTCTCTACCTTCAGTTCATTCATGTTGCTGTTACGCACCCCTCCACCTCCCCATCTCTGCCCGGTCTTTGCAGATCCATCAGCTTCATCAACGCATCATTCTATCTGCCTCATCATCCTCCACCACCACCAGGTCTGGACTCCGCGGGGGGATTTATCTTGTTGCTGATCAGGGCCAACTCCCCTCGATTACAAATCTCCTTGTAGAGTCCAAGCGCCAAAGACTCTGTTGAGACTTTATCATCACATATCATCTGTTGATAATAAACAATTATTCTTTCTTTATTTGACTGGTCTTTCCTGATTGAACTGATGCCGATTCAAGTGGCATCACTTTAGGCCATTTTTTCAGAATTTGCCCAGCTCCCTCTGGCGATGCCTTCGGCTTTATACAACTTTGTTCACATAATGACTATTCAATTCAATTCAATTCAATTTATTTTTGTATAGCCCAAAATCACAAATTACAAATTTGCCTCAGAGGGCTTTACAATCTACAATCTGACTAGTGGTCAAGGTTTTTAAAAACAGTAATGTTTGGCCTCAATTCTCCATCTTACTTGTCGATGTAACAAATTCAAAAGAGACTGTGGCCCTCAGGCCAACAGACACCCAAAGAAGATAAACAAGACTAAGAGTCTACAGTCACATTACCAACTACAAAATGTAAAAGTTGACATGTACCATCTTCGTTTAGAACATTTGGACGCTGGCTTTGACACTTACCACTAAAGTATAGCTAAAGCTGACCGAACTTTCTTCAGTTTTATAGCAATGTTTTCATTATCCAAGTTTTGACCTGATGATGGCGCTATAGGAAGCATCAGGGGATCAACAAAGTCATAATGATTCATCGTCTGGGGACCATGCATGTCTGTAGGAAAGTTATCAAGAGCATCTTATTAATTAGAACTTATAGCTGCTCAACCAACCCCACGTACCCAGTTGGTGCTAGCTGTTTTCAGCTACTACTGTATTGAATCCTACACCAATTAGTGATTATAAACGTTCAATTGGTGGCCGGCAGGCCACATTCGACCCAGAGGCTACATTCGACTCGTCCAGCATTACATAGATCTGACATGTGACAAAAAATGTATACTACACATGTAGTAGTATGTCCACCTGCAGCTTCTCTTCCCCTCTCTCTGTCATTGTGCCGCGGCTCTCAGGCATTCTCTCTGTTCTTCTTGTCTTAGTACTCAGTCCTGACAAGTGTGCTACTATAATGCATAAAGTTCGTGGTTTGCAAGTTGCGTTCTGGTGGTTGATTAACGCATATTGTTGAAGGTTGGGCAGTGCAGATAGGCTCCCACAACAGGTTGGGTGGGTGTGGGTATTAAAAAAACCTGACCCGCACATCACTAAATAGTGTATGGAAGTAGATAGATAGATAGATAGATATATACTTTATTAATCCTGCAAGGGGACATTTTTCGCTACAGCAGCATTTGTACACAGCTATTGTGTGAGTCATCTCCCTTTCTTCTTATCTCTGTTGAGAGTTGCACGAGCGCAGTACCAATTGGGCAGGCTGTATGGATTGAGTGGCAACTACACCAATCGTATCGTTCACAAATCAATGTTTTCTCATGTGACGCATTTCCGGCCAAGCTTAGTAGCTTTTCAAAACATCTGGCCAATGACAGTCACAAGAAGGAAAGTGCTGCCATGAAAATATGTCTCTGTCAACCCTGAAGCATAAAGACAGAGGGAGGTGTCTCTGCACATGTGCCTTAATCAGATATGTGAGCTTTTTTTATTATTATTATTTCAAAATTAACCAAAAAGCAGAACCATTTTTTTTTCTTTTTTTTCGTTGAATTAAAATTGCATCATTGCCAAAAGCGAAAATAAAATAAAAAGGTTTTAAATAGGCTGCTGAAACTGTCTGGCCCATCTACATTTCCTGGTTATAAAATCTGGCCCAATTTCATAATTTGTGATAGATTAGCCCTGTGCTAAAGTATTGCAGCTTTTGCATGTGTTGGAACCTAGCTTCATCACACGACAATGTGCTATAAGTGCCATTTTCCGAACCGGGATAAATATTGTGGAACCACACATTGCTGGTCAATGAAATGTCTTTCCGCTCCAGCTGTGGCTCACCCCAAAGCTAAATGGGTGCCACTGGATCAATAGGAAAGCAGGAAAGAGCAGCAGTGGTGCACCGTGTCAATTCGCTCAATACTGTGGGCAACTTTGTTCTGTGTGTTGAATGGGCATTATATTGCCATTAATTAAGCAAGTGGCATGTTACACAATCAATGGAAAAAAAGAGAGCCCCCGTCCATTGATCAGTCATATAAAAATAGAACCATCCATGGGAATTTCTTTGGGAGTTACTATTGCATCAGAACTTCCTTCATCAGAAGCTTGACGTAGCTTTCACTGGTGTAAAATGTCCATGACTTAAAGCTCTGGATTGACTGGACAGAAATGAAATGCCGCACTACAAGATTATAGGTGTATCTCTCTTCACATAACTTACGGGTTGGCTCGAGTGGTGACCCCAGCTGAGTGTGGATTGACTCAAGCAAGTCATAGTCATCGAAATCCAAAACAAACTCTTCCAAGTCCCCTTCCACATTGGACAATGAGCCGTGGTGGTCCTGTTGGTTCTGCTTTGGGGTGCCTAAGCCTTTCTGGACACTGCACCGACGCTCTGGTCCATGGTGGTCAGTGTCATGCTTCTTATCAGAGGTCCCATGCCCCTGGTTCTCTTGTCCGTCAATGTCTGTCATCTCCACAGTTGGTACCTCCTCCTATCCTCCGCTCTCCGAGTGGACACACTGCTCATCCAGGGCGTCCAACTCTTGAACGCCGTTGCTCGCCCTGGGTCCCTGTTCTGATGAACCTGGGTCTTTGCAGCGAACACTAGGCTACCTCTGTTGTATTGCCCTGGTTTTGCAAAAGAACCGGTATGTAGACTTTGAAAACCAGCTCCAATATTAGAGCTTTGGCCTCAGGCAGCCATGAAGAAAATAGCTTGTGTTCAGGGATTCCAACTTCTGAAAAGGAAGTTCTATGAAACGAAAAACACGCACACAAAAAAACAACTTTCAATTTTCAACGACGTGTCAGTCCAAATAATCACCCTTCAGTCCAGAGATACAAATCACAAGAGCCTCAATGTCACAAAAACTTATTTTTTTTGCCTTAAATCCAAACACAACGCTATGTTGGAGCTACACCCTCAGGCAGAAGTCCCCTGCTGTATCCACAATCAGAGCGATGCATCAATGGTAGCAACATTCAACTTAGCTGCAGCTCCAACAGGAAGTATTGATAAGGGATGGTCTACTTTGTGAGAGCTGCCTGTCAGCTGAATGGTAGTGCCGCCCTTTTTTAATGATGTCCCCAGCCCATTGATCCTGATGGCTTTTGGAAATCCAACATAAAATGGATCCGAGCAGAAGAGTTTATGCCTGTCGTTTCCATAGTGCCGCCATCACTTTCCAACCACGTGATGTGCATGAGGGTCAAGTTTCAAGTTGCCTTCTCCACACGGATCTCATTAAACTGAAAAAGCACATTTATACACCAAAAAGACACATGCAGAAATATATACTGAGAACTGTCGAAGAACACAAGTAGTGTTAGTCTGAAATCTAAAGGACGAGAATATTAGAATAACACCTAAGAATCAGCTCCAGCATGGTGCTAATTATCAGAGCAAGCTGCACCATTCCCACCCCTGGGTTTCCATGGAAACCATGCGTCCCCTGAGATGTCGTGGTCTGACTTGTCTACAACAGGTGGCCCAGTGTGAGATTCACAGGACCCTCTCTAAAACCTGCTCGACATGCTTGAATATTGTGTGTGTGAGTGTCACTGTGTGCATTTGCATGTGGCTGTGCGTGTGTGTGCGCACGTGCATGTGTATACAAGCGTTAATAGGAAAGCAAGAGGTTTTACAAAGTTTACTGACTTGTCAGTTTATATTGTAAAATAAAAGTCTAATGAAATGTTGAATACATTGTTGACTATTTTGTTTTTCACAGGATCTGCGTTTTCTTTGTATGTCACGACTCATGGGTGGATCTAGACAAATTGTCCTGAGATGCTTAAAGACAGCTTATAAATCCTACTACTGAAAAAAAAGGTTGAAGAATTTGTGGAAAATATCTGATTGAGATACAAAAAAAATATGTATAGTACATCGAGAGACAAATCATGTTTTTATCCCCATTGAACCGCGCCATAAAGTACACATGATGTTTGTAAAATGAAAAGGTAATTTTGCAAGTCAAGAAAGTTGCATTGTACCACTACTGATGTGAAGGTCATGTTTTTTTAAAACATATCCCCACCTGACATCATTGCAACAAGGGGTTGTGTCAAATGTCTTTGATTGAGATGGGTTCAGGACTGAGACACCGGCAGAGAGTCCACTATGACAATGTGATTATGAAGTCAGAATCATTTCTTCAACTTCTTCTTCAACTTTAGTCAGACTAAAACCAACTCACACTTTGGCTTAAAAGCTCAGCTCTGAGTGCAGCTAAAGATCACCGACATGCAGCGGTGACACACATGGCCTGTCAATGTGGAGCATCACTCCCTACAAATCAGATCGCTGGTTTGGAGTGAGTGTGGGTCATCTGGATTCCGGTTCCTAAACAGTCAATGATTACTCTGCTCTGGTAAAGCAGAGAAGGCCAGGGGCAGGGTCGCCGCTGAAGGGGAATCGACTGCATCCTCTGTTAATTAATGCCCTGGACGCTGGGAGAGAGAGGCTGCCCTGGATACATGAGATTTTCTACTACAGAAGCGTAAACATATGATCAAGGGTTTTAAACCTGCAACAAACTCAGCTGCTGCAGACTAGGTCAAAACTGAAAAACTGAAAAAAATTTAGTTGGTTTTGCAGTGGCCAGAGCACCTAATGTATCTTACTCTTTCATTCTTCAACTCTGTATATTTGTGCCCCTGGCAGATCAACAGCTATGGCCTCCAGTCTGTAATAATATGATACGTTGGGCTGCCTTTTGGAGAAAAAAGGCCTTCAAGAAATGGCAATAAATGTGCGAAACTGATTGAGATAAGGATGAGCTAAATGTGCTTGCTATTTCCTGCACTAATTGTGCTACTAATTTCCTCAGAACAATTTATTCACTGCAGTGGTCCTCCCATTAAAATGGGTGGTAATGCATACTGTCTCTTATGTCACAACAATATCTGATAACTGAGTATATACATCTACGTAGAAAGAAACTCGATAATAACAACCCATCTGGAGTTTTCTCTTCATCATCATACCGTAAATGCGATCATCATTTCCATAATTCATGAGTGGATACTGTCATTTCTCAGATGGAAGTTTACTTCTAAACGTGTGCGTGGGGGCCAGGAGCTGTGTGGGTTGGTTTCATGAGACAGAATGTGTGGGACGCCCACAGTGGAGCCAAGCTAGAGGCCGCAGTGAGAAAACTTGCTAATGGGCAGCACCAGAGCAGCAACGGAGTCAATACATGTCGTAACATGCTTTCCAGTTCGACCACTATTTGAAAGAGGCAGGAATAATGACAATCACTTTACTCTGACAATATTGTTGACATGAAATAGGCTATGAGGCTATTTTAGATGACACACTTAATTATAATCCAGATGAAGGAAGACATTTTAGATAATTGGTCATTGTTTTTCTCTGAAATTGACATTTAAAGAAACACAAATTAGCTACTTTTGTTGGAAAAATACTGTTACTGTGAACAGCGTCAACATGTTCTAGTAAGTAGTCTTGTGGAGTCCAAGAGGTCTGTTGCATTAACTTTACTTAGATTATTGTTTTTTAGTTGCATTATAGTTTTTTCATTGTTAAACTATTTTATTAATGTTTTAGTATACAGTTGGTAATGTAGGGTGTTTGTGGGTCAGTGGTAGGGCAGGGTCGTCCTTCGGTCAGAGGATCAGCAGTTCGATCCCCGGCTCCGCTCGTCCATGTCGATGTCTCCTTGGGCAAGACACTTTACCACAAATTGCTCCCATTGCTGTGCCTACGTATGAATGTTGTATGAATGTTAGATAGTCCTGATGGTAGCCCATAATGGTTGAAAGCGCTTTGAGTGGTCGGAAGACTAGAAAAGCGCTATACAAGTACAGGTCCATTTTATGTGTTATTTGAAAGTAGAACTCTCTTGCTCTTTCAAATGTTAAAGATACTATAGTATGGACACAAATTAAAAAGTCAATATTTATAATTAAGGTTTCTTTAATAAGATAAAGCTGTTAGTTTTTAAGTTATTTTCCTTTTTTGGAGGCTCAGTAAAAAAAGCAGCTGCAGACCAAAGAGCAGCAGCTGCTACATCACAATCAGTCCAGGAAAATTATAAAAAAAAAGAAAAAAAAGTAATTGTGTGTGTGTGTGTGTGTTTGCCATTGGATGACCTAATATTTCTTAATACATTTGCCCAGGATTTAAAAACTGAAGGTCAGAAGGCTAAAGAAGTCATTAAAAATAGCTAAAATATTTAAATTGTAACATTCAAAATTGCCATAACTCTTGTACTAGCACTGTGTTGTCTGGCAGATATATTTATCATTGCCAGGAGAGGGTGCTGAATGTTATTAAAAATAAATGAATCCAGAATGCAGATGGAAATACTATTGGACCAAAACATGTCATTTCTGAATATATTTTGCTGCGGAAATTGATACTTTGATGGGACACCCTGACATGTTTTTACTTTGACCAGTAAAATAGGCCAATAACTTTTATAAAAAAAAAAAAAGTATATTGTAATCAAAGCAACACAGTGGAGACAACAATGAAAATGGAAAATGGTAGAATGGATGCTGATGATGTATTTCCTTTACTGTCTGATGAGAAGGGACATGCACAGATTCTAAAATCACATCCATTTACGTTCGGATCAGAGTGCTGATGCAACCTAAAATTTGCAATTTCTTCCTTCTTCTTTTTTGTAAGTTAAAATATCTCAAAGATCCTCAGTTTTCTCTCCTTCATCACAGTCATTTGCTCATTTATCGCCTCAAATACAGAACGTCTTAACCCCCATTGTCCAATACTGATACCCCTCAGTGCAGGCCGACATACACAGGAGATGCTGGCATCTATCAATATCTTTGATCATACTTATATTTGGTATTCTCATTTTGAGTTGTTGCCAATAATCACTAGCGTAGTGTCTATTAAAGCAGGATAACCAGCTAGAGACATAAATTAACAATCATAAAAACATAAGAAAATAAAAGAGGATGTGAGCCTTTGGAAATTGAATCACCAGCCAAATAGCACATGCTATAAAAACATGAAAATGTGTTTCAGTTTCACACATGACTACATAAACTGCTATATAGACCTAGCAGTTATATCACAAATATCCTAGCAACCACAACAGGTGTTATCATGAAGGTCTGATGGAGAAGTGGTAGAGCCCAGTGACTGGCTGCTATGTAACAATCACAGCAGAAAAAAAGACTTCCAACAAAGATCCCCCCTCCGCCCCCCACAACGTTGTTGTGGCGTGGGTGAAAAGTAGAAACTGAGTCATCTCAGATGGTACATTTAGCTACAGAGGAAATCATCTCCCATTCCTCTGCTTCAAAGCCTTTATTTCTCAACAGCAATGAGAGAATATAACAGGTAGTGTTTCAGTCAGCTGGTAATAAAAGGGGCCCAGCCATGCCGTCACTTTGTGGGCCAAAATATGCCACAAGATAGCAGATGTGAAAAGTAGTGATTGAGTAGTGGGTAACATTATAATATACCTGTGTATCTAATATTTTGTACAAGCAGTTCTATGGAATTTCTGTTTAAACTGTACAGGTATGACAACCACAGCAACATTACTTGTATCTCATGCTATGTTACATTGCAGCTTGAGAAGAATATCAGCCTATTGTCAGCAAAACACCTGCCTGTCTTGGCTGTTTTGGCTAGTTATCCAACTATGTGTGCTAATCTGACGGGTACACTAAGACAGTGAAGGTCAGAAGAGAATACACCTCAGTTATATCTCCCTTACTTTTCATGTCATCCAGGTCGGCGCTGGCCAACATCTGGGCCTCTGCCTCATCAGTGGGCACCTGCTGGTAGACGGCCGTCTCCAGAGCAGTCATGCTGCCGATGCAGATCCGCTCCCGCAGGTCATAGTTGCTCCGCTGGGCGCCCGCCAGACGATGATGGACGGGCTTCCTACGGAACCAGCCGCGGCTCGTGGTTGAGCTTGTGGGATCTGATCCTGGGGGGACACTGACAAAAAGCAAAGGGAGATTAAAGATTATCAAATGCTGCCGTGACGAGCTTCACATCATAAGACATTTGGGAACGATGTCATACAAAGTGTCTAAATTCAGATGTTATTAATTTACTCTGAACTCAAATTTAGCCGCTGACCAAAATGCTGTGTTGTGCTCCTTGGTTGCAATGGTGTCTCTTCACCAGTAGAGGGCTTCACAACACAGCAGTAGGACTGGATCTCCTCACCAAATACTGAGTCATCCTCAGCTGTGTCCACTCAAACACAGCAACACAGTCTTGCATGGCACAGGCGTGGTGGGGTTTCTGTGCTTTTATCCAACCAGGTATTAGCAGAGACGAATACCTGAATCACCATTGGGCCCCTGACCTCCGAGTCGCAAAATCCATACATCATTTTATAATAATAATAAAAAAAAACAAAAAAAACAATGAATTCTAATGTTATGTGTGTGTGCTGACCAAATGGTCTCCCAATAACTAGGACTCAGCTGGATCACCAGCCTTAAGACCTGCATGTATGGGTTATTAGTGTTGATTTGTTTGATGCTTACATTCCTACTGAGACATTTGCACTGCTAATGTAAAGTTCACATACACGAATCTGAGCCTATGCATGCAATTAGAGCAAAAATAGCTCTGTGCTCTTGTCTGCTCTATTCTGTTGAGCTGCTTGTATCCATTGCTGCACTTGCTATTTTTAAAGGGATTCATAGATTCATTAGATAGAATAATAACTGATTCATCTTCAATCAAGCTTTGGTATCCTCTCTCATGCCGTGGCAGACAAAATATGAATTCGGAGAATAGTGCACGACAAAAATTGTTCTTCTGAGTTCAACAAGTCAAAAGTAAACCAGTTTATAAGGCTTTTTAAACTGCAGTTATCCACAGCAACATACTGCACTTCTGTGTCATGTATGTTTCATCCTACATTAGTAAAATGGACCATGATGGAAAACCATCCACAATGGACTAAAATATAGTGTGTAATGTCAAAGGACTTATTCGTATAAACCCAAAGACAATTCTCACCCAACACTGCTGATCCTGATTGTTTTTAGTTTTATGGCCCACAGGTTCATTTCATTCTTATTGCGCTAATAAACCTTGTTTCCAGACACAGCGAGCAGCAAAAAAAGTCTTTATAATTCCACTATACGCTACCTCACCAGCAACAAACAGCAGATTGAGAAGGTTAGCGACTAGCTGGTGAACATTTAGTTGCTAAAAAGACAGATATTTGACAGATATACGCCCTTGGTGGAGACCAAAACAGATCTAAAAGGAGAGTAAATATTACGACTTACATGCATAAGTTGTTTTTTATGCAGAAAAGAACTCCTCCTCAATGACCGTGAGGAAGGAAGAGAGAAAACTCCGCTAAGCAGAGGAAGACTCAGTAGAGGGGAGAGGAACTGGAGAGTCGGTGATAATTCACTCCACTAATGAGGTTATGTTTGTCTGTTTGTAAGCAGGATTTTCGGGAAAAACGACTTCCCCGATTTTCATGAAACTTGGTTGAAGGGTCTAGCATGGGCCAATGAAGAAGCTTTACTTTTTCATTTTCGTTTCAAAACCTTGCAAGATAGGGCATGTGGCCTTGGTGGATATCTGCCCTCTCCGACTGTCCTTCTGGTTCTCTGTGGGTTTCCAAAAGCGACACCTTTTAAATTACTAATTCTAAAAAATATTTGATTTATTTATATGAACATATTGACAATATAATATGAAAGTGTGTTCCAAATCCTCTCTTTTAACTGAATTAGTGTTACGGTACCTACATGTACCGAGTGTGGCTCGAAAGCTAAAGCGGGTCGTCCCTCAATTAGTCCCTCAATCAGAAGAAATCTGCGGTTCGATCCGCGTCTCCTCCAGTCCATGTCGATGTGTCCTTCGGCAAGACACTGTGCAATCGGTGTATGAATGGGTGTGAATGATTACATAGTACTGATGGGCAGGTGGCACCTTGCATGGTAGCCCCTGCCATCAGTGTATGAATGACACGAAGTGTAAAAGCGCTTTGAGTGGTCGGACGACTAGAAAGGCGCTATGCCATAGTCCATTTACCATTTACAATTTACATGTAGCTATTACTGATGATGTACTACCACTCCGTTTATAATCCATGAGGCCAACAGTCTTCTGCGAAAACAGAACAACCTGAGATGTTCTTATAGCCCACCTGTCGTAAGCCGCTTCCTCTCCATGCACCTCCTCTTTCTGTCCAAGAACTGCAGCTCCCCCATTAGGAGCCTCTTCTTTTACCAGAATGGGCGAGGCCTTCCTCGACAATGCATGCTCTTCGTTTTCCGTGTGGAAGCCTGTGAGCGGTAGGGGTTCCTCCAAGTCCTCTTGGCTCCCCAAACTAAACTGAGAGGAAGATGAAGATTAGTGAGAGGGGAGGAATGTGCTGACTTGTGGTTATACACAGAGCTAAGCGCCCCTGCACCAATACAGTTACACATGTCTCAGCCATCTCAATAGCAGGGACGAGCCTCCGTCGATTGTATGAATGTATCTTGTCACCTTGACACTAGAGGTTCCACGGTTCCTCAGTCCTATTTTACCTGTGGTTGCGTCTCAGGTAGCTCCGTGGGCGTGGCAGCCACTCCCTGTCCGTCAGTCTCAGACTCGGCCTCCTCTTCGTCTACCTCGTGGATGGTGGGTGTAACGTCGGAAGGGGGCAGAGAGGTCTTTTTTTTCTTCCGTTTCTTTTTGCGCCTTCTGTCCGTGCTGTGCACCCTCTTTCGTAGACGCTGGGGCAGGGGCAGGTGGGTGGATAAGGGGTGGTGCGTATGGTGAAAAGTGTGTCTGTGATCTGTGTTAAACAACATTGAGAATGAAATCAGAAGAGTGTCGTAGGTAATTGATATTTGTTTGAGCAGCTGACAAATTATTGCTCTGTTGTGCTTTGCATGGACAAACTAAATTGATGCTGCAAATGGCAAGTAATGATCTCTTCTCATGATGACAGGGGAGGTTATTATTCTGAGGGACTTCACATTTTTCAGCATGCCACACAATGCTAATGGAGCTATTAATGGTTATTTTCCCCCAAAACACGGGCCGACAATTATTTACAAACTGGAAATTAATCTATGCAATCTAAGCTATAAGGCAGAAGCATTTGCATCACTATACACTTTCCAAACAAGACCAACAGTAAGAAACCATTTCACTAACCACATTTGTTGTTATTAAAGAACCACATACTGACTTCTTACTGATTTGATTCCATTAGGTAAAATATGCAAAGAAAAAATACGGTGCTATTCATAGAGGAGATGCTCTCTCCCCCTAATTCCCTATTAAGCACTTGAAAGACATAACACAAACAAAAGCTTTAGATTTTAGTTAACATGTAATAATGGAGAAATGCAATGTTTAATCCACATCAAATGAAAGCTGCTCCATCTAATCTTAGCCACTATTATCTCCCGCCAGAGCATGTGGTATCAGTCAGCTAATCTGTCTAATAATAATCCACTGATATGTTTACATACACAGGATCTGGTGCCCTGGTCTAATTCTGATCTCTTAATATTAACACAAGACAAACTTTGAGAGACAAGGTCAGGATCAGATGATATACATGTGTATTTATACACGGATAAACACATTTATATTTAAGTGGATGATACAAACACATAATTAACATGGATATGTTTAATGTTAGTAGCTCTGTGAGACACAGTGGTGCTAAATGCTAATGTCACCATGCTAGCATGCTGATGTTTGGCAGGAATACTATTTACCATGTTAAGCATGTTATCTTGCTGTTTAAGCAGCTCAATAACATCACAACAACCAGGCGGAAATCTTTGTGTCTGGAAAGTAAAGCCAATGCAGAAGTGCCATAAACTTGTATTCATTCTAATCTAGAGTCAAATAAACCATAAAGCAGAGTATGCTTTAAGGCGTAGCTACCTTGTGATTGACACATCGCTACTACCGCGTTGCCTGGCTGGTAGTTGTTATTGTTTTCTTACAGCTTTAACCCTTTTACACTGTTTTCAGTTCTTGAAAGTTAAAAGTAAAATGCTGGTCGCCTTCTTCAGCATTTGTTTGTGCTCCACCCTCTCGTGTCACTTCTGGTTGCAAAAAGCCAAGATAGCGATGGCCAAAAACCAAGATGGTGACGGCCAAATGCCAAACTCGAGGCAGTCCTTAAACTAATGGGTGACATCACGATGACTACGTCCACTTCTAATGAAGTGGAATTAATGTCTCTACAACGTTTCAGGGCAATCCATCTAATGGTTAAAATATTGTACAAAGGTAGACTAAAATATACATAGAAACAACATTAAATATAAGGAGCATTTAAAGACTGAAATATGATATAATTATAAAAATGTTGATGTCAAATGAAATGAACAATTGAACGAAAACTATAAATTATATTTTACTCTGAGTAGTTTGCTTTCTAATGGTAATTTGGATCAATACTCTCTACTGGATTAAAGAACAGTTTGTACGTTATTGTGTACTTGTAGATATAATGTATACATAGTACTTGCATGCTGTAGCTCTGCTTACATTCAAAGTCTTTCTCAGTGTAGTGCCGGCCCATCCTGTCTCCGGTGGTGGAAGCAGAATCACTGATGATGTCTCCAAAGCGCTCCACAGACAGTGCTTTCTCCCAGTTTTCCTCCTCCTCGTCTCCTTCCAGTTCCTCCGCTGATCCTTCCTCATCTTCCTCCTCTGCCTTCACCTGGACAAGGATGAAGAGAAAGAGAAACATTGTCACTTGAAAAGGAACAGGTAGAAGGAGTGAACAAGGAGAGCCCTCTCCTTCTTCTTTTGGTTGGAATTGGTTTGTTTGGTAAAGTTCATTAAAAAATTACTTCACCCACGAAAGGACCATTTGTAGATTAATTACACACTCTGTATTACATTTAAATTGAGGAAAGGGAGTTTTTCATGCATGCCTTGATGGTGAAGGGAGAATCATAAAAGCAGAGATAACTCTTGATGAATGGAAGTAAATGGAGGCCAGGTTCAACAAAAGCAAAACTAAACTGAAAATATCCATTTGCAAACTCTCACACTACTCATGAAGTATAATCCAAGTCTCATTTATCCAGTTAATATCTAATGTTAATATCTAAAACAATTGCTCCACTACTGTATCATGCTTGCTGCAAGTCTGTACATGACACGATAGTGGAGGAAGTGTTTTAAATAGTAAGATTGTGGTGAAAATGCATGTGTTTGGATGCATGTGTTTTTGAATTCTCCAATCAAGAATTTAAGGTAACATGGGGTTAGTAATTGATTATTCAAATGTGTGGTTGAAGTATTCCTTTAAGGGGAGTGCTTTGGAGGAAGTTCTAATCAGGATGAACCTAGAACAAATACTGTGGGGGACTTCCATCACCACTTCTGTTGTAAACTGCCTCAACGCATTGTTTAATGCAGTTTAAATTGTGTATAACTCGGAAAAAAATCTTCTGCCAACACAACCCTTCAGTGTTATTGCTCCAATCCAAACCAAAACCAACCACAGCTGACCCAAAACCCTGTTTTTGCTTTGTATTTCTCATAGGAGTGAGCTAAAGGTAGTGTACTGTAATTCTGTTACAGCACAATAAGCACATAGTGTCTGTACACCCTCCGCTGCATGTGAGGACATCAAATCAATACAACACAGTGCTAAGCACCAAAGAACTAATGCATTAGACAGCCCCTGGAGACAGCGGAAGCTGAAGCTGAAGGGAGTGTCCTGCCAGATCCATTCGGTGCCTCTGATAGGTCAAATCTTTGGGACAGGCCTCAGATTGGTGCTGGCAAGAGCGGTAAGCACTCTGGCTACTGCTCGGTGGTCTCCGATTTCTCTGAGCCAAGGCTCCATTACTCCCTAATTACCAGTGGGATGAAGGGACGGGATATGTTTAATGATCTGAGCTACCTATCTACACAAGGACGGGGCAGAAGATGCCAGACAGAATATAAAAGGAGGAATTGTAATTTCAGTGAGCAGTAAACGCCTTGTTTTCACTGCATGGCCAGCTCAAATTTGCTCATTACTTTAGGTGCTCTATATTCTGGCGAAGCCATTCTGGTTTAATTTCAACCTCTCTAACACCCTCCCCTTCTTACCTAGCACTGTGACAGTGTAACACTCTGAATGTAACAATGCTAATGTAATGCATGGGGGAATAATACTCTCAGCTGTAGCAGATACTACAGTAAAAAGGATTTTCCTCTAAACCTGCTTTTGCTTTTGCTTAAGCTCCATTGGCAGAAAACGCTTTCATGTCATCTTTGAAGTCAGTTGGAGGTGGAGGGACACAGGAGGAGGGCGACCCATGCCCAGGTGGTGGAGGCACTATGCGAGTCCGATTTGGATGACAGACAACGGAGTGCAGTGATTTCAAGCACAGTACATTTAATCGACAGTGGGACACAATAGCAATCCGAGATTTTAGAAGAGGCTCTTATTCCAGTGTTTGGATAAACTGAAACTCTACTTTCATCCACACAGACACAGATGGACCAGTCATTCTGTCTGGTGAGAAATTCTGATGTGAGATAAAAAAAATCTGAACGATACAGTATCACCGAAAGCAACTTGAAGCCACCAGTGTTGGAGTGTCCTTTGCTTCTGTAATGCAACAAGGGCGGGTTTGTTATAAGAGAGATTTAAATTGAAACTTTCAAATGTCATTGGGTTTCTCAAAAGTGAATACAGTCTAATAGTGAGCTGCAGTGAGTTATGGAGTTTTAGATGGCCTCCACTCACACCTCCCTCACCTGCGCTGTTAGATCAGTAAGATGTTTTTTTATTTGACAGTCTAGTGTCTAGGGTTATCTAGGTGCTCCAAATCATATCCAAGAAGAGAGAAGAGAGGGATTTTGCTGTAGAAATACTTTTTTTTGGCATGTAACAAGAGATAACTGAACAACACAGGAGAAAGATTTTGTTATTATTATTATTTGATGTTTTGGTGTTTTTAAAGCCACCCTGTTTTTATTTTTCTTCAACAGAGAATTAATCTGCAACAATTGTATTAATTGATGAATCATTAAAAGTAATTTTCTCAGCAGAAATGACAAAAAATAAATCACTGGTTTCAACTTCTCAAATAGGAATACTTAGTTTTCTTTATCTTTGGGTTTTGGACTATTGGTCGGACCAAACGAGGCATCGGAGGGCATCACCATGGGCTCTTTCTGACATCTTATAATCCAAATGATCAGCGATTAATTGAAGAAAATAAAACAAAAAAGAATCAGCAGTCAACAGAGTGTATCCTTTGACGACTGGTCCAAACCCACTGGAGCACAAAGGAATTATATAATCCAATTTCCGTCAGCGGTGTTGCCAAGATGGAGATGGAAATCTCCAAATAACGAATGCTGGATAAGAACTCTCATCTTTAGGAGTATTAGCACTGTGGGTTACCATTTACATCAAACACAGCATTTGATGCTTAAAAACTCAACTACTCTGTGACTGTGGCCACTTCTAATTCATTTTGAGGAGAAGAGGCTGCAATTTAAACAGTGTGATTACTGTTCACTGAAAACATGCTGTCTAACCTTTTCTCATGAGCCAACTGCCCAACTTCTCCTGCAGCATTAATATTTCATATTTAATGGAATGCTGAGCCAGAGTGCTGCATTAAAATATTCATCATCCGCTGACTAATATGAAGAGGGGTGTTTGCCTTGTTTGTCAAGATCAAATGCCTCCACAGTGGTGATGAGAAAAAACATTCTGGGGTGAGAGCATATTTGGGTTATTCATGTCTATTGAACGCATCCAGGTGAATATGCTACTATGACGTAGTATAAGCAGTGCCAGAGATTACCTATGGTGAAGAGGAGTTTTGGTGGATGGGTCAAACAAACACAGGACTTTGTTGTTGAGTTATTGTGAAGTTAGATTTCTGACGTGTTTACGTATTTTACTTTAATTACGTACTTATTTTTTACGCCGACCATGATATTTCCTAAACTAAGTGCTTTTGTTGCTTGAAGCTAACATTAATTTCCAGCAAGTTCCCTAATTCCCTAATTTTCTATATATAAAAATCAATTATTTATGCTGAAAACAAGAGGCACTTACTGTGCAATAAATCGAGAGTATTTACTGATGTGATGGTGCAGCTATACAATAAACTATAGGCATCGTATAACCTACAACAGATGTTGGAACAATCGTCAAACAAACCCAGAAGTGCACGCCCCCTGACCGCTGTTACGGTGACGGTGCTTTGCCTCGCGATATTTGCGGGTTTTTTTCCAGCCCTGTGTCTGGCATTTTCAAAGCATTCCATCTGGCACAATGTTTTTTGTTGATGCCCAGAAAGGTTCCAAACACAGCAAAATAAAGAGTATGCAAGAAGAGGGCAGGAACTCAACAGACACCACCACACACTTCTAGTGGGTCAGAGACTAGAGGGATTTAGAGGGATTACTTCTGTATGAGTCATAAGAGAAAATATCCTACCCATTGTGCCTTTAATTTTCCTAGGTAAAAGCTCTTTTTCAAGCCAGGAAGGCAACAAAAAAACGACATTTGTGTTTTCGACGACACATGCAAATTCTTTACAATTCACAAGGAGTATTAACCTCTGAAAAATGCAGCATATTTTGCCCAGCTCTGTCCTACAATAACCCTGGAAACAATATCTATCAAACATTGTCAGTGAGTGTGGGCCATATTGTTTTTGAAAACGTAAAAGGAGTCACTCGTAGTGACAAACCCATAGATTATTATCACTAGATTTAGCAGTTTCAGCTCTATGAAGGTTTATAGCAACTTTCAGCTGTGCTTCGGTTTACTCTCAAAAAGCTCTGTACTCTACCTGCTCTGCACCAAACAGAAGCCCTTTAGCATTTAGTGCCCTCAGGAGTTACTGGAGACCAAAGCTAGTGAGAGTGAATGTCTTGCATTCATCAGGTGGCCAGAGACGCAACTTAAGAGGCTGCCCCGTGGACCAACCTAATTTAATCAAATGAAAGGGAGTTGTCTTTATCTTCATGCTGAGCAAGATGATGCCTCTAGGCTCTTGTATGTGACACTGTTTGACAGTATGTCACTGTATGTTCGCTATACACAGCTATGTTACTCAATTGTAAAATCCAGTGCCAGAAAAAGAGGATCGTTTAGTGCGAGAGAGTCAGTTTAAAATGTGACACATGAAAATTCAGGCAGATGAGAATATGCAATCAGTTTGTTTGCCTCTGCAGATTACGCCGCTTTCTGTTTCTTCCTGCTCGTTTTATATTTTGCAGTGTTTAAAGCTGCTTCCCACTCCCATCATCCCTTTATCCATCAGTGATTGAAGGAGCTGGCACTCTTCCCAGACAAACAAATCACAACTAACATAAATATCAGCATCAGTGTTTTGCTTTTCCTTTTCACTGCACAGCTGATGTTTATGAGCCATTACTTCGAAATGTTCGCCTCACTGAATGGGATTGTTTGCAAGTTTGCCTTAAATATGGTCCAATCACGCACAAAAACCACAAATATTTATGTTACCTCCTTTGCACTTCTAATCTGTCATCAAACAGCAGCCAGATTTAGCAGAGCAGAGTTTCCGCAATTCTCACCCTATAATAATAATAGATAGATAGACATAAAATGCACATTAAAACTGTGAAAATAAGACAAAAAATAAAACACACTTCATAAAAATAAGACGAGAAAAATAAAATGAAATAGAATATATGAACTACATAACACAACATGGAAAATAAACCTATTTCATGAAGCTTTTAATGAGGCTTTACTACGGTTCCAATGGAGCTTAAGGCAATGCAACTTGTAGTAGCTCACAGTCAAAATCCAACACCTACTGTCTCAATTGAAGCACATCTTCATCACACATACGATGACCAAAGCCACCAACACCCATTAGAGGATCTCTTCAAAAAAACTGCAGTTGACGTAAGCTGGCAGCAGCTGGTGATGTTTCTGTGGCAACCCACACTCAGCTGGGCCACATGAGTTTGCTTTAATATCCTCCACACACACATACCCTCACACCAAACTACCTTAGAAAACTAAACAAATACAGCTGGTCAGAGTTTAGAGTGACATCGATCATTTTTAAGAGATAACGCTGCAAAGAAGCTGTTCTGTCTCTCTATGGATGCTGTGTGTGTGTGCGTGTGTGATGTAAGTAGAGAGTCCACAAGTAATTGAGGGTAGGAAATTGAAGGGTACATTTGTGTAGCCAGGCAATCAGCCTATTATTTCCTTCAAACCAGTGTCACAATATGCTATGCACACAGTTGATGGCATGGTCCCCACTGTGCGTAATGACACATCACCTACTTAGTTGGCGGCGCTTTTTCTCCCTGAGAACACAGGCTAATAGCTAGGAAGCATTCTGCTATGCAGGGCATGAGCATTTCCCTCAGACCCATGTGTGACTCATCCCTTTGTGAGACACTGGAGGGAACAAATCGGTCTTGAAGGCATATCAGTGCTTCTTTCAACCAAGACACATAGTTCTGCTAATCCACGATTTGTTTGACTTTCAATTATTTTATTTTTTTGTTCAGCACCTACACTATGCCATTGTTAAAAAATCAGGTTTTGATAGTTATATTGGTATAGATATATACTATATGATTTTGAATTTGAAAATCAAAAGCTCAGTCTAATAATTTGTAATTTAGAACCGAAATTGTGACACCCTTACTCATTATACTTCATTTCAAAACCTTAAAATAGTTCTTTGGGGTAATGTGTGAACTGCTCAGCCTCCCCAAGAAAGTTTATTCTAAGGTGCTGGAAAGGAGGTTGTTGAACCTGAGATACAGGCCGAGCAATGTGGATTCCGTCCTGGCCAGGGAACAGTGGAACAGCTCTTTAAAGTTGCCAGAATGTTGGAGGGGACATGGGAGTTTGCCCTTCGTGTCCCCATGTGTTTTTTTAACTTGGAGAGGGATTTGGATAGGGCTTACAACCCTGTGTGGGGTTCTGCAGTAATATGGGGTAACGAAGTATATTGGTATGAGCCATTCGGTCTTTATATAACCAAAGTGAGAGCTGTCACACATACTTCCAACGGGTGATGGCCTCTGCCAGAATTGGCCTTTGTCATCAATTCTGTTTGCGATTTTCATGGACAGGATCTCAGAGCGCTGGCACTTGGGAGGGGAGTGACCGGTTTGGGGGTCTCAAAGTCTTTGCAGATGATCTTGTTTTGTTGGCTCCAGCAGACCATGACCTTCTGCACTCACTGGGGCAGTGTGCAGCCGAGTGTTAAGTGGTCAGATTTAGAGTCAGTACCTGCAAGTCCGAGGCCATGGTTTTCTGCCAGAAAATGATACTTCGGATTGGAAGTGAATCATTGCCCCAAGCGATGGAGTTCAATTATCTCGAGTGAGAGTAAAATGGAGTGGGAGATGAACAGACGGTCAGCAGTGATGGGTTGTGTCCAATGGGAAGTGAACATTGTGAAACTGAGCCAGGAGGCAAAGCGCTTGATTTACCAATCCATCTGCGTCCATACATGCTCGATCCTCACCTACGGTCACAAGCTCTTGGTAGTGACTGTAAGAATGAGATCGTGGATAGAAGCACCCAAAATAAGCTTCCTTCGTATGGTGGTTGGGCTCAGCCTTAGATATAGGATGAGGAGCTCAGATATCCGGAAGGAGCTTGGAGAAGAGCCTCGGCTTCTTTGTGTAGAAAAGGGGCCGGCTGAGGTCATTAAGGCATCTGATCAGGATGCCTTCTGGATGCCTGCCTAATATGATGGCTAGCATGTTAGTAGTTAGCTCACCAGCAGTGGTTTGCTAATCCTACATCAACAGGTTTCTAGAACTTCATATTTATGGCATGGATTCTTTCTGCTGTGGCCCTTTCAATTGCTGGTTTAGCAATATCTGGGAAAACTCAATTTCTTATTGTCAATAAATGTCAAACTAATGATAAAAATATCAGTCAGAACTTGTTTGAGTTTAAACAGTCTTTTTTACAGTATTGCAACTCCATCAAAAGTGTGTGAAACAGGCCCTTTGTATGACAATCATGATACACAAATTGTTTTAATGGGCAGCACTGGCCTGAAGGTTAGAGAACAGTCACAGACACATGCCTCTTTTAGAAATACCAGCTCCAGCTGGGAAAATAGCTGATTAGGGAAACAGGAAACACAACACCAAAAAAAGTTTGTTACTGGCCTAACAAGCTATTTGCCAGCTGATTGTTAAGAAAATGTCAAATTTATGTTTGGAATATGCAGCTAAGAAATACACTGCGAGCATTAACATCCCTACTAAAAAAGCATCCTATTCTAGTTATGAAGGATTATTTTACTGGCTCACTGAGAGTGACTCAATCAAAGTCAAACTCTCCTCCAGTTCTCAGCAGTCTCCATTTGCCTATCAATTTGTTTTAATCTTTAAGATGCCAGTCAATTTCCATAATTAACTATTAACCCTGCTTCATTTCCCTTACTTTTATATCTCATAATGCAAACCAGCACTGCCAGCTGAAAAGAAAATATCATATAATTTTGTTTGCATAACATGGTTTTGCATACATATTATTAAAATATATGTAACATATTATTATATTCTTCTTGAGTTTCTGTTCAGGTAATTGTTTGACAGTTGGAACAAAAAATGAACTTTGGACGTAGCTAGCTATTTTCCCCGTTTCCAGTTGCTTTGCTAGCTAAGCTAAGCTAATCACATTTTGGCTTTAAATCTAAAGTTAACAAACAGACACGAGAGTGGTATGGATGGATCTTCTCATCTAATTCTCGGCAAGAAAGCAGTAAGCACATTAACCAAAATGGCAAAGTATTCTTTTGAATACACACATGTTCAGTGATTTTGTTTCATTTGTTAGCAAAGAATACACTCCCATTTAGTGTAATCCTCTATGCACTTTCTATAGAAAATCCATGAATGAAATCAACAGGACTAACTCCACCAGCATTACCTTACAGAGACTCTGCCACTGTTCTTACTCACTTAGTTGCTTGAGAGAGCTCTAATTAGGGCAAATTTAGATCAAACTGAAGGCTGTTGGCTTTTTCACAAGATTATGCCATTCTAAACACCGGGCAGGATAGTTAACCTCCTGAGAGGGCTGCTGGCCAAAAGGCAACAGAATCCCTCCAGCTCAGAACTGACTAGCTCTGGGATACACAACCTTGTGTCTAGACATTTTGACATTAGAACTCCAAAAACTTCACATGTTGATGGTTCCTAATCGAAGGAAGTAAAAATGTCATATTACTGTAATACTTCATAACACCAGACATTGAAGTAATGTACAGTGGGGTTTATTTAAAGATGTTTAGTGTGTGTTTACTTGTGTCATGTTTCCATGTTTCATATCTTCATCGTACAAGTTTAGATTATAGAAACACCGAAAGTACTTCTTACCTGTTGTAGGTTAATCAACACATCTATCTCTGGGGCATGACCTCCTGTAGCCATGGGGCCTGGCGTGCAGCCAGTGGGTGAAGAATAGCTCTATGACGAGGTCAGGGGCCTGCAGAAAAGACGGCTAGTGTGGCTGCAGTCAAACTAAAGAGAGAGACTGGGTATGGAGTTGCTGTAGGGAGGAATGGGTCTGGACGGACAGTCTTAAAGGTGATGACAGAGGGCTGTTGGGAGAGGGGAATAAGCCGGAGAGAAAGATGAGGTGCAGAACAGCAGGAACCTGGGGGAGGACGAGGATCAGCCCTTCTCTTTCACGGCTGGAGATCCAGGAAGCCTTTGGGGTGGCATCACCTGCAGGAGAGTGGACAGGAGAGACAAAGTTACGAGTCGGGTATGAGGAACATACAAGCAACTGTTGCACAGTAACCAAACACTGTAAATAATCAACACATTCTGAGAGACACAAGTGAATAGTGAATAGTAATGTTCAAAGAGAATAGCTATATTCCTATCAAAATGCTTTAAATGTCGAAACAAATTTGTAAAATTCCTGCATAATGTGTCAATATGTCAGTTTGTTACCTTTGCAAATATCGTCTTTCCTGCTCCCCACCCATAAGATGGTATATGTGTGTTTTTATATAAATGAATAAATCTGTTATGAATCACTGGTTCCCTGTTGTGTTTTTATCAGCTGCCATGGCGACAGAGAGGGTGTTGACATGCAACAAGAGCCCCTCTCTGGGCTCAAAGTGAAGGTGTTGTGGTCACCCCCATGTCACCCCTGCTGTCGTCATACTGTACGTGACTTTCGGGGGACATATACTTATAGTATCTCCGTGGAGTAAAAGGGGAACACTATATCTGAATAACACTTATTTTCCATATCACATCCTCTTGATGTACTACTTGTACCGGGGGATCTACCAAGAACACGTGACAATTCATCCCATTCCTCTCCTGTCATACTTGTCTGAGGCCGGGTTAAGAGCTGGATTCAAACTGTATTTGAACAACAAATAATCCCCATGTTCTCACCATGTGCAAAATTTGTATCTTTATCATTCCTAATTTCAAAATGAATTTGTTTGTTGGGTATTTAGCAAACAGAACCAGAATCAGCCCTTATTAATGAATGTCCCTTGCCAAACAGACCACGGCTGTGTCTGTCAAGATACCACACTGATGTTTACTACCGCTATAAGCCGTCCGGAGAGCCACATCATGAATTAATTTGGCATATTCTAAATCTGGCTGGTACCACAAGCTTGGAAAACTCCGCGTGAACGACACAAAGTCATAGTCTTTGTTGTTCAAGTAACTACATCATGATTATCAAGGTGTCCTAGTTTAGAGCAGCATTATCTGATTCTTTGGCCACTTGGGGGCAGTGCAACAAAGTTCAAGTTATTATGGCTAACATGTTTGCAAACAATTGCTCATCCAGAAATCGCAGAGCAATATTAGCGTTCATTTAGGAGGCATTTCTCTGTCCATCTGGCGAATGTGAGTCTACCATTCTTGTCCTTTTAGCTCTTTTGGGCCTGCGCCAACTCCTCGGTGAAATGTTCACCAGCTGAAGCCCCTTTTTGACAACAGGAACTTGTCCTAGGGACTAGGAACCTGCTGAGGAACTCATTGCATGTCAACCTCGTGTACCAGAGTCTAAATAAAAATTTTTATGGCGACATTTTACCCCCCAATAAGGCCCAGGTCAGGAGTGTCCTCGATGTACAAAAACATTCGGGGGTGGGTTGCAAAACAAGAAAGTACACCATTTTAGGACTTCGTTTGATGACATTAAAAGTTCATTTTTAAAAAGAGAGAGAGAGAGAGAGAGAGAGAGAGAGAGAGAGAGAGAAAGATTGCACAAGCGAGCTGAGAGTAGCAGTGAATGAGAAGTTATTTTCTGATTGTTTTGCAGCAGTTAAATTGTGAAGCACAAATAAACAACCATCAAACGCTCAACAGATGATTTACTTTGGAGACAACTATCTTAGTTTCTTAGTCCTCCTCTGCATTTCATTCATTACTTTTTTGGACGTCAACGGACTAATTTGCCTGGTCTTCACAGATCTGTAGAGCGCAATGGAAACGCAGACGACATAGCAATTAGCAACTTTCTCGCTTCCGACACACTGGTGGATTCTTCTTTTGGTGCCCTGAAGATCCAATTTATCTTATCAAATTCTACGTCTTTTATTTTCAGTAATAAAACAGGCACAGGCATCCCTTCGTTCATCTTTATACTCGCTTCTCAGTCTAATTTGGAGACCAGTGTAGCACGCCCGTGCATAAACAAACAAGAGAAGGGCACCTTGGGACCGCTTAATTATGCCGATGATGCCAAAATAGACGCCGCTGATTATTTTGGTTTCCACGTGGAGGAAAACAGGTGCTTCTCATCCTTGTAAAACATGCCAAGGATTGTTGGTCAGTAATTATTCTGGATACTGTGTATCGAGATCTAGTCACTCAGAGTCAGTCTCCAGAATCTGAGTCCCTTTACCCCTGCGACCCCTGAATATAAAGTTACAGCAGTGCACGCAGTGAAGGGACGAAACAAAAACACATTAAGCATACGTCATTACAATATTAGATAATGCCTACACAACGAGGTCGATGGAATATAGCAGATAAATCCCGCTCTGTTTTCCCACTGGTCACAATAAGAGGCTCTACATCTGTCTCCGTTTTATTCAGCTGACTCACTTGCTCCCTCTGAGACATTTACAGCTGGCTCGTGGCTCACATTACACACAAGGCGCTGCACGGATAAAAGTATGAGATGAGTATGCAGTATTGCACTTGGGCAATTGTTGTGCCCAACTGTGACATTATTACGCTGTGTTGCATCTCCAAGAGCAACGGGGCTCAATAAAACCAGGCAGGGACTAATCAGTGCTGAGCACCTTCCGTCCACCTTTTTGTTACTACAATGAATTTGTGCTGTTCAAATATGCTATGGGAAATACACATGTTCCTCCCTACCTTCTACTATTGTGTCTGAAGGGCCTGTGTGTCATCCTGATTGGCCCACTGGCGGAGTGTGTAGCGACCTTGGCCCGAGCTCCTGCTCACCGCCACCTGACTCACTGTCTACAGTAATATCAAATGTCCCGCCCCCTTCATACCAGCTGTGTAATCAGAGAGCTCTGCACGGCTCGCCCTTTGAATGTGTGAAGGGGACGCTGACATACATAAGTGACTGACATTGATAGTGTTGGGGGGGTTTTGGGGGGGGGCTGAGGAATGCCAACGGACACAAGAAGAGGAAAACAAAACCTCTGGTGAACAACAGCGCTACAATACAGATGGTGAGGGTGACTCGGCTGATAAATTAATAGTTATGTCATGAAAATATCAAATTTATGTTAACCACATATTTTGTACATTTTTGTAAATTTGTTTTTATCAAAACCAGTTTGGTAAATAAATAAGGAAAAAGGAAATTAATTTTATGAAAGAAAAACTGATTTGTCAAATCCCAAAGTAATAGCATCCATTGTCTTATTTTGTTGACCAATACACGAAGATCTAAAGATGTTGACCTAATTATCAAATTGCTTATCAAATTGGGTGTAAATAGTTTCTCTGTTGATCGATTAATTAAATAACCGCTTCAGGTCTATATAGTTTGTTGGGTTAAGTGATTAATAAGGTGGCAATAAATTACATTTAAATATGTTTGCATCTCACGATAATTCCACTGATGCAAATGAACAGTAGCTTCAAGCCGTTTATTTGATTGCTTACATCTTGACTTCATCAATGAAACTGAAGGAAAATGACTGCAGTCATAATTTTGCTGTATCACATAATATCAGAAGAAAAATATAATATTTTTTAAGAATAAAATGAAATGCCATTTTTGCAACTAGGCAACTAGGAAAGAAAGCTAAGACCCATGAGAGACAGAGGCTGCTTTGTGTGGAGGGTCCTACGTTAAAACTGAACAGTATTATTAACTCAAAAGCAGCGATTGAAACATGTTTGTGTGCTTATGTTTCAGCAGCCTGGTGTTTGTTGCACATCATTTTATCAAGATGGGCCTTCGTGCCAAATGGCACTGTGCTTTGGTAAAGCATTTTACTAATTACACTACAGATACCAAAGCCATATCTGCCCTGTGGCCTCCCACTGGTTGTAGGTACTGAATCAACTAAAGGTCACTTCCATACAGTCGAAAAGGAGTCATGACTATTAGTGAATATCGCTATCAGTCGTCAGCTCACGGCTTTCCTTGCATCCATCCTTTAAACCTGTATTATTATGTTGTTCCCAATGCATCTACTGTTTGGATAGCATTTCTTTAAAAGTCTGGAGTAATACACTGATTCTTAACAGAATAGAATATGTTAAAAACCATCCATCCATTATCTTTCTGCTTATCAGCGGCCTGGTTGCGAGGGCAGCTGCATATTCCAGATGTCCTTCTCCCCAGCGTTGTTTTACAGCTCTTCCTGGTGAACCCTGAGGTGTTCCCAGACCAGACGAGATGTTTAATCTCTCCAGCGTGTTCTGGATTCACCTCGGGGCTTCTTCTGGAGAAGGGCACGTCCCTTAAAAGAGATTGCTAGGAGGCGTCCTGACCAGATGCCTGAACTATCTCAGCTGGTCCCGTCTCTAAGGCTGAGCCCAGCCACCCTACGAAGGAAGCTCATTTTGGCCGCTACCCAAAGCTCATGGCCATAGGTGAGGGTCGGAGCGTAGATGGACTGGTAAACCCGAGAGCTTCGCCTACCAGCTCAGCTCCCTCTTCACCACAAAGGTCTGGCACAACGCCCGCATCACTGCTGATGCTGTACAGTAGCGCCTGTCCCTTTCATGCTCCATTTTACATGAACAAGACCTGGAAATACTTGAACCCCCTCGCTTGGGGCAGCGCCTCACTCCCAACACGGGGAGGAGCAATCCATCATGTCACTAACCCTGATGAATTAAAAATGAAATATAGCACTTCGTCAAATGTATCATTTATCTATCCTTCATGTATAAAATGATCATTAAACATAACCAATTTTTGTATAAATATTCCATTTTATTCTTATTTCTGCAGCCCTATCCTTTTTCCATCTTTGCATTTAATAAATCATAATATCTGCGAACTACTTCGACGCTGAAGAAACCAGAGAGTGATTATCTTTGATCAAAAACTCAACTGATTCACTGATGCCAAGACTGACTCTTGGCATCAGTGCGGAGACATCTTGCAGACTTTCACAGTACATAATGACAAACGCGGACGGGACTTCACGTTCAGTGCAGAGGGAGAATGTAAGATCACAAGTCACTGCAAACCACAGTCAACATGTTTAACCCACACGTATCGTGCTGCAGCAAAGCGAACACTGCTCAGTACTTCGTGTAGCCCTTGAATATATGCACAGCTTTTATCAACAAGCGGGCAGCACTGCCAAAAAATACCATCTGTGCAAGCACAATGCAATCATGTCGACCAGAAAGCCTGAACAGAGGCCACCAGCAGAGTCCTCATTAACGGATCTTTGCCCGGTAACAACCACTCCCCCAACTCCAGGCCAGACCAAGCCACTCCACTGGAGCTATTTCTTGGTGTATAGATCTATATTTAGAGACAAGTGGGCTGCAAACTCAGAGTCACTGTGGTTCTTCATAGTTCTACACTGTGATGTTGAAGAGAAGTGCAACAGCGGAGAAAGGGTCAAGGCCAAAGACAAAGTATCGCCTAAAGGCAATGAACTCAAATATTTGTACTGTTACAGCCGACGTAATAAAAAATATGCTTGTTGGCAACAGAAGTGGCCTTTTTTGCTCCAGCCATCCAGACGAGGTTAGCGAGCTTTGGACATTGAATTAAAACTGCTCCCAGCATCAAAATGTCTGGTTGTTGTTGCGTGTCTGGTTGCCAGAATCGATATCGCAACAGAGGATTCAAGTTCTACAGAATTCCTACGGTATCACAGCCATTTCAGGGCACCATGTGACCATGTTCACTCTGAGATTCTTATGAATGAAGAGTGCATTATAAATTACATTTATTATTATTATTATTATTTATGTTAACCGGTGACTTTCAGCAGAATGCGTCCTTGGTTGCTCGTAGCACCTTGTGTAAATTGTTGGGAGTTGGTAATAAACACGGATGAGTATGCATTTAAAAATGGATTGACGAGGACACCTTCACGGTGTCATCACTGTTCCTCAACAGCTGCGGTCGCTACGAGCAACCACGACACATTCGACTGAGAGTCACCTGTTAACATGGTTGTTAAACCGATACGCAGGAGGCGTCTATGGCTGCAAGTCGCTAAACGTGTTGACTACCACCGGAATGATCAAAACATGCTCGTGTTTGTAGCGCCCATTCCTAAAACTCAATGAAGTTAAAACATCTGAGTCTTGGGTCATTCTGCAAGATACCGGTAGATTGATCATACATGATTAGCCAACGTTTTGTTCTTACATAGTGAGCATCACAGCATAGCTAGCTTATCCTTGTTCAGACGATTGTGTCATTGGCATCTGACTTGTCGATCTGAAGGTCCCGTTTGTAAATTCGACATTGGCCTCCAAAGATAACATTTTCTTGAACCAAAAAAAGAGAGTAATACCAGCTGCTCTCGGTTAAATAGGTAACCTTCAAGTGAATTCAAAGGGGCTCTTGAATTCAAATGAGTTAACTGGAGAGGAAAAAGAAAGCCTCTGGGCTTACTTCAGGCACACTCGCACTCAGCCAAGGATGTAGTTAAAATGCCTTCAGCAGTTTAGGTGTCAACCATGAGTGGAATGTTGTGATCCCTCTCACAGGCTATTCATGACCAGGAGGCTAAATTCCACCACCAGATCACAAAATGAATTTGCTACAAAATGGCTAGCATGAGAAGTTATAATAGTCACCATGACGATTGTAGCCATAACTATAAAATAACTTCAACGAAATCAACAACGATAGAGGGCCTAAGCCTGTTTCAAAGACCACCCACCCACCACCCACCCCCTGCCCGGGCAGGCCCAATGTGGCCACCAATGGGAGTTTATAGACTATTATCTAAAACCCTATGTTCATAAATGTCCAGGACACTGCAGAGGCTTTGAATGAATTGAGTCAATCTGATAATACTGTCTGGTACTTTATGGTACCTACACTAATATTGATCACTCCGATGGCCTTAGTCAGGCGTTATCTGGCAGATAGAGGGAATCCCTATCTTGTTTTAAAAGACACATTTCGACGCTGTGCCATGAACAAAATTCAATTCACCTCTATTGTTATTTGGTTGTGGGCATAAATCTCAGCGCTGACTAAAAGGACAATTGAAGTGAAAGCTACTGTGTCTGCATGGTGAGATAGCCTAGGCAGGTGAGAGCATGTGTTTATTATGCAGGCTATGGTGAACTAACCCATTAATCGTTGAGCGCCAATCATTCAGTTTTATCTTCAGCAACGCCAGTTTGCAAAATTTGAAAATGTGCAGTAGTGTTATATGTAAAATGCAAAATAGAGATGACAGTTTAAAGATCTGGTTTACTTCACTTAATAATGATAACCCTGCCTGGCTGAGCCTACTGTAGTTCATGCAGCTTTTGAAATCCCAACCCTCTGCTTCTTCTTCTTGCTCGGACATAAGTGGCACATTAATCAATACGTGCACTCAATTCTGAAACTCCTTATTTATCCAACATATGAAGCCGAAAGGTGTCAGGTTACCACAGCCGATCTGGTTCCCCGCCAGACGCAAAACGGACAGCAGCTTCGAAGCCTTCCAATTGGAGGAAATCCTGGGAAGCGCCATTAGTTTACTCTCCTCAGCGGACGACATATTGCTGAGTCATTATTACTACTATGTGACCCTATCCACCTCCGGCTCCTGACTGAACTCGAATCTCAAGACTATTTCACACGGCTCGCAGATTACCGACACAGCATCAGATCTCATTATTATTATTATTATTATTAACATTTTTATTTTTATTTTTATTTTTTTTAAAGCAAGACGCCAAAGCACTTAGCGAAACACTGCAGCACAACAACGAGTGTAAACACACTAGAGTCAGTGAGCCACCGCCTCCGGAGCTGCACACAATGAGGACGTCTCTGCTCCACCGAGCAGCCCTGCAGCCGAAAGGCAACCCTACACCTGCAGGGACAGACTCTCCAGCATCGACTGCATATCTCAAGTCTAAAGCACACATAAAAAAAAAAAAAATTAAAAAAAAAAAAAAATCCCACGACGTTCGCCAGTCTTCTCCTCTGCTCACGCACATGTGAGTGTGTGTGTGTGTGTGTGTCTTTGTTGCATACCAAGTATACCCGAGCAGCGATCAGCAGTGCGTAGTTGGGGCATTTCGCGGTTTGACACCGCCGTTACGCGTCGCCTTACCTGCAGATGTTCGGAGGGGCAGTCCAGCGGCGGTGAAAACGAGAGGCGAGAGAGACGCTGCGGACTGGTTCCACGCTGGTAACCTGCAGAGGGGAGACGCGCCTCGCAGCCTTCGCTGGGTCTGCGAAGGATGCTCAGCGCGACCACGTGACTCTGGAGGACAACCTGCCAATCTGGAGTCGATGATGGATGGACAACAACAACAACAGCAGCACGCTGCCTCCACAGTTTGCGTTCTGCCTCGTAAGGGCAGGGAGGTATGGGGGATGGACTCAGTAAGCTGTCATCAATTGTTAGTAGTAGTATCCTAAATAATAATAATAATAATAATACTAATAATACTAATTGAAGAAGCAGGAGAAGAGGTAGTAAACTTTTGCAGCCTCGCGGAAGCAGTATACATGTGGGCGTATTTAAATGCAGTGGTGCCGCGAGGAGTAGGCTCATAAATGCAGACTCAACACAGGCTGCCCACTTCTTTTTCTAGTGCACACCGAATTTACACGCGCGCACACACACACACACACACACACACACGCACACACGCACACAATTAATACAAAAACAGGATGGTCAGGTGACAGTATAGAGGTGAATATTTTATGGCAAATAGAAATACATGTCTAAGTAAACAATTTTTAAATTATTATTCCAACCAAATTCCCAGCTTTTTAAGGCTTTAAACTGAAGAAAGAAGGTGGAATTGTGAAAATATGGGCTAATAAAATAAGTGAAAAAAAAAAAACAAGGCACACACAAAAAAATAAATTAATGAATCCCACAGAGTATTACAGCTTTATTATAGAGGCTTTGGACAAGTGTCCACTGTGTGGCAGTAAACGCTTCACATTCTGAAGTGCAGAGAGAGTCAGACGCAAGGCTGGGTTATCAGCCAGGCAAAGCAGGAAATTTGCTTTGAGGCCCCAGACCCCCGGGGGCCACTAAAGGCCACTGTGTGTCACATTTATTGTGGTCATTTGGAAGCTTTTATTTGGGCCTGCGGTGACACTTTCGTCATGTCCTAATAATGCAGCTCGTTGAGGAGCCTTGTGTCAAATACAGTTTTAAAACCTTTCAGTCGGGAAGTGGTTTCATGGTCAAGACATACCATACTCGCTTGTTTCATGTCATTCCTCTGCTCTTTATCCCCTAAATATCCTTCATTGCCTGCATCATTTATTTCTTTTGACTTTGCAATCATACAGTGTCTAGTCCGTTTCTTTGTGTTTGTTTTCAGCAGAGGAGAAAATTTGTTACATTACATCACTTTATTGATTTATTTGACAGGGACATATTTAAATGGTAAATGGACTGTACTTGTATAGTGCTTTTCTAGTCTTTCGGCCACTCAATGCGCTTTTACACTACATGACATCATTCAAATATTCACACTGATGGCAGGAGCTACCATGCAAGGTGCCACTTGCCCACTAACTAACATTCATACACCGCAGGCACAGCTACGGGAGCAATTTGGAGTAAAGTGTCTTGCCCAAGGACATATCAACATGGACTAGCAGAGCCGGGGATCGAACCGGCGATCTGCTCTATACCACTGAGCCACTAAAGATCCTCCAGTGTTTACTCAAGGAAGTAAGAGTTGGGTCTCAAATGGAGGCCGGCTGCGATGCAGGCCCGGCCAAAAACAAGATGGGCCTCCCGGTGCCTTTAATAAATGTGTTAATGCCTACAGGCAAAAGTATTTCTCATCGCTGGTTTGAAAGATTATCTTAAAATATTAAACATGTTAAATATTTATGTGTGGGGTGATGTGAAAGGCTGGTTGAACTCGCAGGCTGGCTGCGACCAAAGGCCTGGGTGGGGGTGGGCGGATGCTGATGATGACTCAGTGGCTAGAGGCGTTTTCCGGGAACTGATGGCTTGGATGGAAGGATGAAGACTGCGTGGTGGCGATCAGGATGTTGACTGCAGGGAGTAGCAGATGTGCAGCCTGGGTGAGTGGAGGAGGCAAAACAAGGAGGTGGAGAGCAATATCTCATCTGTAGGCTGAGGAGTCGGCTGTCGGAATTGCTGCAGAGAAGCAGCGGAGAAGGGAACAGTTTTTAAGGTTTGGTAACAACAAGATAATTGGCTCACATGGATTGTGGGGAAAAATCCAAAGTGAAAGAGTGAAGCCCTCAGTCAGCTGATTGATCTGGAAGCAGGAACAAACAGAGAGCGAGAGAGAGAGTAAATACAGAGGTGGAGGTGATGCTTGTTAAGTTTATACAAAGGAAATTGAAATAAAACAGCTGTTCAGTTCTATTGAACTAGTACACGTTATATGTAAGTTATGGTGCACACTGGAGGATCTTTAGTGGCAGATCATCAACCTTGTAACATGTAAGAATACAGATATATTAATAACAGCTCTCAGTGAATGAACTGAAGCGGTTTCAATCTCTGTTCTATTTCATATTTCTGACCTTTGTCAGGATTTGTCAGACAATCCAGTTTCCTCCCTGTGATTGATCATATTTAACCACCCTGACAACTGAAAGTCGTGCACAAAATAAACCCACTTAATGTACAATAATTATTTTTTCAAATACACTTTTTGTAGAGTTTACCAAAATGAAAGTACACCCATTGTAAGGGAGGGAAAACTATTTGTATATTTGTTCATGTACCTACGGACGTGCCAATATGCAATATGGGTTTGCTCCACTAGAGGGCGACCTAACTTCAAAAATAAAAACACATTACACGTTTTAAGAGTTACTTTTGTATGATGTATAATTAAAATGTAGCTCAAAAGCTTATGATGCTATAGAATTAAAAGGAATTACCACATGTGTTTTAATAGGATTAGAACATGCATGCATACATGTTTTTTTTTTTTACATTGTATTATTATTCGTCAGATCAGTTTGGCCAGCAGTTGCCACACAATATCCTGTCAAGATAGGAAAACAGATTATGTAGCAGCCTTTATAATGGTAATAAACACTGTTAATGTTTAAAGTTCAAAGACGTTTAAATCTGCAAAGCAGACGTTTCACAGCTGGAGGATCATCCAAATGGAAAATGTTCCGCCGCTAACCAACAAGATGAACGGGCGTCTGAATATTGTTACAGTATCAAATATGAAAAAGATCTGTGTTGGATCTGAGTCAGCGGTGCAAAATGCTGAACGCACGTACAGTAGAAACAGAAAACCTCTCACAGTTGATGAACTTACAGGGGAGGTAATCACTCACTGAGCTTGTTTCCTAGAGTGACCTCAGGCAGACTTCCTCAGGTGCCTTTACAGGATGTTTCATTTGGCTCAGTACCTGAGGCTGGGGCTTTGAGGCCCAGGGGCGAGGCTAGTTAGCCGAGGGATTACAGGTCTCACAAAGAGAGAAATAACACTTCCAGACCACCGGTCGTTTATGTCACTCTGTTCAAACACCTTCTGATAAATTCACAGACAACTCAGTTTCTGGTTTTGCACCGTGGCCGTCCTCCATTTGCCCGGCGTTTTTGACGTTTCCATTCGTTCATTTATTCCATATTTCACGTTAACAATGGATCAACGAAAGGTGTCACTCATAGTGCCAAGTCCACGGGAGAACGGTCACCAAACTCCCCTCGGTTCTGGAGCACTTCAGTCTAATTCAGATCATCGTTTTGGTTTCCTGGCCCGCAACTCTGATCAGCATCCTTTCCAGATGTAGCAGGCAGCTGTTGTTATTGATCAAACCCGCTGTGCTCCACCTGCCCTGCACCAAACCGCAGACTAAGGCTGAGTTAGTGACGAGCTGGGGATCTTAGTGGAGCATTGAGCAGCTAAAGTGCTAGATATTTACCATGAAGAGCCCGTGGTGACCAAAGAAAAAACAGAGTGTACTGCCATGCACTGTGGCAGAGGATGTATTCAGAGCCTTGACTCAGCTAACAGGACCAGGGCAACAATACAAAAGTCATCTGTTACTTGAATGTGTTTCTTTACGTATTATCAATAGAATGTACTTGAAATATCAAAAGTAGAAGTAGTTGAAATGTTGGATTATTATCACTGACGCATCAATGTGTAAGCATCAATTAATCAATTGCAGCCGAATGAAGTGGAGCTTATAACGTTATATACTGCTTGGAAGTTTAATCTATATCACAGCATCGTATTGAATAAAGTCGTCATTGTTCTTAATTGATCTCAATCTACAAAGTAACTAGTACATCACAGATAAAAAGTACAATATTTCACTCTGAAATGTTTTTTGTTTAGAAGTAGAAGTACCATCAAAAGGAAATAAACACGTAAAGTATCCCAAAATTGTACTTCAACACAGTACTTGAGTGAATGTAGTTACATTCCACCACTTGACATGGGCTGAGGGTGAACACAAGGGAAGAAAAAAGAAAAAACACAGCAGAACAAACGTGTCCGGCATGTCAGTGCATCAGAAGAAGGGAATCTTTCAAAAGAAAGTGCACCAACGAGAAATGGCTCTTTAAATAGCAACGTAATGAAACAGCTTCTCCAGTGGTCATAATCTCATATAAATCAGATTGTTCCTCCCTGTCAAAACTCCCCGCTTCCTTCGGTATTCTATTCATTTATTTTGTGTACAGATTCCCCGTCTGATAACAAGTCACAGCTCGCTCGTCCGCTTCTCTCTGTGCCAACTGCTGAACTGCATCTGTGTGTGTCGCTGCAGCTCATCCGGCATTGGGGATAGCAACACGGAAAGGCTTAGAGCACAACTGTTGTGCGTTACCAAGGTCGAATGTGTCCACAGTGTGTCCACCTGGAGGATTCTTCATCAGCACTGTGGGCATGTTAGCTATTTTTTTTTAATTAGAAGGTATTGTTATGATAACTCAAAATCTTTGGGCAGACTTGGAAGACAATTTCTGGATTCAGTTGGTTATAATAAAAAATCAATTTAATAAAAGTAAGTCATTTTATTTTATTACAACCTAACAGTATGCAAGTAGCAGTGAGGTATTTTTGAGTTGTAACAAAACACTATTTATTCACTATTGGTTTTGTCTTGGGGATGATGCAGCTGATCGGTTTGAGGTTGTATTATATGTTTCTAGAAATGAAATGCATTTTAAATGAAGATTTGTCCAGCGCAATGCCAGTAATGCCTGTAGAGGAGCAGACATTTTAAAAAGGAAGTCTGCGGGTTGGGAATGAAAAGCGGGCCCCTTGGGAGCCTTCTTCAACAGAGCTGAACATCTTAAAGGGACAGTCCCACAGTTGAGATGAATTGTGATATGGCCTGAGGGTCCAAAGTCTGACAAAAGAGAGAAAAAAAGTGTACCTAGAGTGTACAAAACCGAACTACTGAAAAGATCTAAGTGAAGAAGAAGCTCTGTGACAATGAGGACACGACATGGCAGTGGACAGGCTCCCACGCAGTGGAACAGTAGAAGAGCTGTAACACGACTCACGACGTAGCCAATAACATCTGTGTTGCCTCAGCTCCCACAAAGACCCAGAGGGTTTAGTAAGTCTAACAACAGAACAACTGAGTGCTCTGTTGAATCCGACACCTTGGTTGTCAGTGAAACTAGACTAAGACCACGTGAAAATCCATCATTTCCCCGCCGGAGAGTTTCCAAGAAGTCGTAAAACAATGCATATAAGCTATCTTAATTCTTGTTTCAACAGTAACATGCTAAACTTGAAAAAAAAGAACAACGTGTGTTCGGGAGATGTGTTGTTAGTGGCAAAAAGTTTATCCAGATCACCGACACACATATCGAAAATGTCCCACACAGCCAGGGTTCCCTGAGCAATCCTATTGGCAGCACAGCACCACTGCCTATGAAGTTATATGAAATATGGAGCCCCAAAACTGACCAGAAAACAAATATATACTGCAACTAAATGCATCAATACTTTAGTATTTACTTTAATAATTAAAGCTGTAAATATACATAAAATAGCTTTATACTTTTCCATTAATGACCAATCAGATGTTAAAAGCCAGTAAAAAGGGAATAGGCGAGTATTAAGGTTTAATTATTTTGTCATCTTTTAACTATTTTGTTGTACTTTTTCTTGTCTGCTGTAGTGTCACTAGCAGGCAGCTAGCTAGTTAACAGACGCATGCTTCTGTCGTCATAACGTTATCTTCATCCTCCAGTGCAGGTCTCTTGCCCCTCCTCAACATTCTGTAGTCCAGACTCTGGACCAATCCCTTCCCTGGACACACATGGACACACCCATCTCATTATCATATACGAATAAGGAAAATGGGAAATGTTGCAGGGGAAAATAGGGAATAGATAAATGATGAAATGTGTGGCATAAAAATGATTCCTAAAAATGGAAAATTGACTTGTAAAAGATGAATAGGAGAATAAATCTGCCTATGTTTCAATTTCTTTTCTTAACTGATTGGTGGTATAGGAACAAAATTAAATTAAATTAAGTATTTATTTTAACTGTCTGGAGGTTAAAGAAAAAGCGCACAGCTTTATATTTGTTATGCACTCCATTGTAATTATCTAACTAAAACTGTTGTTTATTATTTATGTTACATTTTGAAAAACCTCTGCTGCTTTTTTTGTTTGTTTTCGGGCTCTATAATTTAAAAGCTGACTTTTTTGCAACTTGTACTGCCAAAATTGATATGGTCCCTTTAATTGCTCCTTCTGTCCTTAAAGCATCTGCTTATGTCAGTCCAGGCTGAACAAGAAACGTTTGCTGACTTCAGTGTACTTTATGAGTGAACCCAAATTGTAGGGGGCATTGACGACAAACGCCGAATGCTACTTTAAAGTGCAATTTTTCCCCCCACATGTGAGCCATACATCAAGGCGTCTGCCGGATTCTGACAGTTTTTATTGGGATGGCAGCAAAAAGGGCTAACTCCTGCGTAAACACCAACCCAGACACATTTACATAGAAGAAAACACGGCCTGCTGCCAGAGAGGAACTGTGTAAACAGTGTCAAACTACCCCTTCGCACCAAATGATGTTGTGCTCGGAGTGGCACAGACTCGCATATCAGCCCTGGCTAAACAAGGCTAAACAAGAAGTTGAATTACAAACACTGGAAATTGTTGAGTCCCAGAAAAGCTTTTATCGTCGTGTCAATCTTAGAATGTGCTGAGAATAATAATCAAAAGTTTTTTTAATATGATTTTCTTGGCATTGCTCTTATATAAAATCCGTCTGGGGTTGGGCCACTGGAACAAATTGTGGGATAGAGGGAGAGACATATGATGCTTGTAACAGTTTACATTCAAACCAAGGAAGTGCAGCGCGGCTCCTAAAATGGAGGTTATACTACGTCTTACACATGCAGCACACACCACCCACCAACCCCTAAACGCTCCAGCAGCACATGTCGTAGTACTGCTACTTCTGCTCAGCTACGCCTTTGTGCTATCCGTCACTGTGACAGTGAACAGTGAATGTGACTCAGCAGTTAAACTCCACTTTAGAAGGGGTAAACTGATTCAACCTTCAGTTCAGCCTAGGCCTCTGCATCTCCAGGAAACGAGAATAATTAGCTCAGCCTTTCCAGTCTGATGTGGTGGACAGATCTGAGCTGTGAGGTCATCGCCGAGTGTTCATCTTGGATAGGGGGCTTCCTTCTGCACTCTCGGACCCGTGAATTTTCTAAAGGTTTTCACAGCTCAACGTGCATTGAAACAAAAGAAAAAAAAACCCCAAGTTAGTTGAAATCTGATCTGCAGTCATGCTTTTTTCTTAACACAAGAAAACTTCTGAAGGCAGTCGTAGGGTTTTTTAAATGGTCTCTGATGAAAGGGTAAAAAGACAAACAGTGCCAAAGCGTAGCAAATAACTGAGACAAAAAAAAAGAACACAAAGGACATTGTCAGTTTAAAGAAACAGTCTTACAACTGGCAGGCTGTAAGGAGGCTGTATAAAGATAACACAACCCAGCTCCTTTATTTTGAATAAACACAAAAAAAAAACATGTTAAAGTGTTTGAAGTAAGTTATGTCCATGAAAGCGAAATATTGAAATATAACACATCTCGAAAATAAGTCCAAGCGTTTTGAAAGCATGAAAATATGTATAACTTGCATGTCCACATCCCTCCCAAAAAAGGCAAGTTAGGGGAACAGTGGACATCTAAAAGGAAAGACTTGCCTGCAGACATAACAATGAGCACAAATCAAACAAGTCTGAAGAAGCATGAAGGAATAATTCCAGTGTGACAGCCAAAAGGCCAGCAGTTGGTCTTCTGAACCAAAGTGGTTAAATTGTGATTACAGTATCAATATATCCTCTTACAATGGTTCGTATTATATCTTAGAAAAAAAGTTACTCCTCAGTTTTCGTGTGTTTTCCTACAAAAGCCAGCAACACATGTCAATAAACACTCATTAAATGGATCCAGTCTTTTCAAAATAAATGTCTGTCTCCACGGGGTAAACAACTTAGTTAGGTTTAGGAAACGGAACTACTTGGTTAGGTTGAGGGAAAGATTGTGGTGTGGGTTGAAACTACTGCGGAAGTGGCTGTTTGTAAGTACGGCAGTTACGTGACGAATAAATGTCGACTTCCCGTTTCACAAGGGGCACGAACAGAGGTCTCCTGGGTAAAAAGTTGCTAAATGCGAGAAAGTCGTCAAGTCCGTACCACTGACAGCGGGTCACTTCAGGCCTCGCTCCAAAGCCACTCCCCCAAAATGATCATCATGAATGTAAACAATGAACATGGCTTTTGTTAGTACTCACAGCTGTGTCACACATATTCTTTATGCTTGCTCTTTATTGAAGTTGTATGATGCTTACACTGACTATTCAAACTCTAGACTACATGTTTTTTATGGCTGCATCATTCCACCATATGGAAGTATTCTTCCTGTCCATTATTTTACAATAATACACAGAACAAATTCAATTCTGTGGGTTTGAAAAATTGTTGGCTGCACAACGTGAGTTTGCACTGACTGTCGTGCCAGCGGGAGGATGTTGAAGAGAAAAACCATACAAAATACTTCTTCTGTTGTGCATGCCCACATGCATGCAATTGTGGGTATGCATGTATGCATGTGTGCATCTGTGCATCTGTGCAAAAGGGATGACTTTGTACATCTATCCAGTATATGCATGCATGTACAAATGTAGATTACTGTGGGTGTATTGGTGCATGTCTGCATGCATATATGTGCTGTGATTTGTGTGTGGATAAACTTGTGGTAGTAAAATTAGAGGATAAGACATGATAAGCTTGAAAACTGAAGAACATGGCTTCACTCCAAACTGATTCCAGCAGGACTCATATCAGTCACAGCCATTCACATGTTGGCTTATGTCACAGCGTGACACTAATTTTGCTGAAAAATTCAAAATGTGTTAAAACACGTGTGTAACCCTGTGTGCTATTGCCTGAAATTAAAGCAGAAAATACTTCATCTGAGGAGAGATAATTAATATTGCGAGAGAAGATATTTACATTCAGATGTGCAAATCTGATTTATCTTATACAAGATAAAACATCTGACTGAGCTTTTCTCTCCTTCTTTGTAGTTTTACAAGTCAGGACAAGATGAGGAAGGTGTACACTGTGAATTATTGGCAAGGAAACTCAACACATCATCAATGTCTCACAGCCTCAAAGATAACTGGAGACACACACACATACACACACAAACACACACACACACACACACAAATCTCTGCAGGCAGGATCGAGGAAGGCAAACACTCCTTGCCTGTACCAACTACAACCCGACATGGTTGAATAAATAACTTTTTTGAAGAGCTGTCATTACTCAGCTATCAGCTATTTGTAACATGACCTGCCTGAGGTTAGCTTTCCCCTCTCCATCACTCAGCTCTAAAGCAAAGAGCTTTAGAGCCGAGTCCGTGTGCTTTAAGGTTTCTGTATACATTAAGGGGAGTCTGCACAGGCATGTTGCATAGAAGCCAAAGAGATACTGTTGTCAGAGGAGTCCATGGATGTTGAGGTGATAACTTAGGCTGAGGCTAAGAGGTGGTTTCAAGTTCCCGTATCAGTTTTTCCTGTTGATAGCAATCAACAGGAAATATAGATGAGTTGCCTTCTGCATCTATGGTGTTTTGTCATACAAAGGTTTTATTGAAAAAATGCTTCACATATATTTCCTAAACTATGGCTCTCCTTCTCCAAAGGGTATTAAACATCTTCTTTCCTCTTGACTCACAGACCTCAGAGTGATAAATTACTCTGGTACATTCCAGTTTGGGCCAGAGGAGACCCCCACTCACCAGACATGCAGGGGTGGTTTACCCATCTGTGGAAACCACTGGAATATGAGGGCCAGTAATTTTTTTTCTTCCCCCCCTCGGCAGTGGAAAGAAAAGGCTCACATCCTAATAAAAGTGTGACATCACCAGAGCTCAAGCGTTTGTTTTATACCCAGTGATTATCCCGGCGTTGCTGACTAGAACGTTCTCATCAGAAAATAGGCTCCAGCTTCTTCTTTCTCTGTTAAAAACATCACAACTGTGGTTCATAGACACTTTTATTTTAATTTTAATGTGATCAGAATTGCATGTATATCAGTAGATTGTATATATGACCCTACAAAGACGTTTGCTGCCAAAGATGAGAATATCTTCGTTCCATACAACTGCTAACAGTGAGGAGGGTTGTAGTCCGATGCAGAGTTGTAGCCTGTAGTGTTTTTTTTATACCAGATAATTTCCCATATTCCCAATTTGGGGACTATGAAGTTCATTTGACCTCATCTGCAGTGCATTGTAAGGAGAGACGCCTTTATTACCCAAGCTCCACGAAGACTAGACATTTTGTGCCTCCGTATGCAGAATTGCTCCCCAGCTTGTGGTCACGGGGGCTTGGATGAAAACTACTTCTGCTATTATACCAAATACTCCTAAATTGAAATGGGTTCTGTGCATAGTATGGTCTAAAAGAGAAGTGAAAGGTTTAAATCGCTCATATTGCTGAGATGAAATGGAATGTTTGATCATGTATAACCGGTTCTGGTGGTTAAGAGGGTTGGTCACAGGGTTGGTTTAGTGAGAGCCAGTGATAGTTGGGCTCATATGTGGGTGGAGTAAGTCTTTTTCTTTACCTCATTTTGAACTATATTTTTGTAACGAGACACATCATGCAGGCAAAACTCCGACAGATGCAATCCAGGATTAAGCAAGACCACATATCTCTTTCAGTAGGTGGAAGCCGACGAGAGAATACACAGAGGAGAAGAGGATAGGAGAACAGTTTATGAAGGGAATACAGGAATACCCCAAAATGTATACTTTGAATATCAAATACCCTTTTGGAATTAGAGGCTTGTAGCTTGATCCTTTGTGAGGAAAGCTGCTTCGATGCACAGCAGTTACACTGGATTTCACTGATGACCTGAAGCATGGAAAAGAAAGTACCACAACGACGGGAGAAACTCCGAAAACAATCCTTGCTGTTATATATACTCCATAAGCAATCCGCCATTCTGCGCTTTGCCAATAAATCCCCAAAAACACTAATGCTAGCAGACTTCAGAGTTATTGCCTCCTTATAACTCTGAAGTCTGCTAGCATTAGTGTTATAAGGAGGCAATAACTCTGAAGTAAATTCAGCGAGAGCAACTATTGTTGGAGAATCAAACATTTATTTATTATTTATTTATTTGTTTGTTTACTATATTTTTATTGTATATATTTTTTATTTTAAAATTATGTCTCATATTATTGCACTGTGTTTTTTGTTTATTGTTATGCACCTTTCACCAAGTCAAATTCCTTGTATGTGTAATGTACTTGGCAATAAACAGTTTTGATTCTGATTCTGATTCCTGAGTTCATAGGAGATAATCTGTTTTGGGGGTGTGGATGAGGAGGTTTAACATCCAGAGGGACATAAGTGCATTTAAAAAAGAATAGGTTATGACAACCTATCAGACTGTCTCCAGGATGCCTCCCTGTGGAGGTATTCATAGGTGCGTTTAAGTTGGAGAAGACATAGGGGCAGGCCCAGAACATAGTGGAGGGGCAGGCCCAGAACACAGTGGAGGGGCATTCAATACAAGCCTTGGGATCCTTCAGGACGAGGCGGAGGATGGAGCCATGTTAATTTGTTTAGGTTGCTACAATTGCGACACAATACCCAATAAGCGTCAGAAAATGGATGGATATTAATTCACGCACATTAATTATTTAAAAACATTGTACACTGTAACTAAGCCAGGTTTTAACCTGCACACTGTTGTCAACTCATATCTGGCCTTCATGTCATCCATGTGGTGTCACACTCAGCTCACACCTTTGATTAACATCTCAAGAGTCGTGTATCCTGCAACAGAAAAGGTGGGACGATCCCTCCCCAGCCCCGACTGCTCCCCTGCAGTGATTGGCTGAGTGGACTGCGTTTGCTGAAAGGGGAAATGCATACACATCATAAGACAAAACAGATAGATGAATACATTTTAAAACAAAATTTATAAACATATTGAAATATATATTCTGACCTAAATACCCATGTATTGTACTGTATGTGAAGAGCCTGTGAAAAACGTACTTTAGGGGCTGCAGACCACTTGGAATTTTGTGATGAGCACAGCTGAAATAACAAGGGAGCTGTCTTTTTTATGTGATAGTACAAGTGCTTCTCAACATGGATAACAGTGATTTGAAGAAGGGCTTTGTGAAGTCACACTTTCCCTGATCTGTTGGCACCTGTCATTGTTTTAAACTCTCACTGCATGACCAACGCCTAGGTGCATGTGGGACACTGTGTGTCAGATAGGGCTGAAAAGTAATGAACTCAAATATTTCTCCATCTCTTCAAGTCAGGTCTTAGCCCCCATCAAACATCAGCGCACACAGAGCTAACAGTCTAAGTTGGCTGCCAGTTTCAAAACAGCTTGACAGCCGTGCTGCAAGCCCCGAGGACATGCAAAGTGCTTTGAGCCAATATAAAGCCTCCGCTGCACTCACAAACATGCAAGTTCAGTCCTGCTCCAAGTGAAAGGCCTTTGGTGTGATACTTTGGTTGGAAAAGTAAAGTATAAGCAATTTCTGATTGAGTTTTTGATATGCTCAAGTGGTAAATGTGCAAGATTGGGAGGTCATGAAAAAACACCATGATAATTTCTCTGCAAGCATGAAAATCCTCATCAAATTTTAATCAGAATTGCAGCCAGTATAGTTTCAAATATAGCTTATTATGAATGAAAGGTCGGAGAGTCTGATCATATTCTTTCTCATCATAATCATTAAATATCTAGCAGCTGCAATATGCAATGCTCTGTCTGGACCAAGTGTTGGGCCTGCTGACTGTGTGTCATCCATCACTAGCAGCACAGTAATGTATATTGCATTATAACATGTTCATTCTTATGGTTATTACAACTAAAGTAAGAGTCTACAGCCGTGGTAGCAGCCCTGTGAAGCTGTATGTAGGCACAGTGATGCTTTGAGTTTAATGCTAAAGCTTTTTGCTAACATGCTCACATTGACCATGCTAACGCTAAGGCGGATGTTTAGTATATTTACACAGTTCACCATCTTAGCTTAGAATGTTATCTTGCTAACATTAATTAATTAGCATTAAAACAAACACCTTCACTTCTGCAAATTTGAATATATTTAATAATCCATACTGTGAGGATAAAACGGTGTTCTCGCTAACCTGATTATATTTAATAATCCATACTGCAAGCAATGATCCATGCTGTGAACCTGATTTTGGCATTGTATGTATTGTATATATTTTGGATTTGCACCTTATATTCCACCATGCATTTTATTATATTTTCACTCTTTCACTTTATATTTTTGCTCTTGCCACTTTGCATCGCAACTGCACAGAAGCTTCCCTCTGGATTAATACAGTTTTATCTTATATTAAAACAATGTACAGCTTCATGTAGGCCTACTGCACACATTTGCACATAAAGTAAAGCTATGGGTAAATCAAAAATGATGACCTAATGTTGGTGCTAGATGGATCGTCAGGGATCTCCAAAGTCATTAGAATTTACCCTCGGTGGTCCTTAAATATCTGTAACAATTTACAAAGCAATGCATTTAGTAGTTATCAAGATATTTCACTTAAAAACAGGAATGTCATCCCTATGGTGGCTTTAGAGTAAAAGTCTGGAAATCACCAAAGTTATTAAGCTCCTCTGGGCACCATCCATGTCTGTAAACGATTTCGGGGCAATCCATCGAACAATGGATAAACTGACCGACCTTCCGACAGATCTGTACTGCCACTGGCGTGTCTAAAATATCTAGGACATTATATATGGTTTAACATTTTTTGATTATTTATAATGGGAGAAAGAAAATGATAATAATTGACAGCAGATACAATCTGTACATTAACATTTATTATATTTTTCTTATTAAAATAAATTCCTCCTACTTTTCTTTTCATTTTCGGAAGAGAAAATCTGCACTGCACTCATACAGCGGTTACAGCTCATAACGGCGGCGTCTCAGAAGCCTAGCACACATCATCTGGTTCCCCCTCAGGTAAACACTGTTAGCTCTGAAGGCCTTGTTGCCATTGTTTGCACTGTTAGCACCGTTAGCCTCTGCCACGTTGAGAGCCGTGTGGAGGCACTAGATATTGTTTGAATTCGGTAAAGAGAATCTTTAAATAGAATCAATTGTCACACAATGAGGGGAAGGCTTGGTTGGAGCCGAGGAGCCTCGTGCAAGCAGCAACACTGATTATTGTTGATTGGATACGACTCATGTCAATCACCAAAGTTCCCAGTATTCCCTCGAAAGGGACAGCTCATTCTCTTCGGAATTTACTTTAATGAATGAAATGGAGAGTGTCACCATTTGGTGCAGATGCGTGGTCCTTGGAAAGTTGTCTAACATCTGCTCGCAGTGAGCAGTCCTCACATCTCACTAAAGAGTTGGATGAGCTCCTGAGAGGTAGTCATACTTTCCCCAGTCTGTTTCATCTTGTCTCTCTTTCAGCCACTAAGATTATCTGACTAGCCATGATCTCATGAGAACTCCATCCACTGAGGCAAACCACAGCTTGAAAAAAAAGAATCCAATGACTATTGAGAACTGCCCAAATTATAATGTGGTTATAAATGAAAAAAAACATGAGAAGCCATTTTCTTTTTACAGTTATGACAATATATATCCTCTTCAGTTGCCTGCTTTGCTCTTGACTAATCCCTTGTAGACAGCTATGGTGTATGGATGTTTTCTTTTTTCATACATTGTGCAAATTTAAAAGAAATCATTAAGGGAATTCTTCCAATGTCCGAACATAATAAGCACTTTAATTGTACGACTATTTCGTCAAAGCCATTGCTTGCAACACTGAAATGTGTAACGTGACGTTTCTGTCCACCATTTTCCCCCTCTTGTGCCTCTCAGCTCCTCTGTCTGGAAAGTAAACAAATGTCTGAGTCCGGCACTCAAAGGCAAGACTTCCATCCCCCTCAAAGATAGCTGGCCAATGACTCATGCTCAGTGGCCTCAGCCCTCCTCACATTTTCCACAAGGTGCAAATCATTTCCCCACAACCATGTAAAACCAAATGTACACGCGGTTAGACATTAGGCCACTGTGAAAACCTTTATACCACTTTCTTGCTCTGGCTGTTCCAGTTCTCCGGCTGTTCCTGCTCATTTAAGGAGGTAAAGCGTTAAATAGCAGAAGCTGTTCTGCACCAGTGCAACCTCCGTTCCCGAGACTAGATCTTAAAGAAATCTTAGATCATGATAGATTCATGTGTAATTATTATGTCTTACCATATAAGGTCTGAATCAAGGACTGCCCATTGTTCTGATGGTTCATTACTTTGAAACCCCCATATTCTGAAAAATGTCCCATTGGACTAAAAGCTCATTTGTCCAAAAAACAAATGGCTATGGTTCCCAAAAATACACCCTTGCAGCAAACAGAAACACATGGCTAATTATTATGCAGACAGAGTAGAGCAGGTCATGCCTTCGCCATGATAAGAAAATATGCGCCTGGGAAGATCTGAGGACATCAGTTTATATAATAATTAGATATTGTTGCACGGAGAGTTTTTTTTCTGAGCAATTGGTCTTGGGAAAAAAAGGTGTTTGTTTTCGGGATAACGGGCTGTTGGACAAATGGCCTTAAGATGCAATGAGACATTTTTTGAAATATTGGGGTTTTGGAATATTGGGCTGTGGCATGGAACCTCTTAAGCAACTGCCAGCAGGTCAGTTCAGTTGATTTTGATCAACCTCAAAAAGGTAATCATCCATTTTGCAGAAAGAAGGCAGGTTTTTTTCATTATCTCTCAATGTTACATCGTAAATGTACGGTTTCAATCATGATCTACAGCGCATGGGGTGATACAAACCCAGATACTGACACACATTGGGGACTGAATGTCTTCCCATAATGCTCTCCACTAAAGATAATTTATTTTTTGCCATAAATGTGATGCTCTGCTTACACATGTAAGTCCTCCCACATTACTGAGGAAATCCCTTCCCCAGATTGGTTAATCGTCCGCCTGGAGGAGCTTTTTCTGAGACAGTGACTGATCACTATTGTGTTATGGCTTCGTTTTCTCATTTGTCACTCTGCATTCCTATTGGTTGCTCGGTTTGTTGGGACTTGTTCAGATAGCTCTTTGACAAACTATTCAAGAGCATTCATCACCGTTACAAAGTCAGAACCACAGTTGTCAGGACATATGTGAAAGGGGCAGTGGAAACAAAGGTTAAATGGACACATCTACTTGGCTTCAGCCAGCTGAGAGGTCCACTCTCTTAAAGGGGCCCATTGCACCTTTCTTGTGAGCATAAAAGCTATGTTAATGTTCGGTGTTACCCACCCACGCTGGGTCTATCCTTGTCTAACAAACTTACATTTCCTTCCTCATCCATCATTTGCAAAGCAGTTTTTTTTTTATCTAATTCAGAATTAATTTAAATATTTTTTTATTTACAAAAAGTACTCCATGATCAGTGATCAAACACCACGCATGGTACCTTAAATCTGCATTCATTCACATGGTTGTATTATCAATGGATTCAGGGACTGTTGTGTGTTGTGTAATATGGAGGGTATCACTTGTAGTAGCATTACCATCTATAGTTATTACCCAATTCTGCTGTCACTCCCTGCTCTACCAAGCTTATTAACCGTCTTAACTCACTGTTTTCGTTCGTAAAACTCAGCTTCTCATCAACCGTTTTTCAGTCCAAAAATCCAATGTACACTACCTGCTCAGTCAAAGTGAGCGACTAGCCGAGTAAAATAGGAGTGTTTAGTAAGCTGTGTGACTATTATAGTCAGTGAATAGAGTATTTAGAACTATATTTTTTTCAACTATGTGAAAGTTTCTATCAAGCTAGAAAAAGCCTATTTTTATCAAATAAATCCATCTTTCTTAAGCACCTAATTAAGTTCCACACTGCATTTACTGTCAGTGAAGTAAATAAACAGTAACTGATGATTCAGTCAATTCCAGACATTACCTTGGCCTGTTTTCTTCTTCTTCCACCTTGCCCTTGAGTCAAGAGTTCAGTAGGAAGACAGGAAACAATTAATTTCTCTTTGAGGTAAAGGAAGTCGTCCCTGGGCAGCATGCGGTGTTCATATGTGGGCACTGAGGAGGGCCCATGGTGTATAGGTTACAAAGTTTCCATCACTAATGCTCGCCGGAAATGTGCTTCATGCTAAAAACAACAGCTCCCTGAAATCCAGTTGAGTTTTGAATTGCATGATCAAAGAAGCCAATTTGGTGAGAACACAGTTTCGTCCTCCGTTACAGTGAGAAGACAAGGATTTAGCTTAAAAAACACACTGATGTTCATTTTTCAAGTCTGAAGCTCAAAACATTCACAGTAAAAGATACATAGCAAACCTTCAAAATGTTTTTAAAATCAAAGTAGTAATGCAGTTTTTGTACGACAATATTTATTGAGCCCTAGTGACTCATTAATCCCACATGACAATAGAGGATAAGTACCACAAATCAGGAGGACAGATCAGTTCTTAAGTGGCTGATTGATATTACAAAAGGATATTATATCATATTCTGATGACAGGCACATGGCTGTTTCTCCAGATCATATTTACAACTCATGTAAGAAGGGGGAAAAATGAAGTGTTGGTTTGTGTTGGACATTGTGTACCTTCCATGTGCGTTTTGTTCTGTTAAGAAAATCTGATTTTCCTGTTTCAAGTTGTCTCCTGTTATTCTCTCTGTTTTATTGGCCAAAGATGTTTTCTGGGTTTCGGAGTGTGTGTGTGTGTGTGTGTGTGTGTGTGTGTGTGTGTGTGTGTGTGCATGGGGAGGGGGAGAGGGGTGGCAAAATTACTTTAGCAGATGAGCCAAGACCATGAAACTGCATGCTAGGAAATGGGGGAAAGTCATCACAGCCTTGGCTGAGACTCCGGCTTAGTTTGAAGTAAAGGGAGGATAGTTGAAGTACAAGGAGGAGATAGCGCAGAGGTTTTTCCGCTGCAGGAAGTCCGCTCACAGCTTACATTGCCAGGGAGTATCTTGTCAAGGCTCTCTGCCTGTTTCTGCTGTGCAATAAGCTCTTTTAGGACTTTCACTTTCATTGCAACAAAGCACAGGTTTTGTGTGATTTTATCTAACACCGGCATCATCCGGATCAATCTTAACAATACAAAACATGAACTCAAAATACAAACATTTCCACAAATTTACATCTATCCACACAATGGAATCTTTTAAAACACTTTAAAACGTTTATCTCATGTTGCCTAAACTAACTCCAGCTCTGTTTACTATGGCATGGGCTGGAAAACACTCCTGTTTACAACTGGCCCAAAACACAGCACTTGGCTCTTGAAGGGTAACTTTGCTTGTGGCAACTCCTCACCGTCATTGTACGGCCACTAGAAGTGCTATTTTTTGCCACTGACTCAGGCTCAGATTGTTCTTATAATTGTCAGACAACATTATGGAAACGACTCTAAAGAGAATTAAAATCCTTTTTCTTTTCCTTTTGCTAGATCCGTTTTTGTTAGTTGCTGTGTGTCTTGCATGGAGAAGTCCCTGAAATCTTATGTTGCATCCACATTGTAGAAATCAGCTATGATGCTAAAGATATAGCCGATTTCCAGGTACATTTGGAATTAATTTAATAAGATTTAAATAATCACACACATATAAATATATATAGTAATTAATGGCTCCGCTCCAACCTACAATTTGGACTCCTCGCTCTGTGGAATGCACCCTTAGGTCTGCCAATAAGTTTCTCCTTGAACTTCCCAAACATTCAAAGGATAATCACGCATTTGTGATTTGTGGTAGAAGCCTTCAAACTGGAACGAATATGAAAGAATACCTAATTCAGTGTTTTACGTATTCATGTAATCATTTTTAGGGGATTTTATAGCTTAATCAGACAGCCAAAAATAGTTAGGAAATGAGAAGATGCAGAGACAGAGAAAGACATGCCACAAGGCTCCCAAGACAGAAGTCAAAGAGGGATGTTGCGGTTTATCATCGCAGCATGGAATCCCGTGGAATTCGCCTTTATATTCAATGGCAAGAACTTTGGAATGCCAGAAATCAGCTTTTTTAAGATAGTCTCTAAAAGTGTTTTTGGAAAAGTGCTACATAAATAAAGATATCATTATTATGATTATAATAGTACAGTATATATATATAATATTTACAACAATGGGAGTCATCTCGAAGTTTCTTTATTGTATCTCTGTGTGATCGTTGGACAGCACCATATAATCTGATATACAACATGGAGGTCTGAATTTTTACAATAGGCTCCATGTGCATTCCATCTGCTCCAACATTCTCCCTGTTCAGGCTAATAGTTGAGTTTACAAGAAAGTAACAGAAGTAAGAGGATTTCTGTCTTGCTGATAATAATGTGATCTTTGAAAACACTAGGTCGAAGTTAGTTTTTGGTTATGGACAGCTACTTTGTCCGAGCAATGGTACGGTAATGGTTGCTGATAGTGTGTGAGCTCTGGCTGTAGTATCTGTTTATTGCATATTTTGACAGGCGTAGCCTTGGAGACTTAAACATTTCCATTCTCTGTTTCAGTCCAAATCTCATTTGGGATCGTATTAAAGAACCCCTATGTCTGTCAATACCATCAGGTCCATGTGAACCGAGGTTGTCTGGCAGAGGAGCTCAGAATGTACAGCTGTAGCATGGTGTTTTGCAGAAAAAGCAAAAACTTGTATTTTAGAAATACTTTTAGATATGCTAAACATGTTGTTTTAGCTCTTCTAGAAGCCTGACTTAGCCTCGAGGCTTTTAAAAGTGTTTTTTATTAAAAACAGCCTGTATCCAACATTACTGTGCTGTAACAGACTTTTTTTCTGGAACTGCTGCAGTCATTAATTTCAGCTACAGAGACATTTCAACATCACATTAGAGTATGAGAATGCATAAAGTATGCAGTGAGTTACAGAACCAAAGATAAACAGCCAATAGGAGGAGTTTAATACTCTGGGGGAGATGGAGGAGTGAAATGGAGGATGATGTCAGTTGTACCATAGCAGAGTTTTTATTTTCCTCCTCCTACAGCAGCTTTATCAAAACTGAAGTCCTTGGATCAGCAGCAGTTTCTATGCAATAGCTTCATTAGGCTGTCGTCAGTGTCAAGTATATGTCACAGCTAGTTGGTGACTTGTAATTGTGTGCGCTTAAATTACATAAACTTTGTGTGAATAAATTTAAACCTAATATATAAAGCTGATAAAACCACATCAACCCATTACAACTGCAACAGTATATCATTAAATAGAATGGAAATTAAAACAATTTAAATAAATAAATATATACATTTATATATATGTATAGGTTCAAATAATAAAATATATGGTAGCTGGATACCATTTAGCTGCTTCTGTTTCTGACATTGTGCATGCTGGCTCACTGTCACGCTGTAATGTCTAGTGGTTCCCTCTTCTCAAAGTCAATGGGGTTTTTCAATTGGTTTTTGGTTAGATGCCTGAAATAATGTTTGTGATAACACAAGCTTAAGAGATTTTAATATTCTGTTCTTTGATGTGTAATATGTCACTAAATACTCCTCATTGGAATTTTGAAGCTTTTAAATATCTTGATAATGACGTTGGTAACAAGAATGAGATTTCAAAACAGCATCACCCCCAATAGTCCGACTTCAGCCTCATTGTGTGATTCTCGGCTCATGCAACTGTGGTGTAGTTCGTTTATAACCTAGCGTTAGCTTTTTACTTTACTTTTTTACTGCCAAAGTTTATGCTGCCGAAGTTTACGCTGCAAACATCATACAAGTGGTGTTCATTCGTGAAGATTTTCTTGCTGAACCAAGCGTTTAAGTATTATAAACTTGTGTTTGCTAAAGTGTTTATTTTTTGCAATATTCCAAAAGTGGATGGAAAAAATCCAATTAACTTTTTGTCCAGTGAACCAGTGTGATGCTAACTTAGGGGGTTGGCCTACAAAAATACATCATCCCTGGACCATTCTGTAGCAGAGGCATGTTCAAAATGTGACCCTTGTAAAAGTACAACTTTAAAAAGGGATAGATAAAAGGCATTTACAAATGTACAGGTTGAATATAATGATTATCATAATAAATAGATGCTAAATATTTGTTTATATTTTGTGTGTGGTAGCAGTCTTCGAAGGTGTGTGTGTGTGTGTGTGTGTGTGTGTGTCACAGTCTAAAGCCTTGACCTGATACCCTACCACCTGTCCGCCCTTTATTATTTAGTTCAGTCAGAACAAAAGAGGGATTTTTTTTTAAGTCCAGTCAAAGAAGGAAACTGAATTTGTATTGTATTAAGGCAGGAAGCAAAGTTGGATAATAATCTCCAAACCCCCGGAAATCTGAATCAAAATAATCCTTCTCTCTTTTGAATTACTGTTGGTGATGACAGCATAATGTTTGCAACTATGCCTTTATGTAAAAGGAAACCAGGAGTTGTAGATTGATCTGCAGCCTATCAGGTGGGGATCGCCCAAGACGTCGATGCACACTGTGCATGCAAAACCTCTGCTTTATGAACATCATTTGATTAATGTTAATGTTGCCTGTTGTGTTAGTAGTGACAGTGCGTAACTAGAAAAGTGTACTTAATAGAGTGCAGATCTCCGTCAGGTGTGTCTGTAACAACCCCTGTAATGTTTGATAGAATAAATCCAAACCACAGATGTTGCTATTCTAGACAGCAAGCATATCAGAAACGCTTTTCGCTTGCATGTAGATACGCTTTCGTTTTGGTTCTGTGCAACTTAATTGCAGTTCACTGTGTGGCGCTTCATGACTGAATGCTTCCTCTGAACAGAAACTCTCCATCCTGTTGTGTGTTTAGTTCTGTTAGCTGTTAGCTCTGTTAGCCAAACAAACCGAAGGACTCTCACCGGCTGCTAACAGCTAACTAGCTCTCCTTCTGCCGACTAAAGAAGATGTTTCTAGTCATAAATGAGCACAAAGAAATTAAGCGGCTTATGGGTCCAGCATTAGCCTATGGCAGATTCGCCTTGGACAGCCAGACAGACAGACACAGACATGCACACACGCATACATAATCTCCTGGTGGAGATAACAAATAGCCAGGCACACTGGCTCTGAATGCAGTAACCTTGTTTACTTACCAATAAATCTGTTCAGCTGGTTTGTATACAGATTAGGGGACAAAACACAAATTGAGCACCTTCCCTCCATTTGGCAACATTCGCTATAATGACAAAATCTTTGGCGAACAGGCAGCAACTGCCAGTATTTGCAGTGTCCTGATGTTTCCCATTTTTCGCCAATGTTTCCACAGAAAAAAACGGATGCTTCTTGTGAGTCTTACTCAGAGGATCTCTGAATTGGCTGACCTGGTTTGTGGGCAGGGCCAACAAGAAAACAGCTGTCTTTCTCATTAGCTCTGCTCTAGTCTCTTGAACTCCCCTCCCCTCTCTCTATGCACAGACAGACACACACACACACACACACACACACACACACACACACACACACACACACACACACACACACACCTTGTCGGATGGAGAGCCAATCACCTGATGCCTTTAGCACCTTGTGAACATGGCACACAGCTGTTTCCTGTCAAACACTTCAGGGTTATTTGTGTGTGGCAAAGCTGGGGCGAAAAACTTTGGTGTTCTATTTAAGAGTTGAACATATATATTAAGTGTAAACTGATGGTAACATTGTGTTTGTATCAATAACCTAGTTATCTTGACCTTAAACTGAATGGTTCAGAGAAAAACTGCTCTAGAGAGAGTCCTTGTGCTGGTCATTTTTTCCCCCAACGTTTGTCTAATTTTCCCGAAGATGAATAAATGGCTTCTTGGCGAGCCATTTCAGTGACTTAGAGAGCTAAACTACAACAGATTCATTCATGTCTTTTGGGAGGTAAAGCAATGGCTCATCATTCCAAGTAGTCTCACTTGACAGTGTCAGGGTCAAATTAAGAGTTGACGAAAAACTGTATATGTCTATGGTCTGGCCTCTTAAAGATGATGTTCCCGTACATTGAAACTGCACTGTGAATGACTTTTTAAGGGAAACTGATTGCAATTACGTGTGCTTTTGATGAATTCCAAATAAGTTTCAAATGAGTCCACGAAAGGTCCGCGGACTCATTTGGGTCCGCGGACTCATTTGGGAGGAGGTGGTAGATGGGTCAAAAATCATGTCATGGGAAGGCGTTTGAATAGCAAGACATTTCCACGTGTCATTATTACGCATTTTAAGGCTTTCCGTATGTCATTGAATGCAACGTCATTACAGTGAAACAGTCATGGTTATGTTTAAGCAACAAAACTGCTTAGTTAGTTCTAGAATAAATGTCTTCATGAAAGGTTTGGCTTTAAATAAGAACATAAACTAAGTAAAATATGTACAGAATCGACGTAACAGTAAAACACGTCACAAACGTCACTAATGTCACCAACGTGAAACAACAGCAACACTTTGGGAAACCGTTCTTGAACACCAGTACCATGGTTGCAAGTCCTGTGTTCGACCCATCCACCCATTCCCTCCCAAAAACAGTGTCCCTCACATTTTATACGACGTCACTTGTTCAGAGAGTTGCATATTCACACGTATGCTTTTACATTGCAGTCAGTACAGACTGCATGGCGTACAAACGACACGCAGAAATCAAGACAGACGTTCCTATATCACGCAAAATGACTTGTGAACCAAGTACTTTTGTTGCCTAGACCTAATGAAGAAGTTTTTTTGTTTTGTTTTTATGGGAACATCATTTTGTAAGAGACAGGGTTGCTGTGGTTTAATCTTGGAAAACCATATTGGATTTGGGAGAACATGTGTCAACAATGACAGAATATTATTAGATTATGCTGAAAACTATATCTTATATCAGTGTACTATATATCCCATTAAGAACTTTGTAGAACGTGGCATTGATAAAACGATTCTTTAGTAATCTAAATTATTGATTTCTAGTCTCTCCGATGTAAAACTGGTATTAGCCCTGTCAGAGGATTCCAGGTCCTCACCATGAGTCAAGAGGTGTTGACCCCAGATGTTTTTCTAAATTTACACTCTGGAATACCCATCATGACCACCTACAGTCTTGACCACCCACAGTGACTGTCACACTCACTTCAGGTTGCTTTCCATCTCTCTTTCTGCACTTTCAACTGTTCAACTATAGACAGTTAATAACCAAACAAATTGACGTGCAATCTCGTATGCTCCAATTTCTAGACTACAATTCCCCATCAGAAAACAGTATAGTTATAAACTCTATTCTTACTTTTAATTGCCCAGTAAAGAGTGATTCTGAGCTTAGTGTGTGTCTTGTTTGGTGCCCCAGAGACAGCAATAAAACAGCAGTTTTACGATCTAGCTTATGCAACCACTTCTGAAGTGAGGCAAAAATCAGTGACACCTCCAGAGAAGTAAAGTCATTTTTTCCTTATCTTTTTCCCTTCGTTCTTTCACCGTCAGTTACAACTATTGCATTAAGAGATAGCCAGACAGACAAAAGAATCACTGGAAAGTATGAGAACTTGTGAACATGGGTGTAGTTCTCCCACAGCCACAAAAGCCTGTGAGAGGATGGTTATGGGAGAGGGCTGACAAAAGGGGGAGGAAAATTAGGCTGGCCAGCATTCTTCTCATTTAAAGCTGTAACTACACAAAAAAAGCACTCACGCAGTCTGGGCTGGGTCTGCTTGCTGCTTACAAGGAGAGGTACTCTTGTACTCATGGTGGTGCAGTGATAACCTGAGTGATTTAAATTTTTTCTTCTTTTCATCCTTTTTCCCCTTTCCCACGCACAAGGACGGCTCATGTCTTTTTTGTAGACATGATGAGCTCTGTGCATATAAGGACTTTTCTTTTTCTGGTAGTCTCCGTGGCTCAAGTTTTGATTGTTACAAGTCAAGATGGGAACAGTGGTAAGTGAACCCCTCTGCTGTCTATTTTAACACCTAATCGCTGTTGAGTATAATGCGTGAAGGTGGCTGATGGTTGCCCTTTGACAGGACTAAATATTTTAACTTGGACATTTTCTTTGCGCTTCAACAGGCAAGTTGAGTTCTTCAAGTCCCTATTTTGACAGTGGTTTAAGCAACATAAACTCCTTCAAGTGTTTTCAAGTTATTAAGGGACAAAGCATTTTTTCTAACTTGATATCGTTAATTTCCTAAAGCCTGTGTTGGAATTTTTTTGAATTGTAAATTCTCCTGGTACATGGCCTAATTTGTTCTACTGAAAATGACTGCATGGAACATGTACATTAAATCCCTGGTGGGGATGATTGAGACAAACCTCGTGTGTTTATTGAAGACTATAACTTAAAGAAGATTTGGAAGATATAGGAGCAGCTCTAATGTGAATTATCTGCAATTGCTAAACAAGCCCTGTATGTCAGCCAACAGTCCTGTGGACATCTGTCAGCGATTGCAAGTGATGTCACCCTCAGGCACTGAAAATGTGCAGAGGAGGGAAATGAGCACCTTTTTGCGGTTTTGCATTACCCCTGCGCTACCCCGCCACTTTGGAACATTCATTAAGTGTTTCCACTACTATCTTCTTCCCCTCGAGACTGCGTTTGCACATCTGCAGAAAGCATTTCAGCACCAGAGCTTGCGCGCCTCTGAGGGAACACTGACTGTGTGTTAATTCAGGCCATATGTGAGGAGACATGAGTAGGGGAGATGCTCTGAGTCACCTGGCGTTCTGCGGGGCCACCGGTGTCTTCCAACAGCTGGAACACCTGAGTGTTCTTGTTTTACTTGAACTGCACTTCCCCCTTCTCTTTCAGCTCGGCGTGTTTGATCTCGTGTCGTCACGGGGACCGTGTTGTTCCTACATATGATGTCATGGGGCCACAGTGGGCACTGGAAAGTTCATTTGATGGGCCCCTGGTGAAGTGTGGAGTTATTCAGTGCAGCACAGACGGTTCCCTCTGGATGATTTCATTTTTTCTTTCATTATGTCATTAACTGAAATGAGTTTCCTCTTTAATTTCAGTTTCACATGAAGCAGAGACAGTTGTGTCATAGCATGGCGCCAGATAGAGCGCCACCCTGTGGTGAATGCAACATAGGGCCTCATACTGTTTGAGAAAAAAAGACAAAAAAGACAAAAAGACATAAAAGACATTTGACAAAACTGCAGTTAAAGTCTGTACTGTGGAGACTGCAAAAGAAGAAACAACTGTCTGCTGACATCACGGGGAATAAAACGTTTTTATAAGTGGTTGCATGTTTGTCTTAAGTATGTCAAAAGTTCTAAGAAGCTTGTCTTTGTTCATGTGAAACAGCACAGTGACCATGCAGGCTTCTTTTCCATGGAATAGTGGTGGGTGAGGTGATTGCCTTTTGACCAAATAAAAACAGTGGAAAGTTCATGGTTTTTGTAGACTGAGGGAAAATGTGTTTCACCAGCGCTTTGAGACAATGCACATGTGTGAGGGGGGAATAGGGAGGGGAACGGGTTCAAGGCTTGTTCCACACAATGACCAGTTGGTATTGTATGGAATGGTTTTTAATGGTCAGATTTTTTTTGTTGCCATTTTACATTTCACTTCTGTAACTCTTTAACTACTATGCTAGGCTGAATAGAGAATATGCAAACCCCCTTATATGGTCCTGTGAGAACAGCATGAGACTCACTCTTCACCTCCAAAACGAATAGCATGTTAAACCATAGCAGCACTGGGACATCGCATACACCCATGGTTTCAATTAACAGTGTTACGCCATTTAATTGGGACTTTTATATGAAAAATAAAACTTCAAATTGAGTGTGGTTGGATGTTGATGAAACTAGGTAATTGCAAGCAGTCTCATTCTCTCTGTAAACTATCGACTCCAGTTGTTATGCATCTTCTGAAAAATAAAAAAAAGTCAGCAAATCTATGTTGAGGCCACGGAGGTTATTGGAAAGATAAATTAGAAACCGGACTTTTGTTGGAATTTGCTGAATAAAATATGGTGCTTTGAAGACTGAAAACATGTTCAAAGCAAATGTTGAATTTCTTTTCGTTAAAAAATCCACACGGCTCAAAATTAAAGTCACATGGCTGACTGCACATGTGCGGAAAGTTTGCAAAAAGAAAATAAGTTGGCAAAGGAGATCAAGGAGCAGACTTTAAGCTCACAATTGGAAATGGTGACGCCATTATGGATTGCCAGAGTATATAGTCCATTCCCCGTACAAAACCTGCAAGCTGTTTTGGATGAACCAGAAGTGTTCAAATAGTATTTGGGGTAAGGTTTTAGGGATGTGAACATGGAAAAAGGAAGAGAAACAGCAATAGATCACTGACTCCTTTTACAAAAAAACAAGAGCCTGTGCCCACAGTTTGAATCATGCCTCTGCATGTGTGTGTGTGTGTGTGTGTGTGTGTGTGTGTGTGTGTGTGTGTGTGTGTGTGTGTGAACACTACTCCTCCCAGACGCTGACATAGCTGTAAAACATCTTCAAAGATGCCACTTAGTGCCTTACATCAAAGAGCATATACACTCAGTCTTTTTGAAACCAGTGGATTATTCCAGTTTGTGAGCAGATTTGCATTTGTCTCATCATAACCAGGTTTTTGATACTGGTCACAGCCAAAAAACGCAAATCAACTCAAGACGTTTTCCCCCCATCTCTGAGAGAAATGCACGAGCAGAAAAGTAAAAATCCGGTGCTCCAAATCAACAAAACCTACATGAGGTCACTCTGCCTTCCAAATTGGTTCCAGTTGTTGTTGCCACATCACTGACATTGCAACAAATGGGCTGTTTTCTACCAAAGCTGAAACGTCCAAACATGTGAATTCAACCAGGTCCACAGACGGACTTGATTAGAAACACATGCTGCATTTTTGAGCAATGACTTGATTACACGCCTCTTTTCTTCCAGAGTTTAAGGGGGTCGGGCTCACTGGATTGTACATTGCCTTTGTACACATTGTACACGTTCGAGGAGGACAAAGTTGGAACAGTCGTCTGATATGTAGCATCTGGCGGTGAACCTGAAATGTCTTTGGTGGCACAGACGATGGAGCTGATAGATTTCCAATGCCGATGGTGCCTGTGAGGACTGGTCCATGGGAACTATTTATGAACCAAATTATTTCAGTCAGCAAATGGAGTCTTGGGGTGGGGGTGCAGGAGGGGGGTTTGGGGGGGATCACTTCCAGATGTTAAAATAGTCTCTTTGGCAGTATTTGGAAAATATATAAAAAAAAAAAAAGAAAAAACGTCTTAGCCTTTAGTTAGAAGTGGAGGATGTTAACTGGCTGATGTAAGACATAATGTCAATATTGCTTTAGGGTAACTTGAGCAAGGATGGATGTGGGACTTACTGGCTGATGGTTTGCCTAAACAGTTACAATGAACACCTCCGCAGGTTCAAGTTAAAGTGACTATTTGTTCAAAAGCTATGCAATTACGGCTCCCCCTGACAGGCTTCCTGCCCCTTGATTGGCACTTAGTCACCAATCTGCCCTGTCATCCTGTCAGCATGTCCATGTGGGAGGATGACAGGACAGAGCCTAAACACAGAACGGGTTTGGATTCCCCGAGTGCTATAATTGTCTTATTTTCATTCTAATTGAGAATGTGCCAGAACTGCATACTAATCATACGACTCTGGCTTGGCCACCACATTCAAATGTGATGTCTTGTTGCTGAATGAATGACACAAACACCGGGTTGATATTCGTGCTGTTTACTGTATATACTGAACACCATCAACGTCAGGAAAAAAAGGTCAAAATGAAAGGAAAGCACTTCACTGATTCAACACATAAGGTTCGGTTTTTCTAATCTCGAGAAATTCTACTCTGCCTGTGAAAACATGGTGGATTTTTACGAAGTTTGAGAAAATAACCCTGATGATGTCATCAAGGTTATCTGACCTTGGGCTACAGACTTGACTTTTTTTATTTGAACAGAAACATTTTTATAACACCCTGGATGTGTGAGGATTGAAACAAGTGGGCATATGTGAGGCAAGTAGGGTCTGAAGAAAGATTATATCATGTTGCATCATGGGACATGTAGGATCAAGGGGTTTTGTAGCTTGACTAAGGACTTAAAAAGATATCTCAACATCTGCTGCTTCAATTTTGATCATTCTTTTTTAATATGTCTCTCTTGTGGGTTTCCAAAGTTTATGGAAGTGTAGTACTAAATTGTTTCATTTCATTTAATTGTTCATAAAAGTAGTGTTGATGTTGTTGTCATCTAATTTAGTTAAACATTAGCTCTCTTAACATTTAAAAAGTAATATTGGTCATCCCCAAATGCCAGAAAAGCAAACACGGCCGTTGTACAGTGAGTGTTGATACAGCTGGTTGTAGTTTTTCCAGAAGATCAGGGGGACGTTTGCCCTTTGGAGCTTATCCTCTGTGTGTTGGCAGGTCTTAGTGTAATACAGCACTCCCTCTGAACATGTTTTCTGTCTCTCCACTGGTAACTATTTCAAAGGCTGCTGTAATTGCTTTGAATCTTCCAATTTTATGAGATGTTATAGCCCACCTGGGAACCTCTCTCTCTCTCTGTGGTCAAGTGCTCCCGGTGAGGTAATGATTAGGCACATTCAGATTAAGGTTGCTGTTGAGTGATTTTTTTGTGTAGCAAAGACGAGTGGCATTGTCAGTATTCCTATCACGATAACTACTTTTAGTCGTCTTTTGTTGTTTTCACATCCTTTCAAAGAACAACGAACTGTTACTTCTCAAAGATATTCAGACGTTGGTATTGGAATGTGCAATAAACTTGAAAAAATATCCTGAATAAATTAAACGTAAATAAAATAAAACCACACAACCTTAACAATGAAGAAAATTTACTCTTGGACTCTGTTAACAGAAATGCACAATGTCTCATAATGGTAATAAAAATGGTGGTATTCTAACAACATGATGGCTGAAGTGTTGGTGACATTCTTGTGTAAACAAACACGCATGAAAGCAGAAAGGGCAATGTCGAGGTCAGCAAAAAATTATCAAGGTCATGTCCAAATAGACAGATAATAGTAGCATAAATTGCTTTAAATTTGATGACATTTAAACAAGTTACACAACACTTTTTTTTCGATGTAATCTTCTTGTAAATTCCCAAAAATGTGACAATATTGTCAGTCCGCTTCTGAAGCACTACTTGTTTAAATGCCACAACATGGTGACCGTAGGCCATAATTACAGCTTTTGGTCAGACCGAAATTCTACGTTGTAGCTAGGTTGTGTATATTATAGCTGCAGAGGGTGAACTAGTGGAGATACATGGCTCACGAGACTTAACAATGTGGCCTAAGACATGTTTAGGCTCTTAACAACTCGTTGGACAGTTGATTGACTCAACGGTGAAATGCCTCATTTTTGTCATTTTTGTATCCAGGTGCTCTTCTTGTAGTGGAGCTGTCTTGAATCACTTCTAGTTCTAGTTAAACAGTGGATTTATTTTACTTCATGTTGATTGTGTATGATGGATGCCTTGACTGAATTGGACCATATATTTTGGGACTCCCCTGTTCCCTGTCACGACTTGCCTTATGTACTCCACGGTTTGCCTACCAGATCAATGGGAAAAAAGTATTAGAACAGAGAGGATCCCTGGCAAAAATCATCATTATGATGAATGTTCAACGGCCTTATATAGTACAAACATAGATTCTCTCCAAGGCGCTCATGTTCAGAAGGAAAAAAGTATTAGGTTTAGTAGAGTTCCAACACACATAGTGCTGGAGTCTTTACCGTGCAACACTGCCAGAACTCAGCAGAGGAGATGATGTTTCTTGAAATGTCTCCTACTATTAAACTCAGTTTGTGTGTAAAGCAGCTGGATGAACAGCTTCAGTTCTGTGAAGCACAGAGACAATCAGAAGTGCTGAAAAGGAGATTCTAGGTACTTATAAAAATTGTTTTTATTGGATCATGGTCCGTTGCATCAAAATGGGCAATGCTCCTTCAGTTCTCCATATGACACACTCAAAAGATGTCCAGCAGAGAAGTAAGTCATACAGTAGAGAGAAGGGTGCATTCTTTTCACACAATGTGAGTCTGTGCTGTCCCTTGACCACCGGCTGCAATGTCCAGTCAGGGTTTCCCGAACAGAGTACTTCTCACACAGAGCCAGACCAATGAGATGTGGAAATGTCTGCTCGTAGCCGGTGACTCATGGCTACCGTTTTACCCTCGACGATTTCACCAAACGGGGAAAAAAACAGCTGCAGAGAAGTAATGGGTTTTGGAGACTAAGTTACAGTGGCAATAGCTAAAGTAACATCGAGCGTCCTTTTGCTGCTCTAACTTTTTTAATTGTTTACAGTACATTGTGGAAAGTAAGAAAACATTTCAACCAGAACAAATCCAAATGCTGTCGTGGTCATGTACAGTCCGCCAGCTTTAAAATCGTACTCATCTGATTGACATCAAATACTTGCATTTGTAATGATACTCAAATTAAAGCAAAGCCACAGGAGTTTTCCGAAAGAAAGAACATCCTGCAGAATAACCTTGTAATCGCTGCGGTGTTTAGACTTTTTTTCTCAGGCTTCACTTAATCGGACACAACAAAAAAATACAAGCGTGTTGTGGATCATGCCAGTCTTTATTTACCTGGGCTGAATCAGAGCTGTTAATTATAGGCTTCTAGTCCTGATTTCCATGTCATCTCATGCCCCCTCTTGTTTCTGAGCCTTTCACTGATGTGGCCTGGTATTCAGTGGGTTGAGCTTTAAACATAGGATAAGACCGGAAAAGAGGGAACTTCATCATAACTTCATATCTATTATAAGAAGGGGGGTTAAAGAGGAAGAAAAGCACAGGCACAGCCGCAGATCAGAGGGGGGGGGGGGGGGGGGGGGGGGGGTTGAAAGAGAAAGGAGGAGGAAGATGAGGACAGAGGAAGAGGATTAGAGCGGGAATCTATAGAGGAGAAAAGGGGGAGAGAAAAAAAACAAGAGCAAGAATGTGAAAGGGTGTGGAAGACGCTGCAATGGGGGAAGCCCAGAGGATTGTTTGGTCTTTAGTCTCATTCTCGACCCCCTGCTCATCGCAATACACCGTTCAAACTCCAGCACAGGAAGTCATGTCAAACTGGAATTTCCTCTGGAAAAGCATGCGGTTTTGCTCCGCATGTCGTTAATGACCATCGAGACTTCATGGTCGAAAGATAAGACAAACATGATGATAATTTATTTTTTTTCTTTTAAGATGTTGTTTAAAATCTTTCTGTGAATGCCTGCCTTCTCCTTGTACCCATAAGCAAGTGAAATAATAACAGTTCACTTAGTTAAGGACATGTAATGGACTATGTACCGCTCAAAACGTAGACACATTGCAACGGGTGGTTGGAGTCTGTCTTTTAGGAAGACATTTCTGAGGCTCACCCAGCTGTTGATGACACGTTGAATAAAGTATGCAACTCTTACTGATAGAAGGGAGGAGTTTCAGCAAACCAACTGCAGCATATCTGCCAAGACGTGATCCTCTGCTGGGCACTGCTGACATTGTGACAACGTTCTCAAGGCGCCAGTAACATCTCTCTGTTGGTTGATGCAGTTTGGTGTTTTGTTTTAATGTCAAAAGGACAGGGGTGGGAACATCCCCTTCATACTTAATCTCGTCATAGAAATACAGGTCACTGTGAGAGAGAGAGATAGAGAGTGTGTGTGTGTGTGTGTGTGTGTGTGTGTGTGTGAGAGAGAGAGAAATAGAGAGAGAGAGAGCATCTACTAACATACACTAAGCCCAATTTGTTATCAGTAACGGCACGGTTCTATTGTTATTGCAAAGATGGCCAAAAAAAACTTCTTCCCTCTTTCCAAGTACTAAAGTGTGCTTGTTATACTGAGCGGGACATGTTGCAGTTGCAGAATAACTTTGAAGGGATGCAGAGACTCGTTGGTGGGTATTCACCTTGTTGACTCCCATTTGCCGATGGGCGGAAAAAGGCGACAATCGCCGATGGCCGCGGTCGAGCTTGGGCTCGCGTGAGTTTCACAGGTGCAACCTTTTCAAAAGCGATCCGTGTGGCCGTTGCTTTGCTTAACCTCGGCGACCTCCCTGAGCTATACAGTGCATCGTAACAGTGCCCTTCTGACCCCATCACCTCTCTCTCTCTCTGTGTGTCTGCCTCCAGCATTTACAAAAGAAATTGCAGGCTGCTTCAAACTTCAAGGGCTCCATTCAGCAATAAAGAGAAAGTGATAAATTATGTGCGTTTCCCCCCAGGGCTTTGGCCCGAAGGGATGTCTTCACAGTAAGTAAGGTGTTGACCCCCTCTTGAGCTCTTCTCTGTGCTCAGTTATTTGACCAGTATTAACCACAGCTATCTCTGGCTACTGGCCAGCAGTCACAGCTCAGTTTCTCTTTAAATAAGGATGAGTCTTCTACAACTAGTGACAGTCCCAGTGGGTTTCCAATCAGTGTAAAATGTTTAAGTTACGATCAGCAGACTTTAACAGCTGCTGTTAGAATAATAACCAACGTGTTGACTTTCCAAGCAGCGATAGTAGATGTCTGTGTTGAGTTCCTAAAACGAACAGTTGATGTAGTTCACCTGGAATTAAGTCAAGGTTTCCATTCCAGAGATGATACTGGGCCAACGCCAGGGTCGAGCACGTCTTAAAATGTTTTGAGGAATCTTTGGCCTAAACATCTGCTCACCCACTGTTTGCTTTACAGATGCAGTCTGGGCTTCCAAAAGCCCCTCCATAACATTGGCTTTGTGTGTTTGAGTTTCAGGACTGCAACCCATTTGTGAGATTGCTTATCTGTGAATACAATCAACTCACATAACTTTCAAACAAGCATCTTCTAGCAGTGTTTAAAAAAAAAAGAAAAGATTGTGGCATTAAACCCTGCATTCACTCCCCTTACCATTTCTATTCATACCTTAAAACCCCTTCAAACGTATAAAGGTTCAAGTGAAATAAGTAATTATTTATAAAAAAAAATGTTTTCAATGATAGAATGTAAGGGACATTGTATTAAGTTGACCCTGGGTTTAAGGGGAATTGGTCCCATTGTGGTACTGATTGCTCCCAGTGGAACTTATTCTGTTGTCGCAAACATTATGGGACATTCTGGGTAAGCGCTCCAACTAAAAAGTCACATAAATAATGTCAAGTTTGTCATCTCACTCTTCGCAGTCCAGTTGAAAATGTAAATATTTAGTGAAAACATCCTTTGCCCGAGAGGCTGCAAATACACCACACAGTGTACGCCGGTGTCGTGGCCCAGCGGTTGCATCACTTCTCTGAGCTTTTAGAATAACAAAATGGAAAAAGAAAAAAAGAAACACAACAGAGCACCAAAGGGAAAAAACGGTGGAGTGTGGAGGGAAAAGTCCAAAAAGGGGATAGTGTGCTTTGATAGGGATAAGGAGGAAGGGAGGGAGATTGGAGTGCTTGACGGGGATATGAGAAAAAGCAGGCTAATGCAAAAGGAAAAGTGGGATTTAAATGGAGCCCTCCGGCAGCCATTTGGTCTGAGGAGTGGATGCAGCGTCCTCAAAACCGCTGCAGCACTGAGGTCAGACAAAATGTGGAGGCAATAAATGTCTCTTGCCGTTGGGGTTTCTCCTCACCACGAATTTAGAACGCCTCATAAAACAACTCAAAGTCCTTCCCAACCTGAAGAACGGTTGGACATGTGTATTCCATCAGCATTACGATCGTTAGAGATGTTTCTGAATTAATTTATTAAGGCCTCTGTCCGACGTTAAGTTGCGACCACATTGCTGTGCTACGTTGCTGCCGTGTTGATTTAAGGACAAAAGCCACAAGACTGCACGGGGGAAATGGTTATCAAGACATTGTGTTCATGCGATCGCCTGTGACTGCGTTCCTCTGCTCACATATCCAAAGAGAACCGGGAGACTTTTTGGGCCAGCACCTCGGCCTGCACTTGAAAAGGCAAACAGATGTGATGTGATGGGAGTTGCAGACAGAGTGGCTCTCCGTGCTGAGCATTTCGTTTTAATGATTTAAACTGTTGGTCAGCCCAGATGTTTTCCGATTCAGTCCGTGTTTTAACCACGCACGTCATTTCAGAATTCATGCTGAGGTTATGAGAAGTGGATCTCTGAGATTACTGCCATCACTGTCAAAAGATGGCAGAAAACAGTGTATCCATTTCTCCGGTTAATGTACAAATCACGGCGTCAGCAGTTTTCATAGGGTTTATGTCTGCGTTGGAAAGTAGCTCAAATGGAAACTGTTGAGGTCTGTGGATTATCAAATGTAACTTGGACACTGGCTTTCGTCTAACGTTGTTTTTGTAATAATTTGAATATGAGCAACATTTCATTCAGCTGCATTTTATTGGGGTTGCGGCAGATTTTTAAGGACTGATACCTTAAAACCTCAAGGAGTTAATTAGAAAGGGTGTGAGCATATTTTCCATTGACATAATATAAGCATGATATGCTCACAGTATAGTGGTGACCGCTTATGTTCATCACGTCCATCAGGGTAAAAGTTAACACAATAAAAGGAATAATCGTTATAGTCACAATTCTTTGGTCTTTATTTCTCATTTGTATATTTACTACATACATATAACGTAATTAAACGGACATATTTGCTACTAACACAGTTTTAATGACTTCAACCACAGCTGCTTTCCCCGCGCACATTGGTTTTCTGGCTCCATCTCTCGCAGCAACAACTGTTTCTCTCTGTTTGATGAGACAACCCGAGGCAGCCGGAGGAACATCACGTTCCACTGCTGCAGCTCGTTGGCTCGATGTTAGTTTTTTTGTGCAATTTGTCATAAGCTTTGAGTCGACTACGTTTTAAATTGAAAGCCTTGATTTCAATTTGCAGGCAGCATCAGGTAGCCAGCTGGAAGCAGATTGGTTTTAAGTTTACATTTTTTTCTATATGTCCTCATGTATGAAATGACCCAAAATTAATATTGTAAGCAGACTACTTCATTAATATAAGCGAAATGTTTAAACAGCATTTGCCCTGGAACGACTCAGTCCTAACCGTTCCTTAGTGTACTTTTTATGACAGTTTTGACAATCGGACCTTTTTTCTTTTCTTTTTTTTCAAAGCTGAAATAGTTGTGCTGAACTATCAGTGGAACAAAGATAAGAACGCAGATGATGTGTTGAGATGGAACATACTGTTCTGATAATGCCTGCACCATCTCACTCTCCATACATCTAAAATGTGTTGCCATATTGTCTCCAGTCACATCGCCAGATACTATATTTCATTTCCATTTTTTCAAATACAAAGACCTGAAACACTATTCTCCCATGTGTTTCACTGTGTTTCAGTCACGCTGCGAGAGCATATTGTGCTGAAAACAACTTTGCTCTGAGATCCTTTGCGTACATAATCCACAGTTTATTCTTTCACATCTGGCTATGTGCTCAGTTGATGTAAAACACCGGGGCGCTCTGACCCCTTGTATATCTTAACGCTCTGCTCTGGTAAACCGGAGTGTTTGACGTCACCCATTTTCCTTTGCTGCATACCTGCTTTTACTTGTACACGGACCGGCCAAATGTAAAAATGTTAACTGACACAGTTTTTAGTTATTGGAACCTGACAATAAGCCAGTGGAGATTAGATGATGATCGTGTGTGTTTCTGCTTTTGCAGTAAACTAAACTTCTCCTGTGTGTTTAAGTAGCACCAGCAGGGAAATGTCACTGTGTTTTATGTTTGAATATATGGCCACGCCCTGTCTATGTTAACTGTCTCAGTTTTTTTATGTGTATTATAGCAAATGCGCATGTTATTTTTTGTCTATTAGGTGGTCCTCATAAAGGAAAAGTTGGACAGGTGGCGCCCACATTGTTCATAATTAGAGTCATTGTGGGTTATTTTGCTTGATCAATGCATGCTGGATCTAGCTTAAGAGGATATGAAAACCACATGTTTGACAGTTTACCAGGACTTTGCAGTTGCAGGTGAAAATCAGAGCATTATAATAGCAGCAACAACTATTTGCTATGCAAAGATAAACAGGAGAAATGTCTTCCTGAGCAGTGAATGAAGTCCTTCTCCCTCTTGGGTGTGTTGTAGTTCGAGCTCCTTCGGGCATAGCCGTGCCGGCCGTGCGGGCATTTTAGTGCACGCTGAAGCCGATTGCACTGTTAGCACCGTTAGCTGCTAGCCGCCGGCTTAGACGTCTCCATGTTGAGAGGCGTGTGGAGGCAACAGAAATGCTCTGGCTTCGGTATCGAGCTTTATGTTCAAGGTTTAAGAACTAGAACATAAGGGAACAATCTCTTGATGGTTTAAACACACACGTGTTTATGTTCAACGTTTGTTATGATAAAGTACCGCAAAGTGTATGATATTTACTAAACAACCTCTGTAATCTAATGTCTGCAACATTTGTGATGCAGAAAGCAAATACAAAGAGCGGATGTGGTCACAGAGCAACCTTCACATTATAAAACCTAAAGGCACACAAAGAGAGACCAGAGGAATAATCCATATGAATTCAATACATGACCTTGTCTCGTCTGGAGTACAGAGTTTTTCATCTAAAGTGAAATCTAAGTCCATGTCATGCCCGACCAGAAAAAGATTGTCCCGGTGTTGAACTTTGACCCTGACCTTGGTGAAAGCCTCGGGCCAAAGAAGGTCCGGCCTTTCGCGTTTGAAGAACATTCACTGTTTAGTCGCTCGCGTTTTCATTTCAACAGATTGCATTCTCTCCACTTACAGCAAACTATTCATTTTAGAGCGCGCCATGTGTCGCAGAGCATACTAAATTATGAGTACACGCGCATGCTGTAAATTGCATTTTCCATATGGCATCTAGACCCGTTTTGATTGGTACATCTGTAAGAATCGCTCTTTCTGTAACAATATATCCTGACAATACCAGTGAGAGTTGCTTGAGAACAAGTGGCCACATGCATAATCCATCCTTCAACTGCTTGGTCACCCCCCCCCCCCCTCCCCCCACCCCACCCATGGGCTAATTTAATTGAACTCAGAAAAGGTTATTTTGTAGCTTTATAGTGTGTCGGTGACTCTGAGATGCAGATTTAGACTAGAAGGACCAGTTCTCTAATACATACAGCCGTAGGAATGAGATGACTCCAACCCAAGGCAACAGAAAGCAGTGAGTCAGCCAGCCAGATAGATAAAGAGGTGAGGAGAGGGGGGGGGTGTAATTTAACAAGACCACAGTCCTCCCAGCCAGACGTGGGATGGGAAAAGTGTGTCGTAACTGTGGTTGCGTCTTTAAAAGAAGGCCCACTGGAGACGGGGTCTGTTGATGGAAAAGCCAAGACATGTAATCAGCGAGCTACTTATTCATTTCAACTTTTCCTGGCCCGAGCTTCTTACCCCTCCCTTGAGATACAGAGCTTTTGTTCACGGAAGCCGGAGTGAAGGGCGAGCGTGTTCAAACGAGAGCACCATTTCAGATTTCAATACAGCAAATCCCCCATGCATAAGAATATTAAAACATACACGGGGTGGGGGATAATCACGGGGCGTTGATTCACTTTGAAGCGAAACATACTACATAAAACAACTAATATATGAAAAGGCCTCCACTGATGTTTGTGGAACGGCTGCTTTTCTGGACAGCTTTATCAGCGGACCAATCACAGGTTGGAGCTAAAGGTCACTTTGCAGAGGGAAGATTTATGTTTGGCCATAACACCAGGGAGTTTTAGAGCAGGAAAGAGCAGCTGCAGCGGAGCCACCCCTCAGCAGCTGTAACTCATTTGCATCTGGACGAGGAATCAGGCTGTACTCCTCATGGTATTAACCAGTCAGTTACTCTCACTGGTTCCGAACAAGACTGGAAACAAAGGTCAAGAGTGGTATGCTTTCGTAAACTGACCATCCAGTGGGCACTATCTCTCTGAAAATTAGGGGCGGGAGTGTGACCATAAGTTTGGGGGCCTCACTTGGACCCACTCATCTTTTCTTTTTCCTTTTTTTTAAAGGAAATGAGAGCACCAGCTTTATGTGACTCATTGTTTCCATAAGGTCATTTTCTAACCCCTCCTCTTGTGGCTGCCATAGACTCTCCCCAAACACTGCATGTTATGAGTATTTCCACATTAGCCAAGGAAAATCCATAAACTATCAATTCTTTTTTTTGTCTCCTCACATTTGCCAGCTACATGCTATTTGTGGCACTGCGATAGTAGGTTTGCCAGGTTCTTCCTTTTTCTTCTTCTTTTTCTTCTTCTTTTTCTTCTTCTTCTTCTTCTTCTTCTTCTTCTTGATGTGTGCCATGCCTTTTTGGGGATTCTTTGTTATCTGTCTGATGTCTGGTAAACTGCGCTAAATGATGGGCACAGAGGACTCACATGAGTCATGTCGAAGAGCTCCAGACTCCATGTTTCAAACCAGGAGGAGGAAACTGTCTGCCCCAGCTTCTGGCTGACTCGTGGAAAATCAAGCAGTCACCGTCGGAAGGGAGCATGCCTTTTCGCCGTTGTCACGGTTAAACTGTGTTTTTACGGCGTCTGTGGAAAAGTGTGGAACCTGCAATGAATTAGCTGAGAGGAGGGGAAAAAGTGAACGTCTCTCCTCCTCCTCCTCCTCCTTCTGTTCTCAGGGCTTGTGGTGTTTTTTTAAGACCGCTCTAAAAACCCCACTTCTCTTCCAGTAAATTTCGAACTGCCCCAACACGCAGCGTTTGAAATCCCTCAAAACCCCACAGGAAAAATCTCCTTCCAGCTATGTGGCCGACAGCTCGTCCAGACATCCCTGGTGGCGTGACACTTTTATGTCTAAGCCGTGAAAGGCCCTAAAGTTATGCACAGTTTAACTCCTGTGCTCACCTGAATGAGATCCCAACAGATAATGTTTGAGGCTGCAGAAGCAATATAAAAACATGTTCACAAGTATTCAAATCCAGTCAGTCATAAGTACTAAAGCAGAAAAGAACAGCCACGCTTGTTCTTGTGAAACAAAAAAAGAAGGAAAAAAAAGAAACCAGATCGTTGCAGTAAAAAAGTTTTCCTTCCAAAAATCAAGGTTTATGGCTAAAGTGATTCCAAGCGTCTCCACGAATGAAGAGAGATGCACACTGCGTTCCAGGAAGTACTGTTTTTCATTTGGAAAGGCCACATCTTAGACAGTGAGATGTTACTGGAGGTTTAATCACAGGAAATTTCGATTCTGGACTTTGTTGTGTTATTTGATGTCGTCAAATACTCTGCGGCTCACGGAACAAAGATGGCTGTAAAAGTGGGCCTACGGGGTTGTATTTGGAGTGTTGATCTTCTAAAATATGAACAGATAAAAGCTGCAGTCCTCAGCCAGCACAGCTGGTTGGGTGAGGCGTGGAGATAAAGTCTATGCCGCTGTATGTCATGGGGTCATTATAGTGGTTAGTTTCTGTGTGGGTTCATTTGTTCATGTGAGTCAGAGCTATAACTGACCTATAGTCAGACCCCAATACCTGACTGCTTTAAAATTCAATAAATACATGTAGAAGGGTTACCCGACAATGTGTAAAAGGTCTTAATAAAGTTAAAACAGAAATCCAGTGGTTAATTGTCATTAGGAGTATATTTGATTTGAGTTTGTTTTTTTTGTCTTGTCTTTTTATACTTTATTGCAAGATTGCATTCAGTATATTTACACTTGATTTTCATAATCCTATCATTCCTGCAGTAAGTGTATATTTTATCATGAAAGAGAAAAAAAATGAATAGGCAAAAACAAACCTCTTCCGTGTCATTGTCTGAGGTATGACCTAAATCACAGCTATACGCCTACTCGTGTGATTCGATGTAATGAACTTAAGAGTGTTTGATTACATGGTGCATTTGTACAGCCTCAAAGCTTGGAGTAATTCTAGGTATTCCAGAGGATGATATCTATCCCAATGATGTCTTGTTAAGGCAAGATTAAATGCACTTTACCAGTCACACCCTCCATCTATACATTAGCTTTCTTTGATCTTGTTCCAAAAGTCCCTTTGCATCCTGATGTACCTGTTTCATCACATTTTTTTTGGCCCTCCACTTTATCACTGATTATTTATTACATCTACAAATAGTATTTATATTGATGAATGGCTTAAAATATGTTTTTGTTTCATAATCATTCGCTCAAAAACTCAGTAACAGCCCTGCATGATCAATACCAGGAACCGGAAATGAAAGCAGCTACATGGAATTCAGCCATGATTCTTTTTTATTATTTACACCTTTCATTTACATAATTTCTATATATTGCCACTGTTAATGATATATGTATAGTTACTAATGATTATAGCTCACCTTAAAAGTATTCTGCCTTCGCACATGTTTTCTTATAGTGTAAGTTATTATGTGTTTTTTGTAAAAATGGAACGTCAGACTGTAATGAAATGATTCCTTTAACATTCAGTACTGATCAGCCTACATCATGCTATACTATACTGTAGGTGTGCTTCGGCATTAAAGCTCAGAACACTCGTCTTCCTGTACATCTGCCCTGAACATCTGTCCTCTGCAGTGTGTATACATTCCCAGCTTTGTCTAACACTAATATAAATATGTAAGAGAGACATGTTAAAACATGTTGTCTTTTACATGAGTCCTCAGGAGGGGTGGAGCTGCACTCTTACCTGATTGTTCCTACTCTTTGATTGTTTCCTTGAAAACGTTTTTTGGAACCGTCCAGAATTTTTAGTGAGGTCGAATGAAGTCCTTAATGTAGCCTTTCTTGGAATAATACAGAATGATATGATCACTCCAACAGTACTCAGGGCTCCTCTCGGCATCTTCCCTTTTCCCTGTCGCTGGCTAACCTGGCTTTACCTGCAGTGTGAGGCTCAGAGCTGCCGCCTGCTGTTTATATCAGGAACAGGTGAAGTCTCTGCAGACCTGAGAGAGGTGGGCTCAGATTACAGAGTCCTTACCAACAGGATTCGTGTTAAAGGCCAGGCCACTACCCGCACACTCCCTCCACGTTCACGTCTCTTATTTCATGATGTTCTGGAGAAAATGCATTTCGCTATTTTTTACAGATATGTCGAGCGTTGTTGTGCATATATATATATATATATATATATATATAGTTGTCGATAAAGTGTGAGGTACCACATAGGAGACACGATGATCTATGTTGAGTTATTTGCAAAGCGCACATTAGAAATATAAAGTAAACTTTCAAAAGTGGGTAATGAGACTTCTGGGAGTTGCATCAGAGGAGGCGTCAGGTTTTTCTCATTTGAGCACGAGTCGAGCTGCATCTGGAGGAAATGATCTCATGTCTCAGGGCTGCAAAGGGGCACGTTACCCACACCTTTGTATCTACGACGGTGTTTGCAGATGATGGTGCAAAGCCTGTGAATGAATTGATCCGCATTAGTTCCCTCTCCATTATGACTCTTTTTAGATTCTTTGTGTTGGATTAATTGTTCCCTGGAGGTTAGAGCAGCTGTTGAACAATAAAACCTGAGCTCATGGCTTCATTAGCTTTTAAAATGTGTCGTGATTTCATTGGCAATTATAATACCCTGCAGTGTTATCAAACAGGATAGTAACTCAGCCACTGCTCCCCCTGAGGCAGCCGCTCCAAGGATGTATAAATGAATTTCAGGCAACACGGTTAATGGTTAGTCATTAGTCATTTTCAGTTTTCCTGGTTGAATGGGTCAAGAAGATTTGATTTCTTCCTTGTTATCTTCCCTCACTCGTAAAGAAAACTTTTTTTTTTCAGTTATTGTTTGACACTATGTACACAACACATATTTGTCCTGTCTCGTCTGCAGTCTTGTTGTAAATTTCTCAAAACAACCTCAAGTAAAAACATGTTTCGCAAACCGTCATTTGATAAACACACGTTTAGAAAACGAAGTCCGGTTGCTTTTAATTTGACCGACACAGAGTTGATAAACTAACTGTGTCCGTCACCTCTGTGCGTCCCAGGAGATGAGTTGAGCTGCACGGCGGACGGCCAGGTGTACACCAACAGGGACATCTGGAAGCCAGAGCCATGCCGGATCTGTGTGTGTGACAACGGTCAGGTCCTCTGCGACGAGATCCAGTGCGATGAGCTGACCAACTGCGAGAAGATGGTCATCCCCGAGGGCGAGTGCTGCCCGGTGTGTCAGTCGTCTGATGTAGCGACCGGCGGCGGGCAGGACAATTTCGGTGGTGAGCTGCTCTCTGGTGTTGTTTGTCAGGTTGAGAAGTGAAGAACATGTCAGTATTTGGATGTATTTTGATTTTATGTCCTACCTTATATTAAGGACAAGAAAAAACAGGAGAAACATTTCTCACATTTGGAATCAATAATGATATCATCACCATGAAATATGTTTTTGACAGGTCTCTGTGTTGCCAGTGAAATATTCTATTTATCTGTCAGAAATAATCAACAGATTACTGCCGTTAACGAGCAGTTGCACGTGAAGAGCCATGTGCTCAGAATGAGTGACATCAGAGTGTTAATTGATTGTGCTGCCTGTGTTTACTTTCACTGACCGGCATGATGATGACATACGAGTCTCTTTAGATGTGCTACATCGCCGACTCAGCATTCTCCGCTTCCGTACCCATGATTCTTTTCACACATATTCCTGACATAGAGTCCAATTATTGTAAGATTCACAAATAATGTGATATTTTATGTCTTTTCCTCGTTGTAGGTGGAGAACGGATCTACAAGGTAGGCCACAGTTTTGGGATGTTGTGCAGTTGCTACGTCATCATTTTCATCATCGTCATCACGTTTGCTGATGTAATCAGCATCCTGGAGTATGAGTTTGAAATGTTTTGTTGTTTATCTGTTTATTCAGGGTCCGAAGGGAGAACCCGGGGAGGTCCCACTTGTGAGTCCTTGCGAAATATAAACTTGTCAAGCAGTATTTGTCACAAAAGGCACCGTCTGAATGCAGGTTATTAATAGTGTGTTTGATATCTTCTCCGCAGGTCACTGGTATTAGAGGCCGCCCTGGACCCATGGTGAGCACCTTGCTTGTTTGTTTCCCCCATACCATCTTTTCTTTCCTCTTCTACAAATGGCATGTGTGTAAATGTTCAACTACCTGAACTGACACTAGATGGCATAAGAGTACAGTAAGCTCCTGCATAACATCACCTTACAAGGACTTCTGCACAGCGGGATAGTCCTCCAGTCGTCTGAGTCACTGTGACATTTTAAGTGACCCTGTGAAAGGTGTTGTTGTGATGTGGGTGCAATAGAATCACTCCCAGGACTTTTATTGGTTCTCTCTGTTTGTCACAACAGGGGCCTCCCGGCCTTCCAGGAGACAGAGGATCTCGTGGACACAAAGGAAGGCCTGTAAGTCACATCTACAAGTCTGCACACACAAAAACTATAGGGTCCTGTGTTGATTAGTACTCTAATCTTTATTTATATGTATATAATGATGCATATACACATGCTAAACTCTAATTAGAACTAAACTTAGATTAAATTAAACCTTGTTGGTGCAACCCAGCCTTAGAGTACAAAGTGTCATTACCCTGAATATAATACAATCTTAGTTCTGTGTCTCAGTAGAGCTGTTCCGAATAGTTCAAGGCTTCATTCATAACGCTGACATTCAAATTCTAAATTGACATTTGAATTATTTATTTTTTTCTTCTTTTTGCATTTTTATTCATTGTGTTTAAGCCAAGTTTGTCTGCACAGTTGCTGGCACAGATCAAGCTACACTATTGTCATTGGTATTATACTATTGGTGAAGTCAGATTCCAGTGGTGCCTGCGTAGGATTGTGTATGACCTGTGCGATCCAAACATTTCCAATAACTCCAGAGCGTTGTTAAGTCCGAAAGTCAAAATGTATTGAAAAATGATAGATGTAATCATTTGAAATTCACAACATGTTTCTATAATCTGCTTCAATCCATATTTCTTGTCGTTTAGCCTTTCAAAAATGTCACTGCTGTCAAAAGAAATGCTTTGCTCTCCCGTAAAGGCTCACATTTATATTAACGGGGTGGTCTAACAGCATATCGGATTAGCCTGCTGCCTACATGTTCTTATGTTGACTAAACTGACAAGTTACTTTGACTGCTGACTTTATTATTCATACTAATACATTGATATTTGTTTTTACATATTTCTATTTAATGGTTTTGAATACATCATGATGTCTACATTGATCGCTCATTCTGCTCTTTAAAATAGCATTCACATGACATCATGTGACTACTTCTTGCTGGGGTCATAAGAATGACTCCACATTATTCCATATTCTGTCAAAAAACTATTCAAAATAAAATAAAATAAATATACTGGAGTATATACATTTTTTGGTTCAAGGGCAAGCGACTAACATTCAAAATATAATGTAATGTGCCAAGTTGATGTATAATGTGCTTTGCAAGCAAAAATGTAGCAGGTTGATGAATGAATGTGCCCCTCTTGCTGGACTTACAATACAGTCCAGGACAGCATGGTGAGGGTGATTTATTAGTACATAGCATATGGTTTTTCTCCTGTAATCACTTTATAGCTCATAGTTTATAAACTAACACAAATGAAACTGCATCAGCTATATCAGAATTTAGACACATTTTGGCCAAAAGCTCCACTGATCAATTCAATCAATTTATATTTCAGTGGTTAAATTCCCCAAAAAAAGAAAAAATCAAATCAAATCTGAAAACAAAAGTATACACAAGTTTTTCACAGCCACAAAATAATGATTCGATGTCAGATTGAGCATAGTTATTAGATGGTTTTCAAACGAGTGAATCAGCACCCCTCTCTCTTTCTCTCCACTCTCTAGGGACTGCGAGGCACTGCGGGTTATGATGGAGAGCCTGGTATACCAGGTCAGCCTGGTGAACCTGGACCTCCCGGACCTCCATCGCACCCAGGAGTGAGTTGTGCACTGAGGGCTCTCACATGACAGAAACACACATATGTAACCTTCAAGCATGTGCTAGCATGCACAGTCAGAGCCAACACGAGACAGATTACCTCAAAGTACTGCTCACACACCTTAGAAACACATACAGTATGAAACCAATACTAAACTTTAAACTCTGTTGTAATGTATTAATCCTCACTAATCCTGACATGAAGTCAACACCCAACATTGTATGTCAGCAGAAACGTTTACCAAAACGTCTGCTGGACTTTTTAGTGTAGATAAAGAGCAAACAATACGATGAACATGGGGGCACATTCCTGCACAAGAGGACTTCATACTTCATGTACTTGTACTTGCACTCACCTCATGTACTTTACACTGGTACAATTTTAATCAATTTGCCATGATTCTACCTGTCCCTCATGTGTATATAATTTCTATCTAGATTTCTTATTTTTTTTGCTATACTGATGAATGGAAAATACATGGTGTAAATACAGTTAAGCTAAAACTGGAGGTTGTGTGCTTCCCCTGCAGGGCCTGGGATCCCAGATGGCCGGAGTGATGGAAGGGAAAAATGGAGCTCAAGCCATGTTGAGTGGCTCAAGGGTAAGAGGATGTTATCAATATATGTACTAATCTAATCTGTCAATGTTTGGACCAATAAGCCAAAACGCAGACGGATGCACTACGTATCTTTCAAAATTAGGTTTGATTCTGTATTGGAAAAAAAAACTTTCTGCTTGTAGCTGTGGTAGAGAACATTGGCAATTTGGCAGTTAAGAGCAGCCCACAGAAATGGAGTTATGCAGTTTTGCACTGGTTTACCAATACTTATTTGTTTATTAAGAGATATGTTGCACTGATTGTTAAGCACTCTGAAACAATTTTGTAATTTTTAAATAAAGTTGAATTGATTTGATTAGTTTTTCAGTTGTTGAAACCTTATATGATGGATTCTTGGCGACTAACGTTCAGTCAGGATAAGTGGGGTTGGGTTGATGTTATGTCGCAGCAGGGCGTGCATTCCAATGTACCCATAGAGTCCAGTAGAGCGTGGAGCCTGTGTGAGTTAGAACAAAGGTTATAATATTGTAACTCTAGTTCAATTAGCACAGCCCTCAACCAAGGGGACCCTGCCACTCTCACGCTGCTCGCTGAAGAGGGTATTGAACGCTGGACAGCGTTGTGTTGCCTTTTATACTGTGGGGTCCAAACGTATTCGGGTAGGCACGCCCTGATTAGCTGGCAACGCTTATGCAAATTCCCAGTGGGATTGGAGGAAAATATTACCTATAGAGTCCAGTAGAGGGCCTCGCCTGTGCTTATAGAACTAGGGTTACAATATCGTAACCTCCTTTTTGTTGAATGGAAACTGAATTTGAATTATGAGTCCATGGTCTTCGAAAAGTAAGGGAACTTAAGAGAAACCTATTTTCTTGAAACGAAGGGCCAAAATTGGTGCAGTATAGACCAAGATATATTGACAAATATTTATCATAATGCAAGTTGATTGATTTTTTTGTTAACTCATTCCTATCTAAGAGTTCTTCTTTAATCATGAAAATTATGCAATATTGTTATTATTGTTGTTGTGATATTATTGTTTGATATGCAATAATATTGGAAATTTGGAGCCTCCTACCATATAAACACACACCTTTTAAACCAAATGTAGGTAATGTACAAAACATGTAAAATGGCCATGAATATTGTTATAAAGGGTGCAAGATTGATGATTTGATAATCAGATGACTGTTGAGCACCAATGAAATATCTACTGTAAGTTTTGAAACTACCAACATCGCAGTGAAAAAGTAAAGCCTTGATTTAATGACTGAAAGGCTAATAAAAATAATAACTGAAAGTAATTTTTTGGTACATAAACATGCAAACAAGCATGCTTGTCAGCCAATGACTTCAGATTAGGAAGTGTTTACTCTTATTTCAAGTAGAAAGTAGATTAAACATTTGTATTAGCATGTAAACAAGCACACAACTCTGGTAGACTTTTGAAATATATCCATGCTTCTAACAGTTTGACAAGAATATCCTTTTGTTACTTTTCTGATGTTTTACCAAGACAATGAGCAACATTTAACTTTGACTTGTATAGCCTATGCTTGTAATCTAGTCAAATTTAAGCAAAGTAAAAATGTATAGGCTTAAGTGTTTTACTTCTTAATGTGCTTGACCATTAGTCAAGTGGGGAATGAACCAGTATTTAAATAACTATTGTCTGTGCTTTGGCAGCCATTTGCACGTGGGTTCATATAGTTCCATTCCATCCCATTATCCAAACCACTTATCCTATTTAGGGTCGCGGGGGCGCTGGAGCCGATCCCAGCTGACATTGGGATACAGGCAGGGTACACCATGGACAGGTCGCCAGTTTATCGTAGGGCACATATATGAAGACAAACAACCATTCACGGTCACATTCACACCTACGGGCAATTTTTAGAGTCGGTTCATTGAGTTTCTCTATTAAATTTGAATCCATCAAATTAATCCACATTTCCAATGAGTGTCTAAGAGACTGTAAATCAGTTTAGATCGCTGGAAGTACTGGATAATATTCTACTTGGAAGTCAACATTTTTTGCTCAATGCACCACTGAGCAACTTTCATAGGAATGAACGTGCTACGACTCTGTATCCAGTTATCTTCATTATTGGATTAAGCTGATTTATGTTCATCATTTCACTGTGCATCATGTTTGTTATAGGGAGAGGCTGGAACAAGAGGACCTCCTGGACCAAGTGGGACACCTGTAAGTCCACAACAAGCTTTGACTCTCACTGTGCAGTAAACACTGATACTACTTCAATGGCATTTAATGATTTTGTTTTGTTCCCTGTTTATCTATAATCTAAGTGTTTCGTCTTTTCCCTCACTCTTCTAAGGGTCAAGCTGGAATCCAAGGACCTCCTGGAGATGTTGGCGATACAGGGCACATGGTATAACATCATTCATCTGTACAACTTGTGCATACGGTCAAATCACTAATATACATGGTCTGGTTTTGCATGGTTTTGATGTTCATTTTGGTGTGCCGCTTGCTTGAGAGAGCAGCAACAGCCCACCTACTGTTCATACACGGCTGCGTTAGCCTGAATACATATTAATTGAACTCTGATGGATTTCAAAGGGATGGGTTGTTCCTAGATGTTAACAATCTGACTGTGACTTTTTCAGGGTCCAAGTGGGCAAAGGGGACCGGATGGCCCTCCAGGGAAACCAGGTGAAGATGTAAGTCAGCTCTGGGACAAAATCACATTGTGTCTGACTGAAGGATGTACCAGTTTTATGCCTAAGTTATAGTGAAAGGCCAGTCTTCCAACATTCACTCTAACATGTATATTACACTTTCCGTAACTCTGTGTATTCGGCTACAGTAAGGCTAAAATCAGTAAGACAGTTTGAAAAAGGTTGAGTGTAAATCTATAACCAAAAAATGAATCATACAGTTAGACAGGCCTGGCTGCATTTATAATAATGTGAAAGTACAAGATCCTGGAGATACAAGGGGACGGGTAGTATACCCAAAAATGTTAACGGAACTGTCAAAGTGTTTTATTTAATTACATACAGTAGGCTATCATCAGTGAGTCCATTTTTTAAACATGTTTTTATCGCATTTTCTTTGTTTTCTTTTCATGGGTTAGTCTAACAAAATGAAAGACTATATTGTGCTGAAGATAATGAAAGCAATATGAGTCTATGTTCCCAAACATTTTGATGAGTAAAAACAACACGATAAGTGAAAAATCTACAAAACCCTATAACCAGCTTAGTACAGTATACTGTCAGATGTTCCTGAAGAAATCTGATGATGAATTGGTGACGTTCGTTTCACTTTCACTGCGAAATGTTTTGCAGCCAAACAAGTCTGTAATGTGTTAATGTCATGTTCTCACACAGGGAGAAGCAGGCAAATCAGGAAATAGTGGAGAATCTGGATTCCCTGGATCACAGGTAAACATTCAGCCCTTTATACCTCCATCACTTAACTGCGCACACTGTGTCTTCTCGTTCAAATGACACAGGAAAAAACCCCAACATACTGTATGTGCTGTTAGTGCACCTTCGATAGATATAAGTACCAATGCTGTTCTATGTAACATATTTCAGGGATCCAGAGGATTTCCAGGAACGCCTGGGCCTCCTGGACTGAAGGGTCATAGGGTGAGTAAACCAGAGTTTACAAATTAAAAGCATTCTTATTCCAGAATACATTTCGGTGCACTTGTTAAGTATTTTTGTGTTTCACTAACAGGGCCATGGTGGAATAATTGGCCAAAAAGGTGAAACTGGAGCTGTTGGATCCAAGGTATGAATTAAAAATAAATAAAAATAATTTCAGTCCGTCCATCAGTTTGTATGATTGGTTGAAAAGCTTCTACTATAGTTGGTGAAGTGAAACCTGTTTGACTCACTTACTATATGAATTAACTGCTTTGCTAAAGGCCTGTAAAACACCTTGCCATCTTGCGATAATATTTATAAACAAGTATTTATTTCTGTGGTTTTGTAGGGTTCTACAGGACCTTCTGGTCCATTGGGAGCGCCTGGACCCATGGTAAGTTATAATCTAATGCTTACTTTCTTTCATAGAGGTAGGGAATTCTTAAGCAGGTCTGACACTTGGGAGTTTCCTGGAGCAGCCCATACAGATTATACAGTTTATTATGCAGGATGTACGTGGACTGCAGTACACAAACTTCTGAATTTTCCGTCTGCTCTTATCTCGTATGGGGCAGGGATATGTACCCAGTGCACTGTAAATAACCCTCTAAACTTATTAACTTTATACTTTTGCATTGAATGGAGGGCAGCTGTAATTTATCACTGTCTGCATATAACAGGGTCCTGCAGGGATGCCGGGGGAGAGAGGACGCTCTGGACCTGGCGGTGTAGCAGTAAGGATAATATTACTATGCACCACAAACATCTGCTATCATATCATATGTTGTTCTTTCTGTCACAGATTTGAAAAGTAACGTGTGGTCGTACCATACTGATATGTGTATCCATTGTTTCGTCAGTGGCAGCTGTCTATAACCTAAGGCAGGGCCTTACATCAGTGTATAACTGTGATTTATAAGTCATAGTGATACGATTTTGTCTTTTAGGGTAAACGTGGTACGTCTGGTAACCTCGGAAAGCCTGGTCCAATGGTAAGTCAGCGTTCACGGTGTTTTATCATTGTGGATTTACTGTACACCTCAGTGGCTGTCTTACATAGCTTAGCATAGACACCCACGTATTATTTAGGTGGATGAGAGTGTAAAAAGCCACTCATTTTTAAACTGTGCATATTCATTCAATGTGTTTGTACATTTTTCGTGTGGATGCACCATTCCAGCATTTAGTACTTAAGTCTAATTGCCATTATTGTTGGGTTAAAGGGTCCATTGGGTCTCAGTGGTCCACCAGGATATCCAGGAACACCAGGAATGAAGGTACGATCACTAAAACACTGTATATACTCATGCTGAAGGGCGCTTTAATAACTTTCTAATGGAAAGTGAATAATTGGTTTCTAACAAATCAGTTATTCTCCCTAAATTGTCTCAAGCACAATACTGTTTTCTATTACATTATTTCATGTATATACTTATTTAAATTACCTGTTTATTTTTTAGACCTATGTACTATATATAGACGAAACTGAGAGTAAATTGTCAACTGTATCAGTGTCACATTTCTTTATATCAACTGTACTTTGTAATGGTGTTCAACAGGGACAAGCTGGCCCGACTGGAGTCCGAGGTCCAGAGGGCCCACAGGGACAGAGAGGAGAGACCGGTCATCTGGGGCGTGCTGGACCTGTTGGCCTCACGGTTAATTTCTTACTTTACTTACACATCAGTTTATCACTATACGTAACGTGTCAACATGCTGCTCAGTGCACTGCTTTGATGATCTAATTGTTGTGTTTAAAGGGACCCTTGGGTACGGATGGTGGCCCGGGTAGCAAAGGACCAGTGGTATGTATAATAATAATAATGTGCAGAGTCATTTCTTTTTAACAACGTATTCACTATTTATGGTAAGGATACACAAAGGTCACATATCACATGGCTTACTCTTCACAGGGTAATCTTGGTCCTCAAGGTCAAGGTGGTCATGCTGGACCCCTTGGCCCACCAGGACCTCAGGGAAGCACTGGTCAGCCTGGTATCAAAGGACAACTGGTAAAGTGTTTTTTTAATTTTTATTGCTGATAAATTTATTTTAATACCAAATAAATAGTGTTGCTAGACATGCAGGAGACTCACATTTTTACCTTTTGTGTTTCAGGGAGACATTGGTGTAGCAGGATTTAAAGGAGAGGGTGGACCCAAAGGAGAATCTGTAAGCTTCCACTACATCTCTATAGAATTAAACAGATTTTAATGCTGCTCTATGAGACACATAATCTGTATTGAAAGACTATAGCTCAAATAAAATCAATTGTATTTTTCATTGGACATTTATAGACAAGAACATGTTTTTAAATGTAAGTAAGGGAATATGCAATATTTGGAATTACAGCATTTTCTGACTTGTGTGTCAACTTTCTAGGGTCCCTCAGGCTCCCAGGGAGTGCTCGGACCTCAGGGTGAAGAAGGAAAGCGAGGACAACGTGGAGACTCTGGCTCTCTCGGCCCTATCGGTCCCGTCGGAGAGAGAGTGAGTCTGCATTTTGTGTCCTAAAGGGACATTGGTCAGTCAGAGAGCTCCACTTTAAGGACAGGGGTCATCTCAGAAAATTAGAAACAGAAAAATGATTAGGAACACAATCAATCACTTTTGGTAAATTTGGAAATGCTCACGTTTATGCAGCGAATGCATTAACTCAAAGAAATGGCAGTTAGGTCTGTTGTCGTTGAAGAAGATGGATGAACGATGGTTTTCCCTGTTACATTTCGTTGTGTTGGTTTTCTAGAAACACACAGATGCAACCTTTTCTGTTTGGTGAACTTCCTTAGAAGCATGAGTACAGAATTGATGTGTGCCATTCATCTGGTTATATACTATTTTTACTCATCTTTCGTGTAAGAATAACAATGTGAACATGACTAACTCATGATCTGTTTTTCAGGGAGCTCCTGGTAACAGGGGATTCCCCGGTGCTGATGGGATGCCAGGACCTAAGGTACATAATTGTCTACTACTGTATATTTATAGTAATGATTCAAACAAACTAGGTCAACTATGTTGATAGTAGTAGCTGATATCAGTAGCTTATTGCCAGATGTTACCATAGTTTGTGGTGTGGGTGTTTCACATGTTTCAATCAGCTAACAGACTGACTTATCATTCTTTCTAAAGGGTGCTCAAGGAGATCGTGGAACATCTGGCCCACCAGGGCCCAAAGCTTCTGTAGGAGACCCAGGGCGTACAGGAGAACCTGGTCTACCAGGTGCAAGGGTAACACTGAAGAGCTCCAGTTTTGATCCACTATATCATTACATTTACTATGTTTGTCTGTATCCCGCATTTCCATCGCTCATATTTTTTCTTTTTTTTTACCTCTTAATCAAAGGGTCTTACTGGTACCCCTGGAGTCCAGGGAGCAGAGGGCAAGCCAGGACCTTTGGTAGGTTAAATTTCTCAACCACATTCACAGTTAGATAATTGAAGTTAGCTTTCAGCTTATGAGAACTACTATGATAATAAGAAATGTTTAAGTCAAAGTGTGGTTTTCTTTCGTGAAGGGAGCTCCAGGTGAAGATGGTCGTCCAGGCCCCGCAGGGTCCATTGGAAACAGGGGCCCAGCAGGAATCATGGGAGGGCCAGGCCCCAAGGGCTTCAATGTAAGGCTAAGTCACTCGAAACATTGCAATAATGGTCAGTCAGGTCAGTCTGTTTATCTCCTGCTGTGTTTCTAATACAAAACATCTATTTTTACACTCAAAGGGTGACCCAGGAAAGACAGGTGAACAAGGATCTGCAGGAGTGTCAGGTCAAAGAGTGAGTACTGTTTATGAATGAAAAGTTGCATTTGTTTTGCAATCAGCATGGAATGGGAGGTCTGAGGGTCTTCTCCCGGATAAATTAATTACAGGTGGTTCATTGATCTGTTAGAAGTAAGCATATCAATAACACAGAACATATTGGCACAATAAAGACACTGCATGGATCAACAGCACGTTCTGTTGGCTTCGGTATGTTGTATACCTGCTACACGACTGCCTTGTTTTTCCTTATCTTTGACTCCACAATAATCTACTTTAGTTAGAAGTAAAAAAAAAAACATACTATTAAACAGGCTGGTTGTTAATTGTCTCTTTGTCTTCAGGGTCCTTCTGGAAAAGATGGAGAAGTTGGCCCTGCTGGCCCCCCTGGCCCATCTGTGAGTGTCTGATTCTTCTTTGGTTGTTTTCATTTTTCTTTTTTTCACTGCTATCACAATTGTCTGAGACATTACTGTGTCCTCTCAAAGGGTGTCGCAGGAGAAAGAGGAGAGCAGGGACCTCCCGGTGTAAATGGATTCCAGGTGCGTATTTGTTTTTGGTTGGTAGTGAGACATGAGAACGCTACAAAAGTGATGAACACTGACTGTAGGTCAGTGTCAGAAGATGTGACAGTATTACAAAAAAATAGACCCCCGTCTGTTCTGAAGAGGTTGCTGAGAAGGTCTTATTTGACTGTCTTGTGTTCGTAGGGTTTGCCTGGAAATCAAGGCCCTCCCGGAGAATCTGGAAAACCGGGTGACCAAGTGAGTATGAAAGATGCTACAAATGCTCTTTTGGGCTAAATGATATTTGACTGAAACACCTTTTGAATCCACTATCTTTGATGTTGCTCTCTGTCCCAACACGATTGTCATATGAGGAACTTGATCAGGATTCACATTAAACTCAACATAAATTATACCATTGTTTGTTTCCTTCAGGGTATTCCTGGAGAGCTTGGTGTTGTGGGTCAAATTGGACCAAGGGTAGGTGAATTTTCACTATGCTAAATTATCAAGCGGTCAGTAAAGTTGAATAGCTCAAACTGATGTATTTTTCTTTCCCAGGGAGAACGTGGTATTCCTGGGGAGAGAGGAGAGCTGGGTACAACTGGTCTACAAGGACCTAAGGGTATCCCTGGTGCACCTGGTCCAGATGGACCAAAGGTAATGTGGAGAGGCCTCACCTAAATGTACAGTGCAGAACCACTCAAAACAATGTCAGAAAAACAAGGCAAATAAGAATATCTATTTGAAACCTTAAAGAGATGTTTTCAAATGAGATGGCAAGATAGTTATGAAGCTTTTACAGTGAATGGGTGCACTAAAAATAGAGTAAAACTGCAGTGTTTGGTATCTGTTTTCACAACAGTCTGGATTAAGGGAGCTCCAATTAATGGACCTCCCATTTTTATACACCAATATTCGTTCTAAATAGTCAGATCGTTGACTCTATAAAGGCCGATTAGATGACGCAAAACGTATGAGACAATTTCTTCTTGAGCTGCAAAAATGACTTCACCAGAGTTGTGATTTGTGTCTCTAAGAGAAATAGAGAAAGAGAGAGAATGGAATATGTTGCAAATGTTGTCCGCCAATAAATAAACGGTTGTCAATCTATGATACTTTCTCATCTCTCAATTTTAATACTTAACATACAATTGTGATTGGCCCCGGAAATCCTGATTGGAGCACCCTTAGTCCGGAGTGTATGCAGAGCATTGAGTAAAAGTTATAAAGGAAAATATGCTGTATGTATATCACATATATAGAAGTGCCAGTATCCACACCACATACACAGAGACATGCAGACTTCTGCAGAAAATATCAATAGGAAACAACCTAAAAGTTTATAATGCAAAATATAAATGTTAGTCGGCATCCCCACAATGAAATTAAGTATGTTTGATTGTACTGTATAATTAAATACATGTTTAATGCTCATAAGCCATGAGTCTGCTAACATTGGTCTTTGTTTGTCACTGAAGGGTAGTCCTGGTCCTCCTGGTGCACTTGGTGACGTGGGTCCTCCAGGTCTTCAGGGAATGCCAGGAGAGAGGGGCATCTCTGGCCCTCCTGGGCCTAAAGGTGACAGAGTAAGTACATCATTATCTTCTTTTTTATGCAATCAATTCTTGTTGATTCATGTGAATATATCTGGACAGCACAATGGTTTTACTTATGTGGGTGCAAAGATTGTAACCAATTAGTTCCAGTGGAAAAGTGCTGCAGTTATTTTTTAAACCAATCTGTGTTGTCTGTAATGTCCGTGTCTGAGTTAAATGTATGCAACTATAGGACATGTTGCCAACTTGAGTGCTGACACCTTTTTTGCTGTCTTTTGTATGTAGGGATCAATTGGTGAGAAAGGATCAGAAGGTACAGCCGGAAATGATGGCGCAAGAGTAAGTAAAATATCTTATATTTACACTTGTGAGACGTAAAAACCCGATAATGTATAAGTGCACATTTGACACGTGATGAGTGGAGTTACCCAACCATATCTGTTTTCTGTCAACAGGGAATCCCAGGTCCTGTCGGCCCGCTAGGACCTGCTGGAACCAGTGGTGAGAAGGTAAGGTCTTTCTCTTCTTTCTAACACACATTAAGAGGCTGCTATTTCCATCACAATGATTCAAGGTGATGACATGTTTTAGGAACACGTTGGTTCCCAGGATGCCCACTATGTTGTTAATCACATATTCTCTTGGCCGCATCTAATAGCATCTTCCAGCGAAGGACAGTCTTTGGCTTGCATTGCATCGGCAATCATAAAAATACAGGATTTATGGAGCAACACAGGCTCAATGAATGGTTGTAAAAATAGTGAATTTGTAACATCTTTGCAGGGAGAACCTGGACCCAAAGGACCACATGGACCCCCAGGATCCAGAGGAATGCCAGTGAGTGGACCTGGTCAAACTTGAAGTCTATTCAGGCCATGTTAATACTGGTGATACAAAATGGGTTTATATCATTAGAGCGCTTCAATATACTAATTTGTCATCTACAACAGGGATCAAGAGGAGATCCTGGCCCAATTGGTGCTGTTGGATTCGCTGGATCTCCTGTAAGTAGTCATTCATAGTCACATCGTTTATTTTATTTCCAAAGAAATATTAAAGGATTTTTAATAATGCTGTAAATGTAATAACAGACTAAACTTGATTTTATGTATCCTTTGTAATATTACCAACAATATAAAGGGTCCTGATGGCCAACCTGGAGTCAAGGGAGAGCCTGGAGAACCAGGCCAAAAAGGAGATGCTGGATCATCAGGACCTCAAGGCTTGTCTGGTGCTCACGGACCTCCTGTGAGTTGCACATGTCAAGACATTTGTTTTTATGTGGTTGTTCAGTGGTACATTTATGCAGGCTACTCCTTGATATTGTAAGCAGTGTCATCAGTCGTCTTTGTACTTTTATTTGGTCTACTTTGGAAGTTTTAGTGTATTAACTCCTGCAAAACAATTTATCATGGGTGTACTGTATGTCTTTAAGGTTCCAGAGGCAAGCTTTCACTTAAAAAATATGCTGCTGAAAAATGCTTCTGTTTTCTTTTGTAGGGACCAACTGGTGTAGCTGGACTGAAAGGCGGAAGAGGAACACAGGGTGCACCAGTAAGATTTTTTTCATAATCACAGAAGTTATACAAAATAGTGAAATTAGATGGAGTAGAAAGGATGTCATGAGCACAAGAAGCGTGTCACCCCTGATTGTTCAATTTCTCTTCTGCAGAGTTTAATACCTGTTTGGTTTGAATAACAACTCTAGAAACTTTGTTCTCTTTGTTACTTTTCCAAAAAGAAGAGATTGCAATCTGTCATGAAACTTGTAAAACAATATTTAAGGATCTTGTATAACGTTCTGCTTTCAGGGCCCCACTGGTTTTCCTGGATCTGCAGGACGAGTCGGTCCACCAGGCCCAACTGTAAGTACTGCCCTGAGTTTGTATGAAAACACAGGTAACAAGATATTAAATAATTTGTCACATAAGTTTAAAATTGCAAGGCTCACCAATGTGTAGTATAAAACCAGTGTGATATGAATCCCTTAAACATGGAACAGTGAGGACGACGTTAGGACCAGTTTAACTCTCGATTACTGTAATGAGATCCTGGTTGTGGAGGGGCTACAGTTTTTTAACTTTTCAAAATAGACAATCTAACAATCGTACACACTTGAAGCAGCAGTTGGCCAAGTGTGCAGAGCGTCTCACCTTAATTTGACATTTTGGAACAGGTGTACAGCAGTCGACAGTATGTTGTAAGAACTAGTTCATGCTGAGACGTAAATCCTATACAACTGCATGCATCTATCTCATGACCACTTCCAATCCTGCCAGGGTCCACTTGGAGAACCCGGACCCCTTGGACCTCCAGGAAAAGAGGGTCCTCTTGGTCTGCGTGGAGACCATGGATCCCCCGGAAGACAAGGAGAGCGAGGACCAGCAGGACCATCCGGCAGCCCCGGAGACAAAGGGGACTCTGGAGAAGACGGACCCACGGTAAACTCAAGTTATTGTTATGCAATTTTACATTTTAGTTGCATTGTTCATTAAAACTAATTCACAGATTTAAAATAGTGATATGCGACTTTATAAACAGAAATCAGTTGATTTCTGATTTACCATTTTAGTAAAATTGGTAAAATTGCAATTTGGGATTTATAATAACAATATTTGAATCGATCAAACCCAGACATTGCCTCGTAACAAAATTGTGGTAAAGCAATATAAAACATAATTTTTCCCAGCAGTGATCATAACTATAGGGTATATGGCTCCTTTTAGCACAAATTTATTTGAAATAAGTCTTATGGTTGTTGGCCGGTGTGGCGTTATTATCAACCAGACATATTACACCAGGTTGGAATACTATGGGATCCCAATCAGTGTTTTACATGAATGTTCTGTTTGTGGTGTTATCTGCTTTAGGGTCCCGATGGTCCTCCAGGCCCAGATGGAACTACAGGACAGAGAGGCATTGTGGGTCTTCCTGGTCAGAGAGGGGAGCGAGGAATGCCAGGCCTTCCAGGACCTGGGGTCTGTATTCTACACAATTAATCATGAATCATGTTAAACCTGTAAAAGTGTCTCAGTAGGTTTTATTTCAGTGCTTTAACTGTAAATTATCTATATATTTTTTGATTAGTGTGTGTTACGCGGCATCATCCTTTTACTGCTGCATTGTGAGTTGCCTTATTCTTTTTTTAGGGTCCCCCAGGAAAACAGGGATCCACAGGAACATCTGGAGATAAAGGCCCCCCAGGTCCAGTTGGTTCTCCTGGTGCAAATGGACCTCGTGGTGATCCTGGTCCTGATGTGAGTTCAACTTCTAAATTGGTTGTGGCTCTCAAATAATATCAGTGTGTCTGTAATGTTTTCAGCTGTCCTAATGTTTCCTCTGTGGTCCTCAGGGTCCTGCAGGATCTGATGGCCCGCCAGGCAAAGATGGTGTTCTCGGACAAAGAGTAAGAGACCAACACAATGGAAATGTGCCCTGTTTGTTGTTTTACACATCGCAAGTGGTTGACAGCTGTTACTTTTCCAGGGAGACAGAGGAGATTCTGGTCCAGAAGGTTTGCTTGGTTCCCAGGGACTTCCGGGCACTCCAGGTCCCGTGGGTGCACCGGGTGATGCTGGAAGGAGAGGAGATGCTGTAAGTGGACTCCTAGAAGTGTGTGTTCTGTGTGTTAGTCCATCAGGGAACAAGACTGTAAAAACAGATTTGTGCATGATGAAATTCTGGGGGTAGATCTGATTTAAGCTCAGGGGGGGCGTGTTGGAACGTGTATGAACCTAATACGAAGTGAAAGGAATGATGTGTTGGGGTATAACAAGGAGTTGGAGAGTTTTCAGTGCTGGCAGAGAGGCCTGTGTTCCCTCAGGACCTTCTAATGATCTGACTCATTTGCAGGGCTCAAGAGGACCTGTTGGTCCACCTGGCTCGGCTGGAAAGAGAGGATTAGTGGTGAGTGTCCAACTTGTAGTTATACAGTCCACCAACATACACTTGATGCATTGTAGATTTGTGGGAATGATAGATTGATATGAATATTACTGCTGAAACAAGCCAAAAACCATAATGAAAAATGTCCACATTTCAAAACAATTCTCATGTGTTTAAATCTTTCTAATCCAGGGACCCCAAGGACCAAGAGGGGATAAGGGTGACCTGGGAGATCATGGAGAGAGAGGCCAGAAGGGACATCGAGGCTTCACTGGTTTGCAGGGTCTTCCTGGACCTCCAGTAAGTTACAGTGGTGTTCAGTAATCCGATTACACTGGCTCAACTCTCTGAGGAGCACACCCTTTGTGTTAATTTGTTCTCTGTTGTTCAGAGTCATTTTTGCCAACTGTGTATCAAAAGCAAATGTAGTTAACACAGCTTCTGGTTCCTTTAACATTGTTAAACTATACTTTTCACACAACTGTAGTGCAGAGCAGCCAACATTAGGGCTGTCAGCAAGTGATTTCACCCTACAGTCTTCAGATAACACTGTTCTCAATCCACATCAGATTGTTCTGTAGTGAAGCGGTTCAGGAGAGGCTCCAAAGCAAAAGTTTAGAAAAGTTTAGAAAGTCACTTTGATCTACAGGTTTTTCTGAATGAGGACTGCAGTCATGCCGCTAAATTATATTTAGGACTGTCCTTGAGTAAATAAATACATTTGTTGTTGCCCTAATAATATTCATAACAATTTTCTTATTAGCATATAGTCACCTGAAACTAAGAATCGTTGTGTTTTCGTGACCTTAGAATGAGCCGTTTATATCTACATATGGAGTTGGTCCTCTCCCACGGAATTTGCCATGTTGTAATGCCATGTTTCTACAGTAGCTCAGAATTTACAAACCAAACACAAGTCTAGAGAAGCCCATCCTGGTTTTTTTTTGGGTGGGGTGGGAGGGGGTGGGGGGTTACGGTAGTTCTCCAACATGCTTGGAAAGGGTGGGGTGAGTGGAGGGGTATTTAGTTGGTTAGTTGGCGCTAGATGCCACTCGATCATACACACTGGATATTTAACATCCAAAGACTGATGGTCTGCGTCATCGGGACTATGCTGGTGTGATTTGATCGATTTAGATTGACAGTGCCGGCAATATCAGCAAACAACCCCACAACTGTAATTTTATTATAATGTAGGTGTTGCTAAATTCTGATTGGTGCAGGTGGACAAACTGAAACACACCTATTTTCATAACTGAGCCTTTTGCTTCTAAAATGCATCTGGATCATTCAAAATGCATCTGGATCAAAAGAAAATAAAAGGAAAAGGGAAAAATAAATATATATATTAAATATATGTTTGATTTAGACTAGAAACAAAATCAGAAATCAGATTATACTGTACTAGTTATTAAAACGTAATGACCCTGCTTGACTATCATCCAATGGGCAATAGACATCAATCACATGTGAACCTGTGCAATGTGTGCATTATAGGAATAATTGTATATCTAATGTGTAAATGATATGTACAAAGAGACTAATGAATATTCATCTCTTGCTTTTAGGGTACAACAGGTGAGCAGGGAGCTCCAGGAATCATTGGACCAAGCGGAGCGAGGGTAAACACCACAGTTCAATTTGTTTCAAGAGAAAAACATACCTTCCTGAATTTTTGTAATAGTACAAAGAGTTTTACATGGAGGAAACTCAAAACATACTTTAGTTTAATGCCAGCAATCATTTTGGAATCCAACTGATTTTAAAGCAAATACTAACTGTCTTTGATTTGAATATGATTCAGGGGCCTCCTGGACCTGTTGGGCCTCCTGGAAAGGAAGGATACATTGGACAGCCAGGACCGATGGGACCTCCTGGAACCCGTGGACTCAGTGGAGAAATTGGACCAGAGGTATTTACTCATTGTACAGAGCTTTACTGCATGCAAGTTGGAACTAGTAAAAAGCATTGCAGCAAATGTAGTTAAAAACAGCCAGACGCACAGCAAGCTGTTAGGAAAGATCACTCTGACTTTAAATTGTCGACCATCTTTGCCACAGATGTTCTGCGAGTAAGGAACGAGGGTCTGCTAGAAGTTTTTATAGCATATTTTTGTCTGTATAGAGTTCTGACCAGAAAATAAAAACAGAAAAAACTAGAAGTAAAATACCATAATACTCCTAAATTCGCAGGGCCCTCCAGGAGAGTCTGGACCCGCAGGCCCACCTGGTCCCCCAGGACGTCCCACGGCCGCTATGGATGACCTCTTTGGCAATCAGGATTACGACTTTGGCGGCCCCCCTCCTCCTCCTGAGTTCAGTGAGGACGAGGCCATGCCCAACAGCAACTCCTCCACCATAGTGGCCGTGGACCCCGGCGTTCAGGCCACCCTGAAGGCCCTCAGCAGCCAGATCAACAGCATGAAGAGCCCTGACGGCAGCAGGAAACACCCTGCCAGGACCTGTGACGACCTGAAGAGATGCTACCCCATGAAGAAGAGTGGTGAGTGTCAGGGCCAGGGGTAATGCAGTCCTTTGTCCTTTAGTTTATCATGCTCTTATCTTACCTGTTATTTGTCCTGTTCATCAGTGTGTTTCTTTAACATTATAAATCTAGAAATACTGTCGGGGCATGATGCACATGAACTGCGGACTAAACCTGCTTGTACCCAATACAAGCTGACTTATTGTACCATTGCAGTTGTTTCAGCTGTAGGATAAATCAACGATGTGGTCAAAAGCTACATGTCCAAAATTCCTGATCACTCTGTTGTGTAGGGGAGTACTGGGTGGATCCAAACCAAGGCAGCGTGGAGGACGCCATAAAAGTGCACTGCAACATGGACACGGGAGAGACCTGCATCTCTGCCAACCCTGCCAGCATACCTCGCAAAGTGTGGTGGAGCTCTTCCAGGAACAAACCTGTGTGGTTCGGAGCCGACATCAACCGTGGAACACATGTGAGCAGTTATATTTTGATGATGGGGGAGAGAGAGGGAAGACGGGATGTGCTGGGCAAAGGCCCAGTGAAGTTGTACCACACTTGCAAATAATATGTTGTAGAAGTTGAAACATTAAGACCAACAGAAAGATGCTCAAAAAGGTGCAGAACTAGCAGATTTGAGGTTAAATAGAGTGAAACTTGCGTTGTTTTCTTAGCAGTGTCTTGGCTTATTGATGGATTTTTGTGAGGCTCTGCACTGACTGCTCCATTTGTTTCTCTAGTTCACTTATGGCAACAAAGAACAGCCGGCCAACTCTGTCACAGTTCAGATGACTTTCATCCGCCTGCTCTCCAAAGAGGCATCTCAGACCATCACCTACAACTGCAAGAACTCTGTGGGCTACAAGGACGAGAAGAATGGCAACTTTAAAAAAGCTGTAATCCTCAAGGGCTCCAACGACCTGGAGCTGAAAGCAGAGGGAAACAACCGCTTCAGATACACAGTGGTGGAGGACTCCTGTGCAGTAAGTTCTCACATTTCAACGGTGGCTTTGCTCTTTTTTAAACATACATGTATTATTAAGTGTATCAAAGGATACAATTTTATATTTTTCTTGTTCTCAACAAATCCCATGAAATGACCAAAACCAAAAATAGTCACGTTTCCATTGATTGTCAAATGAATTTGAAAACAACTTTTGAAATTTAGGCACAAGTACATGGCTAAATTTGACCTTTATTCTTACTATGGCAAAGGCACGACCCCCATCTACAAAAGAAAAATGGTTAGAGGTCTTCAGGAATTAGTTTCAAATAGGCAAGATGTAATTGTTTTAGACAAAGACAAAATAATGCAATGATTGTAATGCACAAGCAACAGTGGAAACAGCTGATCAATCATGTGAGTTAAATGTTTACAATGTCATACCTTATTGCGTTAATACTTTGCCAGGAATCCATTTAGTGCATCAACTATTTTTTGACAGTCAAAAACCACCTAAAGCAAGCGTAAAAAACTTTTGCACAGCTTTATGTAATTTTTCCATTTCCATACACTTTGTCTACTGCAGGACTTCAAAATGTGTATAAGAAAATGTGAATAGAAACAGGGCTAATGAGTCTGTCAATTAGTCTGTTGCATTGTTTTGGTTTTATGACTCTCATTAGCATCTTTCCATCCACATCAACTTTCCCCAAAAGATCTGATAAGACGGACAAAGTTAGCATTAGCTTGTGAACATAGTGGAGCAGCAGCTAAAGATATTTTCCTCAAGAGTTGGTGGAGACCAAAAACAGAGCTAAAAGTACAGAATATTTTACATTCAACGTAAACACAATTCCAAATGATTGCTTTTATTGTTGTGTCTACTGAATGTTTAAATAGGTAACTGTTCCTTAACAGGTTTGCCATGACAACTTAAAAAGGTGACACTGTGTCAGTGTTATCTTTACTGCTTGTTTTGCTGCCCCCAAGTGGCTGAAAAATCTAGTAAAGCTGCTTGAGGATTAAACAGTGCAGGGTTGGGGACTATTTTCAGCCATAGAATAAAGCACATTTGGTGCACTAGTGAGCTGTTTGGTCCGTGTAAGGTATATCAGGCTTTGGATACACAGACAATCAATTAATTGTTGTTTTTGCGCTTTTTATGAAGTTTGTTAGAAAAAGACAAACATGCTGAGTGTCTAAAACAAGGCAACATCCAGAACAAGTCATTCAAATACTGTTTACAGTTTCATTGAGATGTATTGCTCATCATTGTAGAGAACAATTAAGTAACAGTAGTCACTGAACTTCTGTTTTTCCATCTTTTACAGCAAGCAAATGGCAACTGGGGCAAGACAGTGTTTGAGTACAGGACACAGAAAACTGCAAGACTTCCTATTGTGGATATGGCCCCTGTGGATATTGGTGGCCCAGATCAAGAGTTCGGCATCGATATCGGGTCCGTGTGCTTCTTGTAAAATCGTCAGCGGGGATGCGTCGAGGTGAATCCTGAGACTATTGAACTGACAGCTGACACGATCAGCCACATTGTACATACGAGTACTGAGGACTATTCTGGCCCTGTGGCAAGATATTTATTGTGCCTTTCAACCCAGATCAAGACATCGAAGATTTGTAAGTTAGAATGAATGTTTGGAATTTACTTAAAAAAAATGGTAAAATCAGAATCATTCCACTGTCTTCTTGTTTATGTTTGACTCCAAGCATGATGCTTTCGAGGCTCACTATGGTGTAGTTTGGTCCAAAGATATTACCCTTTAATTTTATTTCACAAAACATTATTGCCAAAGATTTAAAGCTCTAAAATTGTAATTTTAACTACTGTCTATAAGCCCAGAGAAATTCCACTGAAGCTACATCAAATGTCCCTCCACTAGTATGTTTTACAGATTTGTCTACTCGTTTTTTTGTTTGAAATGTTTTTGCATATACAACAACATTGTGGTGCTATTGAGGAAACGAACACAGCCGACGATGCATTCACTCAGCGCGGGAATTTTCTCAAGACAGTTTTGATGAACCAATGTCTGTATCCAGTTCTTCCAAACTCTGTACTGACCACGTAGAACATTAAAGACACATTAAGACTGTTGATTCCTCAGTGTTAGCTACCTCGTCACCAAAACTGAGAAACGATGACACTACATGTAAATCTTCTTTCACAGGTGCTGTTTTGTAAGTAGTGTGATCCTTGTGCACTTCTCCCGGCTGCACGGTACAGGGCAGGGTGTGGGGATACCAATAAAGATCTTTTCCGTCAACGATGGAGAGGCGAATGAGGTGTCGCGTGAGTGGTGTGTGGTGATTTGTAAAAAAAATATTTACCCCTTCGATTTCAATATCGTACAGTAAAAGGTAGCAGAGAATATTCTATTTTTTATGCATGCCAGTTCCCCCTTTTCAGTATCCTGGACTTGTATGCTCTTGAAATCCTTTTTATAATCCATTTTATAGGATAAGGTGGCTGTGAGTTTGCTTTGTATTTCCTGCTTTGCAACAAATTAAACAAACTGCTTGTTAATCCCCCCCAAGCTCTTGTCCTATTGATTTAGGTATAGTTAGGTCCTTCACACTTGACATTTTGCACACAAAGTAATTATTTAGACATATTTTGTAGTTTTAAAAAAAGCATTTATGTATTTAACGTAATGTCCACAGTTGTTTAAAATGTAAGCTGTCTGTTTTAAAATTTCCTGAATGTGCCTTCGAGCAAATCTATCGTGACCATTTGGCTCATATTTGAGTATATTTATTATAGATTTGTAACATTTGCGAGGCTTTACTGCCTGCTAACACCCTAGAGGCAGAGGAGGAGGAGGAGGAGGAGGAGGAGGAGGAGGAAGAGGAGGAGGATGAGGCTTTCCACACTGCTAGCAGATGCGTTTCATCCTTGAAAATAAATATTGAAAATACTTCACTCTGCCTGTTCTTGTTTGAGAAGAGTTACTGTGGTCCTTTGTACCATGATAGAATCATATCAGCCTCGAGAGCGTTGTTAAATTTGGAGGCGAAAAACACAGTGAAAAGGAGATGAATGTAAGAAAAAATGGGATGTCGGACCACAAAATGAACATAGATGTAACTGAGTTAACTGCTACTGAAACTTACTCAACATTACAGACCACACAAGTACTACAACAATACTAAGAGCCGTAGTAGTAGGCTACTATGATGCTAATGTCAGCATGGTAACATGCTTAAAATGACAATGCTAACATGTTGATGTATGGCAGGTGATATTTGCCCGGTCTGCCATCTTAGTTTAGTGTCAGCATGCTAATATGAGCTAACGAGCACTAATCACAAAGGAATGGGAACATGAGAATGTCATTGGTGATGTAATGTTTACTATTGTCACCATCATATTTTAGCGTGTTAGCATGCTAATACTTGCTAATTAGCGCTGCACACAATGTGTAGCTGAGGCTGATGGGAATGTTATTAGTGATGTAATGTTTACTATGGTCACCATCATATTTTAGCGTGTTAGCATGCTAACATCTGTTAATTAGCACAGGACATAAAATAGAGCTGCATGTGATGAGAATGTAATTACTTTTACACTTATTTGGGTCCTATGCATTGAAAAAGTAGTCAAGATATTTCAAACTGAAGCAAATATGGCATCCTCAAAGAGGTGCTGGAGAAAAAGTCATTAGGATTCATCATCTGGGAACCAAGAATGGCTGTAAAAGGTATTGAGATATCTCAATCTGTACCAAAGTGGTGGACCAATGGACCCACCATGCCATCCATAGAACCATGCTGGCAGCATAGCTAATAATAAAATCCTTGAATGAAGAGAAAACATTTAAAACACAGAATTACAAGCTAAAAGTGACACAAATAATATAAAATGATGGACTCAATGAGTAGCCTTTTTTTGCAGTAAGATTTTCTTTAATATCTGTAACAGCAAAGTCAATGCAACCAAAAGTAAAAATAATGGAAAAGTACTGTATATGGACAGAGGCTGTCCAAAAAAGTACCTTCTGGTGCAAGGAAAAATGAGACTAAAATGATGACAATTAAAAGATATGAGTAGTAAATACTGAAATGGCAACTAAAACCTGCAAAATACAACAACAAAAAAATTCAATGTCAAAAACAAAAGGTTAAAAAAACAAATCAGATTGTATTAGTTAACGACATAATGTTGAGTAAAATAACCTATGTGTTGTTATGGGCAAGCTGATGCTTGTGTTAATGATATAGATTCCATTTATTTTCTTTGCCAGCTTGTGTTCGGCATACAAACAGGAATGTGTTAACAATACAACAATATAGTTCAAATGGTGCATACACACAAATTGTTTCATATGAAAATTCTGCCACAGAGTGTACCATTGGACATATTCAACTATTTACATCTCTCATTGCCTGTGCAAGCAAAAGTACTTCTTTTTTTTATTCATTTTTTACAAAAATAGTTATTTTCTATAATGGATCTGAGTCTACCTTGAAATATTCCAAAAGAAACAATCTAAATGCAAATGCATATAAACCTCAAGATGAAAACTGTGACATCTTGACTCAACCGTGGAGTGGATTTTGGCACTTCTTCATACAAACGAGTTAAAAGTACGCGACAAAGAGCATCTTCATGGCATCAGCAGCGGCTGTCTAGCGGGTCCAGAGCGAAGACGGTGCCCTCTAAGGTCAGTCCCATTTTGAACCCCTCCTGGAAGACAAGCCAGAGAACAGCTGTGACGCCCAGTGACCACGCACGCCGACACTGGCCTCTGTGAGGTTACATGGCCCTCATTTAGTTGATAAACAGGAAGTCGGAGTCATGTTTAGATTAGAGGCGATGAGATGTCTCTAAACCACTGAGGGTGAAAGGGGATGAAATGCTGCACAAAACGGAGATGGCACGACGCCATGCTTTTAGACATGCGTTATGTGCAGGATCCTAAACTCAGCAGAAACAAGAAGGCATGCAGCTAATGAGACAAGCATGGGTGGAATTAATTTATACCAGATGGAGAACTCAAAAAACATTTTATTTTTAGCTCTTAAAAATGTACTCGTAATTGTTTTAACGTGCTCTTTCATATAGCTTTTTTTTAATATTAAATGTGACATTTATTCCAAACGCTATAGCATACTTCAAAGCAATTATTGGCTGAAAAGAATCTACATCTTAGATAATAAAAAAAGGTTGTTAGCTCATTAATTAATACGCCTCAGTCTGGCACAAGTGGCTCATTTACTGCAGAGCAAGAGAGCTGGGGAAACAAACTACTAATTAAAGACAATGAGGCTTGAGCACACTACTAAAACCTCTTCTGGGACGAAGGGAAACATTTTAGAGCTGATGGAAGAGGTCAATTACATCACGCGGCGTGTGGGAGCATTCGACGTCCTCCACAGGCATGCAAGACAAAGACACAACCACAGTCACAGCACAGGTAGAGAAGCAGAGCAAAGAGTACAAACCATCTCTGACGCTACAAGTGGAAAGGACAAGAGATGCATTCACTTGTTAATAGTGAAGAAGAGGAAGACATTGAAGGAAATGTTAAGTGCACTAAAAAGCAAACATAAAAACAACAACAGGTGTGCCAGTGCAACACTGCCTCCTACTGGCAATAACGTGCTGAAACTCAGAAGTTGCAGATGATTTCCCCTGCCAGAAGTCATTACTTTCTTCAAGAATTCAAAACCATAAACACAGTGCCAAAAAGGAAATGGCTGATTGCTGTGGATATGGCCCAAACTGTATCTGTACTGTTTTTATATTTGACCGTCTGATTGCGTGCCAACTCAAGCTCCAGCAGTGGTTCTCAAACTTGTTCCCGTCCACCCTTTGGATAGGAGAAAACATTACCACACTCCCTTAATAACACTGTAAACAAAATGGATTTTTCTCAACCATTAACAGTAATTATGAGAGCAGTACAATGTAAAACCGCATAAAGGAATTCAGTTTTCTTATCAATAAAACTTATTTTACTTTAACACTTCAATTAAGTTTGATAATAATATGACCAAGAACATGACATGCCTAATTCCATTCAGCCTACCATGAGTCTCGATTGAGAAAATGAAACCTAAGTGTACGGTGTGGTTTCAAAGGCCGCCATATTTCAAAATATTGGTTGAGTGAATAAAAAGTGGCAACATTCTTCATTCTTTCTTGACTCCAACTTTGTCTGCATGATGCAACATGTTGTTTTGGGTCCAAATGAATCATGATAACATAAATCTTGACATAAAAACTAATTCCTTTTTTTTTGTGTGTTCCGACCACATATGATAGATTATTCAATTGAATTGTTTATTTTGCTATTTTTTCTAGGCCCCTTGCATCGGCTTTATCTTTGTCCCCCCCCCACAGAGCCACGTCCCACAGCTTGAGAACCACTGAGCCACAGAGTCAGGATCATATCTGATGGCGATAAAGACGGCCACAGAACACGGTCGAGCCCCCGGTGAAATGCTGCCGAGTGACTTTCTATTCATACTTCCAGACAGCGGGGGCTAATTATGTGTCAATCGTGGATAAAATGGGAAACTCGGCTGTACATGTATCGCTCCACCTGACCAGAAATACTGTTACATAAAAACATCTTCACTGAACACTGAGAACTTTTGAATTTGTTCCCTCCATTGAAATGCATAAAGGAACATGGTAACAGAACAGAAGTGATACACAATATTCTTTTTTTTATTAAATAATTTCAAAATGAATGTGTGACTGGTTTCATGTCCCCGATGAATCTAAATAGAGAAGTTAGTCTTATTAATCTCGAAACCTTATCCTGCTCAGCCTGTTAAATAAAAGAAACAGGACGCCCACCCTCATATGCTTTTTCCACTGTACAACAACAGTATGTCAAACTTCATCTATTCTAACATTATTCATTTTAATAAACAGTGTGCTGGAGCTCGCTTTACAGCCTCCAACACTCCAATTAGGAACCAAACTGTCGGTATCCACCACTGAGGCATCGCCGATCTGGCAGGACACCGCTGTTTAAGCTGCCTCCCTGCGGTTCTTCCCGACACAGTGTTCACTCACCTGCATCTCGTCCAGCTTCGACTGGATATCTGGAGGGAAGTCAGCTGACCCGCAGGTGAACGGATCAAACGGCTCCGCTCCGAACAGGTCTTTCCCTGCCGACAAACACAGACAGCGGATAAACTCGACGCACTGGCCGGAAAAAGAAAAGCCCAGCTTCAACAGACAGTGAATTCATGTCTTCTTTGCGCCATGCGACGGATATTTAAAGTGTCAATGGCGACTTGTTCAGACCACCGGGGGGAAAAAAACATTATTATTATTACTTAAGCTCATGATCCGAAAGCGACGAAGCCACTACTCACTTATGTCTGGGGGTAATGTGGTCGGTGGTGGTGGCGGGCAGCCGTTACTGGCCATCGAGGGGACCAGCGGTGTCACGGTGGAGAAGGGAACCATGTCGAAAACGTCTGTAGACTGCGGTTTCATGGAGATGCTCCCTGCCTGCACGTAAAGTGGTGGAGATGGTTAAGCCGAGGTCACACTCGCGTACGCTCGCACGAGGACGAGCTATTTTTTTAGCTTTTCATACAAAAGCAAGAGAAAAAAAAGAAGGAAAGTAAAGCAAAAAGACAGGCAAAAGCAGGAGACACTAAGATCCCCGGGGACCGGGACAAAGCACAGAGCAGAGAGAAAGAAGAAGAAGAAGAAGAAGAAGCGTACGCGAGGCCGCGGGATGCTGCACCCCTCGGTAGGCTTAGGAGGAAGCGGAGCAGGTTTGGCAGGCGGAGGAGTTAGTAGCCCGCTGGACAAGTTGGACTCCGGCGAGCTCATGGGCGTGAGCGTGATGGAGGAGATCTCCAGACAGGAGAGCGACCTGATGCTGTGGCACCAGAAGAGAGAGGAGGGCCTCTGCAGCATGTACGCTTCATTCGTGGCGTTTATGTGCAGCGGCTGAAAAGAGGAATGGCAGACAGGAAATGACCAGAGAGGAACAATATCATTCAGTCTTGTGGAGCGGGAGTGGTGTGGGTAATTGCATCGGGGGGGTGGTGGGGGGGGGGCTGTCACAAGGACTGGCATTTGGCCCGATTACTTGCAGAATGCATCACATTCCTCATCAGACCAATCAGGTGTGTAATTGCTTTGCTTCAGACGCAGCTTAGACCCCCACAGACCCCCCACAGATGGGTTTGGTCACCGCAAACTCCAGCTCGAGCTGTTTCTTTAATCGCACGAGCAATACATCTGCAAACTCAGCTGTCATTAAAGACACTTGCGAGCTTAAATTTGATAAACTTTCATAATTAAAAGATGGCCGTGGCTGTGTACTTTCGGCTGATGTGGAATATTTGAAACCCCAAATGATTCCGTGAGAGCCACGTTACATTCTGTCTGCAGACATTATTATCTTAGTCTTAGGAATAGGTGTATTAAGTTATAAAAATATATATATATTCATGAGCAATAAAACACCCATTTGTTCAATTCAGTACACTTGGAGGGTTTTGCTGCTCCAGCCTCACTTGGTCTGGTATGACCAGTAGCTTCTGGTAGCTATAATGTTAGCTTATGCAACTTTCACTTAATTGTGGCCTGCTGTACAGACCAAAGTTACATAGACCTTCAACATGCAATCTCTAAACTGAAGAGGGGTGTGTGTGTGTGTGTGTGTGTGTGTGTGTGTGTGTGTGTGTGTGTGTGTGTGTCCTTACTGGTGGCTCATGAGATATCATCAGCTGCTCTTCGAGATCTTGAAGCTGTTGCTTTAGCTCAGAGTTTTCTGTTTCCAGCTCTTGAATCTGTATGACGAGCAGAGCAGTGGAGTCATTTTAGAAGAGTACATTACATTAGTACATTAACAGTACATTAGTACATTAACAGTACATTAAACGACCTGCCGCATGGTGTCCGACATCGAAACATCAACTACGATAACCCAATAGCTACAGAGGTTCACTGGTCTGCTTCTAGTTCTTCTTCGTATAAAATAGTCTTCATCATATTTGTTTGGACTTCTTCTCCGTGTTGGAAGTCTTGAAATGACTGAGCTTGCCTGTCAACAGATTCATCTCCATGACAACTGAGCCATCTTTAACCACTGGTGAAGACCATGTGATATAGTTGAAAGCCTCAGAATATTTTAAGTACTATTTCTAAGGTCAACAATGAATTTTGTTCATTAATCATTAATCATCATTAATATTACACAATATACAGTGTGGTTTGGAGCAAAACAAATACAGCATGTGCCGATCCAAAAGAATCACACATTATTCAAAAGTATCAGTCTTTAAAAGAATATTCTAGATAACGGTTTTCAACTGAAATATAAAAACAATCGTATGGCCTTGAACTCTTTAAAGATGCAAAAGCTGCCAAAAGACTTATCTTATTTCGATCTCTTTTTTTTTTCTTCTTTTCATGCATAATAAATAAATTCCATAGATTTTTAAGTAAGTTAGTATGTCAACTGATTTTCGAATAGCATTCTCCTGGGTGGTAGTCCCATGTTTGACTCAGCCTTCCAGCCCAAGGCCTCTACTTCTGTGGAGTTCGATCCAAATGTATTTCCATTCAACCTGGGAATGTGTAGAAAGCCCACTGGGCTTATTTGAAGCCTCCACGTATATAATATTAAAATGTCACAATATTTTTTTCCATAGTCTTTACCTCTAAATATGTTTTTTCAAGCTTTTTTTTTTAATTTTCTTTTACACCGAATGGAAGCATTTTTAACAACCGTTTCAACAACAACAAAATCGGGTAATTAACCTTAAAGTAGATTTCTCACTGGTGTTTAGCTCCAACCCTCTGTCCCTCATTTAGTCAGGTTCATACAAATCTTTGAATAAGTGGCCATTTAAACAAAAAGTACTGGGCAAGCTCCACAGTTTCAGCAGGGTGAGCAATAATCCAGTTACAGTTTGGGTCTGTTACAACACAGCTCATTAACATTCATTACTGACATTCTTTGTCAACGACTTAGCTTAATTGTCCACAATGCCTGATTCCAACCAATCAATAGAAACAAGCCATGCATTAATTAACACAAATATCAATGTGTCAGCGTGGTGCGACAAGTTTTAGGTGAATTAAAGTCCATGTGGGAGCGAACAAGCGAAATCACCCGGACGCCAGACGTACTCTTTTCTGCAGGGTCCCAATCTGTTTCCTGGTTTCCACGTCTTTGCCTCCAGACTCCAGGAACTTCTTGTAGGCCAAGTCGAACGCCTGACCGATTGTGAGAGTTATCTCTTCTGCCTGCAGCCAGGGAGAGGGGGGGGGGGTGAGGGGGCGCAACAAAGACTTGCTCACGATGTACGGCTAAATGTCTCTGCAGCTTAGTTACAGTCAAAGTGATCGTTGATAGTTAACCCGCAAGATGTCAAAGTACCAAAGAAATGAGGTACCACGGTACAAAACATTTAAAATTATTCTGCATTCTGTCAAATGTGTTCGACGTTCCTTCCACTGAGAACACAAGGAAGCTGAAGGCACTTACACACTTCTCACTGTCAAACACGTAGCAGAGGTGTTTGTTGGACTCCGAGTCTTTGCAGATGAAAGTAAATATCCTTTTATCAGTTTTGTCATCCGCACAGAAGGATATCCTGTGTAACTGACAGTTATGCTGCACATCCTGGAAAACAAACACAGTGCATTCATTATTTATACACGTCATGTTGCAATGCGGATCTCTTCTGTCTCTACAGGGTGCCTGTTCTCGGTAGGAACTCCAGGTGTCATGTACGGTACAAAAAGCGCTTGAATCTCTGGACTCACTTTTGTCTTGGCATCTAGTATCTTCACGCCATAAATGGAGATCTGCAATTCCACTTTAGGGGTCTTCTGTCCCTCTGACTTCTTGATGTGTCTCTGAAACTTCCAATGACAAACAGAAAGATTGTGTTAGTCCACCCTATTAATGCATTGATATCTATAAGGAACAAAACATGATATTCAACACTACAACTATAGGGGCCTCGTAATGTGCACGTCTTTACAGGTGTGTTCTTTGGCCAATACGGGGAAGCAGAACAAGATATCAATAGCCTATATACACAATCATTTGTTTGAGAAAATATTATAATTAAGATTAAGTGTTTAAGAGAAGACTAACATTTAAGAAATCTGTGATTCATTCAATGGGTAACTCTTATAAGCACTGCCAAAAACAAAAAGTCCTTCATGGTTATGTTGCCAACTGACATAAATACTGGAAGGACTTGGCAGTTTAGGTCAATTACTAATGGAAATGTTAAAAGGGACATGAACACGGTCAGCTAAGGAGACACTGTATCATTACCATAATAACACTGCTTGATAAGCAACAACAATACCTTTGATGCATTTCATAAATCATTTTGTGTATTTACATGAGTAAATGTCTCAATCGGTTTATGAAATAGTAAAAACTCCAGATTGAAAGCCTGATACAAAAGAATGCATGGTTGTATGCTGAAATGGTCATGGACATCGTTGTCCATAATAATCTGAGTGTCTGTGTTTTGGCTACAGAGTTTATTACAGATGTATTAAAGGAGCTGAGCGGAGCTCACTCTTGTTTAAAAAAGTATGCCATATTCATTAATACAGCCAAAATGATAAAATAAATTGCAAAGCCAAAAGGGCTAGCATCTCCCAACACTATGGCACTTCAAGGCCGTCAGTAAATTGATGTATTCAGCTGTAATCAAGCCCTTGGAAGGCCTTGAGTTAGGCTTCTATCATTTAATACATTTCCTTTCAGGGCCTGCAGACACAAATAGGAACAGGCTGGGTAAAAAGAACAGTCAGAGTGTGTTTCAAGGAGATTCATCTTGCTTGAGTAAAAAAAAACCTGCATGAACTTATGTTAACTGATGATGAGACTACGGTACTTGACCTAAACCTGGGACATATGTCTTCCAGGGCTGTCTCTCAGTTCCCCTCACATGATCTTTGAAATCAATAACCAAGCCTGTCCTAATTTTCCGTGTATCTGGGAGAGTAACCGTGGAGCCTTGGTCTCCAAACAGGCTCTCGGGATCAAATGTAATTTAACAATAGAGGTATGGGGTTTGGGAAAACAGTCCTCCCCTACAAGAGGCCTCACAGATTCTACTCTTGGCAGGGGAAGACAGAGGAGAGGCCAGCAGGCAGCGAGCACAGCCACATTACCAAGACGCTGTGGGAGAGTCTTTGCTGCACTGTAACCTTAACTCTTAAATGTAAACCGCAGGTCTAAAGTGACCCGAGACCACTAAGGTCTGGTGTCTGAATGTCAATAATAATAAATAAATAAATGATATTGATATTCTGATATTTTTTTCTTTAAAGTTTATAGGGTTGCTATAGACCTGATTGTGTAAGATTATGGGCATGCACCACTCTTCTGTTGCCCAGCATTACTAACTGGTCGTGTCTCGATGACCTTCTATTTGCGAAAGGGGAAGTTTGGGTGTTTTGAAGTGGGGTCTTGTGAGGTCCACAGTCAGCGTATTACCTACAGTAGTTGGTGGCCGGCAGGACTACCAGCCCGATCAACACTCCGCTGTGGACGGGGGCAGCAGCAAAACTTATTATAGCCACCCACAAGACAGGCCCACCGAAGGAAAGCGTACGCTATATTTAGATTATTTGCAGTTTCGACTGGCAACTGAAACTGAAACTGAATCTTTACCTTTCTTTAAAGGCAATAGACTGCGTTGACAAAAATGGTATCGATAAGTTTCAATTTGTCAGGAAAAGTCGGAAAATATTCTGAATATAGCGAAACCCCCCCCCACCCCACCCCCATCGTCCACAGGGGAACATTACTTTGCTCTTGTGTTGGTACTCCCGGGCATCCAACTAGACATGACCAGTGTGCATGTAGAACAAAGTCTGTAATACTATGAACTCATGCTTTAGTGATGAAAATAATAACGGTCCGATATTGGAGGGTTTTGATGACAGCAGGTCTGGAAATGAAGATGTACCTGAGGCTACTGTTGATGAGTAATGGACCCTACCTGCCCAGCAACAAATGGAGACGGACACCAGTTAAGACAGTGGAGACATATTTTCTTTTCTCATGAGTTGGTGGAGACCAAACACAGAGCCATAAGTAGAGTTTGCCCTATGGACTTAATGATGTGATGTGTCAATGGTGTGTTCACAGCTTGTTACACTGCCTCCGAATGACAAAACAATCATTGAATGCAGGTTGGAAACCATGTTTAAAGTGCGGTAATCTATTTTATGGCCACTTGAGTTGTTCCAGCAAATAGTTGCCAATTTACGCGATAATTCACTGTGGGTTAGTGTCACCTTTCACTTGACATATAGTTATTATAACCATTGTTGACATATGGAATGTGCAGCTTTAATCAACGCATTCATTGGCAAATGATATTACAGCAAACCTGTCTGTACATGACTGGCATTAACAACATCAACATTATTATATTGTTTCAAGAAATCTATTTATTCTCCATTAAAATGCAAATGAGTTGTAGCACTGCAAATACAGGCTGTGGCACAGTATTAAACTCCCTGCTCGTTCACAGAGTGACTTATTTAGTCCAAGCACTGTGTGGGTGTTTCGGGACAGAAAATGTCACGGCTGAAGGAGTCACGTTGAAGAAAGTACAGGTTTCATGGCAGGTAAATATCCCTTTTATTGAATTCTGCATCTGCCCGGTGGGAAGGTTGACCGAGCACACGGCTGTGCTTATCCAGCAGTTATAGGCATCCACACTCGGGAGCAGAAAACTCCAAGGGCACCTTGCTGGTGACTGATGAGGGAGGGGAGCGGTTGTCACTCACTCCCTCCCTCCCTCCCTTCCACCTCCCCACCTCCCACCTCCCCACCTCCCCACCTCCCCCTGCTCCGAGTCTAATGCCCAATCCGGTCACTCAAGAACTCTCCTCTGTGCTTCAGGCTACAGCTTACTCTGAGGACTGGCTTTACCTTCAGCTTTCTGACTGCATCCTTCACAACTTCTGTGCCTTTCGGGGCTTCGACCTCTGTGTTTCCGAGGAACTGGAAAGAGAGCAAAAAAAAGAAAAGAAAAAAAGGCACACTATGATATGACAGCAACACAACAAAGGCGCTCACGGCGTGCTGTGCATCAGCAGGAGTTTGGTTGCATGAAACGGCACATACAGGTAACTCAGAAAAGAACTGAAGTGACTGAATGTTATTCAGAAGTATGCTTTCATTCAACACGATGAACAAGCATTTCATAAATCAGGCCAGTAGATGTAAACTGTGGAACAGTCCCTCGGGCATAAACTGTAGAATAGCAGATTTCTATGTGCGTAAATAATGAACTCCTCTACATTAGCGTATCCAATCACTGGTGACATTTCTATCGATATCATCTGGCATTTCTTTTTCAAAGGTCAAATAAGTTGAGATAACATTTCCATCAAATCATCTGTGCTTGTACGCTTCAGGGACATACATTCACCACCTTGTACAAATCATCTCGCTAAGGGACCGAAATGCATGGACACAAATGCAAAAACACACACACGGGCATACACACTGGAGCAGCAGTTCTGCCGTTCTCCAACAGATGGAGCCGCTCCCCTTTGAGCCGGAACACAGTGGTTTCCCTTCTGGCAGCAGCAGTAATTGTTCCAGACGCACGCACAGGGACGCACGCACACACACACACACACACACATACATATACACACACACACACACACACACCGCTTCAGTGCCTCTTGAGCCTAATGTGTATAGCCTGTTCCAATATCAGACTTCATAAACACTGGTGTCAGCCCCTTAAAGGTTGGGAGAAACAAAATAACAACGTCTCCCTCTGGAACTCAGCAGACAGCTCAGACAGATACGGGTTGTCTCGACGACACAGCAGAGTCTGTGTGAAGCCTTCCATGACTTTGGCTTCGCTAATGTCCATTTAATGTCGCAGCTTGGCTTGCAGACACATTCTCATTGTATCCAGATTGATGCTAGACTCTGTGAGCAATTGTCTGTCTCGGGCATTTAATGAACTTGGTCATTAGTTCTGACCTTTTTTTGCAAAGTAGTGTGTTCATGCTAACATGAGGAAAAGTGTTAATGTAAAAAAAATTATATATATATATACTGTAGATATATGCTGATCAAACATGAATCAAGATCTGGTTAGTGCATTGGCTATTTCTTATCCCAAATGTCTTCAGAAACATTTTCGAGCCAAAACCAAGCCCCGCCCACTTGCTCATTTTTGGTCTCAACAGTACTCAAGAAATATCCTTCTGAAAACATTTGAGGCGAGGAAAAGGAAATGCATTAACAGAATCTTGATTCATATTTTATCACCGCGTCCCGGTTTGACAGTTTGACCAGAGTCACAGTAAATGCAAAGGAGGCAAGAGAGACACCTCAATGGCATTCATCAATAGTAGCAAAGGAAAACAGATACCGATGGGGGCTTTTTTGGAAAGTGTCAGCACTCAGCACACGAACGCGTGACGAACGTACTCTCACACGTTTAAGGGCGCGTCTGAAAGCGCCACTGACACATGATGCCCGAAATAGAATGGAGAAGCACTTGTTCCTGGCCAGTGCATTCTGGGCGTGTGACTGGGGAGGTTCCACAAGGTAGACCAAGCTCGGAGGCTCATCCATCAACTGGTGCATGCAGCTGCAAGACGAACCCCCTCTCGCCCCCCCCGCTCTGACCCTCAATCCCCACAGTGACCATTCACGCGTTAGCTTAAAGGGGACTGTGCACCCTCAAATGCAAGAAAAAAACCTCACAAAATATGCATACTCAAATATTTCTTCTCCATGGCAGGTCTGGAATACTAATTGAGATGACACCACGAGGAGTGAAAACTGCCCCGGAGAGTTCCACCTCATAGTGTACGCACAGCTCTCCCCTCCTGATTGAAAGGTTCTATCATTCTTTTGACACAATTCTGGAAAGGGCAGCATCCGTGTCATGTGCAATTTGAACGACCTCTGAATGCGCTACGTTTTGTTGTTAGACGCACTCATCCCACCAGCTCAGGGACCTCTCAGCGTTTACTCTCCTCCTGCAGCCGTCAGGTCAATAACACTTGTTGATTACAGAGGTCAGCGGGAAGTCATTGAAGAGCCCCCCCCCCCCCCAAAATAAAAAACTTATTTAGCATATTTTGAAGTGGCTGTGGCTCAGCAGGTAGAGCAGGTTTTGGATGATTGGCGTTCCATCAATAGTCCACGTGTACAATTGACCTTGGGCAAGATACGGAACCCCAAATTGCTGTGAATGAGCATTAGACAGGCGTTTGGGTAAGCTCTTTGTGTACCAGGTCTGCACTCTGAGTATTTATTGTGTACTTTACTGTCTATTGTGCCTCTTCTATATGTTTCGTGTTTTAAACACTGCTCTCTTAAACTGGTGGCCCTCGTACGGTCACCTTGTGTTGTACGTTTTCTTTCTTGGATGTTAAAAATGCTCCTGTTAAGAACTCTGTGACAAATGTCTGTGAGAAGCGCTATATACATACATTTTACTTGGATAATAATAATAATAATAATAATAATGCATTTTATTTGTAACTCACTTTTCATTCAAAAAGAATCTCAGAGTGCCACAGAGCCAGTAGATAGTACATAGTTAAAAACGTAATTAAAACAGACTATATTTAAAAACATAGTTAAAACAGACTGTCGTTAAAAACATAGTTAAAACAGACTATAATAAAAAAGAAATAGCTGACAGTGATTTAACACAAAGTAAAAAACGCCTTCCTGAATAAAAAGGTTTTTAGGCCAGTCTTAAAAGAGTCCCCATGGTGTTGAGCTTGGTGTTGGGGACCCGGTCCCCATGGTGTTGAGCATGGTGTTGGGGACCCGGTCCCCATGGTGTTGAGCATGGTGTTGGGGACCCGGTCCCCATGGTGTTGAGCATGGTGTTGGGGACCCGGTCCCCATGGTGTTGAGCATGGTGTTGGGGACCCGGTCCCCATGGTGTGGAGCATGGTGTTGGGACCCGGTCCCCATGGTGTGGAGCTTGGTGTTGGGGACCCAGTCCCCATGGTGTGGAGCTTGGTGTTGGGGACCCGGTCTCCATGGTGTGGAGCATGGTGTTGGGGACCTGGTCCCCATGGTTTTGAGCTTGGTGTTGGGGACCCGAAGGAGCGATCTGTTTGTGGACCTGAGGGTGCGGGTGGAGGTTTGGGGAGTAATGAGTTCTTGTAGGTAGGGAGGTGCAAGTCCATTTATGCATTTATGGGTGAGTAGTAGGACTTTGTAGTCAATCCAGAATGAGACAGGGAGTCGGTGTAGTGAGTGGAGGATGGGTGTTATGTGCTCATGTTTCCGGACTCTCATCAGGATACCTACTTTACATTAATCAATCAATCAACGGACTAATCGTTGCAACTCTTGCATCAATGCAGAGCATCACAGAAACACAGCAGCACACCTGGGTAATCTATTCACTGTGGAAGAGATACTTTGAAGCAGGGCCGTGGCAAATATATTTACATATAGTACAAAGTTGTGTCGAAGTTCCCCAAATCCCACACGCTCCAATCTGGTGCCAACTTCTCCAATGTGAGGATTTTCTTCCTTTTCGAAAATCATTACTGATGAAAAAAATGCATCAGTAATGAAAATAATAATAGCGTTACTGTTATTTCTTAACACGAGGCTCTTGATGCTGTTTATACGACTAAAACTGTGGTTTCCAAATACTAAGTTTCATCTCAGGTTTAAGCCTGGAGGAAAACCTTCAGGGTCATTAGCAGGAGAAAACATTGCAGATATTTTCGTACTGCCATCACATCAAAATGGTTCAATACACAGACGTTTTTTTTATGACCTTGTTGACTCAACGAATCAAATCATTTTTTTAAGGGATCCTTCTCTGATATAACTAGCTGGAAGACTGTGCAGTAAATGGCTGAACACGGCTCATTTCCAACCATTCCGAAGGCTTTAAGCCGGGGAGATTAGGCCTCTCTGACTCATTCCTTCCAGTTCTTTCAGCGACGAGTCGTGTAGTCAGAGCTCAGCAAATTTAGCGAGACAGGCAACTCATCAGCGGAGGCCGACAACGTGAAGACGGTACGGGAACCGACAATACGCTCTGACATCAGAGATGTGTCATCTGCCACTTCCAACTTGCCTCTTTGCCGCGTACGGTGAGGGAGCTCCGGCGGTTTTGGGGGGACGCGGTGGTTTTGGAGCTCCACTTCAGATCCGTCATAACATTTCTGGAGCTGGGGATGTCGGCTGACAGATTCAGAGACTCAGAGGACCGTAACTCTTTGACAAAATGAAGCAGAAAACCCCGTCTGACAGGAGAGTGCTCCCCAGGTTAGACAGTCCTCCTTCAACATGTGTTTTCGCTGGATACTTGAAAAGTTTTTTTCCGCGTGTGCAGGACCGGGACTAGGACACTTTGCATAAAACATCCCCGCGCTCACACTCATTAAAAATGAAACTAATGAAGAACGCTAAAACACTGAGAGAGACTTTCAAATGAAAGTTTGACGAGTTGACTTCCTCCCATCGCAGCGCCGAGGGGAAGCAGCTGCTCTGGAAGATAAATACTGGTGGGGTTCGGAGTGTTAGGTGCGGTGGCCTCCACTTAAAATGATGCACCAATAAACATACAGATCATTGCCATCAATGCATTCCGAAACGAGATAACTCGGAAATCAAACGGATGATGTGAAAAGGGGTGCAGGGTGTTGGGGCGATGCTGGTGGCTCCATCAGGCTGCCTCAGGAGAAATGCACCATGGGACACCTGGACTGAGAGGCGTGGGTTTGACAGGCCTGACAGAGAACTCTTCCTCTTTCATTCGCACTCTCTGTTTTGGTTTCTGTGTTTCATAGTGGACAGCGTATCCGCCTCTCACTGCTGGTTCCACAGCAACACTCCCCTCCGGTGTTTTGTTTTTTTTTTCTTTCGCTTTGCCTTTGAATTACTTAACGGTCACAAAGCTCTGCGACAGTCCTGAAAGCTAAAAACGTACCTTGACATTGTAGGGTATGTAATGCTTGGCCAGCGCTTCCGGGGTGTGCATCCATGATTTATCTGAAAAGACACAAACAGCTCACTTAATAAGGCATCGACGGTGTCGTCCAATACGATATGACAGAGGCACAATCATCCGCGTAAGTGGTGAGAAGCATCACGCAGGGCCGATGTGTGAGCCCCGAGGAGCGATTATCCGACACAAAGCACATACGCTTCGACTTAATCATCACAGAGAAAGAAGAGCTGAACTGAAGAACAGAAATGTGTATTAAGTAGCGGGCTTCCGGAAGCAAAGAGAAAAGATCAAAACTGGGCCTGATCAAAGCGTTTTCTTTTCCCTTAACTGATATGTGTTTTATTCTTCCAGTCTTTATTCAGCCACGTTAGTTCCACTAAGCAATCGTTTCTTGTTTCAGGAAGCCGCTTCACTCCGACACACACAGTTTACACTTGGAAGTTGCCCAGCGCAATTTGATTTGTTGGTGGCTGAGCAGCTGTATTGAACGGTTGGGTGTTAGTGTGTGTGTGTGTGTGTGTGTGTGTGGGGGGGAGAGGGAGAGGGGTGGGGGGGGGGGGGGGCGTTAGGGGGACATACTCAAGGGCACATTAGGAGGGGCGATTAGGCTAAGAGAAACGCTGCTCTCACTCCCCCCCTCCTCGGTCCAGCCGGTATGGCTACTGCAGAAGACGTCTCTAAGACACACGTGAATGTGCTCCACGTGGTGCAATTTGAAATGTTACCCTGTGGTGTTTCTGAAACCCCGCTGGCGCCACGGAGCGATGATGTCATCGAGCACGTGCACAATCACACGAGCAACACGCATCACCTGCCACCGACGCCGCGCTGTTCTACTGGTCGCCAGGCGGCGGCAACAACACGCAGAGCAGCACGGCGACCCAACGGAGGAACGGTGACGGAGGAACGGTGACGGAGAAGTCTGCGAGCTAATAAACGTGGACGTTAACGTTGAGCGATTTTAAATATTCATAAAAAAAATTAAAAAAGTCAGTGTTTCAGTGTTTCATGAGAAAGGAAATCCGTTGAGCTGTCGAGCAGATTTTAAGCAAACTTTCGAAATGTCGAGGAAAAAAAAAAGGCGCGTTTCCATCAACTAGTTTGGAGCCAATAAACTCGGCTCCGGGGTAGTTTGGTCAGAAGTGGGCGGTACGGTGCTACGCACGTCTGTGATCTGCCGGTAACCGGGGAGACAAAACAAGTTGGCCTGGACATCTAACAATCTAAGATAGAAAAAAATGGAGAGAGGTCTTGTGGAATTTATTTCAACTGGACAAGTTTTCATTGTTCTTTCATGCCAACTATTATTTGGCCATGTCTTCATGCTGTCTGGAGACAAACACAAGCGTTTGCACATTTATGGGAATATCTGAGAAGACGCAGACAGTGGAAACAGCCGATCAGGCCGGTGAGCTAAATGTGTATGTGTGTGTTTGTCCATAATCAATTTCTGTTCGACAAAGGCTGAAAAAAACTTTTTTTTTTGCAATTGAGAAAGTTTGATCTTATTTTGCTGTTTCCATACAGCTTTTCCAATGCGCTACGTCAAACCGGCTTACGAATATGACATTTTTGGTGAGAGACTCTGAATGTAAAGATAAGCGAAAAGATTTGCGCTTGGAACCAAAGCTGACAAAATGAAAAGAAAAATAAATAAATTATAAAATGATGGAAGGGGATTGCTAGAAAGTTCTGTGATCAGTGAGAGTCAGAGCTGCAACACGAACACACAGGGAAGTAGACAGTCTTTGAAGATCACACCGATACAAAATGAGCAGTGGGTCAGAGGTCGTCGATGGTTTTTCGGCATTTCTTAATCATCCGCTGATTATACATACGCATTCATTTCCTTTTCAGAAACGGCTTATCGCCCCGCTAATGAATCCTGTGACAAAAGATGCACGACTGTGACCTTGGGGGCTCTCGACTCCTGTCGGTTGATTGCGTTAATCAACACTTTGCAAGGCGCGAACGACGCGAGTCAACTTCCTGCGCGCGAGTATGCTAATGACTTTGTTTACATTGATGTTGTTGGCTAAGTAGCTTGATGAATTCAAAGTCTATTCTAATTAGTGCTAATTTGGAGCTCGGCATTTGCTTAATTGTGATTGCTTACATTTGCTAATCCCCCGTATTATTCACGAGGAAACCAAGGAAGTCCTCTTTAACTCATCCCCGGAAATCAGTTTGACAGCAGGCGATAAGGAAACAGGGCGGACAGAACGACACTAAGCAGGATGCTAACTTTGTTTCACTTCCCAGACGCCGCACGGCCCACTGGGAGCCTCTCTCCTCTACTTCCATTGTAATCCTTTAAAGTTTACTTAACAGCTGTGAAATGAGATTATCCCGGCTCGCACCTTGCGACACTCTCCGCCAAAGTGCAATCAATTCCCTCGTGGGACTCTTGAATGAAAGTTGATAGAAAGGATGATGTATCTCCTCCTTTTCTTGTGCAGCTCAGGAGGCTTATGAGCGGTAAACTCCGAGAGAGAGAGGAAGGAAGGAAGGAAGGAGGAGAGTGGTGAGGGCTGACACAGCGGCACGGCAGGTAGGCCGACATTCTTTTTCAAGGCGTCAGCACACACTGTTCTGATTAAAAGGATGGGGGGGAGGGGGCTTCTCTCTCTCTCTCTCTCTCTCTCTCTCTCTCTCTCTCTCGCTACTTCTTTCTCTCACTTTTCTCGCATGAAATGGCAACTACGCGAGCGCACCGAGTTACGAGTGCCGTCAGCCAGAAAGGGGCGTGGGGATGAGCGGCGGCGTCTGGAGGTCACTCTGAGTCTGTGCGGTTGGGTTTGTCGGCTGTTGGGTGAAGATGAGGAGAATGTGAAGCGCTGACGGGCTGAAAAGCGCCGGCGACTCTCCGTCACGCTCCGTTGTACCTGCATGTTGTGTTCGCGGAGTTGCTGTTTCCTGCAGAGCCGGTTAGGAACGTGTGACAGTGTGAAAGGTCACGTGTCCTTCATGCGCGTTACACACACACACACACACACACACACTCCAGCAACCACTGTTACTAACTAAGCCTGTGGTTACAAATCAGCTCCATACATCCCCGACTCTGCTCGATTAGCTTTTAAATGAGAACATTAATGCAAAACAATGGGATTGTCTGAGGAATTTGAGTTAGTTTGTGCTTGTTGTTATCAGTTTAGACATTATCAAGATTCCTCGATATATGATGTCATCACGATTCCAAGGAAAGACGATGAATTATCGTATTGACGTATATATATATATCGTATATCATTGCCCAGCCCTACATTCTGGTATGTCGAACCAACACGAAATCTTTAGTTCTGTTGTGTGCGATCGCATCTCATATGAGTGCACATGAGGAAAGGATGAGAGAGTGAATGCCATGTTAAAGTTATACATTTTTTTTTATTTTTTATGTTTCTTTAACCGTCATGGTCTATATGGGCTCAGTGTGGTTTGTGATTTATTTTCCTGGATAATCAGGTTTCAAAAACATCCGACCCCTGTGACCCTTCCACAACTTTCCCCCGGCTAACACCAGCGAGGTTGTGGCCGTGTACGAAGCTCTCTCTCTCTTTGTGTACGAAGCTCTCTCTCTCTTTGTGTACGAAGCTCTCTCTCTCTCTTTCGCTCTGCTCTATTGGCAAGTCCGTGGACTGGAGCCTGCACTGCTTCCCGTAGATACCCGCTCTAATTAAAAAGAGCAGACAGGTATAAATCGTTAATCGTTAATCGCCGCGGGAGAAGCAAAAATAAGAAGAAGCAACATGTGTACCTTTAGTTAACAATAAAGACTTATTTCTTTGCAATTTAATGCAATGCAAAAAGAAAAGAAAAAGGCTGTAGTGCAGAGACGGCTCTTATCTGCCTCAGCTGCAGATAACACAAAAGCTGCAACATTTGTGCTATCTTAGAATAAATTAAATGAAGCATTACCGCGTTGTTGCCTTCGGTGCTTTTCCTTTTTAAAAATCAACAATCTGTTTTCAGAGCGCAAAGCATATTTGTACTGTGGCGCAATCGAGGGAAAGAGACGTGCCAAGCACACACGTGGTAACGTGTGGATTTATTGATTGCTTGATCTGTTTCACCGTTATCACAAACATTCCTTATCTAACAAGCTAACAGCTGTAATTCCCTTTATCTCACGTTCTACTGAGAACCCAGGCCTTCAGGTGATAACGGCTCTTCACAGTCGTTGAGATATGCATCCCAAGAAAGTACTCCAGTTTTCTAAAGTCCTCCGATAAAGAACAATAAAAAAATATATATATATATATATATATATATATAAAAATAAAATATTTCACTGAAAACAACAAGAAAAACAAGAAAATATGTGCCAAACATCTGCCAACAAGAAGCTTCCAAAGACCAGCTTTATTTCCGGAGCAGCTGCATGTTGCAACTAAAGGAAATTAATTCCTCCAAGTTCACCAAAGGACTGAGGGAACGAAGGCAACAACGTTTTGGTTTATCGTCTTACGTCTGTTCCACTTGTGCGGTTGCTTTCTTTGTCGCACATTGCAGTCTTTCACCACGCTGTTGTGAAAAACAAGTACGACGGAAATAAGGTGTCTCAATAACAGACTATTATTATATTACCGATACTGATGAAAACGACAATATTGTACGTTGTTATATGAAACACGATTGTTTTCTCCCTCATATTGTTAAGTGTTGTGGTCACCCTTCTCTAACGTTCTCCCAGCTCAGCTCGTACCGTTCAGAGCTTGAGTGCTGCGCTCTAAGTGCACTTTCTTTTTTTTCCTCTCTCCTATAAGGTCCAACGAAGTGGGCAGGCAATAGCCTAATTCACCGCAGCGCTCAATCAATGACACACAATGAATATGCTGGGTATGCACAGTTCTCCATCACGCAGAAGACGTCTTCAGACGGGGCTCCGAGCAGAAAATGGACCTGCACCACACTTCTACTGAGTCTACTTTGGAGATGGAGCTCTTGGGCACAAAGGTTCCATACGTCAACTACTGTTTGGCAGGAAAAAGGGTGAAATGCAAAATGTTGCTGTGACAGTCCGTCCTTTGAGAGAATGCCACTTGAGGTTTGGTCGGCTCCACATGCAGTACATTTTGGGGGAAATATCACGAGCGATCGAAAGCAATTCAATCCAGCAGCGCTGTAATCCACATATAATACCCGACAAATTCAACCTCCGGCAGTAAAAACTCAATCGTATTCAACTCAAACGGAACATGGTTAAATATGCAGTACAAATACCTAAAAATGGATCCGCCACCCATGAACACACTTTCATTCCCCCAAAATAAGCTGATATCAAAGCAGACCTTTATCATTGGTCATTGTTACCAATTTATCTGTACGATCAAATGGATGCTATAAGAAGAATATATTACCCAGGCTGCTGTTGTTCTTTTTTTTAGTACCTCCCAACCAATTCAATGACTGGAATAAGGTGATTTAAACTTTTATTTTGTGGGAAAGCCAAAGCCAAGGATTAGACTTCAGACAATACAACTGCCCAAGGACAGAGGTTTGAAATAGTCATCGTGGTTGACTGTTTGTCAGGTGGCTTTATTAACCAGCATGGTCAGAGCAGACATTCAGACAGTGACCGTAAACTCTCCTTCTTACACCGCAGAGTCCTTCCAATCAGACTTGCATTCAATACATTCATGGAGGGGAAAAAAAACACCATCATTGTATCTGGTTTCCAATCACATTACAGACCATTATTTATGGCTAGTGCAATAATCGCAGGGTACATTTGTGAACCGAGCATCATTTAGACTGGTATTTATAGTGTCCAGCACGGTCATGAGGAAATGAAAAAAGAGTGTGTGTGTGTGTGTGTGTGTGTGTGTGTGTGTGTGTGTGTGTGTGTGTGTGTATCCTCAACATCTAATTGTCCGTACGAGTGTAAAATGATGTGAATATCACAATTGAGATGCGACCTCACCAGAAAGCTCGATCGATCACTTTAACTTTAGCCGGTTTGGTTTTACCGGCTATGATTTCAATATAGATGCTGACTTCTTATGCTTTTTGTGTGTCCGCAGCTTAAAAAATAATTGGCTGTGTACTCCCCACCATTTCTGAGCTGCACCACATCCCCACGCGGCGGAACAGGTTTGACATTCTTAATGAAATCCCTTCTCGCTTCCAAAATAGCACCTCACATCTGCACGCTAAATGCTTTTTACTGGTCGTATGAACAACTCGGTCACTGTAACGTGTCACTTTAAGGGCAGTGGCCATCTGGCTGCACTATTGTGTTTATTGCATGGATTTTGCCGTTCGCGTGATTATACGTTTTGTTGCTGAGCGCACCGAAACAAAGTCCTAATCGGCCGGGGTCGAAACGGCAATAGATTATTGAATCTCGAATCCAAAAATAGTCACTTTTCAAAAGTGAGAAAAACAAACATGGAGAATCTGTCCTTTATTTTGCTCCCGCAGTTGAACACCACACAATAAAGTTGGACTCACCGTGACTCTGTAATTATAAGTAGACTTGAGAAAATACGTGTCACCAAAGCAGCTAAGTAGCTCTGGTTGGCTCCTGCTGTAAGAGAATGTAGGACAAACGGTGCACTGTCCTCGCCTAATGTATAATCACAGCACATTATATGCCGGCCATTCTTCATGGAACATGACTTCATCTTCAGCTGCCATCTGTTGGTGTGACAGAGTTGTAAAATATGTATTACTGCAGTCAATCAGCTCTGACATGAGGCAGCACGTTACGCTGACCGGCAGTGAATTCAACCCGGCCTTGTGCAGCTCGGATGGATCCGGGCTGTGGATTCAGAGCGCGCTTCCAAACACGGACGGAATGGAAAAGGCACAGACTGTCTTAATGCATCACCGGGACATTGTGACATTATAAATGCACAGTCAATGTTTCATAATCTTAACTGTTACAGTCCAAGATCTGCAGCTGCAGTATGTTGTATGTTGTGTGTCACTGTAAAATAGGGATGTTTATTTCTTTGTGATTTTTTTTTATATATGCATTGGAAATAAATAACAAAAAGGATATAATTGTAAAGAAATCATGAATTTAATTAATAATAATAATAATAATAATAACAATAAATACACAAAAACAGATCAAACTAAATAGAAGTGATGAAGGTGATTCTCTATTAATATTAAACATTGTATTATTGATATAAATATTGTTAAATTGAACCCCTTCATTTAAAAAAAATATGTTTTTCTTATCGTTATTGTCGGCCCTTTTCTCTGCATATGAGCCTCGGTGCAAAAACAAAGATCAGCCCTAATAGCCACATGCAGTTACAGTGAAATTATTAGCATCTTCAGAGAGTTGGTGGGAAATGAAGCGCATGCATGTGATCATGGCATATTAAATCCCAATGATTATAATATTTTGTTTCTGTTTTGTTTAAATTCCCTGCCTGAATGGGGAATGCCGCTGTCGGTCAGGACCTGTAGCTCGCTCACCATTGTTCTGCCTACTGTGGTCTCCTGGGTACTCCTAGCTAACACAAATCCAGCCTCATACTTTTAATAATTCCTCCTCTATGTAGGTTATAATGTGCCTATTTATATAAGTGAGGTTAGCCTACCAACAGGACCACAAACTACAGCCTCCAAAGTGACCAAGCAGTCAAATCAAGGCATCTTTAAACAAACACTGAACATTATAACCTCCACGAAGGTGGGATGTATTCAGGGTGCTCGTGTTCGAGGTGAGGTGTACCTGCTATACTCAGTGTGAATGATACTGTAGAGTAATGGCGAGGTGAAATCCCTTTGACGGGTCAGAGCAGGTGACGCTACTGGTACGGCGCACACTTTTGTTAAAGGAGTTCTGTTTTCTAAACTGCTGCTCTGAGGCTCACCGGGGCTCTGATCCAGCTATTCAGTGCAAGTCACGTCCGGGAGCACGGGGCAATAAACAAGGGAGATAAAAATGATCAAGACCCCCGTTGGCATTACCTGGAAGACGTGATCAAGTCCACAAAACAGAGCCAGACACGGTGATAAAGGGGGGTTGGGTAAATCTGTCGGTGCCAGCCTTCACTCTCAGCTAAGACAGGCAGAGGCAGTCAGGACGGGTACAAAGACATAAACGTTTTGTACACACGTCGGACCGCTCTGTTGACTATCGTCAGTGGAACTATTACAGATTAAGAGGGGAAAGAAAACAATGAGGCAAGCTGGAACTATCCTGTGGCCTTTGTCCAAACGCAACGCAAAAAAATAAATAAAAAATGTACAAATGGTGATGGAAGGGAGCAATCAGCATCGGCAACCCGAGGCAATTATCCTCTTTGAGAACTGTTGGAGAGTTCAGCAGAGACTGAATAAATTGATCTAATGTGAAACCACGAGCAAAGGAAACCTTCGTCCGGCCCACGTGGGAGGACGCCAGCTGCGGACGAGAAGTCGCGCAATCCAACGATATTTCCAACTGGTGGGGAACGTTTCGTCCACCCCTGAAGTCCAATTTGGGGAAGAAAGTGAGAAAAAAAAAAAAGTCACGTCTTCAAAGGCGTCAAATCATTACACGATGACACAAGAAACAATCTGCCAGGCTGGTCCCAATCTAAATCTACTCTAATGTGATTCAAAGTCCTGCCCAGAGGAGCAATCACTGCACCACGCATCTGCTTATCTTCCTCGACATAGAAATCTCTTATGACGAATGGTTCAAGATGCAAGCTAATTTAAAACTCTAATTCAAACCTTATGTAATGTCGTCCTTTGTTCGGAATTTTGCATTAAAATCTTTTTTTTTGGGGGGGGGGTTGTGGGGGACTTTGAAAGTAACATTTAATAACATGGGAATGATAACGTGCAACAGGGAACCTAGAACGACGAGGTCCTAAATATACCGCGCAGACACGTGAATGCTTGCTGATATCGTTTCTTGGCCATTATGGTTCACACTTTCAAATGAAAAGCGTTCCGTCTGGGAGGGAAAGAGCTTTTTGTCGCGCTATCTGTCGCGGACCTTTTGGCACCATTTGCCGCGGAGCGAGCGCGACAACTGTTGCAGAAATGAAATCTAGAGAGAAGCCTAAAGGGTCAGGCATCTGTTGGCGTTTGGGTATAACGGAGCACGCTGGAGGTCAGGAAACGATTGCCCTGGTCTTGGTGAAAAGGCTTCGACGCACTTTTAATGGCAGATGTGTGAATGTGTGCAGCGTTTGCAGCTCCTCGCTGTTGGAAAACTTCGACAGCCTGTCGGGGAGAAGTTATTGAGGGAGCTGTTTACCGTCTGTTGAACTGTAACTCTGTTTTTTTTTTTTTTTTTTTTTTTGCAGGGGCCCTCATTATCTGTCTGCTACCAAAACCACCTATAAGGTTGTGCCTAGTTCAATTTTTTTGAATTAGCTTTTCCTAAATTCCCCCACAGTGTGAGCACAGGCGCACACACACGGTCCAGGTATCAGCCGAAATTCACGGAGATTAAATCGTAGTTAAAATGAGAGGAATGGAGCCATTCCCATTACACGCAATCAAAGGGAAACTTAATGTGAGGGGGAGAAGGGACTATCCGCCCCGCCTGATCACCATCCTTCGCTCATGAAAGGGAGAACTTAATAGGAAACAGTGAATTATAACACCCAGACATCATTAACGTCCAATGCACCACCTGGGCCCGGGACACTTTCCCCAACACCGTCCAAGGCTTCTCCAGGTCGGGTGATTCACACCGGAGGGAGCGGAGCAGATGGTGGGAAACACATCAAGCTGTTTTCACAAAACTGCTGTCCCAAATATCCTCTCCTCTGCATTTGGGCAGGGTCACCCTCAAGACTGTGCCGCAGTCTTGAGGGTGGTGCCGCACAACCACCTGAACTGTAGAACATTTACTGCAGCGCGCGGCAGGGTGCATGTGTTTTAATGGTTTTGTATTCTGCCTGCATTGAGTTTTATGGAAATGAGTCATTTTATGTCTGGGCTGTTTCATTGCAACCAGTGTCGGACAAACAGCCTTTGTAGTTGCACAGTGCGTGGTTTTTATCTGGCTGATAAAATCGTTTCATCAGGCCAGAATTACAAACATCACAAAGTTTTGTTTTTCATTTTGGAGCTTCCGAGTGAGAAGCGTTTATGGTCCTGCCAAATTACTGACTTGTATGGGCCTAATATTTAAGAAGGCCATTCCAGTCCTCCATTTCAGACATGTGAGATTCATTGAATGAATTTGTACCTTTTGATATTTAGGTACACCAGGAAAAAAAAGAATCTTGATGAAGATATAAGAAAACCGGCAGTGCGTCCAATGAAGTTCTTTAGCCTCTTTTATCTCTTTGCATTGGTATTATCAATTTTGTGAGCAGAAGTTTAAAAAGGGATACTCTAGACCGCACTGTTAGTATGGGTCAAGCTTAAAAAAACCTAGAACCTACATTTCCCATGATGCAACTGGACAACATCTTTCATCAGACCCCAATGCCCCCTTAATGAACGCATCTTTCAAACCCCAAACTCCCAAATTTGTAATGCAGACTTTTTTGTTAAAAGATTTAACTTTTAGGAGACATTTTCAGGGTTATTTTTTCCCATTTGGGAAGGCTCCTCCGAGCCACAGAGCACATTATACAACTGTTGTGACAGGCTGAGTCATAGTTCTTGTGACAGGTAAACTAAACTGAATTTGTGAACATGGTGGAGTGCCCCATTAAAATATGCAATGTCCACTAAAACTTAAAACACCACTGTAAGAATGGTGGAATAGCGATATCATATCACTATCTATGTTTCCCTTCAGGTATTTCATGCACATATGTGAAACATCGGATTAAATATGCTGTATGGAAACAACAGAATTCGATAAATTGCGCAAAAAAAAAAACACGTGTTCAAGCTCGCTTGAGGTGCTTTTTTGCCAAAATGGATTATGGAAACGCCTGTACCGAATAAATTCTGGCTTCGGGAACTTTTAACTCACATGTCTCAGCTGTCAACGGGCTGTGCTGGTGCATTGGAATCATTGCAATAATATGTCTTCGTCTCTGGACAGCATGAAACATGGTCAGTACTAGCCGACATGAAGGAACAGTTAGAAACTTGCCTAACTGAAACGAATTCCTGAAGACGTTTTCATCGTACATGGGTTAGATGGCCAAGCTGACCTGTTTTGATTCCTGTTCACAACCTGCCCTCCTGCTACACCGATCACCAGCTGATTACAGCCAAGCAGAGCATCTAGCACGGAGCAAACTACTTTATTCCCACTAAATCACACTTCTTTCTTGCAAAACTTACAAAAATGTAATTTAAAAACAGGCTTGACGTTGGAATGGAACGCCTATTGTGATGTTGCAACTAATAAAAGAGTTCCCATGACAAAGAGGGATCTGGGCTTGTCCAACACAACAGTGCTCCCCCTCTCAGTCGTCTGAAAGAGTCAGCGCAGCCTGTGGCAACGTCGCAGCTAAATCAGGCAATGCCAAACTCCATAAGCTAAATAAGCATTCGCTATTTCTGCTCACCTTTTTTCCTGTTGAAGGCGCGGTTCATAGTGGAAAAATGTGCGTCTCCGAGGTCCCTCCGGAGTGTCTGCCTATATTCCACCTGGAAAAGCAGCAGGGAGAAGTGAGTTAAAAATGGCTTCGACCTCAAACTTCCTCTAAAATGGCAGAAAGAAGAAGAAGAAGAAGAAGAAGAAGAAGAAGAAGAAGAAGAAGAAGAAGAAAAGGAAAAAGAACACACAGTCTGATGTTTCTTTTTTCAACAAAATAAAATCCCCACCCTCCGAGAGTGAGGCAATGTTGAGCTGTCAGAATGTGTTCCCATTAAACTCCCGGACCATCTGCATTACAGTTGTTTACCGCTTTACAGTTGGGCCGCATCATACTCATCATCGCTGGCTGAGGCTGTCATTCTAATTCAACAGTGTGGGCTCAGTAAAATGTAACATTGTGTGCTGTGATCCCCTGCCGCATTATTTTCTAATCTTTACAACAGAACCATATCTTTCTGTCAGGATGCTGCAAGGTCACATGTATCACCAATACGCGCCCGGCTACACGCACAGGAAGAAGGCAAAGAAGCTGACACTAAATCTGTCAAGTCATCACAAGAGATGACCTTGAGTGTTTTCTTACAAAAAACGAGCTCACAAAGAAAGAACATTGCCTTCCATCATTATTCTGGTATGGTGTGGTGATGTAGTCTGGATGAAGATAGAGATGAATGAAGGCTGTGGTCAATGTCATGTTTTTCGTCTCTCTTTGAAACATACTGTAGCCATTAGCAGGGCGGCCCTTAGGGATGTACGATTATGCACAAGATTATCGTCACGATAAAGTTGGATCAATATTGGGCTCACAATTAGTCATCACGATTGTGTCATTGATTTTTGAAAGAGAAAATATTTCCGTTGCACATTTCCCATTGAAATGAAAAGAGCGCTGCTTTCACTTCACGGTTGTGTTACATCACTGCGAATGTACAAATGAGGGCTCTGACATCTGTGATACATATACTGGGTTATTTCTAAGCTACATTTTAAAGTTAAATACATCGTGTTCTGCATTTTGAGGGCAAAATTAAGAGGCTGTATAGATGTTGTAAAGATGTGAAGGGTGTGATGACAAGCCAAAAAAAAATATCACGGGCTCCGTGTTCAAGACGGGTCTGGCTGGGTTGATGACATCGCCGCAGACTCCTCGCACTGAAGACTGCCCGCCCCTCGTTCGGGACGACACCCATCGAACCTCCCTTCACGTGGTCTTTACATATATTTGATAATACCTCACTTGGTCTGACTGAGATTCTTTGGTGATTCTTTTGTGTCCACCACAAAAATAAAAGGAGCCCGACTGACTTTCCATCGGCATTGTTTTTCTTCCCAGCGACTATGGTGGCTTCACCGTGCGTCGTGTGTGTTGTGGTTGCATGTCGCGCTCACACAGCCACTAGCCACTAGCCACTAGCCACTAGCCACCGTTCACCAATGGCCTTTTCTGACTATTCTAATGCCCGATGGGCAAAGCGAGTCGAATATAGTATTTGACTCTTCTAATCTGGACCGCTGCTTTATATTCCGGAAGGTTTCTCGCAGGTCGCCCGCTGGTGGTTGGCTGTTAGCTCAGGCAGCGAGGTTTCCCACGAGCAGACCACACGTTTTAAACAGCAATATCGCAGCTGAGCATGTTCGCTTAATTGTAGGAAGCCAAAATTGTGATTGCGATTAATATTGGATTATTGGTGCAGCCCTAGCAGCCCAGTTGTTGCTCTACCAGAGACACTGGTACAGTTCATCAACACTGCTACTTTACAGAAAAAGAGGAGGCGTTTCTTTTACAAATGCAAAATGCCCACGTCCACAGCATCACTAAAATGTGACACCACGCTTTGAGCGCTTTCAGGCCTTTATATCAATTCCCCGCAGGAGTTCAGTAGTCCAGTGACTGCAAGGCCACACCGTCCAGGACTAGGAAGCTGTCAGCCGGCTCCACAATCAATATTCTTTACTCTTTTGCCGTGAAAGAAAAGAAGCAAGGGCTGCCACATAACAGCTATCAATCATTGTCTTTGAGAACAAATTAAGGTGTGCTTGGGCAATTTGGAAAATGAAATGAATTCTTCCATATTTGGTATTTTTCCATTTATCAAGGGAAGCCATGAGCTCTTACACATTTTCAGTGAAAGTGGAAAACAACTCCTGTTCGTGCCTCGGAATGAATACGGCCAACACCTCGTAGCCACGACATACTGCCCCACTTTTTGAAAAGATGAAAGCGGCGATAGTGCTCTACATGAACATCCTTGAAGATCTAATGGATCCAAGTAGTAACATACAAAAACCAAATATGTAGTAAGTAAATATGTCTCTTATTTATTTATATCAACAATACACCAACCTTTAATCTCAAGCTTCTTCGTCTTCCACCTGTTGTTAGGTTATTTTTAAACTTCTTTTTTTTTAAAAGCTCCTCGCATTTGAAATTGAGAACCGTTCTAGTGCATTGGTATGTTTAAAAACAAACGTCTTAGAGAGGGAGATTAATTATGCATGCCGTTGTTTATCTCATATTTTGATAGTCAGTGCCTTCTACACGTTTCGGCTTACGTCGGTAAATTGGAATGGACCGAATGAGACCACAGTCTAGATGGTCGGTGCTCTCATGCTGTTTGTGCTTCTCACAATAAGTCTCTGCTCGTTGCATCACCTGCCACTGCAACACACTCTGAGGAAGTGTACGCCGCATAGTGCCTTTTATGCTGCACGAACACCAATTATGAGTGTGACATAAATGGCGCCATTCATGAAAAAAAAAGAAATAAGCTGTTATATAAAAGGCATTACCAAACAATAGTCCTTGGGGCTGAGAAATGAGGTAAAAGCTGCAGATTGTGAAAACGAATCGATCACTGTAACATGGGAGGTTAATGGGTCATTAGCTTTGACTGAATAGCACTGAGGAGCGACTGCAGAATGATGGAGTGACGCTATTGCGTCAAATCGTGTCCTCTATAGTATTACTGCAGGGGGGAGCTGGAGGCAAACAAACAAACCACCCTTAAACAAATACACATATTTCTCTGATTTTGCATTTAACAGGCTGATAAAAGGAAAAAAAAAAAACCTTCGCTGCAGACTGTAAATAACAAGGCACATAATGATATATGGCGTATAATTGAGGGACATGTAGTTTTCAGATACAAATACAATGTATGTGGGTTTCTCACAGTAAGGGGATATTTTACTGCAACAGAGGCCCCGGAAAGGGCTGGAGAGGAAAGTTAAACGGAACAAGCTTCAGGGTGGGGACTGGGACATTCCTCAGTCTAGCAAAAAACAGAATATCTTTTCTTCTGAAAAAGACAACTTGTGTTCCCTATTTAACAGGTCTCACATGCTGCTGTTGACTCTGCACGGGCAGATGAACCAGGACACCGCTGTTGTTTACATTTCACCACAAGACACGGAGGGATGATTCTCCAGATCTCGGCACCGTACTGCTCTGCAGTATCTGGACTGACAAATTATGACCTTGGCGGTGGGTGGCCTCAGTATTTTTAGAGAACCAGCATTTTAGATATAAGCGCACGGTCTTCAAAGCAAGTTGGATATTATTACCACTGAATTAAGAAGATCTGACTTCCCTTTAATGGGTTTCATGTATTTCATATAGAGGCGTAACGTTTTATTGTTCTTTATAAACATCTAGCGTGAGAGAGGCCTCGGTGGGAATCTTTTGTGGCAGGAAGTATGGAGGGGAGTTTGACTGCCTCTCTTCATATCCATCATAAAAATAAAAAAAAGTATTTTTATGCAAGTACACTTGAGAATGTTGCAAAAAAAAAAGAAAAAGTTAAGTAACTCCCACTGGAGCTGGCATTTCATTAGCTGGCGACAAACAAAGGATTGGAAACTGATCTGGCTTTCTATATCCGCCCCCAATCCCAATCCTGTGCATTGGCTTAGGACCTCCCTAAAAGTCGCCAGTGAGCTTTAAAGTCCTTAAAGCACAGACTGGTCTCATTTTGGCAACCACTGCAGACATGTCTGGCAGCGGACAAAGCCTGGCTACCTTTCTGTTTGTTAGTGACACAGTGTGGTGTAATGTAGACGCCTCCCCTGACACCTGACTGTGATGTCACTCATTTTGATTGGCAGCTGGCAGTGTTCGGCCTGTTTTAATAGCTTCCTGTCTGGTGAATCAACAGCACCCCCTTGGGAGAACTGTCGACCCCAAGGCACACACACAGACACACACAGACACACACACGCACGCACGCACACACACACACACGCACGCACGCACGCACGCACGCACGCACACACACACACACACACACACACACACACACACACACACACACACACACACACACACACACACACACACACACACACACACACACACACAGACTTAACACTGAGCTGCAAACTCCCTCAGTCTCCCTTCGATGTTTGCCAGCTGCAGTGGAAGCACCAGGTTAGGTCAAGGCTCAATTCTTCTCCAGAAGAGTGTGCATACGAGCAGACATGGTAAGACTCATGAGAAATGGGCTAACCGTCTCCCGACAGTCCATACAGAGTCCATACAGAGTCCATACAGAGTCCATACAGAGTCCATACCCGGCTTACGGCACGACCGAGTGTCAGTTCACGCTACATTGTTCTGTTTGCTCCAACGTTAACACGATGAAACGGGCACACAAATGAAATGGTATTTAAAACCACAGAATGCGGTCACCGAAGGTACCTGACCTAACAAGAAAAGAAGAAAGACGCCCGCATAAGCTTTTGAATATAAACGTTATCGTGTAACATTAAGGTATACGACACCTTTCAAAAACACACAATATGCAGTCCAAAATGTGTTTCTGCACTTTTTGTAAAAAAAAAACAAAAAAAAAAACAACAACTTCAGAAAGTATGAGCAAACACTTCACATACTTGGCATATCATCCTCTAAACAGCAAAGCAAAAAGCCATGTCGAACCATTCACCTTCGGTGACTCAAACGTTTGGAATTTAGCTCCGGAGAGATTCTTTCTGGGAATGAGTGTGACCTACTTTGACCCCGTGGAGTCCTCGCTCTCTCTCAAGCCCGGACAGCAAATAACAATGACTCCAAATGCAGAGGTTTGAGAAAAGTTAATGTTTAAGAAGGTTTGTAAAAATGAAATTTAAAAAAGAAAACAGAACGAAAGCAAAGTTAACATCCCATTTTTAAATGCCCCTCAGCCAGTCACTAATCTGACCCATATGCGCTAAAAAGGCAGCAAGCTTTTAACATGGACTAGAAGCAGAGCATGCACTGTGGTCCCGACATAATGCCTCGGAAAAGCAAATCAACAAAGATCCTTTGTTTTCTTCACTTTGCTCTCTGCCCGGCTCTGGAATCTTGCTGGCTAAGCGCAGCACACTAGACATCGCTACTCCAATCTGTTTATGAATTTAGTCCCAGAATTCCTCAGTTGAATCACCCGTGGTGTCTTGGTGTCTAATCTAAAAGCCAGACTTGTTTCTGTTAAATCCTGGCGCTTAAACTCCTTCAGATCAAATGCAGCGCCTTGACATACTTTATCACACCGCTAGAGAAGAAAAAGAAAAAAAAAGAAAAAGAAAAAGAAAAATCTATGGAGAGAAACATGCAAACAACAACAGAGCTCAGATAAAAGCTACTTACTTGTCTTCAAACTGGGGAGGAATAGTGCGGAGGAAGTTCCAGCCGATCTTAATAGTTTTCAGCTGTGGGCCAGATGCTGGTACACTAAAGACTGCAGCAAGGAGAATCGATGGGGTTTGCAAACTCAACAAGAAGTTTTTTTGCCTGGACACATGATACTTGACATTCAAACCCAACTTCCTCCGCCCACAGTTCGTCCGAAAGGAATCGTTTGGAGGTTTGCATGTGCGCAAAAAAGAAAAAGAAGAAAAAAAAAGAAAGAGACCCCTTTCCACAGGAACTGTTCCACCTAGATGCACCGTGGCATAGCGGAGACGACCTATAAAAGCCAACATGCAAGAGGTGAATGTCTGACCCTTTCGCCGAAAGTGAGTGATTCATCATCCCACTATGTGCCCCTGGCAACCGCCCGAGGTCAACATCTTGGCATCAATCAAACCAGCGGCATGGCCAAAACATTATGGAGTAAAAAGTCAAAACACTTCTCCATCAAAAAGCCTTAAAAGCCCCCCCTGTGGGATTATGTCAAAGTAATGATACCTTTTCCTTTTCCACAGTGCTACAGAAACATTCAGCACTCAAAAGTGCTTCAAAAATGGTGTTAAACCACTTTCAAATCTGGCACTTGTCGGTCCTCATTTTATCACGTAAGAGATGACCTGACCCGGGGAAACCATCAAAGCGAAGATAAGAGGGTGGAAAAAACACCTGAATGTGAAGCCCAATCACTCTGCTTATTGAGAACACGGTGTATTTTTTTGTTTGTTTTTTCATCTCCATATCTAAAAAACTCATTTCCTTGTTACCTTTTGCCGACAGCCGGATTTTCTGGGTGAATCGCTGGAAACAACACACCCCACACAACTCGATCTTGTCAGGCTTCAAGTAATGCGCTGGTGGCCGTTGAGCCGCAGCACGGACCAATCAGGCGGTCCTGAAGAAGCCCGTGGAGATGCTGCAACAGCATCAGTCATACGACACTGAAGGCTTCTCTCAAATGGAAAATCGCTTTTTTTTTTTTTTGCCCTTCTCCCAATTGACTTTGGTGAGAGTTTGATTGACAGATGGTTCATCCAATCACCTGCCACTTACTTTTTTGAAAGCCTGCCCGTTTCCAAGCGGTTTCCAACGACGGCTTCACATATGGTCCCGTGTAACAGACCATCTGGCGGGTCAGGTTGGTTTCCTTGGGGTCTAATCAGGAAACTGTCCATATGTGTCAGTCACACAGACTGTATATAAGAAGTGGACGTAGTCACCGTGACATAACCCATTGGTTTGTGGACTGTGGGTTCGAAGCCTACATTTAGGTATCTGGGTTTTCGACCGTCGCCATTTTGTTTTTGTTTTTAACCAGAAGTGACACGGTCACTTCTGTCGTAAAACAAAACATCAAAATATCTTACGCTTGTGTTAACCACAGACCTTATTTCAGGCATCTAACACAAAAAAAACACAAAAACAAAAACACTCGTAGTCTGGGTTTTAGGACTTATTCCTGCAGCACTTTTCACAATCAAACTGCTTTTGCAAACAGAGGCATCGCCCATTGCTGGTCATCATTAGAAGGAATGCAGGTGTAAAGCACTTCCTCATTGGCTTCACAACAAAACTAATTATTAAGGAAGGGCAACCGACCGCTTTTGGAAGAGTCAAAAAAGACTGCATGGGCAAGACAGACGCTACAGAAGAGCACATTTGTGGTGACGGTGAACGTGCATTAAGAAAAGGATGAAAAAGAGGTTACTGAACTAGAATATACAGATGGATCACACGTCTTCATAAAAATGTTGGCGATGCACAGCTCGAGCGAAACAGGAATTTTAAATATTGGCCTTAAGCTAGTTCCACAACAATGGAGACATTCATCCAGATATGACGACCCAGATTAATTCATGACTGTGTTAGCGTTGATGTGAAGACGTGAGTGACGAGTGCGCTTTGCATTTTGCACATGGACTTCAAAGAGCTGCTGTCAAACCTTGTTGAGTATGTGGCATGTTTCACCTCGGAGAAAAAGTGGCTTCAGAGAATCTTTGTTTGGGAAATAATCAGCATTTCTTTCAAAAGACAAAGACGGTTACAAACACATGTAAGGGCAATTTAGAACGGTTATACGAATGAGTGGAAGACGTTTATTGTTCTTGAAATGGTTTCTGGTCAGAGATTCAGCTTGGTAAGGGCCTTGGGTGGTGGAGTGTTTTTGCTGGCCAGCAGACCTTTTGGTTTCTGCCTGAGAGAGCATTTAAAACTGGGAGGGTCACAGGATTCGGGCTGTTCTGTTCACTTTATTTTTCTAGGGGTTTTCTTTTCACAGTATCATTCCATGTTTGCGTCTTGTATTAACAGCTGGTGTGGGGTAAGGGAAGTGGCTGGTCCAGACCCTTTCTGGGAAAGTGGGGCCCTTGATGCTGCACAGCCACTGACGAAACTAAGGACTCAGGAAAAAGTAAAGGAAAAAAAAATGCGAAGACTTTTAAAGCTATGATTGATATCCATCACACTTTTTGTTCACTAATTTGTCTGAGTTTATACAGTGTCTGAATGTGTGGTTGCCTATATTACAGTGCATGTTCAATACAAAAGCAAAGAAGCACGACAGACAACAACTTAAACGCATCTAGGTCAACAGTCGAAAACAATACCAAATGAGTCATCATCTCAGACTTTGTTTAGTAACTAGGCTACGGATTCATACTTTCTTTTTTTTTTTTATATATATTTCATGTTCAGCAGGAAAACTTACAAGGAGAAAAATCCAGTTGGACACTATGAAAGATAATTACACAGAAGATTTAAAGCACTTTTCATCTTGCTACCCACTACTCCAGACACTGATGTTTACCACTCCTTACGGTTTACACATTTGCACGAGTTCAGGGTCCAATTATTTCAGTCTTCGCTCGGATCGTGTGGGAGCGGGGAGTGGGTGGAGGAGCAGGAATGTGCATCTCAATGAGAAGCATCTCAGAGGATTTTCATTTAGATTCGCAGCCTCCACACGATTTGCGTTTCTTGCAACTAGCAAAGTAGTAACATGTGGTACCAGCGATGCGGTTTACGTTGGCATGGCTCGGGAACGTCCCTGCGCCACATTTATTAACAAGCAAACGTTAACTTGAGTTGACTTACATAGAACCTGCCCTTGATTCGAAGCCTTATAAAGCAGGTATGAAATAAGTTTACCTTTCTGGCTACACTGCATTTCATTTAAATGCTGTGATTTGCCAATAACATGCCATTAGCAGTCCTCCTTTTTCTTCTTTTACTTTTGCAATCTACTTTTGTGACCAGACTTCCAGAGCACTATCCCGTTCCATTCATCAATGTCAACACAGAATATGTAATGCAATAAAGGGTAAAATCAGTTGGACACCCATAGATATTGTGGACTACTTACCCCACATGCCTGCTGCTGTTTATAAGTAAAGTACAATGTCACCTGGGGAGCAATCTATCTATAGACTGAACTCTTGACGCTTTACTGTACGTGTTCACATCACAGTTTGTGTTCTCATTGTGAACGATGTATGAAGCAGTTAGTTGTTGGAAGGCAAAGTGCATTGACATTAATTTAAAATAAGGAACATGTCACACTGAAATCAATTTTCCTTCAAACTGTTCAACAGGAGAACTCAATAGGTCACGAACTGGCCTTTTTTGCTGAATCTACACCGGGAGGCTAATTAAAAGAGACAAGGCTTGCAATATCACAAGGTGCGGGGTGGAGGCAGAAAGGTGTCTACGGCTAATGTTCATCTTGTCACTGCGGCGCTGCACACCTGCTCTGCAGACAGCTCAAAAGGTCATGTTATGTCTGCTATGAGGAGGCTGTACTCGTGGAATGAATACATTAACTTTTGTTTTAATTTAACTCAGTGAAATCAGGCACAAAAAAGACACGACAGTACTACTTTTCTGAATTCTCGTGTATTGGTATTTCATTTTTTCTCCAAGCTCTATGTGAAACCTGTTCCACATATCTGTTGAACAGTAATTTCAGGAAGATTAATGTCCGCTACAAATGAAGAGCAGGCTGTTCTGTCTGTCCTTTCCTTTACTTCCTCTTTTTAACCATTGGTTGGAGTGACTCAAAACTTTAAACAGTTAATATTGCAACAGTCAAAAATAAACATTTTTCGTGCAACAAAATGTACCACCTAACTTTCAGGAACTGAAAGCACACTGTAAACGGCTTAAAGTTCGAAGAAAAAATCATGGACAAATCCTAGACGGGACAACTCCGTGGTAGCGACCAGGCAATCACCAGTAAGCCACGCCCTTGAAGCATACCCTGCTCTGTCATCTATTGTACTCTAATTGGGTCAATAATTTGCTAAATGCACATCATGCTGTATTGAAGAAAACGATTGGAACCATACACTTTTCTGAGGTAATAAATCATATGACATTCTTATAGACTTCTATACAATCAGACAGAATTGCCTTCTGAAGGCCATTAAAAATAACTCAAGTTCAAGACACTCCCACACTGGCTTCACCTGGCAGACATGGACGTGGTTGCCTGGCTCTGATAAACACACCTGTACACTACCTGCTCAGCACCAACCAGCACAGAGAAGAAGTTAGAGACACGATGTTGAGCATAGTGGTGCATTCAGCAGTTACAGTGCCACGTTACCCTCAGGCAAAAACAGGCAAAAACAGGCAAAAACAGGCAAAAAACAGGCAAAAACAGAGCTGGCAGCAGCGGTACAGTGTAGCTCAACTGATCGCAAATAATAGAGCCAAAATAAAATACTCATTTGCTTTATAGATATGAGATTTCTACCAAACATGTAAGTGCAATCTTCCAGGGTTAGTGATTTAGTGAAATACAACAATACAAACAGTCCAATCTTTCCTTACTGCAAAGTTAACCACAGCCCTGGAAAATACTTCAGCAGTGTCCAGGTTTCCTTTGGCATTCATTAGTAACATTTCCTACAAGGAGGAATGCAAAATGCTTTTATAGTCACAGTAAACCAATTTGTAGTGGTTTACTTTGAATTTCGATCCACCAAATACAGTGAGGTCACTTGAGTTCATATAACGATGTTCCTAATACAAGATTGAGAGAAAATAAGGGATATAACGTTCCTAACGTGAAGAAAACAACATTTTGAGAACATTGTGGACATGTTCCGAGAATGTTAGAACTCTATGTTCTGACAACGTTCTGAAAACGTCAGAGAAACATAGATCTGAGAATGTTAAGAATAGAAGGTTTGAGAATGTTCCAAAACAATGTTCCCAGAACATAAGAAACATAGAAGTCTGAGAACGTTCCAAAAACAATGTTCCGAGTACATTAGGGATACAATGTTCCAAGGACGTGAGGAAAATCATGTTCCGAGAACATGAGGAAAATAATGTTTCGAGGACATTCTAAAAATAAAAACTTCCCGAAAACAACGTTGCAAAAACGTTAGGAATATGAAGTTCTTTCTTTCTTTGATTTCTCCAGTGCATTCAACACCATCCAACCAATGCTGCTGAGTGAGAAGATGTGGGTGGTGGGAGGAGAGACATGTCCACCGTCTCCTGGATCACTGACTACCTGACAGGCAGAACACAGTTTGTCCGACTGGGCAAAGTGCCGTCTGATACGGTGGTCAGAGGTACTGGAGCTCCACAGGGAACTCCACTGTCTCCCTTCCTGTTCACACTGTACACCACTGACTTCCAGTACAACTCGGGCTCATGCCATCTGCAGAAGTTCTCTGATTGACTCTGTAGTGGTTGGGTGTATTAAGAATGGACGGGAGGAGGAGTACAGGACGGTAGTGGATGACTTTGTGGAGTGGGCGGGTATAAATCACCTGCTTCTGAACGTGGCCAAGACCAGAGAGATGGTGGGCGACTTCAGGCTCCACAGCCACTGAGAGTTCTGGGAGAGGATGTGGACATGGTGGAGGAGTTCAAGTTCCTGGGTGTCTCAATTGACAACAGACTGAACTGGAAGACCAACATCAACGCTTGGCTTTTTCTTGAGGAAACTTCGATCCTTCAATGTGTTCAGCAAGATGTTGGAGATGTTCTCCCAGTCTGTTGTTGCCAGTACTCTGTTCTTCTCCGTAGTCTGCTGGGGGAGCAGCATCGGAGCCAGAGACACCAACAGACTTAACAAACTGGTTAAGAAGGCCGGCTCCATCATTGGCTGCAAACTGGACAGTCTGGAGAAGGTGGTGGAGAGGAGAACACTGAAGAAATGATCATCCATATTGGATAACCCGGACCCTCTCAACGTTTCAAGAATGGTCCGAGAAGGTTTTGAAAAACAATGTTCCCTTACCAGGGCTCATCATAGCCTCTTTTTCAACTTTAACATTGCAATTATGTAAGATTAGTTAAGGATGTTCCGAGGCTGTCCTGAAAACAACGTACCGAGAATGTTTTGGATGAAACATTCTGAGAACGTTCCAGAAGAAATCTTTAGTTTTGTTTTGTGGCTTAGCCAACTCACAGAATTAACATTAATTCAAATGTATGAAAATCTGTAGGCAACAGTTATCATTTCAGCTGACAAAATGAAGGGTTAAATGAGAGTCCTGAATGTGAGATATACATATTGTTTCAAAGATATTTGCACAAGACAGGAAGGAAAAGATTATCTTGGATTTCATCAAAATCCTGTGTATATTTAGAAGAGATTAACTTCAGTAATTCACAGATCAGACAGCAACTGCCGCCGTGGTGTGAAAAGCACATCTGTATTCTAGACATTTATACAATAACTTTCTATCAAGACTGGACTAGCCAGAAGTACACACTGTATGACATGTGTGATGTGTTTTGGTCTCAGTATAGTGGGTTAACTACTCTAACAAGGTCACATGTCTTTATAGAGCACTGCACGATTCACTGGTTTCACCAACAATGCCCACATTGTTAATGTCAGACAACATTGTAAATAGAAATAGTATTTTTATATTGTGATTTGAATGATGTGAAGGTATGGAAAGAGCTGGCAGTGGAGTATAAGAGGTCCGTTATGTTTGTTCATGGAATCTCAACCCCTTTTTAAGGTGATAATATAGTATCAAACCCTGAAGGATAATATGTAATATTCTAAAGGCCATCTGAAACGGAAAAAGAGAACTGAAATTGACTGTCTGTCAATATTGCATTAATTTGGAGAAGTTATGATAAATAACGGCTGAGTTACAAATTCTGACCTTTTTGTTGTGATGCCTCTTTTAGGCCCGTTAGATATTTGATTTGATTTTACTTTAGAAGCAATATTAGATGGACCGCCAAAGTCAAGGTTCAAATTGTGTATGTGTACATTGACCAGACAGAGACCCTGTTTACATCAGGCATTAGCATGCGTCTTGGGTGATCGGATCACAAATGGACAGCTCTATTTACAAGAGTAAATTAGCACAAACCACTTGCCGAGATTGCCTGGGGTGCATTCGACCACTTATCTTCTTTGGTGTAAATGCTAATGTACCCTGATGCGTCCCTGACAAGGACGTAACAGGAAAATACATCATCAAAACCGTGGCTCTCCTTTTGTTCCTCCCTTTTCTCATCTCCAGTGCTCAAATTAAATAAGCTGACGTTGACCATGATGTCTAAAAAATGCAGAGAGATTTATTACGAGCGTGTTGTCTATGTTGTTTTGATTTCTTCCCTCTTCTTCGTCTTCTTTTTCAGCAGACTTGGCACAGGAAATGAATTGTTGCCTCCTGCTGGTTAAAAACAACAATTTATATTTGCATATAAAGTGGGGAAGTGAGATCCTTTCACAAGTTGTGATCAGACCCGAACAATTACATACATGCGTGTAGACACATGCAGTCACACACACGCATAAATGTATTATTGGTGCATTTTTAAATTCTTCTAAACCTTCTGCCATCATCCTAATTTTGAAAACTGAATTACCACCTCGCGGTACCATTTCTGTTGCAGTTTATATCCATGTCTGTCTAAAATGTCACCACTTATTCATTGTATCCTCTGAGACAGTTGTGTGTAAATGTCATATTAACCATATTAGTCCTTGAGCCCAAAACGTGTTTTGTGAGGTCACAGTGACCTTTGACCACCAAAATCTAATCAGTTCATCCTTGAGTCCGAGTGGGCGTTTGTGCCAAATTTGAAGAGATTTGCTGAAAGGCGTACCTGAGATATGGTGCTTTCGAAAATGGGACGCCCGTGACGTCACAGTGACCTTGACCTTTGACCTTCAAAATCTATTCATCAATCTTCAAAATCAGTCCATCCTTCAGTCCGGGTGGAGGTTTGTGCCAAATTTGAAGAAGTTCCCTCGGGTCGTTCCTCGGATATCGCGTTCACGAGAAAGGACCAAACAGGCGGAGGGACAACTCGAAAACATAGTGCCTAAAAAATTGTTAATATATTTTTTTAAGGATGGAAAGTTATGAAGGGAGGAAAGTGTAGAGCAGAAGTTTAGTGAAACCAGGTTGTCAGTCTTAAGAAACACATTTCCCCCAAACTGTCAGGCCCCAACTGGCCATCGGGACCTGGCGAGCTGATTGGACCGGAGTGCCAGGCCAGTGTTTAAAATGGCTAATTAAATGTGCCTATCATAGCGAAAACGACCTGAAGCAGCTTCAGTCACTCAGAACTGTGTCCCTGCAGCACTTAACCATGCTCTATAGGGAAGCAGGAGATGATTATGCATGAAAATAATATAATAATGTAAAAAAAGAAAAAGTGTTAAGAACGTATCTTGAATAATGGAACCGCGATTAACTCTTGAAACCAAAGACCCTTGTTTGTATGAAGTTATTGTGAGTAGAAAAGAAAAGAAAAGATGAAACAACTCTATGTTACTGACAGTAAACAGAAGGGACATACGGTTGCAGTAAACACGGTCTGAAGTTGGACGACCTGCTCCCCCTCAGATTTCAAAAGTCAAAACAAATAGCTTGAGACACACGCGTGTGGTAATCCACGGGGGAAACGGAAAGTAGTGACATACGTGGATGCTGCTTGCAGACGGGAGGTAAGTGGGTTTAAAGACACTTCTGTGGCAATATCACACTTTTGCCTCAAACGCTTGCGGCGGCCCCGATATTCAGGACGTGTGACGTGCAGCTCTGACATTTTCAACAGATAGCAGCACTTTGGTGCATCCTTCAGATGGGAAGGATCAGAGGGTGTAAAAATATATTTTGAATGGCGTGTATGAAATGTGTTGCGGGCTGCTCCGACTCTGATGTTTTGCCCCTTTGGGATGTCTGCGTGAGAACTGACGGTAGGCTCCCTGCTTTTTCAAGAGCTTCGTGGTCGTTAGCGAGCGAGCCAAAGGGCTGCGATCCCTACGTCCGTTAGCCAAGGAAACATCACCAGGAGCAAGCATTTCTGCAAGTGGTTTTAACTCGAGAGAATGATCTATTATTACATCAGTATATTCTTTTATACACAGTATTTTTCACTCTGGGTACATCCGAATAACCTTAAATCAAAAAAATAGCCTCAGTTGGACCAGACAGTGAAATGACCACTCACGTTTTATGAGACTCTGAGGTGCGATCTGAACTCGTGACATCTTTTACTTCTTCGTGATAGTGGTCGTTAACAGTTCAATCTGTGACAAAGCTGCATGATAACTTCATGAAGAACGTAGGGATCGGCTGACAGAGCTTTTGGAGTGGAGATACATACATGAATGTGAAGAGGGAAGTTCGTTGGTCTCGCTCCGGATCACAATCGAAGGCTGAAAGGGCTACACAGTGCTTCAAAGATGAAAAGACATGTCCCCAAAGAATCCAGAGTATCTGCCACCGAAAACCCAATTAAGATAAGCACCTAAATCGAGACGGGAAAAATATATATATATATATATGTAGAAAGGGAAAAAAAGGAAGTAACCCTCAAGAAGGCTTCAAAAAGAGGAAATCCCATTACAATTACTGCAATAAAGAGCTTTTCAGTGGTGTGGTGTCCACCTTCAGAGCTTCCCCAGCCTAATGAGTGCAGTCTCATCTGGAATGCCTAAACCTCAATCTAACTCGGCAATTACGTGACGCTAACTATTTCCTGAAATTTCCAACCGAGGAGTTACTACTACGACTGCAGCTATAATTCTGTGTGACACAGGTTTTGTTAAACCTCATCACAATGTGAAACAGGACTTAGTTTGGCCTCATTATTAGTTTGTGAAGCATACAAATTGATAAAAAAGAAAAACGTACAGGGAGCTTTTTCTTGGCAAACAACAGAGCTTGTGCAAAGCTTCCATCAAGTCTTGTCGTCCCACTGTGTCTGTGCAGGGTCCAGAACCTTCATCCACATCTGCACTACAGCTGGAGGGAATAGTTGGTGCACATGTTCCCCCCTCGCTACAAATCTCTGTTCATGTACGGGTTGTGTAAAGTAGTCAGCTGAAGCGGCGTTACTGGGTCGCACGGAGCCAAGCAAACCTCCCCCTCCCCCCTGGTGCCCGTCTTTATGCTATGCTAAGCTAACCGTTGACTCCAGCTCTGGAGGAGTTTGATATCGGATCATCGTGTCTCACTCTCATAGCGTGTGAGCATATTTACAAACACGTTCAATTCTGCTTCTAACTAATATCTATGGCGCTACTGAGCAGGGGAGTACAGGAATAACATCAGAACGGTTTAATTACAAAGTGCTACTAGTTTTAGGCTAAACTTGTTTACTGAAGTTGGTCAGGTGAATATTAAAGCTTTTACACTTAAAAGAAAAAATTAGAAAATGTAATTAGCAATTTCAGCAAAAGTCCATGTTCCTGACATTCATGTCGGCAGTCAACAGTGTCATTTTATGAAGTGATGCATCACTGACTCATCATTAGTGTCTCGGTATTTGTTTTCTCTTCATTAAGCTCCGATGGACAAGTCTGGTTCTGAATTCCAGGGGAGAGGATCAGCATATCTGGATGAGCATCGCACGGACCTGTCAAGGGCCGTCATCTAAAGCCCCGATGAATGGATTCCTACGCTGCAGCCGAGACGCCAACAAGTGTGATATGAGAAAGAAAAAAAAAAAAACTGAAGTATGAGGAACACATGCGGAAATTTGAACGTTGAAAAACACAGTGTGCGATGAGAACAGTGGGATCTTCATTTGCATTGACCACATGAATCTTTGTATGATGACTATTAATAAAAAATCAATGCAGAGTTTTTGAGCGTCACGCAACATAAGTGTGGGCATGTCCACTGCCATCTCAGAAACCAACACTTACAGTGTATTTTAAATGGATATTTTTCTTTAATCTCTATTCTTGAAATCTAAACTCTCTGTGACTCTTAAACTAAAAAAGGAAGTTTCAAGGTGGGATCAAGGTCATTTCATCACCCAAAAACATAAATAACAGTAAAGTCTTAGTGCCAGTAAGACAAGAACCAATAGTGTGACACAGTGCATGACGGCAGGTACCCATTGCATTAGCGTCTGCCTCTGGATTGTGGAGAGTGGGGAGTAAAAGAAAGCTCCTTTAGCTGATGGAACGCTCTCATGAATCTTAAAGAATGATTTCAATGAGCCATTTACGAGCCAAATCTACCTCGTAATTTACTTATAATCTACACTCCGGTTTCTGCGTGATGAGGCATTCCTTGGCTTTCACGTCAAATCATGGCCACAGTCATTTATACGAGACCGTATTTTAAAAAAAAAAGGTCTGTTCGGGTCGTGTTTACTCTCACTGAGCGAGAGAGAGAGAGAGAGAGAGAGAGAGAGAGAGAGAGAGAGAGAGAGAGAGAGAGAGAAAAACTCAACGCGAGCCACTCGGTCCAGAGACGCTCCGATGGGATCTACATGATCTACAAAAAGAACCCCTGCTGCCATTTTTTTAACGGTAAGCAAGGTGCCGCCCCAGAGGCTCACCACTCACTCGAAGTCTTGTCAGAAGAGAGGATTAAAAAAGAAAAAACTTCGCATCACATTTTCTCCGACACTGCCGTTCACAATGCACGGAAGAACATCAAAGCTCCAACTTTTGCAGCATGCAGCCCCTCAACCCCCCTCCCCCCCCTCCCCCCCTTCCTCCTCATCTCTCCTTTTTCCTTGCCACTTTATCACTCTCTGTCCTCAGAGTGCCCCCGTGGAAATATGAAAAATTGATGAAGGCACACAATACTGTGGAGTTTGGACCTTTCACCTGATAAAAGCCCGCCACGACGAACTGGGCCACAACGAGTAGGGAAGTCCGTCTGCAGACGCGTGCGTGACGTGTCATGTGTTCCTTCTCCATCGCTTGTTTACTCGTCTAATGACGGATCTTAAAGACGCCGCCAGAATCCTACACCTGCAAGACGGACGGGGGGGCCGATGGTGCCACCGGCTATCATCAATTCCTGTTTGATATTACATTTTCAAACATCGCAATATGAAAAAGGCATGAGCGGTAAACACTGAAACCATCATTATAAAAAAAAAAAAAACAGCAAAGACTGGTGCCAATAGCTGCCTGTTGTCATAGTAACACAGCATACAGCTTTTCCAGGTGCCCAGCATTCAGAAATAGTGACTGAAAAGGAGAGATATGTCATCGTACACAGAGCTCAAAGAAACGGCGACGTATCAAAGTCCTCAACGCGGTCCGATATAATTATGGGTGAGCCGACTGTCGGGGGACGAGGGGGAAGCCAACACCTGGAAGCTGGGGAAGCAACGCTGTCATGACGCCCCTTGAGCTCAAGAGAGGCAAATCTCTCTGCAAGTGAATGCATGATGCCACATGTGTGGTATGTCAACCTTAAAAGGGAAAGTTCACCCCAAAATAAAAAAATGCATATGTTAGCCGTCCCATGTAATGCTGGTAATCAATATAAAGTGTTGGCAAAAGGAAAAACTAGGCACCAAAACAAACACCTTCCACCCAGGAGACTGTAAACGTTGATTCATTTGCTTAAATCTAACTCAGTATTTCACAATCTTTTCCTGAGCCTAACCAGGTCGTTTAGTTGCCTAAACCTAACTGAGTTGTTTCCTGTGGAGCTGGAAGTTTATTAAAAAAAAAGGCTGGATGTATTTAACGAGGCGGACATTGACACATGTTGCTGGCCTTCGTGGGGTAAATGCAAAAAAAAGAAAAGAGGAGTAACTTATACGATATTATACGGACCATATATATATATATATACATAAATATATATATATACATATATATATATAAATAAATGAACTGTATGTATTTGAATGGTGCTCTTTAAAGTGGAGATCTTGAGAAGAAGATAAGCGGGGGGGCAACGAAATGTCACCTCGTTCCCGCTCGCGTCGCATCACAAAGCGAGGGAAGGGACCCTGACAAAAAAACGTCTGAATGTGGTGTCAGAGCTGCGATGTGACGTGCGAGCGCTCCGCCATATGCCGCTGGTTGCCTTTTGTTCCCATAATCACACCGAAAGATCACAGAACAATCAGCGCGGATCTGAGCCGAGAGGGATTTGGAGCCGTGTTATGATAATGATGCATAATGACAAGCTCGCAGACGGCTGTGGAGTGGAGACGGGGGGGCCTTACTGTTACTGCGGACTGTCGACGTGCGGGGGTCTCTGTTGTGCTTTACTCATCTACAGGCTGATGGGAGCTCATCAGTGCTGCGTCTCCTGTGGGCGGGAAAAAGAAGCAGGCGTTTAGATATGAGCGAAACACTAGGATTTTTTCCAATAATCAATATTTTTTGGGTACTTCATTGAAAGCTTTTTACTACTTTAACTCGTAGTTTTACCGGTGTACAAACTTAGAGAGTACACAAGTGTGTGGATCAGAGAACACAAAGTACACCAACACCGAGGAAACACAGTTTCGGGTTTGCGTAATAAGTTTTAGCGGAGTAAATAAATAAATAAATAGAACGGGAGAATATATTCCACCAAAGTTATTAGGCCGGTGTGTGCGCTTGATGACCGAGGTGCTGACTCAGCTCTTTCCACTGGTAGGACATGAAAAATGTGTTTTACCCAAGCACCATGAGCCGGGCCTTCTGTCCATTACTATAAACCATTTCTACTCATATAAGCTATTGAATTTAGAGCACGGTGTCAGCGACGGAGATTTGTGAGCTGTCAGTGAATATTAATAGTTCAAAGAAAGCAAACAAACACATTGATCAATCACCCTCAAAAAAGCAATGTTGAAAAAAGAAAAAAAAAAGGAAAAAAGAAAAAAATCAATGAAATGCTTCTCTGGCAAATCTGAAATCAAAAACTGTGCGACAGCCAGATTCACTAGAATGCTTGATCTCCTTTTTCTTTATTTGGCCTGCAGTGCCTCAAGTTTTTTCCCCCCCTAGGGACTCTTGGTTTAACTTTTTAGAATTGAGGAAAAGTTAATTTAGTCCTTTAAAAGGACACTCCGTTCCAGATTAAAGTGGTCGATAAATGACGGCCAAAGTTATGTGTTGCCTTGTAAGTATTGAGAAGTTATCATGAAAGTGCCTGAGGAAATGACCTTCAGAGCTGTAAAGGCTGTACATGTGGACGCTCCTGCTTTAATAAGAGCTCAACGAGTCCTGTACGCAAGCCTGTGTAAACTACTGCAGATCATCCACACACACGCATACATTCAGAATTTAAGATGAGCATGTGGCCTTGGAGACGCACGCATAATAACACTCGCAAAGTCGTAAGTGTACAGTGTAAAGTGTTCTTCGCCCTACAGGTTCACGTTGCTGTTAAAATAGCACCAAAGTCAAACACATGAACACATCAGCAAAGACCTGACATCCACAAAAAAAACACACATAGCCAGCAGTGAAGGTTGCAGTTATCCACCGTTGTTGCGTTACATTTTTGCGGTACGTTGTTGCTTTAAGTTGTTGCTTTAAGTTGATGATTTTAACACAAACCATGATCTTTTTTCTGAAATGGTAAATGGACCTGTACTTGTACAGTGCTCTTCTAGTCTTCCGACCACTCAAAGCTCTTTAACACTACATGACATCATTCACCCGTTCACACCCTGATGGGAGGGGCTAAGGTGCCACCTGCCCATCAGGAGTCGTTAACATTCACACACATTCACACACCGTAGGCACAGCTACGGGAGGCATTTGGGGTTAAGTGTCTTGCCCGAGGACACATCGACATGGGCTGGTGGAGCCGGGGATCGAACCGCCGATTGAAGGATGACCCTGCTCACCACTGACCCACAGTGGACCCACTAGAAGTGACGTTGCCTCAAACTAGCTGTTTGACGACGCTAACCACGAGGCCTTACGCGTTGCTGCAGGCGTGATACAAACGTGATTTTCATGAACGAGATAGGATCATACTGCGGATCGCGATTAAATAAAAAACCCTCACAATGAGTTGATCGCGATGAATTTCCATCACTGGGATAATCGTGAATGTTTTCCGGAGCAAAGTGAAAGTAGAGCTTGATTTTAGAAGGCATTTATTCAAACACGCCATTCAGCGTTCGGCTCAACGAGCGGCGGTGGTCGAGCAAGCTGGAGAGCGAGTGAAGACGGCAAGCGGCGTTGGCGGAAAATATAATGTTCTGCTTTGTTTCACGGCAAAGCAGAAACAACCACGACCCAGACCTCCGCACAGGAGCCATCGTGGAAGAAAGAACAGAATCACACTGCTTTATTAAAGCACGACTTGTAATGACCTTATTGAAGATTCTTTGTTTGTCTTGCACAAAAACAGATGTTCTCCCCGTGTGGGCCCCATGCAACACGAATATGTATCTTAACACAATGTCAGGTAAAGTGGTTGCTGTATGTTTTAGAGCCATTTTAAGAGTTTTGAGCGTATTCTAATGACTACCGGGACAGTATTGTTATCAGAGTCACTTTGGCCGGGATAACATTTTCATTTCATCCCATGCTTATTCATAAACATATTCTTGGTTGAGAAACGTCCACATTCAACGTATCCCGTAGCATAATGCCAACATTTTGTTTTTTCTTCTTGCGACTGGTTTGTAAAAATGACGTGTGTTGAGTTAATCTGTTTAATTTATGCTAAATGGCGGAACCTGCTTTTTTTTTTTTTGAGAGAGAGAGAGAGAATAAATATCCTGCATAACTCAAATCCTTCCCTTCCCTATAAAAGCATCTCCACCTCGACAAAACAAAACGAAGCTGGCAGGATGAAATGTCTCACGTCTGTCTCGAGCTGAGGAATAACCTGGAATGGGTTTTTCTTCAGCCTCCTCTCTCTCTCTCTCTCTCTCTCTCTCTCTCTCTCTCTCTCTCTCTCTCTCTCTCTCTCTCTCTCTCTCCCTCTCTCTCTCTCTCTCTCTCTCTCTCTCTATCCCTCTCTCTCTCTCTCTCTCTCTCTCTCTCTCTCTCTCCTTCCCTCCGGGTGAGACGTGGGCATCTCACGGTACGTTGCGATGAATAACGTGGAATAATAGATTAAAGAAACAACCACTGTCACATCTCATCTGCCCTCGGGCGACGGGATCGGGGGAAATGTGGTTTTACGTTATAGATCCCGTGGAACAACAGGACCCACCCACACCGCCCGACTGAGATATATTCAATAACGGCGTTTAGTTTCCCACCTCCATCGGCTCACGTAACAGGTGCTCGGGATGCTGTGCACACCGTTAAGCACGGCGGCCGTTACGTGGTTATGAAGTTAACAGTTAAACGAATTCAATCAGCGGCGGTATGAACGCCATAGGAAGTAAACGCCCGGTCTGAGGCCATCGAGCCTCCGATAGAAAGGCCTCGGCTTGTGCCGCGCTGCTCGCCCCTGTGCTAACGGCACGTTGTGGGAACATGTGAAAGGAAATGGCAGAGGATCACAGCACCGTTCAGCTGAAATTAATTCACCCTGTTCCCCCTCATTAGTGGAAGCCAATCACCCAAAAATCATAATTAAGAGACACAGAGGCAATGAGAAGCTTGAAGTCCCGAGGATGGGGGGAGGGAAGGAGATGGGGGGGGGGTTACTTGTCATGAAGGAGGGGGTCTACTGGATTAATCTCCTTCGGCGGGGTTTGACAGCTCGGTGGAAAGTCGACGCTGAAACAAACTCAGAGGAGCGGGCCGTGATATGGCAGTCCGAGTGTATTGTACGGTCCCGTATGAAATGTGAACGGACTTTAAGCCGAAAAAAAAACAGGAACCCAGGTCAAGGTCTCCGGGACCAACAACAAAAGACAAAGCTGGGGCTGCGGCCGACTAAGGAGGGGAACTTTTAATTACAAAAGAAAACAAGAGATAGTTGTCGCAGAAAATTGGATTACAATCCAACAAGAGGATTATAGCAGGTCTAGTACTAATGTCGCAAATCCACTATAAGACATCTAATAAAGTCCAAGGAGTACGTCCAGGAGCGGGAGCGATTACGTAAGAGTCCAATAACACACGGGCATCAGTTCCTCCCCATTAGCTGCGGGTGCAGGTAGGAGGGAGCGTGGGCGCTGATTAGTGAGGAATGTGTTCGAGTGGACCGAGGTCCTGGCGGGTTGCAGCACCTTACATCGCAGTAATCCTCATTAAAAAATAAAAGTCCCCCCCACTCCTCCCTCCCTCCCCAGATCTTGAACCCTCTTTCTTCCCTCTGGGCTCTGAAAGTTTCCCTGATAAGAAAAGCAGAGCAGCAGCACACGGATCCAGAGAGCAGCCGCGTGCTGGAAGTGGAAGATAAGAGACGCCGACATGTCCCCTCCTCCGAGGGGCCGGACTCTGGCCCCCGGGCCCCGGGCTCACGTAGGGTTCTGCGTACAGGGAGGGTCTCCGAGCTGGCAAGTGTGGCCCTTAAACACCTGCAGCGTCGGCTCCGAGACGCTGGGGGAAACAAAGAAAGGGTTGCTCCAAAAATAATAATTCACACCATACCGGTAATAAGCGGAGGCTTCAGGCGTTTCTATGGAGCTCATCCTTCACGGCTCATCAGCGCCCGTACGCCGTTTTTTAAAAAGACGACGGGGAAAAGATGACGGGCGCGTGCTTTAAATGCGCCGCTGAGAACCGTGGCGTGCGTCGTGAGCGGCTCCTGAGCAGTCGTGTGCTGTTGATTTCTAACTAATATTACTTTGTTATGCAAGTTGTTTGTCTGTTCGTGATCACAACGTTTTATTTACTGGATTTATTACTGATATTTGGGGATGTTGTGAATCTCCTGCTGGGGTTCTCAACCTTGTGATAATAAATAGATAAATAAATAAATCCAAGGACCTTCCCAACTAAATGAGAAAAAAAAAAAAAAAAAAAAAAACGTAAGAAAAGAAAACGGGTAAATAATAAAGCGTCCGTCGGGTATTACAATAAAATTAAATATTCTTACCCACACCCATCAGAAAACAAACAATGAAAACAGAAAATGGAATTAAAAATGGAAACCTCCGTCTGCTGATGAAGATCACGTGAGATGACGGAGAGCTTAAGAGCAGCTTCTGAAAGCCCCTTGTGATCTCATTTAGAATCTCAGCTGTCGTGCAGACGAGCCGAGTCTCAGAGAACATCCCATAACAACAGAGCAAAGAGGAAAATCATGTTGCGTGATTAAAAATGTACTAACAGCTACTAACTGGACCGTGTGGACTGTAGACCTTCCATACGCTGTAAAATGATAGAAGGCGTGTGTGTTCTCAGCAGCCATGTACAGTAATCATCTGTACATCATATGAACTACACCATAAACTAGAACCAACAGGCATATAGATATATATATATATATATATATATATATATATTTATATACATATAAACATGCACTGTATCCCGGATGAAACACACTGAGTATGTTGATAGGCACTTTTTTTTGATCAGTTTAAAATATTTATTTTGATTTTTGATTTTTTTTTTTTTTGTTGACTTTTGTTATTTGTCCGCGTCCCCAGATCCAAGCAATAAAATTGTGGAGTAAAGTGTTCCCAGAAAGATTGGCAAATAAACTTCTAAAATGAGATCCGGGGAGAAGAAAAAAGTACATTTCCGTCGGCGGGCTTTGAAGCTGCGAGGCAGGCGCCCTTCAGCGCGCACAGGGAGGAGAAGATTGAGTCGGACATGTAATGAATAAAAGAAGGTCTGTTGAAAAAAGAAAAGTAAAAAAAAATAAAAAAAACAACAACTGAGAAATATGAGAGGTGCAAATCTGTTTGTGCTCATGTCATATACTGCATCTCAGAAGATTTGAAACTTTGCCAGCAAAAAACACACACACACACACACACACACACACACACACACACACACACACACTGCAGAGAACTCTGATGCAGCAGAACTCTGCTGCAGCTCCACTGGTGTGCGTGAGAAGCAAAAGGGGAACTTACAGCAGTTTTAATGTACAACCTGACCCAGTTCAAACACTAACTGATATTCCATGTCAGGCCGACTTCAGTCGAGCAGCGTTGAACTGTGAATCGTGGGAAAATCCGTTCCTGCGCTCAGAGAGAAGCGCTGGCCGACGGGCAGAACGCAAACGTGGGGATTTGTATTATTGATGAGACGTTACCCCACGCCTCCTTGATTTGGAACACATACAGAGGCACATTCACGTCTCTGTGTGTGAGCGACTATCGTCTCCTCATGTGGTTCGAGGGTTTCGACAGGCAACAAATCCCCCCCTCCCCCTCCCCCCGTTGAGCACGACACTCAAAGCTGAGGAGAGCGTTTCTCCGCTTTGTCTCCGTGATGACGCGTTGTGGAGCAGCTACCTGAGCAAGTCCAGCCGACAGGCAGCGCTTTCCATTCGCCGTAGTTTGTAGATGCTTCAACTGGCGGGACCTTTTTCAAACTTGACAACATGAAGATCCTAAATAAGATAAGGTAAGATATCCTTTATTAGTCCCACAAGAGGAAATTTGCAGGATCACAGCAGCAAAGTTAAAGAGCACACAAATACCATGTAAAAGAAACACAAGTATTATAAAATGGGCCCCCCAGCTTTTGAATTTTCCTCATGCAGTAGCCGACAGGAAGTAAGTCCAGCACCAGAGTGGCAGTGGAAAGGTCTGTAGCAAGTGAATGAAGAGAGGTTCCTGTGTGTCAGTGACCCTGGTGGTTACGGGCTGGTATAAGAAGCAGTTCACCCATCGAGGACATTCTGTCTCAAGAAGCACCGAGCGCTCCGAGCTACCGCTCACCGCTATCCACTGGAAAAGAAACCCGGTGGACGGACACATGAGTCACTGGTTGATTAGGGACACGGCTACTCAGTCTGATCATGAGGCAAACTCACTCCACTCAAACCGCCCAGGATGTAATTGTCCATGTAGGTGCAAACCACTGAGGGCTACTTTGAGCTCCAGCAGGATTTAGAGCGTCGAGCTGAGGCAATTGAGCCCGGGAAAATCTCGTTAGTTTATCTTAAGCCCGATTCCTACTCTTGTCAGCGGATGGAAACGTGAGCATGCAATTTATCTCCAGCAGATTTCGATTGCTGTGATTTTGCCGGGGTTTTTGGAAAGAAGGGTAAATTAGACCTCTGAGGACGTCCAACCTGTGGCCCCTGGAGACTGGAACCAGCACGGAATCGCTCTTTGGTACCCTTCCGGGTGTTTATACGTCTGTGGAAGCATCCCGACCGTGCACAGAACTTTACAGGCGTCTGAAAAGTTTCTCGACCCGATGGACTGAAAGTGGTACGCTTTGCCTGTGTTTTTCCATCAGAATCTCTCCGTTCCACCACGCCTCCCGGGGCCCCCGGTTGCCAATCCAGCACCACAGGGGCTCTACTCGAGTCGATCCCTGCTTCCCGACTGTGCAGCTCGCGTCCTGGAAAACACTCTCGACTCTGGAGCATTCCTTTGCAGCTCCCTCCTGCAACAAGCTCCCGGCCTAACATTTGTGATTTTAGTGCCAATAAAGGTTGGTTGAATCGCTAGTTCAATGGAAAAGATGTGGCTGAGAAACATCACGTGGCCCAGAGAAACCAAGAGAGGCGAGCTCCTTAAAAAGCTGCATTGCAATATTGCACAATATCCAAAAGGTAGAAGCTTGGATCGGGCCCCCACACACGGAAAAAGGAAAGTCGGAGTCGGTGAAGCCCGAGTGAGGAGTCGGACATGTCGCCTGATGGCAGCTTCCTTCTAGGAAGCACTCAAGGAAAAATGTAGACATTGCTTAAAATGCATCTTTAATCTCGAGGTGAGTGAATGCCGCTTATTGTTTTCTCCTCAAGAAACCAAAAATGAGTTATTTTGACTCAATTCAGTGCCATACTCTTTTTTAAAAAAAAAAGTGATAAATACCCTTCAGTGAGTGGAATCAGCATGGTGTCACGGAGGGTAAGCAGCATTGTTTAACACCTTCACCACAGACCCATTCTTGTAATCATTTTAGAGCGGACAGGTGACCTTTAGAGGGAGATAGCAGGTCAACAGTACATGCCACATAGAAACGGTAGACACCATCTGAAAGCTGAAGAATAATCTGAGAAGCAGCACGGCACTGTGTGTACTACAATCTGTAATAAATATTGTGTTTTGTATCGGTGCCTTTTGAAATGTTGACATTTTTGAGTGTATATGGGCTTAGAACATTATGATGCAAGTATATGGTGGTCATTCCCAAGCTCTTGTATGTATCATACGTATTTTCAGCAATTCCCGGGATGATACCATGTATTACACAGATTTGGTGCTCGATTAATGATTTCATAGCACTTGAAAAATGATATTAAATGGCCAGAAATCCATCTAAAATACCACATTAAGACACCAAGATTTTGAGGAACACCACTGAAAAAGTCATGCTATTAAAAACGTTTGACATTTGAAGATGTTCCTGTCAGATTGTATGTTCCAGCAATTGAATGGCAAGCACTTCTCTCCTGGAACTGCTCAGAACCCCCTTATGTTCAATATATCTAGGAAAGCCATATTATGTCCTCTGAATGCCAGAGGTCTCTAGTTTGTGGTTGTAAAGTTCCATGACACCACTGTGATTATCCTAAAGGTCACAACAAAGGTCATTTGATACAGTGATGTTATGTTTTCAAACAAATTGTCTGATTACAACGAAATATCTAGCCTGGGGACTAACATCATCACATATTTGGGCTGCGTGGCTCCACCAGAGTCCCTCGCTCTCCAGTCACACCACATTTGCAATTCCAAAAACTGTTTAGGGACCCCAGTATGCAGAAAGCCTTTTTAGAAGAGGCAGGAATAATTTGTACTGCATGCTAAAAAGCTGCATGTGTTTTTGCCCCAAACTCCATGGGATTAGAATACGAAAGGGGTCCATAAAGGGCGGGGCTTGTGGGTGCCCATAGAACCCATTTCCATTCAAATACCTTGAGGTGAATATGTGAATATGGCCATTCCAGTTTTCTCCTCGCCAAAATGTAACACCAAAAACTTTGGAGCATTACTTTGGTGCCAATGGATCTTCTAGTTTGATGGAAGACATCGTGCGTGTCCCTCAGAAGACTTTCAGAGACACTGGATGTTCTTGAGCTTCAGCTCAGCTGTGCCTTTTACTCCAAACCCGTCTATATCTATTCTGGGAAAAAAGTGACCTTTCCGACGGGCTGTGATGTGTTGACAGCTCACTTCAGTTTTGATTTTCAATCTGATGGGGAACATGTTAGACAATATGTCCAAGCCGGTGATTGGGAGTCATCACTTTTCATTAACAGGACGGCATAAAGTGTGCCGCCCTCTAAAAGGTAGACGACAACGCAGAGCAACTCCAAGACTGTTGCACACTGAGGGAAAAAGTTGGATTACAGTGTCCTTGTTTTCTTGGTCCTGAAAACACATCGTCATGGTGACACTGCACGGAGGGGCGATACGACCCGAAAGCCGTATCACTTCACTTCATTCATTGTTACATTTTGGAAAACAATGTATTTTTATCGTCATCTGTGCACAAAGTCCTCTCTCCTTTTCTTTTTATCAAACATGAAGCAGAAGGTCGTTGAATATATTTCAGAGCAACATTTACTTCATCCATTCAGGAGCCAAAATCCCTTCTCGAGATCTGGGTGCTTAAAATGAAAGTAAAACAGGCACCGTTTCACAGTCCCTGAGAATAAAAAATATATATATTGTGCATGAAATCACATATTTCAATTTATGGCTTCCATTATCTCACTCCCTCTGGAGGTTGTGTTAGGCTATGGACATATTCTATAACGACTGTAATTTGTGGGATGGAATTAATTGCTTTTTGTGGAAATTTTTCCGAATCCATTATGAGTATCATGTTTCCTGAAGCCTGTTCATCGCGTGTTGGACCGGGCTTACGGCGATGGCGGTAAGCGCTTTGGATTGGACGCGACTCGTTCAGGAGCGTTGTAAAAACGTGTTCCGCTGCAAGGAAACAGTCCGTCAAAGGGGATTTACTGAACTTACATGGCGTGATTCAAACTGCGCCGCGTATATTCCCACCCAGCGCCTCCATTAAAGTCTCCTGGACTGAACTTCCCCCCCCCGGAGTGGATTCCAGTCACACAAAAGAGAGGCGGACCTCGTGCCAACTTGAAAGTTCAATGCATGTGTGGGCCAGCGGCCAAAACAATCTGCCAAGGGGCGATCCTTCTTTGTCAGTGTACAGAGTGGCTGTGACAGGGGGGAAAGGCCTCGAGGGTAACTAAGCAAACCAAACACAATCGTCCAACCTTCTTCCTTCTCATCTTGATTTTTATTTATTTTGTTTAAAAGAAAAGGGGGGGGGTGGGGGGGGGGGGGTCAGGATTCCTCAGTTCTCACGCGGAGCTCAAACTCAAACTGCGGGGCAGAAGCGGAGCGTTTTAAACCGAGTCATAAATATTGCTCCAGTGTTGAACGAGTCATCAAGCTCTCACTTGGTAACAAATTGTCACCCCTCGCATATATATTGCATATCTTGGATGCGAGCCTTTTGCTCACTGCAGGTGGGCCGCTACATAATTCACTCTGATATACAGTATTCATCACGCTCCAGATAACCTTGCCACAGTCTGTAAAGAACAGCTTTCCTACTTAGGAGTGTACAGTAGCAGAGAAATAAGAACAAAATAAATAATAATCATTTTGTGCCCTCGCACATATCTAACCTCCCTGCTGGGCTGTTTTGGGTGAGTGTCTATTTAAGTGTGCTTATCAATCACAGTCACTGCGGAACACCTGACAACGAAAGCAGCAACACATGACCTGAACGTCTGACTTGTTGGTACCACATTTGTTTGTGTGGGTATGCGGTAGATAGTACAGAAGAATCAACGTGTTGGACCGAGGACAATCTACGTTTTTTAAATTGTGACTTGAGAGCTACCGTTGGGTTTTATAGTACTAAGTCCTACTAGCTGCTGATCCCACCGTGCCCGGAGTAAGACCAACAACCAATCAGAGCCGAGGACTCTCCAACGCCGCCGCCGCCGTCCACTGCGCATGAAGCTCGTGCACTCTCAATATTAATCAATATTCTGAAAATCTGCAGTGCCTTGTTTTTTTCCCACTTCAAAAATGGATTCATATTTGATCAGCTCCGCCTACTCTGACAGTTTGATCGGATCATGCAAGCTTCGCGAGCGGCGATAGGCCGTCCTGATTGGTCGTTTGTTCTTCGGGGGCGGAGGGGACATTCAACTTAAAGAACGTCAAGCTTGCCTCCTTGTTAGTCTGGGACAGTGCCGCTCCAATTCCTATTCCTTACTCGTCACTCAGAGACCGAGGTGGATCGGCCATCAGGAATAGAAAGAGGACTTTTCCACGAGATCGGGGGCCGATTGACTCAGGGCGAGGCTCCGGTGAAGAATGCGTTTCAGGTCAATGCGCTTCACCGCCTTGCACGCAAACCCGGTCACCGTCAGACTCGATGAGCCACAGATTCGCCGGCTCGCGGCGTCTGGAGAAAGACGAGATCCGGTGACTCTGCCACAGTTCACGGGGCCGCAGCCTCCTTCGTTTCTACACTAAATATGTGTCATAACTGACCGCGACGCCGCACGAAGGCTGAGGGGAATCGTCCCCACGTGTGGGACATCATAACCGTGCACTTCACAGCCCCTCCATATCCCATAAACCATTGTGTGTCAGCTGTTCAGAGCTGGTATTCTGCTTTTCAAAAAGGCTCTGTTGTCCTCACTTTCACCAAACAAAAACAGATAAGTCTAGTTCGGGCTTATGTAGGAAATAATATCCATTTAGTCATTGATGGTCTGTCATTTGAAGGGAACATATGTCGACAGCTCTCAGATTAGTCACGTTATCAAACCAAGTTATTTTTCAAGCAAAAATCTCAAATATTCTGGTTTCTTAAGTGTCGGGATGTGCTATTTGCATGTTCGGCAAAACAAAGCAAAAAGAAGGTTAAAAGCCTAGGAACTCACCACCACTCAGGACCATTATGATTTTTTTTCTCCAAAACTTAAGAACACAACCCCATTTGCTCCGGAGGCAGAGTTTTACGAGTTAACCTGCTTTCATGATTTTTATTCTGGAAGACTACAGCCATCAGTCATCATTCCGAGTTGGTTGCTGTCCTTCACACACTGACATGTGGGGGATTTTCATTAATGGCAAATTGTTTGAAACGTTTCCTGACAAAGGAATCCAGCAGCTTTTTACTGGAAATGGAATTCTAAATATTTTAAAACAGGGACGACAAAGAAGCACTCATCAAACAGAACACGCTGCTCAGTGTGGCCAGGCTCGCTTCCATTCAGGATTTTGCCAAAAAGGTAATATCAGGAACGCCAGGAATTATGCACTTCAACCGAATAATCTAAAAACGATGTTACAAAAAGGGTTTTGTGAACTGGGGAGGGGGGTGGATTGAATTCTCATGGTTTTGTGCCGCATACATTTTAATCAGTAGCCCAGAAATATTTCAAACCATTATTGTGAGCAAACAAACCACAGCCATGAACGCAACAAAGACATCTGTGCAAACAAACAGCACGCGAGAACTTGCTGAGATCAAAGTGGTTATTTTTGAGGTAGCTTCGCCAGGAGACCTCTCCCCCCCCTTCCTGCACCTCATCTTTTAGCAAAGGAAATAAATAGTTTTGGGGCCACAAATGAAGATCATATTGGATATTTTTGACGGTCTCTGACTGTAAAGTGTTTCATTTCCTGCACTTTATAAACACAAAATATGAATAGCAGAGTAGATTAGAGACCAGGGAAAGCTCACTTTGTATTTCACATCAGAGGGAGAAAGCAAAGGAAAGTTTTTTTTTTTTATTTGTACTTTGAGGTAGTGATTTAGAAATAGAAATCTTTAAGAAATACAAAGACATGTTTTGTTTATTTTACATATTTGGACGTGTGCATTCTTCTTCATGTGACGTACATATGAATACAGCCTGAGCTCAACGATAATGAGGCGCAGGTACATTGCCAACGGCGATGACAGAGACCAGCAGCTCACTTATTCATAGGCTGGAAGAGGGAGGGGGGGAGGGGGGGGGGGCGAGCTTGTGTACTAGGCGCTGGGGTGGACGGGCACACAGGCAAAGTGATTAGCATCCATCACTGTCAGGTTCCTCCCAGACAGCGAGAGGGCCATGACAGATGAAGGAGGGACAATCAGGGGCGTCGCAGCAGAGGCTCGGCGGAAGAAAGCCTGGGAGGGAAGAGGAGGACGAGCCGGGCCCAGGAAACAAATGACACAGCTGGGATATTAAAAAAAGGTCAAGATAAGGACAGTTTGTGAAGGTGACAGAGGTCTGAATAGCTGCTGTTTGCGTGTGCGGGAAGAATTATATATATATATATATATATATATATATATATATATATGTCATTGAGGACGAACATCAGTCCCACATCTTAACACGGGCTACAACGCAACGTAAAGCGACTGAGTTATCTATAAATATACCGAGGCAAATTGAGGGTATTTGCACTTAGAGCTGCGGAGCGTGACCATTCCCTCATATCCCCCCCACCCCACAAGAGTGTGACCAAAGGCCTTGAGCTTAACTGTCGGGAATTTTGTGACTTCTCGTTTTCCTCGCGACAAGGGAAGTTTTCAAAGCAGGGTTTTGGGGTTTGATGACAAAAAAGAAAAGACAACGCCGCAGGAGCTCCGTTTGTTACTGTTGCCATTTTTTGACACCCATTAATGTGGCAGTATGTAATCCAAAATCATCAATTCATCCGTTGGCTGCTATTCTTTTACATGTGCTTGATGTCAGTTTGGTTTCAGCACACGTCTTTGTACTTTGTGTCGTCCCTTTTCCCGTCTAGTGACCCACATGTCTTTCTCCCCCGCGAGTCATAAGGTGTATTTACTGTCATACCGATGTGTGCATACCGAACCTTTTATTTATACATGACCCATGTTCATTTTCAATCTGATTTGGAAGGTAGCTGAATGTGTCTTTGTAACATCGTTTCAGCAAAATGATGTCAACACCCCGGATTTTTTAAATGTATTAATTAATTTGTTTCATCATCATATTAATTTTCCTGTCTTGCTATGATTTTTTTTTTTTTTTCAACAGCTTAATTCGTTTTCTAAATAGAGACAGAAAGTACTTGAAATTCATTCATTTATGTGTCCAAATATGAATACGTTCATGTAGTTTGGTGGCCCCGTGTTTAAAGAATACATTTGCAGAAGTGCCCTCTTGGATCCGTCTATGGTAGATAAAACATAATAAGGTGCCCTCGAGAGTGCCCTTCCAATGAAAACTGGAGGGCCGCGCCCTTTAGAATGCATTAGAGATGGAGAAAACGTGATGCAGGGCTCTCTCGAATGCCCTTCTAATGGGAAAAAAGCATTAAGCAGGGCCCTTTAAATTGCACTTTCGATGGTAAAAACATGACGCAGGAAAATGTGCATGGAGAGGGCCAAGACTGGCCACCTGTTGGGTGTACAAATATTTGATGTACATTATGAAACGCTACGGAATAGACTTTGGCGGGTAATTCGTTTGAAACACTGATTGTCCTTGATGAGGAAAGACAAAATGGAATACAAGTGGAAGTTGACAAAAAAAAAGATGAGCAAATCCTGAAGGAAAAGTCAAGCATTTTCTTTTCTTTTGGCATACTCGAAAATACAAATTGTGGTTATGAAATTTGCATCTACTGCAGTCAAAACTGTCTGAAACGTGAAGCCAATGCGGTGGTGCCTTAAACTGGCCTTCCTTCCAATGACCATCGAGGAGCGACTCTTTTCGGTTGCAAAGTAAAGTCCGATTGTATAGACGTCTAACCGAAAATGACCCTACTTCTCACCCGACTCGTTACCCTCAGTGATCGCTGGTTTCAAAGTCTTCTTCAATACAGCATGCTGCTCATTTAGTACATTACAGATTGTACGGATTGTAAAGCCCCGTGAGGAAAGTTTGCAATTTCTGATATACGACTTCAATGATATGGACTCGACTGTCCAGCCGGGCTTTGCATCAACAGTCCCCGAGAAGGCCCCCTCCAGTTCTGTATCTCAGCTCCGGCACAAAGAGCGAACCCAGGCTGCTGTGAGTTCTACAATTACACACTGGATTTCCTCACTGGCCTCATTTTTTGGCCACGCTTCCAGACAAGCTTTCCAAGCAACCACCAACCAAGCTGGTGAGCTGGATAAAGCCAAGAAACAGCTGACGGGCTGACCGCAAACAATCCCTGTTTTCCGTGACGGTACGACGTCAAAAATATCCACAACGGTGCTTTTTCCCAAGGCGAAAGTTAAAGGTGCCGTTTGTAGTGAAGACCACACTGAGAGTGATCGCCCCGCTCTGCAGCTTCCTTCAAGGCTCAACGGAGCTTCAGAGTGTCTTTAAGCTCTTTGTTTTAGTTAATCGGCCTCCAAATGTACTGTTTTGGCTCATTCACTGCAGATTCAGCGGACAGCAGTACAATACCTGCTCAACAGCGAAGGCCCAGACAGACACAGTAAGTGACTGGCTGGAAGACGTCGTGGAGCATTAGCATTGTGCAGCTAGAAAAGCTTGATATTTTCCTGAAAGGAGTTGATAGAGGGCAACAGAGCTAAACGTAGAGTGAATGTAAGGCAAAGCAAGGCAAGTTTATTTGTATAGCACATTGCAACAACAAGGCAATTCGAAGTGCTTCACATAAAACCATTAAAAGCATCAAAACATAATGCAACATGTCGTCTCAAGGACACAAACACGAGGCTAAATGTGTGCTTGTATGTCAATTCTGCTTCTGAAGATGTTTGTTAGGTGATGTGCGTGTTCGGGCTGGATGATATGGCCAAACATGTCATAACAATGTTTTATTTTGTTCCATATTTAGTGATGCTGATAATAATGTTTATCACGTTTTCCCCCATTCGCACTCATTGTGGAGGAGACATTATGCATGACAATCAAATAACTGAAATATTGTGTTGACGTTGCACATCAGCATCCGTTTACTAAGGTAATCACATGTGCGTTATCAAGGTACATACATTTACATTCTCATATTGACGTGGGATGAGAAATCAAATGGTGTGGTTTAAGAGTATTCTCCTTAGGACGGAACCATAACTATCATGTTAAGTACCGGTATGCTTTTTTTTTAAAAACCTGTTCCAGCCGACGGCACCACAGGTGGGGCCAAAGTGTACCCCTTTTTAAAAACTTTGGGGTTCCCCCTGTGAGAGAAGACACTAATCAAGAACAAATATAATGATGTTGCCTATCAGAATAACAGAAAAAATCCGGGCTACAAGCTCATGTAAGCCATTTGTACATGCTCCAAACACAATGAAACAAGACCAACAAAATGCATAGCCAAATATTCATATTCATATCTCGCCAGCCACTGGACTTGCTCGGCTTATGTCTCCCTTGCTCGAGTTAGCTTCATGCTACATAGGCTTGCGACCACGCTAAAGAACGGCCATAACCCAGTGATTTCGCACATACCGGTCAATCCCCTATAGACCACAGCCTCAGCGATCAGTGAGCCAAATAGCACCAGCCTCAGACAAATATGAAACCAGAAAAATATGAAAAAACTGTACACTCACCGACCGTATCGTTGTTTCCTGTTATGATCCCGGTCGTGTTACACTGAAAAAGGTCCGTACGAAACACTATGCTTTGAAACAAATCTTTCCGGGGTCTTTGTGACTGAAAATTTACATATGGGGGGATGCTAAGCACCCACCTTATTGCCCAATCACATTAGAATCTGCATGCCTGACTGACTCTTATTGGCCAAACAGTGCTGTCTATCACACGTTGGCCGGATATCCTGTTTGCTCCTCTCTATTCAGAATAAGATGATGTCCCACTCTGCTCTGAAAACCATTCATAGAAAAAATAGCAGCCTTTTTACCAGAACTCTGATTTTAAGAACAAAAACATGCATTTTATAGAGATTTCAGAGCAAAACACATTATTTTAGTTAGGCATTGTGTATGTTAATGCTGTATATGGATGTATTGAACATAATTAGTGAAAAACGAAGTAAAACAAATAGTTTTGGTAAAAACTAATGAAGAAATAAATTATTCAATAAATCCAAATTTTCAGAGGATTTTTCTGACCTGTCTGTACTAAAAACTCTTTTGTTGTTTTCTGCTTCACTTTATTCAAAGTCACACTGTGCAGAGAGAGTGTTCACATATTGTACTATGATATGAAATGGTTTTAAACCTGCAACTGCATTATTCTAAAGTGATGATCATCCTGAAAGTGCTTTTTTTTATAGGCGAACCTGAAATCTTTTCATTTTTCTGTGTTCTATCTTCATTTACTTTTAATCAGTGACATATATATTGATATTTACACATTATTTAAACAATCTCACAGTTATTACCATTTCAATAACACCAAAATTATTCAAATAGACCTTGTGGTTGCAGAATTATACTCACTTTAGTATGGGCATGCTTTTTTCGTGCAGAGACCTCAAAAATAGGCTAGAGTGAAACAGGTTTTAATAACTATGAAGGACTGAACACATATGTACAGTTTACACGACACTTATTGTTGGCCATCTCACTGCTGCGCGCACACTTTAGAGCATAAGCCCCGGAGACTTATGCCGATCAAGTCGGCTAACTTCTGGTATAGCACTATGCTAACTATGCTAACTTGAATGGGGGTTTAAATTGATTTGTGCTTGTTGGCTTTGGAGACGTGCAAGACCGTGTCGCCTGACAGCAGATGAGTCGGACCAGCGACAGATGACACAGGTTTATTATTGGTAATTCAAATCTCAGATGTTGTATCTTTCTCTCACAGTGTCCGTGAGCAAACCCCTCCAATAACGTCGGAAAACCGACATCCCTGACAGCCAAGTATGTGCCATCGTGATGAAGAAGCTTTCCGTTGGAGTCAACTCGGAGCGCAAAAAATGGCGACAATGAAATCCCGACTCTGTTTGCACAGGGAGGTGGCGCGGTAACGAGCCCAAATAAATCTAATTAGTTTTAATGTGAATGATCTTTATGGGGGACGCTTCCAGGCTGATAGTGTAGAAGAAAAATAAATAATGTACTTGAGAAGGATAAGTATTTACTCCACAGACTGCAGCCTTGGCAAAACAGCTACAACACATAAATAGCCATTCAGGCCTGCAAGGATGAGATATGCAGTATACTCAGAGAATGAGCCGAGAAATCAGCCTCCCGACTAAAGTGCTAAACAATAGCAATAAAACACACATAACTCCTGCCAATTCATTACCAGAAGGAGGATAATGCAGTCATGCTGTCTCAACTGGATAAAACAAAAAGAAAAAAAAAAAACAAGAAAAAAATGCCAGCTGTGAAGCACTGAAGCCTGCCCCTGGAAATTAATGGCACTCATCAAGAAATAAAAGAGCCATAAAAAACGGTCTGTTTTTTTCGCCCACAACGTGATGACTTCTTGAATTAACCGGGGGACGCCTCGGACGGGCGTATGCCAATGATTTTGGAGGAGTTGGATCAAGGAGACGCCTGTCATAAAGCATCGGCCAAATTGGGACACCAACGCTGACGGTGTTAAGTCTGTCTGATTTGGTCCGAGCCTGCCGGCGCTGAGCGCCGTTTGTCAGCTCCGTAAATGCTGAACACAATCTGTGGCGGCCCTGATGAAACGCAGATACGGGAAGCCTTCAGCGGCGCCTGTTGTGACAAATCTCTACATGGTTGAGGGTCATGATTGCGTTAAAAAAGGACGTTATGCGGCCGTCACCTACACAGCTCCTCGTCTGTAGCCGGTTCACTGAGGCAGCCTCGGCTTTTGTATTCCACATCTGTGCGTCAGAGCAGAATACGTACACGTGCTTTGATAGTGACCACTTGCATCGATCAGGGGCAATGGATACGCTCTGAATTTAAAATGATCCATCGCACCATTAAAAGTAAAACGTCTCTCTGCTAAAGCGAGTACCACTGTTCCTCCCGTGTTAACTGCAAAACAGCCGGTGATGCGCCAGAGCAAATGCCAGTGAGTTCAGTTTTCTTTCAAACAAAATGATGGCTGGTGTGTTAACTGCATGCCAGATGAATCAGAGCACTACAAAGCTGTTTTTTCTGACAAGCAAAGTAGCATTTAAAAGTTTTGGTTGCAAAAGAGTATTCAAATAGAGCATTTTTTTAGGGGGTGATTGAGTGGATAGTTTGTTAACATGAGTAGCCTTAAATGGTATGTAGTGTCATAAAATGTAGCAGTACTAAAGTATATATGCAAAGCATGTGTAAAGTGGCCGCACAAAGACTCCAGTAGTTGACCTTGTTTCGGCCCCTTTGTTTGATGCGGTTTCAATGACTTCCATGGCGGTGCGTCGTATTCGAGCCAGTAGCAAGCGTTTTATTTCATTGAAGGTTTGATCAAAGTGAAAGAGTGAAGTTGGGCTTTCTTGTCTTGAGTGCATAGCTTATTCTGCACCACAGTGTGGGTGAGCCACGGGTCCAATAAGCTGCCACAGGGGCTTGAGCACGCACAGAGCTGCAGGAATACGAATGTACTCCCGAGCGAACAATACACGCTACCCCCTGTGGTTTTGGACTTTTGAAATCCTTTCTGGCCCCCCCGCAGACAAAAACGCCGTAGTTTAACAACTTGGATCTCCTCTACGCATTAAAAGGTCATCTCCTTTGACGTCTGGGAGCTCGCTGCCGAGAGAAGATAGCCGATGATAAAAAAACAACAACATGAAAACCGCAAACCGACTTAGCATTCGGCCCATGTCTTCTGTGTCTAGCGTCTACCGTCACTAGGAAATGTTGATAGCTATGAGCGCTAATTGTGAGAAGCCGTGTTTCTCATCCCATTAGCGTCCCCCTTACAAAAGGCAGAGGCCACATTCATCAGGAAATTAGATTGCAGAGACTTTCATTAATCAGAATGTATAACCTTATCCATGCCTAAACTATGCCAAGCAATCCTCATTGACATTCTGCGGTGACCCAGCCTTCAATGACACAAAAGAACATGCATAAACAAGGCCCAGGTTCTATTTGCCAAAAGTTCAGCATCCCACTGCGTTAACACAAGCACCCGTTCTTCAAAGATATGCAGTGGAATGAAGCGCTACAAGAAAGCGTACTAATAGCTAAACGTCTGCAAATGTGTGAATCCTGTCAGGTTTTCAGGGCTTTTTTTGGGGGGGGGGGATTTACAAATGCCGTACGATGAATTCAGACAGGAAGGGTGGGAAAGTATAACAGAGGGAGACAGAAACAGCACCCGGCACACGCACAGCCAAAAGAAGCAGGCCGCATTAAATCAAATCAGCCGTTGTGATTTGCCTCGAATCAGAGGAAGTCTGGAGTCACAGTGTGAAAGCAATAATGTAATGAGGCTGATGGGAGCTTTCTCATCAGCACGCCCGCTCGTTTACCTCCCGTTATCGGCTTCCCTCGTCTCAGTTGTGATTTACTGACAAGGTCCGTCTGACCTATCCGAGACGGTGAAAGGCATTTCCCTCCGAATGTAAATGGGCAACAGATGGCTATGAATGCAGAAAGCGCCTCTCGCATCCGTTCGTCCTTTTTTTCTTGTCTTAGCAGCTATAGCTTTCGGTAAACGTAACTCAAATATTGCTGCATCAAACTCTCAGTTCACATTTTTTTTAATCGTCCGAATTGGCAGTTTGGGATACCCAACTAGGGCTGGGGGGGATTCCTCGTCTTATCCGTCACGATCCATTGCAGGAATACGTCGGTTTGCATATAACGGTGCGTTGGAAGAATGGCTGCAATAAAAAATTATTGGAACCGTCTTTTGACAGTTCGTAAGTAAGTAATGATGAATTAATTAAAAGCCAAAGGATTGATAGATTATTCTTGACCTAAAAACAACTAAAGTCCGCTGACCTGCAAATGTAGAATTTGACAAAAAAACTCTCAGCACAAGGTCCCCTTGTTTCTAATTTGTGGGAGCTTTAAGCTACATCTCCTGGCCATCAGTGGACTGAGCTTACTCAGTAGTCATGGCGACTGTCCGGTTGCTATTAATGTGGCTGAAATCTACCAAGGTCAATAATGGACCTTCGAGCTCAACTGTATCTAAAATATCAGCTGCATTTAAAATATACTGAGAAAATGGCTGATCACCACATATTGCTTTTGGCCAGTATCACTGTCACCGAGTGTGTCAAATTGCAACAATATTTGTTTTTGGGTTTGTTATTTACAGATGAAAGAAAAACTATATGCCAATACTAATGCTCTTAACAACATTAGCACACATGATATAAGAGCAATTATTACTGCATGCAGCAGGAGTGCAACACAATTTAAAAGTGCAGGCAATATAACTGCTGTTTGACCTCGATGAAGTTTATTCCTTATGACATTGTATATTAGACATGCATGTTTCACCTTCTGCGTACTGGTAGGGCAACACGACTGACCCCACGGCCGCAATGTTTCTATAGGTTTTGTTGTGAAAAGGCTCCAGAATGACGATGCTTACCTTAGTTTTTCCTTCCACTTACAGAGAACAGTAACACCATCTATAGTTAAGAGATTCCTTGTGTCACTGGGCATAGTTCAGAAATATCATCACGGTAAAATCCCACGGGTTTGGCAACAAGCCACACTTACACAGAGGCTTTGTTCAAACGCCTTACGAGTTGAAAGGCTGAGCATCCTATTGTAGAAGCGCATGTATTAAAATAGACAGACTGTAAGGTCGCATTCAGGTCCCCCACATTACAAATGATAGTCTTCATCAGGCACATGTGGAGGCTTGTGCACAATGGCACCGTTCTGCTGCCTACCTTGGTGTCAGCGCTGCTCTCGACAATTCAGTTTGCTATGTCAGCGTATTTCAACTTTGACCATTGACAGCTGACCTTTCAAAGCACGACCAATGAAACAGGAGCTTTCTATTGCATCAGCAGGCACTGTGAATGAAGCGATACGCTCACCCTGTGTGTTTGTTTGTGAGTCCGATTGTATGAGACCATGTGACTTAAAACCATGTTCCCAACCTTGGGAGAAACGCTGCGTGATAAGTTGTCAAACTGCACAGAAGTGAGGCGGTATGATCCTGTATGAGCCCTTAAGGCACATCTACAGTATGAGACGTGTTTTTTTTTGGGTCTTTCTTTTTTTTTTTTTTTTACACAGAACAATTTACATTCTGGTCTGTAACGTGGCATCCGAGGAGCAGGGCCAATATTATGGTTCATTTATCATGCTGAAGGTTTTCATTAGGGCCGGAACCTTGTTGCGTTCACTTATTTGGCAGATTTATTTACCCCGGGCTCATTCGGCTTTTTAAGGGAAGCGGGCATAACTGCTATAAAAAAAGAAATAAAAATGTGTCCAGACAAGAAAATGTCTGTAATAATCGGCTTGGTTCTTTTTTGTTGTTGTTTTTAGTGTTATGCATATGTTATCGAGTCACGTTATTACATCAACCTCCACAAGCCGGTCATTGAGTCCAAGAGCAGTGGTGTGATTACAGATCAGCACCAGTTGTAGCTTGCTGTGGTAGAGTCGTCAGCGCCCTCTGTGGGCTGCACTTTGTCCAACACAAGGGTGTCTGTGACAGTCAGTTCTGACCCGGGGAGTCAAGTCAGTGATGGATCCATATTGAGAACCATACCAACTCAAGACTATACCGAACTATACTGAGTTCTAAACTTACATTGTACTTTATTTGGTCTATAAAATGTTTCAGTTGCCATATTCCAAAGCCTATGGTGACATTATCATATTGTTTTGTGCAACGAATGGTCGAGAAACCCAAAGATAATCCGTTTGCTGTGACATAAAGAAAGAAAGGCAGCAACTCTTTCACATTTAGAAGCTTGATTTAGTGAATCTACGATCTGAATTTCTTGTTATACAATGACAAAAAAAAGAAACTTGTTAAATCTTTTAAACCAAGAATGCTTGGGAATTATATTTGCCAATTAATTTTCTATTGATCAGCAGAACAATTAATTAAGACAGGGATGCACCCATCTCATATACGCTGCACTGGAATCAGCCCTGATACTGACCTACTTAAAAGGAAAATTATAACATTGTCGTGATGTGTTCAAATGTAATCTTTTGAAATTGTGTTTTGACATGAAACTTGAGGCGGATCATCAAGGATTAATAGTAGATTTACATAAGCCAGTATGCAAAGGAGTGACAGTTAAAATTCATGGGATTATTGTTTTGTTTTTGTACCATAAAATGGAATTAGGGAATGAGATTTGAGGAGTTACTGGAATTGGTATTCATTGGTATCGACAACTGAATGTCTATGTTTAGGGTGTAGTATGGTTAGCCTTTATGTTAACGACCCATAAGTCAAAAGAGGGGCAATAAACAGAGGAATTAAGATTCGTTTATACAGCTATAACTGCCGCTTGTATTGCAGGTTTTATTGAAAAAGAACTGAAACTACTGTCCACACATTATTACACTACCTTTTAGGTTAGCTATGCGGGCCTTTTAAAATTGCTTATGAGGAAGAAAATGGCACAAAAGTGTTCTTTCTATCTCAAACATCAAAGCACAGAGTGCGAAATATCCATTTTCAAGTTCCTGGGAGAGCTGAATTCATATATTTCTTCTCCTTGTGCATCTCAATATTCGTCCAGGATGACACATCATATGAACAACAACAAAAAGATCCATTAGCACTGGAAAGGAGCTTTGTCAACACAACAATACGGGGTTGGCGTGGCTCAGGGGTTGGCGCAGCTGTTCAGTAATCGTAAGCTTTGTGGTTTGACCCCCCCCCCCCCCTATCCCAGAGAGCGTGTACGGGTGTCCTTGAGCAAGACACTGCGAACCCCTCCTGATGAACAGATTGCCACCTTGCATGACAGCCAATCGGCGCATGAACGAACACGTGAATGGCTCGGCGTGTGTTGGAAGGCGCTCCGGGCGGTCGGTGGACTCAAACAGCGACTATATCAAAGCACCGTATATGAACCTGTCTCATCGAGGTAACGAGAGGGACAAAAGGAAGTTAGGAAAGCAGGCAGTCTCATCCAGGTAACGAGAGGGACAAAAGAAGTATGGAAAGCAGGCAGTCTCATCCAGGGAATGAGAGGGACAAAAGAAGTATGGAAAGCAGGCAGTCTCATCCAGGGAACGAGAGGGACAAAAGGAAGTATGGAAAGCAGGCAGTCTCATCCAGGTAACGAGAGGGACAAAAGGAAGTATGGAAAGCAGGCAGTCTCATCCAGGTAACGAGAGGGACTAAAGGAAGTATGGAAAGCAGGCAGTCTCATCCAGGTAATGAGAGGGACAAAGGTTGGGGGTTTGGGGGGGGGGTTGGGGGGTCTCATAGGTAACGAGAGGGACAAAAGGAAGTGGAAAGCAGGCAGTCTCATCCAGGTAACGAGAGGGACAAAAGGAAGTATGGAAAGCAGGCAGTCTCATCCAGGGAATGAGAGGGACAAAGAAGTATGGAAAGTAGGCAGTCTCATCCAGGGAACGAGAGGGACAAAAGAAGTATGGAAAGAGGCAGTCTCATCCAGGGAACGAGAGGGACAAAAGGAAGTATGGAAAGCAGGCAGTCTCATCCAGGGAACGAGAGGGACAAAAGAAGTATGGAAAGCAGGCAGTCTCATCCAGGTAACGAGAGGGACAAAAGGAAGTATGGAAAGCAGGCAGTCTCATCCAGGGAATGAGAGGGACGAAAGAAGTATGGAAAGTAGGCAGTCTCATTCAGGTAACGAGAGGGACAAAAGGAAGTATGGAAAGTAGGCAGTCTCATCCAGGTAACGAGAGGGACAAAAGGAAGTATGGAAAGCAGGCAGTCTCATCCAGGGAACGAGAGGGACAAAAGGAAGTATGGAAAGCAGGCAGTCTCATCCAGGGAACGAGAGGGACAAAAGGAAGTATGGAAAGCAGGCAGTGACATGCATGGACCCAAAATGTACCTCAGCTGTCTCATTTGCAAAAGCCCATGACTGATTGAGATGCCGAGCGGATTAATTCAATCACAGAGACGGTGAGAAACAAAGGCTCTGACATTTGTAGTGAGTCAACACCTTCGCCCAGCAAGACACTACAGATCAATTGTCTTGACTTAGGCAAAAGTCACTGGTGTGGTTTTCTGGTGTGGTTTTTTCTTCGCCCACGCGAAGGAGTGGGTTTTGACACGGACACGACGACGTCAGGAACATGGAGCCGGTAATAAGCAGCCGCGTAATCATCCTGCTCAGATTTGACTCCCGAGGTGAGAGCCGCAGTAGTCACGCCGGATGAGAGGCTGTCTGATGTCTCTGACCGAGGGAAGAGGCTTTTCCAGAGATCTCACAACAAACAGCTCCAGGTGGAAAGATGAACTTGTTGTTAATAGAGTTTTTTTTTTTTGCCGACAGTGAGGGATGGCGAGCACGGAGCAGACAGTAATGATGTTATCAGTCACTGTGTGATCTAGCGCGGGGAGATGAAGTGCGCGAACCCTTCTGAGGGCCGGGCGGCGAGTGGTACATATGAGTGATGTCAACATTGGAGTGGCGACGCGTCGGTTTTCCTAACTAAACCACCTAATGCGCCGCGAGACGTGGTGATGGTCAATATGTGTGTAATATGTCACCGTAATAATCATAATCGCTGTATTCTGCAACGATTTTACGAGAGTACCCAATCGCCCAAGATGATGATTGGGATTACGTTTCAAAAGAATACGAACGAGCCGAAGAGGTTTTGGTCCTCTCTTCAGCAGAATGATGTGTGGAGCCAGATATTTCTTTACCCCTGTGGAGATGGATAGATAGATATATAAAGTATACATGGTGAGGCGCGACATGTAAACTCCGTTATCGACGTATCATACGAAATTACCTCGTTCATTTTTTTTGCTGACCTGCGCATGGTCCCGTTGTGTTTGTTTACATCAGGACGTCCCCAACACGTTTGCCGACATGATGCCAGAGCAGGGTTTCCCCCCACTATTATAAGACTTGGGCACAGCGCCGAAGCGTTTTTTTTTTTTTTTTTATTCTTTTCTTCACAGCATAAGTTTTTTAAGCCGAATGACGAGAAAGAAGAAAAAAAAAAAAACTATGCTGAGACACGTTAAGGTGTCATCTCTGGTCGCGCGAGACATCTCTTCCACACACACACACACACACACACACATACACACACATACACACACACACAGCTAAAATGAACCAGGTGAAGTAACCTGAAGATAACATCAAATCTAATAGGTGTTTATTTCCCAGACAGCTTCTGAACAGCCAGAGAGATTGGAAGGTGTGGTAATGATTTGGGCTAAGAGCCCACTTTATTTATTGTTTTGGTTGTATTCATATTTCATTTATTTAAGTTTTTCTTTTTCACATTCCAATTCCTGAATATCTTTAAGAATTAAAAAAATGTATTAAAAAGGGTGTACTTACATTATTATTGTATTACATAATAATTATATAAGTGGCATTAAAATGGTGTTAAAATGACAATAACGTTGTTTATCGCCATTCTTTTTTGGGACAGTATGTCGTACGACAAAAGTAGTTATACTGACAGGTCTAGGTATCGCTGTATATTTACGGTTATTGAGTCAAAGAGCAGCGGTGTGATTACATAATCACGGTATACTTACAGACAGGAGGACCACACACATTTAGAGGCTCGGGTCAGCGCAACACATTCATAGAATGTCCAGAGAAGCCCCAATAATATTGAAAATGATGGTTTCGTTGTTTGGCTTAACATTCATCTGCGTCAATTGTTCTGCCGATTCAGTTTGCAATTTAGTGAACAATCGTTACTATCAAAATTCCAAAAAAATAGTGAAAGGTGTAGAAATGTGTTTCGATCGCTTGACAGATTTCCACTTAACAATAACAGGCGAACAAAGAAATGCAGCAAATCCCTCTAGCGAATGTTCCTCCCGCCCTCAATGGCACCGATCGGGAGTAGCGAACCCTATAATGGATTCTCTACAATGACAATAAAGGCTTTCTCTTATCTTCTCTTTTTTTTTCTCCCTATTACTGTCGATCGACCAATGGATTAGTCGACGACCCATTTCTGTGGTGAATGTTAAGCTGTTGAGCTCTGCAGACGAGCTCCGCAGAGGCCACGTGCTCAGCGAGCGAGGGGGTGAGGCCGTCGTCTAGCCCCTCCGCTGGCGGCGAGACGTGTCGGGTATGCGAGCGGCTCAGCTCAGCGGGGGATCGATTGCGTTAAATCCTGCTGCAGGTAAACTTAACGCTGTCCGTCCTCCTGTGTATCCGCCAGTGTTGAATCTGAATGCTGATCTATTTACCCCTCTGAACCTGTTGCATGCTAAACCCCCCCCACCCCCCCTTTTTTTGTTTCTCAGGGTCGTGATTCTATTACGTCTGAACGCACGGATGTCACAAACATACTACTGAAATCAAAAGCGGGCTAGTGACGATGTCCACTGAGGATAAACTCCTTCAGTCTGCTGAGAAATCACATCAGAATCAAGCTGATTGAACATTCATTGAACATGCATGACGACACGGTTACAGTACAAAACTGTGCGTGTGCCTCCCATGTTGCTGTGTGACCAAGATGTAAAGAATTATAGGCTCAAAAATAAAAAAAAGAAGAGGAGAAAAAAAAGCTCCCTCCATGGAGCCATCCCTCCATCCTCTACTTCCTGTTTACAGCCAAAGCATATTTTCACTTCACAAGAAAAGGCAAACAGAGGGGCGACATTTAAAATGAAAATGAGATTTGATTTGTGTGTTGTTAGTACTGTGAGCACATTTTGGACAATCCTAAAGGCACAGGATGTCTCAAAATGGCTCTTATATCTCCAGCTATAACACTGGCACTCACTCCATCCATTCATATGCAGACATTTTACCATGTGTTGAAAACCTTTGGACATGAGGCAAAAAAAAGTATTTATGATATTCTCCAACAACAGTGAATTACAGACATTTTTTACAGCTTCTTAAAATAATTCCTGACTTTTACAACACTGTCAGGAATTCATAATGACCACTATTTTTGGACACTGTTCAGCTCTCAAACGCATCAGGAGGTACGTTTTAGTTTGAAAGCCCATGGATTGGTGGCATTTGGACATGAAATGACAGCGGACTTGTTTAAAAAGAAAAAAAAAAGAAAAGACAATACAATCAGACTGCTGGTATATTTCAACCCCACTTGGTCAGCACCGAACTCATCCAACGCAGTAAAACACAAGCGAAGACTTTTTCCATTACATTCACATGACCTTTACTCAACTCTGCTCGGAATCAGATTCACAAGATCACCTCGCTCGACCACTAGGGCCATGACAATGAAAAAATAAATGAAAAAAAAACACTGTCCTGAATTGCAATTTGTAGAAGCCCCAAGGCTAATCCACGCCGATATTCACAGCATAAATCATGAGCCACTTGGAGAGCAGCAATTCAATTACTGCTACGGGGCGGCCCTGCAAAACCCCCGGAGCTCGTCCAACACATGTCCCACCATCAACCTGTTTATATGGCACACGGCAGAATGGGGGGGGTGGGGGCATGTGTGAAACAATGTTTATATTGCTGACTTCAACAAGTCTCCCGAAGACCTCTCTTTCACAACCAAAAGAGAAAGAAAGAAAAAAATGACTCCTCAGCCATGAAATGAGAAACGTGGAACAGAAAAAACCCCAGAAGTGTCACACAGTCAGATGCTTCACCACCATCAAAGCGAACGGGTGTGTACATTCATTACTTAAGTTATTAATAGCTCCCAGCACACAATGGCACACAATTTGCGAAGCCATATTGTCGGTGCTGAGGTTCCTACTGAAAACAATCGTGTAGGCGCCTGGGCGGGATGTCTGACGAGAGGAGATGAAAGGTGCATGATATTTAATAGATCCTTGTTCGTTCTGAAGGCTGAGAGTCCCCCCCCCCCCCCCCCCCCCCCCCCCCCCCCCCCCCCCCCCCCCCCCCCCCCCCCCCCCCCCCCCCCCCCCCCCCCCCCCCCCCCCCCCCCACACACACACACACACACACACACACACACACACACACACCTCCTGTATAATGACAGCAATGCTCTCAACATCCCCAAAGCCTCAGTCTACGTCTCACACACACACACACACACACACACACACACACACACACACACACACACACAGATTACACACACGCTCACAGCAAATATGAGCAAAACTCTCATATTAAAAAAGAGTGCCTTTAGAAGAAGATATTCCACATTTGCTTACAACCTAAGAATAGATGTGTTCGAGGTACAGCAACTTAATCGGAGTCGCGTGCTCTCGCCGTTTACATTTGGATACTGACAGCTCAAGAAGTAGACACATCTCATTGTGTGCGCGTGTGCGCGTGCTCGTGTGTCTCCATCATTAACAACACCGACAGACGCAACACATCATAAGCAAACCGACACACTGTGCACACAAAACCGTCAGTAGCCACTGTTTACGCGAGGAAAACTGTCAAAAAAAAGAGGGTCAAACCGAGGAGACGACACGCAGATATCCGCCGTGTTTTCGCTTCAAAGTGGCAACTAGTAAAAAAAGAAACACGAAAGAGAGGCAGAAAAAAAGAACTCGACGCCACCTTGCACGGACTTGCGCAACAAAAGTTTCCCCGTTAGGTCCGGAGTGTGTATTTAATACGGACACACAAAGTGGGGCACACTCCTTGACGAGATAAAAAAAAAGGGTGAAAAGCACATGCTATAAGTAGTCCACAGCAGCAACGTCAACTTCGACTTTCCGTGGCAGGCAAACGTCTCGCGGAGGCGAACCGTGTGCACCGATACGCGGAAGGTTGTCGAGAAACTCTCGTCGACAGCTAACTCCGAAACAGCCAGTGAGAGGATCTCGGTTCTCATAGCCAGGGGGTTAGGGGGGTTAGAGGAGGGGAGGGGGACAAAACAAATGAGACCGCCTTTTACTTACACCGAAACAAGGAGAGGTCCCGAAACAGTCCCGGAGTAGAAAGAAAAGAAAAGAAGAAAAAAAAAGCCCACGGTGCTCGGCGCTCCACGGTCTGAGCTGCACATGCAGCAGCCTCATTCCCTCATCTCCTCCTCAGACCTCGGCTCCGCTACAGCTGCCGGAGAAGTTTGCTGACGTCAACAAGCACTCCGTCTCTCAACCCGCGGAGCTCTTTGGTCGCAACTTGAATAATACATGGGGGGAGGCGGGGTAGGGGGAGGAAAGGAGGAAAGGAGGGGAGAGACGCGACCGGAAAGAATCGGGCAGGCAGGCACCACATTAACAAAAAATATAGAGGGCTGCCCTTTCAAGACAATATTCATTAACAGAAAAGAAGAAGACATGTTCCCTCGCCTCTGAAAAGGGTGAATAATTTGTGAATAAAACATTTGGAAATAGCTACACATCAATTAGCCTAGATGTCAAGTGTTGCACTTTTGCCTCGCTGGAAGGAGGCTATGAAGCCTGTACAGAGGAGGCAGGAGGTGCTCGGAGGGGGTTTTCTGCACTAGCGTTTGGGTATGAAAATGTCAAAGAATGGACGCTTGTATACCCACCGAAGGCAAAGACAGTGGCACAAACAGACGGCAAAGTAAAGTCATTTAAACACAACGTCAAGCCTGAAGTTGTATCAGCCTATTAGCTGAATTTGGTCCATTAAGTAGTTTCTGCTGGTCGTTAGTCTAATCTCCGCTGTAATGGGACACTGTAATTGAGACCAATTGCTCATTAACGTTAGCTAGTTTACTGCTCGCTGGCTAACGAAAGTAAGCCAGTATTTCTTATCTCAAAACCTTAAGCTAATAGACTACTTATAAAGTTGTACTACTTTGCTTTTTCCAAATTGTATTAACAGACACATTGAGAGGCAGGTAGTTAGTTAAGTAACAGACAAATATATATAATTAATAGGATATTATCATATCTTTTTTTTTTTAAATAGTGTTTTATGTGGTTTCCAAAATAAAGGTAAAGTTTTTAGGGACCCCAAAAGTAAAGTAGCCTTCCTATTTTTCACAACTTTGATACAGTTCGGTGGACTGCTTCCTAAATCCAACCTCCCAAGTTTAGGAGCTGAGGCGTAAGAAGGCCTCTGTAGTAGCCATCTTTACAGCAGTCAAAGCTATTGCATGTGACAGAAAGATTGTAGCCTAATCGTGCGGAATGCCAAAGTAGCTGCAAAGGAGTTGTGAATAATTGGTGTTCAAATGAACCAATGTGTTCAAATCATTCTGCAGCATTTTCAAATATTCTGGTCCAATAGTCAAGTGATTGGGGAGATGGCCCAAATCGACTGGGGGAGCTCTTCCATCTGGATACGAGCATAATCATGATTATGAAAAAACATTTTTGCTGATCTGGCAGTGGTGTAATACATTTCAAACAAAATTTTGCATTGAGTTAAACTAATGCACGCAGCAGAGGGGCGCAGTGTGGAATGTGTGTTCCCATTTTGTATTTGCTCTTCTGGTGCCAAGTTCCTCTCTCCAAACAAAACTCGAGATTTGAGTTCCCCACTCACCAGAGATAACTGCATTGTGCGTTATGGAAATGACGTGTCTGTTATGGTTCAAAATGTTTAAGGGAAGATCAGGGGGGGAAGTCATCTGCATCACGGCCACCAGAGGCATTTTCTGGAAGACACAATGCCCCTACTGTATCATTTTCAAATCAGTTTTTGAGTCTTTGTGTAGAGTTTGAAAGGACAATTCAAAGATATAAAAAAAATAATAGATCAAAAATAAAAACGACACTGCGGCAAACAGCAAGACGCGCCGCTTTTAGCTTCTCTAAAATCCTCGTGGCCTTGTGTGGTTTACCCGATCGATTCATTTTCCAGGAAGATACAGGAAGTGTATGTTTAAAATGTCATATCGCCTTAAAGGGATCAGATACGTCATCTGCGACTGCACTTTGGGGAAAATGCAAAAAATATTTTGAAAGGGTCGTGACTATTAGTATCTGACTTTTACTGGCAGCAAGTGGGATGCTCTGGAATAATGACTATACGCTGTCTTGTTTTTTTTTCTTTCTCTCTGCTCATTAAACCCCAGTCTGTCTGTCCAGCTCTCTGTGATCACCTAGAGTGTTTTAGTTACAGTCATTCGTACTTTCGTATGTCCCTGTTTCTGTTGCCAGACAATGGAACAAGTACTGTGAATTATTACTATGCGTGTTCAAACCATTCCCAGGCTGCAGTGCTGATCAAATTATTCTCTGTGATGCCATCGTACATAATGTATATCCAGGTAAGTGACAAGAGCTGTGTCTTTATCCCTTTACTACCACTCATCCTCTCTCTGTCTTTTTGCAAACGCTCAGTGTTCCCTGAGCACACTAAAGCAGCAACTCACACGCAAAAATCTATGTTTTTGTTGATTGTGGAGTAAAATGGGGAGAAAAGAATATACTTTTTTAAATGTACAATTTATAAACATTTAAGCAACTGTGTGGAGTCACTGTCAGCAAATATATTAGTCCTCTGCAGCTTTATAATGATCACATAGCGCTGTGTGTTTTTTATTCATGCTGTTAATGTTTATGATGCAAACTTATCTGATGTGTTGAAGACATTATTTGACAGTCCAATTGCCAAACAAGGTGTTGTTGCCGAAGAGCGAGCAGACTCAGCGGTATGCAGTTTTCCCTTCCTCTCTGGTTACTTCTATAACATCATTTTATAGTTAAAAATTGTTTTATCAAATCACATTGTGTTAACTGAAGCATGGAGCATCTCTAAATGTCGCGCAAAGGTCACTAAAATACCCAGAAGAGGCTGAGCCTATATCTGGCAGCGATTTAGCATACTCAACTAAAACACCATATATATAACTTATTACTTCATTACTTGATTTATGTCAGGATGATACAGTAAGGAGAATACTTGATGATGAAAATAATCAATAATTCCAGGCCTCGAGGAAAGCAAAAAGACAACTTCCCACAAGGATAAGTGACACATCACATCACTTTGAATTATACATCCACGTCTTAAGGATCCAAAAGAGAATCAAAACAAATTCCAAATAGGTCAGTCCCTGTATCCATGATGGCAGAGAGGTTGGCGTTTGCATATGTTGGCTCTCGTTAAAAGCTTTTGCCAGAAAATTACATTTATTTCATGGCATCCCTGGGTCTGGTTTATATATTTCAGAGAGGATTACAGAGCCTGACCTCAAAGGAGCTGGCAGACAGTCGCCTTCAGATGACTTTCCCTCATCTACAGTTTGCTAAAAATGCATCAATATCACAGGAGAATCACCCCAGGTGCTGTCACAGTATTTACAGTCTGTCCCTCTCTGGCCAACTTCAGAGACTCTTTTGATGACATTGCAGATACAGGATGTGCCTTGGCTTCCACATTTCAGGCAAGGGCCGACACTGTACTCCACAATGATGGATTAAACTGTCCTTGATGATACATAATATGAATATTTGAATTATATTTTTTAGATAACCTTCGCTCAGTAATGAGCATTCCTATCTTGTGTTATTCCCCCTGTTAAATCGGCAGGCCCTCCTTTCAGCTGCACAGTCTGGATTTAATCCCCATTGATAACACAAATCAATCTGCTAGACATTGCATGCTAATTTGTTTTGTCAAATATGTTGTCTTAATTGCCTGAATTACGGTTAGTGGCAAAGTTTTTTTCCAGTTAAATTGGGTTTAGGCAACAAAAGCACTCCAATGGGAATACCACAATCAACAAAAAAGTATTTGGCAAAGCCAAAGCCTATTAACTTATTGTTCTGTGCCAAAAACAATTAAATACACATTATTGAGCCACACTGCTGCTGAAAACAGTCCCAAACAAATGTGCTAGTTATTAATGTTATCACAGCATTTTCTAAAAACTTCAGTGCCCAGATGTCCATCAAATCTTAAAAAAATAATTCCTCTCAATCATCACTTACTACCCACTAGATGTGACCCTGCCCTCTGCCTGGATTTTCCTATTTGCTCAGTTTGGGACGTTTCTGGGCATCAACCTCGATAAAAAAAACATAGCGATCAGGTGCCAGATTGTAACGACGCATCAAAGAGGAATTAATGAAAATGGCGGACACGAATAAATCAATGCCAAACGCCAAGCTGACGAAGCTTGATCCAAAACAAGAGTGAATCTGGGGTTGGCTTTCACGGTATGAAGCACTGTGACCCTGAGCTGCGGCGTAGGGGCCAACTTTGACTGTTGAATGAGCAACCGACAACTCCTACTTATTCTGCCCAGGCAGCAACCTCCGGTTCTGCCGAGTGGAGCCGAGTTTTAAGTGTCTTAAAACTAGCATTATCTCTACTGGCCAACAGGGGGCGACTCCTGCGGTTGCAAAAAGAAGTCTGATTGTATGTAAGTCAATGAGCAAATGACACTACTTCTCCTTTGATTTATTACCTCAGTGAACAATGTAAACAGAGTTCATGGTCTCTAGCACTTTTTCATTCCATTTGTCCAATTTAGGGTCGAGGGGCGCTGGAGCCGACCCCAACTGACATTGGGCAAAGGCCAGGTTGCCAGTCTATTGCAGGGCACATGTAGAGACAGACTGTCAATTTAGAGCCTCCAATTAAGGAGGGAACCCACGCTGCCACGGGGAGAACATGCAAACTCCACACATAGGGATCGCCCTGTATCGGGGATCGAACCTAGGCCCCTCTTGCTGTGAGGCAGCAGTGTTAGCCACTACTCCACCGTGCAAACCCTCAAATGCTAGTTTCACGTCTTATTCAATACAGCATGATGTTGATTTAGTACATTTAGAGTAAAATAGACCATAAAAGAGGAGTATGGGCCTTACTGTGATTGACAGCATCTCTACGTCACTCCTCCGCATTCCAAATATGGTAACTTCAAGATGGCAACGGTCATAATCCAAGATGGAGACGGACAAATTGACGAATTTAAGGCTTCATAACGGCAGTCAACAAACCAATGGGTGATGTCACGATGACTATACGTACACTTCTTACATGGAGTCTTTAAGAAATTAAAGACTTGCAGAAGGAACCAAAGGCCTTGGGGCCCATTAGTTGCCTTTCACAGCGTAGGCAAGTCAGAATTAGTTGAAAGACTTGTAAATTATGGTCTTTCCATGGGATTTTTGACAATGACAAAATAGAATATTATAGTAGTTAGGCTAGTAGGTAATTAGTTTTAGTAAAACTGTCTTTTTCAATATTCAACCAAAACCATGACCTTTCTACATAACACATAATCAAGTGCTACGAGCTTCTCAACAGGATCTTAGAAAATTATGTGAGCAGTTAATACATTTCAAGATATATTGTGGAGAAAATAAAAAAAAACACATTGAAAGTGACATAGCAATGTTTTACAACTGGGCAGTTATGTTTATTGAAACATAAATTTCCTCTATATGTTCACATTCGCAAGTTCACATTCACAAGTCACATTCGGTGTTGCAAATTATAATAATACAAAGGACATTGGAGACTGAGTTGGATAACAAGCTTTAGTCCTCAAGTGCCTTTGATCAAGAAAAAAAGAAGACATTTCTTTGAAGATAGAGGGTAATCAAGAAAAAGCTAATGAACAACAAGACCATTGTATTTTTATACATACACATATTAGTGACTTTTTATAACCATGGTCAATTTGTTTGTTTGTGAAATGAAAAAAATCAAACCTCCTTTTGTTGCCTGTTACAATATATTCCTGGAACAAATCCCAGAGGCAGGCAAATACCCAAATACGTTAGGTGTGTAAATTAAAGATCCGGTTCATTTGGCAGGTTGCACTTGTGTCCATGTTATATACTGCTGTAAATATACTGATGTTGAAAAAAAGAATGAAAAAAAAATTGCTGCTGATTTGCAGGGCAAAGCCACAAACAGCCTCATCCAATTTCTCCCAATTTACTGTTCTTTCCATCAGCCAGCTTCCCTGTTTCACAGTGCATGGAACAGAAAAATAGGCTTTTTCAAAGGGCTCCCTGCATTAGAGATGCTGTCTCTTCTGAATAATGTCAGAGCCTGCTGATTCTAACGGCACGCTGCACCCTGCTGGTTGATTGTTTTTGACGTGTTTTAGTGTATAGTCAGCACCACAGCTATTTTCAGGCAAATAGTAAAGATTCACAACACCTCCACCATGCAGATTACCTCTATTTCATTCTGTCATTTGCGATCCCATTTTCAGCCCATAACAGGGGTTCTCTTTTCAGAAAATACCCATCATCATCAACAGATCTATATCATCTCTATGAGATGAGGCTGCACAGCTAAAGGCAGATCTGCATATCCAACATCATTGCACTTTCCACACTATCAGCTACTGAAATTTCCGTGGCAATTTGACAGCTTTAATTTTTTTATAGATTTTAGACTCTATTTCTGTCTCTTTGTAAAAATGAGCTTGCTTTGTTTAGTTTTTTTTTGTTCTCACATTCTCAGTTACTTAGTTGCTGCAGGTGTTGCGAGGGGGTGTCGCTCGTTACATGATTGGTGTCCTTTCAAAATGAAAATTCCTTTTTCACAGGAAGTTCGGTTTCGGCAACAGAACCACTTGTTAAGGCTTCGGCAACGACAGTGGTTGATTTGAACCGAACTGACAAAACAACTCTCGTGACCACCGAGTGACAAACGCCTCGTGAACATAGAATCAGAGGACTAACGATGCTAACGAGTCAAGTGACCAATTGACTTGACGTGACTATTATGGCAAAAAATCAACCTTTTAGTTTCACACGGGCCTCCTAACTGAAAGTCCTGTGATGGTTCAACCGAAGATACTCTATAATAAAGATGCTGCAGAACAAGCAACACCATCAGTTTGAAATGGTAATCACTCCCCCCTATATTACTATTTGGCTTGTGAAAAATGGGTCCAATGGATCCAATGGGTCCATGGAGCGAAAGAATCGGCCACAATCTGTGTTCAGGTTCAACTCTCCCATTGGAGTTAATAGGCTCAGGACAAAGTCCTTCAAAGAAGTTATCCCATTATCATACAGTCAAAGGGCGGCTTTCCATACAAAAAAGTCATACAGTGTAAGCAGTCACACTCAACACAGAAATATGTGGCATCAACCCTTTAAAATGTGAAACAAAGAATTGAATTATCTATAATCTTCTTTCTAAGGTGACGCACGGGGTATTTCAAACCCAGCTGTCCTGTGATCTGCTGCTAAAATAATTGGATTTGAAATCCATGCAGTGGCATTGTGAGCTGGGGGTCGTTTCAAAAGCAGAGCGCTACACCCCCCGTACATCCAATCCCATGCGAAGATGACAGTATCGATGTCACATGAGGCGGCCAATTAAAAAAAAAAATCCCCACGATCGCATGCATTGTCATGCCTTTCTCACATCAATTACTCCTTGCTCTCTTTTCCCCTCACTGGGTGTTCAGGATCCAGGCAGAAGGGTGTGTCCGAGGGCAAATCTCAAATTGATATATTACCATCTCAAAATATGGTAATTAGTCAAACGTGACTCTTAAGAATGAATGGATATCATGGAAAAAGACTTTCAACGATACCTTTGCTGTGTGGAGCCGGCTGCAGGCAAGGTTTCACCCTGTGTTTGTAAATTCGCTGATTGGAGTTGTTGTTTAAATTAAAGCCGGTGATATTATTCTCTTTCTACAGCCAGACGAGAGTAGAGCTACATGCCCAGCCTGGTGGCAAGATCCTAATAGCTTCAGTAGGCGAAGAAAGGGCCTCTCATGAATCATTGAAGAATGTTGAGCTACAACACAGTGGCAGCGGCAAAACAGAACACTGAGGAGATTTGATGGAAGCGAGACACTAAATCAGGATATGCAGCATCGTAAAAACTCTCTGTTCAGCCGGCAGGCTGCTTGAATTTGTGTCACAATCAGTCTCGTTGCGTGAACGTGTCGCTTCAATGATGCAATGACTTCATGTGGTTAACTCATCGTCATTATCAGCTATTTTCACTTCTGTTTTTTTCTCCACCGGTTTAACCGATTCCAACTGAAATGGGCACGTGTTTCAGGGGCACCATTAAGACTGCCAGAGGAAAAGCTGTCTACGGTGAGGGAAGTGAGGGTGTGAGGCGCGCAGCACCAACGCTGTCTCGTGGAAATTCCATTTATATAGAGCTCATTTTTAACAGCGAGTAGGTTTTAAAGGGAATGTAATGCAGACCGGAGTCCGCTTTCTATTAACACGACGGGGAAATGTTTTCAACCAGCTTATCTTGCATGGCGTAACAAATGTTGATGCTGAATGTGTCACTTCAATGTTTACTCACAAAGTATTTCATATGCGCCCCCCACCTGACCCCCACCCACATGTTTTATGTTGCACATCAATATTGTGTGACTGCTGCATTATTAAACTTTTTCATGGGTATGTTAGGGGAGTCACAGCACTCTGCTGAGGTTAGGGAAAGCTCACGGTCTGGTTTAGTACAGAAGAAAAGTCTGCACTGACTTGAGACGTAATGGGTCTCGTTCATAAACAGTTTATAGGCACCAATCTGGAATTCATCGATATTTTCCATCCTGAATTTGTCCACTTTGTTTACTCTTGCAACAAATTCATAACTGCCTCAGATAAATGATGACGGCCTGCTTGTCTTACAACATGTTATAACACACACCTTTTAACTACCATGCATGAAAAAATGGTTGTAACAGACAATCTATAGTCAAAACCATTCATTTACTAACGCATCGCTGAAACGTATTAAATAACTAAGAACGCGATGCCCTTTCTTTCTCATGAATCATTGTCATAATTAGAATATTCAATGGAAAAATAAGGTGTAACAGCATAGCTCATACGGGAATGTAACCGTTTTGTTTTTTCATAGTTTTCGTTGACTTGGCATGTCATGATCAGCTACGCCCATCAATTCCTTGTGCCATGAAATTGAGCAATCTGTGTGCCTTTTTTTTTTTTGCTTCAGGGGCCATGCTTCTCTCTTACGACAGCTTCACCTCTTTCCCCACAATACACCTCGAGGCGAACTTATCTCATTATGTAGAGACATGGGAGCGTGGCAATATGCTGACTTTGAATCGCGTGCGCGCACCTATCAATTTAGAGCGATTCTGATTCACTTACCTAGGCGCGGTGAAAAGAACAAAATTGGCCAAATTGGTGTGCATGTGTCATGAATCTAACGGTAGTTTTTCGCGCACAGTTATTATGTGCCCAGAGTAATAACATTTATATGTGCATACTGCTGAATGGGGGCCCAATGTGCTTATTACAGTTTAACCTAACATTATTCTATTTTTATCCAAAGTACTGATTATCTGTTGCTACCGAAACCGTACCACAACTGGGAGTCTGACTACCTTTCCTGTAAATCTGGTATCGTACACAAACATGGCGCTTCATTCACTCACAAAAAAAACCATGGTTTGGGTTAAAATAAGTACCATGATTAAAAAGAAACCGACACTGACTGTCAGTAGTAGACATAAATTAATCTGTGGTCTCCCAAATCAACCCTAACCCTGGGCTCCTCCTTTGCTCAAGACCATCGGGAGTCATCATTCTAATGGCCGCTAGAGGGCTTTGTCACTTAAACTTAAACATTTGTCATTTGGGGGCATTTGCTGAAGCAACTGATGCTGCAGGGCCTACTGCTACTAAGCGTTATAAAAAATCTTCAGTCAAAAACTACGACCAGTGTTTGGGAGAGGGAAGGACATTTATTGATTTTCTTTATCGTCAAGATGTGTTGGCCCGTTGGTCTATCGTGATTTCCTTTGGCAGAGTGATGCTTGTTGCACTGGTCGTGTTTTACTCCACAAAATCAAAGTGTTTCAGATGAGTTTGTCCCTGAGTATGTAACAGTGTAGTAACAGTGTAGTATTCAGGTACAGGCCATTTTAACTTTATATTTCATTATTTAAGTATGGTGACCTCGTAATAGTTATGTATTGTAACAAAGACACCAGGTGTGATACTGTGGACTCTCCTCTAAAGTTTGAAGGGCTGTATTCTCATTTTCATACACACTGCAAGTCGGCCTAGTTTAGGATGTTCTAAAGCGCTACAGTCTTTTTTTGTTCAATATCAAATCATCCACATATTTTCAAATCTGATTTTGGCCTCATCTCATCAGATTTGCAACATGCAGGCTGATATATATATATATATATATATATATATATATAAAAAAAAGGACCTCAATTTCTCTTAATGATACATGTCATACTGCAAATGAAAAGAAATATGGTCCCCTGTGCATTCTGTGTATTAGATACATGCTATATATTGTTGATTGAAACTGACAGTCAACCAAAAAAACACACACACACACACACACACACACACACACAAAAACCCAAAAGAGATATGAGAGAAGCCATTTGGAATGGAGCATGAAAGCTTTGAGCGTGATTGCAGCCTCGGGCAACTCAGACCCAGAGGGCAGATACAAGTAAATCAAATCACCATTAGCATGTTGGAGAGTTCATGTGTTGCAGATGTTATTACCCTCATTATCGAGCTCATCGGTGGAACACAAAAGAGAAGGAGCTGGTGCTTGTGAGCCTTTATATCCTGTCCGAGGTGATAGCTAAAGACCAGGTATTGAATGGGATATAGTGAACATTGACTGTCCTGCTTCCAAAACGGACAAAGGCTGACAACTCTAACTCCAATTTAAAACCAATTTTTAACACCCCTTTAGCTTTTGTTTTAAACCATATCTGACAGGTTTATGCCTGTCCAATGCTATTTCCCTCTGCCCCAATCCCATTTTTTAGCTGTCTTTAGTGGATATATTCTACACAAATGAGTCATCATTACACATTCAGCAAAAGACATCAGTCAAATTACAAGCCACCTCTCCCAGAGACTTTTTTTTAGAACAGCCATCCGTTTAATTTTAATCGACTCTTTAAAGACACTGCCAATTTGTGTTCTTGTTATCGGAGGCCCGCAGGCCCACGGATTCCCTCCGCAAAGTAACAGGAACAGTGCTCCGTCACTCAGCGAGATAATCCTGGGAATAAAAGCCTGCGTGCAATAAGCAAATCTAAGATCATCCCAAACATGCAATACATTTAGAGCAGAGATTATGCCGCTGAATGGAAAACAGATTTACTCCCCACCTGTAACGGGGATGTAATGCTGGAATGTCTAGTGGGAACGAGGCGGAGACAGTGAGACAAAACTGTTCAATCAAAATGGTGGCTGTGAGATTTATATATTTTAATAGCTTATTTCTTTACATAAAAACATAAAATGTATTTTCTGACCTGTATATCATTGTGTAAAGCCTCCATGTGTTGTAGTAAATATTGTAAATATATATATATATAAATATATATTTTTATTTTGTTTTTCTCATTATATTGAAGGGAGGTTCATTATATAAGCATGTGGCTTCTTGACCAATCCTGTCAAACGTCTTATTTTTTTTCATGATCCGGATGCCCTATGCATGTGCAAATAAAATGAGATAACAAATAAAATACATGCACCACAGAGAGAACTCCTTAGAAAACACCAGAGGTATTATAAACAGCTCAATGCAACAACAAAAAAAAAGAAAAAGGCTCACAAAGCTGTCGCTGAATACAGTGCTGTCTGCATATCACTCTTTTATTATCACATTATGATAATAGGATGTTCTTCAAATTCTATTCAGTCGATTTCAGCCGTTTGGCTACTGCGCCTGCTGAATCAGGTGTTCTGGCGAACGACGCACCTCTGCTAAAAGCGGGCAAGTTGCCTTTAGTAGAGGTGGATTAGAGCAGAGGATTAGAGGTGCTCGCTGTCATTTTGCTTCAGTGCATGTGCCAGCTCCTGTTCTTGATCCCGACAGCAACAGCTTTTGAGTCCCTGCAGCTCGGTGTGGCCGTGTGATCCCACTCTGTAGTGAAGAACTGAAGCATCCAGCTGTGACTGCAAATTTAAAGAGTTTGTTTTGGAGAAACCTTTTAGCGCAAGCTATTCTCCGGAGCAATGTGGTGATAAAATGAGCTAATTGCCAAAAAACATCGCAAGCCAAGAAAGTTGCATTGTCAAGTGAAATCCGTAAAATCCCCAGTGTTGAAAAAAAGCATTCTCCTCTGCTCCAGTTTTTCTGAGTCAGCCCACAATTTGATGTTGCTTCCTTTTGATCATTCTGTGTGTGACATGCTTTTGCTATTGTCAGATCAAATTAATTCAGCGTCACTAATAACTTAACAGTGCTTCCCCGTCAATTTAAGCCTGTTTCTAGGACAAACTTGAACAATGTAATGTATGGATATGAGAAGCTTCAAAAGGTTTTTGGGGCTTCGCGCAGCAAGACATGATATCAGCACTGCTGATAAAGAATGAATGTTATCAATGGTTATTCACAATACACTTGCACAGTGTCTAGCATTTCGGGGATCTATTAGCATAAATGAAAAGTAGTATTCATAATATGTTTTCATGAGTGTGTAATCACCTGAACCTAAGAATTATTGAGTTTTCCATAGCTTAGAATGAGATGGGGAGTGGGACTTCTTCATGGAGTCACAACGCTATTTTTCTACCCAGAACCGACAAAACCAAACACTGGCTCTAAAAATAACTTTTCATATTTCTAAGTTGCCCCGAAGTTCACCATAGTTCCAAAAGCGTGATACTGACTTACGTTGCCCCCAAAGTAGTGTTATTGTGTTAAGGATGGTCTCCATGGTTTTTCACTTTATCAGCTCACCTTACCACAGTCTTGGAAATGGAGGAGTGGGCGGAGGGGTGTTCAGTTGGTTGCAGACTGCAACCGCTAGATAACACCAAAGCCCACACACTGTCCCTTTAAATGCACTTTTATTTGCATTCTTGCCAGGAATTAGATGATAAAATCGACATCCCTGTTCAACTCATTCATTGAACTTCGTCGAACACAGTCAGACATGAGAAAACGTTTCTATGAGTAGGAGGGTAACCCTCTAAGAGCTGTCACTATTGGGTTTATCCCTACACACATGCACAGTCATGCAGATTATATTCCGCACCCTTGTGCCCTGCTTCGGGCCGGTCCTTATGTCTCCTCTTGCAACACATAACAGCCATGCAACCATAGTTCTGCTCCCAATATAAACCAGCATTTCTCAAACTGGCATAGTTGGAGCCAGAGGGGACCACAGTTAGAGGGCTACGCCTATACTCATAGAATCTGGAGTTACAATATGTAACTAACGTTCTTTATTGATTAGGCTTTTCCCTGTAAGAGCGGTTACGATTGGTTTAAGGGGCGAAGCTGAATTCATGCCTCATTTTGACAACAACGTCCACAAGCAGCCAACGTACACCCGTTCTCAAACTCTAAATGCCATGCGTAATAAGGCAGGGGGGCACCGACTGTGAAAAGAAAGGGACGGGTTAAACTCTCTTTCACACAGCACTGCCACTGCAGAAGAGTGGGCCATAGATTACACGGATACAAGTCCCCATAGAGCCCACCAATCTGTGACGATCGGATCAGAGGCGTCGAGTTTTATATGTGCTTAAAAGTGCCAGTGTCAGGCAACGCTTTGTTTGCTGTCCAACGCAACTCAGATACATCTTGCATATAGAAACGGATGACGTACTGTCACTGTCATCCCTCTGAGGAGGGTCATGGATGAAGATAAAGTTCTCGTGGAGTGTGCCCGGGCTCCCAGGCGAGGCTCCACTCACGTTGCACTGTTAGCTTGTTTAATAGCGTCACTCAGCCAGTGAGGCAAACGCAGCTTTATTGAATGAACAGCTGCTGTGCCCGCCTAATGTCTACCAATGCGTACGCCATACTGAGACAAAGCGTGCACTGGGGCAGAGACGGAGACAAACTTTTTCTGCCTCATTCTGATGAGACGGAGGGAAGAACCGGTGGGCCCGTCACATGCATAGGTAAGCCACTTCTCACAGCCAATTTGAGAGATAGCATCTCCAGAGATATTTGGGCCATCAACTCAAAAGGGGGACCCCCCAAGTGCGTGCAGCACCAGGGTTCAATCCCACTGTGTGCGTGACTAGCTTCAGGGGGAAAGGAAAAGCCCCAGGTTTAGCGGCCATGGAGCAGACACACTGATGCGATTGGTCAGTTAGGCGAGCATGAACCTGGCCCGGAGGAGATAGCAGTGAGTGGGTTTACGCCTGCTGACGAAAGTGGCCTTCGATGGATGACAGGATTTGCTCCAGTGGCGGGACCCGCGGGGAAACTCCTTTTCCGTGTCCGGAAAAGGCTCTGGTGAAGGGCTCGTATCGAGATACCGAAAAATCCCAAAAGCTGCCTCCGTGAAGGGCCAGAGTTCTGGGAAGTAGAAAATATCTTCAAGACTGGTGAAGTGAGAAACTAAGCTAATCGCTTCCTGGCTCTAGCCAACGCATGCACATCTGAGAGCTATGTGGTTGTGGACTTATGCAGAAGGCTAAATGTAAGATTAAAAGGCCAGTAATAACTTTGTGACACAGATGTGCGTATGAAATGCTCAGATGTATGTTGGTGGGTGGTTGTGGGTGGAGTGGGTTTTATTCATTGATATCAGTCTTGATTTTCTTGTCAACAGTGACTGATTGCCGGCTCATTACAGCCTGTCGCTTGTGATATTCACCAGTGACATATGTTTGTTTTTTTCCCCTTTGATTCTCAGTGTGGTAGTTAAACTCTGGATTTATGGCTGCTGGATAATAATTGCTGTGACCACTGTCAGAGGCATCAAAATCAAACATTGCTCAGGACCTTGCAAAGGTTCAAGGTGACTTTAAAACCACAACAAAGTCCTGGCTCTACTTCCAGCGCCATATAAAAACTTGTGTAAATCACTTTCTCGGTTTTTACCCATAAACATCAGTCTTAAGGGTCTGGCTGAAACTCAGAATGCCTCGAAGGGACTATGGGAACATTTCCAATTTTGCTTTTTTTGCTTGAATGTGGAAAAGGTATAGGATGAAAAAACTTTAATAGACTATTGCTTAACCGTTATAGCAGTTTCCTAGACTTTGCCATAGTGTTATACTGTCCATTCTAAAGAATGAAGAACTCCACTGGGATCACCCTGAGGGGCATCATGGTCCGTTGCCTTATGACAGCCTATGAATTTCCACCGTACTGCTCAGTCCATAAATGTCCACTTACTGTCATCCATAGCATCACTATCTAACGCACATAGCTATTTTAACACTGGTGACCATGACGCAAGCTGAATTATCTCAACCGTAATGTATAAAATGTCTTTCCGCATGCCTTGAATCCACTAACAAGGTCACACGTGGAGCCCAGCAATGACCTTGGGGATGATTTATACCCATATACAGTCACAGATCCATCGGTCAAACCCAGTCTCACTTGTCTCAGCTCAGCTCGGGCCTTCTTGCTTTAAAATGTTATTATTGAATCCATGCAGAGATACTTTGAACGTTACTAGGAATGTTGACTCATTATCCAGCTCCGTGCACCGACAGGTTGCAGAGAAATGGAAGCTCAAAGGCCACAAAGAGATGGTTTTTCATCATGGTAATGGTGAGTAGCTGCTACACATTCAATGTCCGTGTGTGTGTGTGTGTGTGTGTGTGTGTGCATCCGCAGGCTCTTGCATGGTTTATTTTTGCCCTGGAATGCCTTAAATAAAATATAAGAGTGTAAGGTTTACAGTTGTAGGCACCCGTAGAATCAATGACTTAGATGCAACATTTAGTACTTAGTTCTCGGGTGCATCACAGAGGAGAGGTTTACGTGTGTGTGTAGTATGTGGGGGGCATTCCATTTATGGCTTTCATAAAATTTTGTGATACCCCCATTAGCTAATTATACTTTTAGTAATGACTGTGTTCTGACAATAAACCAAACACAGCCTCTCAGTCAGTGGGGGACTCTGGCTGTTTGAGGCGCAGCGATGAAAGAAATATAAAGGGAGCCAGCACACAGAGAGTTATGGTGTAGCAGTTCCAACCTAACATAAAAAAAATGTTTAATTATGTAACTCATGTTTCAAGCTTGTTACATGCATGCTGTTTTTTTTTTTTTTCTGTTACTGTTATCCAGTATATTGTCCACTGTATTCCCAAAGTTTTTCAACATGTGCTCCTCTCATAATGCAAAAAGAAACCTGTGTATGTTGGAGGAAATAGTCATTATACATAATGTGGGTTCTTTCTAGATTAAAGCTGCTCTTATTTTGTTTTTACATTAACAATGGATCAAATGACTATGTGTAATGTAAAAGGGGTTGGTCATAGGGCCGGACCTGCAGTGAATCATCACCTGACTCTGCATTTCTCATCAGCACTGTGGAGGATTTTTAGGGTCTTTTAGCTCACTGTTGTGGTTTTAAAGCCAGCAACATTACTGTGGGGTTCCGTCCTTTATTGCATTAGCATCATAAACTTAAACTTGTTTTTGCAGCTAAAGAACCATATATTGTTCTCTTTAGCTTTGTTTTAGAGACCAGAACAGAGATAAATCACACTTTACTATGTCAGTTGCTCTGATTGTGTAATAAGGACATGGATGTGTTTATTTTAGAGTCAGTTGCAAGCACTGACCATGTTGCAGTATTTATACGCATTGGGAAAGACGACGGGTGGAATATGTTCTGCACAAAATTAAAACATTACACAGGATTTAAAAAAGGAGCTTCAAGGAGTACCTGACGCAGGACATTTTAATTGCAATGACACAATGGGATTAGTGGGCGAAATACCCAGTGGCAATTGGGGGGTTGGGGGACGGGGGGGGGGGGGTGTCTCTATAGTGCTTCAGTGTCACTCTCAGAGAAAATTCTCCGGGAGTGTGATGGATTAGTACAAACCTGGAAGAAACGTACACACAGTTGGTGGGAGATGGGTGAAACAAATACAGGACTTAAAACTAAGAGACTAGTGTTAAAGACTAGTGTTGAGTTATTTAGAAGTTACATTCGTGATGTTTGTGACATGTTTTCCGTACTTAGGTGATGTTGTTTACGTCTTACTTATACCACGTAGTTATTTTGAGCCCAACCATGAAGTTTTTCCTGAATTTAACTGACTGATTTTGATCGAATTCAATGAGGTAACCACATGTTTACTGTGACTGTGTGCTGGGCTATCGGGCATTAAAAAGCAACACCAAGGGGTTAAGAAGTTCAGTCACAGCAATCAGAGGCTAAATGTCCCAAAATATTCTATCTTACTTTAAAAAAAACTTATCGTGTGCATACTGAATACTGAGTCTGTATGTTCAATAAATGTAACCACAATGTCCAAGCAGAATAAATTCCACTGCTTGTACGCTTGTATGGGTAACATTGTTTTTTCTAAACCACATAACATTATTAAAATTTATATTTTTAAGATTCTTCCTGAGACCCCAAAAACTTCACTGATGAAGCTTCCAGGGGGGGGGGAGAGGGGCGAGTGTCAATCAAGGAGCCTCAAAACCCCCGAGACGCCCAATGTTTCGCAAACTGACTGGTGTCATGACATTTTCTGATATGATAAAAAATGTATGTTGCTTACAAATATTAAAAGAAAGGTGGATTAGATATGTAACTAAGTTTGTGTGACAATTTAATACAAGCACATTTTTTAAATGTATTTGTTTATGTGTCTGCTGACTGTCAAAGGGAATGCATACCCGTGTGTGTAGGTGTCTCCTGTTCAAATGTGCATAGTATGTGTGCCTACTGGAAATGACTGCATTCGTGAACTGGGGGGCTGTTTCGAGCCCTAAATCTCTCTCAGTGGGCGATGACCAAAAGGTGATCACCACACAAGATGGCACCCACATGCAGAGAACACATGGAATCGGAAATCCCATTAAAAATGGTCCAGCCGATAAGAGAGATGAGTAGCCTACGTAGCGCTCTAAGTGATTCCCAATTTCACACCTCAACATGTTTCTCCTTTCTCCAGTGGCCAGGATGAGGTGCAGTTGGAAAGTGAAGAGAAAGTGTGAATGTGAAAACGCAACGAATCCTATTTAGTCTGAAAACATACTGTGTGATGAAACTCTGCAGACTGCAAAAATATTGCACCAAAATAAAACATTGCCAACATTCACCCTCCCCACTGGCTGGCAGCTTTTTCAGGTCCAAGCGGGAGCCAAATGCAGGTGATTTGTTTGTCCATCGTCACTGTTCTCCACAAACTGCCCCAACCAAAGGACCATAGCCAAGACTCACCCTTGTAGTTATGAATTGCTTTCTGCTGTGCTGTGGGTGATGCTGCTCGCTGTTTGGCTCGTGTTCTGTGGATGAGCAGTGTGCCGCATTGTCTGTGCCTTTGTATGATGGTGATTTAAAAGCATTTGAATTCATTGGTTCCAAAATGCTATGATATGGGCTTCCTACCTGCTACAAGGCCGTGTGCCCCATTTTCCAAGCTTTGCAGTTCAGTGATGTTTATGCAAAACCAAAGATTACATTAAATCCCTCAGCATGTAATGCCACGAGGCGATTACACAATGGATAAAACATTAAATGAATAAATAATGATAGTTTCCTGTGTCCTATTAGGGGGGAGAGCTCCACAAAATCAACATCACACTCACGTTGGATAAATCAGATCCGTTGCTTTTTTCATCTTGCTGACACAGCGCAACATTAGCATTCATTTGGAGATGTGTTTCCGTTCCACCCGACAAGAGCAATTTCAATATTCACTCTGCGATCTCTGTTTTGGTCTCCACCCACTCCTGAGGGAAATATTTGGCTTCAGCTGCTGATTTCTCCGCTGTGTTCACGCGCTAGTCACTAACTTCAGTGGGACTAGCTGAGGGAGTGTAACTACAGTGGCTTTATCAGAGCTGTCTTTGTGAAGACCGCGGCTTGCTGCTGATGGAAACCAAGGTTGATCTGAACAAACAGAGCAAAACAGCAAAGTTGCGTCCCCAAAGCCAGAATAATGTGCTGAAAGACAGCAAAACGTTCTGTGGAACTGAGGGGAACTACAGAGCCGGGAAAGCATTACCATGGGTTTGTCACTGCTTGTGACTCCTTTCACACGACAAGTAGTTATTTGACTCATTGTTCATATACTAATATTCATTAATGCAGCCTTACGGTTCAGTATCTACAGTACTAATGTTATAAAGTTGTGTTCATGGGTGATTAGCCATGGTTTTAACTACAACACCATTTATAAAAATGTATATTCTCATATCTGAGGGAGGTGGGGAGGAGTGGTGCCCTGTGAATGAATGGAAGAAGAAATAAAAGAAAGTGTCATGAAATGTAAAAGATTGTGTACAATCAAAGTGTACATGAAAGACCACTTTTTTTTTTTCTTCAATAAAATATGAATAAATAATGTATATTTCATGAGTAAAAGGGAAGCTCAGGCGAGCTGAGTGACTGGCCAACAGGAATCTCTCCTGGTGAAACAGGAGATCCAGTCTGATGCTTTACTTTAAAAGCACATCAAGCTATAGGGTTGTTAATCTTCTTCAAAAACTGTTGTTATCTTTGTTGAAATTCTCATTACATCCCAACGGCAATCAACAAATGAAATACTTGAAAAGTCTTCATCAAGCTGCCAGCTTAACAGCTGTGAGTACTAGCATGTGTCTGTTGTTTATGTTCATGATGATCATTTTTGGCTTTGGAGGGAGCCCTGAAGGGACGGGCTGTCAGTGCTGGCAAAGTTATTGCTATATTTAGCTACTTTTCGAGCTTGTTCTGCTCGCTACTTTCTTTGGAAAGTTCTTCGGATGGAGAATTCTTTTTAATCTAGCGTACTATTTCCTCAGGATTACCAACCCCAGCTTTGAATAATATCCCAAAATCCACAATTCAAAGAAAAGTTATGGCTGCAGTTGAGAATATATCTTAGAAAAAGATGTGCTCCTCTTGTCATTTATGAAACTTTTCCCACTCAAATGCAATGGAAATGATGAATGGCGCTGGCAAATGGCAAATCAGGAAGTGGTAGCCATGGAGAGCATGCTGTATTGATAAGGATGTCATGGCGAGAGTGTTCTGTAAGGGGTTGAATTATGGCTCATCCGTGAGAAGTGAAATTGTTTTCCAGCACATTATTTGGAGTCTCTCAGTACCACTGCACAGTGGCAGTGCCAGTGCACATGCTGCTGACGGCCAATAGGAATTCATTACTTAGCTTAGCCATTGATTTCCCTCCTGCCTCGAAAGATGCGCCAGAGAAAATATGAACAGCTTTCAAGATTAATTGCCAGCGTTCAGAGGGAACTTGAAGGACATTTTATCATGACAACACCGCGCTCAGAGGCAAATAGAGTCGACTCTCTCGAACACTGCCGGCCTTATTATGCTGCTCTTTGGCTCTCTGTTTATTTCAATGAAGCTGAAAGCAAATGTTAAGTGTTTTCTCCTTGATTGCAACAGGTGCAATAAATACCGTGGGGGTTTCTACGAATCGAAATAAAAAGCTCATGAATCGTGCGCAATTTTGCTATTTGAGAATCTATCCGCAGGCGTGACGCAGCTGTGAAATCTCAGAATACATCACAGCTTAATCAATCAAAAAGCTCACAGAATTCAGAGGAGCCGTATCATCAGTCATATTGTGTTGGTTTCCAACTAGGTGAGAGCCAACGTGGTCCACATCAGCGCGCATTAACGCTATCACGAGCAGGATTTTACAGCAGGGTGCCAGCAGATTGGCTCATTAAGAGTAATCACATCTTATAAGACTTCATCAAAAAGATATTTACACGAGACCATTAAGATTCCCTCCGGGGGACAAAAACACAAAGCGGATTTTCAATGAACCCCGTTTACAGTCAGATCTGTCGGCCGTGCCCGCTGCCATTAGAAACACTTGACAGGAAACAAAATCGGCATAATGAAATCACGTCATATTTCCCACCTGTCACCCGGTTTATGAAGTGGGATGGAGCAGCCAAAATGTTAGTTTGCTGCATATTAATTCAGGTCAATGAGCGTGTGACGTATGTGTGCCATGTGTGTGTGTGTGTGTGTGTGTGTGTTTGCTGATTCATTTACTCGAGCACATTTAAAGCACTGTCAGCAGAGAGAGGAAAACCACAGTGGGGAAACGGGCCATTTCCTTTGCCAAATGTTGTTGAAATATAGATGCCTCGAAAAGTGGGTGAAGAATAACCGCTTTGTTGGCCACACAACACACTGCTCAGTCTGATTTTTCACAACAGCGACAACTTCATGACAGCTAATAAGGCCATTGGAAAGCCAACCCAAGCTGTTCATCGTGTGTAGGAATGGCCTGCGGCAGTGTCACACTGGCCAGCAGAAACTCATCTTTTATTAAATGACTATACAGTGGGCGAAGAATGCATCTATAGATAGTTTTCAACACATTTCCTTACAGAGGGGTTCTTTGCCCTACGGCTACGCCAGCCCCCCCCTCCCCCCCAAAAACAAAATGGTAAAAGTGGTGAACGAACACCTGCCCATGTGTGGTAAGCTGCTAAGTGGAGCCTCTGTGGCAGCTCTATGGAGGTATATCACCATGGCTACCTAATTTACCAGCCTCACTTAAGGGACCACCAAGGGCAATTTTCTGCTCCATCAACACTCCCTTGGTTGTTTTTTTTAAGTGCTGAGACCACATCCTTTAGGTGTCACAGATCATGTTGACTGCAAAAGACAGATGGAGAAGGACTAAGAGAGGCAGAGAAAAATAAAATAGAGGGCAAAACAATTGTGCAAAACAAAAAACCTGCTTATGTCCAAAAGAATATGCGAAAATGTGGATCAGGGCTTTAATGAATCTTGGCAATCCACCAGCCGAGCATGTCCCCAGTGGAACGACCCACTAACGGAACAAAAGAGCGATGGTTTGTCCGTTTCCTTCTCTCCAAAGCCAAACAGTCCGGTGGAGGGGCCGCTTTTGAGGCCAACATGGTTCGGGTGAATGAAGCATTCAGGGTTTTAGCATGGGCCAGCAAATCAGCCCCTCTCTACGCCTCAAGTGAGAAGCACAGTGCTTATTATCAGTGTGCACGGCTGGAAATGATACACAGGGCAAGCAAGGCTGCTCATTAGAGAGTTCCACGTGGAGACGAGTTGCATCTCATCGCTTTGCGAGACGTGATTAATGTGGTTCAAAATGTACGTTGTAGAATTCTTGTATTATCACACTGGTGCTGTTCTGCATTCTTCTTTTTCTTATTATCGTATCTTTATCTTATTATTAAATCAAATAAAAAAAAAAAAAAAGAAACAAACTAACAATGGCTTGATCCCACTCCACTTCAGTGTGTCTGTGTATCCACAGCCTGATCGTATCATTAGTCCTCTGTGCCGTAGCACAAATGAGACACATCAATGAGTGACACTGTAGTTTATTTTGAGTCGACCTCACGAACACCGACAATCTGCTCTAAATACTCACCACAGCTGACATATATCACAATTAATGCCCTGTTTGCTCTTGTTTAGATGACTTAATAATAATACAAAAAAAAACAATTTAGCCTTGTCCTATACATGTACAGATGTATGTCTTCAATATGAATGACTGGGCTTGGTGCCGCGGGCCAGAGTCTGACTTTATCAGTCGGTATTGAGGGACAGACTGATGGCTGTGGTATTTCAATGGGTTTGTAGTCAAGAACAAATAACATAGAATATTACCAGCCTGGTCCTTGATTATGTCAACACTGTTGAATTTCAGCCCTTCCTCAACTGTGATGTAATCGCCAAGACTTTGGAGAAACCAGCAAGGGGTTAGCTAGATTTTCAAATCATCCAACCCAAAATGTTCTGCCATCATGGTCTTCGCTAGAGCTCTATCCAAAATACCTCGTGTCTCATTCATGAGAAAAGAAAACACCTAAAGTTATCGTAATGCAAGCAAACAACGAACATGGCTACTGTAGGTACTCACAGATGTCAAGCTAGTAGCTTGGAAGACTCCAGTGGCACGCAATGAGTCCTTGGAAAGAGTGTAGATGGGTAAACAGGCTGGTCGGCCTTCCTAGGGCTCATTTAAATGATTGGATGGGCTTTTTACAGTCCTGTGACAGACAGAGATAACATATTCTTTTTTTTGTTTTTTTGTCAGAGCATTTGATTAATTGATTAATTGATATAATTAAATAAATATTTAAATAAACGCAATGGTCCAAGCAAGGGTGCTGAAAGTCGGGTGTAGGAAGTCAGTCTCGATATGTATCCTTCTATATAGTAATGTATTCTGCTATTTTTATGGGGCATTCCTGCACTGTAAATCTATCTAAACCCATGGGTAACAGTTTAAACTAGACTGCAGTCCAATGCACCTGATATCCTCCTATATATATCTATAGATATATGTATAGATATATATAACAATACCTGCAGCCTGCAGAGCCAACAGCATCTGCTAAGATATGTCTGCCAAGTCTTTTTTCTCCCCTCCTATGTCTCTATCTTGCCTCAGGCAGCGGGTATGTTGGCGTACTGCACAGAAACACAGCGCGTGTACGCGGTGACATCTCCTATTGTTCGTCTCTGTCACTAGAGCGCATTGTATCCTGAGCTGACGCGCAGGCATTGAAATTGTTCTGGGGAACCACTTGGGGCACACCCTAGTTCCAAAGAGATTCTTCTGAGGGAATACGGTCTGTACTCTGTTGTTACCGACAAGCCAGAGACAGCCAAGACAGCAGTTTTTTTTTAATTTATTTGTTTTACTTGATGTACGATGTATGAATGAAACGAGACATATGAGGAAACCCTTCAATGTTACCGTTTGGGATTTCAACGATTAATATACAGTGTGTGCACTGGGCACTATGCCGCCATGCAAAGGCAAAGACAAGAACCTTCTTTTTGTTTGTTGTTAAAAGCTAATCTTATGACTCAGGTTTGGATTTTATAGACACACAGCACACAGGGTAGCTAACTGACACAAGCTGCAGAGAGACAGGCTTGAGATTTGGCTGTGCACATCAGGATTTAATAATTGAACTAAGAGACTCTCTTGGCTGCAACAAGTGAGTGGTGATGCCATCATTCTTCTTTTCTTTTCAAAAACCACACACACACCACTACACCACCAAGCCAAAAGCATAACAGCATCCACATGCAGGCTGACTGGGATAGCCCACAGTTGTGTGATACAAGATGAGTGTTGGACTGAAAACCTAACAGGATATGGGATTCTAGCTTTAGACATGAAGGTAGACAAGTGGGCGCTACTAAAAGTGAAGATTAAAACTTGGTGTTGTTTTAGATCAATGTATGGTTAAGGTTATGTGTGGTGAAATAACTCAAAATTGTCACTTGGATTTTAGAATTTCCAAACGTTGGCGCCCCTCAGTGGTAGCCCCCGCCCCAAAATAAAAAGAGAAATATACACCTGGTAACCTTATGGAAATAATAGTTTCATTCAATCCATTACCCTTTTCACCAACAAGGTCAAATAACTTTATGTGATATTACATTCTCAGTTTTCCTCTCATGTGTATGGAATAAAAGCTATATTTTGCAACTTTAAAATGATATGGATACTTTAAAAAAACAAAAGAAACATACTAAACTAACATGTATTTCTAACATGGTAAACTAACATGTATTTCTGGTCCTTAAACAACAAAAAAAATATTTGTATCACTGTAGTGTAAATGCCCATTCACCTCTCTGACCTCCACACCCAATTGCATCTTTCATCTGGCATCTCCCCATGCACAAACGATTTAATTTGTATTTCAGGACATCATGCTCATATTATGAAGACATATATTGCACATTGTTATTAATGCTGCTCTCTGATCAGTTGCCCTGTGTTTGATTTATAGCATTTCTTAAGGACTTAATAGTTATATCGCGGCCATTCGAACGCTATGCACTAGTGCACTGGCTCCAAAGCCATTAATGACCTATGTCGTGTTCTGTCAGTCTCATTTGCAGCTGTTACTTTTATAGTCAGTGAGAGCAGGCTGCCAGTGGGCCGGTTATTGATGATCCAGAGCCCAGCCAAACATCCAGCCGGAGCCTCGAGGACAGGACAGCTGCAAAGTGGCAGATTGTTAATTCATACCTGCGGCGCTTTAACCTATTGAAAAGGTTTATTTTCCGTGGGGAGAAGTGTAAGACAATAGAAAGGAAGATTCAAGAGCACATAACAATGCAGATAGAGATCATTTGGAAGTTACCGACATGCTCATTTCCCATGTTCCAAAGGAGCCGCACATCTCCTCTAGTGGTAGAGGCTTGCTGGCCTGTGGCCTGTGCACCAAGCTAACATGTTCCGCACCAGTCACTTCACTTAAGAAAGAGAGACAATAAAACTCCCGGTATGACAGCAAACTCCCAAAATGTCAAGGTACTACTGGAATTACTGAACTTTTAATTGTAATCCCTTATACACTCACCGGCCACTTTATTAGGCACACCTGTTCAATTGCTTGTTAACACAAATAGCTAATCAGCCAATCACATGGCAGCAACTCAATGCATTTAGGCATCTAGACGTGGTGAAGATGACTTGCTGGAGTTCAAACCGAGCATCAGAATGGAGAAGAAAGGGGATTTAAGTGACTTTGAACGTGGCATGGTTGTTGGTGCCAGACGGGCTGGTCTGAGTATTTAAAAAACTGCTGATCTACTGGGATTTTCACGAACAACCATCTCTAAGGTTTACAGAGAATGGTCCAAAAAAGAGAAAATATCCAGTGAGCGGCAGTTGGGTGGATGAAAATGCCTTGTTGATGTCAGAGGTCAGAGGAGAATGGGCAGAGTGGTTCGAGATGATAGAAAGGCAACAGGAACTCAAATAACCACTCGAACCACAAATCTGCAGCAACTCATGTCAATAAGGATCAAAATCTCTGAGGAATGTTTCCAACACCTTGTTGAATCTATGCTAATAAGAATTAAGGCAGTTCTGTAGCAAAAAGGGCATCCAACCCGGTACTAGCAAGGTGTACCTAATAAAGTGGCCGGTGAGTATATATATATATATATATATATATACATATATATATATATATATATATATATATATATATATAGACAAAGGTGTAATGGAAGAGACATCAAGACATATATACATTAAGACATGAATTAAATACAGATGTTTAGTTGTTAGTGTCTGTGTGCATGTAATAATATACAAATAAATGTATTGTTAAGGGAGTGTGTAAGTGACATATATCTATGTACAAATGACTGCTACAATCATTTTTTACTTCCCTTTTTCTCCTGTTTCCTCATCTTTTTCTCATGGGCGTCATTGCCTTGGCAAGCCCACTATATATGTATAAAAAACGTATTTGCTCTCAGGAAGGACCCTCTCTTTGCCTCTTGTTGCTATACGTCTGTGTCGCTGTCCCTGCTGACCAGAGGAAACACTGCCTGTGTTTGAACTAATTACTCACACTGCTCCCCCACTGACCAATGCCATGATGGGTGAAACCCCAGATCGTATCCCTCATTGTGAGACATCGCTGTGAGGGGGTTGCTCAGCTTGCCAGGCTATATTTCAAACACCGTCACAATAATCCATCTGTCGGAAAACACATCTGCAGTTCTCACTGTAGCACTGTGTTGTAGCAGCCCATGCAAATTTGCCCTTTTTCTTATGTGTGCTGTAATTGAGCAAATAGACCATCTTCATGTCTTTTACTTTGACCTTAATCTGTTATCAAATTTGTCCTTTTTTGAAGGTCAAATTGTGAGGCAGAAATGGGGAGAGAGAGAGAGAGAAAGAGATCATTGTTTCACCAATTAAGCCCCAAATAATTTATCATACCTCGTGGATTAAAAGGAATGAGACTCCATCAAGGACATGAATGAATATGATTATCAATCAAACAGGCGCTCCGAACTTTTCAAAAGCGCGCCCACATAGACTGTCTGATTGGTCTGGTGAGTCAGGCGTGGTGTGTTGTAATTCATGTCTTAATCTACAGGGTGAGACAGAGCTGTGGTGACCTGCAGGAGGTCTGCGTTTCATTTTTCATTGAGCAGCTTCGTCATGTCTTCCTTCAGAGTTTCATAATTGAATGTTCATAAAGTGAACTGAAAATGAGTCATACCCTTGAAGGATAAAGCTGGTGATTTTCAATATCATTTAGTTTTGTCAGAAAATCCCATGAATAGACTAAAAGCAGCAAATAATTTATCCTGCTAACAAGGCCTGTGTATCCAAAGCCTGATATAATGGAGTTTATTTTGAATCAATTCCATATGAATTAAATACTCACAAGAATGCCACATTTCCATCCGCTGCTGAAAATATTCCCAGAGAAATGCACCATTTACTCCTGCTTGAGAGTAAGGTTTGCTAAAAACTACTGGTGCCCTGCTGTTTTAGGAAATAACAGTGCCTCTTTTTTTTATGAAGCAATATATTTCTCTAATTTTTAAAGATTGATGTCTCTAGCAGGAACCCATGGGCTTCGGATGAGTCACAGACAGGGTAAGAAAGACGGAAAGTATCGACAAAATTATTTGTTGACAATAAAAAAAATATCGGATGAGTCCAGCCTCATCCTTTAAAGCCGTGAAATGCAACGCGGTTAAGATCAGAGGATCGGGGTAGGTGGGAATCTATGCTTGAAATATATGTGATTTTTGGCTTAAACTTGATTTGGATCTTTTCAGTCAATTGCAGGTAGGAGATAAATGCAGAGTTTACTGCAGTAAAAGTGGAACGGAAAACGTGTCGACTGCATTTCGACTGTCACTCGAGGCATCAACACTATCGGGCTGTTACTTCTGTGACAACTTCCCTCATTGTTCTTAATACCACACCCGCATATCTCCTGGGCGCTTCCGCAGCGAATTATTTCCCCGAGGTCAAATCACTTGACAGCGCTCGTTCACACTGCTAACTGTGGAGCGGTTTGAGAGATTTAAGCAATGTAGACATAACAGACTCAAAATTGCTCCAAATTACAGACATTACTCGAAGGAGAACGAAGCACGATTGAATTGAAAGAGCGAGCAGGGGTCAGGTGTGAGTTGGCAGCTTCCTTCCCGTGAGAGATTGTTAGCGCCGGCGTACAGTAAGACCTGACCCGGGGTTTAACAATCAGCAGACCTTGTGGGGCTCACTGTAGCGTGGGAGCATGTGGAGTGCATACGCTATGTAATTGGAAAAAGCTTAGACGTACTGAACAAGCAGCTCAAGCTGAGTGGTCAGGCTGGAAATTGAGCGCGCGCTCTGTGGAGATTGGCTGCTGGGGGATTTATGTCCACATCCGTTACCGGGTTACTCAATAATGAAGAATTTGTCTTTCTCGAAGGCACACCGATCCGGAAAAAAATGTGGAAAGCTAACAACCGCTTTTTCAAATTAAATCTGACAGGCACTCATTTTCCTCGAAGCTGAATCACCAGGTTGCCACATGATTCAGACTCAGGGACGATTGCTCCAGAGACAGATTTGGGATTGTAAGTGAGCTGATAGCTACTGTAGACTACTGTGAGATTGACTCCGGAGTCCTCGGCTCACTCCCATATTATCACGTTTTTTATGGTGCCCATTGTGCATGCTGGAATTCAGTTTTAACAGAAGTTGACAATTCCACAGCGCGCAAGTGTTTTCAGTGCCACTGCAGGAAGTAGCGTGTTCATCTACCGTACCTTCACCATTTGTCACATATTTCCCTAAATCTTAAGCATCCCATTATGGCCATGTGGAGAAAGAAATAATTTGAAATTGCTTGGCGTGGATTGTTTTAAAAACACTAAGAATCTACCGCCACACTACTCTATGAATGACACTTTCTCTATCAAAACTTCAGCATGTTAACACAATTCTGAAATGCTGATGTTTAGCTAGATCTTGTCATGTTCCCAGTCTTTTGTTGGAAGGCCTATGTCAGCATGCGAGATGCTAGATTAGAACGCCTCCTAAAGTCATTGGGATACGTGGTCTTGGAACCACGACTGCGTGTGAAGAATGTAGCGCCAAGCCATCTAGATGTTGAGATATCTCAGTGGAAGCTCCAAACACTGCTGCTCGTGGCTCAACAGCACGACTAAGAGGTCAAAAAAAGGTCTGTAGGGAACCTTTGACCACATTCTCTGGTTCTTTGAAATTTTAACATGGCTTCTTGGGACTCCGATCGTTAAGATGACTGATTTACATACGATATCACGCTTTGATAATGTACAGCATCAAGACACAGCGGACGGAAAACAAATGGGATGGAAACCCCGCTGCACTGTTGAATGGTTTCTCTGAAATTGGGCGAAATGAAACTCAGATGGAAACTAGTTAACGTGTCCTCCTCTCTGCTTTTGAGCTCATTATTCATAGCGATTCAAAAATATTTTCCATTTCCTTCATATTTACAGGATGAAAAAGTTGCACAGACAAATGATAGGAGGGCTCAGTTCTGATAGGACTTGTTCACTGCGTCTAAAATATGAGAATAAATATATAGAGAGTAGTTTTGACAGGTTTTGTTTTGATACAGATTGTTTTCTCTATTTCATTATGAGAAAGTACATTCATTTGTAATACGTGCCGACAGAACCAAATGCATCCCAAAATGAACACATAATGTAATGAAAAAAACAGTCTATTTTTCAAGATGTCTGAGTGTAACTCGTTTACAAGCATGGCTCTCAAATGGAATACAATGTGTGGATGCAGCCTCACAAATCAATTGTGCGTTTTTAATTATTTCAGCAGAGTACTGACATCTGAATGTGCAATCACTCAATTTCTGTGGAAGTGCTCGCCAGAGGTGGAGAAAAAGAATCACAGTTAGGGCTTGGCACCGTCAGCGGCAATAACGTTGATGTCACTGTTGGAGTAATTAAGGAAATCTGGCTTTGTCGGCTCCATGGTGCTCATCAACTACACAGCACAGAGGCAACCTTCGCCACATGGAGGGCATATAATACAGACTATTTAGATCTCTATTTTATCACGGACAACCCTGTGTTGTTGCCTGATGAGACAACAACAGGAAAAAAAGAGGCTTGGAAGCAAATTGGAAATACAACTCTCAAAAGTTGTAAAATTAACTAATAGCCAATTACTGGCAGCCAATTGGTTTCTGCACTGACCCATGTGATTGCAGGTGTCCCCACTATCAGACAAGCCAAAGACCTTTGTTGCATATCGATCCCCATCTTTCTCTCGCCTCATTCCCTGCCAGCTTACCACAATAGTGTTTCATGATACACAACTAAATCAAGATTTACAAATGATCACGAAGGCCTCTTCCTATCACATCCCTGTCAAACTGTTTTACAAATAAATACAACCTAGCCAGGAAAAAAAGTCAGATATTGCACACATTTATTTCCCCAAAGATTGTACGCTGGATTTCATTTACATTACGGCCTTCTTTAGCAGATGGAGTTGCATCCCTTTTCACCATCGTCCTTCACCACGATTCGTTACGTGAAGAAGACAGTGACTATACATAGGTCACGTGATAGCAACTACACCATCTCCATGACAACCAAACAACTTTGAAGGCCACAGGGTACTCTTGGAAGCCTCTGGAAATGAGCTATCGTAGTTCATCACGTGTACGCTTCATGTGGCTTTCATTTGGTGACTTCACCGTCACTGACTGTCCTGTTCTTTGTCTCATCGAGCACGTAGAGGTTTTGCCTCTTCAGAATTCCATTCCAACCCCCCAACCCCTGCCCCCCCCAACATCAACCGCCTTTTGTACAAATACAATAGACATTTTTTAACAAAGGAAGACATCCCACTCACTTTTTATTTCAATGATTATCTGGTTTTACATAATTAGTGAGTTCATTCTTTGAGCAAGAGGTCATTTGATTTGAAAGCCTCTTATTAGCCTCTGGGAATCCGCTGGCTACGGTCATACTTTATGTAACCGGCCTATTTCAGTAAATCTATGCAGTTTGTAAAACAAAAAACATTTCCATATCTGTTTCTGTTGAGGTATTTGTTTGTTTTATAATGTTATAACACACATTTATCACTATTGAAATGTATATCTCACCATAGACATTATTTTACTACCTCTTTTATTATTTTAATTTAGCTATTTTTATTTTTTCTTGTTTCTATTGTATTGCCTTGTAATATCTTGTAACATATGCTTTGAAATGTGCTCAATAAACAGTGCTTTTGTTATCTTATTCTCCCATTACTACAGAGTACAGATCTTCTTCACAGCGCTTGTCATAGGAGCAAACACACAGATGTAACTAATGGCATTAACGACGGCTGTACTCCTGACACTGGAACCCTTCTTTTTGAGTGCACACGTTTGACAAGTCACAAAAACACTAGTTTAACAACTACGGCTTCGAGCTGTCAATTAACGTTACCTAAGTGACTCTCTTTGACGTGATGGTTTACCATTTACAACTTCAGATTCAGATTCAGATTCAACTTTATTGTCATTGCACAGAGTACAAGTACTAGGACAACGAAATGTAGTTGAGCATCTGACCAGAAGTGCAAAAAGAAGCAGTAAAAGTGCAGTGCAATGTTCTAGATAAATAACAGTATAAATATAAATAACATAAAAAAGAAAAAAAGAAAAATAACAGTATGAGTAGCGTAAGTAGTATAACATTATATGCAGTATGAACAGTGGATGTGAAATGCAAGATATATACAGTATATATATGGTATAAACAGTAAGGTGTAAGTATGTATAGTCACTGGAGGAAGGTTTCTGGTGTGAGTGTGTATGTGAGGGTGAGGAGGGTGGGGGGTTGGTGTGGGGGGGTGGGGGGTTACCGGGGGGTTACCGGGGGGTGAGGGCTATCACCGTGGTGCAGAGTTCAGTAAGTTGACAGCTGAGGGGAAGAAGCTGTTCCTGAGCCTGCTGGTCCTGCAACGGAGATTCCTCTAGTGCCTCCTAGAGGTAGAGGAGGGCAAACAGTCTATGCCCGAGGTGTGAGGGGTCCCTGCCGATGCTGCTTGCCCTCCGCAGGCAACGCTTGAGGTGGACGGTCTCGATGGCGGGGAGTGGAGTACCGGTGGTGCGGTGGGCGTTTTTTACCACCCTCTGCAGTGCTCTCCGGTCTGAGGCGGAGCAGTTGCCGTACCAAACTGTGATGTGTGAAAGACTGCTGCTTATTCCTGAAGCCAGAGTAGATGCATTGGCCCCGAGGTTACAAGACCTCCCGATTTTGAGTGGCATTCTATTTGACTTTTTCTAGTCGGAGGTCGGAACATTTGAGGATGTCTGATTTCTCTGGAACGCGGCATAGCGGTGAAGTCTACCTGTGGTAACAGTTGGCAATCAACAGGTTGGACTCTGCAATCACTTTAAACAGTTAAAGCTGCCTGCAAGTCATCAGCCACACACACACACACACACACACACACACACACACACACACACACACACACACACACACACACACACACACACACACACACACACACACACCAAGCAAGTGAGCTAGAAATGCAGTGATATGCATATGCAAAATAAACAAAACCACACGGCTGTGACAACTAGGCAAATAAGACGGTTTTTTTTTTACAATAAAACTCATGTAGCTATAAAAATAAAATAAAAAAGTACATTCTGCCACAAAAAAAGTGTTGAACGCACGTCGCTCCTGCTGAAGTCATACATATGGAACAGCATTTCCATGCATATAGATGGTGTTCTTCCCTCAGGGGACAGAATGAGTTCAGGGTAGTGCTAGATATGGGAAATCGATACGAGTAAGACGTCGAGTCATGCTGATGCGTTAGGAAGTTCCCCATCTACATACTTTATAAAACCGTACGACCCTCTATGGGCACATTACGTCTCAAGATTTCTAATTGTATTCTCCATAACGGAACAATATTGTTTTGTATTTCTATCAATAAATAAATAGCACCGTTTTTTTGTTTGTTTATTTGTCTTCAAAGTAAAACATTCTAAATGACGCAAAATCGTTTAGTTTTGTTTTAGTAAATGCCGGACTAACTCGCACCCGATTCCCCCCGTTTGAAGAAGGTCAAACGGCGGCATATCCGTACTGCTCGTCATTTGCACGATGCTGTGATGCAGCCTCTCCTCGCAGATGACTCGAGAAACCTCAGATGTTAGTGCGGCTTGGCCTCTGTTTGAAAGGACAGCGCAAATATGCCGTGACCCGGGAGATTTACATAGTGAAGAGTCCTTTCAACAGTTGCCATCAACAATCATACGTATGGCAGGAAGCGAGCGTGCACTTGTTATTCAAAGGAAGTGCACTATTGGAAGCAGATGTGAAACCGTCCTGCGTCCGCCTGCCAAATCCAAACACTCGGCGTGACACCAAAAGCAACAAAGGGCCCTTATTTTATTAATACACCGCCATGTGGTGTGGCGACATATATCTGTTAAAAAGCAGGAATCACTATTGCGATCAGTGTCCATTCACGTGTGGCATCTTTATTACACTCTGGTCCGTGAGGATTTGAATTAGGAGGTGGTGGTTAATCTGACCTGCCAGATGGTTTGGTGCACAGAACCATATGAGAAGACGTCATTGGAAACTGTTTGGAAAAGGGCAAGCAATTGAGTCAGGATAAACGAAAACCATTAAACCGTTGCAGAAGAAAAGGGTGCAACAAGATCAAAAGAGCTGCAGTCAAACGAGTGGAAACAATGTCGGAAACATGATTGAAATTTGGCATTTATGTTTTTCACATTTCAATCTGAGGACGGTTACAGATCTGATGTTCTCATCTGTCGCCAAGTTTAAGTTACGTGCTTCGTGTACGTCATGAAGCAAGTTTCATGTCTGTTACCATTGCAAGTTGTCTCATTTAGTTTCTATCAATACGCCACCTTTTCCACCTTTTTTATTTCAGACTACGTTTTTCTTTCGTGCAAATAGAAAAGTGCTCAGGAATACAGGAGGGTTGGAAACACACACTTGATGAAATACATGACTAAAGTGCCATGATTCTCATCCAACTAGAGCTTGTGGTTCACCATCTCTTCAGTCATTTGTAATCAGGGAGAGGACTGTACTGTAGACCCCGTCTTTCCGTTCATGCCTTAATCACGTGCATGATCAGATGATGGTGGTGATCAGACTCTGATGAAACCCATTGCACATGTCGGAGGCCCCACTTTGGTCGTTAGTTTGCTCGCGGGTCATCTGCATTCAGTCAGACATCTCTGATTGAATTTGACCAGGAACAGTGAGTTCAAAATGAGAGTGACTGGTGACCTTAAGAGTCACCACAGGTATGCGGTTGAGTTTATAATTTGCTACTGACTGGCTATGATGGATGGAGACGGCATCGTTCATGGACCACATGAACCCCGCTGCCTGATATTGTTTAGATGCTGTATTTGCTGGGTTCAATGTGGGAAGCAGAACAAAACTTTCTCATGTAAATTTAGTAAGTGGTTATTTTGATTAACCTAATAGTGCTATTGTGTTTTCTGTTTCTATTTTCTATTACCAGTCCTCTGATTACGAGACCATGAAGGGAAATCCTTGCAATTAGGGATTTTTATTTGTACATTTAAGTGGATGTACTTCGTGCCAGTTCGCAGGAGGACAACCGCTCTAAATTTCACTATCAGCGTATTCTTTGTTCTGGTTGTGGCTCATACAATTAAAGGATGATTCAGGCTCATAACGGAGTGGATTTTATTTTGATGCTTTGACCATCACTTCTGTGTGCTGAGCTCAGCATCCTTAGGAATTAAGTATTGATGCAGGAATGCTGGAACGTAGTGTCCCAATATTTCCCAAACCGTAACCATACTATAGTTGACAAAATACAAATGTTGTAGAAAGTTGGATTATAAAAACGTAAGCCCAACTGCCCAATATTGATGTTATTGTCTAGCAATAGGCTTGCACCAAATTCAAGCCATAGTCAAGTTTCACAAGTTCTTTGCTTTAGTCACAGTGTACAGATCAACTTGCTGGTTCGACTTTGACCAACAGTCTTCCTGAGCACAACACAAGATTATTACTAACATGTTAGTTTCACTCCCTTTTGCATGGAAATAAATGGTTATATCAGGGCTGTATTAATGGCTTGTTTACTGGCTACCTGATCGTCTGACTGCTTTTTTCTTGCCCTGTTGGTCTTCATTGCCACAATGTCTCTGAGTGCAATGTTATCATTACCAATAGCAATGATGGCAAAACTGAGACTCACTCTGTAATTAACCCGGTATAACCCCAAAAAATGTAGTCAGCAAACTGACTGCATATGCTTTTATTCCACATGTTCCACATTTTAAAGAAATGGCACAACAAGGCTATAGAATGCATTCTAAATGTGTCTTTTTTTAGTAATTTATCTGAAGCCACTTGTTTTAGGTTTCAGAGAGGCATTTGCATTTTAAATGTTCCCATGACAAAGGGTGAATTCCTGGTTAATGAGGTGACACACTCTGGCTAAGTTTCAACTTTGCTGGTGACACATTCACGTAAACATCCAAAGCAAATGCCTCACACACACACACAAAAAAAAAATGCCTGGAAACACTTTGCAGCTGCTGAGAACGAGGAGCAAGGAAACCAGCGTGACAATCCCTGCCAGGTGACGTATCGTAGCCCCATGTTTACGTATTCCTCAGAGTGCTGTTAGACTCTTTAAGTGGTCTAGATTTAATGTGCTGTCAAACACATTAATTACACACACTGCCCACAAAATGTTCCAGCCCCTCTAGCCTCTCAGCATCTGGCCGGTAATGTGGGGACGTGTGCAAATGAGCAGCTGAGAGACACTAGTGTCAGAGGTGTCGGGAGGTTAACACAGAGGCACTGGCCCTGCATTAATCACTCAAAGGTCAGGCAGGGAAAGGCCAACCAGAGAAAATGACTCCTGGCTGAACTTCAGGTGATGTGAATACCCATGAAGTGAGGAACCTCATCACTAGTAAAGTGCAATCAGATGGAAGAACAATGTGATGATATGCATTCATTAAATTGTCCGTGCACCGATTTAATAATTGGCCAGTGTGTTTAATTATGTCACAGCTTGTTTTGTCTGAGGGAGGCGGTCCTCACCAGATACACAACAGCATCTGTAGTCGGTTCAAATGCTGAAGGTGACTTCAGTTTATCTAGACCTCTTGTGATCTGTGAGCGTCTGCTCTCATTAGATTGGCATGCAGCGCTCTTGTTTCAGTGCAACATCCTTGCCAGCGTATTCCCAAAACCTGTTGTTGTCTATGTAATCCCTTATGTGTCATTGCCGATGCACATCTTGATGTTAATTTACAACTCATTTCTAACCACCAATCAGCCCATTAAATGGCCGTCATCAGTTGTTATCACTATCATTCTCATGCTTCAGACGGGCCAAACTGCACCGACCTCTTTGTGAAAGTGAAACTGTCCAACACAAGGTTCACGTTGTCTAATAGGTTTAGACAGCAAAGCTAAACTGGTTAGGTTAAGGAAACAAATCCAGCAGTCTCCTGGTCTCCATGAAAGTCCTGCCCAATCCGCCATTCATCCCAAACTCCTTCACTAGACTTTGTCTCTTTTTACAGACAGATTTCTGTGCAAAGCTATGACAGACACACACACACACACACACACACACACACACACAACTAGAAGGTAGAAAACAGCACTCTCCACAGGATTTCAAGAAAAGCCAAGCTCAAAAGCTGAGAGTCATGCAGAAAACTGCATCTACCATGAAAAATATTTTCTCAATATTTTGAGGGTATCTTGTGTCTTTTCTGATAACAGAAGGATTGGCCCCACTTTCATTCTGGTACGTTTCTGTTCGCTAACATTAGCTAGCGGGCTGCACGGTGGTGTGGTGGCTAGCACTGTTGCCTGACAGCAAAAGGGTTCGATTCCAGGGTTAGACGGGCCTTCCCCGAGTCTGCGTGGGCTTTCTCCAGGTTCTCTGGCTTCCTCCCACAGTCCAAAGACATGCAGCTTAGAGTTAATTGAAGAATCTAAAGTGCCATCGAGGATGTGATGGTGAATGGTTGTCTCTCCTTATATGTCAGCCCTGCAATAGTCTGGCTGATTGTCCCCCCCACCCGCGACCTTGAACAGAATGAGCAGTAAAAGATGATGGATGGATAGAACATTAGCGAGCTAGCAAGCAATTACTACAACCACTAGACTTCGGTGAGGACTTCTAGAACTCCTATCGGTGAGTAAGAGTAGCAGGCCGCTTCTAGCTGATAACATTCAAAGCGGATGCTGGGCAACAGTTTATAACATTTGCAGGAAATGTATTGCTGATGTATATAAACCTAATTTCTTGTACAGTGTGGCCAAATAAGCAGCTAGTTCACCACATTGGCGATGCATTTGGTGCATCGGGGTTATCATGATCTTTTCCCTAACCTTGACCAAGCAGTTTAATTGGTGGGTCTTTGTCAGATTGCACTGCCAAAAGACTTATTCTGTTCCTCAGGTTTGAGGCCCCATTGGTCGGAGTATTGTAGGCTGTAGCAATTTGTGTTCATCCATCCAAAGCATTCAAATTCTTTAATAGATTTAAAGACCAGTCAAAGGCACAGACGATTTGTGCTTCAATTGGCCTCTCAAAGAAGACCACAAGTCAAACAGCTTCATGAAAAGAGGAGGAACGTGTCTAGATTCCTGAAAAATACATTATCAGTTGGGCAAAGAATTCTCTAAAGGACCTTTCAAATTTAAATAATTTATTTTATTACAGTAAATGTTTCCATTTGTCTCTTTTGATTGATATGGACTGACTTTTTCAGCCTTATGGCAATACCCTCGCGTAAAAAGTTGTTATTCATTATTTCCTTCAGACTGTAACATTTTGAAATGAAATAAGAAAAGAAAATGACCAGCATTTCACAAAGGTTGATAGAAATTAGGTCTATACAGGAGACATTTCTTATGTGAGCAGGCGACTAGTGAAGATATCTCAAGGTGAAGGGGGACAATGATGAAGAGAATGTAGCCTATATGTCTTATGCAGCCTACATGCTGCCCTGGTTTGCTGCTTGATAATGCCACACTTTTGAAAAGAAAATTCAGTGTGAGTTCCAGGATTCTTATTTAGGGACGTAATCAGCACATCTGCTCTGTTTCCTGGAGGAATCATTTCCCCTGTTAATAAGATTTTGTTTTTCTAATTAACAGCAGCCGTTTTTCTCTGCGGTTTAATTTTTAGGTTTAATTCAAACAGAAACTTTATTTCCAAACTGAGTGTAATGGTCGGAGTGCGTGGTATACATATGGTAGTAGATATCACCTGTTACTTTGTCCACCATGTGATTCTTATCAATCAAAAAATCAAAAAAAATCTATCCACCACATTGTGTAACAAGGCCAAGCGCACATTTATCTCCACATGTGTTTCACAAAAAAGTCTTACCTGAATTCTCTCCACATTGCTTTAACACTGAACTGATACAAGAGAGGCATCGCTAATCATTTTGGACAGATGATACTATATCTCTGTTTGTGTGACTCTCTCTCTGTTTGTGTTCTGGTCTCTCCCTGTGGTTTTTTTTTTTTTTTTTCAAAGCCTGGATTTTAAATGGCCCCTAATACTGAGGTAGACATTAAACAGGAGGCTCAGGTGTCAGATGAGACATCCCATTCAGGGAGATAAATGGATTCCAACTACATAGAAGTGTTTCCTGTTGGATCACATTATGGAATCTATGATGAGCTCAAGGACAAATCTTAGAACAAAGTGTGAGCTCACAAGGTGCTGGATCACATCAGAAAATTACTCTTTCAATTCACCCCGAGGTGACCGCTATTACTACTTCAGTTCTTATCGTTCAACTATTGGCTTTACAGCATCCAATAAGCGCTGCCCTCTGGAGATTCAGAAGTAATTTTCTTTGTCTGAGGCTATTTTTTTTATGTATTTATGTTTGATAGGAGAGAATTTAAAAACAGTTTTTAATGAAGAATTTGCTTCGCATTGGGGTGATTCTGCAGTTCACTTTTTACGTCCAGTGCCCCTGCTGAGTGCATGTGCAGGAAGTAGTGTGCTCTTTATGTATTGAGGAGGAATGTAAAGCCCGGTGTCACTCCCGACTCGTCAAATACCGACCACTTGGACAGTAACCTTCTGCGTTTTGATGCTGACGCACCGATAAATACTTTAGCGTCTCTATGAGGAGCACCAGGCTTTCAACTAGGTCCAATGTCAAACCATTCACATCTTTATTAAATGGTCAGAGCAAGTGATGCAGTATAAAGAGGCCACTGTTCACATCCCGAATGAAACAAAGTCAACGTTGACTTATTTCACCGTAGTCAGTGTGGGCTGCTTGCTTTTCCTCCCACACGTTTCTGTTGCTGCTGGAGATTGTCGATAGTGGAGATGGCGTCAAGGAAATAAATAAACGGCTCAGGAGTCTTCTCCTTTTCAAGCGACTGCTGCTCTTAAATAATAAATAACATGTAAACACAATTACTTTGGCTGGTAATTGCACTTCAATGGTCAAGATAATGATTGTCATTATGTCCAACAGTGTTTCTGCAGGGTTCTTCAAGTTAATTTCAAGACTTTTAAAGCACTACAGAAAGTTACATTTATACAACGTAATACACTGCAGTCATAATGGCAAAAGTATGAAAATAGGAAGGAAAACCAATCGGGATATTACATTTTTTTCACTACTTCTGGCCAATAAGTAACAGTGACTTCTATTTAAATGGCATATAACTGTATATACGTTTGTAAATGTTTTCATTTGTAAAATAAGTATTACATGTCTCCTTATTCTCAAAAGTAATTGATACAAAGAAATGGCAAACTCTTACTGTGGAAAGACAATTTATTGCTAGCAGTCCAGCAATGGCCTTTCCACCATCTGACCATCCAGCAGGACATGTTACCAGCTTGTCAGCCATCCCCAAAGCAAAGAGGTCCACGCTACTTTTAGCTACACTGTATAGCAGCAACCACTGAATACATTTTTTTTCTATTTAAAATGTGAAAAAAACCTCTTACGAAACATCCATCATGGCCATGTTTTAAATGACGCAATCATAAGTTGAAAAAAACAAAAAGAAAGCTGGGAGACAGAACAAGCGCTATTAAAAGAACCCATCTTCCCCAGGCTGCCATGCGAAAAACATTTATAAACATAATCCCCAGCTCCCTTCATGCTATTTAGTGCTGCTGATGTGTATGAGAGACAGGGCAGTGAGAATCTCATTACATCCGTTGTCACTTCCCTCAGGTGTGGTGAGTAACGACGCCTCACCCACTGACACTGCAGAATCCATTGCCGGCGATTTAAAACTGGGCCGAGTTAGAAATTGATTCCTCAGCTCAAGTTTGAAGGCGATCTCGCTTTAATTGAGTTGCAGGGCGACGCATCAGTATTCAACCTCGTGGCGTTACTGATACATGAACTGAGCTGAAGTTGAAACCTTCCTCTCTTTTTGCATGGAGGAGGGGGATCTGTCATACCAGGGAGACATCCCGGGGAGAGGTTAGTAATGTGAAGATGTTGTCGTAGATATATTAAGTGCCACAACAGATGAAAAGGATTGTCTCTTTGTGACTCGTCATTATTTCTCACCATTTCTCCCTGGTAATTACTCCTTGCACATAGCAAATGTACCATCACAATTTTCATTCTCTCGGAACTCTTGGAAAAGATGTTTTATGATCTGATGGTGATCATCATAACTCATAAACTGACACCTACTGTACACTCAGGTTTCTCGGTACTGGATTCAAGGCCTATGCAATTCATCAAACAATGGACCTTGACTTTTGAGAGGTAGACAATAGCATGCTTTTGCTATCTGAAATGACTAACTGCTAAATACACAAGCAGAGATATCAGCTACAGCTCTGGATTGAAAACTGTAGTTTACATATTAAAACAAAACTCTGTGAATCGGTCCTGAATAAGTACTGATGAAATACAAAATATGACTAACGAGGCTAAAGCTACATTTGCCAGGCAAAATGTCAGCATCCTCGCCAGTATATGATGAAGACATGGAAATTAATGTAGCATTGTTCTTGTATGGTAACTAGTTAGCACAAGTATTGATGTGATAGTATCAATTATACTGAAAACGCAAAAACACACTGCTATTTCCTTTTCACATAACACTGTTTGGGCCATCGAAAAACATACTTCGGACACTCAGCGGGGCTCCCCAACCCGTTCTCATTCCAACCTGGTTTCACTCCCAACTCGTCACACACGGACGCTTGGTCAGGACCCCTAAAGCACTTGGTACCCATTGGCATCCCTTAAGTCTAGGCAATGAAACTACTTGGTTAGATTTCAGAAAATAGCTAGGTTGGGTTGAAATAAGTTCAGTTTGTTAAGTTAACTCATTCAACTTCAGATAAGTCAACATTGAAATTTGGTTTTGAGGGACATGGAAAGAAATCTCCCGGGTAAAAGTCCTGTGTTTGTTGGACCCATCCACCACAACCTCTAGTCTAGTATTGCTATGGTTGGGTTTACGTTGGAGTTAGTTGAAAGCCTGGTTTGTCTCATACACATGGCTAAATTTGCCTTGTGCATCGGTATCAGACTGCGACAGATATATATTGGCACCAGCTTAGGTTAAACATTAAGGTCACAACATACTTGGCAGGGCGCACTGAGATCTGGCCATTGGGGTCCCAGAAATAGATCATTTTGAAATAACTTTTGATTTCTTTTGAGTTACACAATAGTTGATGAAGATTGAATAAAGGTCATACATGTTAGAAGCCATAGGTTTAGACATTATTACCAAGCCCTTATGATCAAACAACCTGGCTTAAGAATTACGTTTTTTATTACCATAACACCTGAAAGTGGGTTGACAAAAAGTCTTGTCTCCCGTATCCTGGTGCCAGTGCCGAGGGGCAAAATAAAGTGTCTGTATTTGACCGCCTTGGAATGACACTTGGCTGGTCTCCCACACAGGTGGGGGCAACACTACACAGTGAGTGTTTTGTGAAGATTTAGTTTTTGTTATTTAAACCGTAATCCTACAAAATAATGTCAGCAAATGGTGCACTCATTGGCCTTTGACGTATAGTATTTTGCCAGGTATGATAATGATTGAAGCTCAAGTTAGACTAGATAAACACAAACAATTCTTTCAAATGTTGCTTTTATGTTTTTTTTAAATGGCAAAAAAGACACCAAACTGCCTAGTTATGATGGTTAAGCTCACATCTATGATGGACAGTGGCAACACTGCTCTGAATCTACAGAAACAAACATTCCATTTGTGAGAGATTGAAGGAAGACGACAAGGATCACTGCAAGATCGCCAAGAATATTAAACATCAACTTAAATTAAATTACATATCAGGCTGTTCCAGGAACACCATCATCAACAACATAGAGATATTTATTCTAAACAGACCTCCACAAATTTAAAGTGACAGAGGGCTTCGCATTCAAGAGAATGAAATGCTATGATGGATCAATGAATATTTTAAAGCTTTTACCAGAAAGTAAAATTATCCTCATACTAAGCCTCGAATGTGGGTAAATATTTGATTGAAATTCATAAGCTCTTTTTTTGTTTTTGTCCTCAACCTGGTGTCAACCTGCTTTTGTCTGCTTGCCTGCCTGCCAGGGAGCAGCTTGGCGGGGGAGAGAAGCGATGGCAGAGCAGAAGGGCTGGGGTTAATCCTCAGTGCCACTGGGAGAGGGTGAAGTGGGCACAAGCCAACCAACCGCCGGCCTGCTGCATCACATCCTGGTTGCCAACCACTGGGCCCCTGAGCGGCATTTCAACTATCAGCTCTAGCTCGTGCACAGCCGCCGACCTCGGGCTCTGATCCCACCTGTGTTGGTTTGTGGGAGTAAAAGAGAGCGAGAGAGAGAGTAAAAGAGAGCGAGAGAGAGAGAACGAGAGAGAGAGAGAGAGAGAGAGAGAGAGATTGAATGGGGAGTGTGGGGATTTCACTGTTTTAAAGAAGATGAAAGAAATTCCTCAGCGGATGGGGCTGTTTCTTTCCAGTTAAATGCACAAGCCCACTGATGGAGAAAATGTTAAAAAATTCAAATGGTGTGTTGCATCATATTCTCATGTTGCTAAGAAATGTGAATAAATGTGATAATGCGGGAAAGCCCATGCAGCTAATTAGCGGGAACAAAAAAGCCACAAAAAAGCAAAAAGCCGCAATTTAATCAGCTTCACATTTTCAACGGCTCTTTGATGTTGATACTTGACAGGCCTGGTGTGCTTCTCCCGTCATACTCCTCACAGAGACAAACCTATCTGAAATGAAAATGTGCCGCTTTCATTTGGAATGAAATTTGCTTAAAAGTCCAAATCAGTATGCAAATAGAAACAAAGGGATCAGTCACATCGAAACTGAAGGTGAAGCCAAAAGTTAAATATTGTCACAGTATCACAGTTAATTTTATTTCCCTTACTCTGTTCCTCATACAGCTGATTTCAGTGTGTGTTTGTCTTCGCTCTTTTTTTGATTAAACAGTTTAAGTGAATCATGGAGTTTTGAAACTGCAGTTCCTTAAACGTCCCTGGGAAAATTGTATTTGTCTGTTTTCCAACAATGAAATACATTTCATGATGTCTCTATTCAGTGTTTCCCTTCCTGTACATTTTATTTATGAGTTGGAAACATTTATTTTCAATTCATCATGCTTGCACTTCCTTTTGAGCCAATAATAATTTAATGGCTTTAGGGTCCAGGTTTTTAAACGCCAAAGAAAGTACAAGGTATACATAATAATGCATTTATTTTTAAATGCATTATGTATGTAACTACTGGAGTCAGTCATGTGTATCAGGGAAGATACAGAAAATGAGAGGACGCAACTCATGTATGTTTGAGGCTTTATTAATTATTTTTTTTCTGATGACAGTCTGTGTCCGAGATCGGCCATGCTTGCAATTATTTGTAAATGTTGTTACCTCGAAATGTCGAGTTAATTATTCGTTATTTTGAGAAAACAAGCTTTGTTATTTTTAACCAGATAATCAACCAATGATCACGATTCAACAAAACATTGTTTCCTCTTTTTACTTCTAATGTTTATCAGAGACCTGAAGTGCTATGCCAGCATGCATGGATGGCGTCTTAACATCTGTGCCACTAGATTCAAGCTGAACATGTCAGATGAAGAAATAACCATTATTGATCAACACACTTAAATCAATTCGATTAGATATAACATTCAGTTCAGTACTCATCATTTAAGGAGAACAATTCCTACCAATAATATTTTTTTAAACAGAGCTAACTTATTTCTGGGTTAACGTACATGGGTTATCTTTACATGTCTGACTGTATAGCCGACTGTATTTAACCCACAGAAATGATGTAACCCTGTTTAGCCTCAAGAGGCGCTGTCCAGGCTCCTGTGGTGCTGATTAGGTTACAAACGCAGCATCTTGTTTTCCTTTCCCTCCACATCCAAATACGATAACTACTTAGATGAGAAATCTGCCTTTTGTTTTACAAAGATTTGTCATTAATTAACCTGTTATACTCACAAAAGATGTTTAGTAAACTCGAGATTACAAATTAATGAATTTGTGATTTCGAGACAATGGCATCAAAAAAAAGATTTGCAAGCACGGCCGTTCTCGGCTTTTCATAGGATCTGGTCATTTCTGGTCATTTCTAATTATAATAATAATTTAGATTATTATTGCTGATGCATTAATGCTTAACCCTCCTGTCGTGTTCGGGTCAAATCTGACCGATTTACAACTTTAATCAATCATAACTATTGTGTTTTACATCTGATTGCCTCAAGGCCTTATGATATCCTCCACACTAGGCATTTGAACATATACAATTGCTGATCACCATATTCATTGAATTTTTAGTGGTTTAGTCAACTTTGTAACACCCATGGTGTTCCCGGTCAAAAGTGACCGCCATAGGAAATGAATGGGAAACACTAGATTATGTCCATTCATCAGATGGAAAACATCCCCATCCCCCCACACACACACACCTACCTACCTACCTCCACACACACACACACCTCCACACACACCTACCTACCTACCTACCTACCTACCCACCTCCACACACACACACACACACACACCTACCCACCTCCACACACACCTACCTAAATTATGAAGTAGCATAAGAAAATAAAGTAAAAGTTCCTCCCAATGGAATTTACGTACAATACTTGTAAATGTAGTTATTTTGCACCACTGGTATCAATGAAATAGATGTTCTATCAGTTTTACTCAGGTTTACAGATGTGAAGGAAAAACAACACAAATCAGAAGCTTTCCTGGCAAACTTTGTGTCTATATAGCAGTTTTGATGTAAGAGCAACATTTTGACACAGATATACTTCGATCCTGGGAGCGTTAATAGAGAGTTAGAAGAGGAACTTGATACCACTGTCATGTATGTCTGTTAAATACAAATCTACAGTCAGTAACTAATTAGCTTAGCATTTAGACTGTAAATGGGGTAAACAGCTAGTATAACTCAATGTAAAGTCTGCCTTGCACATCCTATGCAATAGTTTAGCGTTACTTGTTTGTTTAATCTGTACAAAAATAATTTTAATAGCAGTTAAGGCAAAGCAAAAGCTGGGTTTCTACGTGCTCCGGTTGCCTCCCACAGCTCAAAGACATTGTTGTGGCTGGATTTCTTTCACCGGCTCGTTGAAGGCTAACTTGAAACCTGATGCTGTATTAACTTAATTGCTCTTTCCTATCTGACTGCTAGTGAGACGCCACAGGAACTCACTTAAGGGACCTCAGTAATTGAACACACACAGAATACCAGAGAGATTAGATCAAAGTTCAATTCACGTAGATTTATTTGCAACACACAGGTTACAAATAACTCTAGTTGCTGTCCGGAAATACAACTCACGAACATTCGGATTGACATAGTTTTTATAATGACACATTCTGATTCAGGTTCAGCCCCCGGTCCCACCCCTTAACCCCGCCCCCTGCGGCCATTTTGACCTCGTATCAGGTGACCTAATGTCTCACGCACGCCATTTTACCCAGTTGACGCCGTCTCAATACCGAAACTGATTATTTCACTGTCTGCCTCATGTTTATTTTCCCGTGCCATAATATTCCCCTGCTACTAGCCATAATATCCACAACAGCTGAGCCTAAGGCGTCAGCTCATCGTGACCTTGTCGTCTTCTGCCTTCACTGGGCTCTCTTCTCTGTCCCTTATCTCCTGAGTCTGTCTACCCCCCCGATTTCTATGGGCCTGCTTACAGATCTGGTTCATGTATGTAACTTATAATACTATGTCAGTGATTAACAGATACATAAAACTATGAATATTGTGCTCTTAATAACCCTAATATATGTGTTCATGTGGCTTCATAGTTTTCCTAAGCGTAAGACATTTATTAAGCATAAACATAAAATATTTTCCTTCCCCAACATGCAGGTGAGGGGAACTGGCAGCTGTGACTTGTCCATAGGCGTGAATGTGAACGTTTGTCTGAGCAGAACATCCAGGCAAATGTGGTGCCATGCACAGGACAAAAGGGTGGGACTGTGATCTGGTTATGGTCTATGATCCATAACTCATGGTAAAGCCAAAACTTGCATGCTTTTATTGCCACCTAACTAAATGGAAGAACTCTCCGTCTGTATGTCTGTCCTTCGATTTTCTGGACTGTCCATCCGTTCGACTTCATACTTGATGGGGGTATTGCTGAGGATACGAGGAAGCGCGGTGTGGAGTGCACTTTTAGTTCCATTTTAGATTAAGTTCATACCATTAATAGTATTTTGAATGTGCATCAGATCCCATATCCGACCGGCTGATTATCGTTGCATGAAAATGCTTAAATATTTCCATCAAGGCCTTGAATGGACCAATAAGTCTAATATACAATATAATATGGATGCTTCCCTGCGGATGGCCGGTTCTGTCTGGATTAGGTTAGTTATGGCAGCCATATTCATGCTCAAACACGGTTTATCCTACAAGTGAGGGTACATCGCATACGCTGCATTGATTATGAGGGCATTTTTATATCCTCCTCCGTAGCGCCGCTCTGCCTTACTAATGCTCCCTGATGAGGCTTGGTAAATGCAGTAAGGAAGTGTAACCTCAAAATAGATCTCAGAGCAGCGCAGCAGCTTTTCATCTAGTTGAAAGGACAAGGAACAGGAGGGGGAGGGGAGGGGGGGGTGAGGGGGGGACAGAAGGAGCTTAAAAGAGGAGGAGAGATGTATTTATTTACTTCATTAGTCATGTTGTGGAAGCCCGTGACAGGTAGCAAATGAGGGATCGAGTAGAGTATTGACAGCCTGCATACACAGAGTCCCACCAGGACACATCGGGAGCAAACACCAGAAATATGTCGAGACAGCAAAGAGGACCCAGCCCCAGATCCACATGATTCACAGTGATCACTTACTCATGTAAGACCATATGAGCGCTACCCGTCTCCTGCAACTATAAGTAACAACACACATAATAAGTCATGAATAAAAAAATAAAAGAAATAATGCACTGATAAATTATTAACTGAAGATGTTTGTCTGCATGTCTCTGTTTACTTAATATCTGTTATTGCCCCCCCGCCCCCCCCCCTCCCAACCGTCTGATCTCGCGAAAATGTTTCCCCTTCACACTTTATGTGCGTTTATTTGTTTTCTGCCTCCCACGGGTGTGAGCTGTACCCCGAGTCAGGCGGCATGCAGGAAGCAGGACTTATTATTTGTTGCTTACCGTGGGATTATACCGTGTCGCTGCGTCAGAGCCAACTAGTGGATGTCTTGTTTGATTTAATAAAGGACAGGCCTCACAGGCAAAGTCCACACGACTGAACCGTGCAATCTTTCTTCCTGACCACCGGCACCCTCTTGAGAAAGGCGTTATTGGTATATACGATAAGCCCTGCATGCGATTGACCGCCATGAAATATACGATTTTTTTTTAAGGTCAGCTACGAGGCTGGAGATAGAAGTGTGTTTGACTTGCTTTGTCTGCTGTACCGTTGTCATGAAGAAACACAAGAGAGAGAGAGAAGTATCGATCAAATAGGAAAACCTGACAGGTTCCAGATGCATAGAAACAGCAGCTGTCTCTCCTGAACACCATTTGACTGAAGTTCATCACTTGATGTCTACATAATCTATTAAAAATGTATTAATGTCATCTTTTAGTCATTTTGACAAATACTCGTCACCATCTATAAAATACAACCATCTGTTTTAATGAAGGTTTTTAAAGCTGTTTATGAAATGGGTTTAAAACGCTTCAACTTGGAGTTCAAAATGATAATTTTTTGAGTTCTGTAGGTAAGGAGTTCGGTTTATTAAAGTCGTTTGTCCAAATGAGGATTTTGCAAAAGTGCACCTCACAGTTCCCCGAGTCACTGTACCTGTGACGGCTGTAATGAGCCATAGCGGCAACCAGGCAACGTGAGGGGGATGTTCCCCAGTTCTTTCACTTAACACCTTGATAAAGGAACTGAAGACACTTGTTTAGTCCACTTTATAGTTCTTGACTGAGTGCACGCAATCTAGAAAGATTGAGTTAAGGTAATAAAAGTGTGAACAGACTTTCCTGTCAGTTACCTGTAGCTGACCATCCTTCTGGAAAAACACTGAGCTGCTGCATCACACCAGCCAGAGGGGTTTCATCGGGAGCCACTACATCTCTACATCTGCACCAGAGGAGAGAGAGGTCTTCTCTCCTCTCCAGTAAACTATGGACTGGCCAGCATAGAATATATCCTGCAGTTAGAAGATGGAGGGACTCTCTTGTTCAGTAGAGCCCCTCACTATCTGGTTGTATACTAAGTTCTGTTTAGACTTTATGTTGAATGTTAAACTTATATAGTTATTCTAATTTGTCTGATTTTGTTCCCCATCTTAATTGTTGTAAATATTTTTGGGAGAATAAAATCCCTATTTTCCCACCTTTACCAGCTCTCCCAGCTCTATGCGTACCCTGGTCCTTCAAAGTACCCATTCAAAAAATAAATAATTGACTTTGAGACGAGGGAACCGGTAGTGATAACATGCTGACTCATTCCCGTACCACTGTTTATTGATCTAAACTATTGGACACACACATCGTTTACACCACTGACCAAAGGCATCGGCACTTCAGCATCTCTACTTGTGGCTAATGGAAAATACCTTCGGAAAAACTGACTGGTAACTTACTTCTTTTTTTTCTCAGCATGTGGAGGCTAAAAAAGAAGGAAATCCTAGTGACAACTATCCGAGATGGCAGAGAGATCTGTAATATTGCAGAGTTGATTGATGCAAGCAAATGTCTATGCCTTCTGCAGTGGATTTTGACAGATTTCTCAATGAGTTCAATGATTTCTTAATCATTAACATTTTTATTTTCATGACATATTTTCTACCACAATTGTTAAAATAAATTTGAACAACACACGTTAACATTTTCTCTACAGTTGGGTGTCAGCTTATGCAAATTCAAATCCTTAGGAATAGAATTAACACATTTTTAAACACAACGTTTTTTTAAATAAGGACCACCAATATCGTGTTAGACCGAATGACTGTGTTTGAAAACCCAACAGGAATCTTGTGTTAATACTCTAAACACATCAGTTCACACAAAATGTGTCGTCCTTATATAATCACATGGATGTGTTGGGAATTGAGACGACTTGTGCTAATATTAACATCCGTGTAAAGAGTGTACTCCACTATATATTTACATAGCAGATAGTTGTTTGCTGCTATATTAATGCTCTGAAATTTCAAACGTATCCCCTTTAGGTATAAGACATGGAAACGATTTTCTTCGGAGATTTCAGAGATGTCTGGCTTCCTCAACTACTTTGCAACCCATGCAGCAAGCGGGGAGTATTGTTCCGCACAGAGTGGCCCTCTCACTGACGTTTCAAGACACCTCTGAGTTTGGAGACTATATGTGAAGACAAGACTGTGTGTGGCTTACTGGTAAATGGCGAGGTGTGAGACACAGTTTGCCACAGTTAATGGTGCAGCTTTAATTGAAGCCATCAGTAGTTCAAGTCTATGCCATCACTGTGATAGCTGAGAATGCCCCCAATGTACACAGTATGCATAAATGATATTGAACTTTTTATTCATGATATGAATCTATCCAGCGGATGGGTGACGGCCCATTTCATCGCCGAGCTTTGGATCCATGCAGACGTAGGTTAGACGGTCAAGGGGAAGATGATTAAAATGGGTTTTTAGAGAGTTGGCTTTGCATTGCATGATGTGATTGCATCACTTCAGAGGAAGCATAGCGTTTGTGGGGCAGTGGGGGAGAATAGCTTGCAAAGGGAAAATCACAGCCATTAGTTAAAATCTGTTGAGAGCATGGCCTCTAATTTTAGCCTGTAATGTAATTATTTCAGCAGAGCCTTCTCTTCGGATCCTCCGTGACTGAAAGGCAGACTGGATAATGTTCCCTCTCAGGCATTCTCGTGTGAACTAGAAGGGCTTGCTGACAGCGAAGCCAAGTTTAGCCATTAGAAAGTTTTCAAGGTTTTTGTTTCACCGCATATCCACTTTGAGGGAAAATCTGATTTATATTCAAAGAAATACAGGTGAAGGCATTGTACAATACATTGTTTTTATGAGCTGTGTTCTTTGAATTGCTTCAAAATTCTAGGATACTTGCAGCATACACTCAACAGCTGTTGCAGATACCACTACAGGGAGATAGTTAAGAGTAGATTGAACATATATACTAAAACAAAATGTGCATGTAGTTCTTAATATCACAACTTGTTTTACAGTCATTAAACTGCCAGAAGAAATCATCCATACAAACAAGTTAAACGCAAGTGAGATAATATACCACCTTTCCTGGTAGTGTTATTGACATAAAAAGGGCTGTCACAGCTCTCGCCTGCCTAAACTGCATGATCTGACAGGCATCTTGATGTACGGGAATTGGATGGAGTGGATACCTATAGGTGACTAAATGAACATGAAGGGTCTTTGTAATGTGATGGTTTACCATGGGCTGCCAGAACAGCTTAGCATGTCCTGTCCAAAATGTACCAAGAACAGAGATAATAATTGACTATACATCTGCCCCATTCTATTATAAAAAGCCTTGCAATTTACTCAGTGATTTTTTTAATCAAACAGCATTTAATGTGTGAAATCCTTTGCATATCCTATGTATCAACAGCAATCTCATATATAAATGACATCAAAGTAAATTCCCTGATAAGGCAACACAAAGAAAAATCAAAGTGTTGGTAATCAATGTATATCAGGGAAAGCATTTTAAGAAAGAAAATTGTCCCACTTTGACAAATGCCGACAATGAAGATGCATCGAAAGATAATTGCAAACAATATGCCATTTTATCGTTGTGGTCTGCACACCTATAGGAGAAAAAAGAAAATACATAAGCATCAAACAATTCAATGAGCATGCAAGCATTGGCATTCATTATATTTCTTCACTCATCTATTCATCTTTTTCATTTAAAGGATAATTCCAGTTTATTCAGCAGAGGGTATTTCACAAAACACAATGACATTTCACAAAACACGAGATTTCACGAGACAAAATATTGTTGTGCAAAATATTGAGTGCAGACCAAAGAGAAGTAGTTGCTTTCGCAGTGTTTTCACTTCCTTTTTCTTTTTTTCAGGTTCTGCGGCAAGTTCCACCTAATTGTGCTGTGAGCGTAGATATTTTGCGATATTATAAATACATTTAAACTCCAGATTTAAAGTGTTTAGAGCCCAGTGGCAGGAGCCAGGGAGAGCAGCCAAGAGTCATCTACACCAGTGGTCTCCAGTAAAGTATTTGTTACAGGGCCGCGAAGAAACGGCAAAAACATACATAAAATAGAATAATAAACCTGAATACTACATGTGTAGCTTTATTGGCTATTTGTGTGGAACTCGGTCATAGATGAGCCGTTGTTTTGTTTTGTTATAGTAGTTGGTACACAAGGCTCCAGATTTCTTTTTTTTCACCACAACCACGAAAAACCATTTCAACCACCAAAGTCAGAGTCAACTGCCAGAAATTCTTAATGGAATCCTTTTTCTTTTTTTATAGTCATCAGTTATTGGTATTTGTGTTTTTAGTGATAAAAATAAAGCTAGTGTTAGGAAGTCACACAGATGATATTTCCTTCGCTAACATCTATTATATATTGCAGTGAAAACATCTCTTACATTTTATTCAAGTTTCTCGCCAAAAACTATTATATTGAAGATTAATTGGAACACATCATGATAACGTTATTTTTTACCTTTTGTCAGTACTCATTTTTACTGAAAGCATTACTTAATCGCGTCATGATGTAACTCCATACGTTAGCTGTTACTCCGGTGCTGCTAACGTTACTACCTCTACTCCTGTCGATCTCAACATGTTGTAGCAATATCAGGGATTGGCAAATAGAAAGCATTAATGGCGATATCCCGATCGCATAAATTAGCATTAAGTATCGGCCGATAACGCTCGTCATTAAAACTTTTATTCACAGTTTGATGGTTTAACTGTGTAATTAATCTGCGATTCACATGCACGCCGTAGGGTGGGGGATTAGTACGTATCAAGGATCAACTGTGGGCCTTTACGCCTCTACCAAGCTGCGTTATCTGACACATTGGAGTGAAAAATTGTTGGAAATGTTTGTGCTTTTTTCTAAATTATCATTGTGTTTTCTGATGTTGTTTTTTTTCTTAAATATTGTTGTGTTTTGACCTTGAGGGAGCCCGTAAGTAAAGTAAAGATCGTACCTAATGTGCACTAAAAAAAAACACGATAATTGGACAAAAACAATTTGCAGCTCACATAACACAGTGTCTATCCTTTTAATGGTCTGCTCAGAAACTGTGGACAGCTCCTCAGACCGCGATCCACTCAAAGTCAGTCAGGTTTATGTTCATCCCTTGGCAGCTCTGTGTGAGAAAGCTCTGACTGTCAGTCTGACCCTGTCAAGCCCATCCACAGTAAGTGGTAAGCACATGTTTTGACCGGGCAACAACCAGGCTTCTTTTTGTTTTGTATTTCACCACAAATTGTGTCTTTTGTGGTTATAGAAAGATTGTCAATACACCTTTGAGGCTGAATCAGGTGTACACAGAATTACTTTTTATTTCATTTTTCCTAATGGGGAAAACAAAACAAATCTTCCTATGAGTAATCAAAATACGAGAGGAATATTTTATCCACATTAGCTGAGGGATTGGTTTTCACCGTAGCGCCGGTGCACTTCATGTTGTAGGCCCATAATGAGTTTTGAGCCAGAGCCACTTAACAGACCTGGAGTCAAAAGAAAATACATTTTCTTTGTAGTCAAAGTATAATATACTTGCTCATTATCTGTTTAATAACAACATAGTGAACAGAGTACGAGGAAAGTTTTAATTGAAATAAATGTCAAGTTCCTGAAATGTAGCTTGATTTTTTTTTATCTCGACGATGCGTCAAGGAGGTTTTCTCTGTCTCTCGGGATAAAAATAATAGCAAGTAGATGCCTGCAAGCACAAAGTAAACAGCGATAGTGTGTTTGTCTCAGTGTGTGTGTGTGTGAACTTGTTTTTGTCGGTGATCTGACTACAAAGCTTACTGAGTTTGCTTTTGAAAGAACAATCTCTTCAAAGTGAGACTAGAGTGTCATCTTAAAACTTAGAATAAAGCGTAACATTTACAAACTTCATGAGCGCTTTTATTATGTATGATTTTCAATCTCCAAGTTTCATTTTTGCCCTATAACCACAATCAGATACTCATAACTTGGGATACAAGGACTTTAATTACAGATCAAATTCTTTACTCCTATTTCTGTATGAAGTAATTGTGTGAGTTGGAAATCCCCTTAGGCTCTTGAGGCTTTGACATTAGCCTCGTATGTAAATCCATTTTAATCAAGTTCCAGTGGACTTTTCCTTTAATGTGTGCATGCAATTTAACCCATTCATGTTGAGAGAGATATGTATTCTTATCCTTTCTTGAACTAAAGTCTTGATGCCTTCGCAAAATGTGCACATGATGAAATGATTTAGAGCAGTGATTCCCAACCAGGGGTACTTGTACCGTAGGGATACTACTGCAAAGTCCATGTAGTATGAGAAAAGATCGTGGAGTGGATGAACTATTACTGAAAAATATCCATTAAAATAGAACCATCCGAAATGGTGTGATTCCGTGTCAGCATAACTTCCACCGAACTGAATACCTTGCAACACCATCTAAATTGGTAGTGATGAAGAATAGACGTGTCCTTCCTGCAGGTCTGAATGCAAATGCCCCCTTCCTGCCTTTTGTTACCAATTGTAATTACATTATGTCTGATCATGGTCTTCCCTTACCTTTAGTTCTCTACTATTTATACACACAGTCTAATCACTGCTTAGGCTTACTGTATAAAATGCTTTCTTTTCATTTGCTCTGGGTCATCTCACCGGCTTAGATCTGCTCTGGGTTTGTAAATTGACACTCACACCACCACAGCGACTTCTGAACGGGACTCCAATGATTTTCTTCAACAGTAGCTAGAGTCAGATAAACGTAACAAGCTAAAACTAACGGATAGCCGTAATTAGCTAAAAGTAACAGATAAACGTAACTGGCTAAAAAGTCATGGATAAACATAATTAGCTAAGAGTAACAGATAACAGTAATTAACTAAAACTTACGGATAAACAAATAAGCTAGAAGTAATGGATAACCCTAACTAGCTTAAAGTAATGGATAAACGTAACTAGCTAAAAAGTAATAAAAAATGTAATTAGCTAAAAGTAACAGATAAAAGTAACTAGCTAAAACTTCCGGAAAAATTTAAGTTAATTAGTTAAAAGTAATGGATTGAGTTAATAACTAAATGTACACAGCTAAAAGTGCTAGATAAACGTAATTAGCTAAAAGTAACGATAAACGTGATTTGCCAAAAGTAATGGATTAAAGTATTTACCGAAACGTAACTGATAAATTTACCAAGCTTAAAGGAACAGATAAACTTAATTAGCTAAAAGTAATGGATGAACGTAATTAGCTTAAAGTAATGGATAAACGTAGCAGTTGAAATAGATAACTATGGATAATGGATAAGTTAAGGTTCAGCTTCTGCCACCCCATGTAGAACCAACTTAAACATTGACAATTAAAGTATAAGCCTGTGATAAAAAAAAAATAGACAATATCCACTCTTGTAGTATTTTGCAGTGCTCGAAGTGGGCCTATACTCTCCTGTATGTCGTCCGACAACTACTTTGTACTCTTTGACGCTAAATAATGTTTTCTTGCGCACGGGCACTTCTCACAAGCTACCGGTACTCCTTTCTGCGGGTAATTTGTAATCATCAACTCAGCGCCAGCACCCTACCTTATAGCCACATGAATATTCAAACAAAGTGGAGAGCATCTGGACGAGCCGACGCACAGCACGGGGGAGGCAGTGTGAGAACGAGGGTGCTGTACTTTATCGAACCATGTTCATAACCGTTCTTCATAACTTCGTTAACGTCTCAGCTCTGCATGCACATCTGCCTGTCAGGCTTGCCGGCTGGTGTTGACTCCAGGCTATAGGCATCCTATAATATATTATAGAGTGATACTGAAGGCTACAAAACCATAGGGAAGCACTTTTTGACACTGTGGGTTGTAAAAATAAGACCATAAAATCACAACTGGCACAGTCTAACTTGCTTGAAGAAATATTGAATTAAATTGGAATAAGTAGCAAGAGATTGCTGATATCGGTCGATACACACACCAACATGAAAAGGGGATTACTGGAACTTATTTCTTGTCACTTCAAGCACTAGTATTTTGTACATTTTTATGAACACATTTTGACAAATGGTGTTGATCTGATAAGGGTTTGTGGGGGTCAGACAAAAAAGGTTGGGAACAGAATAATACGGCTTTTCTTTTTCAAGAACATATTCGTAAACTTGATCTAACAGACTATCTTTTGTGTGTGGGTTTGAATTACCTGTCCAATAAGCCCTTGCAAACTGCTTTTCAATAATGATCTTTCACTAGATGGTGGCTCCATTAATATTACTATGACAGTCGATGGCAGAGATGATCTTAAACTTAATGATGTTTGATTTTCCTTGATCTCACTTGCATTACTTAACTGTTAATTGCACAGAAGAAAGAAAATCCAATTAGCATGTGCTTATCCATCAATGTAATTTAATCTGTTACTGCCCTGCCTTGTGACATAGAGAGCAGCTTTTTATACATCAAGGAGTGAAAAATGAAATATCATAGGTTTTCTTTTTCCCGATGCAAAATGAAACATCATCCCGTGGAGATGCAATTAAAGTGTCTCATATGTTTAACTGAGACTTGAAGTGAATGCAACCTTGGTTTAGACGGTGCCCAGGGAACAGCTGTGCAAGGCTATGAACAGTAATGTCCAGTATGGTGTTGTGTTATTTCCTCTTGATATCCAAGCAACTGCCGCTTGTATTTCAGGTGAGAGAGCTTTTGTCCAACCCTTCGTCAGTGTTGTCAACAGATTCCAAGTTTCAAACATGTAGGCGGCCAGCTGTGAAAGACATGTAAAGATATATATGCATATATATTTAAAGTTTTGTGCCAATGACGTGTCTTTTAATTAGAATTTGCATATTCACTGGCTCCTAAGAAGTTACTAAGCTTACAGTATATTGTGACAGACAATGAAGTGCACCAGGCGGTCACGGAATCCAGAAGGGGAGTTTCACATTAAAGCCAGCAGGAGTTGTAGCTGTGAATCATGCTCAAACCCACACTGCAGGCCTGTATTTAAGCATCTGCTCTCTCATCGACCTACCTAGGACCATCCTTTGTCAAACGAAAAACTTCTGCTGACTCATTAAATAAATTATTGATCTGATGATTAAGTCACTGTGGAGTGTTATGTAAATTATTTGCTTCTTTGTTTGACTTAATAAAGGAGCGCCGTATTGACGTTGAACTTTTATGAACGTGACGTGCTATTTGAAAATAATTAACACAATGAAGCGCATGGAAGGCCCTCGACTCAAAACTAAAATCTTCATTACTCGCCTTGCCTAATCACTCGTATTTATTTGTCCCACCGACGTTATTTGACTATTTTTAAACTTCTTTTCATTATAACTTGAGACATGTCTGGCTCCCACAGAGGATTTCTAATGGAGCTGAAGCACTGCAAGTGTTATCTGGGCCAAACAGGGTATGACAGAATGAAGTGGTCTTAAGCGGGGCTTAATCCAAGTCTTTTGGGGAGAGCTGCAATAGGACAGAGAATGATGGCTTTGAAGACTGAGACTTCAACCCACCAAAACCTACAGACACTCAGGAACCGGGTGTACTTCTGATAGAGTTGCATGCATGTATGGAATGAGGAAATGAGTTGTTACTGACTTTTTAGATTAAAAAAAAAAAACTTGAAGGAACAGGCTAACTCTTCCTCTAACTCACAAGCCCACACTGCACATTTAGCAGCCTGCTGATTCTCCACAAGGGGGAGTTGTTTGGTCATTGCCAGTCCAATTTTCATGCTAACCTGCACCACCATTGGAAAAGAAAGTAATAGCAGTGACAGTTTAGACCTCCAGATGTGGACATGTTGATGACACCTCCTAAAGCCCTGGTTCTCAACCATTTTGACTTGACAAGCCACCTGCTACCAAGTTGCTTATATCTATAGAGTGATGTTTCCTTCTTTGATAGTTTGTTTTAATAGTCGTTTAAAGGGCCTGGTGGTGGTAGAAACTCTCTTGCATTCCTCAAGCAAAGCAACGATTTAAGAAAAGCCAGAAAAATTAAGAACGTTTCTCCTTTCAAAACTTGAAAATAATCTTGAGCTCCATCAGATTTATCTTGTATCCCCTTGAGGGGTCCCAACCCCCAGATTGGGAACCACTGTCCTAAGTGATATGACAGTATTAGCAGCTGCAATTTTAATAGTTGAACCACCTGCAGGCAATGAATGTTACAGCTGCAGTATTTTCTTACCAGCTAATTTATGTGTCATGTGTTTAGTATTTTTTACGATAAATGACCAGTTACCTGAAATCCAAAGACATAAAGTTACCGGGAAGCCAGACAAATGACATCATGTCAGCTGCTACAAGCCAAAGTGTTAGGGGTCTTCTCTTCCAATACATTTTTTCAAGCGAGAAATATTGAGGCCATTATGTCGTGGGAATATCAGCACACAGGAAATTCCATCAAAGCTTTGCTGCGGATTTGACCATGTGACTTTTACTTTTTCTCACTCAAGGATTTTCCATGGAGAAGGTGGGGGACCACATAGGCACAGTTTCCCTGAACAGAGTGAGTAAGAGTGCTGCCCGATTAGTCTCAGACAGGGACATTCTTGTACACTGACATCCCACACGTGTGCAACCAATGTACAACCAAGCATGCATACACTTAGAGGGTGCCAAGGCTGTGGACTGGAGTGGTACAAGAGATTCAGTGCCATTTCCTCCAAGGCTCATTTTTCTCCAAACTAGAACAAATCTGTCAACGGTTTGGTTCAGCTTGTGTGGTTTATTTGGTTTCAGGAATCTTAAAAGTGAGTTTTATTATCCCAGAAACAGAAAGTCATTTGATTTAATGTTAATTCTTACTACTTTTATATGCGTGCGCCACATTCAGACATCTTAAAACTAGTTTGCCATACATCTTCTACTATAATACACATGACTTAAGTTAAAGTGGCAAAGAAAATAACAACTGTACGTTCTCAGTTAGGCTATAAAGGTAATCCAAAACAACCCAGTAATAGAGCTTTAGTGAACAGCATCAGAGAGATTATGATGGCTGAGTTACACTTTCCTTAAACATATTAGAAAAAAATGTACTTGTGAATTTGGTTAAAGACATAGGCAACTTTTTTCTGTAGTGTACAGTGGGTGTTTTGACAATTTTTTACAGAAAGCAGCTGTTGCCACTGGAAACAAGGTTGGTAAGACCAGTGACAGTAAACCAAACAGTAAAGTTGTGGGCCGTAAAACCAAAAGTATGAGCTGAAAGATGCTAATACAGAAAATGGGGATAATCCAGTGGGTTAGTCATGAATGAGCACCACACCATCATTGCCGATCACTCAAAGGGGTGCATGATGGTCCTCCTGGTGTGGGTCCTCACATTTCTTAAGGAGCCAGTCCTGGTACCAGAAACCTTCTGGCAGTGTGGTCTTTGATGTAATGTTCTGGAAGTGGGAAGTGGGGGAGCCATTTTGGTGGGGACTCACCCCTTTCTCTGCTGCTGCTTGACTTTGGCAGCCTGTCAGAGATCGTCTTAATGGATTGAGGCTTCTGCATGTAAGATGTTTCTCCCTGCGGCTCTGTTTTGGCAAAAGTCGTGCCAGTTAGAGCTGTTAATGTGGAATTAAATATTTATACATGTACCTTTTGCAAAACTATGAATTCATACTATCAAACAGTTAATGAATGTGGCCATTAAAATTGAATTGCTACTTAGGAAGGAGGTCATTCACAGAAGACGGCTGTGAATGACCTCACAGCTGTGAGGAATCTAGGTACAGATCACATGTCTAGGTGCAGATCACATGTCTAGGTGCAGATCACATGTCTAGGTACAGATCACATGTCTAGGTACAGATCACATGTCAATACCAGGCTGATCACATGCTGAAATGAGGTCACGATGGTTTGTTTGTGCCCCACTAGAGAGCTGCGCTCACTGAATGTGGGGCTACTTGTGGTTCCTAGAGTCTTAAAAAGTAGGATGGGAGCCAGAGCCTTCAGCTATCAAGCTCTTCTTCTATGGAACCAGCTTCCACTTTCAGTCCGGGGGGCAGACACAGTCACCACATTTAAGAGTAGACTTAAGACTTTCCTCTTTGATAGCGCTTATAGTTAGGGCCGTCTCAGGTTTGCCCTGGTCCAGCCCCTAGATATGCTGCTATAGGCCTAGACTGCTAGGGGACATCTTAGGATACACTGAGCTCCTCTCTCCTCTTCTCTCTCTCCTTCTATATGAATTCATGTTCTATCAATGCACATTACTAACTCTACTTCCTCGCCTCGCAGGTTTCCACGGATCGTGGTTGCATCTGGGCCCTGGTCCTGCTTCCTGGTTCCTGCCGTGACCCTACTGACGCACATCCTTTTCTATTTTCCTTCTGTATGAATTCATGCACCATTAATACACATTACTAACTCTGCACCATCGCCGGAGTCTTTGTGCCTTCTCTCCTCGCAGGTTTCTATGGATCGTGGTTGCGTCTGGACCCTGGTCCTCCATCCTGCTGTGGTCCTGCCCGACAACTACTGCTATTATCATTATTTCTAGTTGCATTGCAATTAGTATGGTCAATACCATTAATGCTTCTATTATCATTACTATTCTACTATGCTCTCATTACATGAATCATTTCTGTCATATGCATTGAATGTGTTGTAACTCTGTTATGTTGTTCATTCTGTACACATGACATCTATTGTACTTCTGTCCATCCTGGGAGAGGGATCCTCCTCTGTTGCTCTCCTGAAGGTTTCTTCCCTTTTTCTCCCTGTTAAAAGGTTTTTTTTGGGGGGAGTTTTTCCTGAACCGATGAGAGGTCCTGGGACAGAGGATTTTGTATGTGTAAAGATTGTAAAGCCCTCTGAGGCAAATTTGTAATTTGTGATTTTGGGCTATAAAAAATTAATTGAATTGAATTGAATTGTTTGGAACCGTGGTTTTAATCTATTTGAATACAACAGACTGGAGTTTTGTCCTCTTGAGATTTCCATCTTCCCTTCTACGTGCAACTTGGAAGTAGGTGACGTTCTGCCAGGAATCCCGGCTCTGCTTCTACGACAGCAACCTCTAATAACGATTACACACTACTTCTCAAGAAAAGCATTTCTCAGGAAAATGCAAGATGAAATAGTCATTGTTTACTCAGGGTGGGCTTATGTGATGTTACTGACTCATGCCGTTAATAACGTCTCCACATATCACAATCAGTTATCTTAATGACATTATGAGAGATATAGCACTATTTTATCTTTTTACTATTGTATTTCCAAATCTTTATTTGCCAGAGGAAGGTGGGGTGAGCATCTTTGTTCATTTCCTCTGCGTCACACTTGTTATGTTCCCTACAGTCACTCCTGAGAGCTGACCAATATGACCACTGTCTTCTGCTTCTGGCAGTTTATGAGCTCTATGGGAGCAGTTGGGGTTTTGGAGGCTGTCTGGATGAGACCTCAGCAACCCTACATGGAGACAAAACAAATATTAACTTTTCCCAGCTAAGTCTTGCTCCAGAAAGAAAGCTTGTCTTGGCAACTGTGGCACCATCTGAGGACGGCACAGAATGTTTTAAGTGTGTGGACATCTGTTTAGGAACAATTGGATTTGTGAAATCTTTCACTTTCTTTGAAAGCAGTTATAAATTTTACAATAGTTTGAAACAACTACCAGAATTCAGTTGATCGACTGAAGAATACAACAGTCACCTTTATCTAACAGCCAAACTCCTTCAACTAGTCTATGAGCACCTTTAGTTACAGTAACGGTATTCAAAGTAGAGGTGTTTAGTCCATGTACAAGCAAGACCCTTAACACTGAATCCCTAATTTAATCACTTTAATCACTGCATTGTATCATTATTTCCACTGAAAATAATGTTTGGCTTTGTGCTTTTTAGTAAGTAGTAGTAACAGTAAGTTATTTCCTGGCATGAAACTTGATGCAAGACCACGAAAGCCACAGACGAGATCATGACGAATTAAATTTGGTACAGTTTGGTGGTTTCTGAGCTTTGAAGATTAATGGAAGTGCTCGAATCTGCCTAGTTTTGTGAGGAATTGAACGAATAAAGTTCGAACCAGCAAAAGACAGCTTACAGCTTGTGACCATGTGGAGTCTCCAACAAGTGAAGTATTCCAGTTGACTGTGGATTTAACGTCATTGCCTTTGCTTTCATCTTAAAATCAGCTTAGCACATTTTATTGTGCGTCACCAAATCACAATTATTTCTTCTCGAGGTCTTCACAATCTGCCCAGTAGACGACACCCATCTTCAGACTCGGAAAAGGAAAGAAATTCCACCAGAGTGCCTTGCATGACATTCAAAAGCAAGAATTTGTAGTCCGGGCGACCCCCAACTGTGTCTGAAATCTCCAGCCTTGGCACAGTGCTGCCAATATAGTGTGTTACTGTGCATTGTGCAGCATTTAACACAGTGTAATGAACTATTCAATTTCTGAAAGTACGGGGTACAAACATTTCAGTGTATATGTGCCAGCTCGAAGCTCAATTACAGTATGTGGTACTAGTGGAGCTGACAGGGGGATTCAAAACCTCTCCAAAGGCCACAACTCAGGTACAAATTTCCTGAATGAAACGGACAGCTGAGTTTGGGCTTCAGAAGAAAAAAGAAATCCTCATCACTGCGAGATGAATTGGAGCGAATTAAAGTGTTGTTGAGGGACTGAAAAGATGCAGCCTGAGTTCCCGGCTTGCTAGAGTTCATCAGCTCCCAACAGAGAGAGAGAGAGAGAGAGAGAGAGAGAGAGAGAGAGAAAGAGAGAGCTTCTGAACAGAAGGATCCAGTTTTCGGCTGAGATCCCACTGTACAAGTTGCCAACAGTCCTTTTATTAAAGCATTTATGCCATACTCCTTATTTGGGTGATACGAGAACGTGCCATGAATAATAAAAAAGAAGAAAAAATTCCGTTCAATTTCAAAAGTTATGAGTCATGGGGAATATTTTATTTCCTTTAGTGTATGTCCCTCCGGGAAATTACTGGTAATTTCAATTTCTTAGTGCCTGCAGACTCCCGTGTTATCAGACGGAAGGACGCGCCCACAAACAGTCACAACTTCTGCTCTACAACTTGATGAAGTGTTCCTCTTAACTTCACATTCAGCGCGGACCAGCACCACATGCACAGCACCATGACTCTGTCCAACAAGTGGTGGGTTTTGTGCGTCGTTTCACTCTCCTTCGCCGCCCGTTTAGGGTCTTGCAGGAGACACGACCACGGAGAAGAAGGTAAGATGAGTGAACTGAATTAATGTAGATTAATAGTCCTTTCAAGTGGGTTCAGCGTGTTCACAGTTCGTCTGAAACTGTTGTAAGACAGCGCAAGGGAAAGTTGCAGTCACGAAAGTTGCGCGTAAAGTGGAGTCGAAAGTTTGTTTACATGTTCTGTGTGTCCTGGCTTCGGTTCATTCTTGTTTGGGGGCTTTCGCATATAGTGTGTTTTCTTGTAGTACGTGTTGTCCTTGATTTAATATTGCTTTAATATTCATTGTTTTTACGATGTTTGCCTTTCAAAATTGAAGCGTAAATTCATTTTCAAACACAACATGTGCGCCTCAATACGACTCGTTAAACTGACTACCACTTGTATAAATAACAACTGATCTATTCTAGTGTTGGCCAAGGAGCAGTCAATCACACACACACGCGCGCACACACGCACACACGCACGCTCCATAATCTATGCTTTGAGTGAAATCCTGCTGCGTATCGACACCACTGTTTACGCGCCACTGGGTTTGTTTTAGTTAGGTGAAGTTGGAAAGATATTCACAGATTCGGATTTCCCGGGTCAATAACTCGACAGCGAAACTGTGTAAAAATACAATCAACACCTCTCTGTAACCATAGTGATGTAGCCAACAAGCTACAACCTTAATTAACCTTCATTTTACCAAAACGGGCCGTTCTGCGAGCTGGATGAATAACATTGGTCTCAATGAGCGGCCGTTCTGTGAGACGAGAGCTCAGGGACCGTCTACAAAGTGCAATGCGGAAAAAAAAGACTACAGAAATATTCAAGAACTTCACTGTTATGAAGTGTAGCATGAATGACCAAACTTATTTCATACACCAATGGGCTCCTCTTTGTTATACTACAGCAGTTATTTTAATAAAATGTGCTTTATGATTAATTATTAATAATTATGTTGAATATTTATCGGAAGAAATATTCAATAGCTTCACTGTTATAAAGTGTAGCATGACCAAACTTATTTCATACATCAATGGGCTCCTCCTTGTTATACTACAGCAGTTACTTTGATTAAATGTGCTTTTGCCGAATTTTTTACAATTTAATTCTAATGCAGTGTAACACCATTGAATTCTGTTCAACCACCAGGAATCCTGTGTTGGTAAAGCTACAATACTTTGTTCGGAAATCTCTTTTAATTGTCTCAATTTTGTTTTTAGGACAAAGTGTAGTGGCATTAATTTCTCGTCAGTCACCAGGATATCTGATGATTATGCAAAACCACCAGGTTTTTAAAATTGTTTGCTCAATTTGGAATAATTTTAACCAAAATGTATTTAGCATCGACACTATGTAAAACGGTGTCCTATTTGCTTTCCAGAAATCAGAATATTGGTTAGGGCCACTTTCATGAATTAATATACAGACTCAAACACACAATACATCTTATATTAACTAAATGGTTCTTCTGAGAATACATCTGACCCAGTGGTCATTAGTTAAAGTGTGGTAGTATCAGTGATTTGGTCAAACTAGTGCAATTGTAAACCTATGTTTTGTACTTTGTATTTGTCTTGAATAAAAAAAGAAAGTATCACATACATTAAGATAAGAGCCAGCATAAGTAGTTCACTCATTTAATCTTCAAGAAAGAATACTTACAAATATACACATATATTGTTATGCTGGAACAACATTTTGACGAGTTTGATTCATTACAATTAAAAGAAAATGGAAAAATAAATGTGGCAAAACAAATACTCCTTGCATAACTATACCACATCTTCCTGTACATTATTAAGAATGAATCAACAATCATACCTTTGACATGAAAAAAAAAAAAGAAAATTGGTGAAATATATTTGACATGTATCAAGAATCAAAAAATGTGAACTATGGAAATGTTTAATGCAGTTGCACATATTTTGTAGAGCAGCTTCCCCGCCCCCCTTTTGTGCTTGACTTTATGCTTGTTTTTTTTTAAAACTTGAGCTTGACGTCTGCCTGTTGTGAAAGCACTTGTGGATAAATAGATTTTGCCTAACATTCAGTTTACTACATGATGGGAGTTGTTGAAAATCTAATGCCTAAAGACCTAAACCCTCCTATCTTTGTTAAGCCAGACTCACCTACAGCCCACTTGGATTGGGCTGTTACACAACACACAATACCAAGGGGTATCTTTGTTTGCTATTTGAGCTGCTGTCATTCCAAGGCACTGCGTGTGAAACCATCTCGTACAAGTTCCACACGGAATCTACATGGGGATAAATACATAAAACATATAAAGAAAATGACAACTTTAGGAAACCTCTAATGCATAAAAGTTAACAATATTTGATTACTTCAATGTTATCCCTTGAATCTCACTCCAGATTATCTACAGATTATCCACAACTCAGATTATCTGTTTATGTCTCAAAAAACCCTAACCAATATTCTGATTTCTGGAAAGCAAATAGTTCAAATTATTCCAAATTGAGCAAACAATTTTAAAAACCTGGTGGTTTTGCATAATCATCAGATATCCTGGTGATTGACGAGAAATTGGTGCCACTACACTTTGTCCTAAAAACAAAATTGAGACAATTAAAAGAGATTTTCCGAACAAAGTATTGTAGCTTTACCAACACAGGATTCCTGGTGGTTGAACAGAATTGATGGTGTTACACTGCATTAGAATTAAATTATAAAAAATTCAGCAAAAGCACATTTAATCAAAGTAACTGCAGTAGTATAACAAGGAGGAGCCCATTGGTGTATGAAAGAGGTTTGGTTATGCTACACTTAATAACAATGAAGCTATTGAATATTTCTTCCAATAAATATTCAATATAATTATTCATAATTATTCATAAAGCATATTTTATTAAAATAACTGCTGTAGTATAACAAAGAGGAGCCCATTGGTGTATGAAATAAGTTTGGTCATGCTACACTTCATAACAGTGAACATATTTCATATTTTTGTAGTCTGTGTTTTCCGCATTGCACTTTGTAGACGGTCCCTGAGCACTAGTCTCACAGAACGGCAGCTCATTGAGACCAATGTTATTCATCCAGCTCGCAGAACGGCCCGTTTTGGTAAAATGAAGGTTAATTAAGGTTGTAGCTTGTTGGCTACATCACTATGGTTACAGAGAGGTGTTGATTGTATTTTTACACCGTTCCGCTGTCGAGTTATTGATCCGGGAAATCCGAATCTGTGAATATCTTTCCAACTTTACCTAACTGTTTGTTTTGTTGTGTTGGAGGCCTTTCTAAGTCCTTTCATACTGAGGGCAGAGATGTGGCGTCAGGCTGGGCCAAAGTCCACACCGCCAGCGGTTCTCATAGCGGCCACGACCCACACCTGAACCGCCTGGCACCTCCTCCTGTCCTGTCGTGTCGCAACAGCCTTTCCAGGCGGTAATGAGGCTGTTTGGATTGGATGTCAGAATCCCAGCAAGCTGCGAAAGGTCTGAGCGGGGGAAGAGGTCTGATCGAAAGTGGAAGAGAAACTGCACTCCTCTATCCCAAAGAGCAAATATTGAGCTTGCCTGGCTTCACTAATTAAAGCGATGCAGTTTACAGGAAAGTCCAGAAAGGTCATTCCAGCTGTGGTAGGTCAGATATGTCCGTCTGCAGTTCAGAGGTTTGGTGATGCACTTCACTGTATGGCCTTAATGCCAATGTCTGCCTTTTCTTATCTTTCAGTGACATATTGTACAGCGGGTTTATGCGTCATTTCCCTGTATGGAAAAAAAACCTTTACAGTCTATGAGCAGCAAAGCATGAAGGCTGAGAACCTTCTTCTGGAAAGAAAATGTGACACGTTGTTCTCTTTGGAAACATTTTACAACACAACACAAGTCTTGCTTGTGAAATACTCACAAGTACTTTTCCAACATTTATGTAATATCCCCTTAGTTGTTTCAAATTCTAGTTTAGTGATAGCATGTAAAGTCTACCGTTAACATTTTGTTTCTAAATGTGCATCAAGAACTATCTAAGGTTGGATAGCCCTTCATGCTTGGTTGCATTAGGGGTTAACCCTCTAGTGGGCCTTCTGGCAAAATTGAAGCTGTTCGCTCCCCTGGTTCCTCTCACTAACTTTGCATTTTGTGTGTATCCTGTTGTGTTTTTATATAAATATTAATGTCAGTTACATTCACGACCTTGCAAAACAAGTTCACACAATGCTGATTAAGCTTATCGGCGCCAGGGAAAGCTCTCTGTAATTGACTGTATACCAAAGTTGTGGTGTCTGGCATCTGTCTCGATGTTCCCACACTGCTGCACGTTTGCCAGCAGATGATATCTCTTACAGTCTTCATGTGCCTTTTTTAATTTATTTTTATTTTACCTAAATCCATTGACTTGAAACTTGACTTCCGCCATACTCCTTCCTACCTGCTGCTCCGTCGCTATGGTCTCTCCCATGTGGCTTATTACTTTAACTGCCAGAGGGGGAGAGACAAAAGGTCTGTACCCAGTCATGGTGCCCTCTGCAAACCCATGACAGCTTCATATCACTTTGTCCAGAATCACAGAAACCAACCACTTCTTATGGAATATTATACTATTACTCGTCAAAATACCACAAAATAATTGCCACACAGTGATATACTGAGACGCCAGACAACACAAAGCCTTATACGTGTTTGATAGTACTTTAAAGTGACATCTAAAACAGATTGGAAGCCAGTGCAGCAAAGCCAAATTTGGTGTGATGTGTTTGGAAACACTTTGTTCTGGACAGGCTGCTGGACTTTGAAGAATTTGGAGCAGTTCCATAGCTCGACTGTTCAACAAGGCACTGCTATAGTCGAGGCAGGAGCATATAAAAGCATGTCATTTTCTCTGTTACTCAGTAAAAGATATGATCTAATTTTGAAGACATTCCTCAGCTGATAACAACATGACTGGACTTTGTATTTCGCTTGACGCTCAAAGCCCAAAAATAACACTCAGAGTTTTTTCGTGTTGGCGTAATGTTTGGACTAAAGGGGGCAAAGAGTGGCTGTGTTTTGTTGGAAATGTGTTCAGGGCCAATGATCTGGACTTCTGTTTAGTGAACTTGCTTTATCAAATAACCTTAGTATATGTTGCAATTTGTTCCTGCTGGGTGAAATTATTTTGCCGATGTAGTGTGTTGGTGATAATATTCACACAGTCTGGAGTCAATAAATTATGAATCTTAATAAACAGTAACAACAAATGTATCTATACTGGACTTCTTCAAGCACGATACTCATGTATCTCAATAAGTGTGAGTGCAGAACCTGTTTGGGCAACAAAACTACCCTGAAGGTTCAGGAAAAGGTGGAGGTTTGGGTTAAATGAACTACGTATGTGGAGTTAATTATGTACGGAACTTACGTAACAACTTACGTAACAAATAAGTGAGCAAACGTCTCCTGGGTGAAACTCTAGTGCCTTCAGACCCATGCTTCCACCCCGACCGCCTCGGTACGCAGGATCTGTCGTTCTTTATAGTAAACCACAGATTATGGTGCATTACTGAGGACAGCCTTATTGGCCAAACAATTAACACAAACTACTGCTCTTTTGATCGGTGTGCCCAGTTGTCGACTTCTTCCAAATCGGATCCTGACAAGAATAGCAACAACTTGATTGTTTTTATTGATTGTTTTGTCTATTAGTCCAGAAGTATTCGATTATAATTCATCGAGGTCCAGTTAGATAAAGAAAGTTCAATTGAATGATATTTCAACAATATTTATCAGCAGTTTTCCAATTTAACTGGATAAAGGATAAATAATACATACTCTAATAATAAATACATTTAAAGGGCTGGATTAAAAAATATAATATATAACAGAAAGTTTTTGAAAAATGTATTAAAACTGAATCTTCTTTGCCCTGCAGCTTTACATTAATTTAAATCAGGTGTGAAGTGATGTCAATCAAAAAAGCCATGATATTATATTCTTCTCATCTTCTAAAAAGAGAGTATTGTGTGGAGGGAGTACATCTGTGGTTCTTGAAACCACTTGTTTCAGCTCTATTTCCTCTCCGTTCACATCATTGTTGGGCAGCTGTTACATTGTTTATGTTCTATGCCTTCATCTCGGATGATGGGAGTGGGTACGTTTGCTCATAAGAGTTCTGGTTTGTGTCCCAGTGGCTCTTCACATTGCCGCTTTTAATAATCGTCACGGTCTCTGAACATATGAGACAGTGGCTTTAAACTGCCAGTGGGAAGAATAAACTAACAAGTCCATTCTTGGTCAAAGACTCTGGTCTCGCCGTCCACGTTTCTCTTCTTGGAGAACGTCATGTGAAAAACCTTCTCTGACTCACGTACTTCACTGTTGGCTGGTGTGAGCTTTCTGGAGTTGCGACTCTCTACACGTATTTGATTGGCTGAGAATTGATATTGGTATATCAATTGGTATTGATTTACAACGCATGTAATTGGTCGGTGTGTTTACTGGACTGCTGAACGAGTGCCGGTTAAAATAGAAGCGCTCCAACAAAATTGAATAATTCTCAATTATCTATCAGTTGTAGGTCCAGGGTCCGGATACAACAGCGTCTGGGTCTGAACCCAGACCGCGGCCCACCTCTTAGAAACCCCCGCATTAGTCCCTTAAAGCAACAGTTTATTTTCCATTAGAAAAGACAACGTGACAGGGTGTGCTTATCCTATATGGAACAGCAAATGGTTTTGGCAGATTTCTACTGCACCTTGAGATAATGATGAATTTAAAATGATGCTACTGCATAGTGTTATGAGAGCAAGCATCACATGTTTGGCATACTTTGTGATATCTGAATTTAAATGTATTTAAGCTTTATTTAAAACAGGATTTCATATTCACATATTCCTTTCCCCTGACCAAGCATTAAACATATGTTATCTTAAAAAGACCATCCACAGACATTTATTGATAGTTGACCTTTGCAAACAACTCATATTTACTGTTTTAAACCTCAAAGCACAAAAGGACAAATATGCTAAATGTGTTTAAATATTCCAAAATAAAAATTGGGCCTCCAGCCAGTACAGCAAAAATGCATTACCATTTGGCAATTATACCTTGCCTCCATCAGAGATATGACAATGCAAGCCATAGGTAAATACAGAGAGGCAATCTGAGCTTCTTCCATTACAGGGGCCTTCAACAAGGTTTTGTCCATCAGGGAACATTAGCTTTTACTATTTGCATATCATTTAGGTGCTCTTGAGAGGTGAAACAATAAGGGACTCACTCAGCCCCTCCGAAACTAAACATCAGTATCGTGGGTGCACAGTCTTAGGAGCTTCACTAATCGTCTCACGGAGGAGTAAACATTGTGTCTCATTAATTTGTGGAGAAATTTAATTAGATGCTCACTTGCTGTTTGAAGTGGCCTTTTTATTAGGGCGCCTCAGGCCATAGGATGAGAGGAAACTGTGTTGCATGTGCCATCTTAATTAGCATTGCAGTAAGGAGTAGACTTCAGAAAAGTGCTCGCCTAAACTGTCACCAAAAACTATTCTGAGTCCATTAGATGAATACACCTATAACTGGAAAGTGAAGCCACTTCTCTGCTTAGCTAATTAGGTGTTAGCTAATGTGTTCTGCACTTACTTGTACGCAGGCCTTTAGTTTTTTGTTAATGAGAAAATGTCGGTTTTGGCCCAACATGAATCTCTTGAGGCTATTTCATTGCAGTGAAAGCAGCAGCTCTTTCATGGGGTGACACCAGCATTATAATACGGACTATTAATAATCCAAACGGTATAAAATCTTCTCTGAATCATGCAGTTCATTACTCTCTGTCTGTTTTCTGGACACACCAACTCCCACTGAGTTCAATCTCAAGCTTCAGTGAGTGATATTTGTCTTTTTTTTTGCCGTTTTCTTTATTTATTTATATATAACTTATTCAATAATTTCTTAGTTGGGTTCTTAACTTAACTTTGAATTGCTCTCTGAAGACTTGCGACATTACTTGGACTTGTTCTCTAAAGACCTGATACTTGACTTGGACAAGCGCTCTCAAGACCTGAGACATGACTTAGACTTGCTCTCTAAAGAGTAGAAACTTGACCTGGACCTGTCCTCTCAACCCTTGAGACATGGCTTGGACTTGCCTTCTTTAGACCTAAGTTGTGACTTGGACTTGATCCAAAAAACAACACGGCATTCAATCTCTAAAAGGACCTCTTGTAGACTTATGTATTTTGTTCATACACTAAATAGTCGGAGCACGTCTGTTTTGTCAGACAAATTCTTTTTGTGGTGCTTTCAGTTGGCTGCATAGATTAAATACTGATGACCAATAGTGGAAATGAGTTGTGTGAGTCATAATAACAGCAATACATATGTAATCTTTGCTGCACCAAAGCACATCTTGTGTACGTTAATATCAGTCCTCAAAGTGTCTTTCCTGTCTTTTCAAGTGTTTCTTCTGCTTCCTGACCATTACTGCCCACGTCTCAGCAGAATCTTTATGTGACATTGTTTTGAAATGGAAAAGCAGACTTTATTGAATCCCATTGCTTATGTGGCCCAGCATTCACATTTCCAGTTCGTCCCTATACAGCATCACTGTAGGTTACTGTACTTCTCAGAGCCGAAGGGTTGAATTCCTCTCGTGTTGACGCCTCCAGGTAGTACACTGGTTGTCTGGTCATATCTGTTTTTTGTTGTCTCTCTCTTTGCCTCTGACTGTCTCAGTAAATTACAGTGAGTATACAGTGTATATTCCCATGTAGTTGATGCATAATATATGCACTTGTACTGTGTATCCACCTGAATAAGGATGCCCCACAGCTGAGTGGGAGTCATAAACTCATTATGGCACCCACAATATGTAATCTCATTGACTAGTTAATTTGTTGTAGAATAAAAACATGACAACAAGAATGCTAGTCACGAAAGAACCATCTGAGAAGACGTCATTAAAAACCGTTGGGAAATGGGCGGGCACTTTCGAAAAATAACACCAGCCACACACACCTAAACCCAGTAGCGGGCCGTGCATTTCACATCTAGGCCTTCAGTGATGTCCTACACAGTCCTCCCTGAATGAATCCACCTCTTAATACCATCATTATGACGCCATGGCTCTAGAAACTATACATTTAGACAGAAACACATTATAACTAGGCGTTGCATCATCTTAACATAGCGTAGTCCGTCTTGAAAATGGCGTTGTTTGTATTTCTGCGACCAAATCTATCTCTTCTCCTCCATCAGCCATTGTGGGTTAAAAAAATAACACAAAAACAACGCTTCTATATCTATCTACATGAATTAACGCTAGCTCGTTCAGGTCGCCACAGGATCAGGTTCAGGTTGCTAGCTCCGCCTCTCACCAGTGCGCATCCAATCAAAAGACGTGCCCGTGCTGACGTCATTGTACGCCTGCATGCTGGCCCCGGTGTCGCCAACTCGAAATCTGATTGGTTAACACCACAGTTTAGATTCCGTTAACTTTAAGCTACAGACGCCAGCACTGTTGATTCTGAAGGCCTAAGGGCAGATTTCTTGGACCCTAGCAACACATGACGGCTGAAATATGATTGGATAAAAGCTCTAACGTAAAGGCCAGCCCTCCGCTCTCGACCTGAGGCTGGAAGCAGCGCAACCAAGAGAAAAGCTATGAAATTAAGAGAATAGACTATGGGGAATAATTTAATACATATTTGTGGAAAAAATATATAAAAATGTAATTTATATTCTGATGATGTTTAGGCCAGCAGAGAAGGCCTTGCTGGCCCTGACAGCCCGCTACTGCCTAAACCACCCCCCTAGTTGCCGTTAGCGCCTCACAGGTCCGCTGACACAAACGCATTACTTGAAGCCGGACAAGATGGATGTCCGTGTGATCTCGTGACCCAGCAATTCTCGCGTAACCTTGTGATATAGGGAGAATCCTGCCATGCAAGGTGAAGCGTAACGAAACAAGGACAACAATACAAATGCTGAGTTAGTGTACTCGAAGCAATTTTATGAAGACTGTGCAGTAAACAATATCCAACAACACAACACACAGCATTCCCACGTGATTTATCAGATGCTTGACCAAAAGACTTTGCTCCAGGAAAATTGGTTTTGAGTGTCTAACCTTTAAATCATTAGTATTGCACTCCCATATAAATGGCTGACGACATTGCAATATGGTGAAGATATGTATTCTTGTGTGAGAAAATGCCTGTCCTCTCGAGGTTGACACCGCAGTGGAGATGACAAATGCACTCGGAGGAGCATGAGCCACACTTTAATCTGTGTGTCCTGTGCACTGCCGTCTGTATAAATTGGCAAAGGATACTTCCTTGGCTCTATATTTAGAGAGAAGATACTGACTCCTTGGTCATTTCTCCACCAACCTGACAAGGTGGCTAAGTTAGCTTTGCCTTTCGCAGCTACAGCAGGGCAGCCTCAGAACTGAGGGCAGTCTGAGAGCAGACTAATTTCCAAAACCAACAAACGGGAAATCTCTCTTTCATCTTATTTGCTCACCGGCAGGAGAAGATAGGACAACTCATTGGCAATCGGCTGATCATGATAAACCAGACCAAAATGGATAAAAATTAGTTTTATCATGTAATGTTAGTGACATGTATGAAATTATAAAATGGGCTTAGTTCGCCTTTCAGTTGTACTTTTTCTAGGAAATATCCCGTCCAGTTTGTTCCGCTCCATTCCATATCAGCTGGGGCCATCTTTGTTGTTTTCAAAACTGCCTCAACAGCGCTTGTCTTCTAGGTCTTAATCTCAAACTTGCCCCATGTAAGATCATTGGTTGTGATTGGCCCGGCGTGTCTTAAGTCAATGGAAACTTGTCCAAAGCAGAGGGACACATATGCCAGAGCAAACAAGCTCCCTCGCAGAAGTAATTTTTACCTTAAAATTAAAAGTTTCCCATGACAGGTTTTTAAACAGACTCTTGCAATATCTCGGAAACTCCTTCCCTGCTCACTCATTTAAGCTTCCCTACTTAAACTTGTCGAGTTTCTATTAAGTGAGCAGTAAATAGAAATTTGGGCCAATTATGAACACTCTCTGGTCTTGGCTTCTCCAATGTGAGAATTTGCTGCTTTTCTCTGTTTTATATCATTGGGATTTTTCCAGACCAACTTATGGTTGGGGTAGTTGTTTAAAAATCAGCTTATGGTGATTAACTTCCATATTTTCTGGTTTTTGGTGATGCTGAATAGTAAGTCTTCTGTGTAAATGTCCCTTGATCCGTCTGTGTGCACAGTGTGTTGTGTCTGTCAGGGCAGTGTGCGGAGAAAGGAGTCTACAGCTAGGAAAACATTATTAGTGTCTGTCTGTATCTCACAGGAAGCTTTAATCTCTTGAATGTTGACGGATAATTGGATACATATTTTACATGTTGGGCCGGGAGGTGAATGACACCAACACTGATTCCTAATTAGAGATGTAGTCCTGTCCTATTCATGCCTTCATGACTCACTCCCTTTGGTTTGTGTTAAAAAGAGAGTGGTATCTTTTCTGAGCCTGGGAAAATGTTTGCAGCTGGCTATCTGCAGACCGATAAGGCAATGCTAGCATTTCCTGTATGAGTCGTCCTTGACAGCAATTTTAAGCTTTATTGAAGGTAGAGAGTTTCAGGTCAAGTGATACATCTTACATGATACTGAACTTGTCCGAGATAGCAATTATTCCACAATAAGTCACTTAGAAATGATGTGCGGGGTGCCATAAAAGAAAATGGAAATTTGATGTGTGATATTTAATGCTTGTGTTATTGTGTCATTTTATTTGAAATCTGTTTTTCAAGACATAAAAGAAATGGCAAAGCAATTTTTAAAGTCAGTCATAAATTCAGTCCAATCTTTCTTGATATTCTAACAAAGAAAAAGCCATACCTCTCATCATGAGAAGGTGTGGAGACTAATTGATAGCTTTGCACTCAACCATAGCAACTGGTGTCAGTGGAGTGAACAAAACTTTAAGGGAATAAAAGAAAGAGGTAACGTCTGAACTTGTCGAGGTAGCACTCAGATAGACTACATGATGAAAGAGGCATCACTTTGTCTTCACTCTGTGCCAGTTCAGACAAGGTTGGAGCGGACCATGGGCGTCTTGTTTTTAACTGCTTGGCGTTGATTGTCATTGCAGTTTAGATCCCTTTTGCACTCCAAAGCTGTTGAGCAAAAATGTTGTTGAAGTTGAATTAATATCAACTTTTAAAGTGAAGATCGAGATGTACGCTGTCAGGGCTGTGTGGAGCTGGATTGTGTGTTTGGATCAGCCTTTTCATTACTTTCAGCCCCACGTTTTCTAACTTTGAGATCGTGCAGGAGCAGAGCTGTATCAGGTTCATTAGAAATTCTTCAGAGTAAAAACAGGTCGCACAACTCTTCTCCAGTACACTGTGCCTTATTCCCTGAGGTTTCTCAGCTATATTGCCTTCGTCACGGTGGTAGCATCAGCCGCACAACAAGACCTTTAAACAGACAAACACAAACAGGATTCAACAAAGCAAAAAGATAGCAGGAACAATCACAACCACGTCAACAAGTTATTTCTTTTACAGGTTTCCACCATTTACAGAAAAAGGTAGCACAGCTGGCCAATGATTCAAGCAGGTTATGAGTCTAAAATTGTGTGACTCAACTATTATAGTGGTAATATAAACTCTCTGACTGAGAAAGAAGCATAGACAAATAAATGAAAAGGTTATTATTAGAAATGTGGTATTTGTAATTGCATACTGATACATGTGAATATGAATTCAGATAATAAATAAAACTGAATAATGATAAGAGCAGTATATGGCCATATCTGTGTTTCTTAGCAAGTGGAATATTTAAATATCCCCAATAATAACAGAAGTCTGATGTTTGCCTGACATCTGGGCCACATACAGAATATGCTCAATAAAGTCCACAAACATAGTGATGTTTATAACTGGAGGAGAAGGGATCCGTGCAACGTGAAAATGTACCAGACTAAATAGAAAACAAACCAAAATTATAAATTTGCAGTCAGTGTTCTGCTTATCTCTCCTGTTGAGACAGCTACAATAAAGACAGGGAGGAAGTGACCACACCAGACAGAACAGAAAAAGGTGCTGTTGATTTGTACAGAATTAAGACAATAACTAACTGCAATCTAAGTTCAACTTTGAGTCTATTTCATGTGCAATAATTTGCTCCTTGCTAGGTGTGATCCCAGCAGCTGCAGGGTTAATCCCTCTCAGGAAAGCATGCATTCAAACTAAACTTTCAGTTTCACTAAAGCTCACCAATTACCAATAGAGAAGCATCCCCTTTTTCTCATTTGTACTGTTTGAACAATAACCTGCATTGGAGAAAAGGAAAGCTGCATCGATCGGCTCATCTAATCAAGAGCACATGCACAGTACAATCAGTCGTGGATGACATTTGCACAGACGGGGAATGAGCCACTTGTTCTCGCCTTCTGTCCGTCCCATTGATTCATCTGCGTAATCGGATCCACATCAAAGACACAAACGTTCATAGCTGCAGCATGTAGAGTCCTCGAAGGTTGATTCAATATCTGACAAATAACCGCTTCATTGTGTGTGAGATATTGGAGCTGCATTTAGAAAAAATAGTTTTCGCTTGTCTACTCAGGCTAGACTAAATAGCAAATTCCCAACTCGTGATGTCCAATACAAGAAGTTAATATTCCCATGCGGTAGAAGCTCTCAGTGGTTGTTCAGAAACCTGCGGTGTGGTGTTCCTGCTTTGGGAATTATTTACACGCTAAAGTGTTTTCTTCTTTCTTATATTTTCTCACAGCAAATAACATTGCCTCGTGGCAAACAGCACTCTCTGAAAAACACTGCTCCCACACATCGCAAGGGTGGCATCGCGTGGATAGGGAATAGTTTGTATTCATGATATTGCAAGGGGATAACACAATATCACAGTATTGCGAAGAGCGCAATATGGATGCTTTAAAATTCATGTTTTGATGATCGAATGAAACCCTGAAGAAAACAATGAGATTTTCTGGCGGACGTGCCTCTTTCAAAGGCCAAAAACAATAACGTTGCACCTCCATTGTACATCATGTCAACTATAGCCAATATGAATGAATGAAAAAAGGTGGATTATGCAGGTACGGAAAAAGATTAGAGCCACATAAACATCCATATGTACCTATGGTAGTCAAGCTAATTTAGACCAAAAAATAATGTGCTTTTGGCCTCAGAGGTTGATCACTATGTCTTTACTGCCACTTAAGAATGTACTTGAGGGTGTCTTTATAGGCTCATATACTTATTCATTGTGTTGGTAATGTGTTAATCTTGTATATTTACTTGCAGGGCTTCTAATTAGAGCTAATCTTCAGTCACATGGCGCCCAATACAAGTTTTCCCCAAGGGGACAATAAATAATGTCAGAATCAGAATGGAACGGAGCACACTTTTACATTGTATACAAAGTGGTATCAGTTTAGCCTTCCAAGACAATTACTTTCTGTCTCACACAGGCTTCACTGTCTAACAGGCTCTAATAATAACAAAAAAAACAACAACAATAAGCAGCAATTCACATTCATTTACATTAAATACACAGGGGATGTGAGATGTGACTGGTTGCCAGTTAAATTTGTTGTGTGTGTGCATGGCTTGCAGACTTATCTTGGGTAAGAAAACCTGTGTTCCCTCCTCATTTGATCTCTTGGAGGGAATCCGAGTGCGTGACCGTTCTGGTAGCTCCTGATGGCACAACGACAACCCGATACGTGGAGGAGAGCCACCTGCAATGCTTGGCTGCTTCCCCTATTTTAGATGCCTGTGTGTGAGACAAATGGTTTGATAGGCCAGGTGCCAGTTCTTAAATTCTTCCACTTTACGCTCTAATTACATGCAGGAAATCGGCACGTGAGATGTTCTTCGCATCTGGTTTAGATCTAAACTGAGCTATTTAAATTCACAAGGAGCTTAAATTAAGGCTCACATGTTTAAAGATCGGAAACAAGTAAATAACCTGGTACAGTTCGTGAGCACGACACAGAAACCTGAGCAGCTGCCGGTATATTATTAAAAACCCCAATATATTCACAAGCGGAAGCTTCATAGATGAGAAAACACAAAAGACGCATTGCAGAAACAGTCATAGATTTTACTGCTGAGAAGTTCAACTCAAAGAAGTTGTTAAAAATTCTGCCCCTCTTTATTATACAACCTTCCCGACGAGGGACTGAATCCCATCGTGGCTTTTCTCTCTACTCTTTCTTCTGCTCCTTGTATTTTTCCTTTGTGTCATTTCAAATGGATCTGGCTTTCGTGGAACCAACATCATGATAGAATGTTTTACTAACCTCCACTGCAAAATGTATCACCTATTAGTTTTACCAGCAAAATGTACATCTGCTATTTAAAAATGATACTAAGCTGACAGAACATACATCTGGTGTGTTGAAGTTCATATCCTGATATCTTTACAGCGATTAATTTACAAATAAGCAGCTCACACATTGCTACTTTCCCCATTTTAAAATATGGAGGGAGGTTTTTTTGTTACATTAGAATTCTCTTAATTAAAGTCACAGTTGTTCTTGGCCTCTGTTTCACTCCAGGCCGTTATATACATGTTAATGTAATCACATTCTAATATGTCTTTGCTCTTTGTATTGAAAGCCTTGATTTTTTCCCTCTCTTGAACATCACTGGTTTGAACACCTCCATTCTCATGAATCTTGTGGTTTTTATTGCAAGGGATGTGATGAATAATTCACTCAGTGTTTTGTAATTGGGACTGCCTCAATTTGGCAGATGGTGCCTTGGTAGTCTCTACCCTACAGGCTTGTGCAACTTATGGCAAACTTATGCCCACATCATTGTTTGCCATATGCTCCTTCTGGACAGAGAAGCGGCCACACACCATTTTGCTCCCAGGCATGCTTGATTTAAATTTTTTACCAAAGGCATGACCGGTTTAAGGATGTATGTCATCCACCTGCAGTTCATCTAATCATATACAGCCCCATCCGAGTGCTGCCCAGGTAACGCACTTTGTCGCATTGATTGACTGAGAACCAGACGAGATGGACTCTAATTGGCATTGAGCGGGATTGTTCGGTTCGCCGACGCTCAGACTTTGCAAATGTCAGAGCGCGGATTTGGCGGAATCACCGAAGAGAATGGGGATTTCTGGTTCCCACTATTGTTGCGTTATCGAGACCAAGTGGGAAATGGCAGGTAGGGGCTCAACTTAGATATTGCCAGGAAAAGATAATGCCATTGGTGAGGGAGAGCGTGGGGATTTCTACCACTGAGCTGACATCGGAGAAAAGTCAGTTGATTAAAAAACCTGCTAGATAGAGGGAAGGGAGTTAAAGCCATGAAAAGGCAGACAGAAAGTTTGATTTTTGTTTTGTTTATCAGTCCAAAGTCTCCCGTTTAAAAGAGCAAGACAAAAAAATCAAAGGGTGTGGGTGGAAAAGGCAAGCTGAGATGAATGTTAAATCTGGCTTGGCAGGGACAAATGGGACTACAAAAGCTATCGAGTTACGGAGCGACAATTAACTCGCTCATCGCATCCCTCCTCCCTCAACACCTGCCATACCAACACGCAGGCTCTGATTAAAAATGCAGGGCTCTCACAAGCCTTTTAGATAATTAAGCAGGTTTCCCTGCAGTGCTACTAGTTAGAACAAGAGGGTTGGTTTCAATCTTTTCAGCAACACCACATTAAAATTGTATAGTAAGGCTTGCTGCACATATATCTGTGGTCTTAAAAAGACATTGCATTGACATTGATCCTTCATCTGAGTGCAACGTTTTTCCACTTGGGCGTCTCCAGCGACAATCAAACCGCCAATCCTGGCAGAGTTCATGCTATGTTCTATGTACTGATCTACACAGGACCAGGCCTGTTGCTGTCCAAACACAAATAGGTTCACTACTCACTCAGCCTTCAGGGTAGCCCCCAGTCGGTTTCCCAACCACACAACGTGAGCTGTCAAAGAATTTACTGTTTGTAAAAATGGCAACCGATTTCCCCTGGAGGCAAGAACGTGTCCGTGTTTCTGTGGGATTCCTTTTGATCTGCAAGAGAAAGTGCTTTAGAAGGTGCTTGAAGCCCACTTTGATCTCCAACATGAAGCGCTATAGGAAGTGATCTGCCTGTTTGCAAGATTGCTGCTGGAACGAGGTCATCTCTCTATGGCTGCTGAAAGGCCAAAGTCTATTGCCTTTATGAGCTGCAATAGAGATGATCTGCTGGCTCATTGCCATTGTTTCTTTTTCGATTTCTTGCCCACCATCTTTCTCAGGTTGACTGTTATTGACCTGATTCACCCCCCTTTTTTTTTTACTGTTCGTAGCCTCGGAGGCATTCACATTAAATATATATCTTCACACTTGATTTAAGTGTTGTGGAGGAGCACCGGCCTTCTTGCATTTCATCCTGTTTGACACTTTTTAAAATGACGATAACTGAACACTGGCAACGGTGTTTCTTGACTGTGTGGTCAAGTAGGTTACTTTATTAACTTATCGTACAATATATGGACATGACCTCAATCATATTTACTTTGACTTAACGTACAATATATGGACAAGACCTCAATAATATTTACGTTTACTTATCTTACAATATATGGACATGACCTCAATAATATTTACGTTTACTTATCTTACATTATATCGACCTGACCTCAATAATATTTATGTTGACTTATCTTACAATATATGGACATGACCTCACTAACATTTACATTTACTTATTGTACAATATATGGACATGACCTCAATAATATTTACGTTGACTTATCTTACAATATATGGACATGACCTCAATAATATTTACGTTTACTTATCGTACAATATATGAACCTGACCTCAATAATATTTACGTTGACTTATCATACAATATATGGACATGACCTCAATCATATTTACACTGACTTATGGCACGATATATGGGCATAACCGTGATATTGCCCCTACTGTTTACATGCTTTTTTGTTTACGTAGGAAAGTCAAGAATTAAAATTGTATTGCTTATTCCAATGGTGTTCTCACATCCTAATGCTATTATCATTATATCAGCAGCATAAAATGGTCATAAAATTACAATAACATTGTTTATTGCAATTATTTCTGGGACAAAATAACATCCAACAAGATTTGTGATGGTTATGGTCCAGTCCCCACACGGGGAGTTACTGTGACTCTTTAAAATGTTTATTATAACTTACAAATACAATTAACAGAGTGTTAACAAGCTGTAAGAAATGGGAAGATTTCAATGGCTTTACACAGCTGTATTTAATTAGCATTAATTATGTGAGCATAAAAAAAAAAACACACACACACACAGAAGATTGTATTGGCTCCTGCCTGGTTTACTTGCTCTCTGCATGCTGGTGTCTCTAGAGCTTGTCCATGTTAAAGAAGGAACATCACTTTTCAAGGCAGGACTTTTGCTTGTAACAGAGTAGTTTTACAGTGTGGTATTAGTACTTTAACTTGAGTAAATAATCTGACTAGTTCCTCCAACACTGCTCAGTGGTCACTTTTGATACCGACTAATTATAGTCGACATGAAGTAGTAGATTAACAGATAATAACTGGCTGGCAGCATAAAAAAGGCTATCAAAAAGGCTATAACCCTATGATGCTACAAATTAAATTGATAAGCTCACTCTAGAGCATGTTATGGCTCTGTACAATCTCAATTCAAAGAGACCATCTGCTGTTTTGAACACACAGATGTCTAGTCCTTGAATGTAATAACAACATTTCACATTTTCCATGAAGAAATAAACAAAAATGTTCTCAGGGCCATTAAAGTAATCCATTTCAAGCTACTTATATGGGAGAAACACACATATATGCATTGAGGGTAGCCTCATTTGTTCAGGCTTCAGCTGTAAAATCTTGGGACGGGCTGTGACTCACCCTCAGCCCTTTGTCCACTGGCCTCAGGGCACGGCTCTGATAAACACTGACAGTATTTCTTACATTGCAGGCCTATCTACTCTGGCACAGTTGATGCACCCTTTTGGTTCTTTCATCAAAACACACGCATACTGCACTGACCACTGGGTTGCATGCCAACATCACTTCTATTTAATGGAATTTGTACCCATCCATTCATGAACCATTCATCCAAGTGAGTCACTAAAGTAAATACCTCCTACAGTGGTGACTAACTTGAGATTATACAAAAGTGAGTTCACTCTAGGTAAGTGTCTGTTTATATGCAGCTCTAGGTAAGCTTGCTAGGGAAAAGTCAGTCATTACCAGCCAACAATAAAACTAAAGACTTAACACTTCCAGTTCTTCATTACCTTCATCGTGGGGGTTATGTTTTCAGGTTTTGTAACTTTGAAGCATGGGAGTCAAATTAGTTTCTCTTGGATTTGCTTGGTCCTACACATATATTTATACATGTAAGCCCTCCCCAAATAACACCTGCACAATATTTACATACAAATTTGGAGCATAACAAAATGTATTTATTTGTTTTCCATAACCATTAATATATTAATGGTGTCTAGTCAGTTATACATATACAAATTTGCCTCAGAGGGCTTTACAATCTGTATAACATTCCTTTGTCCTTCGACCTTTGGTTGTAGACAATTATACATTCTTGAACACATTGTGCTTTTACGAACAAAATTAGATTAGGATTTGAGGTGGCATCTGGTGGACCTGACCATTTTAAAAGCCTTTATTTAGTGGCTGGCATTTACACATTCTTATTGTTCAAAAATATTTACAAAATCATCATCATCATCTTAATGTGGATTGGAATGCAGATTGGGATTAGGATGCAGATGAAAAAAGGAAAAAAAAAAGAAGAAGAAATCACAGATTTGTTAGTGCTGTGTTCTGCCTTTTATTGGCTTAGAAATTGCAATGTCAACAATTATTTTAAGACAAATGGAAAATATTTTTCTGTAATTATTGCGCTGTGTATAAGCACCTAATCAGACACAATGACTACCTAAGTACTGCAGGGAGCCATCTGTGAATTACTGAATTGTATCATAGAAATTATGTTTTGTACTTCGATAATGAGTACACGTTAGAATGAGGTATTCTTGTCACTTGCACTATTTTCTTCTCACTACACTTCTGTTGACATTAGTTTCTTTTCACTGCGTGTATTTATACTACGGTGTCTGAACATGGCTATTGTTTCAACTTCGTCAGCAAATGCTTTTCAGTTTTATGGATACCTTTTTTACTTTTTCAATTATTTCCTTCTAAATTACACAGCATGGGAAAAATGATGAGAAGGATTCCCCTTAGAAAGCACATAAACAATGTTCTCTCATAGTGTGAAGTCATATAGCAGATGACAGAACCACTGGGAGCTGTCAACACTGTGGCATTCACTGTGTCTCTGTCTACATCTGTCTCACTTTCTCCAGCGGTTTCATGAGAACATCATACCTCACTGTCATCCTGGTAACGGCACGTGCTCTCTGGTGTTTTGTTTTTTGCTGAGTCATCAATAATGGGTGGTTTTCTGCTCCATGGCTGCTGTACAGTTTGTACTTAGGTCCACTTTGCCTAAAGACCTAGAAATGGAGGTGCAGGATAATCTTCTGGTATATTAAACAAGCTGGGACTGGGCCTCAAACCAACTGAACCTGCCCATCTCTGGCATTACAGAGGTGCTTGGCACGGTGCATGTTGAGCAACTCAGATCTTTATCCAAATGTGTGAGTACGTGTGCAAATCTTGGCCGCGCTGAGCCTGTCAGTGATACTCAGGAGACTAGCTGCCAATGGAAATTTGATCTAAAATCCACCTCCCTTTTCAGCACCGTCTCTATTTACGAAGCTGGCTGATTCGTTGGTTGAGTTCCAAGGCTTTTGTTGATGCATTGTGAGAGTAGGACTATATTTATTTACCTTCTGATCAACAACATGGAGGATTCCTGATGACAGATTTGGAGCTTTACACGGATTTGTGGACTGCTCAGAAATGTTTGCATTCAGAGCCGTGTGAAAATCTATTGTTAGTTTTTTTTAACCCAGTTTGATATTAATATCTAGTCTGCAAAATCCATTATACACCACAAAGCTCATATGAACAAAAAAGCTATAAAATGAATCATTAAAAAAAAAAACCCTGAAGTCATCGTCTAACCAATGTTTTCCTGCAAACGTGTGATCAGTTCTGCATGTACTGCAAGACTCAGTTCAGGCTGTTCATTCCTTTTTTGCTATAATATTCATTAAATATTAATATTAATATTCTTCAGCGTGTAGCCTATAGCACTTTTAACTGTGTTAGTGTGACACTGTAACGTGAACTAAAAGTAGAGCTGTGTGTTATGAAGTCATTAATAGCTGAGGTGGGGCCCACACAAACAAATAAAGGTTGTCACTCATCAAGGCCAGATGAAAAAATATTGAAATGACTGGCAGCTTACTAAAGCAGCTCACATGGTAAATATAGTATACAACTGCAGAGATTCTCTCTTCACAGATTTTCTTTTCAAACTAAATTACTACGAATTCATTCCAGACGTTTCTTCTTTCCCGTAGCCCTGATCGATGTTCCTGGTGTTTTTCACATAAATAGCCTTCCTTTTAAATGCCAGGATGCAAGACTTTTCAATGTGAAAATTCTGGAAGAGTTTCATTCATGCGACAACCTCCAGTTTTGAAACATGAAGCCAATGTGGAAGTGCCTTAAACTTGCATTATTTCTAATGACCATCAGGGGGCGACTCCTCTGGTTCCAAAAATTAAGTGCAATTGGATAGAAGTCTCTGAGAAAATGACTCTACTTCTCACTTGATTTATTACCTCAGTAAACATTGCAAACATGAGTTTATGGTGTCAATTGCTAGTATCAAGTCTACTTCAATACAGCATGATGTTTATTTACTAAATTATGGTCCCATTTAGAGTAAACTAGACGATAAATCAGGGGCTGGCTATAGAGGAATAAATGCTCTGAGATGTTTGTGTTTTATTGTACCCTCTAGGCTTCAGAAAACATAAAAAACACACATTTAGGAAAATTTGTGGGCTGAAAGGAGTGTAGTTTTTGGTTAAACAGTTTAATTTGCATTATAAACACAGTCTGTCAGACCATCTTGGTGTTGATGGTGTTAAGCACAGACACTCTTATACAGCTACCAATAAGGGTCCCTCAGTGCAGCTGTCGACTGACTGGCGGTGCTGGTGACTGATCACTGCAAGTTTTAACAGCTTCTTTCTGTGTCCATTTAACATATTTTATTAACAACACTTTTTTTTTTCAAAAAACTCTGGTTGTTAATGGACAGAATGCTCTTAAGTTTGTAAGTTATTGTGCACTTTCTTGTGTTCATTCCCGGCTGCAGTCCAAGAGGGGCTAAAAAATGAAGTACTGTATTTTCTTGAGTTTGAACTTTTAACATCTTCCACATAATTGATACCAATGTGTTGTACTGTGGTTCATGTGATGGCTTCATTTGAGTGTGTACTTCACTGTCAAAGAAGTGCTTTGGGCCCATTGTACGTTCATCTATTGTAAGCTGCAGTATGTATTCTGTTTTAAAAATTGACAGAAAAAGATGTACTTTGTGAGTTCAAGCATGTGCCCATGTGGGTGTACGTTTGCAGGCGTCTGTGCCTGTTCTTCAAGGACCATTTCTAGTTTCCTTTCAGAGAAAAGGTTTTAGTTTGTCTCTCAACATTTTATTTGGATGGGTTTCCTTTTAGACCGCCTGACAATGCCTCTGTGTGGGTATTGGACACGAGCGATTGAAGATCACACTGCTTATTGTACTGTGGTCTGTCTCAGAAAAGGGAAACAGCAATCAATAGGAGAAAGCTGTTTTCTTCCTTTTGCTTTGGGGGCGGCCAAAGTCTGGCATAATTAACATTCGTAGTTACAAGATTTACAAAAGAGCACTCTGTACCATGTTTGTACTTTTTTTTTCTTTTTTAATCCCAAAAGGAACCATTCTGATAGCTTGAGGCGCCCAAATGACAAAGAAGAGAGCAACAATCTAAATGTTTCTGTAAAGTTTGTTTAATGAGGTTCAGCCGTGCAGTGCTATGCTTACACAGCCTAAATGGGGTTGGGTACTAGACAGAGACCCAGATTGTGTGTCGCTGTGTAATTTCTCCCCTGCTGGATGGCCCTATTTTCGACTGCTTATCAGAAACAACAAGGAGAACGCAATTAAAAACACACCACAAGTCTCTGCAGGGAACCCAACCTCCCACATGCAATAGCAATACCACAGGTCAGGTGGAAGGAAGGAGATTGGGAGTATTTGATTGGTGTCCCAAATCCCCGGTTATAAATGAAAATTGGACAGGTTTTTGAGGAGGGCAGGTTGTAGTGCTGAGCTGCTGCCCTCATTACCTCGCCTGGCAGAGGAAATGCTTGTTTACTGCTGTGCCGATAGGACCAGCAGGGTGGTTCCCATTACATGATGTGTTTTGATAGAACGTTGTACCTTATTGAAAAGAGAATTCAATGTTTGTTTTCCAACTTTCCAGTCACACCAGAGAAAAACTAAATAGTTGGATGACGATTAAACAACCTACGTAACCAGACTAAACGTGTGTGTTATCAGTTTAGTGTTTTATCAAAGGCCCAAAACCTCAATCCAAAACCACCAAACGTTTACATCCATGCTAGCAGCTCTGTGGGCTGTACTTAGGGAAAGAGGTGCTTTAAACTAAATGCTAATGCCAACACGCTAACAATGACTATTTACATCATGTTCGCCTTACTGGTTAAGCGTATTAGCATGCTAACTTTAAAGTAGCAGTAAACACAAAGTGCTAGAGCTAGACTGATGAATCAACTGATATAGCCTATTGCATATATAATATATATGTGTTCATGATAAGCTGATAATTGCAGCACAGCAATGACAAACATTTTTTGAGGTATTTCAGAAATGTTGTTTCCATCAAACAGAGAGCACTTACGAGTTATTTTTTTTACTTTGAAAGGTTTCTGGCCACAATAATAATTATTAAAAAAAAGATTTTATAAACTGTTAAATATTAACATCAGGACCAGAATAAAAAAACAACAACATTGGTCAGGCTATGCAAACTACAGCTGAGGATGATGAGAATGTCATTCATTTTGCATTATTTTCTCAAAACCAAATTATTGGACAAATTGAAATGTGGACCCAATAATGGCGCAACTTATTAAGCTTTCTTATTAAGTATTCATTGAAAGTCGGATGCTGTTTTCAAACCAAACACATTTTTCGCAACACGTTACGCTCGCTACTACGTCATCCTATTGCTTTGCTCACTTTTCTCCAATCCCTCTGTTTCTTTTGTTCCGTCTCTGCACTGCACTTTGGTCACAGAGTTCCGTATACGCTCAGACGGCGACAATAAGTTTATCCTCCATTTCGGATTCTCTGTGACCTCAGGAGAAACTCAACGCTTTTGCGACACAACGTTGCACAAACATGTAATATGTAATCATGCAGCGTGAAAAAAATGACTTTGTGTTTGGCCTGAACACACCATTGCAGTTCATCTTGTGGGTAACATGAACATCTGTACCACCATTCATTGCAATAGTTCCGATAGCTGTTGAAACATTTCTCTCAAAACCACAAATGTCAAACCCATAACAACGCCAGAGGGAAAGTTAAAGCCAAAAGTCAATATGATTCATCCTCTGGGGAACATGCCTGTATTTGCACAAAATTAAATAGCCACCCATTCAGTGGTTGTGGAGAGATTTCAGTCTGAGCTCAAGTGGTGTATTGCTTGACCGACAGACCACTGTTGCAATCCATAGAGCCACACCACAGGCCCGGCTAAAAACCTGACCACTTTAATATTCCAACTTATAACCTCATTTTTATGTTGCTCTCCACTCTGTGCTTATATAGTCAACAATTCAGTCACCCAGGCTTGGCCAGCTGTAAATCCCTATGGGCAGATATTCCTCTTTTCTCTGTGGGTTTTGAAGTGACTGCAGCTCGACAGGCAGGCACAACAGAGACCTGTTTTAAAATCAGCAGGGACGAGGGCCCGAGAAAGCCATTTCCCAACAGCACACAGAGATAGTGATTTGACATCGGCAACGGTGGTTAGTAGGGCTCTAATGTCATCTCTTTCCCGGATCGGACCAGGCTGGCTTTTCTGAACAATATTGACAGCAGAGAAGTGTGTCGATTCACAGCTAAATCAGATCGCAACTGTCTCTGTTTTTGACAATTATGGATAATGGTACCCATGTCTTTGTCCAGCAGAATATTCACCATGCAGCTCTGCGACACACTGATCGATCTGCTGCAGTGCAAACTGTTGCCGTGTGCTGCATCCTGTGAAATTTCTGCGGCTTTCACTCACTGTTCTCCCACCAGCTGCCACCTGTCTGGCTCTGCTTTTATGTATGGGGGGGATTTAGGTTCTCCTTGGTGGTTCCTTAGTCTCAGTAAAAAAAAAAAAAACACCGGTCCGCGTGTGTCTGCAATATAAGTTGTATTTTGAGTTATTTTCAAAAAAAGAATTATAAAAAAAGTAGTAAAGTGGCTCTCGTGACTTTGCAATATTGCATATTTAATTATTAATTATTCAGTGTAAATGTTAAGTGAGGTCACACAGCTCATGCTTTGCTGTTAACAAATCCCTCACACTGCCTCCATCTGCCACAGAGTATCTAGAAACAGTACGCTGTTAAACCACACGCTGAAGTCTTTTGGAAATTCTACAGTCATGCAACTTTACCTTATTTTGAAGCCCGAGGTGAGAGTTTGATGTTGTGACCTGATTTCTTCCCACACACACACACACACACACACACACACACACACACACACACACACACACACACACACACACAGACACACACCAAAACAGAGCGCCACAGGAAGCAGGGTATACTAAGTGTTTGTCTTTCTATCTCAGTTCAACCCGAGCTCTTCATCTTCAATGAGTTGTGTGCCCTGAAGGACGAGGCAGGGCCTTGCAAGGCCAGGAAGGAACAGTTCTTCTTCAACGTCGACACGGGCCGCTGCGAGATGTTTGAATATGGAGGCTGCGGGGGAAACGCCAATAATTTCGATACCGTGGAAGCGTGTGAGGAAATGTGCGTCGTCTCAGGTGGGTACGACCCTTTGGCTGACACTTACAACTCTTTTATCAAACGGTTTCTGACATGTTTCCAACGATTCTCCTTGATATTTGGTGGACAAATTCAACAACCTCCACTCGAAGTTAACAACAGTGAACACAGACCCTGACATCATTGATGCAAAAGGGAGTATTTTGCACAATCACAGTGGGTGGGATAAAGATGCATTATAGCTTTGCATTGTTATTTGTTGCAAATGAAGAGTTTTGTTTTTCATGGACTGTTGTTCCTCATTAGATTTTATTGCCACCTTGGGCATGAAATCCTATTACAAAGTCATTTTCTTGGTATGTGGCTAAAATGGAAACTTGCCAGCACATTCATTCTGAACAGATTTCCTCGAGCCATCTGGTTAATGAAAAATATGGGCACATTTAAGAAAGCCAGCCGGTTTTGTATTATTTATAGGTTACACTTACTAAACTGATGATGAATTGAAGTTAAATTAATTAAATAAAAATATTGATGCCCTGATCAAGGTTTTTTTTGTGCCTGTGATCCCAATCCAACTCATTTAATATTAAATATACCGAGTTCTGATCCAATACTTAAATTTCCCTAGATAATACAGCTGCACAGTGCACACTTCAACTACATTAAAGTCATCAATCCAGTGTATGTGTGCTGTCCACTGCCGCCTGCCTTTGCTGTCTGCCGTGAAACAAGGCCACGAAACTAATGGTTAAGGTCAGGAAAAAAAGATCATGGTTTCTGTTCAAATAATAACAATCTACAAACATAAATATTGCATATAAATATCTGCCTTTAGCGGACTATCTTATGTAACTACAGGTAACAAGCATAAAGTCAACTTGTGGTTTCACACGGGACACAAACAGCCGTCTCCTGGGTGAAAGTCCTGTGTTTGTTTGACCCAACCACCACCTACCCGTTTTTGTTGGACTTTCTCGCTCGTCATACTTGTTGTTGCATCACGTAACTTTCAATAACGGCCACTTTATACAATACGCCACTTGTTCTGTGCGTTGCTTGTTTTAATATGTCATTCCTCTCACAGAATGCAAATAGAAACGTTGACATTCAACGTATCCATGGTTTTCAGAAATGTACAGTGCAACCTTTTCCCTGCCGACTGCTCTGTATTTAAAATGTATATAAGTGTCACCTTTGCAATCAAGATTTTATACAAGGAAAAATGTTTGGAGGAGCTGTGGGATTACATGTTGCCTGGAACCCCACACAGCTATGTAGTGTGCTCTTGTGACAGTCTGCTTTCCTTTTGAATAACCGCTGTGTTGCTGTAAGTAGAACACTAGTAAGGTAATAACATTTCATCCACTCTTCTTTGGGTGGCATGCAAAACCATGTAAAGAAGACTCCAAACATTATTATGACGTTATGAGATAAAAGTTATAGTTGCTAAATAAATGTATCAACCAGGGAGGACTAAGAACACATTATGAAGAACACATGATCAACACATTACGTATGGTCTACATCTGTAGTGTGTGCATCTAATACATATCTTTGTTAGTATCTGAGTTTGTGTGAAGAAAAGGGTGTGCATCCTGATCCAGATTGTTTTTATAGATCAAATAGGGTAAAGTGAAAAAAGTGTTGACAACCAGATTTGTATGACAGAGATTCCGTTTACATCCTCTCACGCCACCCGTATGGTATGTGTGATGCAACACACCGGATTGCATCGGAGGATTCATCAATCAGTTCCAATGACAGTGGTGATATATGCGTAGTTTGCTCAATTGGTTAGATCAAATATTGCACCCATCGTTACAGATCAATGGTTCGTAAAAGTGGCAGAGATATGGACACAGACACGAGACAATGTTCCTTTTTTAAACTCTTTTTTTTTTAGTTGGCAAATGCATAACTTAACTCGACCTTCATCATTGCTGTAGTGTTGTAATGCTTTGCTGCACCTTCATGCAGAACACAGCTGCATGCCACAGTTAGGCTCAAGCACGTTACGTGGCAGCCGTTAAACGTTTTCTGTGGTGTTGCGTGACTGAGGTAAATGGATACACGCACCCAAAAGCAAAATCCTGGATTGCACACAACCTGATAGATGCCTGAGGTTGATTTGAAAGTAGAGGGTTTAAGGTCACTGCGAGAGCATCTGAGTAGGACTAATAAGTGGACTAAAAGTTGCAGAGACAGAAGGCGCTCGTTGGTCTTTGCTTTACCTTCACTAATCAATTGTTGGTTGGCGATACCCGCTAAGTGCAGTCTTCGCAGTGCAGAGATACATTGTGTCACTCACCGCGCTGCACTTAGCTTTTGTGAGATGTCAGTAATGACACCGCTGCTCTCGCAAAGCAATCGATGGAGACACAATTAGACCTTTCACCCATGGGAGTTAAATTTATCCACAGCAAGACGAGCAGGTTTGGTTCAAAGGCACTTCAGGTTGCTGCAGAGTTATGAGTCTAAAACGCTACTCCCACCATAGGAAACGCCTTTCTCTCTTATTCAACAGCTCTGTGCGGTGTGCAATATCTGTCAGGAAAACAATACGCCTGTGATACTCAAGCTCGTCTGCTCAACGTGAAATGCGCCCTTACGGGAAAGCAATGGCACGTCTGTCCAAGTAGATGGCGTGTTATTCTGCGGCGGTACAATGAATAACCTTCTCCTTCGTATTGCATGCCATGAGATACGTCAGACACGAGGACCATGAATGAATTTGCATCTGGCAGGCATTGCCATAATGCAGTAGGTTGCCTGGATTTTGTGTTCCGTCATCAGTCTCCACCCAAACAAATCTGGGCTCTAAAGACGAATCTGGAGTTTCTGGCTCCAGCTGAGGTGATATTAAATAAAACTGCTCAGACAGAAATATGAAGGTGACTGTCAGATATTAAAGCTGGTCTGAGTGTACAGTCTTACTCTGCTTTTTGATCATAAAGAAAATGACTTTGCATTAAAAAGAGCTATAAAACTTGCATTTGTTCCATGGCATTTAAAGGGCAGTTTGTAGGAAAGCATAACACCTAGGAGTGGTCGCTTTTATCTAAATTGAACGCGCTTCCATGTGTATATCCACTTTTACTGGGCTCGGTGGTGACTTTGTCTCAACGACCAAAGTCAAAACTAGACTGGAAAGAGAAGCACTTGTGTCCAATTCAGTCATTCTGGCCAAGGTCTGGCTATGTACTCCAGAGAGTTCACACTGAAAAAGTGCTTTTTACGAGTCCGTCCCTTTGTTCACGCACACACGTGAAAACACACGGGCGACGCTATGCACATTCAGGTTTTATGGGATTCTGTTGATGGCGATCAGTAGCGGTAAGACGCAAAAGACTGCGAGCCATCAAACATTGATGTATACAATGCAGGATACACACCATCAATTTGGGTCAGGTAAACATTGCGGCGGCATTGAGCCAGCGTCTCTTAGCTAACGGTGAAAACAGCGCTAACGGTGCAAACAGCGCTAACAGTGCTGGGGCGCCGTAATCAGCCGCGACTGCTGTGTGGTCTTGAGCAAACCCGTGGGGCACATGCAGTAGCGTGCGCTGAAGTGATTTTGGCCTAAAGTGGCCACACATGTTTTTGCAACTTCTTGGATGATCATGTGATGCAGACTGGCCCATAAAATAATCTTCTTCCCATCCACAATGATTGAAAAGGAGCAGCTGTAAAACTCTATTTTTCTGAGCGTCACAAATCCCTCAAGCGTGAGGAGTTTCTTTTCATCACATGCGCCCAGTGAACGTTCAAAGGAATCGATGGGGAGCTATCTCTGTGCACCGCATCCACTTCTCCGTAATGTATCCATGGGGATTTAGCTACAGAAAGATCTTGGGAAACAAAATAAAAGGAAAACTGATTTAAAATGCACTTTGCTTTCTTTTTGTTAAGCTTAATTGACATGTCTTTCTAAAGTCGCATATTGTATCATTGCCTATTGGTACCCAAGTACATGTATGCTAGGTACCAACTGCAAAACCAGTCTCCCATACTACAAAGATTGGTATGTAGCACATAGTATACACAATCAGTATGCAGTGTGGAACCAGCTGTATTTTACAAACAACGGACATGATTGACATTTCTGCAAAAAAAAGCCATTAGTGAGAATATTAGTTAACCTTGAGCTTCACTGCAGTGACACTAATGTCAACTGATTTTGTCTGGCTTATTAAGTCTAATTAATTTGTAGGTTAATTAAACATTCAACTAAATTTACAATTTTCAGTAATTGAGACTGACTTTTTGAAACTTTTCCTGTACAATATGATGACCATTTCTTTATGAACAGTAAATGCATGAATTAGATTCTTACCTCTATGAATTACTAACACTTAATTTCCTGCATCCTGGTGATTTTCTGTATGCACCAATGTATGGTGGAAATGTCTTCATTTATTGAAAGGAAAACACAAAGTTCAGGCGCCAAGTGACGTGAATTAAAAACATAAAATTATAATGGAATAAAATACAGTAAGGCTCTCAGGCCTACGGGTCTTCCTTTCAAACATGTATTCTCCTTCTCTCATTTAATCTTATCTCTGCTGAGTCAAACCTCATGTCGGCATGAGTCATACGTTAATGTCTTTTGTTTGGGGGAAAAAACTCTTAGAAGTGCACGTGCCTCTTGTTCACGTCAATGATACATTAATCAATTAATTTATTAACCGCTGGACTTAAATGTCTCAGACGTATTTCAGAAAGAATTCTCCTCACGTCTCCTCAAAACATGTATGTGTGTTCTGAGGAAAAAAGTAATGTCACGAGAATTAAGTAGTTATTTAATGAGTTGAAAGCCATGATATTCAAGAAAAAAGTTATTATCTTTAAGACATGTTCATCAAATTGAATGTTTATTATAATATTAATATTTTTATGTTTATAAACAAAAGCTTATTTGGACAGGCATCCCCCCCTGCCGCCAGCACCACATGAGATGACAAGGCTACTTAACAAGAATGCTCTCCTAAAGGTCACACACCTCTGTGAGGGCCATTGTGTCTTACTGTCTGGGAAACCTTTTTCTCCTATCTCTGCAAAGGTTTTTGTTCTCCAGTCCGGATGCTTTACTGAAACCCCAATGAGTCACAGCCATTGTGTCCCACATTCTCCCTTTGGTCCTCTGTCCCTTTTACAGCTCTGCTTGAAGAGGTCAGAGACAGGAACACAGTGTTTCTCTGTGACAGTTGTACTTTTTTGTTCTTAGCTCAGGGCTTATGCTCAGTCTGCGAGCACAGACACTGATAAAAAAAAAAGAAAAAGAAAGGTCAGGAAAGCAAAAAGGGAAGAAAAAGCAAAAACAACCAAATGTTGCTGGAGGTGTCAGACTTGGCAGATTGTTTGGACTGGAAAAATGTGAGCCTGTTTGGTAGTGCTGAAACATCTAGTTGATTAACAGATTAGTCAATTTATGAATTAATGAATTCCTTAAGGCAGTGGTTCTCAGCCGTTGCAAACATAACCTTCATCATCAAATGAAAATCTCCCACATATATGCTCTGATAAATAAATGTGAATAAATAAGACTTTGTTTTGACAGTTTTTGTCCATTGTGCTCCATGCACTGTGGATTTTAGATGTGTACTGTGACCTTTTTCTCTCCCCCTGACCTGCTGGAAATTCCCTGGCAGAAACATTGTTACTTCAACATTTTGTTCTATTTTGTTTTTCTCCACAACCACCTGGAGAACCGCTGGCCTAATGTAAAGTATACCAACAATTTGGGGGCTTTGGGATCTGAAAAAAAGAAGCTTTTTGAAGAATAACTCTCACTCTTCTTCGAGCTAAGCCTGCGAACAAGGGCCTTTTACACTCTGCTTCATTGGTGCTTTGATCCCTCTATGTTTATGTGGCACTTTGCAATATGCAAACAATAGCATTGTAATAAAGCAGCCGAAATTGAGTTTTTTTTTATTATTATTATTTATATATACATAGGCTGATTTTGCTGCTGAGGACGGTTTTTTTCTATGTGATTAGATTACGTCTGTCTCCATCCAGTGGCAAATGTTATTTTTACGCCCAGGTTCATTTATTTAGCTTAAATATCTATTCCATTAGAGATTTTAATCCCACAGGAGGCCTGGCCAAGATTGTGTCAGCACTTTTTAGATACAGAAACTATAAAAATATATATAAAATATGTTGAACAAAAAACTGAAGGAAGAAATCAAGCAGTGATGAATCAATTGGACGAGTGAAGAGATAAGGAAGGCATAGGGGGACAAAAAGTGCAGTCTAAACATTGTTAGTTTGCAGTAGATCCGTGGTACATTGTCATGAAATCTCATCTTTCTCATCTTTCTGGGTTTAATACTCAAAGGGGCCAACATATGAAGAAAAACATGAAAATATGCATTTTCTTGTGCTGCTCGCAATCATCTGAGCCTGAAAAAAATAAATAATGTTCTCCCTGGAGAGCGATAAAAACTTTCTGGAACAATGGTGCGTCTATTTGACACCCAGCGATAATTCTCCTCAAAACACCAATTACCTTCACAGCTCTGATGGAGAATTGTGTTTCTGAATTATTCATTCCTGCATTGCTCCACAGAGACCGCCAGAGTACTCTTTGACACGTCTCTTTGCCCATGCTTTTAAGTCAAAGTCACCTCGTAAAATGCATTTAGATGTTACAATGATAGCCTTTTTAATCACCGTCACCCTTCAGTGGGTATGACACTATTTTTGACATTTGGTTATTCATCAACTTAAAGCATAAACCAGATAGTGAGTGTTAAGCATGGTGTAAGACATCCTCTGGCAGCTGTTGGGACACGTTGGTGACGCGAACATCTGGTCACCGAATTGTTGCCTTGTTGCAAACCCTTGATGGCTGCATGTCTTATAGAAGCTATGAGAGCTTAAAGGGATAGTTTGCATTATTCAAAGTGGAGGTTGGATGATGTACTTATCCACAGTCAATTTATTACCTACAGTAGATGACGGTCGGCACAGTTACAGTTGTCAAAGACGGGAGTTCAAGGACAGCAGCAAAGCAATGCACTGATGTGGACAGGGGCAGCAGCAAAACGTGATCCGGCCACCTAAAAGAAAGGCGTTATCAATGCTGTCTTCAAAGCCACTGGGCTCCTTTGACAAAAATAGTAAGGTGCTGTTGGAATACACTGACTATGGATAAGTAGCCTGCCTCATATACAAAACCACATAAAAAAAATCTAAAATGTTGCTTTTGGGCTAAAATTTGGTAACGTAAATGCAACGTTAACATTCAATTATAGCATAATGCTGTTGTAGACCGATAGTTTGTAAACAATCTACAGTGTGGCAGTCCCCTCAAAATCTACAACTTATTCAGTAGTTTTGCATATTTTAATTGAAAATGTAGTGTAATCTATTCATAGTTTTATGCCTTAAAATCCTTGCCCCTTTTTGTCCCTTTAACTCTCCTTAAGAAAGTTGCTCTGATGACGTTAAAAGACAAAAGGTCTTATCCCTGATATAATTATATATTGATACTATTTTCCACATTCACAGTTAAATATTTTAATCAATGTGAGTCCTGATCAAAACTACCAAATATTAATTAATTTTAAGAATTGTAACCCCTCAAATGCCATCCAATTCAATCCTGCTGAAGTCTTGAAAAAATTACTCTACTTCTCACTTGATTTATTACCTCTGTTAGCATTGAGATCATAAACTTGTGTTAACAATCAGTTTTTAAGTGTTCTTTAGCACAGCTACCTACCTTGTGATTGACAGGTCGCTGCCACAGGTTTGTCTGTTCTGAGAGTTGCCCGTGTTTTTGTTTTAGAACTTTAACCCTTTCACACAGTTTTTTCAGTTCATGGTAAATATTTCTTCTGGTTGCACAAAACCAAGATGGCGAAGTCCAAAAACCAAGATGGCAACGGCTAAAATGCCAAACCCGAGGCTTCAAAACCGCAGTCCATAAACCAATGGATGACGTCACGACGACGATGTCCACTTCTTGTATACAGTCTATGATTCAAACCCCATATTCTATACTCTGTATGCACTCTGCATCATTTTGGACACATCTCTCCAAAATACAACCTGGCATATTTGGTACTTATGGAAACTTTGGGATCTTCACTAGAATTTTAAATGGAGTTTTGTGGATTTGATCAAAGTTTGGGTTCACAGCATGAGGTTGTACTGACGAGGTTTAAGAGGTTTAATCACCTCGGCAACCTTTGGATTGCACACTTACAGAAAGAAATGCCTCATCGTTGTCCTTTTAAATGGGATGTAATCATGAAGTATTACATTCACAACCCTTCCACATCACAGACATTTAAGGAATCGTATAAGTATCAGAGATAGAACTGTACTATTTTTTGATGAATAAATCCTTATCCATCTGTGTGGGTGGATATACCGCCCAGTACACTTGCCACGGTGGGATGCACTCTCGTCAGCTAGTCACACCTTGTCAGGTTGCACCTGTCTTGGTTGATAATGAAAATAAAGTCAGTTTGAAACCTAGCCCGTCCACTGCAAGTCATCATTTCACACCATGGTTGTGTTCATGTTACAGACACAAATGAAGCGTGAGGCTGTCACGAGCTTGAACAAATTTTTTAGGTTTCGTGACGGCTTATTCAAAGAAGGGTCCTCGAATATTTTCCACAGCACCTCTGCTGTTCCACGCTGCTGCAGATGTTGATAACATTTAAAGTTACAGATTAAAGAGAATCTGTAAGCAGTTTGTTTGACAGATTTGAAGTACAAATAATCTCTAACTTTTACATTTACATTTCCAAAACGTAAAAAGATTGGCAAATAATAAGAATTGCTATCAAGGAAACAAACGTGGACTATTACAACTACCTTACGTCAACGTTACACAATGCACGATGCAGAATGTAGAATGTAGATGAACATCAAACTGCTGCTCAGAGCTGCAATGCCCTGATCCCAATACTCCAAGACCCGAGGGTTATAATATATGCAACGAGCGTTAAGAAGTAAACATGGGGAGTTAGAGCTAAGCTAAGATGCAGAAAAGATGTGACAGAAAAATACAGCAGAGAAGAAAAGGCACGACAGAGGAGGTGATGTGGTTCACTGGGGAACACAAGGAAGTTCTTGCTGTGAGTGTTTCATTTTCAGCCTGCGAAGGAAGATTCTGAGTGAATCTGAGAACTGAAGAAAATGTTACTGTACAGCTGCGGAGACAGGAAGTGGGCCAGCTGTAACCCAGAGGCCAGTGATTGCAAACTGTTGATTTTCAGATTTCAGTCATTGGAGCTTTATGTTCATAACAAAAAATGACACTGGTCCACGCCGAGGCACTTGAAGCAAGCTTTGTGAATTTCCAATGAGGCCAGGACATGTGCAGCACTGACGTGGTTTTTGAAGCGGCAACTCCATACGGAGGCTGGCTACACTTACGCAAATTTTCAGTGGGCGATCGCGTGCTGGTGATTGGAGGAGAGTATTAGCCATCGATTCCAGTAAAGGGCGGGGCCAATTTGATGTGTGAAGAAAATCAAAGAAATTCAACACATTTACTATTAATATATTGAGCAACAGACTCAATAATGAATGGAACATTTTCTTTGTTTCTAACAATTGTTCTCTCTCTCTTTCTCTCTGTCTCTTTCCTAGATGACAAGAACCCGTGTCACCTAGCCGAAGCTCCTGGTCCCTGTCGAGGGCTGTTGACGCGCTACTTCTTTGACAGCAATAGTCAGCAATGCAGGCATTTCTTTTACGGCGGCTGCTTTGGCAATGCAAACAATTTCAAAAGCATGTCGGAGTGCCAGGCGAGATGTCAGAGCCCAGGTAGGCCAGGTTAAACTTTTGTCCTTTTCTAATAAAGTCTGGCAAACACCCAAGCTGTCCAGACAGCCACATTATTTGGTTCCATTCAAAACCACTAATTAAGCCTGCTTGTGTTCAGCAGCTGCGAATGCTCCAGAGATGTCGTCATTTGGTGGAAAATGGACTGTATCTTTAAAAAAAAGAAAGACAAGAAACCTGTTCTAAGGCCATACATCTCAGCCTTACAAGTCAGTTGTTACAGAAATAATTACTTTTCCGGCCTTTACCTCGCAGCAGTATGCAAGGTGTGCTGCTCTGGGTTCACGGACAACAAAGGCACAGCAGATCACAGCTGCTGCACAACAAATGCAAACTCATTTCAGAGCGGTTACATAACCAATATAGAACTACCTCAGAAAATTAACTTTTGGTTGAATTGAATTGGCTGACCATGAAATCACATTACACCTTGATTTTGCATTTAAATTGTTTTAAAGCGACCCGAGTACACCCAATTATGCTCGACTTAGACTCCACTTAAAAGTCATTTAGAGATTGAAATTGTCAAAGAAAATAACGAGAGATTCGCTCGACTGTAACAATTCTGCAGACAGCCCATGTACTTAAAACGTTTTTTTTTCTTTCTTTCTTTTTAATGGATAACAATTTCAGATAGATGACTCTGTCTGGTTTCATTAGTGTTTGCAGACCAACACCCTTTCTGGTCTGATACTAATTCAATTAAACTTACTTGAATTATGATTGATCCCCGGGATTTAATGCGATCTGTTCTAAATATAGGCATTAATTCATTGGATTTATGTTTGGTAGCCATGGAAACACACCGTCTCAGTTAATACTTTTCTCTTTTTTTTTCAATATAGCAGAGCCCACTAAGGCACCAGAACGCCACACAATGTCTGCCAGAAAATCCGGTGTTGTGCAGCCAACCATGTTAAATGGTAAGAGTCAATACATCACACTTGAAGTATAACGCGCTTACGTCTTGTTGCTTGTTGTAATTATTTAAAAACAAAAATAACCGGTAAGACATTCTAACAATTCCATCAACCCCTATCACTGGGTTTGTGTTGAAACATCTCAAAACACTATACGGTACATATTTGGTTTTGAAGTTATGTGTAATTCAGGTTTGAATTGTGTGCTTACAAATAGAATGTGCAGTCTTCCTCAAAGTCAACTCAAATTACTCTGCAACAGAATGGTTCAACATTTAGGGGAAAACACTTTTTTTTCTGAGGGAGAGATGAGAAGATTGACCCCACTCTCATAGCATGGAGTAAACGTCAGGAGGCAGCTTAGAGTAAAGACTGGCATGGGGAAACAGCCGAGTCTTTATGCCAAGCTAAGCTAGTAAACCCCTGGTTCTAGTTCTGTCCTTAAGACATGGGAGTCGTAGCGATCCTCTCATTTCACTCTCTTGATGTGTTTTGTTGTTTTCTTTCTCAGGGGAACTGAGTGAACTTCAAGTGCAAGGGAATGAGACTAATCAAGAGTCAAAAGGTAAGAAAGTATGACTCCAGATGTCATTATAATGTTAATGTAACCAACCCCTGACATGGTCGCTGCATGCGTTACAAGCTAGCTTACAGCTAATGGCGGTATCGCTACATAGCTAATTGTGGTGGTTCAATGCAAACTGCACAAACAGTTCTGCGTCATGGCGGGAGGCAAACATTTGCTTTGCTTTTTGTCTGAACACACATTAAGAAATAACTTTTTCAGTTTGAAGAACATCATAGATGAGCCAATTGTGTTGTTATTACAGTTTTTAGTCGAGTGCCCTTGACCAGGAAGGATTTTTTTTTCTTTTTTCCCCCTCAAGATGGAAAAAAAAGTTTTGTCTCATCACATATTTGTAGACTCCAAGGCCCAAAGCCGGAGTGCAGTGTTAATTCATTACACAAATCCCAGTGCACCAGACATTTGGGATAGATTAACTTTTGTTAGTCATAATTACATCAATCATCCTGTCTTGAGAGTAGCAACCAGTCCATGCTGAATTTGGAGTTATGCCTAAACCTCATTGTAAGCAAATCTAGTTAATTTATTAAACCCGTGTGGGCTGCCAATAACTTAATTGTAATAAAATGAAATAAAAACTCAAGGTGCGGCGATGCATGGATGGCAGACAGCTTGCAAAATTGCTTCTGCTGTGTAAGGCAAAGGGCAGGAACCGAGTGCATCGGTGTCTCCCTCCCACAGCCCATTTGTCAAGTATTCCCATTTACTAATTTTGTGTGTATTAGGATTGAGGGAGCATATATCACAGTTGTCGTGTCCCAAGGCTCTTTTGTGCCACAGCAGGAGAGCACAGGCAGACCCTGGCCTGCTTCCCCTCAGCTCATTCAAAGACTTATAATTTTTAGAATCCAATTTCCCTCTTGTCAGAAAATGTTGAGAGTGAAAGATTCAGGATGACTTAGCCTCAATAGCAACCGCCTCCTTATCAATCTATTTTCTTTATTTCTGCGATGAGATCACTCAGAAACAATGCTGGCATGAAAGTAAAGCCCCTTAAAGTAACAATGAATCATTCAGATCTTAAATCAGACAGATTTAGAGGGTAATCTTTGGAAATGATTCATGTCCGTATTCATGACGTTTGTGTTTTTACTACGGCATTGATGTGGAGGCTTTGAATTTCAAAGTCATAAAAGCTGCACAATTAGCATTATGGAATTGGCATACAACTTGAGTATGGTGTCATTCTGCCAAGTATTTATTGCAATGTTGAAAACAAAGACTGACATCTTGTGGTTATACGGTGATGTACACTTCAAGTGGGAGAAGTTGTATTGTAGACTCTTGTGTCTGAAAAAATATTGTATCAGACTCTAAAAGTTAAAGGGGCCGCAGCCCCTCTGGGCCCCCGCTTCTGCAGTCCTATGACTGAACCAAATAATGGGGCTATCTTTTGGGTTTTGTCAATGTGTGTATATGTTTTTTCTGTTAGTTCAGGTTTGAGCACAAATGTTTGAGAGTTCAGTCAAACATTATTTAAGATTTTTTTTTATTCTCATTTAAGAATTCATAAACTGAATAAAAGAGCAATATAATGGGATTTATTCTTGTATTACATATGTCATAATGTCTCTTGCTTTCCTACTATTGATGATAATAAGATCAATACTTTAAAAAATATTTTGGGAAAACTTGGTCACATTTTATCCAGTCCTCAAGTGCTCAAATATTTCCCAATTGACCCCATTTGAACCCCAACAAATGAAGTCATAATGATCTAATGTTGGACTTTTGAAGACGTAGTGGATGTATTGGTGGGTTGCCTGTGGAAACCAATGTCCTTCAGTTGAGGCAAAGACCACTCGTGGTTGCTGAAAAAAAACTTTCCTGTGTTTCTCACCATGAAGAAAGCCGGAGAAGAGAATAGAGAGGATAGCTTACACAGCACTGTGGAGTCATCATAACAACTCACTTTTTCTAATCGGTCCATTTAAGGACGAGAGCCTGCAGACACTGGCCTCAATCATTAAGTCAGACTGAAGCCTAATGAACACATCTGGAGAGGAGTTGGAGAAAACAATGTTGACATTGTACTATCCTGCAAACCAAAGGATGCATTGACCGTCAACGTTTCTGAACCAAAAATACCTTTCATAACGATTGTTACGGTACAACAGCTGTAAACTCAGTGTTTGCTTTTGTTTTCACACGGGACACAAACAGCTGTCTCCTGGGTGAAAGTCCTGTGTTTGTGCAATGCCAAAGTTGATGAAAAGCAAACAGGCATCATTCGTCTTCAGGAGCTCCACCCCTTTACCTGGCCCTGTAATCAAGCTGAAGTGGATCCAAGAGATCCAAATACGTCATGATGTAACATTTGAATGATGATATACAGAATGATATGGATCATTTTGGACCCCGACTGGTTGAAAATGAAAATAACTGTTAGTTATCGCCCCTATTTACTCTCTGGCTCTTACTTCTGATCCACAGCCTTTAACCCCTCAGAGCTGTGCTCCAGTCCCGTGGACAGGGGGACGTGCAGCGGTGCAGAGAAGAGGTTTGCGTTCAACCCCGAGACCAAGAGATGCCAGGTGTTCCACTACAGCGGCTGCGGGGGGAACGAGAACAACTTCGCAGGGCGCAAAGACTGTATTACCAAGTGCATGAGAAACAGAAGGGGTATGATGATTTCATGTGTTATTAGTATCCAAATGTTTCTTCAAAGAATATATTTAGAATTCATTACTTAGGATTGTTTAATTGCAGAAAGTACATATACCGCGTCTGTAAACATTTTAAGTTCGTCATTATGATATTGCTGTTGTATAATGTCGCTGTGTTCTGTTGCAGTTCGCCCGAGGAAGAAGATGATCCGAATAAGGAGGAAAAACATAAACAACATCGCCAACCACTCGGTCTGAACACTCGGCTCTGCGTCCCATCCTGCACGACTGAGGAGCCACCTTTATTTATGTCAATATGTTATGTTTAGCTGTACTCATATATATTGTCTCGTAGTGCCGCGGTACTTGTAAAAATGACATTTAGTGTACGTGATTTACCTTTGTAGTGGCTGGATGCAATTATCATCATTGTCCACATTATTATTTCAATATCTCATTGACCAAAAAAAAAAATCCACATCGACGCTCTTGTGTATCGAGGCTTTTGTATGAACAATATATTATGCATTTCTTTAATTTTACAGTTTCAGGGCTCTGTTATCATCACACTGATATAAACATTTTACCGTCACAATTTATGGGAAAACACCAAAGCCATATTTTTGTTCAATAACAACATGAACACTTACCCTGCTGTACAGTAACTGAAGCTTTTCCAGAAGAGTTGTGGTCTAGCTCCACTGTTGTGAATCAATGTGAACAACAGCATTAGCAGATTAAACCGGTGGCGACCCCGATCAACCACGACGGTACACAGAATGATCTCAAGAAACCACATCAATCAAGATGGCCATGTCTTCACAGCTATAAATCAATGTGAACAAGGTAATGACGTGTTTTGTTTTTGGCGCATTAAACATGAACGCCTTTTTTTTTATGTTTTGTCTTTGTCTTTTTAATCAATTGTATGCAGTTCAGTAAATCACTGTTGCAGTCCTGCTGGCGTTGTTGGTAAGGAGAACCAGAGAGGGGCAGTGTTGTGTAAAGTAAGTTTTTCGAAAGAGGTTGCCAGCACTCTATTGGCTGCATAGTGATCTCTTTCCTTTGCCCTTATATAAAACATGGCTGTAAAGAATTGGACTGTATGAGTTTGTGTAATAAACTTTGACGATATTCCTCTCTATCTTCTGGTTTTTGTGTCTGATTTATTTCCCAGCAGTTTGTCTGTATGTATGTGACAAAAACGTTAAACATTACCAGAAAAAAAAAAAAAAAAATACAACATCTAAATAGCAAGCTAACATAGATCCCATAGTTTCCATATAGGCTGTAGAAAGCTTTTTCACGTGAGAAAAAAAAATACATGTACAGATGACTTTATGGCTTCAATAACTGGTAACACTTCAAATTCTGAGGAAAACAATGTGTTGGATTTTTGTTAATGATTGGGTGTGTTTAAGAAAAATACGATTCTGCAATTTCTTTTCACAATTTCAAACGATACAGTGAGAGTAAATTTAAAGTCGTTAAATGAAACCCGATCCTGAAGCTTAACTTTGTTGGCCTCCCTGAGGGGCTGCAGTTACTACTGAGGTCACATCCTGTGTATTTTTTTGTCAGGGAATCTGAGAGGTTAAACACATAAAATCACCACTTCTTTATTTTGAAAGCTGGTTCTAGATATGTGTTGTAGTTTTTTTAAACACTTGCAATGTTTCTAACATCAATCTTCCAGACAAGTCTTTACTTCGGAGTCTATTGCACATTGTCCTTTTTCTTGTTGTTGATAGTACAATTAATGAATGAGAGAAAAATACTAAGAGACACAAAACTTCTAAAAAGTTACCAATGAGGACAGTGAAGTATTGTCCTGTGTATTTTTTCTAGTTAATTTGAGGGGTTAAGCACATTAACACTTAATTATTTTATTCTATTGGCTGATTCCAGTATTCTGAATCCCCAATGTACTGAACGTTGAATTGCTTCAATCAAATAAATACAAATAAACGATGCAGTGATTGGCCATAATTGAATCTCAGTAGCGTGCAGGGTTTAATGTTGGGAAATAACAATTCACAACTGACAAACAACACGACCGGGAACGCTGGACCTAAACCCCGCGCTGCGATGGTCCACTCGCAGGGTCCGTGCCAGAGGTTGCGCTGCGTTCCGCTGGCCGCTGCTCCCAGGTCCTCAGCCGCAGGCCCTCCGGTGTGATGTAACAGGAAGTAGTGGGTTGCCTTCCAACGTCAACCTGACAGCCGCCCCGGCTGCGCTCACTGAGCGCCGGAGATCCGCAGCGGTTGGTGCTCTGCGCTGGAGACAGGAGCCTTTTCAGAGATCTATTCCAGCTACAGCCGACCCCCTCCACACCCACCCAGCCCTCCACCTACCCGCCTACACACCTACCTACCTACCTACCTACCTACCTGCCTGCCTGCGCTGCTGTTGGATTTTTTTTTTTTTTTTCATTCTCTGGTAGGACGCGCCGAAACGGGAGTGTGAATTGTGTGCGATGCGCTGTGTTTACTTCCATGTTTTCTGGGCAATTAAAGCGGCGGTAACGTCGAGCGGATTTAACGCACGGTTGAACGGTGCAATTTGTTCATCGCTCTCTCTCTCTCTCTCTCTCTCTCTCTCTCTCTCTCTCTCTCTCTCTATGTGTGTGTGTGTGTGTATCGAGGTTATTTAACTGTACATCTGCACTGGATTAGGCTACAGAGTCGAGGCACGTGCATTAACAGAATACTGTATATCGCGGGGTCCTCGATCCGTATCCGAAGCGGAGCAGAGGAGCAGAGGGACCGGGTCCAGCTGAGCTCCGCTCTGCTTCTGTCAGCAGCTGCATGCGAGACGGATGGATGTGACGGAAGAACACACTAGTGAAGCAGCGGTATTCATTGTGTGGGGTTGTGCACACCATCCAAGCGCGTCGTGCATGATCACGTATACATATAATGCATAGTGCTCATAAGATATGCTGACCCACCTGTATCTGCTTTGTGGAGCTTTTAAAAAATATACATGTAAATATATATATATATATATATATATATATATAGACAATTTGTGTCTGATTGTGCGTCGAGTGATGTATAGAGGGTTTTTCGCACGCGGACACTGTCGCCTACAGCAGTTAATTTATGGAAACACCTAAAATATGTTTAAAGGGAATTAAAGTACACAGCATACTAACCGCTCTGATTCGATTCACACTGTTGGAACATGAACTCAAAAGGAGCAGTTTTAATATCGGCTCTCATGCATGCCTGACTTTGGCCATATACTATACAGCCATCCGGTACATTGGGCTATAGACTTGGCGTCCATTCACTAGATTAAGTAAACATATTAAGGGACGACACACACACACACACACACACGCAGGCTTTTCAGATTGATTGAACTGGAATGCAACGGTGATTCAGCTCCATTCATCGACTGGGGCTTTGATGTCAGCGGTGGCCACTGGTTGCTAAATCATCTGCATAGTTACATAAGCAGCAGATTTGGACATGATGGAAGTTTGTGGGCTGGACAGTAAAAAAAGAAAAGAAAGAAAGAAAAGGGTGATGATGATGATGATGGTGATGGTGATGTGTAGGAGGAGGAGGATATGATGGCGGTGGTCACCACAGTGCTGATGAAAGATGCACTGGAGTCACTAAACACAAGGCAGGTGGTAGAGCAGAAGCAGCCAGCGCTCGGAGCAGGAGCAGAGAGGCTGTTCACAGCCGAGTTTGTGGACACGAGTGAATTTTTTTTTCTTCTTTTTTTTTTTTTTTCTTCCTGTCAACAGGTCAAATGTGATACTGCTGCAAGCTGACCTGCAGACTTCTCGTGGGTTTTGCAACAGCAAAAGGGGCCAGTGTTCCCAGATGATGTTGTTTGATCAAGCGCTTCTGTGTTGATGAATGTGGAAAACATTGTTTTTGCATGTGTTTCGCCTTTTAAAAGTTTAACGTCTCAAAGGGTTTTCGACTCGAAGTAACCTTAAAGCTCTTTCCCCCCACTCCCCCCGCCCCCTCCCCAAAAAAAAGAGCGAAGAAGAGGTGGTAAAATGGAAAAGATAAGGAAATATTGTGTTAATTGTAAAATATTGAGTAAGAAAACTGCTGAGCCCTTGAAACGTAGGTGTTAAATATTCATCACTTAATAAACAACCACCAATGTTAAAGTTTTGTTGAAAGAAAAAGTCTCTAGGTGTTAACTTTTAAGAGTTTAACTTAACTTGCTTCATCGGGACTGTGTGTGTGTGTGTGTGTGTGTGTGTGTGTGTGTGTGTGTGTGTGTGTGTGTGTGTGTGTGTGTGGGTCGGATTTGATTGACAGTAGCCTGGCACCAAACGGCTCCACAGATATCACGACATTTTAATTTAATTTTGATTCAATTTTGTTTTGATTCAATTTTGATCGGTGCACGCAAGTACATGACATCATCCCACATGCAACAGAGAGTAGTATAGTAAAGAAGTCTCTCACGTCACTTTGTCAGATTTATTTTGCGCTTGTGTGGAAAACCCGTCACTCGTAGTAAGAAGCTGGTTGAAAAAAGAAAACATTTTTTTTAAGGACCTTTTTAAAGCGAAGCAGCGTCTAACTGTAACCTCCATTGAATATGTGAACGAGTCGTGAGCATTTTAACCAGAGGCTTAAAGAAACAAAACTATCCAGCCATTCACAAGAAGAAAAAAAATACTGATATTAGAAGAAAGTCTGAAAGAAATTAACTAAATTGTGTGCAGCAAAAATGTATATATTTTTTTCTACCTTACTAATCTGTTAAGCATTGCATGACCCCTCCGATTTATCTTCCAGTATGAACACTTCATACGACTGCGTGTTAGGAACCCCACAGCTTTACTTCTTCTCAATGCAAAATGAATGTTACCAGTGGATAGATGTAAACCACGTCGTATAAATGATTACTTGCTTGATTGTAATTTATAAGCAAATTGAAGGACACGCATGTTCGGGAATGCCAGAGACGTAGCCGAGTAAAACGGGGGCTTTTAATTCACTGTCCATGCAAGTCATCCAGCCGGGACACTTTGGACAGCGGACGCAGCAGAGCTGCCAGTTGGCAGATGAGTCTGCGAGGCCTCTTTGCTTCTGGAGTCCTCCAGTCGCCCTGTCCTACGCTAAATACATGAGCTGATTGTGCACTGAGAATGTCATGCAACCCCAGCAGACTCAAACCCCCCGAAACCGTCATGCTGTCCATTTACTGCCCGAGTCCAGAAAACAGCTATTAAAAGTGGGCGAGTCAAAAGGTCTCGGCCGCATGGCTCCCAGAGCCCTTTGCCATCTCCGTGGTGCGGCGGCTCTCCTCCCTAAAGCATTCCGTGAGGTTGTGCCAGTGTAATCTCATTCACACTGCAGCGGTCGCTGTCATCGTAGCTGTGTGAATTTTAGGATTCCTTTTTTTTTTTTTTTTTTTTTTTTGCAGTCAATCAGCGAAGGAGTGGTTTCCTCCAATTCAGGAGACGTTGTTGTGGTAATGAAATGGCTGCGTTGACACTGCGCGGCGGTGCCGCAGTGATTGCCTGCGCTGCGTGTGTTTAACTGACGCCATTATGAGGGGGTCCGACTTCCTGCAAACACTGCTGGTAGCCAACTCCGATGAGTGCAAGGGCCGCCCGATTCCCAGTCACAAGAGTAATGACGCTTCTCCTAAAACTTAACCCCTCATAAATCACGAAGGCACACTGGACTTCTGCAGCCTTCACCTTATTGATTTACCTCCTGTGATCCCTGCGGTCATTGTCGGAGCTCTCACGTGCATGGCGTGCGAACGCCGATTCCATATCCTTCCAGTGTCTTTTATTGTCCCTCAAACTTCTTCAAGTTGAACGTTCATTGTGTTTTTTTTTTCCTTTCCAGCCCGGATCAAATCAGCAGCCCAAGTATACATTATGTGTTTTCCTGTCTGCTTACCCCAGGCCGAAGATATCGTATTACACAAAAGCACAATGATGCACACATATGCACCAGTCTCAGAGCGCTCTCCTCGGGTTCTGGATTCAGTTTCGGGGATGTGAAACCTTTTGAGGTAATTTTTCCGCTCATACATTATGAAGGGTCTTCTTTTTTTTTTTTTTTTTTTTTTTTTTCTTTTTTTTTTTCTAGTTTAATTTCAGCACACAAAGTGCCCGATGAGAACTGTCATGCGCTAATGTCTTCAGAAGCAGCACCGGGGGAGCTTTGCCTGTGTGCAGTGGCTGGCAGTGTGAGCCGCAGTGCTTTGTGGAGGATAGAGGACAGTGGAAAGAGGCTGTGTGGTTTCTAAGGGTGTATCGTGTTTGTGTGAGGTAAACAGTCAGTGACACAGGCTTCCTGATTTACTGCCTGGCAGGGGGCTTCTGGCATATACAGAATAGAGGAAACGGTCCCTGGGAAGCCCTGTGTGTGTCTCTCTCTTTGTCTTCCAGTGGTGAACCTGCAGTGCTGTATTGTTGTCGCGTTATGTGCACATGTTGCTGTTTGAATTATTTCTGCCAGGAAAGGTACCGAGGAGTATTCAAAAACTAGCGAAGTACCGCTTTTTAATTCTTGTAACACAAATACATTGTTTTGTTTCCAGCCAGTTTACACTGCTCTTTTCCTCCCCGTATTTTCTGCTGCTGTGAGCAAACGTCTGCAGCAGACATTTCTGTTGGATCTCCAATGAGCAATAACTAAGAAAATGTGACTATTAATTTTGTTAAATTCAGGTTCCCATAAACTGTGCCAAAAACTTGGCAGTTAAATGGTTTCCAAGGTTTATAAAAGTCCCAAATGAGTTTGCTCCTCTTAATGATCTCAACTCATATGCCTTGGGGGGTCTTTTGCTATTTTAGTGAAACCATAAACAATAAAAAATAAAAAATAACCTTGTGCTAGACAAGGTTATTTTTTTAAATTGTCTTCTTGTAAGTCAATATATCAAATTTGTTATTGAGTACATTGTCATTACACTCATTCCAATGCAGAATTATAGCTGAAGTAAGAAAAGGGGCTGAGATTAACTTTTTCAAGTCCTTCTGAAATCGCTAATTTTATTTCTGCTACAGCTGTAAATCAAATGTCCTGAGAAAAAGTCAGTTAAATGGTTTTATTTCCAAAGGTTTTGGTGTCGTATCGTTACCACAGAGTGGACTCTCATTAGCCAACGGTGCTCCTACACAAGAGGCATTTCAGTTGTATTTGTCAGTTGTCCGCCTCACGGCCGTCTAATGGAAACATACGCTCTTATCTTCAGTTCAGCTGTCTACTCGGGCTTTGTAACGGTTTCACTCACCCAAAGCTGCTAGCCTCTAATTTCACTTTCCATGCTAGTTGGCTAAATAGCTTGCGTGCTGCAGCATGTTAAACGGATCAAAACCATACCTGTAAATGTTATTTATGGTCCCTCCTCACCAGGCCCATTAATGAAACAGTGTCTTTGTGTTGCTTGTTAGCTACAGTGTCAGTTTGTTTGCTTTATGTCTGCATTACCTTGCCGGAGCTCAGACTGCCAGTTGTTGTCGATCAAATATATGTACACAGACACTCCCCTTTAGTAACTGACAAGAAAATAGCAATAAATAAGTAATACATATTAAGAAAAAGGTAATGACTGATTATCATTTCAGTTGGACTTTACTTACTCGTACATCTAAGCTTTTCGAGCTATTCATTCATTGTAATGCTGTCCCCTTGCAAACTTCGTTTTACAATCGGCCGTGTTTCATTGGCTATGAAGAAGCCTGCTGTGAGTGGGTGAGTGGTGGCACTTGTAGTATGGCTGCTACTGTATTTTGGCATAGGTGGTTATTATCAACAGTTTTCCCAATTCAGATTTTTCCAATACCCCTTACACAATGTTCCAGGCTATTTTCACGGTATCTCACTTATGGAAGCAGTTAAATGTTTTTGTAACACAAACCCAAGGCATACAGAGCAACTTGAGCCTGCTAGTAATGGCGTGAGCAGCTCCCCTGGAGGTCAAGTCGAGTGCACACAGCAAGCACATGGAGGATATTCCTTGGGGCCGTCTTAAAACGGTGTGAATTTGACCGAGCTCCAGAGTTATTTTTGTCGTGGGAATACCAGAGGGGAACCACTCACACATCCCCTGACTGTCAACGATGAGACTCTACAATGGTAAAAGAGGTGAAATCATACTTTGGCACAAAACTTTTCAAAGCATAAAAAAAAAAAAACGGTACTCCTACCGCTCCTCCGTGTTCTTGAATGTGTCTGTGGGTTAACAAAGTCTGTGTCATATCCTGCCTTGGAAATTTGAGAATTTGAGAGCAGTATGGAGCTATGGGAATGTTTAGATGGATAGAATGACCCTTAACATAGGGAGGATTAGTGAGTGGTTCCCGCCAGCTTGCATATAGATCCCAAAGGGCACATTTCTGGGTTTATAATGTTACCACGGACAAAAAAAAAAAAAAACAGCTGACATTGAGCTGAAACACAGTTGATGAAACCCACTTATATCATATAAGGAACCATTTCCCCACCAAATCTGAAAGAACATGCAAACACCCATTGAAAGGGGCTGTGTACGAGATTGGGAGCATTTCTATTGCCTCTCAAGGGCTCTCAACATTGCGACGGTTGAGTCGACATTTCTCAGCTAACGGTGCCGGCAACGGCAGCCGTGCAAACAATGGCAAAAGTGCTGGCATGAGGGGGATTCGAGGGTGGGCGCTACGCTTCCGCGGCGAACAACGGCAGTTATCAGTTGTAACAGCTGTATGAGCACAGTGCAGAGCAGAGCGGCGGCCATGAGCTAGCCAGTGGGGCACGCTCACATGCACTCACATGCACTCACATGCACTCACATGCACTAAAAGCACAAGCGGCCGGCTCGGATTACAACGAACACTGAGGGAGAGGGACTTCACTCTCTGCTCAGGTAGACATTACTCAACTATAACCTTTTATAGCAAATAGTCGTTTGCTGCCGTATTAATGCACTGAATATCGAATTTTGCACTTTTAAACTCCAAGGGCAGTTTTTGGCCTGAAAATCCCCCTTTTGGCTGTATGCCAGTTTAATGGCTACTAATTGCTGCAACAGAACTCAACCATGAAGCTAAAAGCTGTCAACAGCAATAACCAGTTCGGATGCAGAAATATCTAACGGGAAGGAACAAAAAACCAAGACAGCACAAACTGTTGTGTAAAGCCGTCAGCCTGTCAGTGCACTTAACGCACTCTACAAAGAAAATCTAGTGACCTGTGAAAATGTGGCTCCATGTAAGTGGAAAGAATCGGTGGAATTAGACACACTTTCCCACCAGACTGTACTATATGCCTTAGGGGAAACAGTGAGCACATGCTCAGTAGGGTAGGCTATTTTAAACACAGCCTAGAAGCCCTATAGCTGCATCAAAACATTTGCATTAACACCAAGGAGAATTACTATCAGCTATGCAGGTGAAATGCACTACGGAGCCTGGTTTATTTTTAACCAGTGTATTTTAATCGAGGTATTTGTAGTATTTCTTTCCTTTGTGTAGACTAGAGGCCTGTGGAATAGGATGCCTTTTCTATGGGAAGAACTCTAGTACTCTTAACCTCCTTTCAAGGAAACCGAAGACAACCGGGGTGTTTTATCGTGTTCAAATAATGATGGCGGGGTGTTGAATGGTATTCAGATTCACAGAGGAAATGCAATGTTATCTTTTCAGCAACTAATGGGATGCCTGTTGACATGCAGAAGCGTGTTCAGCTATTGTGTTTGGAAATACACGTTCTTGCTGAAAGCTAGATGATAAGATCCACGTGTACCTGTTAGTGAGCTTTACTTCAGTACACATGCAACGATGTAAAAAAAACATATTCCATTACGAGTAAAAGTCCTGCATTTAAAATGTTACTGAAGTAAAAGTACACAAATATTAACATCAACATGTACTTACGAATAACTGATTTAGTGTTATTGCTGGTCCAATTGGAGCTTGTTTTCACTTCTTTATGGACAGTTATGTTGTTTAGTCCAGTGGTTTCTAACTAGAGGGTCAGGCCCCTTCTCAAGAATCACAAAAAGAGGGGTCCAGAGATGATTAATCGGGAAGAAAAAAAAAAAAAAAAAGTTACCTGCATTCATTTTGGCAAATTCTTCATCCTTGCTTGTTTATTGTGAGAGTTTTTCCTCTATGAACTTCAAACTGTTAATATGATTAAACCATCAAGTAGTATCATTGACTTTCAAGTAGTATAACAGGAAAATACTCAAGTAAGTTGGGCCTCAACGTGCCTTGAACTTAAGTACAATGCGTGAGTCAGTGTCCTCAGCACCATTCCACCACTGAAGACAGATTAGCTGTTTCCCCCAATTTCCTGTCATGCTAAGCTAAACTAAGCTAAGCAGCTGTTGGCTTGAGCACCACTTGCAACCACTACCTGCCCCATCTCGAGGTTGGGGTTCACAAAAAATATTGCTGAAATGACATCACAGTGCAAACCGGCCTATAAAGTTTAGCAGCTCAGTGCAATTTACCCTTTTTTTTCGCGGTTTTAAGTTTATTTCCCAATAAGAGAGTTTTTTTTAAATGTATTTTCATGAAAGCTAAATAAAAAAAAAAAAAAACGGGATTGAGCTCATAGTTTGGCTTTACAGGGGCTCCTTTTGATTAGTTTGGATGATGGAACCATCGTGAGGCAACAGGAGTCGCAGCAGGTGTTATGTTAATAACACATCTTTCCTATCAGTGAGCCGTTTGCTCTTTGATAACGCTGCTGTGTTTAGCAGTTTTTCACACTCTTCCCCACACTGGATTTCTTGTGACTCATGTGCCGACTATAGAGCTCAGGCACTGAGTATTTGGCATCGTTGGGACTTTGTTAGCCTCGCCATGATGTTTTCGAAACTCACATTAAACTGGCAGACCTCTTTTAAAGCTCACACATACTCGACATCCAGCACAGTATGACTCACCTGTGTCACTGCCTATTTTATGGATGCTTGAAAGTGCTGCTCTGCGATATTTTTGTCCATCTTATACATACTTTATGTGGTAATAAGGGTGTTAAATCATACCGCCTAGGACGTACATGACACTTTGTACTCATGTTTAATAGTAGTACTACTTAGAGCAGCCATTTCCCCTCTTTTTTCTTTTTTTTCTATTTCAGAACACCTTTTTTTCTCATGCAGTGTTGCCTTAATTTCTACCAAACTTGGCAGGAACTCTTCATGGACTAAGCTCTCACTGTAAAATGTTGCCAAAATATGTATTAATTGGCTGATAGAAATCAGTGAAATGCAAGAGACCTCATTACAGTCTGGCAGTAACATATTCAGATTAATTTGGTCAAAATGTGGCCAGTCGACAATAGTTTTAAAGCTGCACTAATAGATATATTTATATTGACCATGATTCAAATGAGGTGTCCTGTGAAAGGAGTCACTGGTATTAATGAATAATTATAAACCAACTGTGCGGTTCCTCTCAGTTTTGCAGAATGTTTCAGAGTCTTTCCGCTCAATGTTTGGTGTCTCCGGCTTGCGAATTCTGCTCTCACCGTTAACTTTGTGAAACGGAGGCAGTTAACATTGCAACACGTGGTTAACGTTGGCAGTTAGGTTTAAGCAACAGGACAGTTTTGGTAAAAACATCATGGTTTGGTTGAAAATATACGTCCGCTTGTAACGTAAAGTAAGCCACGGACATAAAGTCACGTGACTAAGTGGCGTAGCTTCACCTGACGTAACGTTGAATGCCTGTGCTCCGAGTAAAAGTCCTGTATTTGACCCATCCACCACGACTCCCGCCCACCATTTAGCGGATGTCCCACTGTAAATACTACGCCCGTTACTCCGAGCATCTAACAATGACGCGGATGGGTTCATATTGGAGGTCGTTAAAAGACTGGTGCTTCTAATACAGGCGCTAAAGTTTGCCTTGTGCCTTTGTATCAAAATGCCAAGGCCACTGCCCAGGCGTTGGTATTTGACGCCCTGTAAGTGAGACCAGGCTGAATAATGGGTTTATAAAGGGACAAGAACTCCCCCACATTGACTATCTGTCGTGCTATAAAAAGAACACACTATGTTCTGCACTGGCGCTGCACATTGGCCCTGGGAGAAGACTGTGGTGTGGGACAGAATCTCTGAATATTCATAAATCCTTGGGATACTGTGCTGCATCAGCTGTCCTTCACTGTAGCCACACTGCCTCAAGGGCTTGAATGACCAATGTGATTGGTTGCGTATCTAACATCTGACGTCATCCAATAATATTTAGCACCAGCAGTGAGCCTCTCCTTTCGTATTCCCCCATGAACTACATATCAGAATGCAGTCTTTACCTCTCTTCAGCACCGTAGTGGTAAGTAGATCCATGTGCTTGCCCTGAGAGCGCTGGCCTGCTGGCAACGAGGGCGTGAAAGCAATGACATGAATACGTCGGCATCTGGGTTGTTGTCTGAGCGAGAGCGCAATCCCCCTCTTGCCGTGTTAATGCAAACAATATTGTGTGCATCAGTCAGGGCGGGTGAACTGAGAGTTTAGGGAGGTCTGTTCATGAAACAAAGAGGTCTCCTCCCTCACATCTGTGTGGGATTGTTATTGTTTTCCCCGACATCTGGTGGTGCCCTCGGCAACATGGAGGGTTTGCTCTCAGTTTTTCTCCTAAGTTTGGTAAGATTGGCTTTGATGTTAAACTCTAAATGTGACTTCTTATTTTTTCAGTCACATCAGAGAGATTATCTAAATGTTCAGCTGACCCCATGGGAATTGTTCACTATAGCAACGTTGGATTTGTCCCTTTTTCGTCAACTCAACATATTACAGTTCAGTCATACATCGTTTAATTTCATGGAATAATGAGTTATGATACAGACCCTTTTTTGAATTGTGTGTGAACTTAATAAACAGACATAAATTGTCATTGATGTATTAGAGCAAATCTACATTTTAAATGTAGGTAGAAACTGTAGCATTGGTAAAAGCCTTTAGTATTTAAGTACAGCAAAGCCATGTCTAAATTCAGGGGCTGAATGTTACATTAAAAATAGAGTTTATTAACAGGACGTTTCCCACAAATGGCCAAGAACACTCACCAAAAGGTTTGCGTCACTTCACAATTCAAAACAGAAATGTTCTCTTCTTGAATCTTGAATTAATTTGTCAAGCCTGTGGTGAAGAAAAAAGACCGGATGAGGTTTACTGTCCAACATAATTCTGTTTTTACAAACTTTTAGTTTCAGATGTGGTTACTGACACTTAATTAAATGCATGAGGCGAGTTATAGTAACATGACATGACACACATGGGGTTAGTGTGGGTTTATGCCCACTGATACCCACATGTTTGTTGAGTGGCTATATTTGGTCTTGTTGATTGAGACAGGAAGTTCTCAGAGTGTTTCCACGACGATCCTAAAAGCTTCTCCTCCTGTTTCTCGTAATTACGTGCCCGGTATCTACTGAAGACCGCTCTGGGATTTTCTTAGAATTTCCGGTTTCATAGACTGTCTTTGCTCCACTCTATTTAATCATCAGCTCTCATTGTGCTCACAAAATGACAGAAAACAGCGGGAGACCCAACCAGCTGGAAACTGAACCCATTCCTTCCTCCCTGTCCATGTCAAGACTTCCTCGTCAGGATCACTCACAAATATATTGGTCATTTTTGTGAAATAAAGAAGATTAAATACAGCTAGAATATTTTTATCACATAATCAGTAATAAATAATACATGGAACATAATAAATATACATGCGAGCAAATCATAAGAATATTGACAGAGAGGAGTTTCACTGTCTATTATCTGCATCTAATTTTATAAGCACACATATGGAAGCACATGCTGTTTCCCAGCAAACATGTTTGATGCTGAGGCGACATATAATCCTAGCTGATAACGGCCCTCACTGGGGACACGTGGCGCACGTGTTGCACGTGGCGAAACTGGGGACGCTGGAGTAAACACGTCATGACGGAGCACAATGTTTTGTCCAACATCAGGTTTGACACTAATAAATGTATATTATACCACTGCCAAAGGGGTGGTGTACATTCTTACGTCAGCACATGTTATCCAGTTGCGCACAGTTTTTTTTTTTTTTTACATCTTTCAGCAGCTTCATGAATTCAAAGATATATGTTGTGGCCATCATGCTTGGTCATTCATTCCCCAGCTGTAGACCTCAGGTACTGGATATTTTACCATCTGCTGAACAACTCAGTGAGGGCGCTCCCCTTTTTTCTTTTGTTTCTATTTTTGAGGCAGATACTGGTATTGACGTTTGGGAGTTTTAGGGTTTTTTAACATGAACACATGGATGTCTTAGATTCATTATTAGTATAATTTCAGAGGCAGCATAATCAAGAATGAAAGGAAATAACTTCAATACCACAATGTAGTTTAAGATTAGGCTATGTCCAAATTAACCCATGATTCTGTGTTATAAAATGTTTGTATGTCTTCACAATGGAATCAAGATATGGACTCTTTTTTGAGGTGTAGTCTGCTTTTAGAAATACAAATGCTACATGCTATATTTATATTCTTATATAAATCTAACTGTGCTTGGAACATGACCCAGAACCAGAGGTTTCCTGACTCCCACTGTTTCTCACAATGATATAAGACTGCAGGTCATTTGAAATCAGTGCTATTTTCCGTTGTGGGTATTTTAGTGTTCATACAGCACGAGATACTTTTTCCAGTGACCAGTTTTGTGTTTGGCTTTCAGAGACTGATAACAGAATCAAGCCAACATTGCAGTGCAACAGGGCAGTGGTTTCTTTTGCCTTCTCACCAGTTGCTGCTCGGTGCATCGGAAAGCCGGCTGGATCAGTTGGAATTCTCTTGGCTTTTGGTGAAAGGGAAAATATATATATATGTATTTTTTGCAAATTAAATTGCGAGAGGGGGCCTACACAAAAGCTATTACTGAATTATGGACCATTAAGCATGTTTAATACCACGTTTAAAAGAAGCATTACCACATAATCTATATTTACTTTATAAACTCCTGAACAGGAATATGTCTTGCAGGCTGTTCTCGTACAGCATTCATAGCTATACCCACGAAAATGAATGCACTGTATTTCGTAGATATCCCACAAAATCAATTTGTATGTAAACCAGGTAATCATTAACCAGGAAGTGTAAAGACAGCAAAAACCCACTCATGGTGGGTGGTAGAGGAGGTGGATGGCTCAAACAACAAACATTTTTTTCGTTTGTTTCCTGTGTGAAACGAGAAGTCAACGCTGAATTTTTTTGTCACGTAACATTCGTACTTAAGTAATGCCATTTATGTAGTTATTTTAATCCAAACCACGATCTTTTCCTAAACCTAACCAAGTAGTTTTGTTGCATACACCTAATCTAAGTTATTTCCTGTAAAGACGGAAGTTCATTTTGAAAAGAATGTATGCACGTAATGAGTGGAAATTGACACGTTGTATGAGAACATGTTGCTTGGTGGGAAGTAAAACTGACAACAAGAACAAAAATGACAGAGACATGGGACAAAATAAAAGAAAACAGCACACTATTCTCATGTTAACTGCCTCTGCATGAAGGGACTTCATCAGTTCTCATGGTTACTCCCCTCTCTCGTTAGCCCTGTTCACAGCTATAGAATGGAGCAGTAGTAATGATGTTATTGCCCCTCACCAGCCTAATGGATATCCGAATGCCACTGACTGGAACTCGGAGTATGAGGCGCCGAACATCCTGTGAGGGCAGAAGGATGTTTACAGCACAGTGCACCGTCTCTGCGGGGACGGTGGGAGTTGATAAGTACAGGCTGAGCTCTGGCACTGGGCGAGAAGACAACAGCTCTTATGCGTGGACTGTTTTTCCAGATATCTTTCTGCATGCTGGCAGATGTAGGTGATGTCAGCTCTTGTGCAAAGAGTACATGACTAACCACTTCAGCGAAACACTCTTGAGGTACTACACATAATAGTGGACCACCCACAGCTCGCACTGCTGTGTGGTTGGATGAAGCTGACCCAAACGGATCAATAATCAAGTGTTGTGCCTCTGTAGAGGTTTGCTCTCTTAGCTTTGAGCGGGAATTAGCAAGGTTTTCATGAAGTATATGTTTTTTTTTTGTTTTTTTTATCAGGAGTTATTTTAAGGGTTTTTGGTTTTGTGGACCATCATTCATTTATCTGTTCATTCATTTCTTTATATTTACGCCAACACATTGCTACCGATGTGTGCCTACTGTGCATCTGCATCGTGGTAGAAAACGGTTCTGGGTGACATTTTGATTACCATTAGCTGGTGTGTGACTAGCTATTAACCAAATTGATGAGTTTGTACGTGATATACAACTTGAGATATTGAAATAGCATTTGATGTCAGACCACTGTAGAAAATAATTGACAATCAGAAGATAAGTCATGTTCACAAAGACTTTGATATCGATCTGCAGCCAGCCACTCTCATGATTTTAGCAATGCTGTCAAGAAGCTGCGAAAAGTCAAGGCAACAGATAACCTTATTTTAGCTCAAGTTATTTTTGTTACTTTTTTTTCCTCTAATAACTTTTGTCGTAAAAAAAGACAAATCTAGCTACTGTTCCGGACCATGAGAAAGACTGTGAATTTTTAGATTGCAGCAAATGCAGAATGAATTCAACTCCTGAAAGAAAAGCCGAAGAAGTCTTGCATCGGCCTGTATCCATTACCTTACACCGCGGCTGGATTCTGGTGATACCATGAGGTCAGCGCGTGGTTTAGGTGTGTGTGACGCAACACGGACAGGCGACATCAATGGCGGCTCCCTAAAGAGATTAGCGAAGATGCTCCAATAGCATCCGTTACATCAGAACTACAGAGTATTTCTGAATTGAAAGGAAAGCAGAAATAACATACATTGACATTTTTCTCTATGGAAAATATATTTTCTCTCTTCTCTGGACTGGCTTCGGCAAGAGTTTGAGGGTTTGATTGACAGACGTTTCATCCAACCTACTTTCAAAACGCCAAGTATGTTTTGAAAGTGGCCGACCTTTTCCAAACAGTTTCCATTGAAGAATTCAGATGATTCTTTGTAACAAAGCATTCGGCGTGCCAGGTCATACATTTCCAAGGCCTCCAAAAGTCATTGATAACACCTTACTGTAACACCATGCCTCATTTTAATACAGGTTTAAGGGAAGGGAAACGTTTTGGCCGTGTTAGATTACAGCTTGTTTTGGCTGCGCTGGGACATTCCACTGCTTCCTGTACTGGAAATGAAAGTTGCTTGTGCATATAATGGTTATTATATATTGGGTGCATACTGTATGGCAGTCGGAGACAAGGTTGGTTTTAGGACACAGCATTTAAACCATATTCTCTGTTATAACCTGAGTCAGTTGGTTTAAAGAACCAAGAATAGCTTTTTGAAAAAGGGTTTCCTCAAGACTTGAAAAATAATAATGTGTCTTTGTTTGAACAAAATGTATGTAAGGCCTAACATTCTTTACCCAAGATTTTACAGTTAATTTACTCGCCTGAAGTTGATCATGATCTTTTATATTGGCTGTTCAATGCTTACTGTTCAAAACATAGTCCATCATAAACAAGGTTTTTATGGCAGAAATGAAGAAAAATACTGAAAATTTCCACCATGAAAACTATCACCTTTTGTATTAGTGAAATGTATATGACCAACAAAAGAAAACAAGTAATAGCCCAAAACATTTGTTTTATTTTAAACAGATCACAACTAACTATGAGCAACATTTAAGCAGCCATTGGTAAAGCATTCTGCAATGTGCATTCAGTTCTGCCATCTGACAAGATATAGCCTCTGCTAATGTATGAAAAACAGCCTTTGCCAAGAAACAGCTGGGGAACTTGGCAAAGCTCAATGCTGTGTGTGTATCTGCGTGTGCATTTGTGTGTGTTTCGCGTGCATGTGTGACAGAGCAGCTGATCTTTTCCTGGCTGTTTCTAATCACCATAATGTTTTACAATCCCACTTTCAGTAAGCCCCTCCTCCTCCTCCTCCTCCCCAGGGAAATGCAGTTTTAACTCTGAGCAGACTTGAGGAGGCACTGGGCCAGTCCCTCTGGTGACAGAGCACAGGGAGACTTGTAAGAATCAACTGGGTCAAATCACTCAGAGATGTGCTGCCCGACAGCCCCCTGCTTCGCCTCCTTTGTCAGTGTGTTGCAAGACTCTACTAAATGTGTTTTGGCAACCAAACAATGAATATCCCAGCTTTGAGCAAAGTTGAAGCTGCATTATTATTGCATATTTTTTTACGATTACTAGTATTTATTTCAACTACTTATATAAAATGAAGTTGTTTTTTTGGAGGGGGTATGGTACGTTTCTGCAAACCTCTGGATTTGTTGAATGTTGACATTTCTGAACCAAAAATGTGTTTCCTCAATACGCTCAGCCTGGTATTAGGTTGCAGAAACACACAATGCCACAGGGTTAACATTGTGAAACGATTGGTTCGGATTAGGCAACAAAACTAATTTGTAAAGTGATAGTTTGGGTATTTTGAAGTGGGGTTGTACAAGGTACTTATCCGTAGTGAGTGCATTACCCACAGTAGACAGCAGTTGGCATGCTCCCAATTAAAGAAGCAGATAGGAGTACCAACAAGGGTGCACAGTAATGTAATGCTGTGGACGGGGCCAGCACCAAAACCTATTTTAGGCACCTAAAAGAAAAGTCCTCGTAATGAAATCCATATCAGTTTAACTGTACTTTATATTTATAATATTTTGCGGACCGCCGTCTACTGACTATGGATTGGTAACTCATACAAACCCTCTTCAAAACACCCTTTAGGGTTACAGAAAAGATTATGGCTTATGTTGAAATAATAAAAAAACAGCGTAATGTAACAACATAACTACCATGGATAAATAACAACCATCCTTAATTGACTTTCTTACCTTACATTAAAGGTGTGAACTGAACGTTTACTATTGGTTCACATTGGACACAAACAGTGGTCTCCTGGGTGAAAGTCCTTTGTTTTGCCCTTTGTGGACTTTTTCGCTCTTTATACTCAATATTATATCACGCAACTTTTATACCACGTAACTGTCAATCACGGTTGCTCCATATACTACGTCACTTGTGCTGCGCGTTGTGATACGTCACTTGCTCTGGCCAAATGTAAAAGTCCACCTTCAGTGAATGGGTGGTCTGCAGAAACATATGATGCCAACATTTCTTTATTTAAATGTAAAAAAAGCTCCAAACAATTCCAGTATCTGTTTGAAAATCCAATACTACACATTTTATGTCCATGTTTCCAGGTTTCCAAACAATCTTGGTCAGGCGTACATCGGCTGGGTAGAAAGCACATAGCACTTGGTGGAAGGGGAGGTTTCCCTTTTTTTTTTTTTTTTGGACATCAAACATGTTCCACCTTTTATTTGATTCATGCAGTTTACAGCACAAAAACAACTTGTTTTATCGTCAGTTATGGAAAACAAATGCTTAGGCCTAAACACAGGCCTAAACACATGCTAAACAAAGGCCTAAACACATGCTTAGGCCCTGCATCGTGTGAATGCTCCCCTCTTCAATGCATTTTACTAATTTCCTGTTGTAGAGTTTGTCTAGCTTTTCCATTCTACCGAATTTAATTAGACTTGAGATATTGCAAATACAAGTAATGACCTAGTTCCTTTGGGGTATGAAAGACGTTATTAAATTTCACTTCTGAAAGAGTTGCAATCCACTCCTGATGGCCATGTACCTACATGTATGTCATCCTGGTTTCAGGTTCTCTCTCCGTCTCTCCCATCCCTCCTGTCTCTTGTTGTTTCTGCGTTGCTAAAAACAATGAACCTGTGATTTGTATCAGGTATTCTAACAATGCTTACTACCTGTTCTGGATGCCTTGGTTGCCAGTATAGAACTCCTGGTTTGTGCTGTGATACATTTATGGCAAAAAAAAAACATGCTTCACTATACGTGGCACACAGGGCTTCTAGAATGTGAACAAAAAGAGCCGGTGCACTTCGATAGTGGCACATTAGCTGCAGCAGGCAGGCTTAAAGTATCTAATGCTACCCGCTCCCACCGTTTTGCAAAGCAGATTTGTACGACCTGGGGGATGTGTTTCCATTTGAATTTTGTCTCATCTGCTATGCAGCAGCCGTGACATTAAATCCCAGTGGCCTGCAGCTTTGCCCCAAACTACTTTCTGGGATTCTGCTTTGATGAGACACCAGCGTCATCTTTTAAAAAAAAACAAAAAAAAAAACATAAGTAACACACTCACTAACCAATGCTGCCACATTTGAGAATTGATGATAGGGTCCATGAGGAGACATGGCTCGCCAAACAGTGGGAGCGCAGGGTTTTGTCATCTCAGCTGTGCTTCCATGACTTTTGTCAGGGAAAAGGGAACTTTCTGAGATCGATGGGGTTCTGTTGGGCTGATGTCAACGGGTAATTGTGTCAGCTGTGTTGTTCGATCGCCAAAATACGACCACCATGGTGGGCACGTTTAACTCTAAAACAGACTTAACATGGACAGTCAGTGATGGCGCGCCATGTTGCCTGTAAAGGGGTAGACACGCGCAGCCCCCTCATACCTCACTGACCCCCCCCCTCTCTGTTACTCTTTTTATTTCTCTTTTTATGCAAAGTGCCTTTGAGTATCCTTTTAAAGCGCTGTACAAATATAATGTATGATTAATTAATGAATTGGTAATTTGTTGATCCATTAGCTGCTTGTCATTCCCACTAAGATGAATTTGAACGTTATGTTTGACATTTACAACTTGAATCTGGACTGTTTTTGAAAAAAGAACGCCCCAAAAACAACAAACAAATATAAATCTGTGTATGTTGAAAATAAGTTGTTGTGTGTGTGTGTGTGTGTGTGCGTGTGTGTGTTTGTGGGCTGTGATCTTATGTTCTCTAGTGTATGGGCCTCGCCCTCTAAGAGCTGTCCTAATGGGTTCCACATTAATTGTCTGCAAAGGCAAATACAGAAGCAACATTTCCGTGGATTAGAACCACTGGGTGAGACACTTAACAGTGGGAGAGTTAAGGAGTGTTATGAAGTGGCCTTTATTTTTGCTTTAATAACAGTGCTCCATATTTCATTCTCCCTTCCAGATCTGCAGCTGTTAAATCATCCACCGGCTTTGACATGGCCAAAAGGAAGATGGATAACATTGTGCGGAGTGGGATGGTGGCACTCATACTGCTGTGTAATCTAACAAAGGTAGGACAGCCTGCATGAAAATATACTCTATTTCATAAATGTACCTGTGTGAATACATCTAATTTATCGACGCTTGCTTGGGTTGCAGTGGTATGCCGGTTTCACAGTATACCATGGTATGAAAATGGATGGTTGTCATACATTCGCTTATCAACGGTAGCAACTGGACGGTGAATCTCGGCAGTAACGTTATAGCTGTGAACGGATATGCCAGTGAATAAATGCTACAACTCGCCATCTGTTGATTATAGTAAAAGGGATTAGTGTCAACTATTTTTCCACATATTTCCATAAAAAAGTTTTTTTTCAAGTTTCAATTATAACAAAGCATTTTTTTTAAACAAGAAAGAAGGAAAAGTCCTTTAAAATGTATTAAAACAATTGATAATATTTGTAATTTTAATATGATATAATACAAGTAATGACAATAATATTAAATAATAATAATGAACATTATTGATATTTTTTTATTGTGTAATACAGTGACACCGTGACACTTTTGGAGACGTTCATTGTACCATGAATCTGTTGCAACACAAATACTTGGTAGTAGAAACTTTATAGATTATGTAGTTTAAGTCAATCGTGTGTTAGGATCGCTATTTCTGAAAATAATGCAATGGGTTACTATTCAATCATGACTTAATTTGACTTATTTTCGACTTATTTATGTCAGTTTCAGTTCATGTTGGGGATTTTATGAAGGATTTAAAAGTTGCTTCAGGTTAGTATCTGCTGTGTGATGAATAAGCTGGACATATCTGTTTGGCATTACTTCTTCAAAGATGTCATATTTTTCATGGAGCGCAAATGGATTTAATGGAAGCTTGTGTATGTTGGACTTCCTTTCCTGGCGTTCTAAGTAGGGTATAATGAACTGTCCCCTTAGAGTCAGAATACACAGCCAAAATTGGGTCCAGACATATGCTCGCACGCAAACACTTTTTTTTCCCCGGAATGAAGCTCAGTGGTCAAAGACTTTGTAATAACATTTTGCTCCGCTGAATGCAGCTGCTCTGTGGCGTTCATGCACGTGTCTTCAGTGAGACACCAGCCAGGACCTGTTTGGGCAAACATCCTTTTGATTAAAATCAGAAGCGAAAAGATGTATTCACCATGTCTCCCCTTCCTTGCAGATTTTTGTGAAGGCAAGCCTGGAGGTGAATGATACCCAGCAGCAGCATCCAACCAACGTCTACAATGATATAAAACCCACCAGGAACAAGATAGTTACAGCACAGTTTGAGTGCTATCAAAGGATAATGAAGAACGATACCCAAGGCAGACAAGGTAGCTCGTTATGTTTCATGTTTCTGAACTTTACAGCTGTCGAGGGTAATTGGAATGCACTGCTCGTAAAATTCTACACTTGTATTTTTTGGGCTTAGTGTAGTAGAACAACATCCATTAGACTGGATGATAGTAATACTATCTCTGTGCTAAATAATTCGTAAAACAAATGTTTTATACTTATATTTATTGATTATATATCTGAAAAAAATGCCCTTTCCTGTGCTTTTAGAGCCCATGTGTAATCGCACTTGGGATGGCTGGCTGTGTTGGGACGACACCAATGCGGGTGTGAACTCAGAGCAGTACTGCCCCGACTACTTCAATGATTTTGATCCTTCAGGTAAAAATCTGTGCCTTACAGTAGCTCTAAAGGTGCATTTGCACCAGGGATGTTTGGTTTTACTTTAAAGTGTTACTCTAGCAATTTAGTATTGCACTTCCATAAAGTTGGGGGACCCTACAAAGACCGATCAATTCAATAATAGTCTAAATATATATTACATATTATATATATTCTGACTTTTACTTTGGATAAAGTTCCAAAACTGCACTTTCAATAATGTTACTTTAATAGATAATAAACAGCTGCAAAAAATGACCACATGGGTGGAAGTGAATACAGACAGCAGCATTCCTCAACGTAGTCGCCAGAAAACAAATGTTGGCATTGTTGGTTTCTGCAAACCACAGGATATGATGAATGTCGACATTTCCAAAACCCAAAATAAGTTTCCTGAATACGTTTCATATCAGCCTTGTATCACGCTTGCAGAAACGCTGAATGCCATGTGGTTAACGTTATGAAATGATTGGTTAGGTTTAAGCAAAATGACTTGTTTAAGGATAAGAAAAAAACATGGTTTGATGTTAACGTAATAACACAAACCAAAATAATAATTAGTGGACTTTCTTGAGTACTCTTACGTAACAAGCCGAACAATGAAAAAGTATGTTTGTTTGTTATACCCTTCCGCCCTCAGTGGAATTTCTCACACTTCCTACTTGTAATACATCCCTTGCTCTGACTAAATACAAAAACATCCACATGAAAAAAACTTTATAGAGATTAATTAATTGTGTTTCCATGTGCGAAGTGATGTATATTCATGTGTTTATAAGAAAAAATTAGTTGTAATTGCTGGAAGATCCTCAGCTATAACTTCAGTACAGCACATCCTTCAACAGGATATGCAGATGGATAATTAATTCAATCCCTCTCATCCCTGCTCTCTGTAGTTCCATGTGTATTAATGTTTGGTGGGGTGTCCATGGGGACCTTCTTCTTGACTTAGCCCTAGGTTTCCCACCTGCTTAGCCGTGAACAAAAATACCAAGAAATCTCCTCGAAGAAGCAGCCTACAGGATTGTAGTGTCTCACAGCCATCAGTGGAAGGTGTTTGTTGTCTTCACATCTTTGCATCATTACTTACCTGCAGAGATGGTCACAAAGATCTGCACCGACAGTGGCAATTGGTTCCTGCATCCGGAGAGCAACCGGACGTGGACCAACTACACCCGCTGCAATGAACACACCAATGAAGGCAGAGTGGTAGGCCACTTAATGAAACGGCACTAAATGCATGTGGAATAAAAGCAAGTGAGTCGTGATCAGCATCGACCTCTTCATAGATCTGTGGACAGTCGCTGTGGATTCGCAGTGATGAGAGGTCACTAATGTCCATATCGCATGCATCATTTGTGGTGGCAGTAGACACTTAATTCTCACACATGCATTTTATTACTACTACTACTACTACTTATTACATTTTAATACTTTATTACACAACTTTACACAAGTGGCTCATGTGCTGAAATGCAGTTTGGGAGGGAGGACAAAAAAACTAAAATGGTCAATGGGATGGCAATTGATGAAAGAATGAGGGGTTCCCATTATAATTCTATTTTTCTCCGGTGACCATGCATATACATAATAAAATCTGTCGGTAACTAGTGACGTCAACTCAAATCATAGTTTAACATGATTGCAATGTTGCATGATTGACTGTCGGAGTAAAGGATACGAGTCCTCTTCAAGAGCACATTAGTATCGTCTCACAACATAATGGTCATTAGGAAATCCAGATAATCTAATCTGTGTCTATTTCTTTTTCCATCCAGACTGCAATGAATCTTTTCTACTTAGCGCTCATAGGACACAGCCTGTCACTGACCTCCCTCTGCGTCTCCCTCGGGATATTCTTCCATTTCAAGTGAGTCAACAAACCTCATCTTCAGCACGCCGACTGCATAAATAAACAGCGCCGTGATTTAATGTCACCTTTTTGTCTTCTTGCAGGAGTTTAAGTTGCCAAAGGATCACGCTTCACAAAAACCTCTTCTTCTCCTTTGTGCTGAACTCTGTGATCACCATCGTTTTGTTGACTGCGGTGGCAAACAACCAGGAACTGGTGCAGAGGAATCCAGTGAGTTTATTTAGTTAGTTTTTTATTATTATTATTATTTTTTTTTTGTCTTCATATAATATATTTCTACTTATTCAATTTGAGCTGTTCCTTTTGATGATCCTATGTTAAATATTGAATCATGCATTTAGGTTAAAAGCTGCGTTTCCATTCAATTTAATTTCATAATTTCACATCACTGTGAAATTACTGCACAAAGAAGTAGCAGAAGCAGAGTTAAGCAGCCACATTGATTACATGTGCGTTTTCTTCCTCCCCAGACGAGCTGTAAAGTGTCCCAGTTCATTCATCTGTATTTGTTTGGCTGCAATTACTTCTGGATGCTGTGTGAGGGAATCTACCTGCACACTCTCATCGTGGTGGCTGTGTTTGCTGAGAAGCAGCACCTGATGTGGTACTATCTCTTAGGCTGGGGTAAGTGAGGATAACGTTTCGTGTCCATGGCAGTCGCTCTCTCTGCTGTAATAAGGAGTCCATCATATTTTATCGAGGAGAAATCTGAGCCAGTCTCTTAATTCTATTAAAACAGAGAAAACCAGGTTTGATGTACCTTCTCAGGGCTGAGCTGTACATACAGTACAGCATTGTAAGCACAAGGCTAGTATAAGAAGTTGGCTCAAACCACATTTGTACTTTTAAAGGAAGTGTGATTGCAAGGCTGAAACGGCCAGTGTGTCGCATTTCGGGGGATCTATTAGCAGAAATGGAATATTTATTCATTCATAACTCTGTATTTGTTCATGTTTAATCACCTGAAACCTTTTATTTGTATCTATTTGGCAGGCTTTCCTCTCATTCCAGCTTCCATACATGCCGTTGCTCGAAGTTACTACTACAACGACAAGTAAGCATTCAAGTGCATTATCCATTACGGTTAATAATGTAGCTTATACAAAAGTAGTAAAATTGACTAAAAATAAGAAAATAAAATGATTAAAGTAATTAAAATCCTGTCTAGAAATCTGTTTGAAATGAGGGATTCAACTGATTTTGGCAACATAATATCACAGTAATAATAATAATAATATATTCTGTACATATGATAAAGATTGTTTGATGTTTATCTATACCTTGCAAAGGTCAGTAAATCGTTTGCTGAAAGCTTCTTTAATCAATCCCTCCACTAAGCTGTTGATGCTAATTAATTTCTCATTAAACCCATTGATCTGCATCATGGGTCAGCCGTCATGTGATGCAGTGATACTGTTGTGTAAACGTACCTCTGTTGTCCCTCTCTTCTCGGCTGAAGCTGTTGGATCAGCTCCAAAACGTCGCTGCTCTACATCATCCATGGCCCCATCTGTGCTGCTCTTTTGGTAAGAAGCTTCAGTCTTTCCCCTGACGGCAAAGTCAATCACAATAATAACTTATTTATTCCATAATTCTCTTGGTTAACTGCTATTATTGCGCAACAACAACAACAAAAAGAGTCTGTGTTTTGCCTTCTTCTGAGTGGACACTGTGGGGGGGGGGTTTGAAACCAGGACATGTATTCGTAGCATGCATAATTGCCTTTATCTTGCGAAATGAATGCACCCACTGGTCCCCAGGCCGATGTTGCATTCTAGGAATTCACCTAATCAGCACAGCCGGGCATGCTTCAGAGAAAGCAGGTCCCTTAACACTCGCGCAGGACTAAATGTTCAGTGCTTGAACAAAGATTTGGTCGTGTTTCAGGCCCAAAGGTATTGGTGTTGTTTTGCTCAGAACGGATTTTGTTTTTGTTGTTGTTTGAACTTGATTTGTAATGGACATTTTAGTAATGAAAGGATGTGGCAAATAACGTTATGTGTCATTTCAAAATAGTAAGAGTCAGGGTCTGCCAGGTGTAGCAAAATCTGTTTATATATATATATATATATATATATATATATATATATATAAATTATTGCACAAGGCTTATTTCTACTATTCATTGTTACATGTGTTAAGGTCTGTAGAGGGTGAATTTACACTCTATCTTGGGTAAGTCTTTACCCAGCTGACACCAGCTCATAGCCATGATATCATGCTGATTTACTGATGCCCTCTCTGCTGCTACCACCCCCAGGTCAATTTGTTCTTCCTGCTAAACATCGTTCGAGTGCTCATCACCAAACTGAAGGTGACCCACCAAGCGGAGTCTAGTCTCTACATGAAAGCCGTGAGGGCCACCCTCATCCTGGTGCCTCTTCTGGGAATCCAGTACGTCCTGCTCCCCTACAAGCCAGAGGGACGGGTGTCCTCCGAGATATACGACTACATAATGCACATACTAATGCATTACCAGGTGAGACGGTGGCCAGTGTGACGGTTTGAGTTGTCCAGACAAAACAGGCACCTAGACTGTGGGATGGGTATTAGTTGTGGCTGAGCGATTGTCGCCAGCTTCCTCGAACATTTCCATTTTTATAAACACATCAACAGCTGTACATTATGTCATGCTCTTTAAAATGCATGCCCAGAGCATATTTTTAGAACGCTATTCAAAGTTTACAGTCTGCTATACTGCAGGGTCCCTCTGCACTATTTATGAAGCCCTGTTGTCCTTGTAACATGTGTACCATTCGTTATGAAACGTGGTTACATGTTCATGGCTCCTTGCTCCAATGCCGGAGACATTTATTTTACTAATATGAACTGTTGCCTGGACATAAACCCCATCTTAACTTTCATTAGGAGCCGAGCATTCCCGTTGGCCTCTGACCAGGCTTTTGTTTATGTTGTAGCGCAGGCATGAACAGCAGGAAGGAAGGCATGAATTATCTGTGGGGGGATGGAATCAGTTGGATGTTTGGTGAGGTGTTATCTGATCATCCTGAGCTGTCCCAGCCGTGGGCCGTGCGGGAAGAGCGTCTTGAGCAACAGGCTGAATCAGTACTTAAAATTCATTCAGTTTAATCTCCGCTTCACAGAACCTTATGTTTATAAAAATCACCTACAAACAAGTGACTGTTGATGCATAAGAGCAGTTATTTTGGTAATTATCATCTCGCTTCTTCATGTGTTTCGTTTTCTGTATTTCAGGGTCTGCTGGTGGCCACCATCTTCTGCTTTTTCAACGGAGAAGTAAGATGGGGTTATGCCCTTTCACTATGTGTATTTATATAAATATATATGTATATTTAGACCTGCATACACACTTCCACACTTCCCCTTTGTAATGAAGGATAGACGAGGCAGCTTCCTCTGCATGACCCTCCGAGCAGGATGGTGGATAAGCGGAATGTCTTGATAAGCTCAGTCCTCCAAGGCTTTTGCTGTGGACTACAGATTGTTCACTTTTGGCAAACAGCCAGGGATTGTACACTGATTGCTATCAAATATGAACCTGATTGATCTGCGTACAATATAAAAATAACCACTGAATCACGTTAAGAAGTGTTAACACATAGTGGAGCTTTACGGCTGTCTCACATAATTTGTATATACACCTGGGCTTATTATACAAGGATAAATACCAGTCTCATTTCTGTGCAATAAGTGCAGAGCTGGTATTTAGCCAAGCTTAGCATGGACACTGGAAGCATGTTGAGACAGCTAGCCTGTTTGCTCTGTGAGAGATTGATCTGGCATTCAGTGGCACCTGAAGTTAATTTTAAATGTAGTCCTTCTGAGAAACAAACAAGTGGCGAGGGATCAATCATTTAAAGGAAAAGTTTAACAATCTGGGAAATACACTGTTTTAGATTGAGATGATAATAGAGTCCATGACAAGCTAAACTATTAGCCTAGTTTAGCTAAAAGAAATAGCTGGTAGCAGGGGGAAACTGTTAACTAGGTGGATGAAGACATTTTTAATCTCTTTTTGTCCACGGATTATCTAAACCCTATGTACAAAGAAACGTTGAGATATAGTTTCATATTTTTGCCAAATCTGCGCTTAATTTTCTGGGCAGTATCAAGTGTTATACATCCTTTGATTGAGTCACCATCACCGCCATATATGTGAGCTTACCATAATTAACATTTAACAAAATTCCAGTGAAAAAAAAACCGAATCTTTTCCTCAGTGAGTTACAGACATTTATTAGATATTGTCCTTGATCAGCCTCAAAACCTAATCGGGGAAGGCTAAGCTAAAGTAGCAGTTTCCCCCTCTGTATGCTAAGCTAGGCTAATTATGTCCAAGGGTGTAGCTCCATGCAACGCACATAAATTAAGTCTTGAAGAGAATGCAAATACGTGTGTTTCCCTAAAATGTTTCACTTTTACTTTAAATGCATAAAGCGTGTCTTAACTAATGATTCATTATTAGTCCCATTAACATGTCATATGTGATTTCTGTGGTTAGGTCCAAGCGGTTCTTAGGAGGCACTGGAACCAGTACCACATCCAGTTTGGAAGCAGCGTAGGAAACCACTCAGATGCCCTGCGCTCAGCCTCCTATACGGCTTCCTCCATCACGGAGGTACAGGGTTGCTACAGCATCGACAGCCACACAGAACACTTGAACGGCAAGGGCTGCCACGACCCCGACGCCTCTATCTTAAAGTCAGACAGCCCTTTCGCCTGACCACAACGCTCCTCCCGTAGCCCCGCCCACCCCATTCCCCCCCAACCCCCTTAAAAATGGCAACATGTTTGGGGCGCAGTGTCAACCAGGGGAAACTCACCTCTTCTTTTAGATACAATGTCGGAAGCAATGAGTGAGGAAATGGATTGTGTACCCAGGCTCTCAAGCACCTGAAGGAAACCGTCGCCTCTCTGTCACACCGACACAGAACCTTTTAACAGTCCTGTACGGTGAGCTCGACACAAATATTCCTGCGCTGTGTTTTGGCTACAATTTGACACTGAACTGCTTCACCTGACCTAAGATGCATTCTGATAATCACAATGTTGTTGCGACCTTTCTGCCTGATAAAATTGTTTTTAAATGGATGAATATTAACTGCTTGACTGTCCTTTCTGGGGGTCATGTTGTGCACAGAAAAAGCCTTTGGTTACACTGTAAATTTATTTTGACATTTTTAGTGCCAAACCAAGAAATCCTTGCTTGCCTCATTTATTTTATATTTTTTATTTTCAAGGCAGAATTAGAACGAAGATAGGACGTCTAACAGGTGCATAATAATATATTACTGCTATATTATATCTTTCACATGTTAAACCTAATTATCTGAGCGTATAATTGTTTCTTAAATGAAAAAAGTAATAAATACCATACAGTATTTATTGAAGTTGACATGCTACATGTTTTCAAAATTAGTCAAAGATGACTTGTTGCCAGCTTCATGTAAATGTTCTATGTATTTCTTGTTTGTTTCAGTGTTTGTTTCTACGTGTGCAGTAAATGCAGATGATTTACGGAATCATACCGTTAGCTTGCAAGCTTAATTTTTTTAAATGTTATCATGCCCATGTTTCAGCGTGTTTAAGTGATCCTTAGTGACCTGTGCATCCTGTAAACCACATGATAGGTTGTAATGTAAGTTGTTAACACAATATTATCACCGGCAAAGCCATCTTTAAATCACATGTACTCCAATATCCACCCATTACACTTGAATGTAACAGTGAAGTTAGACGACTTGGCTCTCAACAGACACGTATCACATTCCCCTTCACTGCTCTCTTTAGCCTTACTCCTCTGAGATTCTTTAGATATAACCACTGTATAAGCATTACCATGTGTTCAGACCGAAAACAGCACTGTTTTCAAAATGCAGGTATTGAAATATGAACCAGCAATGCCAGTTGGAGTGATACATCCACGACTTTTAAAGGATAGGTTTGGATTTTCCAGGTCCATTTTAATACAATACTCACAAACTATTTAAAGGGTTATTGGCTGCTGAATTAATAAAAAAAGTTTGTATTCGCTGGAATCACTCCTGTGGTTATCCTGATGGATAACCGACGACTCTTTCAGCATACATGTGCTTACATTTCTTTTTAGTGCGTTTATCTACAAATGTTCAGCCAAACGAGCAATCAGTGCACAAGCCCATACGGTGTTTAGGCAACAAAACTACTTGGTCAGGTTTCGGAAAAGATCTGGGTTTGGGTTAAAATAACTACGGCGATGGTGCTACAAAGTACGGAAGTTACCTGACAAATAAGTCAACGCTGACTAGAGGTTTCAGACAGGGCACCAACAGCAGTCTCCTGGAAAATGTAACGTCCACCCCGATCACCTATACCTACGATAACTTTACATCACATAACCTGTCCTGGCTCACAATACAAATTGATTAAGTGGGTTTTTATACAAATTATAATGCATTACTTTTCGTAGGTAGAGCTACAAACAGTGTATGAGAACAGCCTTACATGGCATGTGAGTATTGTGTTAAAATAGATTTGAGAAAATCCTAACCCGTCTTTCAGGGCTTATCAAACACCAAGACACCCGGGAGTTATAACACCATGAGGAAATATTCTACAACTCATGATGAACATACTTTTATCCTCCGTCTCCTCGGATTGTGAGCTGTGCAGTAGACATTCCTGAAATGCACTTGCACCTATTTGGTTAGCCAAATGCAGTGTGTCTCCAGATGTTGCTGGATTTTATTGCAGCAAAAGTTGAGTCAGGTTTGACTTTTTTTTGGCAGGGCGAGTTGACCTCATTGAAATAAACAAGGGGCGATGCGTTTTTGTAGCGCTAATTTCAGTCTGAACACACGCCTAATTCAGAGGTGACGATATTATCAGGTCTCACAAGAAACTGCAAAAAATATGGTACTGCAACAAACATTCTATGTAAAGCATTTAGCTAAAGCAGGCTGTGTGTAATCCGATGTAATATTCTTTTTTGTAAATCTAGCGTGTCTGAGAAGAGGGGAAGTTGAACATATGAGTGTGTGTGTGTGCGCATGGTTTCTATATACAGTATTTATGAGTACCTTGTACTCTGACGCATATTCAACCACGAAGCGGCCGTCTTTATGTGACTGTGTGTGTGACGTTGATGCAGAAGTTGTTTGTTCTACTTGTATGTTTTTAAAAACGGAGGGTGGGAAATAGCTTGCAACAAGCTACTGTGTCTGTCGGCCCGTATTATTTGCCATCGTCCTCTGTGGAGTCTGTCACCTTTTCTATCTTGCCTGTGTTTGAAAGTGAAGAAAGAAAAGTATCACTGCCGTCTGTGTAAGTTGTTCATGCCATATTTACCAGAACAGACATAAATGTTTTCTGAAACAAACAGTGTGGTAAGTCTGATATGTGAAGACCCACATTCATCGTTCCAAAGGGCAGGTTTTCTTTTTTCTTTCAATGAGTATTGAAAACAAAAAATTCATTTCCTGTGTCACAATTTTCCAAGTTCTTTCTTTTTTTTTTATTTTCCAGTCAGTTACTTTTGTCTTTGGTGGGTGAGTCCTTTTCCCCAGTGAAATAAATAATCTTGGCTGCCAATGTTTGAGGCAAAGGGTCAATTTCAGAGACCGGAATCTATTCTCAGTATTCCAAGCAACAGGTATCAGTATCACACATACAGTTTGTACTTTTTTATGTCCGATCTGCAGGACCGTTTCTCCGTTTAATCATAAACTATACAGATAACGTTTATGGCCATCACAGAGCTCTGATTTACAGCAAGCAATTTGTGTACAACGAAGTATTCATAAACCAAGTCATTTATTGTGAAGTGATGCATCATAATCTTTTATGAAGCTACGGCAATTTCATCCCAACTGGAAAAAGCTAGCGGCTTCTGGCAAATGTGTTAACTAATTTGTGTTATTTTGGTTGTGTACAGTATTTTATGTATGATATCATTTCATATGGCTCTCCAAAGGGTTTGTGAAGTCCCCTTTGACATTTTGGTGAAACGTTGTAAAGTACAATGAGCATCGAGGGCAATGTCTGTAGTTTTACTGTACTGTATTTAACTTTGGTAGTCCTGCCACATTGACTCCTCACTGTTTGAATGTAACTGGTTGTTCGATATATATCTATATCTCTAGAGCTATATCTCTATAGAGATATATCTATATATCTCTATATCTATAGAGATATATATATATATACATAAGTATGTATACGTACGATGTGTCTTTTTTATTATTTCACTGATTTCGACAATGTTGCTATCTTGAGTGTATCTGCATTCTAATACAGTATAGCACATCACCAGCTGTCAACTCCAGTCATTTCATTTTTTTGTTTGTTTGTCTTAATTGGGAGACTTTACTGCACAATATTGCTCTACACACACTGTCATATGTTGCTATATTTTTCTTTTGGGTTTAGCGTGAAGGTTGCAACCCTGTCTCAACCTTTTGATTTCTGAATTCTCAATTATATGTCGAGGGAAATGTATTTTCACCCGGATTACGGTCGCAGTTTTGAACACGTGGTTAACATTTTAAGTTGAAACAAAACAAAAACACAACAAAACTACTTTGCATGGTTTGGCTTTAAATGGGTACAATTGCTATGTTATGTGTCCGCAAGATGCAATACACGTATGCATACATATGGTAGCGGCAGCGTAGGGGTGGAATGAAGCGGTTAAAAAAGGCAAGTCAATGTTGACTTTTGGTTTCACACGGGACACGAACAGCTTCCTCCTGGGTGACCTTCCCATCCAACCTTTCCTCCTTCCTACGCAGACTATGAATTAAAAAGCATTTGCGAAAAGGCCTATGTCGAAAAACAAACGTAGTGCCAGAGGAAAAAAAAACGTTTCCCTCGAATAAATAATTGACAATACAGTGTCATTGTATGGGAACGTTATTTTTAGCAGACCAGGCTGGAAGGTTGGTCCAGCCCCAGTGAGTTGAATTGCTAGTGATCCATCTTTAAAACATGTTATCATGAAAATATTAACTTCACAAGTGACAATCAAGGGGGCACAGCTGCTATACATCCCAGTACTGCACCGTGCCAGTTAATGAATCGCACACCTTATCATTTCACAACTCGTCATAATGCCATTATCAGTGCAGGTCTGATCAGGTTATTAAAGGTCCCGTCCCTCCTCAATTTTCAACCACCCAAGCAAATCCATTTAGCAGAGTATTCAAGACGTACAAACGTTTAATACCCTTCGTGTTTGTCTCACTGACTGTATACAATATGAGTCTAGTGTCAAAGTCAAGTCTGCCAAATCTTAAGAACACAATGTTACCGAATTGACACCTCTGGGGCTCTGTGGTGGAGCCTTGTAATGAGAAACATCTGCTACACTGGCAAAAAATCCCCACAGTGATTGTCAAATGGAACAAACAAGCTTATTTTTATATCCCCAATCCCTTTGGTGGTGAGTAGTTTGAGGAAAGACTATTCAGATAAGATGTGATAACGGGGGATTATGACTGGCACCTTTTAAAAATACAAATGATCCAATTCAATCCCTCTTGTGAGCGATGCATTTAGAGGAGACTGAGGATAAATGTTCACTACATCCCTTTTTACGTGTAAAGATGGTATGGGGCTGGACACTTAATCAGTGAATCAGTGTTGCAGAATAGAGAAGAAACCCTGACATATAAGTTCATATTTAAGTTGTTTTTTTATAAGTACATAATTAAGCTTTACTTATAAGTAACGTATGTATATATAAAGTATATAGTATCACTCAATACTGCAGCGATCTCACAGAGTTTCACAAAGATTACTATCGAAGTTGTTGAACATACTTTATAAGTTGAATATGGCGTGGTGTTATATTTAGTGGAAATGTGTCTCTGATGCTCATTTATTGTCCCATTTGATTTAACTCTCATCTTGACTTTTTAAGGAGGTTAAAACAAATCATTGGCCGTGGTATAAGTGGGTGACAATTCAATATTAGTTATCGTGTCTGCTTATATATGTGTATCATGACAAAGTTCTAATATGGCAATATTGTGGTTTAAATGAATAAATGAAAGTTAGACTCAACGAATATCCTCCTGTCACAGCATGAGATTAATTTTATTTTGTAGTAAAACACAGGCAAAAGCAATATGTGTTTGACTCATTGGGTTGACCATCAGTGGTGAGTTCTGAATACTTTGCTTTACGTTGTAACATATCTTTTGGAGCTAATAAGAGTGAGAATGTCACTCTTACACGCCTGTTGAGTGTCATACCTAATTGCATTTCCTCCCACTGGACATTCCTTTGGAAATAATATCATACATTTAAAAGCAAGGCAGTATGGGACTTTTTAATGGTACATTTAAATACATCATTGAGGCTGTTGATGTCATAAATTCAATGCTGTTCTGAGAGGTTGCATTATTAATTTCCAAAGAGTGCGGCCCCCACGGCATATTTATGGTGTTATATTATTCATAAAAATTATAAGATGGGTAGGTGCGGGGCTGTTTGATTATGCACAAGTGGCATATTTTGTCATTGCGCAATATAACCAACACACTCCGTCCCCGTGCTCCAGAAACTGTTCACAAAAAGACCCTAATGATCTGTTGTCATTGTCTTTTTTTCTCTTTCCAGTACCTGCTTTAAAACAAAGAACTCCACTGGCGCGGCGGACAGTTCCTGTTGAATGCCGAGGCGTCTCTCCACAAGAATGTGTTCATACAGTTATTTCATAAGCTGCTCTGAGATGAGTTCAAAAGTTCATCCACAACTCTCTAACTGTAGTCTGTGGAACAACACACGGCTGAAGACACGTTTCCACCACCAGCCCCCTCTCTATCCCATTTTGTCCAATTATAACTCCCTGTAACGCTCATTTTCTTCTGCTCCACTGCCTCCAACCAGCCTGAGCTGACATACCAAATTCCTTATGACCGTCATCCAACTTTTCGGCATGTGGCAGCTTCGATTCAAACCACAACAAGTCACCTGAGCAAAATGTTTGAGGCACACATTTTCCTGTAATTCAATGTGAACGAACATTTCATGTCTTTTCCCCTGCTGGCTGGTGGCTTGTCTCCCCCTTCCGTGACCTGAATATGTAAGGCTGCACACCACTGGCTGGTAACTGGTAAAGGGAAGGCTGCTTTAGGGCGCTGTCGCCTCCACTTAGCCTCAAATGCAGTGATACATTTGTACACTGCACAACATGGGGGCATACATTGTTCTCTCATTTGCACTTTTTGACTGGAGCTAGAGTTTTTCACGCACATATGAATGTATGCTAGAGGAGGATTAGAGCCTCATAATTGAATGGCATGAAATATTCCAACATGTGCTACTCCAGACTGAGTTAAACAACAGTTGCCCGAAAATCTGGTTGAGTGCCTTTAGAATCAGAATTTGCACCCTTACCAAAAAACACTGCTGCAAAATGTCTTTATGTTCTGACATTATGCAGACTTAGATCCCCAATGTTTGGACCCATCATATTCTTGCAATGTTAGATTCATTTTCTGTCTCTCAGAGCGGACAAAGACTGATTACTGGCTCTTATTAAGCATATAACTGCTGCTGTGCCGAGTGGTGTTCTTGTTACATTAAACCTTTTATCTTCTTTCATCTGATCCTCCATCAACGAGTCAAGGGCACATACAGCGAAGATAAGCAGACTCCCTCAACCCATTTTCTCCACTCCCACAGGGACAATATCGATGTATAAAATATATAGTATAAGCATGAACGTAGTGGACATTTTCTCTGGATAATGGATGCTTACTGGCCTAAAATGAATTCCGACTTAAATTATCAATGAGTCAAGCAGATAAAGACTGAGACATTAATTCAGTGACTGGCTCTGGGAAATGAGTGAGAATTCCAATGCGGACAAGGGAAAAGATAAGAGTTGTGCCAGTACCTCTAAACCAAAATGCACTGCAGTCACAAGAGATGTTGCGTTCCTCACAGTGCTTGGTTGTCGCATTATTGCATGAGCTTCTTATTGAAGACTTAAAGTTCTCCCATTTAGATAGGAGTGCAATGGTAAAACAGGTTTAACTCATTTCAACACAACAGTGTAGTCTCAAGCCGTCACTGCACCACACTGAAAAAGCTCCACAGGATGAGTGGGCGCCAGTGTGCGTGCTTGTCGCTATCTAATCAACCCCCATCCCGCACACCTCTTGACAGCAGAGGAAACGGGGACGAAGGGAGGCCTTTAGCTTAATAAAAACATTTACCCTCTCTTGTATAGATAGCTGGTGTTGTGTACATGTAGGAGAAAGGCCAGCTTCACTGGAAAGATGCTGAGCAAGATTGTTTACCTTTGGGGAATCTCAGAAATGACTTTTAATAGGTCATACAAGAGGGTTTTTAAAGAATGTTACTCAACCCAGGGCAGATCTGGATCAGGAAACCGAGACTAACTGTTGGATCTACTTTTTTCTAAAGATCATCTTGTCCAACAAATGTTGAGGTGGACACTCAGAGGAGAGTATTAATTTCATATCGAGATAACACAGGCCTCATTTATGAAGTATTTGTTCACTCAGATTTCGTTTTAGCTTGGGTATATGCACAACTTAAGAACTTTTATTCATAAACATTTAGTAGGCTAGTAAGTCTATGACCTCATTAACTGTTCTTAGACATAGTTTAACAAGCGCAAATTTGCAATAGCCTCCGAGATTATTATTATCAACCATACATCTATCTTTCCATCCTTCTGTTCATCCGTTCAGATTTTCGAGTCACTTATCCTGCTCAGGGTCATGGTGGCAACAGACAAGTAGAGCAACTCAAAGACCCTTTCCCCCAGCAGCTTCCTCCAGCTCCTTGGAAAACCTGGAGGACTCACACCACACAAGATAACTGCACAGATTGTGCTATCAGATGGTGCAAATGCAAGCTGTAATACAGATGAATGTTTCTTGTTGCTGTGGTAACATGGCATTATCCTCCATTTAATGGCCATGTTCAGGAACAGCCTTTCAGACTCACTCTATTTTACATCATCGTTTGTATTTTGTCAGCCTCAACTGTTGTTTGGCCTTGTGCTTTTAATATTTATAATCTTAACATGCTAACATGATAATTACCAGCCGCGACAGCGACTCTAGAGGGAACTACAACGGAAGAGTTTTTGAGTATGTGTCTGTCTGTCCGTTTGTGGACAGTCACAAAGCTTTACAGGTGTGTAGTTGAGATCAAAATGAAGGCCGAGTCCGATGGGTGGGATCCAAACAAGGACACCAGACATAAAAGATATGAACTAGGGAAGAGGCCATTAGCCCCACACTTTATGCCCCTTACCCAATTTGGCAACTGGTTTGATCCCATCAAAAGATGGTCTCTAGTTTTATCCTGTTTACATGCTAATTTAAGAAAAATATATATTTTTAGCTTGGTTTTTGCCACACTAGGGATGAGGCTTAAATGTATGGCAGTATTGATTCACCATTTGGATCCAGCCTACAATATCTTGACAATTATATTAGAGTAGAAAACGAGGATGTGAGGCTGCAACAGGCTGCATACTTGGGCTGTAGCAAACATCCAAACTATTTGTGTTCATGTTAATTTGTTCATGTTGTGTACAGTTCATTTTCATGTTGATGATTCTTCCTGTGGTGAAATGTAATAATAATGTACTAGGAAATTGAGCCTGACTCTATCTGACCTCTTCCTGGCACTCTTCCGCTCCTCGCTGTCTATCTCTTCATCTCTTTCTGAACCCTCACAAACTTCTTTTTATACTCCATAGCTTCCCAGCAGGGGCCTCCTTGAGTTCACAGCATGGACAGGTGCAGATATCTGAGAGTCTTGCTGTTGCTTCTCTCCCTGACTGTAAGTGGGGTGAGGGGTTCACCAAGGCTTCCCATTTCTTGGGAAACACCCAGGGGGCTTTGGCTTACAGGAAGTGAAATGGAGAGGCAGCGCAATGTTGTTGTTTTTTCTTCAATTGAAGGGAATTTAATTGAGTCAATGATGATTAAAATAATATATAGAGTAATGAACATTTAGAACATGAGGGGAATGATGTTTTTATGTTTGGTTAATTCTATCATAAGTTCCAGCGAGATCGGGTGGAGTTTAAAATGCCCTGCTCCTACAGATCTGATGCATGGTGCTGGCAGGAAGCTGGAGCCAGCTAATGTGACTCTGTAGACAGAGGAGACCAGTAAGGGAGGAAGACAACACATTCTCTCTCCCAATTCGTCAAATACCAGCGCTTTGTCAGTGGCCCTAAGCTTCAAACTATGAGTCTCTATAGGTACCCCTCTAGGGTCAGTTTCGGACGTGTCAGGGATGGCGTGCCAGTTTACGTAGAATAGTTCCAGACAACTCGCATGGTCGGAATTTTTCCAATTGAAATGTCCAACTTCTGAGCTCCAAGCGTTCCAGGTGCACTATGTCATATGTAAACTAAAACCATGGCTGACCGTGACAGACTGATGTTTCTTTGTCAAGTGTACACACGATTGAAATCTCAGCAGTACAGCCTCCACATCATTTCTTTGTCATTTCAACGTTTTTCCAAATGTTTTTTTTAATTACACAAAGACATATATTTTGACATTAATTCACATGCAGAACAAGTTGTATTATATGATAATATGTTTTATTTTAATTAAATACATGCAGAAATACTTTACATGGAGAAATACTTTACATGGCCTTATAGTTGATGGTTTAGCAATTGCCATTGTTGTGTGTGTCAGATAACTGCTTCTTTGTGAAGTCGGGGTAGATGGATTTGCCCCAAGATTAGAAGTAAGATCACCGACTTTAAATAGCATTCCATTGTAATTCATGAGGTCGGAAATTTCCAAATGCAGAGTGGTCTGAAACGCAGAATGATAATACGGTTTTGGGTTAGAATACTGTGGTTGTTGTTCACATAAGTAATAAACCTGCTGATAAACTTACTGATTGCAGTGCAATCTGCCAGAAGTGCAAACAAAGTCATTGCTTTTTTCATGCATCCTGCTGTGTCACATTTTTCACTCTACTAACTTGGCAATCAGCAGCAGATAAACAGTTAGGAGTTCTGCTTTGATTTGTGATTTAAACTTGTATTTGTCTAAAAAAATAAGGGGGGGGCTGCGGCTCAGGACGTAGAGGGGATCGTCCATGTTGAAGTGTCCTTGGGAAAGATACTGGCCCCCAAAACGCTCCCTAAGGCTGTGCCATCAGTGCATGAAGGAGCATTTAAATTAGATCCTGATGAGCAGGCTGGCCGGCACCCTGGATGGCAGCCTCTACCGTCAGTGGATAAATGTGTGTTAATGGGGTGAATGTACGTGTGAAGTGAAAAACGCTTTGAGTGGTCGGAAGACTCGAAAGACGCTATATAAATGCAAGTCCATTCACCATTTTACTAAAATAAGGAAAGATTTTCTTAAATATCTATAGATAAGTGGGCTCAACTTAATATATCCACCCGGCTCAGGAGTATTGCACATCAGCGGTAAAAAGTTATTTGGCAGCTGACGTCTGGGAGTGTGATGACAGGTGTATCGTAACAGTGGCACGGACGCTGCAGAAAGTGAGAATAGAAGGGTAAGCCTTGACATAGCTTTTGCGTGTGTGTAATGAGAGCCGTGTGTGTGTGTGTGTGCGTGTGTGTGTGTGTGTGTGTATGTGTGTGTGTGTGTGTCTTCATATGTGTGTGCATCATATGTGCATGTTTCTGTCTTTGAATGTGTGTGAATAGTGTGCATGTTGCATGTCTGTGCAGTGCAAATAAACATCCCTATTGAGAAGTAGTTGTGCCATATATTTTAGTTCTATTAATTGTTGCATATTGTGGATTTTTTGCAAACCATTCATGTTGTGCATTTGTGTCCATGGCGACGGATATACACTCACTGTGTGCTGTAACGGTCACACTTCCTGTGCCCTTGGATTTGACACCAGAGGTTTAGAGATTTAATTCCTTGCTAAATCTGTCGCTTGGAACTCGGAAGAGATCAGCAGTTCAACTCACACCAACAGCAGCAGCAATGCTTCCCATTCTGATTGGAGAGCAAGATCAACTCAAAATCGTGCCTAATCATGTCATTTTAAATTAGTGCAAGTTCTATTTACCTGTTTAAAAAAATGTCATTCACGAATAGTAAGCCAAGATCTTAAACAAGTGATGTGCATATTTTGATTACTGTTCTATCTCTATAAAAAATGGTACATCTGCAAGACTGCACAATGTTAATAATTATGCTAACAGTGGGGATAGTTTGTAAATGATCTCAACATCTACTGGATGGATGTGCACAAAATAGTGACGTGAATCTGAAGATGCATTCCCAATAATGTTGGGGCTCTTCTCCTGATCCCCCTTTTCCTCTTGTGCCATTTTTGGTTCACAGTAAAATATCTCAACAAGTATATGATGGATTGTTTTGAAATTTGCTACAGATATTTATTTTCTTCTCAGGAAGAATTGCTATAACTTCAGTGATCTCCTGACTTTTCATCCAACGCCATCATCAAGTCAAGTTTGCTATTTGCCTTTTATTTTTTATTTTTTACCAAGCACCTGCAAAAGTAATGACATTTCCATCCACTGTGCTTTGTGTAGTGCTAATGAGCAAATGATAGCAGTGTTGTTTAATCTAAGAGTATAACCCTCTGGAGCTGCTTGGATTGCAATTATCTGCATCGAAACACTTGTATACCCACACACTGTTTGTTTGTTCCTAGTTATTTTCATTCTACTGTATGTAGACATGATTGACAACCTCTCCACAACAGAAAGTCTACCCACACACACACACAGACTGGTGTTTCCATACATTATGTCTGCGTAGGATTGAAAAATAATATTGTTAGCAAATGAAATAATTAGTTTTCACCTTCATTTGCCTTCCTTTTTATTTCCACGTAGCGGAACCTTGTCTAATTCATGCAAAAGCTTTGGCAATACATGCATTTCCTGTCCCATCCACTGAGCGGGAGTTAAGTTTCCTGGGGATGGTTGGATTTTACCATGGGTTTTGGGCCTACTTTGCTTCTGTATGGGCCCCACTGACTGAGTTGTTGAAGGCTGACTTTGAATATGTTTGGTCTCCAATTTGACCAAGTAAAGAGCCTTTAGCTCCCCTGGTGGATCTGCCATTTTAGTTGTGAATTGATGCAATTTAATTTTGGGACTGGGGCGGTTTTGTTACAGAAGAGTGAAAACAGGGTTGAAAGAACAGTTAGCTACTTCTTTAATAAGTGAAAAGTGTATCAAAGGTCATAGAAAAATAACCACTTGTTCTTACTTAGGCCCTTCAACATTTGGATGTTTGTATTTGGTCTAGTTCTACTTTGGTGGTATATACTGAACATTACCCGTTAACCTTTTTGCATTCACTTCAAAATCCAAATCAAAGGTTGATGCGATGCACCTTGTTTTCGCCACCTCATCATTTGGACACACCCCATTTTAAGGGCAAAGAAAATGTAGTTGAAGATGTATTGGCACATGCGTTTTGGTCAAAATGTTTCCTTTGTTTGCCTTCCTATATAGTTCTACTATTCCAGTTTTGCTGTACTCTTAAAAGTGCTCCTCCAGATCTAAGGTTGCTCGGTCGTGAAGATTGGGAGAGAGAAAGAGTCATTGGGAGGTGAAAGGGGAATTTTGTGTGTTTATTATTGAGCTTTATTTTATTTATTTATTCATTAATGTATTTTATTCTGAGGATCTGAGGTGGGATCTTGTTCTTTAGGAGGGTCGTATGATGGCCCTCAGGCCTCAATGCCAATTTTCTGATCTGGGAAGTGGCTCGATAGGAGTGATGGCTGACACCTGGGTTGGTGTGACTGCGCAGCTTTATATATGGGTGGCTGAGCAGTCAGCCTCTCTCTGTCCTCTCTTGGTATGATTGAACTTGGTTTGGTTGGTTGGTTTGTCTTTCTTTTCTTTCACTTATAAATGTGCGCACATCCACACCCTACACGCATTACTGATGAACTGACTGCACACTTAATTTATCTTCCTAAAATACATCTAAATAACCATGTGTGGTCTCCATAGTTTCCTCTTCCTTTGAGCCAGGTTGTGACAACATAAAACAGATTAATAGGGAACAAGCGAGCAATGTGCAGCCTGAATCTAATTTTCCTAGTATTGACCAGTTATGGAAGTGTTGTGGATATGATCACTCAGCTGCAAAAAGCTTTAGAGTGGAGTTGACTGATCAAGGCAATGTAATGTTATTTTACGGGTTTCTCATACATTAGACTGAATGGATGTTGTCTTTGAGTCTGGCTTCATCGACTGTTTAACAATTGGTTCCTCTTGCTTTGTGAAGACAAAACAAAAAATCTGTCATTCAGCAATGCATACTGGAATGTTCAACAATTCACACACATCCTCCAAGTTAAGTAGAGAAAAGGGGAAGAAGTGACTTGTTTATGGAGCCGAATGTCCAGGACGTCTGCTAGCAAGACAAACTGCAGCTCTGCTATCACACGAGGAAATGTCTGCCGAGGTTGCTCCTTCGTGAGAGGGCCATGAGCGCTAAAGAGTCTTCCTGCAATTGTGAAAAACTACTGCCTCGAAGTGTGGAAACCCTCTTTGCTTGTTGTTGTAAAGAAAGTTATTTTTCTCCACCAAAACGTAAGCCATGCTAGTTTGTAGTGTGTTCTGTTTTCAAACAAAAACAATTCTCCAGTCCATTTTCTTGAGAGCAAGAAGGACAGACATTGTACCTTTAAAACAAAAAAAAACTAAAAACAAAATATATATATATATATATATATATATATATATGTATATATATATATATATATATAATATTCCAATTCAATAAAATGTATTGACATATATTTGATTTAAAAAAGTGAACAGGATTCTATTGGAAATTGGATGCTATTGTGGTGAGAAGACACTATTTATTTGTTTACAGCATTTGCCACATTGGAGATCCTGATTAACCTTGTTAAGTCATTATAGTTTGTAAGTCTGTGTTGCCATCTGGCCCTGCTACAATATACCTATTGGTCAACAGTACTACAGTGCATCAGAGTATGCAGTCGCCTCTTACGCTCACAAGACCGAATTGCTCAGATAGATTTTATAACAGATAATAATACAGTTGCTTGACTGTTTTGTTGGCTGTCATGGGGATGGTGCTGTCTGCCGATGAGACTCACCTGGGCACTTGAGCTATAAATGCTGGGCCACGTGTTAACTCATGGTTCCTCCTTCCTAGCATTCCTCCTGAATCATAGTCTTTGTTTTGCACCGCAACGCCCCCACAGCACACAGGACACACGTCCACACACTGCTTTCATTGCTGACAATGAACCACACAATCCATTGTTTGTTTTTCGTTAAACCGTAGTCTAATAAATAATGTTTGCTTTGACAATAACCTTGTGTGGGTTTCCACCTTGTCACATACCCAGAGCCACACAGTGTACAGCCATATGGCAAACATAACTGGAGGAGATGGCCCGTCATTAAATTATGAGCTGATCAGTTATAGTAAGATCCATGTGTCCCAAAGAGCTTGTTGTGAACCTCAATTAGTCATGCCAAGAAGAGAAGAGAGATAAGCATGCACCCTGATAAAGATCTAACTTCTACTGCAGCGAGACAAAGAAACAGATTAAGGATCTCGTTGCGAGCACGTACGCACCCTGGTTTGTACAATATCTGAAGGTCGTGTTCTTTCACACGCTTGGTGAGGGATGGCTGAGCTGGTATTCAGTTGGTTGCAATCTGCGATCTCACCGCTAGTTGCCACTTAATGCTACACACTGGTCTTTTCAGTAAACTAGTGCAGTGGCCGTGCAAAACATGCCTGTCCGAAATGGGACAAATGAAGCTCGAGCGTAAGTTTAGTCAGGAAGACTATACTCTTGCATGTCTAGGCCCCCGTAGGTTATTTCTCATACATCTGCCACTCACTCCTCACGCATGCTCACTCAGAATTTCCTTGCTGTCACTGGTCAGGGCTGTCAATCATGATATCAGCTGTTTAAATCAGCTGGTCTCCTCTATCCAATTCACAACGGAACAATTACATGGTTAGCCTATCATCTTGCCACTTTCTCTTTTAAATGTGACTGTCTGTCTGCTGCTGTTACACACTCCACCACCTCTCCATCTCTGTCCAGTCTTTGCAGATCCATCAGCATCATCAACTCATCATTCTATCATTCTCATCAGCCACCACCAGGTCTGGACTCCACGGGGGGATTTATCTTGTTGCTGATCGGGGCCGACGCCCCTCTATTACAAATCTCCCTGTAGAGTCCAAGTGCCTGTTAATAATAAACAATTATCTTTTCTTCATCTGACTTGTCTCTCCTGATTGAAATGCTTGGCCTGTGGTATTGCTGCTTGCAGCTTTGTATGAGAACTGCTCATATGAACAGCTTCACACTCGGCACTGCGCTACCTCGGGTCCTGAGAAATACACCTGTCATGTCAAAGATGCGTCACACACCCAATTTGCGACTACTCAGAAACACAGGTGAAATATAGTCTGGTTCATAGGAAAAACAACAACTAAAAAGTCACCAGTGAAATTCACTTAGCAGATGTATTAATTTCCAAAATAGGCATATTAGTCGCTTGTTTTGACATAACCCCCGCGGTTATAAAGAAGAGCATGGATTTAATTAGTGTAGGTATTTTGCTGGCCGTAAGTTACGATGGCAAACATGTAGGTGTAGGCTATCTGCTATCTGGTGAAGAGGTCAGTTAGTTTATTCAGCATCCCTGTAACATCCATCCGCATATGTAAACTTAGTTAATGACACGGGCAACTCAGTCCGCAGAGCTCCGTTCGCTTGTTTATTCAAAGTGTATTAATACTGACCGTGTCGCATGTCCATGTCAGCGGCTGCGGCACACTGCCCACGGTAGAAAATAAGAAGCATACCAGTGTAAGTGTGATCACCTTACCAAGCAGCGGGCTGTGTGCTGCAGGTCTCACAAGAACCAGTGTGGGAGCAGGTCATGTAAATGCACTGACATGTCATGATAATGAACTGAGATGGGGGTGTGCGGCAATCAGCTGAATGAACGTTGCACCTTGAAAAATGTACTAGCCATGAATGCAAACACAAGCCCATCTACAGGTGTTCTTACATACTAAATAGTATAATGTAGCTTTTTTCCATATATTGCATAAGCAAACTCTCTTTTAGTCTTGAGCCTGGAGCGAGGAACAACCAACAAACCCTGATCAGAGGACTTCAAAGACATGCATGTTCCTGATCTCAAGATCTGTACCACAAGCTTCAGCTTCTCTAAGCAGCTAACCAAATAGTGGATGTTAACCATATTGTCTATAAAATGAATTAAAGCATCTAACGCACAAAAAACGTAAAACGTAAAACAAGGGGTGTTCATGTCGTCCCTTCAAATGTGCTGTGTGTCAGGACAATGCAACATAGCAAATGAAGGTTAAATACAGATATATATTCTTGCTAATGCACTAGTTCACAGCCTACATGGCTATTTGGCCAATGACCCTTCATAGCTTGGTTTTGCCAACTTGTAACCTCTCATCACAGGTGGTCTATGAGCGACAGGAACTTTAACCCGATGGTGAGGTTTTCTTCCCTAATTGTTTCAGCTAGTTCTGTTGTCAGGCTTTACAGTCCTGATGGTGTAGAAGTCTCCAGCATTTCACTCTAAAAAAAACAGCAAAGATTGAGAAAAGCCAGAAACAATAAATAGAATTTACGTGAAGCGGTGATGTTTTGTCTTCTTTCTTATCTCATTAATCATCTTGCGACCCCATCAGATTCATCTAGCAACCACTCGAGGATTTACGTCAGTTGCTCATAATGTGATTTAACTTACGTAAAACTTAAATGCAACTGCAAAAATCATTTTAGGGTGAAATACAATATAAACAATTATAGCGATGTAAAAAAAAATGTGTTCACTCGTGCAGAACTGATGTCATGGTTTAATTGCTTTTAAAAACATGGTTTGAATTCATGGTTTATGATTATATCTACTGGTTTAGTGAGTAGCAATGCTTTGTCCTTTCCAAGTTCAAAACCAAATAAGTCTTCCCTTGTTTAATCTCCTGCACATTCCCTGATAAGAGATTTCTGTAAACATAGGATGTGTTGTTTACATCATCTCTGCTCTATTTTTTGCCCTTTGCTCGCAATTGAATACAATTAAGGAAATGATATTGAATTAATGTTGACTTCATTGTGGGAGTGCTGCAGAGCTTGGCATCAGAGGACAGACTGAAAAAAGTTACAAGTTTATCATTGCTTAAAAACCTCATAAAATAAGTCATTTTGGCTTGATTTGCAATGCATATACTAGCTGTTAGTATATGCATTGCAAATTAATTATTAATTATTTGTAAACGCAGATTGTGAGTATATGAGTAACTAGCCTATACTCACAATCTGTATTTGCAAATAATTTTCCTCATCTAGTCTGTTTGGTGGAGTCTACATATTGTAGATAAGGTCAGGTGATCTCTAAAAGAATAATTAACTAAATCAGTTTTTCTGATTCAGACAAGTAGATATTTTATTTAAGCAAATGAAACAAGAACCTATTAGTTAACTTAGACAACTAAATATAACATTCTATATCACTGCTTTGATTTCTCAGGTACTTTATGGAGCTTTTTAACTTAGTAAAGCACTATGTCATTACTTACTGCCAAAACAGCTTTCATCCTAAGTGGGCTTCCTTTCTAGGGACACCACTTTAAAACATCTTATTTACATCAGGAAGACACAGGATTATACAACACTTCCTTTCAATATATGAGTTTGGGTATTTTCAAGTGCAGATTTATGACTCATACTGTAGATATAAATGCAGACATGATTGCTTGTGAGGTAGAATTCCATTTTTAAAATGGAATGATTAATATAGCAAGTGTGCAACTTCCTGCATAACGAGTGTGTTTGACTGTCTTTTCGTTTTCGTCTTTTCGACAGGAAGTGGTGTGCCAAAACAAGCTGATGTGGAAAACTGTGAACATTTTATTAAATAAAATAATAACTTGATGAGCCTCAGTCTTCCTTAATTGAATACAGAAGTTGATACAAACCATATGTTGGTACAACTCAGCTGCATGGTCGCGGACTTACCAAAAACACAAAATAACATTATATTCACTCAGCTTTATGCAGTCCTACCCACGTCATACAGAATCACGTATAATCACACCAACAGGGAGACGGCAATACAATGTTGTGTAACCCTCGGTCAAGACTTATCTTAATCTCCAGGCACCCAGAGCCTCCTCACATAAGGCATGCCAAGTGTGAAGGACTCCGAGGCCTCTCCAAATACCAAACCATGACAGTGCACAAATCAAACATTTCTTCATGTGGAATAAAAATCTTCCTCGACACACGCCCAAACAAAGTACTACTTTTCCCGGAGCTTTCAACCGTATCACAGTGAATGGAGTTGACTCAGTTGCCATGGGGATCTGTTGATATACAATGATTTCATCCCCTAGATAAGTCCTGAAAGTGCTATGAAACCATAGCAGGTACTGAGCTTGTATGTAAACACATCCATCTCCACTACAACTGATCAAACTCCGTCTACTGATGAAAACCATGTGAAGCGATTCAAATCTCCAGAAAAACAGTAAGTGGACTTAGTTGTTGAGTCTTATTCGTACTTTGTTGGGATTTTTTTTATGTTACGGTTTGTCACATTTGTCATGCAAATGAAACAATCATGCTAACTGGATGCTATATATTTTAGGGATCCTGAATAATAAATTTATCGATGATATTACAAAAACAGATATCTAATCTAGTGTTTTGTAGAAAATAAACTCTGCATCTGACGCAGAGTTAGTTCCAGCACTGCAGCATGAATGACTCATCATAACAATGACTAACGTGACCTGTGAGCCCACTTAAAGTGACAGTCAACTCATGGAAAATAGAATTTGCTCTCACACTGTTTTATTATGGAGAAAAAAAAGGCAACAGGGCCCACCCACGATTTCAAGTGCTCAACACAGGTTTTGATGGGTTTCAGGAATAGTCCAGCCACCCCCACTCAATGATCATGCACAAAATATGAAACCACGTCCTTAATTGATTTTGGCGTTTAGTATCAGTATATGTGTGTTATTAATTCTGCATTGTAAAAGTGATGTATTGTAAAAAGGTCTTTTCAAAGATTGGTCCATATTTAAGAAAATATCAAGTCTCAGTTTTAGAGGGTTCCTGAAATGACACACTATAGCACAGTAATACCCCAACATTAACAATAATAATAGTGGTCATTACCATGGAAAACCTCAACTGTTTCCATGCCTCTCCCTGATAAAATATTGGCTCACCAATAGCTGATTAATAAAAAACTAATAATAATAATAATAGATTTTCTATGTAAAGCGCTTTAAAAGGTACTCAAAGGCACAAAGGTTACGGTTAGGTGTGGAAGCAGGTAGAGTGATGCCATCGATGCAGAGGGAGAAGTTGTGTTCAGATTTGTTTAGAGCTTTGGGGCCGATGATGAGGATTTCAGATTTGTCACTGTTGAGTTTGAGAAAGTTGGCTTGGATCCAGGTCTTTATATCTGTGAGGCAGTTGTTGATGGAGGAGTGGGTGGTGGGGGTGATGGATTTGGTGGAAATGTAGAGCTGGATGTCTTCAGCATAGCACTGGAAATGGAGACCATAGTGGCGTATGATGTTACCATGGAGGAGCATGTAGAGGATGAAGAGGAGGGGACTGAGTACCGAACCTTTGGGGACACCTTGAGAGACTGGGGCTGTGTTAGAGTTGAATTTATTCATACTAATGAACTGTTGGTGGTCAGAGAGGTATTATTTGAACCAGGAGATGACTGTGCCAGTGATATGGAGGGAGTACTCAAGACGGGGGAAGAGGATTGAGTGGTTGATGGTATCAAAGGCTGAACCGAGGTCAAGTACGATTGGGTTGTTGAGGGACTGGTCATCTGTGGAGAGGAGGAGGTCGTTGGTGACTTTGATTAGGGCGGTTTCTGTGCTGTGCTGAGATCTGAATTCAGATTAAAATGGTTCGTACAGTTGGTTGGAGTCCAGGTGAGTTTTGAGTTGGTTGGCAACAATGTGTTCCAGTATTTTAGACAGAAAAGGGAGATTAGAGATGGGTCTATAGTTGTTGTGGATGTCAGGGTCCAGGCCAGGCTTTATGAGGATGGGTATGACTGAGGCAAGTTTGAGGGCGGGAGGGACCGAGCAGGGAGGAGTTGATGACAGAGAGGAGGAGCGGGTGGAGGGCTGGGAGACAAGCCATGGCTAAAGTGGAAGGGATGGGGTCAAGGTCGCAGGTCGGAGTCTTTATGCTATACAGAGGTTTGTTGAAATCTGTGGGGGAGATTAGGGAGAATTGGAAGACTGATTGGTCGACTAGTGGGGGATTGACAGATACAGGGTTAGGGGAAGTGGCCAGTTGGTTGTAGATGGTCTCAATTTTGTCTTTGTAGAATGACAGGAAGGAGTTATATTTCTCAACAGTGAAGGAGTGGGAGAAATTGTCCATAGGTTTGAGAAGTTTATTTATTGGGGAGAAATGGACCTTGGGTTGTGTGGAACTGGAGTGGATGATGCCAGAGTAGTAGGTGGAGTAGTATTGAGAGCCAGTATGTATGTATTTTATTAGAGAGCCGCTCTAGTTGGCGTTTCTGGGATTTCATGAGGCGTTCAGGGGTGAACCAGGGAGCAGTGTTGGGGAAAGTGACCTTTCTGGTTTTGAGAGGGGCCAGCTGATCAAGGTTTGGAGGATATTGTGATATTGTTTAGGTTGACATGATCTGTGAGGGAGGAGCTAAAAGAGGGGATGAGGATTTTTCAGTGAGACAGGCTTACAGGGATGGGTGGTAATGATAAATGGACATGTACTTGTATAGCGCTTTTCTGGTCTTTTCGGCCACTCAAAGCGCTTTAACACTACATCATTCACCCATTCACACTCTGAAGGCAGTGGCTAAGTTGCCATCTGCCAACTGCCAACTTAGGGGTAACATCAGGGGTAGCTAACATTCATATAACATTCACACACTGTAGCTACGGGAGCATTTAGGGTTAAGTGTCTTGCCCAAGGACACATCGACATGGACTAGCAGAGCCGGGGATTAAACCACTGATCCTCTGATTGAAGGACGACCCTGCTCAACACTGAGCCACAGTTGCCCTTGGCAGACAAACTTGATATTACGGAGAATGATGGTGCTCGTTTGTTTGGGTTCTGGGATGGGGATGTCCATCTCCATAATGATGGCTCGGTGGTCGGAGATGGTGAGGTCAGAGCTGGAGAGGTAGTTGATGATAATTCCAGTGGAACAGACCAGGTTCAGGATGTGACCACGGTTACGAGTGGGGAAGTTGATATGTTCAGTGAAGTTAAAGCATCAAAGCATGTCTAAAAATTCTGTAGCTATTTTACAGTCTATGGAGTCAATGTGGATGTTGAAATCACCCAACAGCAGGATGGAAGGTGAGATGGAACAGAGCTGGGTAAGGAGTTCATATAGGTCAGAAAGGAAGGTAGGGTTGGGTTTGGGGGTGCGGTAGATAATTGAAATGGCCAGGGGTTTAGGACCAGAGAGTTTGAATGTCAGGTGCTCAAATGAGGATGGAGAAGAACTCGTATGCTGTCTCATGTTTGATTACTTGCTACACTTGCAAGTTTTAAATACTAGTGCTGTGCCCATTTGGAACGTGTGCTGAAGTGCTAACAGAGTTGTCGAGAAATGCCTCAAAGAATCAGGAGAGTCCTAATTTAGAGTGAACAATAAATGTATTACATGGTGCACAATACAGTGACATGTAAAGTGTCTTTGATGATTAGACCCCATTGTGACGTAGTATATTTAGGGGGTAGAGATGTCATGGTTAGATCAGGAATACTGCCCCCCAGAGTCTGGTGAAGAGAGTTGGCCGAAGATATGATTGATGGGATGTGGAGCAGGACTGGGCACTTATGTGATATTTATAGGAATAGGAAATGTATATTATGTAAACATGTAAAAAAAAACTAAAAACTTGATGCAGTCTATAAAAATGACATCTTACAAGTAAAAGATAACACATTAAGTCTGACTGAGCATCATGCAAATTTTTAAATTGACAAGGCCTAATGGCAAAGGCCAAATTATTTGTCTTTAATCTGCAGCCAGATAAACAGCTTATAAAAAAAAAGCTGGAGGACCTGAGGCTACAGTCGGGCTCATCTGGAGTTTAACCGGCTGCCTCATCAGATTACATTGCCTCTTAACTTTAAAAGGAAGTGGTTTCTATTCAGAGCTACCACAGGGCATTGGCAAATGGAGCATCTTCTGTGTGCCATTCTATCTAGTTGGTGAGACATATCACTAAAAATCACAAAAACCAACAACATGATAGCACTAAAGGTTAAGTGAGGGTATTATCAAAGCCATTAAGATTCATCATATGCATCAACATGGATATGTGTAGCAAATCTCATTGCATTATTTCCAATATTCGTTGAGATATTTCCATTTGGACCACAGCGGTGGATCAACAGAACAACACTGACATCCTTAAAGTCATGCTGCTAGTGTGGCTGAAAAGCATATACACATTGTGATAGTGCTTAAAAGTAAAACAAAACAAACTCAAAGTGCTCCCAGCTTATGTCATTTGGGGGCATTGTTGGGTGCTGTATCACATTTTAGGATAATGTTTTGGCACAACACATCTTAACACATTTTAACACATTGTTGGGCATGCTACAACTAAATGTTGGGATTTGGGGAACTACACCAACATCAGGGAGTGTATATTTATCTCATATATCTCATATATATCTCATGTTTGATTACATCTTCCTGATTAGTGACCTTTTGCAATTGTGCAAATCATGTCTGTCGTCTCTCAGTGTCAAAAGTAAAAGTGAAACATGTGACTTTAATACCAGGGAGAGCAGGTTGTGTCACCATCTCCTGCAACAATGCTAATTTACTGACAGCAAATTTCCCCCAAATGTAACATATATCAAGTCTTTGCCTCAACTCGACCAAACCTTAAAGTGAAACCCAGCCCATTTTCAAAATGCATATATGTTATTTCTGTAGTATGCAAAAATTATTAGTGAACATCAACAACTCTCTCCCAAATCGAAAAATGTAAACTCAAATTTGTGACGTCATCAAGTAAACACTGATCCACAGACAATGAATTGAGAAAGACGATATATATGACATTGAGACCACCCAGGAGAATGTTCTGGGTAATTGTAATGTGTCAGTAATGAGAACATTACAATAGAATAAGCAGTATAAAGAAAACAAACATTCTGTGACTCCACAAACTCATTCTCCCACGCATTGTCTATGGAGCAGCTCCAGACGTAATCATGACGTCACAAGTTTTAAACTTTGGGCTTTGAGAGAGAGTAGCTCATGCTCACAAACATAACTCTCTTAGGCCAGGGAAAACTATCTTTTAACTTCTGTGTTTTTCTACACCAAGTCAGCAATATCTGTCTCCTAAGCTGCCAAAGAGGATACTATTTTCATAAGCTAGTTGCTAACTCTCTATCGTTTAATGCTGGGTAGGTACTGTAATGTATAGTACCATATTAGAGCTGCATTCCGAAAACAGCTGTCTGATACGTCTGGGAATTACAGTTAAGTTGCGTAAACAATGAGCTGAAAGAAACCAGAACGATTTTTATTGCCGAGGGGAACTGCAGAGTAGTGATACTCACCATGCTTTTCACATCCACGTAGTTATTTAATCCATTGTTAATATAAAAATATTGATAGTAGTAGCTTAAACTATAGGAGTGGCAGATCAGAAAATGCCCATTGGGATTGAGCCAAATGGGTCGCATTGGTGGACAAAAGACCTCCTTTGTCATTGATGTCTGGGGCTTTGTTGAGGTTATTGTAACCAGTGTCAGACGACGGTGTATGACATTTGGTTTGTCAACGTCATTGAGCAGCTAAAATCTAAAGGGCAAAGTGTTCCTTCTCCTCCCAGTGTGATTATATCTACTGTGTCTTGGCAGCAGAGCTGTTCGTGTTCATCTAAACTCTGACGCATACAAAAGACAATGAGTCTATTGAGGCCTTTTTTGTCACAAATGATTGCTATAATATGATTTACAGTAAGCTTCATTGTGTTCGTCACAATCTGTTTCCTGCCTGTGCAATTTCCTGATGCTGTGTCAATCTTTATCTGACCGCTATAGTGAGTATGTTAGATTTGAAAAATAATGTGCTCTGTGTGGGTCTGATACTTGTATGTTCTAGTACAGCAAAATGATTGGTTGTTGTAGATATTCGGGAATCATTTTTACAATCATCTAAATGTCAAGTTGAATGTATTTTCTCATGTTATTTAAGACATGATTTGTTATCTAAGGTTTATAGAAGCCAAGTATTCTGTTTCAGCATATTTGTTCAATTATCATATTGTATGTATAGTGTATGAGAGTGGCATCTCTACACTTTACAGTATTGCATGCATTTACATCTGTTCAGTTTAATCACCACCTGCTGCACTGCATATTTAAACTATATGTATCTTTGTCTGTATACACAGCTAGAGTTTTCTAAGTTAAAAATACACGACAAAGTGTTTCTTAATGAGTGCTTCAAATAGCAAAGCAGAATAAAATAGATCAAGGACAACCATCTTTTGAATGGTAGCCTATTATGAAAAAAGGCCTTCATGGATATGCCATTCTCATTCCTGTCTGATTTAGATTTACTGTAGATTATGCACAAGATTGACGTTGCATTTTCTAGCTCTCATAAGATGTTTTACCAATCCAAAATTAATTTCCCAGCTGTTTTACTAGCATCCTTTCAAGAGCACAAATCTGGAGGAAGTCAAGTTTGAACTGGATGACTTCAAAATGATAATATGGGTGAGCGTGAAATGGAAAATATGAGAGGGTCTTGAAAGATGAATACACTTTGGCTGTGATATGTAGGTGTGGTGAGTGAAGATGAGAATGCTTTGTGTCCTCAAGGTAATTGGTAGGATGGGCAGGAAGGATAAGGTGGAGCTAAGACAAACTAAGAGACACTGATACAGACAGAAGTGTCTCTTTGGTCAAATCTGTGGAACCAAAACCCTTTTTAACTCGCTTTTTCGATTAGACAGTTTGGGTTGTGAAGTGCATTATATGTTGCTCAGATAATAACAAGGCATCAGTGGCTGAAAGCGATGCAAAATACTGTAAGTCCTCCTATAACTGTTTAAGCTTGAAAGCACTCATTGCATTGTCCCCAAAAAATGTGTGCCAGTACAATAATCTGGACCACCCAGATCCCCTCTCACGTTCAACGTTGAAACTAAATGTTCTGATATCTTCCATTCAGCCGCTCTCTAGGACTTTGTGCAACATTTACCTCAGAGATTAGCTGCATCCTAAAGTGCTCTTCGAGTGGTAGTGGAGTGTCATGTGAAACAAGATACAGCAAGCCAGTCCAACCTCCTAAACAAACTCGCAGCAACTGTTGAAAGAAAATGGGAGTTGGTGGTGGTATTAAATGGAATCAACAGCCTAAGTGGTGTGTCTGCACTGGGGGATGGCCTGTGGAAACTTCCTGTGTGTGTTGAAAATAAAGTTTCCAAGAACATGAGTTGGACCTGGAGCATGCTGGACACCCTGCTTTCTTATTTTCTTATAGGAACAGTGGCTTCGCCTTAGCTTTCCTGAACTTCTGTTTTGGAAGCCTGCTTTGTTTAACGGCAGTGAAGTGAGCACGTCTGTAAAAAGTATGTGATATGTAAGAGAGACGCCTGTAAAAATGCTTGTTATTTTAGTTTTTCTCTCACTGCCCTGTGACAAAAACGTAGCTATTGGACGATTATGCAAAACTCCAGATTACACTCAGTTACACCGTTTTAGTCGTTTGTTACACTTTCCTTAATGTTAGGAATGATTGTGGGTATGGCATGTAGGATAACGGGCTGCCTCTCAGGTCAATTATACCTCCGTATTCTGAATTGTGTTCAGACTGAATGTGGAGGTTTGAAGGTGGCGCAACACATACAGTCAATGCACAGACACCTTTCTGCTCTGGGCGGCACTATTCATTCATCCATCCATCCGTCCAATAATTATCTTTCGCTTATCTGGGGCCGAGTCCCAGGGACAGCAGGCTTATCCGGGAATTCTAGACGTCCCTCTTCCCAACAATGTTTTCCAGCTCTTCCTGGGGGACCCTGAGTCGTTCCCAAACCAGACGAGATATATAATCTCTCCAGCGTGTTCAGGGTCTACCCCGGGGCTTCTTATGGCTTCTTATGCTCCCATGGACGTGCCTGGAAAACCTCTAAAGGGAGGAGTCCAGAAGGATCCTGATCAAATGCCAAAACCACCTAATCAGGCCTCTTTTTCCCCGAGCTGCCTCTGAATGTCTGGCTGCTTGTATCCGTGATCGCATTATTTCGATCACTACCCAAAGCTCATGACCATGAGTGAGGATTGGATCATAGATGGACTGATAAATAGAGACTTCAGCTCCCTTGTCAACACAACAGTCTAGTGTAAAGCTTGCCCTCAACTGCCTGTCCATCTCACTTTCCATTTTACCCTCACTGAAGAAGACCCCGAGATAATTCAACTCCCTCGCTTGGGGAAGGGACTCACTGCGCCACTAATGAAAATGCATCAGTACAAACAGTGTTGCCACACAATTGAGCTACTTTTTATTTAATTGGTGGAAAATAATGACAGAAAACTAAGCTGTTTTCCAATGAATTGGGCCCTCCTCTCCTCTCAGAAGGGAATCTTGAACTGCTGCGTAGAGATTCGCAACTGAAGAATTTGCACTTATCCCTAGAATTAAAGCCAATAGGCCAAGGCCTATTCTGCTGCTTGAGTATTTTCACTTGAGATACTTTACATGTTATTATTTATTACTTTACATCAAGCATCAATTAAATACTTGTACTTTATGTCGGCAGGTTTTTAAGCAATTCAACAAGTTAGCTGTCGGCGCGTGTGAGCCTGAGGCGCTTAGTTGATAGAAATAATTAAACAGTTGAGATATTAGGCTAGAAGGTGGAGTGTGTCATTGTACAGTATATGTGATGCACGGCCATGCGTGTAGATTTGTGATAATGTGTATCTAGTGCCATTAAAATGCAGTAATGGCTGAGCCTTTGTGTCATAAATAATGTTGCCAGATAGGAAGAATGTCATCAGAGATAAAAAAAAAATTTCAGAGTAGGAAATTATTACACTGAGAGCAATAATTGCACACAGTGGTGAGGGAGAAGTACTCAAACTTATGATACGAGGGGCTTAAATAGCACCAGGCTATGATATATATAATTGAAATAGTAACACAAATGCACACACCAGAAACACACACCAACATGCAGTATGGGAATTTCAAGCTCTGTGACAACAGAAAATGTATTGAAATGGGTTGCTTTATTTGTCTTATTTTGAACTTTTGGCCTTATTTTTAATCAGTCGATACACTATTTAAAGTGGTTACCTGGGCAATCATTTACTTAAAGGATTGATACAGTTTTGGAAAATGTAACTATTTCCCTACTTTCTTTTATGTATTGTACTTTTATACGCGCTCCTTAATGGCTATGAGATCCTTTAACTTCTCCTTAAAGAGGCTAAATACACTATTAACTTCCTTTGAAGATAAATGACTCTCACTAAACAGTCAATCTTACATGCAATTTAAATAGTAATATTATGTTTTCATGTATTTCCCAAATGAACAAGATTAGAGCAAACGGATCAAACTTCCCACTCGGTGGCTTGTCAAAATGGATGTAAAATGATGCATACATTGCAGAAAACATAAGAATATGATACTAACGTCCTCCCAATTTTGAAGCGGTGTTACTTAAATTAGTAGACATCCAGGATTTGAGGCAAGGTAAGCCAATCTCATAGTTCAATGGACAGACATGTAATGTTCTTTCTGACCCTGAAGACAGATCCTTCTCTGATACAGTGCTCATGGGAGCGTATACATTGTCAGGTAATTTTCTTGAGTGCTGTGTTGATTGAGTTATGGAAATCAAGGAAGCATATTGGCTGCTCAGAGTGTGGTAAAACCCCCTGTATAACTTTATTTGAGGGAAAGTGGGTCAGTTTTAATCCAGTCAATTAGGTGTATTTTAGTAACAGTGCACAGATGTGGGGAATTAATTTGTGTCACAGCTTTGATGTGCAAGTACAATGTTTATGTGAAAACAAGAGAAGATAAGCCTAACCATTCTGACAAGTGTTACCATGCCTTTTGTAGAGTTGTGTTTCTTGTGCAGGAATTCCCACAGTCCACAAGATGTGAAGCGACTTCCTGAGAGAGATATTGCATAACGTGCAGTCAGTGTTTCCAGACCAGATCTCAGCTGCTCTGAGCTGAGCACTGTCTATGTCTGTGCTCACTGGCCAGCTTAATTAATCGTTCTTTTACCCTTGAAGCCATGAGTTCATAAACAATTAACCATCAGTTAAAAATGTAGTTATTGTAGATACTTGATCATCACATTTCTCCCTCTATTTATTACGGTTCTCATTTTTAGTGTTTTGGCAATGGATATGGATCCACTGTCAGGGGACTAATGAGTATTTAGATTCCCCTCAGCTGTGACCTCGCCATCAATGCTCATTACGTGTCTGAATGAAAACTGATGCCTGAAGTATAAGGTATAAATTTATGTTGTTCTCCAGGGTAATGAACATTTGGAGATTGGCTGTGCTATATACTGTATTTTCAGACCCATTGTTTATCCGTCTCTTGTCTACAGCTTGTGCAAAATAATTCTCGGCATCTATTGAAGAGGCTTGATAATGCTACAGCGATCCTTGCAGCCATTCACTGGTGATTTAAGTTTAGGAATTTAGTATTTTATTTTAGATTTTTAATTGTTACAAGTCAAGTTTCCAATCAATTTTAGTGCAAATTTTTAATTAATTTCAAGACGGTTGCCATAAAAACATTGACAACATGTCAACTTTCTGTTGTTTTTTTTGTTTAATTTTATAGAATTTTCTTTGTGTTTTCTTTGTGTTATTTCCCTTGCTTTTAGCTGGGCTGCATACATTCTGTGATCTCTGACCTGAGAGCTGCAAATCCTGCAGACGTCTGCACACGGCTCATCTCATGCAGCAGTGACCTCTCACTGACACTTGTCAAAACTGTATTTAGAACAGTTTCAACTTGCCATCACAGCTTGTTTCACATGGCTGTATCAAATAATTAATGGATTCTTTGGGTCAATCATTGTTTTAGCACAATTTAAATCAACTTTAAATCATCACTGAAAAATTACTGAAGCAAATTTGATTACTTCTCAACAGTCACTCACTCTCCAGGACTGCGAGTGTTACTTGAGTACATTGAGAACATTAATTGCACCATATTAACGCCGTTGCCAGACTACTTCCCCATGGGGGGAATCTCCAGAGAGCACGGAGTGAGGCAAGAGGGACCGTTATCCTACGTTCACACCAAACTCAAAGTGAATTTTACGAGCGAGTAGATTACATACAAAGTCAATGCAAATACGCGAATGGACGCGAGTAAAGCCAATTTGCGCCAGGCGGTGCGAATGATGCGAATGGCACAATGTTGAAAATTTCGCAAGTTGACAATTTTCAACTTGGCCGAAAAATTTGTGTGATGCTGTGTCGTGAACACCTATCAGCGTTGAGATGCTCCGCCTATCATCACTAACGTCCTGCCATTGTTGAATCAGAAACTATGGAGGATAAGTTCATAGTCGCTGTTTGTGGGCACCCCGAGCTCTATGATACGTGGTCCTACAAATATAGAAATAGGATCAAAACAGATGTCGCTTAGATAACAGTGAGTGAGGACGTCGGACTACCTGGTAAGTTTGATGTTCCGACGTTTGTGGGACTTCCACAACATGTACACAGCAAAAATAGTGGTTATTTATTTCATGGATGGTGGAAATTAACTGTTTCCATGGAGATAAGCAACTCCTCCTCTCTGGCGCGTCTAACGCGAATGACGCGAATAACCACAAATAGTCCGGCGAGTTAACTCACGCGAGTAACGCAACGTGAAAATTTGCTTCGCTTTTGGTGTGAACGCAGCATTAGACCCAGTGCTACCACTGCCCACCTGACCATTGTTGGGCTTATTCTCTGTAACTGGTATAGCATTAAAGCCCTGTGGAATTAACAAGGTAGCTAGCTAACTAGCTAGCCGCTAAATTAGTTCAATTTAACAACTTAATGCTTCATCCAAACAATGTTATCACAGTGTAGAAAAAAGCACATTGCAATTGCCAGAAAAGTTACAACTTTGTTTGCATCCTTTTAGTGTAATTAGCAAGTTAGATAAGTAGCCAGCCATCCACTAGTTAGTTAGCTTGCTAATTTCACTGTGCTTTGATGCTACTGGTTAAAGAAAATAAGCCTAGATGCGGGCCATCTCTTAATATTTTTTTAAATGTTAGTCCATTAGCAACATTTCTCTCCATTTCTCTAATAATCTAGGCTGCTAGGTCCCGCAGCCATGACGGCTGGGAAGGTTAGCAGAAAGATAAGCTAAACTATTGTCAACATTTTCCCTCGATCTTTGAAAGGCTTGCTGATATTTTAGTCACCCGAGAATATTATTATTAGTATATTTTATACCAAACGACGGGGCAACAAGATGATATTTTATATGTGTAACTTTTTTTTAAAAATGTTTTGCCTCCAATCTTTGCTTTTGTTTTGTCAGCAGCTAACACTGTGACGTTATTATGACATTGGCTGTAAAAAACATGTAATGACATTTAAGTTCAGTTGCAAAGTGATAATGTTTAATACCAGATTTCTTGTTTCAGCAAAACAATTGTGTTCAGGCTTAAAATGAGAAAATTAAATGATCTATTAAGACTGCATGCATCTGCAATTGTCTCACAAGGCCACACTGACTTCTTTCATTCTGCCAGCTCTGTTATTATGTTTTGATAACAGAAATTGTTTAACATAGAGATAATTCTTCCCGGAGGAAGAGTGTTCCGAAGTTTTAGGAAATGTCTTAGGGGAAACCGCTTTAGAAAAATATTGTTGCTCTAACTTCCTAGTCCTTGTCCAAGCTGGACACCAACAGGTGCATCCACTCTCACTCAAAACACAGATGTCAATGGGAATATTTTGGAACAGAAAACGGAAGTCCTAAAATATAACGTTTCAGTCCTAAAGGGAAACAGACTGATACTGTGAGTGGTTGGTTTAATTAAGGAAACAGGTTTTCACTGCTCTACTCTGCATGCTGGAACCTCAAAGCAAAATCCTATTCTGAATTCTGAATTTCTCAAATTAATTTCACAAACATAGACGGCAGAGAAAATGGATCTCCTGTGGGACCCAAGTTAATCTACATCACGTATCAGCCTGCTCCTACCTTAAATCCTCAGAAGAAAAAGATTGAGCACAGGCAATGCTACATTGCAAAATGTAATTGTTTGTGTTTTTTTATTTACAGAATTTTTCCTCCAGTAACTCACAGTCTGAATTCTTACGTTGTTAGTTGATGTGACCGCTGATTCCACATTTAGACTGATTATCTTTGTGTTAGTGAGTGAAGTTTTCGATATTGTGCTCTCGCTCCTTGAGGAAATCCCAGAAGGTTGGACACTGACTCACAGTGATGTTGAGTTAATGAATCAAAACAGAAAATATACTTAAAATTCTTTAGCATCACTGAAATATCAAGGTCCCAAAAGCTTTTAAATTACAATGTCTCCAGGTATTCATGGCAATGATTGCAACCACAGTCCTTCCTAATTCTTGCTTACCCATGAACATTCAATTATTCTGCCTTCTTCTTGAGAAGGAGCTCACCCAGCAGTGTGAGCGCTCAGGGTGATGTTTGTATTATAAATGACCATGCTTGTCCCCAACCAGCCAAAAAGAAAAACAAGACAGAACAATAGAAATAGAAAGTGTGGAAGTTAAAGTTCCTCCTGTTATTATTTTGTCCCCCTCCTTGAGTGAGAGAGTGTGTTAGACATAGACTCTGGGTGTTTATGTTTTCTTTCTAAATGGGGTTGGGGGGAGGAAGGGGTGTGGGGGAGAGGGTAGGGGGAGGGGGGCGTGAAGACCCACGCTCTGTCCTTCTGAGAACACAGGAAACTGAAAAAAAGAAGGAAATGGTCCTATATATTTTTGTACGGATGCTAGCAAGACACTGTCAGCTCACCAGACTAAGCTTCAGCACATTTTACACTTTGAAGATGGGTAAACAACAATGGCATTGTTAGCGTATGTTGCAGCCAACCGCCCAGCCAGGAGACTGAAAAGAGGGAAGGAGTCAATAGAGGAAGGAAGTGGTTGTGGTGCCGACTGTCTGCTGACCGGCTGGCAAGGCAAGAGATACTCTATCAAACAGGGAGGAGAAAAGACTTCCAGGATTTTTTTTTCTATTACATTAAATACTTAAAAAGGCCTTACACCTTATCATCACTCACCATTTCAAAGAAGTTACAATCTGTCCAGTCATTATGCTAAGTGACTAAATGTATGTATTTCCCAAATTTCAAGCTCTGCACCTGTAATCGCACCATGATGATAAACGTTCGACCAAATGTCATACATACAATATGGCTTAATCCTAAACCACTGCACCCCAAAAAAAATTGGTTCCCATCTTCTCAAGGATTTAATCTGTCACCAGAGAATTTGCACTCATCTCCATTTCGACCAAAAAGGGCAGCAGGTCCTGTCTGCAAAGCCAAGCTCCGTGGAATGCAATCCAGATGTTACCTTCGAAAAAAAATTCTCACAGAAGAACTAAAAAAATAAAAGTGCATCACAAGGGCGGAAGGGAAACTAAACCATATAAGGACATACCATTAATCAAATACATGCTTAAGGGTGAAACACAACAAACTGATTTTTTATTTTTCCTTGGAGAGAAAAATATTTCAGCCTTTCCAATGGCTATTAAGTGAGTCTCATGTTGTTGTAGAGCAAGGATAACCCGGTTGCACAACAGCATAACAATTAGTATTACAAGTGCCGTTTTCTAAAAATGGAGAGCGGATAAACAGAATGAGAGTAAATGTCAGCACCTGAAACCTTGTCAGCCGAAAGCACAGCGAGGGGGCTCTGCCTCAGAGCAAAGTTACCAGGACAACAGATGACCTGCTCACATATGTTGGTTGAACCTTTGTCATTCTCCTTCCTGTGGGGCCTTTTGGGTTGGGGAGGGAACATATTACACACTCCAGGCTCTGAGTGGCCTGCACAGTATCAAGAACGAAAAGGTCCTGGCTAACAGAATTTGAAGAGGGTTACACGTTTGTTGCATGACGCGCATATCTCTTCTGTGATGATCATTAAAAATCAAATTTTTGACATGTGGAAATTTTCCCATGTGAAGCGAAACGCGTCACTCATCTCACAATGAAGGATTTATGAATCATTCTGAGAAATTTAGATTGAGTTAATCATATGCAAATCTCATAAATGCAACAATTCATAACAGATCATAATGACAATCTGCCATTGTGACATTCACTGAAGGGGTTGGATTTATTTTGTCAGTTGCTAATTAGTGATGCTGCAATGATGTAGTATTCCACTTTAACCTGGAACATTGGTGTACGAGGGAAGTTTAGTCTTTTAGCGCACTAACACATTTTAGAAGTGAAAAAGCAAAGACATATTTTTAACAAAATACAAAAAAACTACAATGCTTACCAGGGACATCATAAAACGTCTAACTCCTGACAGAATTACAGTGTGTCTCTCTTACTCCTTGCTTCCTTTTCCGACTTTTACGCTTGTTTGCAAACTAATGTCTATCAGGATATGCAGGTTGAGATGTATGACCTACACAATGTGTCGTGTTCCGTGATGGTTCATAAAGATAACTCACAAGCTCAAGTAATTCTAGTATGCAAAAGTATATTTGTCACAAACCCAAGCAATTTTTAAGTGAGGCAAAATGTGGTGTGACCCCCCCCCCGAACCACCCATAGGCTGTGCTAAATTACTTGTTCGAAAAATAATAATGGGATAAACTAGATAAGAGAAGTGATGCATAATCTGCATGCATAATTGTATGTGTTTGTCAAACTGTTGTGCGTCGTTGTCTAACTTACCAGAAATCAAACTCCCATTGTTTTCAGAAATACATTAAAGCTTACAGACGTGTACTGCTACCTTGACCGATATTATATATTGGGCCTCATGCAAGAACATTCTCGTATTCTGATCTCAAATCGATCAAATGTCTTAAACATTTCTTCATGGCATTTTTTCGTTTTTTGTTCTACAATTGCTGGAGCCGCAATCAATATTTGACGCACTGCTCATTCCTGCCAAAAATCAGACACAAAGAATTTGTTGCGCACACCTTCCCTGCCAATAAAAGTAAATATACAAGTAACATTTGTCTCCATTAAACCTGGTTACTGGGCATGAAGTCAGTTTAGAGAAAACTGCAATATACTATTTATATATACTGATTATTTTAGATACTATATGGGTACAGTCAAAATCTGTGTCATGTAGTCATTTGAAATAACACTTCCTGTGAGATAATATTGTCATGTTGATTTAAGTGACACAGATGGTATGTTCCATTCCATTCCATTATCCAAACCCTTTATCCTATTTAGGGTCACTGGAACCGATCCCAGCTGACATTGGGCGAAGGCAGGGTTCGCCCAATGGGTCCATTCACGCTAACATTCACACTACGGGCAATTTTAGACTCTCCAATTAACCTCCACAGATGGTATGTCCCATATGTTAAACACAATTCTGGTAAACATTGAGCGTGTCCCTCAAGAGCAGTCATGAGAAAGTATATATGCAATGGCTGCAACATTAGATTCTGCTCTGCTGATGTTATAAACAAAAAAAAAACATATTACAGGGTGAATGTTCTTTGCATCAAGAGATGCAAACACAGGCATCGTTATAGATCAATGGATCGTTGGCATCATTAGGAGCAAGCAGGATAACAAGCTACCTTGTTAAGTGCAGCTGCACAATCAATCATCTAGGATCAAACAGGTAAACACCACAACAGATCAATAAACATAATAGCCTTAAGCTACAGGCATAATCAGCTCAAGCCCTCACAGACATGGATGCCCTATAGCAGGATTTACACACGGGCCCATAAAGGAGCACATGAGATCACACCCTACTTCCATTTCTTTTTAACCATACATCTAATCCCTACTGTATTACTGTCTGACCCCCTGACCTTCATTTTGCTTTGCTGTTTTGATGGACTTGTTAATTTATCTATTAATTTATGTTTTTTAAACATAGAGAAAAATCATTTTATAATTATTTAAACAAAAATGGATACTGTGCTATAGTCTACATTGACTAAACTACAGCAAAAAAAAAAAGTCTGACTCAGAAACAAGTTGGACGAGAGAAGGTTTATTTTGCATAGAAGGATGGATGTAAAACTGGATATTCACTTGTATTGATTTAGTTGTTTGGGTTTAATTCGCAAAGAGGGACTACAAAAACACAACAGGTGTTACATTAGCGCAACTCACAGGGGAGGTAAGCTTTGTGTTCAGTCAAAACACACCCTACTTAGTGCACCAAGTGTTTGTTTGTTCAAGAACAATTGCCCTCTATACCATTGTCAAGGGAGAAAAAACAGAAGATATGCTCAGTATAATAGAAGGTTGATGGAGACATGGCTAATCCTTCTGCAAGATCATGGTCCACTCTTTTTTTCAAATGTCACACTGAGAAGGATCAGAACTTGGGCAGGAGAATTAATGTCTAGGTTAAATCTCAAAAGTGTTTACCATTCACTATCTTTTCAGAAGGGCTTTATCATAACTGCGGCTCTGAACCGTGGTTGCAGACCTCTGGTTTTATGCTAGGTAACGCAACTTTCATGGATGCTGGAGTACAGATTTGTGTGACATGAACAGGAGATAAGTTTCTCCTCTGTGGCCGTAAAGACAACTCATGGTACCACATAAAACTGTGTTGTATTCAGCTTCACTAGATACAGAGCTGACCAACAGCCATGTGAACTTCACTACGACTATGCAGAGAAACCTTCTCGAAGGGGAATAAATATGCCTCCAGTGACTGTCAAAAGCCAACAGTCCTTCCAGCAGAGACACTGAGAGCCCAACAGTAGCTGCTAACTTCTGCTTATTCTGACCACTGGTACCGCTGCCATGGACGTTATTATCAATGCAATGAGAGGTGGTCAGCTAGTGTCCCCCATGTCCGTTCAAACCCTGGTGCCACCACACTCTACAAAGCCCCTAGGTCTCACTCCGATATTCATCTCATTTTTCTGGTCTCACCAAATAGCGTCAATTAGTTTTGCGTCACAACGGCATTTTTGCTTTTACCATGTCATTTTGCGCGATGTAGTCTGTGGGTCAAACAAACGCAGGACTTTCACCCAGGAGACTGCCGTTAGTATCCCGTGTAAAACCCAAAATCTTGAAGACTCATTTTGATGATGTTTTCATTCCTTATGTTTTTTTATTGAGATTATGTACTTACTTGAAGCCCAACCATGATGTCTTTTCCGAACCATAACTAAGTAGGTGTTTTTGCACAAACCTTACTGCAACCATTTCACGTTAACGACGTGGTGTAAAATGACATGTGAAAAGACATTTCACAATGTTACCCGATGGCATTAAAACGACAAGCAAAAAACTTAAAATGTGTATCATGACATTAGGAGTGTCCTACAAAGTGGCGTGCTATTCATACGCCTTTCCCTGAGATCACATTGTCTGAGCAAAATTTGATTAAAGGACTAAAGGGGCCAATATATGCCATCAGAACTGCTTGCTGGATGGTTAAATAGCTTTCGGAACCCCCACTTTCCAACACACCTTTCCATATATATTCAACATCTTCAGCTCTGGTATTCTAGCTAATTTTCCCGTTGTTACATTTAGAAAGCCTTTTGTGAAAAACTTAAATATCTCTTCTTGTTGCATTATGTGCCAAATCCACAGGGGCTCGTGCGAGACAGCTGTGGCTATTCCAAAAGAAAATTGGCTTTGGCATGGAAACAAAAAGAGCCAAAGGGCAGTGAAAATGCTCAACTTGCAGTTTCCTTATACTTAGATTGTATGTTTTTCCTTTTTTTCTTTCCCCCCCAAGCAACCCCCTGTTGTGTAGAGATAACAGTGGTACAGTTCAGTCAGAGAGATTGCAGTGTCATGGGGAGAGGGGAGGTGAGAGAGACAGAGAGGCTGGAGGAAATTCCAGGGTTGCAAAATATCCTACAGTACAGTTAGCTTACCAGTGGTTTTTCTGAATAGATATTGTATTATATTGGCTGACCTGTATATTTTCCATGTAAAAATTGTCTATAATTTCACCCCAAGTTGTTCTTTTGCAACACAGGGTAGCTTCTGATTGACTGCATTAACGTCGCATTCAGGGAACGGCTGATAGGACTGAATGAGATCATTGGGAGGCTGACATGCTTTACGACCATGGACCATTGGCTCACATTGGAGTTACATAAGAACAACCATTTCTACACCAAGTGTTCCAGTGATGATACCAGACAGGAAAGGGGAGTCAGATTGTGAAAAGAGCAGTGTAGCCAGGCCAATAACTCACATCGCCGCTTGTCTTTGGGGAAGTACATGTTTGGGAGGGGGACTTTTACAATTACAAGGAAACACTTTTTTTTATTTTTACTTTGTTCCACCACATTCAGCTCCTTAAGGATTATGATAAGTGCTATTAATGTATTTATCTTTGTAACTTAAATGGACGTAACTTTCTCATGCTTCTGTAAAGAGGACTTGGCTTCTGTTTTAGACGGCCATGTCCTTTTCAAGCAATCTCCCTTTGAATGGAATATAATATTTATTGTTGAGAGTAGAGAGTGAAGACAAAAAGCCCACACGCCAACAAGGTGGAGGTAATAATTAATTGAAGTAGCCTAAACCAATGGTAGTTTTATTTGGCATGGGTAAGGGTTAGGGGTGTTTGTTTGACCCTTCCGCCCACCATAAATTTTCTTTATGGCTTTTTATATTGCATAAATGCCTCACTTGCTCCAAGCGTCAGTTGTAATTCCACATCACTAGCTGTAAGCGTAGCATATTCAAGTGGATGGGTTTACATTGCAGTCAGTTTGTGGAGCTTCAAGAGTAGGGCCACTGACAAAGCTGGTGTATTTGACGAGTTGGGAGTTGGAGCATGTGGCTTGGCCACATGTACGTAAAAATAATAAGGTAAAAGCTTTTTAACCAGGATTAGAACTGGAACAAAAGATACAAAGAGAAGTCCCAAAGGAAGGGTGTCAGACAAACTCTTCAATTTACAATCTGATGATGAGAAAACCTTGTATAATCCCTCCTCTTCAGACAAGACCAGTGGCCCTTTATCAACCCTATAGTGAGGGATTTTTGTATACACATGGCCATGAGTGCTTCTATATTAACACACTGACACGCAAGAAGATGAATCTCATTATGTGGGTGGAAATATGAGCTGTTGATAAGGCTCCAGATATGCCAGCTGTCAAAGACTCTCATTTAGCTCTCTAAAATCACAACAAAAAAATTCTTGATGCACAGTGCTGCAAACAAGTAAACCACAGAGTGGCACAAAGTGAAAGTTGAAGCAAGTAGGTTCAATGACAGTGAGCAATGCAAGAAAAGCAGTCTTGCAGGTGGACCCCGTCTCTGAATTGCCTGTAAAAATTAGATTTGAACTCAAATATTTTGTTCTTTCTGAACATTAACAAGGCTTGTTTAAATTATCTTCAAACCTTCCTGCCACAACAGAATTCCTGAAAATAGTGATCTCTCCATACAAAATACAATAGGAAGGTATGCCACAGCCATCAAAACATTGAGATGCAGGGTAGACAAAGGAAACGTTGACCTATGCATGCTTATTTTGCTTTCCTGCCAATGTACTTACAAACCTGCATGTATCATGTCCTCAAAGGAAAAATGCCTTCAAGGATACTGTGTGAGTTCAGGAAATTAAGAATAACACATAACTAATCATGAGGTGCACAAGCTTGGATCATCAAACCGTCTTTATTTCCTGAAGACCCTCATGACTACATGACTCACCAAAGAACCTACATGCTCCATGGTTTATCAGAGTGCAATCCTATTGACAAGAAACAGACACAGACCATGCACCTGTTACACAGATTGAAATTATAGCTTTAGCAGATAAAAACATGCATGCCTTATGGCCCCTGCAGTACATCAGAAGGTCAACACATTACTGTACAAAGGGGTAAAGTGATGCTACCTGAGGATTTCCTCTTTTCATATCTTCCACACGGCCATGCTGCTATAGATAGCCTCATCTCCCAGAACCCTCAGTGCAACCCCTAACAACATTATTTGGCTCAATTAAACTGACAGTTGAAACTTTGCCTCAGTCTCATATTATCCTATTTCGAGCCACGGCTGCACGTACACACAATCATCTGTGTGCAGCCACCAATTTGCAATTTAGCTTTGTCTCTGTAGCTAGGAGGAATGATTCATGTTCAAAGCCAAATGCTGCCTGTCTGCTTATTGTTTATGTTGCAGATAAACCACAGCTGGCTTGCCCTCAAAAGACTGCCTCATGTTTGAGCAATTTTATTTGAGCTTTCATCATTGGTGCTTTATCATTTCCCTCTATCGTTAAAAAAATGAGTTGTAAAGCAGATGTGTCAGATCAGACCCTGAGCGCTTCTTTTCTGACCCTTATCTCACTCCATACAGGTGTCAGACCACAAACATGGCAACCCAAACACGTTATCCCAGCATGGATCCTGCTTCCCTTCGTTTGTACAGCTGAAGCACCCTGGCCGCCTCAGTTGAAAGGCATTCATGATGCTGTTGCAATACGGAGCAGATGAGGGATGGACGACCATGAGAAAGTCATGTAAAACAAACACATGTGTCCTTTGTTTTGACCCGTTATGATCATTTGCTGTCATTTCTTTTAAAAAGTGCTTTTAGGATGTTTGATTTTCAGAGTCAGTTTATAATGGTTACACTTACAGCAACATTTCCCATCACCTCTCACAGTAATTGGATTTATTTTTCTTTCAACCAAGCAAGGAATAACAAACAAAAAAGAATAATTTGGGGCGAAAAAAAGACAAAATGATGAGAGAGGACGACACATAAAACATGGAGTAACTGATGAGTCGCCAACTTAATTTCGTTGTATCTTTTTACGATGACAATAAATATCCTTATCGTTATCCTTATCTTGGTCCTTTGACCACTTGGAGGCAACAGAAACAAGCTGTGAACACAACCCTAAACATATTATCACCATGTAAGTTGACATGGTGAACTTGTTAGCCAACAGCTAATATGGAGCAACGTGAGCATACATTTGGAGTTCTGTTTCTCGGAACCTGGCAAATGTAAGTCCAATATTCACACTTCTTTTAGCTCAGTTTTTGGTCTGCATCAACTCCTGCGTGAAATATCTGTCTTTTTAGCTGTTAAATGTTCCACTATGTCCATGTTCAAATTCCAGCCTGCAAAACCAAAACGATGAGCTCAAAGACGCTAAAATATTCATTAGAGCTGGGAGGAACAGCAGCGGTTGGTTATTATTTTTTGTAGGTTCATCACCACGAATGACACCTTTCACACACAGGTAGCTGAGTGGTCCATTGTTACTATGATATTGATTACAGCTTGCTTTAAGAAACAAAAATTAAATTTTAACCTCGCCATTGAATGAAGACACTTTAAATGGGGTGTAGACTTAACTTAGAATGAAATGGTGGAATCTGACTCTCACTTTCAACTAGAAACACAAGATAAGCACGCATGAAATCAGCAGCATCTGTCATATGTGTGACTGACATTAAGCAGGACATGAGAAACATGTCATTGTCAAGAAACATCACCAACATCAGGTAAGCATGTTACCACAACAGACCACAGACTGAGAGAAACCCAGTACCGTTACCAAGCGGTCCTTGTGACATACACTGGACCCAGAACAGCACGGGAAACAGCTGCTCTACATTTGCACCCCAAGCCAAATAAATATCAAAACCAGTTCCAGCTAAACTTTATCAGCAGCATTGCTGTTCAATATGCACAAGGGTGAATGTTTGTATGTAATTTAGTCAGCTGTAAAAGGCTGAAACAGCAAGTCTGCCATCATAAATCAAATATGTGTTTTCTGAGAATTCCAAACTATTAACTGCCTTCTTTGATCCACCCTGTATGCAGAGCACACGTCCCATTTTCTATTGTTCACAGCAAAATGTTGAAATCAGCAATAATGGAAGCTGCAGTTTTTGCAATTATGTGAATTTTTAATTGTAATAGATGTTTTGTCATATTGTATACATTTTTAGCCACGGTAGCATTGGGTGTTTTGGATGGCAATGTCGGTTGGTCAGTCAGTCCACGACTTCGGTTCAGACTGAAAAATATCAACAACTATTGTATGCTTTACCGTAAAGTTAGTTTTGTACGGACATTCATGGTCACCAGAGGATGAATCATAATGGCTTAATTCCTTGACTTTTCCTCCAGTGCCACCATGACATAAAACATTTTGGTTTTGTGTGTGTATCTCCACAACTACCAGTTGAATCTCATTTTTAACAGAGGATGAATTCACCATCATCAAATCAACATTTTAATTTGTTCAATACTTTGGTTTATGATGAAATACATGTAATAACAACCCATTCTCACTCCCAACTTGTTAAAAACTGCTGCTTGGGCAGAAAGAGTCAGTGAGTGGCTCTGACAGTCAGCAGATTAAATGTTTTCTCTGCATTATTCTTTATTTTCTCTGTTATATGAAGCTTATTTTTCACTGTGCCAACTGCAAGCAGCCCATATTTACTGTAAACTCTGGTGACCTGTATTTTCTTGCAGTATAGAAGATACAACCTTTGGGCGTGAGGAGCCAAATCTGGGTGAAAGTTGTTTTCTTTCTATGAAAGACAAATATCTTGTTGAAACCAATTTTATTTTTGTAATAAGTGTTTTAATCTGTTGAGTTGGCTTTTTGCTTCCTATTGGATTTTTCTTTATCAGTTACTGTGAGTTTATCAGGTTGCCTCCTGTATTTGTGGCAGGCCAACAGAGGCTTCACATTTCCTGTCCATATATCGTAGAGTAGACCAACAGACTATCTTGGAGAGAGCGACCTGAAATTCCAGCATCTTGACCTCAAACCTTTATCATGTTGAACTAAGCCAACTGTGGCCATAAAATGAATGAGTTCATCATTTCCCTAATTACCTTCATCTACGTCATGCAATTTGGTTTCCTCGTATCCTTCCTTATGTTTTTTTCTGAGAATGTGCTGTAAAGAAAAATATGATGCATAGTTTAATACAACAGCAAAAAAAGCTTGTTTTGATAACAAGATAGTGCTGATGAAAAAAGGTGAGGGCAGGTAGAGACGCAGGTGATAGAGATGATTTATGCATGCAGCAATTGACCTGTGAGGTGGCCTGCACACAAAGTGGTTTCTAACCCATCACTTTGTTTGTCCTTCAGGAAGGAATAAGCTAAAACTCTGGCGTTTGATTCAGTACAGAAATTAATTGTGTGTGATCCCCCTTTACAAACACATAGAACAAAGGCAACACATATCATCTGATAAGTTCTTTGTAGAGGGACATCATTTATGGGCATTATACCCTATAGATGTTAAGAATGAGAACCTATATGCCCGATAATTCCATAGGTACATATGTCAGAGTGACACTATCAAAATGAAGGAAGTGAGATGACTTGAGAACCGACAATCTCTCAGGGTATCCATGTCTCCACCTTTCAACTCCAGGCTATTTTTGAACCCATTTACGCCAAGTGGTGCTATTTTGGGGCAACTGGGGCACTGGTGTGCTTTGTGTACGTGTGCAAAGGGAAAAGGGGATTAAGTTACAGTTATTTTAAAATAAAATGTTCCAAATCTGATAATGTGACGTAGATTGTGTTCTGACAGTGAAACTTGTCAGTCCAACTGTCCCGCTTCACCCTCGGCCACAAGCTACACAGCCTTCCATTATCTTTGCTGAGAAAACTCAAGGATACCTTCACCTGTGACCAGGTCCACCAGGATGTAGTTTTGTATCGACGTTATGATCGACCAAGTCTTGACGACTGAAAAACATACATTTGCATAATGTTGCTAAAAACTACAGCGCCCAGCTGTTTTGAGACATTAGTGAGCCCTTTTTATGAAACTATAAGTGTGGGACTTAAGCAAATAATTGGCTTGGGGTTGATCAAACATATTGCTGCTTGAAGAAAAATATTTATCTTACTAACAATTACTAAAGATATTGCAAAATACATTTAGTGAGTTTGCATGTCGGCTGATCTCAGGGTCATAAAATATTTTCTCTGGTCCTGGGGCTTATTAATGTCAAATGAACAGGCTTAAAGAGGAGTCAAGCTACAGACTACCTCTAAGTTATTATCCCTAATGCCCTGACATGCTGTGACAATGGTCCAGACCAGGTTTTTACAACAATAAACTAACTCATACGGACCATTAACCGTGTGTTGATTTGTGGAGATGAACTTGTCGACCAAACTGTGGGAACAAGTCTTCTACTGTCCCAAACAAACACAGGCCTTTTGTCCAGGAGGCCGCTGTTCATGTCCCATTAAATGTAAAAGACTATAAAATAGTTCACAGTAGCTAAGGCTATACAACAGTTTACTTCAGACAGAATGACAAATGCTACTCTGAGTCCTGGAAGTTGGTCCTCTGACTGCACAAATGTATTCAAAGCTTTTCTTGAACAAGTGTTGGAGCTGTTTCAAATCCACATCCTCACGCAGGCGAGTATTTCACATTTTCATTTCTTTTTTTCCTGCCCCCTGTGGGGAAAGGCCTTTACACATCCAGCAGACAGAGAAACATTAGCATTCATTTGGAGTTTGTCGCCATTTGATGAATGTAAGTACAATATTATCTCTCCTTTTTAGCTCTTTTTTGTTCTCCACCTACTCCTGAAGAAAAATCTCTGGCTAGCTAGTTGCCGTTTTATGTTTAGTGCTGGGTAGTGTACAATGGGGTTTTCCACTGAAAACAGCAGCATCCGTAGACAAGGGTGATGAGAGCGGTGAGAGTCAATCAGCAAATCAGTTCGTGGTAAAACCCAAATAATGAGTGAACAGATGCTACAGTAAAGTAATTAGTAGTGCTGTGGGGAACTGCAGAGTCTGGCTATAATTATCTGAATAGGTCCATTATTCAGAGCAACTCCTTTCACATGCAGTTGTCCATTGTTAAATAAAAACATGTCTGTGATTTTAATTTAAAATCTGTTTGTGTGTGTGTGTGTGTGTGTGTGTGTGTGTGTGTGTGTGTGTGTGCGTGTGTGTGTTTGTGTATGCCTTCTCTTGTTTAGAGAAACCTATACTACCTCGCAAAAAGACAGGCCAACTTTTAATTTCACTTAACAAGACAAACTGCAACTCACTTCCCTTGTAAATGCCAGAGAATGTATTCTGACATTCAACAACAAAGGGCTTGTGTTCCTATTGATCTTTCCCTTAACCAGCCACACAATATGATAAGACATTTAGTGTAGTGGATATTACTATTTTCATCAATATATATATATATATATTGATGAAAATAGTAATATCCACTACACTATATGTCTATATATATATATATATACACACATATATCTATATCTATATATACACACATATATCTATATCTATATAGATATAGATATATGTGTGTATATTTACATATTATTTTTATTGCGACTCCTAAAGCTGTGTGATATCCAGCCTCTGTCTTGACACCGTACAGCGTGAATAGATTGAAAGTCTAACCCTTTATCTTTACCGCTGAGGAGGATTTTTGACATGATTGGAAACCTGTGTAAATACACAAGACAAGCATGCCTGCTAATGGCCCGTTGTTAAAACAAATACTGTTGAGCTGGCCTCTTGCCTGTGTAACAGATACCCCTTCTCCACCGCCGGGTTGCATTTGCTGTCTGGCCTGGCGGGGGTTCACGTTTCGAAAGCTTGGCAGTGCAGTGGCATGTGAAAAATGTCCCCCATGTTGGGACAGCAGGAGAAAAGTAGAACAATAGGGCATGCTAATGTATTGTGATGTTTGGGTCTGCTATAATTCATCAGGCCTTGGTTGACAACACATGACAGTATGACAGATTGCTTTATTGATGTGTAGAATGATGGGGTTACTAGAACCTTTGATTGAACTGATGTTATTTGACCAGGATTTGCTTATCGAGGAAAACCACATGCAGTCATTCCAGTCATCTGAAATCATAATTCCAGCTGATCGAGAGCAGGTCATCTTGAAAATAATGTGGGGCCTGGGAAAAGTCTTTTTCTACTACAGCAAAGCTCTACAACTAAATTAATGGAGAAAAAAGGAAAGAAAGAAATTTATCAAAAGCAATTAATCTTCAAGCCAATGCTGTGAAATATTAGGCTACTCCTCTGCACTGTCCAAAAATGGAGTGTTAAGTTAAACAATCCTTACTTTTCAGTTTAGGTGTGCTCGAGGTCCATTTTAATAATTCCAGAGCTCACAAATGTAGGTTCAATTAAGCTCTCTCAATTTATGTAATTAGAGTGAGCGTCTTTTAGGTTTGAAAATGAATGCAATCTTGGGGTGTCAGTTCAAAAGAAGTGACCTTACTAGACCTCTGTAGCCCTCTCGTCATCTCTGCAAACACACCAATCTCTGACTGAACTGTGGTGGTGTTGAGTTGCGTTTGTTGGCACAAGGTTTTGACGAGGAAGACGAATACATGAAGAAAAACTAAATCACAACAATTTCTCTGGTTCTGTTAGTCTGGTGCTATGTTCCATTCCATTCCATTATCCAAACCGCTTGTCCTATTCAGGGTCGCGGGGGCGCTGGAGCCGATCCCAGCTGACATTGGGCGAAGGCAGGGTACATACTTCGTCCGTCATGAGCCGGACAATGATATTTGATCGCAATGATAAATTGATGCGGTACTTTAATCACTGTACAAGTTCACAGTATACAAAGAAAAACACGCCAAGTGTAGTTTGCAGGCAACATATCAGCAAACTAAAAAAATATGTTGTCACTTGATTGAAACAGTTACCCCAAGAACACAATGCACAGTTCAGTGCTTTTGCCTCCAAAGAAAAAATGCTAGAGAAATACACTATGCTGCAGTGAGGCAAGCTCACAGTTCACATGAAGTGTAAGAGCGTGTTTGTCATTCACGGTGCCCAACAGGGCCATTGCTAATCCTGCTGCCATTTTATGATATACCAAGTGCGTCAAACTGTTTCCATTCCAAACAGATCCTCCAGCTACCTTTCCTCTGAACTCTTACTCCACACATCCAGAGCACCTTGGACCAAAGCCAGATACCCAAGGCCTCTGTCAAAGACCGAGACGCAGGGGTGTTACTGTGAGGAAGTCACAATATTCATATTCACCTGTCGGTAATTCCAGAGCAGAAGCAGATGGATGTGATTCAGCAACGGATGCCCTTTCATTGAAAATACAATGAGGTCTGGATGCTCTCATTGGGTAAATCCCATACACCCTGATGTGAGATCAATTAAAGGTTCAGACAGCTTATTATCTAATTAAATACAATATGCCCATTTTTCCTGACAGTTGATACTCTTTTGGAAACTGTTTCTTAGATTCTTAATTAAAACCTTTTGAGTAATGTAGTATTGACATGTTTCTGTCCCCGTATAATTCAAACGTTTATCAAATAAATACTCTTGACAGTTGAATGATCATTTCAACTCAAATGGCCATTGCATTGCATGTTTTATAGAATCATGAATTTGAAATAAACTGTGTTGAATTTGCTACTTTCATTAACATGGCAAACCCCAAAATTAAAAATCAGAACCTTTACAAGTGTGACCTCTAGTGGCTTGGTAGAGGATGTGCAGCTGCCTGCCTTCAACCACATAATCGTCCATTTGTGTGAGAGAATCCAGTCGGAATGAATCAACGTTTACAGAAGTCTCCCAATGACAGATAATAGATGAGGCCTTCATCTTGTAATTTCTGCTCAATCCAATTTCTTGTCATAAGATAACATCATCAAAAGTACAAAATAAAATACCCTGACAATATAAAACCGTATCACTGATGTATATCTTCACAACCATTTTTATTTATTTTTTTCAAATTTAGCTAACAATTGTCTATTTCAAACACACTGAACATTCAATAACTTTCAATAGTGTTGTAGCTCAAGAGTTACAGTGTGATCTTTTGTACGGTATAACTGTAAAGAGTACCAATATGTCGGTAATGGGGAACGAACATGAAGTTATGGTAAAAGAAGGTAACGATTTGGGATCTTACAAAGAACTTATCACTGTATTTATGTATTTATTTTTGGACTATACTAGGGGGTATGTATGTCCAACTGAGCAATAATCTGGATTAGGAAGAATTTTGTTTTTATACTGCTCCTACTGGGTAGGGTTTAACTATTCTAATACTATTACAGGGTACAGTATGACCATAACATCTGATATGCCTATACATCAGCACGTACAGCGCGCCACATAAACCATAAAGGCATGGTCACACATGCATGAAATTAACATTTGCCTCCCCTTCACTTCCATTCTCTGGAAGCGAAGTGGTGAACAAATTTGCTTCTGGTAGCAAAGCAAATTGGCATGATCGCGTTCACGTGACCTCGACAGGCCTAAATACATAAATACACTGTACGTTCTCAGTTTTTTACCCGGAGATCTGTTTTGGATAACCGTAAGTAAATTCATTCAAGCGACAATTTCTTTAATGAAAAGTTGTATTTATTATTTCATGTATTTCATGCGTCAGGATTATAATCATTTGACTATTTATTTTGCACTACAAATCCTGAAGTTTTCCATGTCCATGAGTTTTTCAGTAGAGAAAAGTCAAGTTTCAATGTCAATGTCATATTATATATTTGTTTCTATAATATTGTACATATTATATGTGGGATAGCCAATATGTTTCATCCATATTTCTCATATTGTGTGGGCCTGCTCATGGCAGAGCCTGTGAACAATGTATGAATGGATAAATACACATTCCCATGTATGTTTGTTGTGTTAGTCTCTGAGAGTCTTTTATTATGATGAGTGACGTGTAATATGGTTTCCATTATATGATATGGCTTCGTTATTATTGTTATGATCATAGTGTTGTCTCTCAGAGACGTTTTTAATTTACTTTTCCATTGGCAATAAATGAGCATAATGGACATTTTGCTGACAGCTGAAAATGGTATATATGTCGGTTTCTCAGTTGCTTAATAAACATTTTGTTAATATATTATTTTTGTCATTCTTTCCTTCACATTGCATTGGCTATGAAAAAATCCACAACTGTCTCATATGCAATAGTGTCATAATCAATTTCCTCCATGCTAGAATTTGTTCCATTAACAGGGGCATGATTGTAAAGTAGAAGGTCATTAATAGAAGGGAGGACTTGGATTAAATGTCCACGTTGCTCCATGAAGAGATAGATCTGTTTAAAGCACATGCAGTCATGGTCACATTAAAAGTTTACTCCCTCGTCCTGCCCTCTGTGCATGTTTATGTACCTGCTAACTCCGCGTTACCATCAAAAAAGCAACACAATTATTTTTTAAATGTAATTTGTATATGATTAAGGAATAAAGATGAAGATGTCGCCCGTACACGAGTTCATAGAGGACCATTGACTTATACAAGCTACAGACTTCCCTTTGTTACGATGTTATTTAACTACAGTTGAAACCAACAGCTTGCACATCGCATGTAATTCATATGAGGGAGATTTGATTACAAAATGCTAAATTATTATGATTGCCATAATTATGACACGATCATTCAGACGTAGAAACGACATCGCCGTTTATATTCTACATAATTATTGCAGGGACGTGCAGCAGAGCGCCATTAATATATCCCAATTTAACAATATAAAGACTAAAAGAACATTTTGCAGCAGACAATGTGACTGAGGATGCAGATAGATGTGTAGAGCGATATTTAGATATGGACTTGATCTCAGGCTGGTTGAATGAAACATCAGACTACAGAGGTGAGGTGTGATGGGAGACACAGATCCAAAATGGACTTTGAGGGTTCCGCGGTTGCTATGTTTTTTCTTAAGGCACATCTTTTATATGAGATAATCATTTAAACATAAACAACAACTGAAGTGGTCAAGAAAAAATGTTTCTCTAATTTGGCTCGAGAAATTACTCGCAAATTACCACTTCTACTGCGGACTCCTTCCTGACCAGAACTAAGGACTCACAGAGTGACGAAAGCGACAAAACAAACTCTCATCATGGAAAATGTGAGATTTGAACACTTCGAAAACAATGTCGATTTTCAGTGCGTTTTACCATCGACACTTTCAGACACCTCAATGTTAAATGATAATCGGCATTACCACTCCTCCAACCCGGAGGTCACACACCGGAAATATACGGATAGTACACTGTGTTATGAATTTATGTAGAAGCTGGTTGTTTATACTGTACTGATTCACACTGTTATTAGGCTGCTCAATATACTGTGCTGTACCAGCTCAATACATCGATTTAGTTTAAAAAATGCCCATGAATCAGTTTAAATCACTGCTTTACTCTATTTAATTTTTTGATTATAGGCTAGTGTTATATTTTAAGTAAATAACAGGAAATTGAGAAATGAAATGTTCTCTATCCAAATGCCAGAAGTTGCTTTGACTGTACTTGTGAAGCCTCAGTCTAACACGAGTGTGTGTTGTTGCAGTGTGATGTTCCCGTTCTCCCGACAGACAACCAGACAGGAAGAAAGATCTCCGCTCGCCAGGCGGAGAGCGCGAGGAGGCCCTCGGCCTGCAGACGGTGTCCATGCTGCTCGGACGACCAGGTGAGACGTTCTCGTTCTTGTTTCAAACCATTCACAATGTAATCCTCAGGACGCAGAGTGTTTTACAGCTTATAAAACAGCAAAGACATGGGGTGTAGATAGAGTATAATGTCAAGACTGAATGTTTTGGGACGCAGTCTGAACCCACTGTACAGGTCTATTGCACTGCTGACGCATTTCACTAACTTTCTTATGAATCTCCATCAAATATTACTGCTTCATTTCTCTTCACTCTTTTTTCATAACAAGTTGATTTTTATTGTCCTCGCATTGCTATTCTTCTTGCATCCGGGCGTAAATAAAAAAACAAAGGTTGTGTCATTAAAATCCTGTAAAATGGACAGAATGTGTGAAGGGTCTGCTACTTTGACAAAGTAGTCCTCTGCAGTGCATCTGATGGAGATGTTTCTCTTGTGAGACTGTAAACTGTCACGAAGGTCCCATAAAAGGGAACAGGGGAATGGACCCCAATGCCGGGAAGAGAGGACGGAGCCGAGGAACGGTGCAAAAGTATTTTAATTGAAGACCAAAAACACGACAGGAGCAGGGATACAAATAGTCAAAGAACCGGACGAACCGACAAGGAGGTAGGAGACAAACAAGGTTTAAATACACAGGGGAGGTGCAGGTGATCGGACACAGGAGGATTCGATTAAGAGCCGGGGGCAGACAATCACAAGGACGGGAAGTGAAGAGAAACGAGGAAATTCAAAATAAAACAGGAAACAAAGCTAACAAAACCCGACAACGTGACATAAACGTATGTCGTTAAAAGTGTGATGTTTACTGACCCTCCTCTGATGTGTTGCTGACCAGGGCCCGACTCTAAAGCTAAAGCGCCGGCTCTCTGCTGCTACTGGAGACCTTCCCCGGAAGACGCAGCGGACCTCTGCGGCCCGTCCCCTCCCTGAACATCCAGAGGTTTTGGACTGCGTCCCCACTCCGCTGCCCCCCACTGCAGCTCGTGACATTCCAGCGTCTTTGAACGTGGCCCCGAAGCCTCGAGCCACCATCCCACCTGCCAACCTGCCGGTGGTCTCCAGTGTGGCCCCCGGCCACCAGCCCCCCACTGCTCCGCTGCACCACGACGACCCTATAAGGATCCACAACCTTTCAGTGGAAGAGTACCAGCAGCTCTACCACGAGGTTGTTGATGATATGCTGAGGTATGTCGTGTCAAAAAATCAGATAAGTCAGATAATTATCGCTTCCAAATGTATCACTCAATTTTTCCAACTTTTTAAAACACATTCCATCTCTGTGTCTTCCTCCCAGGGACGATGACGGCCGTGTGCGTCCGTACAGTTTAAGCCTGGGACGCATGATCAAGCAGAAGCTGTGGGAGAGACTGGACCGGCCCCTGTTCACCGAAACAGCCAACGGAGACGGACTGGTGCACGTGGACGTGTCCTACCGGGTCGGCGTCAACCCTCCCCTTCACGAGGTGGACACTTCGGGGGAGCCTATGCCGGGGCAACCACCAACGAGCTAATAACTCAACAATGATCAATTAAGATCAGATCTGTAAATAAAATTGCAAATATGATCTGCTTTTAAATCTGTAAATGCAGCCTTTGTTCACCAACTTTGTAGTTCAGCTTCAGCCTCAACGGGAACCAAAAGCACCTGCCAGGACAGGACAAACACTGCAAATCATCTAAAGTACTATCCTCCACCCTCCACCTACAACCTCCACCATCCAACCGTCAGCCAAACATCCACCTGCAAACTCCTCTCCACTTCCAGCCTCTGTCACTCTGCTGCAGATCCAACCTCTGCTTCCAGCTGACAATAGCCTTCTGCTGCCTCCACCCTCTGCCAGCAGCTTTTACCACCCAACTACTGCCCCATGCTCCACCTGCAGATCCTGGAAGGTAGCTAGAGATTGATCTCCACCTACTGCCTCTGAAGTGTTGTGCTCCAGACAAGCTGTATACAAAATTCCATTGACCAGCATTCAACCTGCTCCACCGCCTGTAACCTCTGCCAGCCTCCACCTACAGCCTCTGCCAGCAACCTGCAGCTTCTTTCTCCACCTGTGGATTCTGGCACAACCACTGCTTTTCAAACCTCCACCTTCAGCCTCTCCCATCAACCTGCAGTTGCCCCCTCCACCTGCAGATTGTGGCAGACAGCTGCTGTTCAAACCTCCACCTAGAGTCTCTGCCAGAACCTGCAGCTGCTGGCCGCACAGATTCTAGCAGAAGGCTGTAGCCTGAACCTCCACCTACAGACATCACTGTGCACCTCCGCCTCCACCTGAAGATCCTTGAAGACAGCTGCAGCCCGAACCTCCACCTACAACCGTCACCCTGCACCTTCAACTCCGCCTGAAGAATATGCCAGACAACTGTACCTCCACCTACAGCCTCCTCCATCAACCTGCGCTGCTGCCTCCTGTTGCCACGTGAAGATGTAGGAGTGGAATAGTAGGGACCAGAGATACACTGGTAAATAGAACCTTTCAGGGAACATTTAACAACATAGCTGTGTGATGATCACATCTCTGGACGGACACATTAAAGCTGCCTTTCAGCTTACATTCTGACAGGTGTCTCAGAAGTACCTCAATACGCTGAATGAAGCTATAGCATAAGTTCAGTCAGAAGACCATACTCTTGCAAGCCCGTATTTATTTCTCATACATCTGCCAATCACTTCTCACGCATGCTCACTCATTTACTTGCTGTCATTATTCGGGGCTGTCAATCAGACACAAGCTGTCGATATCAGCTGGTCTGCTCCATCCAATAAGCACAACGAACAAAATGATATGGTGAGCCTATCATCCTGCTGCTGTCTCTTTTAAATATGACTGTCTCTCTACCTTCAGTTCATTCATGTTGCTGTTACGCACACCTCCACCTCCCCATCTCCGCCCAGTCTTTGCAGATCCATCAGCTTGAGACTTTGAATGGCATTTTCTCGTCACTCTTTTTTATTTTAGTTTGCCTGCAGACATCTTTACTTACTTGTAATGTTTTGATAAGCCACCCTTTATTAAGGGTTAATATGAACTACATAATAGCTCAAAAATGCTTGTGTTTCTCTCACTATAAAAAAAGTAATCATGTCTGACGTTAAAAACGTTAGTAAATCAATAATAAAGGGTCTTGAATCTCTCCTAAATTCACCAAAAGTTAACATTAGATAATGCATAATTAGCATAATTAAATGTTTCCTTATTACACAAAACACAAGTGTCTTATTGTAAGTAATCAACTGGGGAAGTCATGGTGATATCTATTAGTTATTTTATTTGTCCCCTATTCACCTGTATTGTCTTCAAACTGTACTCACGAACATATCTTCAAAAGGCTGTTTTCTCAAAATATTGTTTTCTCAGACTCTGAGCCAGAAATCTGGCAGCGTGAGAATAAACAGGAAGCAGCGAGCTCTTGATTTTGTTTGGTCAACTTTCCTTTTTAAAAGTCCTTTTTTATTCCCGCAGTTTTTGTCCGATAAGTGGAACCTAACCGAGGTCAGTGTGTGCGCTATTTGTTGCGTCATGAAGAGACTCTCCGTTTGCGTGCGGTCAAGTTGGAGTAAAGTCCGCCCTCGTCATGCGAGTCTATGGTTTTATGCGTGAAGACATTTCTTAATTTGACTCTACAAACACATGTGCTGTTTAAACGTTTTCACGCAAACAATCACGTAGTCTAAGGTGTTGATTACACACACACACACACACACACACACACACACACACACACACGCACGCACACGCACACGCACGCACATACACACAACAAAACAGCGATAGAATTAAAAGGTGCAACGTAAGAAGTTTATTTCAGCAGTATTTTCTTATATGGTGCCATATGAAATATGTTCTTTGAGTGCAGAGGATATATAATCATAACTAATGACGGGATGCGTGTATAGTCTTCTTTTGACCATGTCTGTAGTTAGTGTTTTACCTGTGCCAGCAACGTTACATATATTTCCCCCACGTGACCTCAGACGTTGGCATTGTGCTGTGTAGTTACATGAAGCCTGTTCACTTTCGATTCTGGGTGAAAGATTTGAAGTGAATTCCATAAGAGGGAACCAACAAATCAGCTTTAAGCATATTATGTCAGCTCTCAGTCGAACCTCCGCTCTGTTCAGAACCTTGTGCCTCATCTTCCTTCTCATTGCAGGTCATGAACAAGCTGAATCCAGAGCAGAAACCTTCAGGTGACCCGGATTGCATCCTTAAACAGAGCAGGACTATTGGATCTATGAATGAGTTTCTCGAGGTACAAAATCAAACCAGCGCATTAGACAAGATGAGGGTGCGTTTGAGAATAATAATTCAAAATAGAGGAGATGCAGGTAAAGATTAGTGCCATTGCTGTAGTTTGTGCCTGGTTTTTATCAAGTCAGAGGTTCGAGTTGGTCCTTTCTATAAATTGTTGTTAAGTTTCTGAATTGTGATTATTGTTATTAATACTTACAGGGTCACCAACAGTGTACGCGGACAGAAACAGTGTTGTTACCATCAGAGAGATCAGAAATGTAACAGCGAAATCCCTAAGAGCAAATATTGAAACACAGAGTGATCCAGGAAGTATTCAGACTGGTAAGCTTTCCTATTTCTTTGAGTATTCCGTGCCGTATGAAATCCCCCAAATTTGTAAAATACATAACTGTGCTTCAGTTAAGCTCATTATACAACTCCATTTAGGTTTGAGCCTTTTGAACACATAATACATGAAGGCAACATTTATTTATTTTTTGTTCTTCCTCCAGGAAACGCTGCTGGACCGGTTCCCCAAGCACATTACACTGCCGTTGGGAACAGTGTGATTTACGCTGATAAAATATATAATTTCACTACTGACGGTGATATCGATTTTTCATTGTCCGTGAAAAAGTCCCAAGCTGGTGCCGGTAACATTATACCGACTCATTACTATCAATCTATTACATATTTGTTCTGTCCAAACATTTCAGCAAATCCTAACACTGCTTTCCTTTCAGGAACAGTAGATGGAACACTGCCATCCTGTCAGGTACATTGACACACACGCACACACACACACACAAACACACACACACACACACACACACACACACACACACACACACACACACACACACACACACACACAGCAGTGGTAGAAACCCTCACAGTAAACTACATAGTGGGACAACCCAAGCCAGTCTCAAGATAAGAACGTTGGCATTACGCGTTCCTGTAAACCACGCTTCTGAACCAAGAACCTTTCATAAATACTTTTTATAACCAGCCTCGTATCACTCTTCCTGAAACGCACATGACACATGTGTAACGTCTTTAAAACATTGCTACATACGTTTATTACTGTTTCACTAGTTTTTGAGCAAAGCTGCTACTTACTTACTTACTCACTTATCAAATGGACAAAAGTCATCACGTCCATCACATTTCTGTCCTCACTCATCGTGTTCAGGGAAGCTTATCTTGACATAAAAGGGCAGGGAGGGGACTGCATACTGATCAGGTCGCCGGCGACGGGGCAAAGATACACATTAATACATAACAACACTCAGGCAGACATTTAGAAGACATTGCACAGCTTCAAACCGCATGCTGACACATAAGAGTATAAAACCTGCTGTCGTTCACAGGCCCCGCTGTGTAAAGGATCAGGGAGCACAAGGTGGAACTCATTGAATGCCTGAGGGCAGATCTCTTCATTCTGCAGCGTGTGCACGCCAAACATATCGTCACAGACGGTCAATATTTGAATTTGAAGCATGTCTCACAGCCAGAAAAAATGCTTACTGACCTGATCGATCAAATGATTTTTAATGGTCAAGAATCCTGCTCTCTTTTTCTTGAAGTTCTCAAAGAGCCTGAGGTTCTCCAGACCTATCCGCAGCTCAGTCAAATCACAAGACGATGGTCCCAAACAAGATTGGAAGTGCAGTGTATTGGTTATTAATGTAATTAATACAGAGGCTATCTTTAAAAAAAAAAAAAAAATGGATGTGAAGATATGTTGAGCAAAATACGTGAGCAATATGGATGTATCTTGTCTGTGCGCTTGTTTTTGTACTTTTGGTAATGTTATCTAATGGAAATAAATCTGATTGAGCAAAACTTCTCGGCTGAAGGCCTCATCTGTTGTCTGTCATTGGAATACAAGAAAATAACGAGTCGTGCTGGAGTGGAGATGGCCTTTTTAATATGGCAGCTAGAAGCAGTGACAGCTAACCCACCTCAGTAATCTCACTATAGATTATAATATAAAATAAAGTACAACATATGATGTCTTGCAGGTGGAGAAAGAAAAGGCACATTGTCTGCTATAAAATGTTATATTAGTCTGTATATCGTTATGGATATATTAATGGTGCTCTGCTGCTTGTCCCTGCAATAATTGTGTAGAGTATAAACATGAAGGTCTTTATTTTTATGCGTCTGAATGATCATATAATAATTATGACAATAATAATAATTTATCATTTTGTAATCAAATCAGCCCGAACTCTCCTTCATATGAATTACATGTGACGTGCAAGCTGTTGGTTTAGACTGCTGACATATTTTTTATTCCTATTTAACCATCACTCGTAAATAACAATGTTACATGTAGTTAAATAACATCGTAACAAGTCTGTAGCTTGTATAAGTCCAATGGTCCTCTATGAACTCCTGTACCAGCGACCTCTTCATCTTTATTCCTTAATCATATACAAATTACATTTAAAAAAAATCGATTCAAAATAATTGTATTTTTTTTTTATGGGAACGCGGAGTTAGCAGGTACATAAACATGCACAGAGGGCAGGACGAGGGGGTCAACTTTTAATGTGACCATGACTGCATGTGCTTTAAACAGATCTATCTCTTCATGGAGCAACGTGGACATTTAATCCAAGTCCTCCCTTCTATTAATGACCTTCTACTTTACAATCATGCCCCTGTTAAGTCTGATCTCTCTTCAATTGGTTCTTAGAAATGTCTATTTTCATGAAGGTGTGTGTATGTGTGTGTGTGTGTGTCAGTCAGACACGAAAATGTCATTTTGAGAAGAAAACAACATTGTTTTGAATGCAAAATGTTATTTTGCAGGAGATTTGTGGAGTTTTGTGTTCTCTGTGTGTGTGTGTGTGTGTGCGCTTTTGGATTTGTGTGTAGAGTTCTGAGACAGTGTGTAATCCGGGTCATCCGAGGAAGATAACGCACAAGGTGCTGAACAGAGAGGAGGTCTGACCCATAAAATTGAAGTAAATAAGTGAATATTTAACTACACGGCACAATGTAAAAGTCTTGGGTCCCGTGGGGACAGATCTGTAAAGTGTCTGGACAGGAAAACACAAAATGTAGACGAGGTCATAAGAAGACTGAACGCATCCCGTTTACTCTGGTACAAAAAATAAATCTTACGTTATGACCTTTTTTATTGTATCGGTGCTAATCTGTAAAGTATAGTTACATCTGTCAAGTAAATATAGTCCAGTAAAAAGTACAATAAATACTAAAAATAAATGTGCAATAACAATAAAAACGTCCCCTGAAATGAAATGGAGTTTACGTAAAAAGTCAAAATAATATTGGGAACTAGCAATTAATGTTACTCAGAGTGAACAGAGATATTATTAATAACAATAACTATATACTATATAGACTAAAAGTGTATTTATAGAAAATAGTTTGACACTGTTCATAGTAAACTACTAAACCAAGGTCATTGGTAATTTATTATTTGTATTATTATTAAAATATTATGAAATGATTCACTTCATGACAATATACATGAAAACATGCACAAACAAATATTTACAAAGACTAATCAGTTGACGTAGTTAGAATAACAAACATTCGGTCATGTTCAGTTAGCCATGGTAGTCTGTCCGTTAATCTGGGATGGAATACAAATGTAAGAGTGGTCATTATGAAAGTGTTTGACCTCATTAATCTCAATCATATTGCTGTCTTTGACACATTGGAGGCAGACAAATAGGGCAACTGCAACTATGCAACTTAACTTTGCAGACACTTTGCAAAATGTTCTATGTTTCTTGTTAAAACCGTGTATTTGAGGCAGGAGAGGCTGTTAGGAATCAACTGCTTAATCCACATTAATCCACATGCTCTGCTTTTGGACCGTTCACACTTTTGTACATACGCAACAGTTGCAACACAGACCGCGTGGAATCGGATGGGAGAAATGGTTCCTCCACCCACAACTTGGATTGGCGCCTTAACATCAATGTAAAACATGAAGCTAAAGGAAGGTAAATAAGTCTCGTGTTACAGATAGAACCAATGTTGTGCATACAAAGTCAGAGGGCTGGAGGCATGGAGGTGTTCAGGGTGGAGGCATGGAGGTGTGAAGGGTGGAGGCATGGAGGTGTGAAGGGCTTTTACTGTGGAGGGGCATGTTTACTGCTTTTGACAAAGGTGGCATTGCGCTCCAGCGTCACGGCCCTCCTCCCGGGCGTCTGGTTCAGTTCGCTCATGTCCACTCCCGAGTCTAAGCTGGTTTCTCGACTCTCGACCGGCCTCCGCCTCCTCTGCTGCTCTGACACCGCGTAGTGGATCTCAGCTGCGGGTTTTCCCTCCAGGGACACAAACCAGGCTCGAGGAGGCTGAGCTGAGGGGATTTTAGAAAGTTCCGCAAAGGCATGCACGGAGTGTCGGCCGCGGCCACTGATTTTATTCAACGTCCCCGGGACCGAGGCCGACTCCGTGAGGCTGAAGTGACCCCTGGGGGTGTTGGTTGAAGTTGCAGCCTGAGAGCCCTCCAGAACCCCCAGCTGGTCCTCGTTCTCCGCTGCCTGGTTCTGGGCGGCAGGGGGACCTTCTGACAGAGTCTGCGTGAAGCTGTCTTGACTCGGCGACTCAGCTGCGGACCCCGCGCGGGGAAGAGTGGCCGACCTGCTCCACTGGGGCTGCTCCTCCAAGTGGAAGAACGCTGGAGCGTGAAAAATGGCGACAGGTTGGTTGAAGAAAAACAAATTCTCCGCCTGAGAGGCCGGAGCTCCGATCTGAGCTGAGGCGGTTTCGTGCAGACACAGCAGATCACTCAGGTCAGCGTTCCGCTCCGGTTCGGTGCACTCCAACCTGATGGCCACAGCATTGGGGTTGGCTATCACATCGCCGTTGTGAATAGAAATAATAGTGGCGTTGTGCCGATTGTCCCCCCTTTCTGCGAATGAATGGTTCAGTCCGCCCTGGAGACGAGAGGAGTCCAATGAAGACACCTCGAAGACTTCCCCGTCACATGTGGAGGTGGTTCGGTCTTTCCTCATCGCCGGTAGGATCTTTGTTTTATTTTCACTGAGCAAACGTCTGCAGACAGAAAACGTTGCCTCAATCAGTGCCAGGCCAACGGAACTCATGCTGCATACACGAAACAATAACGTGGTAAAAGTACAGACTTTACAAGCATTAAAGAGGGAGAATAATAGATTTTACTGATATCAAAGTGCTTTTAAAGGAACGCCACCACTGAAACCGATCAAGTCCTCATGCCATGCTCATTAACATCACCACAACTTATCCTAAATAGTTATGGACAGATATACGATGAAAGCCTCTGTTACCTGCGAGTAAACAATAAGCCAACCAGGAGACAGGTGACAATAATAAGCATTCCTCCAAGGACAACCATCAGCAGAGATGAATGGTGTGAGATGAAGTCGATGGGGATGGCAATTCCGAAGAAACCTAAAGCATATAGATGGTGAGAAGAGGTTTGGATGAAATATAACACATGCATGCAATACAGATGCAAATAAACAAGGTGCATTTTGTATCCAAAAACGTTACAACGGCCATTAAATATATATTTAGCTTTTTTTCCCCCCCACTAACCTAGGTTAGTTCCAGTTCAATTGTTTTCTTCATGAATTAATTCAAAATAAAATGTCTTTATAGCCATTGGGGGGGGGGGTTTTGTTAGAAAAAATTGATTTCCACAATCAGAGAAACTCCATTACATTGTACCTTTACAACAACGCTCACAAAGTCGATGCTTGTCGTTCATTCATTTCCATCTGACACATTGCATTTATTAACACAACCATTGCCCTGTGACCATGGAACATGCACCGAAAACATTAAACACCGCATTACATTAGATGAACATATTTAGGGTGAGAACTTGCCTCTGGTGGAGGACAAAGGTGCTGCAATCCAGTAACCAAGGTGAGGTGCTGTGAATGTCCACATGAGTTTTCCTTCCACTGACACCACCGTCCCCAGCCCCTTTCTCATCCATCCACCTATGTAAAACAAACAAACAGACAACAAAACAAAAACAGCAACACTGTTGAATTGTTCCACAACTGCCACAGTCCTGTAAGACCTTAAGTAGTAAATGTGCTCATTCCCTTCCTAAGACAGTGTTAATGAGGAGGGAACGTGATGAAACAGCCTAATTTATTCTATTTCCCATATTACAGTGAACCACGTTTGTATGGTTTGACTGTTTTTTAGACAAATTAAATAAATTCGCACCAGGCCCCATCTGTACTCTCTCTATATTTACGGAAACAGATGTACTTACATCTATAATTTACACGTAATCTTTTACTCTTAGATTAATTAAATTAGATTAAAATATTCCCATTAGTAAGTGGGATTACAAGGTCAGAGAATGAATATAACTTGGAGGAATCTTTACGGACCGCTTTTACTGTTTCACCAATGCCATGCAGATCTCTGTCATACAATACATACACACATAAACAACAGGAATCCTATCCACGTTTTGTTGGGACTGTGCGAGACAACATACACAGTTGATCTGCCTCAGGTCGTTTTGGACATGAGAAAGTGGGCGGTGTTTGATTTCGGCTCGCCTGCTTTCGACGTGGCGATCGGGTCACAGTCTTTCTCATTTTACCGCTAAACAGCACACTGAAATATGTTTCTAAAAAACAGAATCTTGATTCATATTTGATCAGCGCTGGCTAGTTTGACAGGGTTTTAAGAGCTTCACAAGCAGCGATGCTTTCGAGACTCCTCGGCTCTAATTGGTTGTTTTTCCTCGGGGCCAATGACATTTATGAGCACTAAAAAGAGGCAGAGGAATGCAATGTTTTTCACATATTATCTGTCTCATGTACTACAGTCAGGATAGAGTGACAATTTGAGCATATATGACAAAAGGTAATTTTTTATTAAAGTTACCAACTGTAGCTTTAAGTTACATTTCCCCGTAGAGGCCATGAAATCATCCCCACTTTCCCAACTCTTCTAAAAATCAAAATAGGCTAGATTTGAGTGTGTGTGACTGTGACCGCTACTCACCAGTGGTCCGGTTAAGGAACCATGCTGGAACAACATTGGAGGTCTGAAGTCCACAGCCGTCTGGGACGCTGAGGCGGATCTGTATGGGCCCACTCACATGTAGCTCTGTGTCTCCTGAGAAAAGCTGCACACTGACGGCCGCCACCGGACTCAACTCCACACTGACGTGTCCTTGAGAAACACAGGAGGTAAAGCTTACAATAATACGTGGACCACGACGATGAAATCCATGAAATTCTCTTGAATGAAATATTCACGAATAAACACTTTCAACGAATGGTTCCATCGTAACATTGTGACAATTAATTCATTACAGCCTCAGATGGAAAAAAATCTTTGTTTCTGTAGAAAGACGAGACTGTCCCGGTTCAAATCAGTATGTAATTGACATATTGTCTCTCGTGTTATGCCCGGTTATTAATTGTTTTTCCGAATACTGTCACTGCATACCTGCTTTACTGCTCATGATGCCCAACGTGTGAAGGAAGCTGTCCTCCTTTGAGGGCAGCTTGGGGATGGTCAGGTAGGCTTTGACGGAGGTGGCATTACTGCTGTCTGTCAGATTCAGCAGGCTCTTGGGAAACTGGACAGTAGGTTGCGATGCAGCGTCTGCGAATGTAGGGAAACATGATGAATAACAGCCGGAAATATGTGTTCAAAAAATATGTAAGTATGTTTCCTTCGGTGTCGCTATTTTTTGGGTGGCTGTAATGTGTTTCTTTAATCAATGCTTGTACTGACAGTCAAAGCGTGAGACATGGAGAACATGAGCAAGAAAGAAAAGTAAAGAAAAAACGAAAGAAAAGTGGCTTTAACAATATATACAGTACCAGATGTTTTGCCAGTGATCATGACAGAGTCATCGAAGAGCCAGATGTTCCCCTGATTCAGACCAAGCAGCGACATGGTCACAGACGAAAATACTACAGCGATGATAAAAGAGGAAGGGACAAGATGCAAAATTAGTAAAGAATTCTTCCTTTAGAAATGTGCATTCTGTCCACTAGAGGGCAGTGTGACATTGTGTTATATCAACCTTTGCACAGAGGCAAAGAAATGGGTGAGTTCACTTTTCTGGCAAGGGCGTATCTAAACTGTTACTACAAAAACAAAAAGTTTCAGGAGTCAGCTCTTCACTTTCATTAGAAATACATATCCCTGTAAGGGGGCAAGCCTATGTTCCCTCAGCCCTATGATCCCTCATAAACTTTTTGTTCATCAAATTAAGCCATATGTTTCCTCAGCCCCTTGGTCCCTCACGGTTTGAGTGAGAATATTTGGGTAAACCAATCAGGATTAGGGTTATTTGTTTGGGTTAGGGCAGGTTATGGTTTCGCCACAGAAGGAAAAATATAATGATGGTGCAGACAGTGTCTTAAAAAAATTGGGTTAGGGTTAGTGACTGTTAGTGCTTCTGTTTGTCATATTTTGTGAGCAATGGGACATTTTTCGGACTATTGAGGTTTTGAAATAATGGACCATCAGAACCATGTCACCGGTGGATGTACTGATCTGAGGGAACGTAGGGCTGAGAGAACGTAGGGCTGAGAGAACATAGGACGAGAAACACAGACAGTAGGAGGCACACACGCTCCAGAGGTGGACTGTAAAAGGTTCCCAAAGAACATGGGGTGCTGGGTGCTGCACCTAATTGGGTGTCAAATGCAGTGGGGTGAAGCAAAATGAGTCCCTGCAATAACAACCATGTTTAGAAAATCACTGAAGTGTTTTAAGCTCTTGTATTTTTTTTACAAAACACTGTTTGAAGAGTCCTGATTTAAGCTAAAAAGCCTGCTATTTATCCTTCAGTGCAGATTGTGAATACAGATCCACATGATGTGACTTTGTGTGTCAAACAAACACACACACACAATGGATTGTTTGGAGTTATACAATGATTTTTCAGAGGCTAAAATCATTAGTGAGAGCAGAGCCATGGGACAGCAGCTTTCTGAACTGCCCAGAGGAGAGAGAACTTATCCTAATGAAGTGTAGCCACGCAGTGGACAACTTTCAACCTCACTGACATTTCCATAATCGTAAGAGTCAATGTTGAATAAAATAAAATTACACCGCATGAAGCTCATCATCTCTGGTGATTCGGCTAAACAATTTCCACATTGAGCAGAACCACACTTTAAATATCTTACTTGGCATTCTGTTGGTTTTACAAGGCAGCAGTGTGCAAATGTAGCCATCCTTGCTGGCCACAATAGTGATGGGCATCCCAGTTTGGAAAGGTACATGGAGCAAAACACCGCCGTCCTCCCCAGTAAGAGCTGTGTTGGTCCTGGTGTAGTTGATGTAGACCTCCACCACCGCCTGGCTCAGGTACTGACGACTCAGCACGTTGGTAACCTGGACCTTTAGGTCAAAAGCAGAATCTGGGGAATAAATAAAGATTGGGTTAAGACAAAGATGGATTCGGGATGGCAATGGATGAAACAATAGGAATACCATACAATATACTGCAAACCATTAAAACACCACAAATTACAGTCTAAAAAATTCCACCTCTGACAAACTCTCAGCAAAATGTATTATTATAAACTCCACGAAGGCAGTACTTGAAAGGCGTTCCTGTTATTTTGCCCACCCCTTTCTTGCAGTACAACCGCATGCTTTAACAGAATGGAGTTGCCTGCGTTTCCATTTAACCTAGAAGCGACCTTATTGACAGCCCAATAGGAAAAGTAATTTGCAGAATCCCTGGAGGATATCAATCAATTAATCCCAGCAAATTTTACAGAGTTGGACACAAATACAAATGGTAAAATTGGCCAATTAGTTCAGCAAAGCGTGCATTCAAGACAACATTATGCGACATCAGCATGCAGACAGCTAAATACAGAGCGTATTTCCAATAACGTGATTCATGACAAGGCTTTAATCGTTACATATTTTCAGGTAGCTCCTAGAGAATCCCATTTAGGGCCTAATAATAATGTGTCACCTTATCCACAAACCCAATTAGCCACTTTCACACTGCGCAGCGACACCCAATAGTGAGTCAACAAGACAACAAGGCTTTATTTCTCAGACGTATAGTGTTGTGTTGCATAACAACGAAGGAATGCTCAGTGATACATCAGTTGCCCATATGAATAAATGGTGGTCGTGGAAAGACAAATATCCCACCAAGGATTAATGCATGCTGGTTGCTTTTATACACTGTAGCTATACCTATGAAAACTACTGCAATGTAAGTGTTATAGAAACCACGTTGACCTAAGACAGGTGACGTAGTATTAAGAGCAATAAAGTTTCTGAAGGGAAGAGGTTAGGGTGGACGGATGGGTCAAAAAACACAGGACTTTCACCTCGGAGACAACTGTTTGTGTCAAGTGTGAAACCCAAAGTTAACGTTGACTCATTTGTCATGTAATTTCAGTTCCGTCGGTCTCCCCTGGGAGCTAACATCGACACTGTGCTGCTAGACATTATTGCTCAGCCTCCTGTAGGGAAGGGAGGCACGGGAGAACCAGAACCAGGACCAGAACCAGGACTGCATGTAGCAGACTGTCAGACGCTCGCTACAGTAACATTAGTTTTTATAAAGGTAATGTGGCGCTCGTGGAGAGACCACCAAAATAAACACAAAACGAAAAATCCTTTCCAATGAAAGTTGGTGACATTGTCAACATGTCAACGAGCGCTTGAGCAACACTTCACTGCTGACTCTCCGACAATGGAGCTGGCCATGCTCCTAGTGCGAACATAGCACACCTTGTGTATTCTGCTGCCCCCATGTGGCCCAAAACACTAATTAGTGTGATTGGGACTTTCACCCAGGACATCAGCGTTCGTGTCCCGTGTGGGAAAAAAAAGTAAATCTTGAGTTTTGGCGGTTATGTAACATTGTTACAATTGTTACGAAAGCAAGTCCGCTAAGGGCGGTTGTTATTTATTTATACTAGTTACGGTGTTGCGGTTGTTGCTTTACATTGTTACATTATTATTTCAACACAAACCATGAACTTTTTTCCAACCTTAACCAAGTTAATTTCTGATATGAAATGTCATTTTGGTTCAGAAGCGTCAACATTCTATGTTTCCCCTGCATGGTTTGTAGAAATACACAATGCCAGCAGGTCTTCTGGTGACATTCAGCTGTGAAGGTGGCACAGCAGTGGGTTAAAACAACACATTTACAAGAAACTTCTTAGTACCAGGAGTATTTACTTTGAAGAGCTGCAAAAGTCTGACTGGCCAGCGCCCAAGGTATCTACCTTCACATTCGGCCCTGCTATACATTTTCTCCACTGAAGTGACTGTTCCTATGAAGTCTGGACCAGAAAGAGCCAGAAAGTTTTGGGAGCCATAAATCTCAGTAGCCGGCTCATCATCAACCCTCCACAGCTACAGTATCGTAGTTATGTCATGCTAGGAGGCCATAAAACAATTAGTAGTTAAATGCTGCAACATCGCTCTGGCAGAAATCTCACCGGGTCATAATGTCAAAAAGATCTTTCTCTAACGGTGGCATTCGACACTGATGCTGGTCTTATTGCACATAATCCTGCTGCTAAATGATTTGCCAGAGCTTTACTGAAAACTCACAAAGCCATGCCTTATATTACCAGCTTTCAAAATATTTCAGCAGTTGCCAAAACCAGATAACCATATAATTTCATGACATTGCTTCAAACAATTCCCTTTGATGAAGAGCAGACAAATGCCAGGAGCTACCGCGCAGGAGTTGGCATCCTTTCTGCCAGAAATCTCCTTTGGTTTCAGCAACAAACCCATTTAGATGAAAAACATCATCTTTTGGGTTCAAATAAACCATTTCTGGCAGAAAGCCTCGGAGGCAAACTTCTCCTGTTGTGCGGAGCTGCCAGGAGTATGGAAGTCCATTTCAGCCACTGGGATTTAAAAAAAATAAAAATCCCTGAGGTCAATTGGAACCCAAAACTATCTTATAATATTGAGTTAGCGTCTGAAATGGCTTCATTGTAATAATTACGTAGTATCTCAAACATTATGAGAATCTTTTTCAATATTTTGATTTAGTATCTAAAAATAAAGCCTTATCGTCTCAAAATAATAATTTTGTATCTGAAAAATAATGAGAAACTATCAGAATATTTTGACTTATCACAAAAGTATGAGTTAGTGTCATAAAATAATGAGTAAGTTCTCAAAATGATGATTTAGCATCTCAAAATGATGACTTAGCATCTCAAAACAATGACTTAGCATTTCAAAATGATGACTTAGCATCTCACAACATCTCTCCAAATAATGAGAATATAATCACTTGCGCTTCCATACACTTGCTTCTGTGCATATGGAAGCCCATGTCCACAAATGTAACGAACGTGTCATTATTTTGAAGTCATTATTTTGCAATGCTTACTCATTATGTTGAGATAGTTTCTCATTACAATGACTTACAGGACCTTTTTTTTCTTTCTTCATCACAGTGGCAGATCTGGACTTCCATACTGGAGTGCCTGTATTTTCAACCTCAGTATGAAACACTACATTTGGCAGTGTTAGTCAACCCGCTGGGATACATACACCAGTGCAAATGGACAAGAGGATGCTTGTTTTGGGAGAGGCAGCCTCCGCTTTATGTGTGCTCAGCGGTCGTCGCCAAACATAACAGAAGGGGGTCACTAGATCTGAAGTGGAGGTGTTTCGTGCCAGATTACTATAATCTACCCATTTGGCGCACTGAACCACGCCACAAAGAGGTTTATGAAGTGGATTGAAATGGGCCGTCTGAGCCCGCTGAGGCCGATGAGAAATAGATCCCACGTTGTGTGTGTGTGTGTGTGGTATTTCTCGAATACTGTGATCACCGGTGTCCTGGTGTCCAATCAAATATTAATAATAATAATAATGCATTCGCTGAAGTGTCGTGTTTTCAAACCATTTCTTTCTCAACTTTGTGAACTTTTTTAAAAGACATTTACATTCATAGCGCGAGGAAGACGATCAAAGACTAAATTGTGAATGTGGCAAAAACGAGAATGGCAAGCTATAATTACAGAAAAACACCACGTTTGCTTCGACTGACGCATCAAGCAAAAGGCACAAACATGTTGACTGGTCAGTTCTTTGAGACCCCCAGGCAGCGCAAACAGATGGTCCTACAGGGACTTATCTCTGATAACCCCCCCCCCCCCGCCCCCCCACCCCCCCATCCAACCCCACAAACATGCTTGTTTGTGTGCATGTGTTGGAATTAGGCCATACATTCCACCGATGGAGGGAAACCAAGTGCACCCTTTCTTATGTGGGCCAGATCGCCCTCAGGCACGAGTCAGCAATATCAAACTGAACCAACGTGAATTGAAGTGAAAAGATGCTTAGGGGGAAGCCGAGGGAGGGAGGGAGGGAGGGGGGCACAAAGACTTAATGTCTGAACAACCACCAGTACTGTTGTCAAATAAATAAAATCCTCCCCTGGGGTGAATGATTAAATCTTTTAATCTGTTGCTTTGCCCATCACGAAGGGACGACAATAAATCTCATAATGAGCGCCATAAGGAGGAGTTTTTTGTGTGTGTGTGTGTATATTTTTTGTATATATACACTTTCTTTTTTTTTATTTAAAAGTAGAAATGGAGAGTGGGCAGCCCTTCTCCTGAGAGCTAACTCTGTACAGAAGAGAGGCTAAGAGGAGAAGGCTTGGCAGGACACAACGCAGGGGGGGATGGGGGGGAGAGAGTCAGGGAGGGTGCAAGTGACAACAGCATGCTTGGGTGCATTTCCAAGTGTTCCTGGCCGGCGACACAGACCCGAGGATCATGTGATGACGGATGGTAATGTACTCCCACAGCGGCATGAATTAGTCATGAATCAGTTGATGAAAAGGGTCACAAATCCCTCTTTCAGCTCCTCTCCGCCGCTCGGCTGTGAACGAGAACATTGCCATGACAAGCACACGCATCTGTGTGTGTGTGTGTGTGAGTGTGTGTGTGTGTGTGTGTGTGTGTGCGTGCGCGTGTGTGAGACAGAAAGAGAGTGAGAGACTGAGACTCACTTCAGATTCAGCCATTTAGATTCATAGCCACGTGACACAAAAGAGGCAGGAGTGTGCTCTCGTGTAAACACTTGATTCGTATGACATGATAATGCAGAGTGGGTGATATAAAGGGCCCTCTGAGCTGAGCATCCAATGTTTAAAACACGTTGTATTAATGGACATAAGTAATGCTGACATCTTTTTTTCTTTTTCTTTTTTTTTTTTTTTTTACTTTTATGAATATTATGGCCTATATCTCCTTTACAACGTTGCTATTGTTATAATGTATGATTAATTATCATATGAACTGATTAATTGCTGTCTTAGTGGCAGGGATGCAGTAAAAAAAAAAAAAAAAAAAAAGGGACAGATGGGAGAAACCGTTACTCACGAGGTGACAGCAGCCAGCTCCATCATCACACAGGCTATTACTCATGAACTGATCAGTAGATATGGGAGCAAAGCCTGATACAGATTGGTCTGGGCCGACTAAATGAGGACAGGGGAGTATTTAATCTGTTAGGGAAAGACCTGTAAATATGATGGTTGATAGTGGAGTGGAAATAATACAAATCATAATAAAAGAAGTGAAATTACCAACATGAATCCTTATTCTCCAGCTACAGTGTGATTTATTTTCCGCTCGCATCAAAGATATCAAGCACATTTTGGTCGGCCTCCGATGAGAACTACAGTTTACGACGCCCCCCGTGATACATTGAAGGCCACACAAACCTGACAAGGCACCGGGCGCTCGCTGTCGGTGCTGAAGGGGCTCTGGTCTCATGTGATCCCGGGCTGCGGGGTCCCCGTCATTGATATGCGGAGACTGTCCGGTCGGAGTGAACCGGTCTCCCGTCGCTTTCCCATCCCCGCGTGGAAGCAGCGCGCAGAGCAGACAGATCAACAGGCGCATGACTTTAGGGGAAGAAAATAATAAAAGGAAGAAGAAGAAGAAGAAGACAAAAAAAAAGAGTCACTTTTCGCTCATCACTGGTGCAGTTCTCGTCTAGTTTATAACTTGCACACGGACGGAGATGCCCTCTCCAGCGCCATCCTAACGACTCCGCTGTCACACCGCTCTTCAAACTGCGAAGACAAGCTCCTCCCCTTTAAGCTGCTTGTGTTCAGACTCTTTTTTAAAAAAAAAAACTGGCTTTGAATTTGTCAATATTTGGACTGTTTACACAATTATTTTATTGAAAATTTATTTTATTGAAAATGTATTTTCTGTGGTTATGTGAAGCACTTTGTAAACTTTAAAAAACATGGTATAAATAAAGGATATAATAATGATGAGAATAATAATAATACTAATATAAAATATTATTATTAATATTATTATTATACATATTATCATTATATCCTTTATTTGTATTTTTCAAAAAACAAAGTGTACAAGGTGCTGCACATAAACGAATGAACAATATGTGTACTACTACTACTACTAGTACTACTACTACTACTACTACTCTAGTAGTAGTCACTCTTTTTTGTACAAAATAGCTAAATGTTTATATTTAGTCTTGTTCATCTTTTTCGTCTTTGTTTTTTTGCTATATTTCTATGTTATATATGTGTAATATGAGAGCCACAAAGATCAGAGTCCAATTCCTGGTATCTTCTCATACCTCGCCTATAAAACTGATTCTCATTCTGTTAAAAAAACGAAACAAAAAAACAACAACACTTGCATTAACTGATTTCCACCACTAGATGGGGATAATGCAATGCTTTACCAGTTGAAACGCTGAACTTTCAGTGAGCCATTAATAATCGCATAGATTTCGAAACATATCTGATGAACATGATGATAAAAACTGGTGCTTAATCTCAAAGTCTGCCCCTGATGTGTACATGACTGTACCCGTGTGGTCAGTTGTGGTGGTAGTAGTGAATGAAGTAGCAGTGGTAGTCAGACATAGTAATATTACTACTGCTATCAATGTCAGTGTGAACAGTTGCAGTTCTGTGAGACTCCACAGATCTAATAAATACATTCATTAAACATTTAACATTTATGCTACACCTTTTTTTTTTTTTTTTTTTTACCTCTCTTTCCACATTATGTTGTAATCACAAATTGTGTCCACACTGTCGTCTGTACACCAGCTCCCAACTTTGCAGGAAACTCCAGTGTGTTCATGTCATCTTCAACATTTAGAAAAGGCTTGAGTGTAAACACCACCATTCTTTACCCGCCCTCCTCTACACCCTGTCCACAATCATACTTTTCTAAACCGACCAACACGTCAAAAGATATTTCCTCTTTCAGTGTTTTGATGTTTGCTGAAAGCAACGAAATATCCCATAGGTATACAATGATTGTGAAGGCCACAGCATATGAGTCACATTATATTAAATCCCATTAACTCATTCCGTGACCCCCACCCCCTCCCTGCCATGTGTAGCATCTGCATTTATTATATTTCCCAGACTCTTTTATTCAGTCCTTTTTCTTTAATTTGTCACATGTCTGTTCATATATTGCACAAAGTCAAAGTGTAAAGCTATATCTAGCACAAAAATCATTAGCAGGGAGTACGAGGTGTGTGACACTTCACCTCTGAAAGCACATTCTGAAACTGCACTAACTGCAGAACTGTGGATTTTATTTGAAACCTCACCATCAACAAGTGGAGTCCTGCTCTGGTCGGCCATGTGTAAAGTGTAAAGAGACTGTGACATAAATTTGTAAAATGTTTTTTTTCCCCGCGTGTGTTTTTCTATTTGTCGACCGGTGACCTTTCCAAATAAATTCCCCATTAACATTTCTTTCATGGAGTGGAGTCGTGCTCTGCCCGCTCTGTGATGTCTGCCCGCGGAGCTTCCTGTCGCTAAAAAAAGCGTGAGTGAGCTCTTCCTCCGTCGGCTCCTCCGCCGTCATAGCTCTTCTGTGACGGGGCCCTCGGAAAGGTGGTGGGATGACACATTTGTCCTCCCAGCTACAGTCCCCTCTGACAAAGTATAAATCGGAGCCTAAAGAACACAAGCAGGGGGATGGATGACAGCCCGAGTCTCCGGGATCAATTTGCCGCAAATTAGATACAGTAATGGTTCATTTCTCCTTATAAATAGTGGCATCTACAGGGACTGTTTTGGAAATCTGCTCACTTTCACCCTGAAAGTCTGTGGCCGCTCTCGGCTCCATCCCCGGCTGCTTTGCTCTATTAATCTAATCAGAGCGCCGATAGACTTGCTCTTTGTTTGTCTGCTCGCTGCCTAGTTCATTAAGATTGTGCCAATAAAGCAAAGAGATTATTATCTTCCGCCGTCTTCATTTCTTGCTCTTTCTGGACATCATTTTCATTTTGTATTAATGTGTGGTCAGTGGTATTCAAAGCAAAAGGAACTGCCAGTTACCTGTGAAATTGCTCTGTCTTTAAAAAGGTGCAATGTGTAACATCTGGCCACCTGCTCCAAAGAAATAAGGGGCAGCATGTCACCTCTATTACTGGATCCATGCAATCTAAATGCACAGCCAGTTCTAAAACAAAGTCTCCGTACATCTTTGATAGTTTGTTGACTGGACTAAAATCCAAAAAGTGATAGAAACTTGACTCTTATTTCCATTCCCTCTTCCCCCCGCCACCAGACTAACTACTCACTGGGGATCGCCCCAAACTCCCTGCCGGCTCTGCAAACTTTCTGTTTCTGCCGTTACACAGGTTTGACCCAGCGCTCCTCCAGCCGTGGCCCCTGGGCGCTGGGGATTGTGCGAGCTGAATGCTAACTGAAGGCCCGTCTTCCGGAGCCGCAGCCCAACCCTCCTCTCAGGCAAAAGGTTGCATTTGCAGTTCTGTTTGACGAGTTCACATGCTTGTTTGAATGCGGCGTGTAATTTGCTTTCTATGAGACATGAATCAGGTTCACGGTTAAGGTTATTTTTTATCATCTAAAAGTTTTGTGTTTATTTTGGCGACCCTGCGGACAAAAAGCGGTCGTGTTTTCAAGCTCCAGAATCCCTTTAGAAAACCTCTCATTTTACTGCAGCAGAGTCCTGGTCCTGGTCCTGGTCCTGGTCCTGGTCCTCCCGTGCCTCTCTTCCCTCCAGCGGGCACAGCAGTACGGCCGGGGCCTCCAGTCAGTGCGGCGTCTGCTGTCAAATATTACACATTACACCTTTAAAGGGCTGAATGCTAATACACGTTGGCATGACAATATTTTTAATTTTATGGTAATTAATATCAGCATTGATTGCTTTTTTTGAAGACACAAATAAAAAGGTGATAGAGTATATACCTCTCCGATGTTTGGTCTGATGGTATATTTCGATTGGGAAAGGTCATAAGGTCACTAAAAGCTTTATTTGTTATCCTTTTACAGAGATATGAACACTTCTTGCTAGTTCAGCCATTAATGACCAACGTCTGTAGGTCAAAGATTAGCAGACAGATGAAAAGACTAATGCAGGACGAAATATAATATTTTGTTGACATTGAATAAGTGTCAGTATCAGTGCTTATAAATCCATTAAAGTATAAACAAAGGTCGTGCTGATGCTGTGTTGCATCTCAAAATACCTTTAAAATGAATCTCTCAGCTTTTCAACAATGTCACAAAGTATATGTCTGAAAATGGTTGCGATGACACATTCTTCTGGTAATAGGTCTAAGCCGTTTTGGAAGCGACGTCTGCAGCTGGTGGATCGGAGTAAATGAAAGGCTTTGCAGCTGTGCTCTCTTTCAGAATACCAGCGGTGGACCAGAGGCAACACACTGACGTGAGGGGGTAAGACAGGACAGGCGACAAACAAGTGACAGACAATGTCACACGGTGAATGAGCCCTTGCCCGGAGAGACAGGTGCATGACTTGCCATTAATAACGATAACATCAGCAAGGATTTTAGAGGTGTACCGACATGCCGCGGAATATTATTGAAAGATAATAAAGACTTTGGAAAAGTTCAGAAAGTCGGACGGAACGCCACTCATTGTGTTGCTCTCTGTCGGGGAGAGACTGCAGGACATTCCGTCAGGACATTATTGAAGCAGCATTCAAAGGCTTTTCTTCACAACTTTTTTAATTTCCATATCAATTTTTAATGAAAGTAACTGTCACTGGACAGCTAACTTTTACAAGTCCGGCGGCTTTGAATGCAGCCATGACATGTAACAATGGAAACTCTTATGCATTGAGAAGAGGGATGTTGGACGGCATATTGATGCATTTCGGCTTTTTGTGTGTGTGTATGAGAAAGACTACGGTGTTTTTATTTATTTTAAAGGGCCGGTTTGGAATATTTCGGGGGATCTATTAGCAGAAATGGAATATAATATTCAGAACTACTTTTTTATATACGTATAATCACCTGAAAATAAGAATCATTGTGTTTTCATTAGCTTAGAATGAGCCCTTCATACCTACATGAAGTTACGGAGTCCTCCATGTTGCACCGCCATGTTTCTACAGTAGCCCAGAATGGACAAACCAAACACCGACTCTGGCGAGAGCCTTTTGCATTTTTAAGTTACCTGAAGGCCACCGTAGTTTTCTCCGAGGCGCTTGTGAAACTGCGGCAACGTGAGCCGAAGAGTGCAAAACAATGGTACCGCCAGCCGCCGTCTGACTTCCGCTGCTCCTAAAGTACTGTTATAACTGAAAGGATAACCTCTGAGAGAGGTGAACGGCAATCCCTTTTTAATAAACAGAATCCTATTAAACTAAAATGGGCCAAATAAGTGTCTAGAAGTCCATAGTCTCTCTAGAAGAAGTGATCCACAATACAGAATGTACGTCGGTAAGTCCGCCACTTTGGTGAAGAATAGCTCGATATTACTAGCTGCCATGCAATTTGATGCACATTTAATTGTCCACAGTGTGAATCACAGTAGCAGGTCAAAGTGTTCAATCATTCAGTGACATCTCTCCATGTGCTATGTTTTGACCCATCAGCCCGCCCCATATGGATTGCTCCCTATACAACGTCTGTTGCTCAGCCAGTAAAGGTCGTGGGCGGATGTGTCACAATGGGCGTCGACGCTGAGGAACACCGACCAAGCAGCGTTATTCGACGGCTAGAAATGAGAAGGGGTTGACATTGACAATCAACAGTATGGCACCACGTTCTTTTATTATGTGTTTAAAGGTGTCCTGTGTAGTTATATAATAGCGCCATGGACACAGCTATGATTGCTCCTGTAGCTGTGCCTGTTCTGTAACACAAGAACGCGGCGTGACTTTTTTACAAGGAGGCTAATGGGAGGGCAGGCGGGGTGGGATGCCTCTTCCTTCTCCTACAGTACTTCATTTGAGGGTTGATTTAGAATTCATTCAACTGGTGCAATAAGGATTTAAAGGTCCAGTGTGTAGGATTAAGTGGCATATCTAACAGGGATGCTGCAGATGGCAAACTGAATAGTCCTACGCTCACCTCTCCCTTTCCAGAGCTACGGTGGCCTTCAGGTAAGGAGAAAGGCCCACTCCAAAGCAGTATTTTGTTTGTCCGCTATGGGCTACCATAGAACATTACTGTTGCAACATGGCAAACTCCGTAAAGAGAACCCGGTCATTCTATGCTTACAAAAACATGATTCTTAGTTCCAGGTGGTTATACACTAATGTAAACTTATACTAAATTAAATTTCTGCATTTTGGTGAAAGAAAGTTAAATACTGCATCGTGGGTGTACAATGAACCCCAGGTCAATTTTGTGTCTGTTGAATGAGTAGAATTTAAACAGCACAGCACAAAATGATTGGATGTCTCTACCCAGCGGAACATCGAGAATTCAGTGCTCAAACTTCATTACAGATACTCAGCATCCCTTCTGACATTAGTTTACATTTTCACCGCAGTCTCCAAAAGTGGGCAAATTTGCGCTGAGCTTCAGTTGAGCTTTATGTATTAAGAATAACCCAGCCTGAGACATGAAACCCTTCCCCAAAAGGCCTCTGCTGATCAAAACGCTTGTTGGTTGTTTGTCAAACAATTTATTTTTTTTTATCCCAGAAGAGGTGGATGCACACTGCATTTGTTCTGTGAAATTAACTGGATTCGGGGATTACGGGAGAAGATGAGGACAAGCACAATAGGACGTTAATTGATGTTGTTTTATTCTTGCACTGCCGGAGCCGCTGCTCCACCAGTCCAATTACGTCAGTGCTAATACTGACCTCCTGCTCAGCAACCGAAATAACAGGGTTTCGAAGCCGTGCTTTCTGAGTGATTGATAGAGTTGGCGTGGAGAGCATCAGCTGTGAGGCTCCAAACCATCAGAGCTGGCTTTCCATGAGCAGCATACAGGATCTCATTCAATTGCATTATCAAGAACAGCTGCTTCATTTCCATAAAGAGAAGTGAGGGACTGTTGCCCCACATGTTCTCTTAAATCTGTAACTGACCTAATCCTGTTTTACAAAAACCTATTACCTCTGCCACAGTCTATCCTGCATCTTCTATCCATTTGAATGTATGTCCACGTGTTTAGACTATTATAAATTTAAAAAAAGAATGTATTTGCATGTATTTGTCTCTCCACTGTCTATACAGCCTGGTCTCACCAAATGGCATATAAATGACAAAACAATTCATTTCACGTGCAATAACAACGTCATTCTTGCTTTTTGTGTGTCATTTTACACCACGTAGTCTGTTGTGACCGCAATGAAAATGCAACTGCGTGAATATGGTACACTCAGAGCAAGGTATTCTTTCAACCAGGAGAGCGCGTGTTTGTGTCCCAAAGTGTTGAGCTATTTTGAATTTACATTGGTGATGGTTGTGCCTTATGTTACAATGTTTACATTTTACTTAGTTTACAAGTTTCGAGGTACCAAAGTGGCGTGAAATGACAAGTGAAAAGCCTAAAATGCATTATCATGACATGCAGAATAAAATGTTGCGTTATTTATATGCTTTCTCATAACATCAGGTCAGTCCATCTCTTAACAATTACTACACGTAAGCTAAATTTTGTATTCAGAAATATGCAAGCATATCAACCTGTGTTTATGTTTGCACTTTTTCACATTCATCCAAATGTACATATATATACACATTTATGTATTTTTGTTATTTTCAACCCAAACCTGGTTATTATCCATAGTTTCCTGTGTAATTGTGTTATTGCAGTTACAATAACGGTGGCAGACTCGTCAGGAGTAAAAGGTGCTTATGGCCCAGGGAAAGAAACTAATCTTAAGTCTGGTGGTCCGTGCTTTGACGGTCCTGTCGTGCCTACCAGAGGGCAACAGGTTACACAAGCTGTGTACAGAATGAGAAGAGCCCTTCATACTTAGTTGTTTGCCTCCGCAGAGGAAGCAGGAGCTGGAGATGTCTTCCAGTGAGGGCAAAGGGCAGCCGATGTTTTTTTACTCTCTTGTCTGCTGCGGAGCATCTGGCGTACCATGCCGAGATGCAATACGCCAGTTCCCTCTCAATGGAGGAGCTGTAGAAGGCCACCACTAGTTTTTCTCCCGGCCTACTTCAGGCTTCATTTAGAGTGATGGACTCAGCACACAGACTTGTGGAGAGCCGGTGCTGAGTGAGAGGATGGAGGAGAGGCCAAATTTAACAATCCGTGGGCGGCTGGTGAGGAAGTCCTTTATCCAGGCGCAGGTGGGAAGGGTGATGTCTAAGTCAGACAGATTGCAGACTTGTATGTCTGGAGTGATTGTATTGAAAGCTGAGCAATAGTCTACGAAGGGCCTCCTTAAAAAAACTCCCCTGGTGTTCTGAATGACTAGGCGGCCTTCCTCGGGTTCACCGACTTTTGCACACATCTCACTTTGTGTTCCTGTAGATTGAGTGTGAGGGTACTGGAGGCTGGTGGAAGCAAAGTGTTGGGCCTTTTTTTACTCAAAGCGAGCTAAGAAATAGTTTAGTTCCTCTGTCAGTGAGGCGACGTGGTTGACAGTCACAGGGTCGTACAAGGGTACTATAAAGCTAACATTAGCCCTGTGCATTGTTTCCAGTTGACTCACTATAAAGCGGCAATCTTGTAAAAGAAGTCTTACATATTCACGGAATGGCTCAAACATAATATTGTGTTGATCTTACTGTGAGGAACATTAAACATGGGTATGAAACAGTCTCAATTTAATACTGACGGCTCCGTATGACCTACATAAGTAAACGAGACCATCAGCGAGAAGATTGTCTGATTCTATATGGTTATTTGTAATGCTCGTTATCGTCGCTTCTGGGTCGGATTCCGCGCAAAATCAAAAGAAATCACGCAGGTTCACCAGAAACTCCTTCAGCGCAGACTCAAGTAAGCTCAGCCCCCGGCAGAAGCCTCTCCTCCTCTGGCCACCGGTAGAGCTCCGCCTCGCTGCTCCGCCGGTCCCCGCTATGAGCCAAAACCGACACCATACTGCTGGAGACGCAGGCCGTACGGCAGCAATACGGCCAGCTAAAGGGAAGGGAGGAACCAGGACTGTGAAAAGGGATTCTGTTGCTTGGAAACACTATCCATTTTGGCCAGAGGGACCGCCAAAATCAACGCAAAATAAAAGTTCCTTGTAGTAACTTTAAAAGACTTACCATATGGAAATACAATAGCGTCATTATCCTAAAAGTGCAGTCGACTAGTTTGTCCAGACAAGTATGATATGTGAATATGTGAGTTCAGACTGGTATTTTTTACACATCATATTTTCAAACAGTATGCCTTTAACATGATAAGAAAAAGGATTTGAGGATGAGGACTGTCTATTGCATTTGACAGACAGGAGGCCATCTTCCATAGCATTGGCTGTGGTTGCTGGAGTGTAAACGTCCCCAAATTCAAGAAAGAGAAGGACAGGGCCTCTAACGTTTGACTAGACTCTGATAGCATCGAGGACCGCCTTCCACACAGTGGAGTTGTACTACACAGTGGATATGCGTTTTGTGAAAAATAATTTTTTTACGCACAAGCAATGAATTTCAATCTAACACATGATTTTCAAAAACAGTCAATTTAATGCCTAGCTGCATCCTTAGATTACTTGGCATAACAACAATCAGTAAAATTAGTTTCACCAAGCCAATTGGGGGGCCGATAAAATTACAGGAAAGACACAATATTATCCAGTATACATAGAGCAATACTTTTGATAATTGTGACACTGAATGAAATGTCTCTCTTTCATGTGAGCAAAAAGTCAAGGCTCATGCTTAATTTGTAGCTTTCAGCTTGTTTTTGTTTCTGTAGCAGACATTAATCTCCGGTTCTGAAAAAGGAAGCCAATGCAGAGGTGCCTTAAACTTGCATTCTTTCTCATGGCCAGCAGGGGATGACGAAAAAACAAGAGGGCAATGGCCAATAACCAAGATGGCAAAGGTCGAAATTATGAATTTGAGCTTCAAAACAGTAGTTCACAAACCAATGGGTGACGTCACGTTGACTACGTCCACACTTCTTTGAGTCTTTAGACTATGGTCTGTAGTTGAGTTCCAACTCTGTTATATCAATCCATGGGCAGCCTCACAGCACATAAGCTCAGACAAGCTCATTTAATATTACATGAGTGCTTACTTGGCAGCTGTGACTTAGTGGTGAGCAGGGTCGTCCTTCAATCAGAGGATCGGTGGTTCGATCCCCGGCTCCGCAAGCCCATGTCAATGTGTCCCTGGGCAAGACACTTAACCCCAAATGACTCCCATAGCTGTGCCTACAGTGTGTGTGAATGTTAGCTACTGCTGATGGGCAGGTGGCACTTTATCCCCTCCCATCAGTGTATGAATGGGGGTGAATGATGTCATGCAGTGTTAAAGTGCTTTGAGTGGTCAGAAGACTAGAAAAGCGCTATACAAGTACAGGTCCATTTACTTACTTAAAGTTTTTGAATGGCAGAGAGCTGAACTAAAAGTTTTGCTGCTGAAGAGTAAACATCGAGAGGAGCCTCTGTAACAAACTAGGACTAAAACACCACTTATAATTGTATATGGTGTTAGTGTTATTCATACTGTGAATGTGTCAAAAAGCCTGGATCCACTTTGAGATCCACTTACCTGAGCACAATTAGTTTCAGGTTTAATTTAACTGGCTCCCCTTCAAAATGAATTGCATGAGTCTTCTTCCTGTGAAAGGTCTCTAACATGGCTTTTCAGTGTGACGTTTTAATATCAGTGGTGCAGTTAAAGTAAAAATGTGCTCTAGCATAGTGCACTTTAAAAAAGTATACTAAAGTACAAGTTCAGTCAGCTAAACATGTGGGAGTGACACTTCATCTTGGCTCACTCGCATTGTCCGACCCTAGGATGGACTGGATAGGCTGTGACCCTTGTATCAGTCCATAATTATTTGGTACTTACTGTCTCCCCCAATTAATTCTAGTTGAATGTCAAAATCCAAATCACCTGTTGCGCAGGATTTAAGGACCAGCTCGGTGCATTGAGAGCACATTGGTGCATTTCCAATCTTGCCCAATCAGGATGTGATGACACCACTTCTCTAGGGCTTAAGAGAGGCGGGGACTTACGCACATAGGGCATTATGATCCTGCCTCTACCAAATGCAGACCTCATTATAGCAGATTCAGCTAGAAACTGGTTGTTAGGCCCTTTTTAGGACTCTTTGCTGTCTTAACTTTTTTGATTAAGGTTGATATTGAGCATTCTGAAAGCTAGCAGGAATGAATATTAAAGAACACATATCCTTTACGTAACCTGCATCAGGACAGACCTTAGTGCATTTGTGCTTGCCAATAATTACCTAATGTCTGCAGGCTTTATTTTTTTTATTAGTTTGTTTTTATTGAAACCCCTTTAAAATACACATTTTCTCATTATCAAAGAGGCATTCATTTTTGTCATTATTATTATTATTATTATTATTAAGAAAGGCATTTTTTCCTTGTGAAAGTACTTGTGAGATTTGTTTCTCCAGGTCCAATCTTTTTGTATTATGTGGTTTGGAACTGGTTCTAAGGCTTTCTTCCCGATCAGCTGAAATCCTGGGAATCGGTACTGCCACACCCTGAACAGGATTAGTGGTTTAGAAAATGTATGAATGGATTCCAAAATAGCTCCCTGCTCTACATGCAGCATTTTTTTTAGGGCAATGAACAGTGTGTTAAAACTCTACATTAGTTTTGAGTCACTGCCCTGCTCTGTACAGGCATCCTGATTGACCACTGGAATTTGGATAATGGCTACCAAAATACACACCCAGTTGTGTGGGTTGGAATGCATGACCAAGCCAAGAGCCATGATGATGACAATCTTTTAATTTAGTGACCGTCTGACCTTTTCTGTTACTCCACCATCGGGTCTGACTTTCCTCTATTCATATGCAATAAAACATGTTATGTTAAATGAGTTAATGGTGAATAAATAGTTTTCCCAATCCCAGCTACTCACTACTTTTAAAAAACATGGCAATAAATAGCTTTAAAGTTGGCATGACCTAATCGGGTAGCCAGAGAAGAGGTATTAGCTTTCAGAGGGAAGCTGACAGATGAGTTATGAAACAACCATAGCATCATGAAGGATTGTATTGATTTCGTTGTTTGATATTGCAATAATCCACAATAAAGCTGCACTGTAATTGATACACAGCGATTTGTGCCAACATTTGTGTGCAGTGTTTCCTCCTACTCAGCTCTTTTTCTGCTCTATCCAGTCTCTCCCAGTTCAAACTGTGATTTGACATTATTACGGCGTGGGATGAAGCCACTAACATCAAAGACTGAAAATTATTCAATTCATTTTCTTCATCACACACATGTTTTCATGACCATTTAAAATCACACGGCTTCGATAGCTCGAACATCGGTATGTCACTCGTTCCACTTTTATAGTGCTGATTTACTCCCAAAGGGTTTTGGAATTTTGAGCATTAAACACTTTATTTACCTGCATTCTGGTGAATTGTTATGCACCAATTTAATGGTTGAAATGTCTCCATATAAATGAAAACAAAGTTCAAGCCCCAGATGACAATTCAAGATATAAAAATATAATGCCGTAAATGTTTCAGCAACCTCATTTTCTGCACATTTGAAATGTATCCCACATATCCCTGTTGTGGGATTTTGAGAAGAAATAGGCTTAGTGGTAATATTTTGCAAAATAAATTATTACGAGAATAAAGCTGTAATTTTAATGAGAATAAAGTCACAATATTTCAAACAAAACCCAGCTGCCCTATGCTCTTCTGTGCATCGCATTAGTCAGACCACCAGATAGACGCATAACCCAGTTACAGGCACTTTAGATGAGACAAAGTTTAGAGAACTGCTGTGCGCTTCTCTTCATTAGAGATGTAAAACCAAAACTAACAAAACCACTTCTGATAGGGCATACATCTCACTATTTTGTGGCTTATTGTCCACTCAAATGTAACTTCACCACATCCAGTAAAGTGCAGCTCACAGCCGCGTTGCCAAGTGAATGGGAAGCATTATGGAGTAGAGAGACAGAACAAAGATGTCTCTAAGCAAAGGGGACAAAGAGGACGGCGACAATGAGCTACCGGTCAGAGGAAAGTCGCAGTCCATACTTTTTACAAGTAAAAATAGATGAAACGCACTGATCAGCTCTCACCTCCTGCGGTGTCTGGCAGTAAGTGCGATATCTGCACTTAACGTGAGCCATCAGCTAACACCTCCCTTTTCAGCCAATCAAATACCAGCACACTAGGTCACCTTGGAGACGTAGCCTCTGGGAGGTCAAATCAGAGTTATCCAATATGACTTCACTCCAAAGATAATGCAAATGAATTTGCTCAAACATTGGTAGGCACAATTCTGTCCTCCAAAAATATTGGTGGGGACATGTTCCTAAAGTCCATACGCAAACCAATGCCCTTGAGTAATTTTGCTTATTTGTCAATAAATCATTAAATGCCTATGAATTGCAAATGCATGTTTGTTCTTGACAAAATCCTATCTTTTTTATTTTTATAAGACTCATAAATGCTGTATCAAAGCTCAACAAAAGTAGGTATTTGTATTATTTAATCATTGAACACAAGTCCAATATGGCAATATGGCTGACAAAAAAGCAAAGCAACATTCCAAAGATGAACAATTCTGCTCGAGCCTCATGCCGTGACCTGGCATTGGGGAAACGGCACTTTGGGGCAGGGTCCAATTCACCATTTGCTTACTGCATTCGCCATTAGCAGGAATCTGTCTGTCAGCAATAGTAACAATTGCATGTCTTCTGGAAAGAGAATCCCTGTTGATCACAGGCTCAGCGCCATTGTCAGCAATTAAGATAAACTTTGTCTCAGTGTTTCACTTGAGCTGTATGAAAAATGAGGATTCATTGATACTGTTGAACCTTGTTATTCAAGCTGAGCAAGAGTTCATTTCACATTGTAGTTTTGAAGCTTCTAGGCAAATAAAGTAACATTGACCTGAGCTGTTGGACTGCTTGACAACAGAATTGAAAGAAAACTGCAGTCATAGATCTCTTTTCGGGCACATAGTATTTAATTGGTACCCTGTATGAACAAAAATGACACTGTTATTTGTGGACTGCAATATTCTGTAGTAAAGTGTATTTGTTCTTCCTTAATCAAATAAAAGAGAAAGCAAAGTTCTTTGTTTGTCCTAGCAAACCACTATATGTAATTTCACTTGGAGACTGGACTGTTTATAGCCCCAACTCCACAATTCCGAAACCAGGACAAGAGTCTGTGTCTATTTTTCCACGGCCAATAGAAAAGGGACAATAAGCTTTCCAGATTTTGTTCATAGAAAGCTTTTTTTTAATGCTTTTTCCAGGAGTCACATTGCTTTCACAGCATTTACTGTACAGCATTCACCTTATTTGGGAATAGATTTGTCAGCCGTGTCTATATTTGGACGGCGTAAAGAGGCTTACCCATGGCAACAATATAGACTTAAGGTGAAACGTCCTGAAAAGTTCCCCATTCCCTCATTAACTTTGTTTAGTCAGTAAGAAAGGGAAACTAACCAAATTCCTTACTGCAGATTCGTTGACTTTCCAGCCCCAAAATAGAAGCCAATTTATATGCTGACTATATTGTTTATAACATTTATACTGATTAATTCAAGCCAGTGGCTGAACCATGTAGGTATCATGAGCTCCTCACCTCCCCAGAGGGAAAACAGGGCAGCACAGACGCATCTCCTCTTTCCTGCCTTCTTCTTTATTGCGTAATACTTGTTACTCTGTATGTGCTCAGCCCTCTTTTTATCACTTCAAGGCTGAGGGGTTAGCTCAATAAATTATCCCATGTGTATGGTAAGATTGATCTTCTGCTTACTGGGAAACACTGAGGCAGTAGTGTTGTGACACAAATCTCTTGCTTTCACTCTGTTGAAATGATAGGCCACATGCCAAATGGGGCAGAGAAACGGGTCAGCCGCAAGTGCTGCCAAGGATGGAATTGCTCCAAATGGAGCCCTTCGCTATGCATCATATGCTTTAATTAGATTGCAAAAAAAAAAAAGGGTGTCATAAAAATATGTCTTTCCACGCCTGTTGCGGCTAACATGGGGTCATATTAAAATAATATTTGACAGCTAGGGCACACAACGGATAGAGCGACCCAAATGACCCCTTAGTTCCAGTTTTCAAGCACATTTCACACAAAAACTAATAACAAGCCATTCACAGATAACAGTTATTGTCTGTCTTAAGCCCAGCAGCCAAATCTTTTTTTTTTTGTGCCATTGTTAATTTCTGCAAACCACAGATGTTGAATGTGGACATTTTTTGCAGCGAGTCAAGTACAACGAGTAAAACGCAGAGCAGATTACGCAATATATCGAGCAACCGTTAGTGAACGTTACGTGGTTTAATAAGTGAGAAAGTCCAAAGGGTCGGGACGGGAGATAGATGGATGGGACAAACAAAAAGGACTTTCACCCATGTGGTATGTATCATTACATTAGAAAGTCTGGTATGGGTGGCTGTTATTTATTTTCCCTAGTTACTATGTTAGGTGGGCTGCACGGTGGCGTAGTGGCTAGCACCTCACAGCAAGAGGGGCCAGAGTTCCATCGTCAATGGTCCTTCTGTGTGGAGTTTGCACGTTCTCCCCGCGGCAGTGTGGGTTCCTTCCGGGTTCCCCGGCTTCCTCAAACCAATGAGCTGAAAGACACTCCAATGCTCCGTAGAGCTGTGGGGATTCATTTGTTAATAATAAAATATTGGCAAGTGAAGCTACGAGAAGTCTGGCGTTATTCCATCTTGTGTCAACAAATCGCATGAAATGACTAAAATTGATGCAATGGTCTCTAAATACTTCTTGTCTTCCCTACCATGTCTGTGACTCTTAGCCCAGGTCTAATGGTTCCTACTGAAGATGATAATCTATAAAAACAGATCACAAATATATAGCTCCTGAAATGGTTCAGTAATCTACCAAAAACAGCTGGGAACTGTAGTTTTTAGCTGTTTCACTCAATCAGGAGTAAATGGCCCATTTATTTGGGACTATTTTTGGCCAAGAATTGATACTCACTCAAAAATCTATAGTGAGTAGTTAGTACAGCAGGGTGGTGTATGGATTAAAAAATAAACTACAGTTTGTGTTCATGGTAAATTAGGTACATGTCACCCAGTGCAACAGTGTGAATAACTGATGTGTTTTTTAACACCAATGGCACAGATGAATGATATATTAGGCTTTGGCTACAGATACAATTCTTGTGAGAAGGATCATTTCATTGTTGGTTTTGGTCTTTACATGGTGTGTATTGACAGGAATAAAAATATAAAGTATCACCAGCCTTATTTTTTAAATCAAATACTCATTCAGAAAGGTATTGCAGACCATTAAGCTATAGCCAATGTTTCGCAGGGAAAAAACAACAGTCGCATATCCAATACAGCGGCAACTCACTTTAAAAATGTCTTCTTTTCAGAGGAAGTAATCCTACCGTTGATTTCCTTCCTAACATGTTCTCAGCACTATTTTTGCATGATCCATGTCTCAAGTACTTTGCCCATAGCAACGATCTATCTTCAATATATGCATTCGACTGAATAGCCACGACCAGCTATGATACCATAGCAGATATTGCAGATGCCTTTCAGAGTGAATCAGTTTTTCAAGAGTGCTCCGACCACGCATTAAGATTTCAAGCGTTCTCCAGAGCTGAGAATCCAGTCCCCGGCAGGGACGAGTCTTGATATTTTTAAGTACTGGAGGTTGGAAAATTCACAATCGCTTTGTGGCTCGTTCTGTGGGTGGTTACTCTTCTGTTTAGCTGCAGCCACTGCACATGGTGTGTGACAAACATTAAATCTTTTCACCTTGAAACTTGCATTCAGCTTTTTTTTCAATGTTCCGCCAAATATGGCCTTCCTGTGGTGGAATCATTTCTTTGGGATGTGCCGATTAGAAGGACATTGTGACAATACATGGATTTTATTAACAGTATTCCTTTTTAAAAGAAAGTAATGTGTAGCAATGCTGTGTGATATTGCATTTTGCTTTCAATTATTATCTGTTGGCCATGGTCTTGTTGCTGTGGAAATATCTCACCGGAAAGATATCAATAGAGTGATTATGTTTGCAATTTGTGGACTTTTATGAGCATATTTCATACAAGAAAGATCTAGAGTGAGCTCTAAAGAGTAGAAATACACAAAAGAATATTTAATGTGTGCTGTATGTCCTTTAGATGCCCTTTAGCTGTGCAAGCAGGCCATCTAAAAATAGCTCCTTTTCCTGCTTTGTAAACACCCTTAAAGGAGTTTAGGTTTTCCAGCTCACATGAAGCACAAAGGTGATTGGATGATGAATATCAGGGCAAATCAATACCACCGTCACTGCAACACTTAGGAGTAATCACCACAGTCACTGAGAAGCCATAGTACCTAATCATTATCATTTTTCCAAAGAAATTGTCATCCTCTTTTCCAACCAGCTGGTTCAATGAAGTGAAGTATGTCTGTCCCTCTGGGTTGCAATATATTTTTCTTTTCTTTTTTTGCTGATGATAAGAAACAAAGGACAAGCATTACAATGGACAGCTTAGTCTCTGAAACTAGTTTTTCAGAGACTAAGGGGGAGAACACCAATCCATGATGTGTTTCATTGTGTTATTTTTATAATTATTACTTGTTTGTATTCGTGGAGATACTTGTATTGTAGTACTGTACTTTTCTTACTAGCATACAAAAAAAATCTCTCAAATTGATAAAAAGTCTACTTTGTGGATTAATGAAAGGATATTTAATGGTCAATTGGTTATATTTCTTATAAATTCTACACAATAAAAGTCCCCTGTTATTTTTGCTGCCTACCTATCCTCCCTGCAGTATTAGTAGACTTGCTTTATTGAATAGCTGCAAACAAAACTCAGATAGCTCGGTCATTGACATATTTGCCAATAAATTCATCACAATAAACGTCCCCTATTATTTTGGTTTTGAAAGCTTTTAAAACCTAACATGAAGAGTCATATTATATATATATTATATTATATCTATGTGCCAATCAAGTAGATGTGTATTTTTAAAATAAGCAAAACCTTTTACCTGATGCTATAGGGTGCTAAAGGGAAAGTAAGGAGGATTAATTATCTGGGGACCATGAATATGTCTTCCAAAGGTCATGGCAATCCACCCAATAGTTGTTTCAAGATATTTCACTAAAACCCCAAAATGTAAAATAATCAGGCCACAAAACATCAGTAGGATTCATCATCTGTGTTACATTGACGTCTGGTTGAAATACAAAGATTCATCCAATTGTTTTACAGATGAATTCAGAGTTAAATGGGAATTACTTATTTTGTAGTTTAAGAAACAATCTCCCACATGCTCTGATGAACTGAGCGGTCACAACAAATCAAATCTAATGAAATTGTCTTTGACTGTTTTCTATTTGCCAATTTGCATACTGACACAGGATGATCCAATGCTGCAATCACATCTTTAAAATCATAAGCTGTCTTGAAGAGCATTGAAGCGAAAGCTCCAATCAATTCTCCCCCATAAAGAGTGTCTTTGGTTGGCCATTGTATTATAAAAATATGCTCGACTGAGAATGGACTACACAGCCAGCAGATGACCCACCTTCCCCTCAAACATTCTTTTCCAGACACTGCTTTGACTATGATCTAGCACGAACGGAGTGTGTCAACAGCACAGGAAAGTGGGATGTGAGTTTGGGACCTTAATTTGATGAACATTGGCGTGATGCAAAGCGGGCTCGGTGCCTTAGAATCCTCAAGGTCACCTGAGAGACTGACAGCTGTTTGGCTAGATTGCAATCTGATTGTAATTTGATGAAATGGAACCTTGTCTGGCCCAGGGTAGTCACTCACAGTGCCACTGTCTGTAGGGACCAGATCACTCAATACTGTATGTGCTGGCAATGAAAACAGTCACGAAATGTGTGTAAATGTCTGTTTGAGATTTCTGCTGCCACCCTAATACAATGGAGGTGGGTGGAATTTTATTTGAGACACTCTAAGCATTGGAAATAGTGTGAAAAAATCGAACAACAACTTGTCTCTCCGTTCCTGATTGCACATGAGTCCACAGTGGAGAAATTGTCCCTGTGAATACTTCTCACAGTGAGGCCACCAGGGCCTGGTTTTTGGTCAATTGTGTCAGTATGCTTCACCTCGAGTTTTTGTCAGATCCAGAAACAAGTGCAGCTGTAGTAGATGATGTAGTTTACTGAAGCTTAATAAGCAGAGCTTGATTATTAACCATGCAGAAGTTTGAATAAAGGACCTGAAGACGCATTTTCTCAATCGGCTTCCTATAAGCGACGGGGTCCTACATAAGCATGAGTTTTGGTTGTTAAAAATTCTGTATTTGTCCTTGGTTTTCCCACTTGTTTGAAGTATCAGTGAGAAACTTACTATACATACTTCCATGATGACCATTCTGGGGTTGAATGTTTATGTGAAATGGTAAATTACTTTTAGTTGTATAGCGCCTTTCTAGTTTTCCGACCACTCAGAGTGCTTTTACACTACATACATTCACCCATTATTACACTGATGGCTACTGATGGCTACCATGCAAGGTGCCACCTGCCAATTAGACTATCTAACACCTACAGGAGCAATTTGGTCTAGTCCAAGGACACAATGACATGAACTAGCGGAGCCAGGGTTCAAACTGCCGATCCTTTGATTGAAGGAAGAACTGCTATGCCACAGCCACACGATCAACTCTGACAAACAGTCCTGATTTCTAGGATAATTGGTTTTGAGGTTGTGATGCATTTAGTCTGAGCGGTGTGTGTGTGTGTGTGTGTGGATACAAGCAATCTATTTTGCAAGGGCACCGTCGCTGCATCATGTGCTTAGCACCATTTCATATCATTGTGATTGGTTTAAAAAAATGCAAGCAAGTTAAAGCATTTTCTCCCCCTAAACCAGAATGATAATGTGTGGAGTGAGACCTTTATTTATTTGTACCTATTTATTACACTGACCCAAACCTTTTGGAGATAGGTCAAGCTTTGCCAGTCTATGTTGCCTTATTAAGTACATCTGCTTCTGATTTATCATGATTACCTATAACAAGGGTATTCAATAAATACCCAAAGATGTCCAGTTACTAAAATGTCCTCAAGCGAGCGCTAAGTAGTAAAGGCACCCGAGAGACAACATTGCTGGGTCCAACTTTGTGCGATGGTGCTCCACCTCAGGTCTGTGCAGGCAACATTATGGATGTCACCCATTTGTAAGATCCGTCAATTCTTGCAGTCTATTCTGAATTAGAAGAAACGGAATGCTTCTGTGCTGCTGCTCCTCATGACATCTGACAGGATGGCGGGAAATAATTACTTTACCATTCAAAGACCCTTATAGATCGATACATCCTTTTGAATATCATATGTCCATCGCCACTGCTAATAATATGATGAAACATAAATACATGAATACATGATTGATGTGTGCAGCTACAGGTTGTCTTGGTGCTAAAATGACTATGTTACAGGATGCAAGCTTTGGGTATCTGGTCAACAACTTTATCACATCTCATTTATATTCAGCTCAAATGCAGAATTCGCAATAGAGGGTAATATTATTAGAACAATACTATTTATTCTTTTTCATTCTTATCATTTCAGAAGAAGACAAAAAATAAGGTCACACCTTGTAAGTCTCTGCATTTCTATGAAAAACCGAAGTTCACTCAGAGGACCAATGCAAGCAACAAAAATCACAACCTTTATTGGACTCCCAATAAAATATAAGTCTGTGGAAATGAGGTCTCTGGAAAAAGCTTCCTAAGTATCACCTGTGCAGTGCTTGAAGTGGGGAAAGTGCCAGTGCTCCCCTTATTCACATGTTGGTGTGTGTATCAGAAATTATTTTCACATTCTTACTTTCTATAATAGGAGACATTACGTTTAGGGGGCCTTCCCCAAAGGAATATCACATACATTTTGACAAGATAAATAATTATTTTATTGACACATATCACAGCCTCTGTCTTAATATTGATAGAGAGGAGAGAGACAGACTGGAAAGGGGAGAGAGGGGGACGACTGTTGGCATGGTGTTTTTGGGGAGATAATCAAAGCATGTTGAAGCTCGTTTAAAGTTTGCTGCACAACATTTAGACAAGCCTGTGGAATACTGGGAGAATATGGTCTGGTCAGATGACACCAAAATGTAACTATTTGGATGCCATAATACACACCATGTTTGGAGGTCAAATGACACTGCACATCACCCCAAAAACACCAGACCAATAGTGAAGTTTGGAAGTGGGAACATCATAGTGTGGGGCTGTTTTTCAGCATACAGAATACAGCATACAGCATACAGCATCCTTCCTTCACATATTTGAAGTAAGGATGAATGGAAAAATGTAACGAGGCGTTCTTGATAAAAATCTGCTGCCATCTACCAGGATGATGAAGATGAAACGAGGGTGCACATTTCAGCAAGACAATGATCCCTAACACACAGCCAAGGAAACTTTTAATTGGTTTCAGAGAAAGAAAATTAAGCTGCTAGAATGGCCCAGCCAATCACCTGACTGGAATCCAATAGAAACTCAACTAAAGATCAGAGTTCATAGAAGAGGCCCACAGAAGCTTCAAAAGTTGAAGACTGTTTGTGTGGAAGAATGGGCCAAAATCACACCTGAGCAATGCATGCGACTAGTTTCTCCATGCAGGAGTCTTGAAGCTGTCATTCCCAACAAAAGCTTTTGTACAAAGTATGAAATAAATTTCAGTAAGCGTGTTCAATACTTTTTCCCTGTGTCATTCCATTTGATTACACATAACTTAATTTCTGAAAGTATATATATTTTTTCCTTTGTATGTATGGATTACTTGGGTTGTTAACGTCATCTGGTGAAAATGTAATGTCAATAGCACCAAAATGGTGACGTGTTCAATACTTATTTTATATAACGTGAGTAAAGTCACGGTATGCCAATAAGTAAAATGTAGAGGTGCCGGTTCTGTGCACAGCTGAGTGCCGGCCCATTTCAAGCTCTTGCTCTACATATTATCAGGCATTCACGACTGCTACATTTTAACAGTCATTGATTACTCCTAAAATTAGTCGACTGGTTGATTAATAGCGAGAGATTTATCATATTCTTCATATCCTTTTGGAGAGACATTGCCGTGCCATGGACTGCAGATGAAGGATTAGTCCACAACGATGCACAGTGCTGAGTAGTGGTTTTGACAGTTGACTTTTCGGCGACACCCCTCGTGTATTGCAATACCCTCTTACTGACACAGTAAAAGTGTTCTTCAACAGTGAAGGCCCTAGTTATCAAGTTAATATACCAAGTCCTGGAAACAAGGACGTATGTCTTAGACATACAAACACTCCAAGCCAACATTAGTGACAAATTGCCTTAGGGCGAACAGAAATACATAATTGAGGAAAAAGATACATTCTTTTGTCATGGATGAGATGGTGCAATGTCATCCCAAGAATATTAAGAGTGCGCCTTGAGCCACCCTGAATCTGGGTGAGGTGCAATCTTATGTCAGCCCAAATCGTGTCTGTCAAACTGTCTTTTTACATTCGTTGAGACAAAAATGCATGAGCCTGTTCGAATGCTGTCGTAAAAACATTTTATAGATAAATCAATGAAATTATTTAACTGAATATAAAAACACTCAGCTGAAAATTAAAAAAAAATGTTTTACATAACTTAATTAATTTTTCCTAATACCTTAATAATGGCTGCAGTGATGATACAGGCAGACATCAAAAGCCCCCAAAAATCTTATGAGCGATGGGATGAACTCTTGATGAATAATAACTAAATGTTTTTTTCCCCAAACGTCAACTATGGTTGTTGCTTATTTAGTGATATATGTTGTTGTAGAATAACAACTAATATCACTGTACAGAATAATAAATTAAATAGCGTTGTAAGAATGTAGCAATAACCATTCAACATATTTACATTCAGTCACTAGCTCTCTATACAATATTTTTAATTTTGGTAGATCTAATTTTCTTAAGCTGGAGAGCATGATACAAATTCACATACTCCTGGATTTCACCCCGACCTCCTGTACAACTTCTCTGCAGTACAAGAACATCGCACTTCCTGCATCGGAAACAAAATGTTACCTGTGAACATAACAAATTTCTTGTTTTTCCATAAAGAACCAATTTAAATTACATTTCTACCATAATACTTTGTAGGAGAAAGGGATGCTGTGGTGCAGTAATTGATGCTTCAGTCACTCCACCGTGTACTTTGATCTCACAACCATCTGCTGGTCAGCCAGCCAGTCTCCACATCTCTGGATGTCCCCATTTAAAGAAAATCCATTGACTAAACATTGCTCTGAAGCAGGTCACCTTATTTATTGGCAACATCGAAAATCTGATTTACTACGCTGCACTGCTTGTCAGTTTCAGACATCACGTTATTGAATGCCCTCCATAAGATTGAGTCATGTATGGATAATGTTTACATGCACTTAATAGCGTCCCATTAATCTCTGCAGCGATAAAGTGACTGCCTGGAGCCTGCACAAGTAAATACTTTCTGTTAAAGTGCAATTTTATTTTGTTGTTGTGGCGATTACAAGGCTTGCTGAAAAAGCCTGCTGCCCTGAGTAGAAAATCAATACCCTTCATGCAACTGAAGACCGAGAGTATACACTATTCAACAGTAATTATTATACACAAATATACATATTACTTCCCGTGAAGTCTGGTGTAATCAAGTCAGAAAACTGAAATCATGAAACACCTCTTGTGCATAAGCTACAACCCACAGAAGTGGAAATGATGGGGAGTGAGGGGGACTACCTGAGGCGGAGCTGGAACCAAAGCAGCGGTACTTAATTGAACACGTTCTCCTACCCACACCTGTGGAGTTGAGTTGATGACTGCAGTTTTCAGAGATGGTGAAATGATGAACGGCTCATGATCCAGTGGGAAAGCAAAGTGCTTTGTCATCCATATGAGATTATTGAAAAACAATGCAGCAACTCCCAGTCCAGGGCTCTCTGTATAAGTGGCCTGTTGATACAGTAGCTGTGGTATTAAAAAAAACAGGTGACCATACTTTAAAAAACTACCCTGTGGTTTGATGTTAGCACAGTTGCGTGACTGTGTTTTTAAATAAACTGTATTTGAAAGTTACTATGAGGACCGGCAGTGTTTCCGAGCACCAGAGTCTCTTCAGCAAAACTCTCATTTAGGTTCCCCATCCACCAGAGGGCCCGGCAATACGGCCCCAGGAAATGCTTATTACTGTGATATGCGGTAAGAAGTGAGAGCCAGTATTGGAATTATTGTAAGTACTCCCACTCCTAAGCTGAAAAGAAACATTGCAACTCTAGAAATAAATTTAGCAAGCTGAGCTATGAATTCCCTTGGTTTCCAAAGCTTCATTTATTTACTTTTTTTTCAATTATCAAGCCAGTATAATTATTTTTTTCAAACAAAGGCTATTAAAATGGTAGCAGTTTAAATTATTTAAATTATTCAGCATATCCATGAAGCTAGGGAGATTTTGGCATGTGGCCGGTCATCGCTTTGCTCAAGGACGCTTTCATATATTCACCATTTGAGGGATTCAAACTGTGATCTTCCTTGGCAGTCTCTCTGCCACCTGCTACCAACGCCCTCCAAATGGCCAAAAACTGTCCAAGTATGGGAGACTTGGTAGTTTTAGGTTAGTGAACATCACGAGAGGTCACAGCTAGGAATGATTAAGGACGACCCAAAGTGTCATAAAATGCTGTTGTCATTTAAGGCCAGTGTAAAGGTTTACCCTACATAAAGACATCGTGGAAAGTGTCATACAAGTGTTTCAAGTTGTTACATTTTTGGTCCCTAAGTGGCCCAGAAAGTCTTGATGATGTTTCCACCTCAATGTCAATGGATTTCCGGCTCAAACATGCATGCATATCTTTGAATAGTCAAGCTTGAACACCCTACAAAGTGTACACTGCCTTTCCAGTGTTTATTGCAAATGGTATTTTTAATGGTTTTTGTTAAGTGAGGTGAGCAATCTTTCTATTATGTTAAGTGTCTTTTCAATGTCTTTTCAAGTACAAAGTGCATATTTAGCACAGTACACTCCACACAAAACATATGAAATCTCTTACAAAACCCATTTCAGACATATTAGATGTCTTATTTCAGGCAGATTGTACCCATTCAAATTTGTGCCCGTAATGATTTGGCCAAACTTTTCATTTCTGGAACAAGAGCATCTGAAACAAAATATAATAGTACATCATGAACAATAGAATACTGACTTAAAATCAGGTGGCCTAGATTCGTGTCCAGGTGGTGATGTTAATTTGCGAACTATTCCTAAACCTTTCATGAAGGACTCTTTGGCACGAACAAAGTGAACCGTGTCGTATTGAGGGCCGTTCTTTTTATAGCTCTACCCAAATTTCACTGCCTGCCCTATCCGCAGCGCCGGGAGACAGGCGGAAGCGCCCCGAAGTGCCCCGAAGCACTTCCAGACTCCTACACAGACGCACACAAGCAGACGGAGAGAGAGAGAGAGAGAGAGAGAGAGAGAGAGAGAGAGAGAGAGAGAGAAAGGTGGGAGTGGAGCAGAAGAGCAGTTTGTTCACTGGAGATGAAGCTGACGTTTAGAAATGAGCTTGCCTGGGTCCAACAGCACCCGGCTTTGATGTCTAGGAAAAATTGAGGGATGCCGGGTTGAGACTCTAGCACAGGTTCCCACCCGTGGTGTCTTTGTTAGCGTATCACGGCCCCTCTTCTCCACTCTTCTCGTGCCTTCCTCATTTGCGTCCGTGAAGTTAAGCTCTGACTGCCACCTCTTTACAATACATTGTGAATCTTAAACCCATTAAATTAATCTATAATATTTCCACGAATCCTCCCAGAATAGACGGCGGGACTATACGGGAGACGGCTCTGAATCGTTCACTCAGTGGCCTCTCTTTCATGTTTGGGCAACAACAAATTACAAATACATTTTACATGTACGGCGTGTCTTCTCAATATTGCCTGCCTTTGTATAGGCTAGTTCAGATTTTTTATTTTTTTTACTCTTTTAACACCGGCACAAAGTATATTGTGATGGCAACACATCTTCTGACTTAAAATGACTTAAGATTCAGGCAGATTTGTTGTTCTCTAGTGATTGGTTAGTGGAACTCAAACCCCCAACCCCCCCCCCATGGAAGTCGATTTAGATTGGAGGCAATGTCCGACTGAAGATGGAAACAGTGCAACGAGTTGACAATTCTGTATGATTGACAAGAAATGAGTTTGAGAGCTTGAGTTGGTGTGAACAGCCAGGCTACTTCGCAACTGAAAATGTACTGGTCATGGTTCCTTTCACAGTGCGACGCCTCCTATGTTTAAAAAAAGAGTCAAGTTTTTTCAGCTCTTAGAAAGGAAAAGAGCCATAAGATCTGACCCCCTTCAAAGATATGTAATACCACGTATGGCTCATAGATCACCTTGCACGGCAGCTTGATTCTCAAAGTAATACGATATCAAGTGAGACGCTCAGGAATACTCGAAAATTCATCTTGTCACACTTCAAGTCAAGTATTCGTGTCCAAACCAATCAGCGTCCTGTGAGGAGTTTTTGACAGCTACAGGCATGGTTTAGATGTCTGTGATGTTTATTTTTTAAATACGCAGTTCAGTTTTGCATTATATTAACTTATATTATTTATATGGTAATTTTAACCCTATGAATATAGCTCCAAGTAGCTTAAAATTTGTAAAAATCCTACCATTCTATACCGTCTGACTATCATTAATATCTATGTAATGTTTAAGAGGAATTCAAAATTCAGCCTGCTATTTGTTCTTAGCTGTAGAAACTTTCGGCTGCAAGTTTGGCTGCACAGCACGTCATTGCGCCTCAAGGTGACATTGTACGACATACTGTTAAGTTTGCTTTGGGTTTTTTGCCATTTAAAAGTTTAATAACATTTGTTATTAAAGATATTCCACCATAAAATTAAACCTTGCATATGAAAGATCAGTTTCTGTTTCCCATAGAAAATAAATGTTAGATGAAATAAGTAGTCAAACCACCATGTCAGCATGATGCATTGGTTAATCCCTTGATTTAAAAGAAATCAAGGAAACACAAAATAAGTATTGTTCTATTAATACAAATGATCAGTAAAGGCCACAGAATGGATTGTAAAATGTACATTGAGCTTCTCCTTCTGCTCATTGAAGGCCCGTACCATTTTTGGTCCCAAAACTCAAGGCCTTCCGAACAAGAAGGAATGTCATCCGCTTTCTCTTGTCTTCCTCACAATAATTGTCAGGGTCTTCAATTAAAGTGTTAATGATATTTCAATGAGCAGACAGTGCAAAGGGCAAACAGCCAGGATGAACAAACGCAGGAAGGCATGCCAGTGGGTGACATTCCAGCCAAGTGCGTCGTTGTACATGTTAATCACCAGAAGAGAAGGATAGATTATGTTGACCATGGAGGGAACAAAAAAGGATGGTGATGTATCATGCCAAGAAAATGATCAGGGTAGAAAAAACAACAACATATAAAAACCTAAATGAAACTACAATTAGCCAAGCATTGTCTATTCCCTGCAATGTGCAGAATTGGAGTGAGGTCAACACCCTCTGAGGCCATGGTGCTCTATTTGAAAATGATTGTCTCCTTCTGGTTTGGAGCTGGTTGCTCCCCCATGTCATTTAGTATTTCTTGATCTTGCTGGCGAAATAAGGTATGATTAAGAGTGTGAGATCCACAGATGGACTAGTGGGACATCCACAATTAAATGTGTTCATCCCATGACGATCTTGCAGTTAATGTTTGGCTTTTAATTAACCGTAACCATGAGCCTTTCCCCAACCTTAACCGAGTGTTTTAGTTACCTAACTGCAAATGCGATACTTAAAGTGTAACCTCACTCCGAGGTCTGAGCCTAAGTCCACCCAACACATAGTTTTGAAAAAGGCTAAACAGTGGGGCTGAGAGACGAAAAAACACGGCAACTTCCATATGGCAAAAGCGTCCATGCAGAGTCAACAAATATGACAGCTACAGCACCTTTGAAATATGGCATGGAATACTGAATTCGATGGATTTGCTATTCATCAGACCATAACTGAGACAAGTAATACGTCCCTTCGCCTCACTCCCCACCATCGTGAGACTACTTTGCTGGGAGGAGACTCGGCGGCAGCTTTGAAGACGGACCTTGGCGGCTGTATAACTGGAATTCAGCCGGCGTAAAACCCTAGCGCCGCCGTCTCCGGAGCGGACGTCTGCTATTGGCTGTAGTCTGCTCGTGGCTGGGAACGGGAACCCAGTGTAATGTTGGCATGAAAACATGGTGGAATTACTAAACTCATGTTAGCTAGCTAACAAGCCATTTGAATTTCAGTCCCAATACGTCTCTGGTGGACATTCTTGTCTGGCAATAGTTGGCTGAAGAAGAAACTGCGGATTGAAGAACATGAATTAATGGAGGGATGGATGAATGGTCAAACTTTGACTCTGAATGTTTGTCTGTGCATGTGTATTATAAATTGAAATGCTTAAGTAAAGCACTGCAGATTATTAGAATACTAAATTAACTGGTAACTTGTGTTAAATCACTGCTTTTAAGTTCGACTCGTATTTCAGTTCAATATAGAGCACCTTCAGATCCATTACCAGAACCTCTATTAGTTGACAAAGGGCAGATAAGAAAATACAGCAAAAAAAGACAGTAAACAGTGAAGTGCTGAAGGTTTAGGAAACACCAATTCAGATAATTGCTACTCCAAGTCACACAACTTTAGTGACACTGGCCTTTTGAAACCGATGCAGCAGGCACAAGTTTATTTCAGTAATGATTCTTTCATTGATCTCCACACTATGCACTTTGGATACTGGCTGGATAAGCCAAAAGCTACAGAGCTTACTTCTCTGGACACCCTGCACTGTGAGGTGCACTTGCTAGGAATATTATGAATCCGTTATTTTTCAGAGTAATGGCAGGTCACTCTGTTATAAGGAGGTTTTATGACTGCTGATAAATCACCACAACAAATGACATTCCATGATTTTGTGGTGGAATGTAACTTTGTACATTTGGAGTAGTGTAAAGTACAAGTACAAGTACTGTACATAAGTGCAATATTGTATTTATGTTTCCTGATACTTTATACTACTTTATACTTCTCAACTACATTTAAGGGGCAAATATTGTACGTTTTAATATTTTTGTAATGCATTTAGGTAGACCTACTTATAGATTAGAACTATAATCAATATATAAATTGTGATGCATTATTACAGCTACTTTAAACTATCCAGTAGTATATAAATTGCTAATTTTCAATGATACTTATTTTATACATAAGTAACATTTTAAATGCAGGACCTTTACTTGTAACAGATTATTTCAACATTGTGGCTCCTTTTCAGGTAGGAAAAGTTCTTGTCATTGACATTTTGCATCAACGGGGAATGCAATTTCATAGATCCACTCCTTTTATTTCTGAAGTGTTTGTTGCAAATTAAGTTACTGAGAAGTGAGGCAAGGTTGAAAAATCTGAAATACAGACGGTCCAATTATTACACTGTTTTGTTGATGAAAGCTGGCTTCCTTCAGAAAATGGTTAATCATCATCTATCTTGGAGCCATAATACAAAATGTGAGGAGACTGAAAAATGATTTTGTTTTTTTTATTTTCAATTGCTGGTAAGGTGTCCATTGAAATCCATGAAATAAAACAAATGCATAGAAACAAACTGATAGAAAATGTATATGACTATCACAAACAAAATTATTGGAGCCCTTCCATTTCCATCACAGAAATACACAACTCATAAACTAATTATTCTAGAGATGAAGAAGAAACATCAAACAAATACAAAGACACTCAAACACTTTGACATAGGTTTAGCTAAAGACATAATTTCCAAAAAATAGCAACACAGATGGCATGTGCGTGCCTTTTAGATTGTAGAAGTTGTATACATAATGGCCAGCACAAACATTGTTATATGACAGTTCAAAACAGCACAGACAGGTAGACACTGTAACAAATAGACCTGCAGTAGTACAAAAGAAGACTACTTTACTTTATGCAAGTACAGTATGCAACACTAAAAATAAGTCTCTACCAAGAGTAGGTAAAGTATTAGTTGCAAATAATTGTTTTATTTGAACTTGCTTGAACTACTAGATGAGTGGGAATCACCACATGAGGACAGGTACAGTAAGTTGTCAATCACAGAAAAGCATGTAATATTAACTTTCAAAGATTTTCTGTCATTGTCTTCTAAGACTCGTTCTTGTCTTTTTTTTTTTTTTAAATCCACCCATCTGGGGAATTGGGGATCAACACCTTTATGACTCGGCTCCCCAGACTTACATAGAAACTAGCTAGGCATACCTTTTGCAGCTGAGGTCCGCGATGGTGGACAGGGAGATAACTTCGGATTCAGTTGTCCAACTTAGTGCACAGTGCTACAGTGTAGAAGTCTCAGAGAGTAGGCACTTGGACACAAGTAACTCATGAATTACGTTTGTGTCCAAACAACAGTGTACAATCAAATACATTTTAGTAATGGAAATAAAGCTGTTTGTGTTGTGCCGCTGTGGTTGACAAGTAACAGATATCATGTGGTGTTTGACACTTCTGAACATTGACATCCAACAAAAATACATTCACACACAGTAATTTTGGACCCCCAAAATTGCTCTGAAAAGTATCAGTACAAAGCTGCATTAATCAATACTTTTTATAGGAAATTATTTGCGATGACTTATTTTTACCTGTGCTATAAATGACTCCTTCTAGATGTAATAAAACATTTTCCTCAACTAATCTACTCTCTGTGGTGTACCAGATGATACACCAGTGCAAAATCATAGTCCTACAAAGGAAATGGTGCAGTGGAATGACTATTGTTCTGATGGCCCATTATTCTGAAACCCCAATAGTCCAAAAAATGTCCGATTAGAACAAAATCCTATTTCTTCGACAGCCTGTTATCTTGAAAACAAACGCCCATTCTTCCGAAGACCCAATGCTCATAATAACAAACTCTCAAGCAACAAATAGACTCCAGCTGAATTATGTTATCAGACCTTCAAAATTGTATTTTCTCCCTGGCAAATGCATAACCAGCCTCTTGTTACTCATTGCCTTCATTGGTTGGGTTGCTTAGGTTTAGGGTACGAATATTCGGGTAAGTCAACCAGAGGCAGATCGGCGGGGCATGGGCATGCCTTTGCTATGGTAGGGGGAAAAAAGTGGTAAGGTCTAAGACATAATTTTGCATTAGCCATGTGCTTCTGTTTCGTTGCACAGAGTGTTTGTATTTTCGGAGCCTCAGGCCTCTGGAACAATGGGAGTTTGTTTTGGGGATAACAGGCTGTTTGACAAATGGGCTTTCCATCCAATGGGACATTTTTCTGATTAATAAGGTTTCCAAATAATGGACAAAAACATGAACTGTGGTTCAAACAAAGATAAAAAATAAAAATATGGTCACCATATAGGTTTTTGCATGTGTTTCTCAAACAATTATGAAATTCACAACAGATTGCAATGTCTAACCTACCTCCCAGGGTACTGCTATTGTATCAGGTTATCATATAGGGCTTCAATATTGAACCAAAAAGCTGTAATGTGAAAGGGGTTACAGATAGTTTTCTCTCCTGTGACCTATTAAGCCTCCCTAAAGCTCATTCATTCGCTTTTAACGGACCACTGATTTGGCTTCTTCGAGCTACATGTAGACGAGCATCAACAGGGGTCGTTCGGGTAATTTGCATGTCTGGTGCTGGGTTTCTTTAATCTCCGTTTCAAACCCGCCTCGAGACGTGAGTTTACTCAACCAATCAACTTCTTTATGCGCAAGTCCATATGAATGTTGTTGAGATTTGGGAGGTGTGTGCCTCGGCCCCTTTGCAAACAGCTGTGAACACCTTCTATACGCAGTTTCAAGGTGTTCACGTGTGTTTTCGGGCAGCCTAGTCTCAACAAAATGACATTGCCATATTATGAAACTGCATTTTCAATTATCTTTTGAGGTAACATATTTTCTCCTGGATTATGTTTGGTTTCGATGTATCACAATTCTATTTCTGATCAAAGTCTGCTTAAGTCCACATAAGGAGGACGACGGGCCTGATGATTAGGTCAAACACAAGACTTTCGCAAAGGAGACCACTGTTTGAGTCCCGTGTGAAACCATAAGTCACATACTTATTTTAAGCCACAAAATATATTTGACTAAATCTAACCAAGTAATGCCTTAACGTAAACGTAATGGAGAATGCAGTTTGGATACGCCGACAGCGCAATGATCGGTTAAAACACTGACATTGATATACACGTATGTTGTTAATAAAATGTATTTTTGGTTCAGAAACATTTAGTTTCACTGTATCCGCAGTTTGTAGAAACGTACTGTACAATACCAACATAATTTTTTCTGGCGACTCGATTAATACATAGATGCATTTAAAGGTTGATCAGTCTCACTGCTCTGATCAAGCCATGGACCAGCGGCAGCAAGCGGCTGTTATCAGCTATTTTTCTCAAGGGTTGGTGGAGACTAAAACACAATTAAACAACTCTAAAAAAAATAAGTTCACTTTGTCATGTGCACCTTTCATACCTCTACATCATCACATATTACAATATGCAGTCTATCACCCTGTTTGAAAGACATTTCACCTCAAGCCTTCAATGCAGGAATATCGCCTGGTAATAAACTAGCTCTGTACCAAAAACACACCAGAGCTGCTAAAGTATGGCAACTTCTCCTAGTTTGAATAGATGTGTCTTGTACATGACACAATGCAGTGTTTTCACAGAGTAACCTTAACTCCTGGGTCAGTAGTTTCTTGTGTACGGTTTACTGGAGACAGGGCTGTTACAAATGTTTTATGCACACTGAATGTTAACACCTTGCCCTATTTCTTATGTTAGCCAAAGTCTCGTAAAAAGGCCTTTACCTTGACCGGAGGAACATAAATCAATGGATACAAAGTAACGGGGGGACACAGTCCTGCTACTCATTCATCTCAGTCCAAACTCAATCACACTGTGGATCGACACCAGAGTGGGATCATTTATCTCTCCAGTTTAGATATATCATCTATAAAGGAAATGTGAGTATTTTGTGCTATCGCTGTGGCTCTGTCCGGTTCTAGAGCCAGATTTACTCGTATTTAATAAAACTTCAATGTTTTTTGGAATAAAAAAAGTACATATTTGTGGGGCCCAAAAAATCAAAATGACCCATTTTAGTCACTGAAAGACCTCAGAATAATGTGCTTCAACACTGGTGTTGCAACAGCTTTTTAGTCATTTAGTACATAACCACACATTTACTCACATATTTACAGACACGCAAGAACGCACATGGCCCTGCTAGAGAACAGTGCTGATGGTGTCAAAGTCCTTGCTGATCTGCGAGCTGCTCGGCAGTGACTTGAGGTACTCCAGGTGCCTCCTGGCGTCCTCCTGATTGTGTCTCACATAGTAGATGACGTACGCGATCACCATGGTGAACCATCCGAACATGGTGACGAACATGGCTACGTCGGTGGTCTTGTGGTGAAAGTTGCAGAAGTTGATCCCTGAGTCCAGCACCTGGATTACCGGTTTGCCTGCATATTCCTCCTGCACCGCCGTGTGGCAGATCACCTCGTTCACCGTCTCGGGGTCCAGCCGCAGCTCCCTCAGGACCTCCTGCAGCGTGCACTCGCAGTGCCACGGGTTGTTCGAGAGGCTGATTTTTGCTCGGAGGCGCGCAAACGCCTCTTTGGGGACACCTTGGATGCGATTGTTTGACAGGTCCAAGACGAGGAGGCTGTCGGAAACGCCCTGAAAAGCTCCGAGGTCCACAGTTTCGATGTCATTGTTGGACAGGTCCAGCTCCTGAAGGTAGTGCAGTTCTTTGAAGGCGTAGCTGGGGATGTGGGTGATGTGGTTGGATGCCAAAAGTAGGACAACGGTGTCTCGTGGAAGATCTGGTGGGATGCTCTCCAAGTTGCGAGACATACATTGGACCACAGTCATGCCACTCTTCTCTATGCAGTGGCAAGTCGTGGGACAAGCCATCCCCGGTGCACTTGCAATGAATAATCCAAAGAGCAAGCCCCATAAGAGGCCAAAGCCATCAAAGATGGGGAATTTCCAGGGCATATCAGGCCCCGCTAAGTCCTGCATATTCAGCAGCGACCTCCCACAAGCCCTGTCAGGCAAAAGCGATCATAGTTCGACCTGTTTCGCGGCATTAAATGGTGATGATTGCGGCTTCATTAGCTTTCAAAATGCCCAAACCGATCAGTTTATCCACGCCAACACAGGAGCTTAATTTGAGATACTTCTTCAAAATTGATTCGGTAAGAGTTTTATATAATCTTTTGAAATTGGTTTCAGAAGAGCTCATCCAAAAACCGAGCTGCTCACTGAGCGTATTCCGGCGGGGAACCGTAATCTCAGGTTTATTGTGGCGATGGTGAAAGCCTCGGAGAGTTCGGAGCGGGGCACTGTCGGTGTTGTGCACTGAAAGAAACAAAGAGAACAGAGTTATTCCTGTACAGAAAAAAAAGTACAGTTCTTCAGTGCAGCAGAAGATGGCAATAGCTGCAATCAGTGTACATGACGAATCATCCAGACAGTGACTCCTGCTGAGATCAGTCAGTTTCTCAGTGAGCTGGCAATTGCCTTTTGTCTTCCCAAATTGAGCTGAGTAAATGCTATTCCCACAATGTTTACAAAATGTATAATGTGATTATTGTGAAAAATCCATTTCACTGCTGCAAATCTCATAAACCAGGAGGCACACTCATGGGTCATCGCCAGCATTTGATCATCCAATTAGGTGAACGCAATTTTGGTCAGCATTGTCTACTATGAAACATTACATGAAGTGATTCTCTGATGTTCGAGCACTTTGGTGCGTATCAATATTAATTGAATTATTCCAAAGCTGGACAAAGCAGAAAAAAACAAAACAATGAAACGGCTCATCTCCCGTTGACTCCGACAATGAGGAAAATCTTGTTTGCACAGCTCCCTCATGTCTCATTCACAGGCGCATGATCAGAATAGCTGTGGGCTCTAAAATGACTCCATCTGTCCTGCAGGAGGAGGATCATCGCTTTAGGACTGCGCTCCCTCTGGTGGGCTAAACTGATCGCAGTAACCCCCTCGCTGTGTTCGAGGTCATCCGCCGCACGCACACAGCCGGTGTCGTCTTCTCTTTATTTCTATTTTTTTTCTTTTCTTTTTTTAATTTCCTTTGGCAAGGGCCTCGTAGCTTCAGGACACACACACGCACACACACGCACACACACACACACGCACACACAAGAGTCTTAAATAAACCCCCACGTTCTCATCAGTCTGAGCTCAGTAGGAGGTGTGGACAAGATGTGGACATCTACACACACAAGGGCAGCTAAAACACCCTGCCCTTGTGTTGTGTCACCACCACATCATTAAGTCGAACAGTAACCTTTAGGCTAAGTTAAGGTTTACACGTGCGTATTGTGCTGATGGTCGTCTGAGCTGTCATTTATATATTTTGACTGTTACTCCAAATGATCCCCAACTGTCTGGTCATGATTTCTAGAAACATTGCTGTTGAGTTTTTCCTATGGAATTATTGTTGTTTTTGCACATTGAGGACCACAAGCCAAGTCTCGTCATATTGGAGAGAAGGCAGACATCTATACGGCCAATATCTCCAACAACTAGACAGCACACACCAAGCAACCTAGATTGATGAATGTCACTGCATGTAAGAGGGGAAATATGTACAGTATATAATATATTGGTGTGAACTGCCCCTTTTAAAAATGAAATTAGATGTCAAATTGACTCTTTAATAGGCAACAGATGTTTTTTTTCCTCATTTTTTTTGCAAGGAAATACATAATTTCAGTGAAGCAACTAAACGTATCACAGCTTCAACCACAATTAAGGAGAGTAGACATTTTCTTTTCACCCTAAATAAGAATATTAGGTGCGCCTGTAGAGGAGAGCATATAGCCTCGGCAAAGATTTGAATTTAATCAGGCTAATGATGCCTCAGTGAAGAGTAAGCAGTCTCGTGGCGTGTTGTAACATTGCGGATTTTAATCACATTAACATTCTGTGGTTAAAATATGACATCGACAATACATAAATACACAGAGGCTAATGACTTAATTAACTAGTTTTAGAGGCATCGGCCTACTTACCGTGAAAGAGTTTTATCCTAATAGACTTTTTTTTAATCCAGTTTCTGTATATATCTATAGGACCACGGAGGATACATCGTCAGTAACTCAGCAGTAGTTTGTTCACATCACATATGTACCATGGTCGAAAGAGGGATGCAAATCTCTGAAAATAAATACTTAATAAATAGTTCTTAAAAATGAGTTGTTAAAAAAAAAAAAAAAAAAAAAAAAGAAAAAAAGTCCGGTCAGCTTGCTCAACGCGTCAAGATTTCCGTAGAGGGAATAAAGAATGAAAGACTATAAAGTTTCCAAGCGGCACGCGGGGAAGTTGTGAAATCTCCGAGTGAAAATATTCATATTTCCAAACGTGGCTCCTCTCATCAAACACAGCGCGGCAGCTCCACTTGTTGATGCTGATGATGCTGATGAATGGTGGTGGTGCTCAGGCGAGGTCTCGTGCAGCCGCACCGGTCCGAGTTCTCTCTCTCTCTCTCTCTCTCTCTCTCTCTCTCCCCGAACGTTCGCGCGCGCGGCGCCAGAAGGAGTCCCGGCTGCTGTTCTGCTGGCAGCTCTCCTCGTCCTCCAGTTCCTCCGCCTGTCTGACTCTGACCGTACTGTCTGTGTGTCCTCCTCCCCTGGCTGCCCTGCCACGCACCTTCTGCTCTGAACCCCCCCCCCAACCCACGCACACACACACCCTCCCTCGCTATCATCTAAAACAATTAACCAAGCAAATGAGAACGCCAAACTGTGTCTGGATGAATATCAAGTGAAGGACATGACACGTATTTTGGTTATAACTTTTAAAATTACCATTATCTTGTTTGATACCTAAACAGGCTCAGAAGGGGAGATACCAGGCGAATATGGGTATTTTTTTTATATATAATATTCTAATAGATATCACCATGAAACTTCCTCAGTTGATTACTTGTATTAAGACAATTGTTTTTTTTAACTGCATTTTTTTCTGAAAGGTTAGATATTGGAATGTGGCATTATTGCTAACTTTTTTTGTGGATGTAGGACACATCTACAGATGCAAATAAACAAAGTGTAGTGAAATAAACATATTTCAGATGTTTTCTTTCCACAATGGCCTGAATACATTTTACAATTATAAAAGCAAAATAGTCCAAACTCTCAAACTCCCTTTTCATTGCATGAACAAACAATGTTTTTATTGCCTGTAGTGTCTCTCGCCTGACATGATTTCAATACCATGCTCGTCCCTTCTCCTGTTCTGATCAAGTCCTGAGGTATAAAAATGCAGCAATAAACGAAGGACTTTTGGAATCACTCATCATGTTAAACTCAAAGCCTTGCTTATGTCACCTTGACCTGTGATGTATTGATTATTGTAATCACCCCAAGTGCTGTATCAAACAGACGGGATGTTCGGGGATTACAGTACAGCAGTGGATCAACATGTCAGCCCGGTGGTCTGCGCTGTATTCTGCTGGTAATTGCATCATTGAAACTGTGGAGGCTTATTCCCCACTCACAAACTGCATGCAAAGTAGGCTGTACGTTTTTTGGTTTGTCTTTTCTTACTTAAAGCTATACTTATATCTGCGTCGCCTAACGGCAAATGTGCACATTCTCCCAAGCAAAGCCATTCGTGGTGTTTCATTATTAAAGAGATTGTTATGGAAACATTTTTTCAACATGTCCCTATACTCATTATAGAAACGTGAGGCGTGTCAGCAACACGAGTAGGGTGATTTGCATCAGTATGGTAACCAAGGTTGGATCCAATGTGACCTCGACAGATTGACCGTACATGACCGCATATGCAATTAAGTATTCAGCATTTGTTTTTGTTTTTATTGTTTCGTGTCATTAGTGAGACGCAAATATGAAGAATTATTTTTTCTTCACATTTGAAAGCGTGCTCAAACAACTTCAATTTCAGTTTTAAAAGGATCTTTCTAAAGCGCACCGTAGCTAAACTGCTCATGAAATGTACAAGTGTTACAATTTAGTGCAGGTTATACAAAATAGTGTAATATCAATCTAACCTTGAGAAGAACACACACAAAAAATCTGCAAATATGGGCTTAGAATAGTGAGTTTACCCGACCACTTCATTTCTATTTGCTCTCCCGAATGGGATTCAAATGTAGGTCAGCTAGCCCCCGTGTTCCAGGTGTCATTTGAGCTGCGAAGGAGGGCAGGTTCTTCATGGGGCCAGTCCTGCCACAGTCTCACACCCACAGTGTGCCAGCTGGTATGATGAATTGTGCTGTGTGTGGAACCGCTGAACTCCTTAAACTCAATGTAGAATAGTACTCTATGGTGCATATTGGATTTGGGTTCACCATGTTCAGAGAGGGCCCTTCCAGAAGGGAAAACGTGATGAAGCACCCTCTAGGGTGCTCTTAAATGGAGTAAGCATAAATAAACTGCCCTTTATGGTGTCCTGCCAGTAGAGAAAATGTGATGAAGCACCCTCTAGGGTGCTCTTAAATGGAAGAGGTGTGATAAACTGCACTCCAGGCTGCCTTTCCAGTTAAGCAAACATGATAAAGAGCCCCATAGGGTGCCCTTAAATGGAGAAAACCTAATAAACTGCCCTCTAGGTTGCCCTTAAATGGAGAAAACATAATAAACTGCCCTCTAGGGTGCCCTTAAATGGAGAAAACATAATAAACTGCCCTCTAGGGTGCCCTTAAATGGAGAAAACATAATAAACTGCCCTCTAGAGTGCCCTTCCGGTAGAGAAAACATGATGATGTGCTCTCTGGGTGCAAACTTTTTCAATGCAGTGTAAATTAACATTATAAATTATCATGTGGCTGAGATCAAATCAAATGCATGCATACTGAGGAAACCAACACATTCTGAGCTACTGGCCCTCTGTAGTTTTTAGCATTCATCGTAGAGGAATTCTTTTGAGAAAAAAAAAAATGTATTGGAGAGATTAAACACGTTTGGATAAAAATATCTAATGACGTCAATAGGCCCTCAGAGAACTATAGTTTATGTGACCAACTTCTTTGAAGGTAAAACGTGACCATCATAATTCCAAGGTCACCGACCACAGTGGGCCTCGACTTTTACTATTTGTTGTGCACTTATTACTCCGATTGGGTCAGGTTTCAACAGCTGTCCTCATCTGGGGAATATATTCGCTCAACAGGAACTCGAAGATGAAAAGGCAGCTTTTCAATGGCAAAACTTCACACACCAATTCAATAGCACGGTGTCGCAGCTGATAACGTGGAAGTCCATCACAATATCCGTTCATGGACAAATGTTAACAAACTCGCCAAAAAAAAAGACGTGGATCCCAGTTAAGAAATAAAATCCAGTTATAATGTCTTCCTTTTTGTATTAGATTTGTCGTTTTTCTAAATATTTAGTTTCCAGTGCGGCCAAGACATCTCAATGAATCAACCAGCCACCAACAAATAGGAGTTAGCCAATGGTAGTATCAAGTGAGTGAACTGTATTGTGTGGCTGGAGGAGGAAACGTTCTTTATTTTCCTCAATCGTTGTACTTTGTAGACTGCAAGTGTTAAGATAAGAGGACAAGCATTTTTTTCATTTACCAGAGGAAAGCCTTGCTGGTCATGCTATGAGCAAAAAAGGAATTCCCCTGCTTGTGTAATGACTTCTCCCAATATTAATGTGATGCTTTGCAGACTCAAACTATCCATTTCTTATTATTTTTAACCAGCAATGAATCATAACCATAACAATTGGAATGAATTGAGGCCAAAGCATATTAGGTTAGGGTCGATAAATAAAGAGTCAGGTGATGCTGTAAAACCGCTTGAGGAGCTGCCTTGACCAAAAACAACCACAAGCAGGGCAGCTTTCGGCGAAAAAAAATAGTTCACAGTGCCAATCTGATACGTCACTAAACATTAGCATTACTTCCATCTGTTCCCTCCTTTATTCGCCACACACAAAAGCTAATCATCGCCGATCTTTCATTGATTTAATCCCAACAAAGGAAGAAACCAGCAGACAGACATACGCTAAATTATAACGGGTAAGCCCAAAGATGTATAAGTTGCCAACAAAAAAAATAATCATGGCTTACAGACAACACACGCAGCAGGTGGAGGGATTTTATCTTGAAATATATCTGCTGAGGTCGATGATTCTCGCGCGGGCAAATCGCACGCAAATGTCGTCCTTTGTCCGACCACGTGAAGGGCCACAACAGGGATCACCGGTGGTTTCATTCTGTCAGAACACACACACACACACACACACACACACACAAACCACACACACACGCGCCTACACCTAAGTCAGAAAATGTGAGGACTGTGGCAGTCAGATAAGAGAAAGCCAAGGTCAGGAATTTGGAGCGCAGCTGTTACAGGGGCAGCAGAAACACCACACACATACGCTGCCAGGGAGATGCAGCAGGTTTTCCACGTCAGCGACGAGGTGCTCACCTTCCTCAATCAATTCCAGGGACCAGGCAGAGAAACTCCCGCGTTGGAGGAGGCTATTCATCTAGATGAACAACAGCGCTGCGTTTACCTCCACATCAATTTATTGTGATTAATGTCGGCACAGTAGAATCTTCCCCTATGTCAGGATTTTTTTGCCCGAAATGCTTATTTCTTTTTAATTTTCTTTCAGTGTATGAGGAGGAGACTGTGAATGAGATGGCCTTATTCTACATTTGTCTCGTCATTAACACGCTGGTGAAGTATTTCTAATGGTCACCATCTATTCACATTACTCACACTTTAGGACAAATTTGACTCGTGTCTGCCTGTAATTGCCCCTGGGATGCCTTATAACAGCTTCCAAACACAAAACACATTCATCCAACTCCGCCAGCAGCCAGGGGAGATGACCCTCTGATGTATGACCAGTTGGTTGTGACACTGAAGATAAAGGACTGAGGTGCGGTTTGGTGTGTGTGTGTGTGTGTGTGTGTGTGTGTGTGTGTGTGTGTGTGTGTGTGGGCATAGCATGGCTGAATTTACTCAACGGGTAAAAACCACAGGTCCAGTTGTCTCCTGGGGGGCCTTTCCCCCTCACCTCCCTGTTCACCTGTCCCTTAATGAATCTCCAAATGCTTTTGGAGGAGACAAATTATCCGTGTCCGCTGCCGGCAGTCATTTCAACCTCATGTCGCCCACTTACTTACCCAAGTGTGTCACTTCGGATCTCCTCCGACAAAGTGAATTCATCTCTTCCAAATGGGGGGGTCAAGATACTGATGAGTGGATCCTCTGGTTTGGAATAATTCATCACAATTACGTATAGTGACGGTAGCAGTGTCCAAGGGAGTAGAGCATTAGCAGCTATTAGCATCCACATGGCGAAGAGGAGGGAGGGAGGTGGGGGGCTAAGGGGGGTGTAACGGTCTGATTAGCTGCTGCGATACATCTCTGGCTGTTTGTGTGTGACAGGGTGAAGTGTAATGAAACTGACGCATGGCATGAAGTAAATCGGCAGGACGTGATTTATCATAGTGTTATTCTTAGTTATCAATCATGCTGAACACGTGTATATATTACCCATCCACATAATACATTCAGAAAGTATTCAGACCCTTTCACTTTTTTTCACATGGTATTATGTTGTGTTGCAGCCTTATGCTGAGATTATTTAAATAAAAAAATCTACACTCAAGACCAAATGATGATGATGATGATGATGAAGTGAAAAGAAGATTTTGGAAGTTTTTGCAACTTCACTAAAAAGAAAAAAACTGAACTTTCACTTCGACATGAGTATTCAGACCGTAACACTCCTCAGTTCTCTTGATCATCGATGTTTCCACGCCTTGATTGGAGTCTGGCTGTGGTAAATTCAACTCATTTGGAGGTGATTTGCAAAGACACATGACTTTAAGGTCCCCCGGCTGACAATGCTCGTCAGTGCGTAAACCGATGCCATGAGCTCAAAGGTACTGCCTGCAGAGCTCAGAGACAGGAGTGTGGCAAGGCGCAGATCTGGGGAAAGCTACAAAAAAAAAAGAAAAAAAGAGAGCAAGGTGGCTTACATAGTTGTGAAATGAAAGAAGTTTGGAACAAGCAGGACTCTTCCCTGAGCTGGCCGCCCAGCCAAATGAGCAATCGGGTGAGAAGGGACTTGAGAAGAGAGGTGGTCACCAATGGTCACTCTGGCTGACCTCCAGATTGCCTATGAGGAGAGAGGAGAAACTTCCTGAAGGACAACCAGTGGAGAGGCTGCCATTGTTGTAGAGAAAAGAATGGGGAACTTGTCTTTCTTATGTTAGCTACAAATTGTTTACAAAATGGGGGATTAAATATGGGGAATACACTGGTCTAGCTAAAAATGTCATTATCAATGATGTGGCAATTATTAGTTCCATATCTGTGTATCTCTTATAACAATAAAAATAATAATCTATAGTGGGTAGTGGAAGTCTCTTTTGCAAAATCTTGGCCATTGACCTAATCAGTTATGATAACTAGTTGGACAGTCAAGCAGTGAGAAAACATGAAAAATGTCTCCAGTCAGTCTTTTCAGCATGCTGCTTATGGACCGTGTAGCTTGGGAATCATTTTCTACACCTTTTGTGAATTTATCCTACTGACAATAGTGTGTAGACGTTGCCTTAGCTTGTGCAAAGAAGCTCCATTTCCATCTATCTTAAAATAATAATAAAGAAAATGCATTAAGTGGATGTGGAAATGCAAAGAACCCCACTGGTTTGATCTTTTGCAGGTGTCACGACAGATTCCAGGCCTATCATAAGCCTCAACTTTAAAACAACAAAAAGGAATAATACGTATATATAATTTAAAAATTTGGAACACACATTAAAAAGATTTTTTTTGAAAAGTGAACGTCATTTTCTTCTAAAGGCTTTCCTTAATATATTTCCGTCAACTTTCTCGCTGTGTTTTTGATAAACTTATATTATATTTCTGTTCATTGCCTTGAGAAGCTCTCGCGTACGTTAAGTCCAGAAGACTATTCTTTTACATGCTCAGACCTGTGGTCTATTTCTCATACATCCTGCCATTCACTTCTCTCAGGCATGCTTACTCATGAATTCTTTGCATTCACTTTTTGGGGCTGTCACATCCATCCAATAACACAGCGACACACCTCCATTGGTAGCCAATCATCTTGCTACTGTCTCTTTTTAAATATGACTCTCTCTCTCTCTTTCTCTCTCTGCCTTTAGTACGTTTATGCTTCTGTCACGAGCACCCCTCCACCTCCGGCAATCAAAATGACTCCCGTGTGGATGTCAAGGTTTTTTCAGTGTCTTTGAACACAAAATAACAAGATTGCAAGGAATTTGTGTCAGATAAAGTGCTGCACTCTGAGGATGAGCACCACTTGTAGGGTTTCTCTCATAAATGATAAGCAGCAGAATGGGGGGCATACCTTTTAGGGATACTGTATCAAGGTACCTTTTATATGCAATACTAACTTAAGAATGTTTGAATAATGTTAAACCATTTAATTTAATTAATGCTCACCATTTTTTCAACCCTTCATTCTATTTTCAGTCAGCTAAAATGATGGGAATACAAATGTTCTGGCTAGATTAAGTATAATTATTTGTACAGCTATATCTGAAGGCTTACAATCACAACTTTGTATATAAAAAGAAAAACAGTGTGTAAACAAATTTTGGTTTCCCTAAAGCCCCATATATGAATATCCATGAAATAAATTACCTAATTGCATTCCATTCAAACGGTTGTAAAAAACATTACATTTATTTTTTAATATTTTTCTAAACCCAAGGGTGGATTCATTTTCTACCCAGCATGCCTTGGAAATTGCTTGGAGATTACTCTAGAGATCTGCGTCTCTTTTAAGGGACAGAAGGCAAACGGCAGAGGAGAAAAAAGTGTGATGTGTTGAACCAAAGTCTGTCTTAATGAAAGGAGTCATTTCACTTTTTGACCCTGAAATCCTCTGAATGTCGACCATAAACTGCTCTCATAATGCCCTGTGACATATTTAAGACAATCAAGATAATTGTTTTTACTTTGCATAAGTAATAAAGGATGATGCTGAGAATGTAATTTATTTTTCTGCCTGATGACAAGTTAATCTAGCCTTATCTCCCTATTGACACCTTCCAGTACTGATGCAGCCACTAGCATTACCAGTCAAAGGCTTTTAAGCAAAGCCAGGTGGAGATGTTGCTTTGAACGTGTCTTTTAAATTATAAATGGGTTGAAAGAAGCCCTCAAATGTCAATGGAAATTGATGATTACGTTCAAATGCTCTGGAGGCAGTCATATAATGAGAGCATTAATGTTTAACCGTAAACGTCTTTGCGCTGTAATAACATTGGCGAAATATCTTTTGTGAAACGGAGACAAGGCATATAGAAGATGGAAGTCATGTGCAAATCAGCGGCTGCATTTCGCCTGTCTGTCTCATCAGGGATCACGACAAAGGTCTCTGACTAGTGATGATAGAAGTGCATAAAAATGCATCTCAGGCCATTAGCAGGAATGCCGAAAGGACAACACAGTTTTAAGAATGCATCCATGAAAGCATTAAGCTCTACCTTAAAAGCTTCATAAGAAATGCACACGGGTTAATTTCTGCTTTATGAGTTGACAGAGGTTTCGAGTTTTTATTTGTAGTCTGTCAGCATTGACAAATTGACTTTGTCTTAATCAATATGCAGCAGACAGCCAAGAGTATGATAGCTTTCATTCCAACCAAACACTAGACCATCTGATTTCACTAAGCTGCAAAACCTCAACCAGAGAGACCGTTTTACCCCACATGGAGTACCAGATGGCTGGAACCCAACACACCAGAGCAAAGCAGATTGTGTCACATAAGCTGTTAATTATAGAATATATTAAAGTCCCAAATAATTATCCGTGATTAGTTTCTAGTATCCTGAGTGTTGCCTATTATTCCTTTTTTGGAAGCAACACTCAATCGTGGCAATCAGATTGGTAGCACAATAGTTTATGGAGTCCTGAAACGGTTTTGCACTCTTCCTTGAACCTCCAATCGACTGAAAACAAGCTTTTTATTATTTTCCTTTAATACTCTAATATTAGCTAAACCAAGAAACCTTGAACACCCTTTGTATTGTATTATCACAAAATGAACACTAGCCCAAAAATAAAAAAAATGTTCCCGTTGTCCAACAATGTGTAGAAAGTCTACAAGAGCTGAATTATTAAATTATTTGATGCCATTTATGAGTGGTGGGAGATAACTGAAAGTCAGCTGGCTAGATATATATAGAACGTGTGGAGCATATCTATTGCCTCCACACTGCACGCAACGCAGCGACGGCTGAGGCAGCGGCTCGCAGCTACACAAGTACTAACAGCGCAAACATTGCCCTCTATATCTTTGCATTGAAAATTGTTAGTTGAAGGTTCTCTATACACCATTTAGAGCATTAACACAGAGGCAAAAAACTAACATATTTTGACATGTCTGACAACCTTTACTACATCTTTTTTCAGTTGTATAGATAGTGTGTAGTGTTCATTAACCTGCTTGCATTACTGGATTTGTATGATTTATTGCGGAGCTGCACATAGACATTTTTTTATTGTTATATTATAGGTATGTCTCACAACTTACCTGAAATGTCTCGAGCAATCTTAGATGCACTGTTCACATACATGTAAGCAACGATTTCTTCCTAGACAAAAAATGACAAAAAGAATCATGGTGATGGTATCGAATGTTGCTAAATCACAATGAGCTTCCTAATTCGGAGCTCCCTCGTTTCCTGGCAAGGTTGTCAATTGTTTGACACAGGGATTATCTCTCCCTATTTAGACTGTGAATGTGTTACTAAATGCAATTAGGGACTTTGGGAGCACGATCAAGAGCTGCTTGAAACTGGGCATATTTAACAGCCATGAAAGATTGCGTGAGGACTGATGGTCGAGCTGTATACAAGGTGACCCCTTGTCGTCCCTGAAGAGCGACAACGGTAATTTGCAACATGCCTGTGGACAAAGGCGTCCCCTGTGGCTGGGTCTCTTGTGAACACACTCCAGCTGAATGTCAGGCCACAACAAAGCTATGTCCAATTAACAGCAGTGACTCTTTGGATTAAACTAACACTGCAGAAGACACTAGAGCCTTTTTTCCGTACATCCATTTTGCACAAGGACTGCGGTAAATTTTGAGAATTGTGTTAACATTACAGTAAACTCAAATGGAACTTGTGATGGTGTTTTAGGTAATTTCTTTAATTAACACTTCACTGTGTCATAGTCTCTTACAGTCTGGGCTGATAATGGCATGCAAGAGCAGCATGTGCTTGAGTGCCATAAGAATATACCTAAAAAATGTACATAGAGTTGAATGAACACCTCACTGACATTCTCAAGAAAAACGGAGGGTTATTAAGTTCATGAATTTAGAAATCTTTGCAGGGATGTTGCAATTGGTTGCATCATGTTGCAAGGTGTTCCTGGTATTGTCTCCACCCCCTCGACATTCCTATCTGTTGAAGATTTCAACAGATACAACATCTGAAATGAAAACAGATCCAGACAAGCTTCCGGTCAATACACATGGGCCAAATTACTGCACCGAAAGAGCATGAACCAAAAACCTTTACAAGCCTGACAATAGTAGGGTGAAAAGTCTTATGATAATTAACAAAAAAAAAACTTTCCCATCAGTTTTAACTAACTTCTGTTGTTAGAATGACTGTGAACATTTGGCACTGTGGGAAACCCCTGCCTTTGTGTGCACGAGTAAATCAGAGACTATTTAAGGGAAGTGAAGCCAAAAATCAGTAACCTTCTTAATTGTCATAATGCTTGTCTGTAACGTGCATTTCAGAGATTTACTGTAGCTATTTTCTCCACGTGATGGTCATTAGGTTGTGCATAAGAATTAACTAATTGGCCACATGCAGGGATATCTTGGAATCAGTTACACCAAATGTTCAAGATCTACTCACTGGGGGCAGTGGTGGGATTCATTAGGAAAAAATCGTCCTTTTAAACAGAAGCTCCAGTCACGAGTGCAGCTTGAGAGGGGAGTTGACTAGAGAACATTTTAACTAAATGTGTGTTTCTCACTGTGCTGTAGTCTGTATGAAATGATTATAATGCTCTCATAAGTATTTTGATATATAACCTTTTGTTGAATAAATGCTTTGAAAAGGGCATTTTAGGATCGGGGTTGCGCAAAGCACCGCTCAGCGCCACTCAGACTGCAGCAGCCAGTCTGGCTCCTCAGATGTTATTTGCAGGTAATCCTGTGCACAATGATGATGTTACAGCAGTGTTATTCAATAAATATTCATTAATTGAAGTTGAAATAATGTTATGTCATGGAACACGATTGGTTGCCTGTACTGTTGAGCTTTTTGATCTTCCGCACACAGGCGGAGGAGTTGCTTTTTCCCTACTTTTCCCACAAAGTAGTGGCCCAAAATACATTAATTAAAGCATAGACCATCCAATGGAAAATTCCCACGGAGAATGGGCACAAAAATGCTTTTCTGGCTCTTAACAACAGAGGAGTGCTCGCTAGCGTGCGCTGAAGGGCAGAAAGTGTAAAGATCGTCTACGTGACCTAGCAATTTCATGCCAATCTCTAGCTACTAGCTATCTTATTAAATGTCACTGCCGTTAGTGTCATCTCACAAGTACTCGATGTTGAGGTCAGTATTAGTTCAACATAACGTCGTTGAGTCAATTTAACAGTCAAACTGCTAGCAGTTAGCATGTGTTAGCATGACGGCGTTAGCCAGCACTACTCGTCACTACTTCAAAGGCTGTGTGTCTCAAATTGTCGTTGCCTTTATAAACCAGCTGCACGCGGACCATAGACATATGTCCATGTTGTTGTTTACGTGGCAATTCGAAATGTCATGGGATCACACAGGCTAAAACAAAAATGGATGTTCTGTAATGGTGTAGACGTTTTAAAGGCGAACATACTGGTTGTAGCATTGTTATCGTTTAGCATGTTTCCTTCAACTCTGATATAATATTATGGTAATTTATGATTTATATTGCATGAACGTCCTTTAATGCTTTTTTTTATACAGGTTATTAAAAGACCCCCCTCTACTACTACATCTATATATTTTCAGTTCTTGGCTAGTCCTCCAAAAAAAAGTTAAATTAACTTGTTTTTCAAAAGCTCATCTTCTCCCTCGTTGAACAATTCATCCTCAGCATATGTGCACTGGAGATTTGTTGACATTACACATTGGACCAGGATTGACTTCCGATTGAATTCAAAATGTACAATTCGTATGTGTAAACTGAGATTTAGGGTGAGCACAGAGGAACTTTCTAGCTTCAGGAGATGAATGTGAAAATTGCCTTCTGGTGTCAAACAATGCGCTAACATCATTCTGCACATTGAAGGTCAAACTACACAGTGAAGTATAAGCACAACATATTTTTAGGTGGAGGGGGACTTAAGTCGTTCATCAAGTCTTTTGGGGGTGAAGCCTTTTCTGACAAGTTCCCTCTTTTCCATGTTGCAATTTTAAAAAGCAGGTTCTGTCAATAGTTTTAATTCCAAAGTCTTAAATGTATCCTTTTACTCTGTACTTCATGTCCTTCACTGGCTGGGTAAATGTTCAGCTGACCTGTATTTGACCATGGTATTCTGTCTCGTGTGTGTTTTACCCTTGTTGTGGGGACATAAATATGTTTTCACAGTCAAGTTGTGAGCACTCGCTTTCCAAAATGCTAGTCCCCATAACGTAAATGATTACATTTTCGGGTGAAGACTTGATTTAAGGTTAGGATAAGGGTTCAATAAAGGTTATGTTTAGGTTAAGTCTCCAGGAAAATGTATGTAAGTCAATGTAATGTCCCTGAAAGTCATGTAAACATATCTGTGCGTGTGTGTGCGTAAGCATGCACTTGAGTACCTGTACATCTGTGTCTGATTAACAGACTCCTTGGGTGACGTCAACTTGCCCACTACTGGCAGGAAGAAAATAGCAAATCCTAAAGTTCAATTTCCTCAAAACTCCTAAATCTCCTACTGTCTCTAAATGTAGCTCTTGAAGTAGATCAGCATATTTGATAAAGTGGATGTGCTTATGTAATTCTTGCACATTTTATGGGTTGTACCCTTTTGAATGCGCTTATTGTAATTTGCTGTATCGCTAAATAAATTGTAATTTACAAGAAGTAAAAATTTGGAAAAAGATGACAAATGCAAGTCAAGGGAAGAAAAACACAAACTTTATTCTCTTCTTTTTACAAAACATTTCATAATCAACCTCAATAAATAATGAATCCAATACGGACCTTTAAGAAGCAGATCAAACTTAAACATGATCAAACACATTTCCTCAAACAGCATCATATAGTGCTATAGCCTTTATTTTTTGCTGCTCTAGCACATTAACAAAAAAAGTGTTAATGTATCGGTAAAATGACAAAAGCAACACAACAAGAGGTGTTTGACCTAACACAGCATTGTAGAATGATGAGCACATGAGCGATGCCATGATCATGAAACGTATGATAAACAAAAAGGCAACTCAGATGTTTGCAAATGAGTCATACTGTAAAAGTAACATAACTGCATCATGGCTGCCCTGGCTTCACACAACCAGCAGGCGCCTTAAACCTACGAACACAAACATTGATGTGCACTTTACAAAAAAAATGTAACTACTGATCAGGTTCCGCAGATAATGGGAAGTTTTTAAATGAAACATTAAAAACCAGTTAGCCCTCAGTCAGCTATTCCTCAGTTTCCGTCTGAAACACATTTGGATGAAGAGCACTAATGTACAGATTTACATTCGTAATGTAAATGTGAAAACATGTGTAAATGTATTAATGTAAAGCAGCCTTGTTTCATCACATCAAAATATTACTGACTCTAAACTGACATATTATCGATTCTCAAAAGTACCTGAGCCTAAACTGAAATGACGCAAATCATACTCCCCAAACATTTCTATGGTTATCGTCGGAGTAATGCATATCCAGGCTTTGGGAGTAAAATGTAGAATAATATTATAATACGGTGGAATATAAATAGAAGCTACCTGCCATCCGTAAAACACAGTCATGAGATTAACATCATATTACTTCATGGAGTGTCCAGTTTGATTTTGAAGTGATAGATATAGATATAATTTTTGATCATATAGCCTACATTTTAAAATGAGAGCTGCAGATACTCATGGGGCCATCCATTCATATGTTTGCAGAACATACAGAAAAGTATTGGTTTATATTCAATATCTTACATCACAGAAAATAATAATCATTCTGCATCATATTCTACCGCACAAACGCAAGTGCCCGATTTTAAAAAGACACCCTTAAAGTTGTTTCAACATGTAATTGACAGCAGTTGAAACACATTTTGAAATACATTCAGCTTTAGTTTGAACATGGACACAGGTTGGGTGTGTGTACATGTGTTAGTAAGAAAAATCCAACAGCTGAAACAGAAATGCGACAGGGTGTAACCAAGGAGATACTGTAGTTAATGGCAACTGCAGTGAGTCATACATCAATGTATATTTAAACCTTGACTCTATGTAACTTAATTGACTGATGTAAGCTGAAAAACCAAACAATTGGTCTATTGTAGGTCCATATGTAAAGAAAATATGTCTCCAATGTTTCATACATGCAAACCAGAAATGCTTGCTTGCTGCTTAGCAAACTAGCCCATGACTCTTATACATAGCTGTTTACGAGGTGGCAGCATGAATAATATGATTACATTGTATTATGTTTGTGGCGTATAGGTGAATAAAGTGGGGTGTATTTGTAACATGCACTTGGATTTCACTCTTCACTGTAAATCTTTTTGCCTGTTTTCATTTGTCCACCCAACCTTTTTTCCGTCAGGTCTCGTAGGAAACCCGGAAAGACGGATATTTGTGCATTACAGTGGATGTTTATTGGCCTGTGCCAACGAGGTAATTTTAAATTGGAGTCAGTGTGACACAACCAGATTATAGGACTGTTCACGGCATGTTCCATTCCCTTTCACCATTCAGTCTTCCTTTCTACCTGTTTGGTTTTGAAATAATTTGGAAGTGCAGTAAGTCATGCAGATAAATCGTGTAACACCAAGACATCAGGCAAATGTCTGCAGGTGCACAGTTAAGTACTGATTACATCAATCATGAAATCAGTGTGAAAGAAACCAAAAAATATATCTGCTTATTTAACTTTTTTTGTTCAGTTATGCATTGACAATGGTATTGTAGTTTTTTTAATATGGAATAAATATTTGTCAACATATTGTGTTAACATATTGAATAGATTGTGGGGTGCATGAGAGACAAGGTTGGTTTGAATTGCTGTACTATTCTTTAGGTTTACTTTGTATTTACTTTCGGGTGCCTGCAGTGCAAGAAAGAAAAGTGCAGTGACGTGGTAAAACATGAGGTAAAACAATGTGGCGCGGTGCGTGAGATGCCATGAAAGGTACTAGAGTGTCAAAAAAGTAAGGCGACCTTTCAGGAAAACAGAAACAACACGGCCAGAGGTGTGAGGCATCCTAGCAACAGTGCAGATACACATGTTTACAGTGAATACGAGAAATCATAAATCACTTGGATATCAGGACAGTCAAATACAGAGAAATAAATATATTAGGTGCAATGCCATTCACTCAAAGGTCATGTGATGCACTGAGGGAAGATGGGTAGGAATTAGAGTGTGCCCATTCCAGTGACTTCAGACGTCAGCCTAGAACAGTTCAGGGAAGGCGGGGGAGAGGGAGGAGCGGGGGTAGGGAGTGTGGGGGGGGGGAGTGGGGAGGCAGACAGAGAAAATAAAACAGCTGTGAAAGAAGAACTTTCGCTTGAAAGGGAAAGTTATGCTGCTATGGCTGGCTTTGTGCAAAAAAAAGAGGAAAAAAAACTGGTGCCAGCAAAAACTCGAGCACAGATTTGATACCATATTTTTCATTGTACCCTTTCACATAAAACTTTTGAAAAATATGGTAGCATATCCATGCTACACTAACCCCCTTGATGAAGCCATGCAGTGGACAGAAAAGAATGGTGGTGTCATGAGATTTGTAGAAATTGGTGCATTCCCTGACAGAGGCATCGCATCCCATTTCTTTCTACCAGCATTGCTCAAGTGGCAGTCATGTGTTTTGTCTTTTTTTCTTTGCTTTTTTGTTCATTTTACATTTTTTATTAATTTTACTCTTTCCGGGCAATGACATAATTGGATTAAATAGGGAAATGGATCTAATATAGAAATTACAGAAATAAATACAATATTATCATTGAAATGATGCATGCTAAATAAAGAGTCTACTAAATGTAATAATTTAACATTTTGGGAAATGCGCGTAGTCCCTTTCTTGCAGTAAGATGAGGATACCACTCTCATGTATGCGCGCTAAAGCCAGGCAATGGTTAGCTTAGCTAAGAATAGCTTAAAACCTGGAAATAGAGGTAGACAGCCAGCACGGCTCTTTCTTAAGTTTGCAGAATCTGCCTTCTATCACCTTTTATAACTCACTAAGTATTATATCACGTTTTGTTTGTTTTAAAGGTGCTACATTTGTTATTCAGAGCGTGTCTATTACCTTTACATGGCTCTCAACGTGATGACAGCTGGGGCCGCAGCTTGAAACTAACGGTGCTAACAGTGCAAGCAACAGCAACAGTGCTTTCAGAGCTAACAGTGTTAACCTGAGGGGGAACCGGAGGGTGCGCGGTGCGCTTCTGCAACAATGCCGCTGGTCGGGACGGTGTTATCAGCTATAAAAATCCTACGAGCACAGTGCAGAGCGGCGACCATGAGGTAGCCAGTGAGGCACGCTCACATGAACTACCATTCCCGAAAAGGAATATGCGGCCGGCTTGGCTATGTCAACAAAGCACGGAGAAGTTCAGTATTCTGCTGTATTTAATGCTCTGAAAATTTAATAGAGAACATTTAATTAATCGAAAAACTGAAGTGTAAAAATTAAAAGTTGTGCCAAAATACAGTGACTTCCTGGAACCTTGACGTCAACGTGAGGTTGTCAGGCGTCCATGTTAAATAGTGAGCTTTGGAAGTGCTGTGATGTTGTTACCTTTTCAGATAGGGCCAGGCTAGCTGTTTCCAGCCAGCTAAGCTCAGCTAGATCTAGCTTAATATTTAACTGACAGACATGAAAGTGGTATTGATCTTCTTATTTAACCCTAAGCAAAAATAACAATAATAATATCATAAAATCCCAAAATGTTAAACGATAACGATACACTGGCTACATCCATTTGAAACAAATCCCAGTGTTAGTCTGACTTGTACTGTAGGTCTCCCACAGGCTAATGCTAAAGTGTTTTGTCAAAACCAAAGGAGTCTAGGGGAAGTTCCATGGGAAAACACAAAGAGGTTAATTGTGAAGCAGATTTGGGGTGACTTCAGGATGTAGTCATGGATGAGGGGTCATTCCACATGGCAGCCACGTCCCTGAACCTGCCATTGGAATTGTGGGAAAGCAATAGCCATTAGTTTGTCAGCCGACTGAAATCCCCTAAGAAGTAAAAAAAAATGAAGTCATGTTTGTTGACTATCAGTATGTGCATTCTCCTGCTCAGACGCTGATAATATTTGCCTTTGAGGTGTAGTTAGCCTGTGGACATCAGTCAGGTTGCGTTTTCTCAGAGTTGTGGGTAACACATTTATTTTCTCTGTTGATAATGAATTACTGGTTTCAGTGGATAGATAGGGAAAGAGTTGTTGTGTAGCATGGCAAAAAAATTAAAATGCAAATATATGTTCCTTAGTATCTATACAGTCCAGAATCTGAATATCTCGTCTTGGGGCTAAATCGATTTTGTCTCCCAGTTAGTTTTTTTTAAAAAATTTAATAACATAAGTGGCTTATGTGCAAATACACAAGGGGCATCCGTTATATTAGGTCTGTTGAGGCTGCATTACAGATTTGTCATGAAGATTTTGTCCATTAACTTTCCAAACTGAAGTTGGCACTGAGCATTTGATGATTTACTTATTGAACATTCAGTTTACTAATCTGCAGGTTATGTCCAAAGACACAGCTTTTTCTCAGTAGTTGGCATTGCTCCCATGAGCCACTTACTTGCAAAGAGTGTACTGGCTGAAACGTAATGCATTTGAATGTCTACACTTGGGTGTAACTAAGGAACAAAAGTAGAAAGGAAAAACAAGAATATAACACGAATAGCCACATTATTCGTGGAGTCATCTGTCACTTGTCAAAACCTGACCTGTATTGTGCTTTTTCTGGCACCTCATCAAAGTATCGGTGTCACGAATGTCAACACTGAACTAGCAAGCTATTTCTTTTTCTTTTCAAACAACACAATCACATATAGCCGTTTTCTCGGATCTTTGATACGAGCACGGTCACTCAGGTGTTGCTTTTATCCTTAGATTGTGCTGGAGCCCAGCAGTTAGAGTTGAAAGTTTACCTGGCATTGATGAGATACTGGGCTAGGCTGATGTTAGCAGGAGTCCCTGTGATGGTGATCTGGCGCTCTGACGAGCCCTCCATGGCGTTTGCAATTTTGATCTGCGCTCCAGACATCTGTCGAATCTCATTTATTTTGGTTCCCTGGCGTCCAATGATGCAACCTATTAGCTGGGGGGAAAGCAGACGTCTTTGGACATAAAGCAAGGAAACGTCTGTGTTGTCTTAATACATACATGCTTAATACCTACAGTTATACAATTGACATTTAAAAGAAAGTTTAATGGGTAGTGAAATGGCCTGTGTTTCATTTAAATACCATCATACAGGAAATTAAGTTTGATTAATGATAGCAATGGATCAGCTGATAAGGGTTTTTCTGCTGTGTAAACATTAAGAACTGAAATTTACAGGATAATTTTTGGTTTTATTGTAAGTCATTTGTCAGTCTTATAACATTTATACATTCGAAACAGGATTATCTCACAGTACATTTGCAAATGTTTTCTTTATCAGTGTTCTCTATGACAAAAGACTGTAATATATGTCACAGTGTAGTACCTCAAAGTATCCAATCTTTTTGCACAATGACCATCACATCAATATCACTTGAATATTTTTGACATGCTAATTGAAAGACACATCATTTGAAAAGTACAGCATAAAAATAAAGGCTATCCATCAGACAGCTGCCTTAAAAAAGCATCACTCACATCATTGGGAATGGTGAGTTCATGGGTGCTGGCTGGTGGATTGGCATCCAAACCTGAATTAGGAAGCAATGGGATAAGAAAAAAGAGATTTGATTTTAAAAAGTCACTTTAACCTTTCAAAGGACTATTTTTGATATTTTGGGAAATAGGTTTATTCACTTCTTTGCCAAGAATTGACAAAGAAGATTGGTACCACTCTCAATATGATGGTCGGTGACAATCTTCTCAGCTAACTCTCAGCAGATTTTACAGCTAGCCAGGCTAGCCACGGTAGCTGATTTCCTACTGTTACTAGTCTTTTTGCGAAGCTAAGCTAACTGGCTGTTGGCTCTAGCATTACAGTGGTATTTTATAATTTAACTCTTGCCAAGTAAATGACTGGACATTTTTTCCCCAAATATCAAACGGTTCCTTTAAATATGTAACCTTATTTCCAAATGAAACCTTTGCTGCAGTATATTTTTACAGCACTTATTTTTATTAAATCGCACGTGTTTGTGTGTGTGATTTGGTGTGAGAAAAGTCCCTTGAAATGCATTTAAGGGCATTTTTTTAAAGACTCAATCAATAAGTCTATGTATAAGAGTAACACACATATCTGTTTAGATGAAAGTGGTAAAATCAAAACTCAAACATATTTATTAATGAGATATTTTCAGTTGGTCTTTTGCAAGTTCAAATGCAGAACATGATACAGAAAGAATAATATATGTACCAAGGTCCATATGAAACAGTTGAGATGGGGGCAGATTATGTTGGTTATTTTTACAGTACAATGTGGCAAACCTATTTCACGGGAGGTTTTCATCCGTAATGGAAAGTTAAGAAAGCTAAAAATGTGTTTATAAGAAGGATCCTGTTCCCAAGTGATAACACAATTATGTATTTATTGTTTTAAAGTGAAGCCCGGTGCAATGTGTTTGTGCATTTCACCGGCATAATATCAGACAGAGCCAAGAGAAAAATATATACATGAAAAAATCAAAGAAGGAGAGAAACCACGGGGGTCAAGTCATGCTGTGCCAAACGAGAGATAAGGTGGAAGGTAGGGAGAGAGAAAAACATTTCTCTGGATGCAAAGAGAAGGAAATGTCTCAAGGGCCTTGTGGGTACGTACCAGGGAAAGCAGGGGTGGTCTGTCCGAGAGGGGTAAAGGGGGTTTGCTGCATAGCCAACTGGTGGAGCTTGGTCAACTGCTGAAGGGGTTAGGAGGGAAAGTAGAACTAAGAGGTTACTGTTACACAGGTCACACCGAGAAATGAAGCAAACCAAAACTAGAGTGAAGAAACGGTGAGGAGAAGGAGGCCATGACACAGGGTGGTGGTGGACAAAAAAGTAAGAGAAAAAGAGATACAGAGAGAGGGGTGATTGTCTGTCCCGGAGTTGTAAATTGCTTGGTAATTTAATTATTCTTGCTTTTTTGCCAATTCCCTTGTAATTTGCATATGAATTGATGTGATTTATTTTTTAAGGAACAAAATGGAGAGACAAACAACTCCATGCATGAGGACATTAACCAAAAGCAGGAAATAATGTAATTCCCATTTGCCTCCTCAATTACCATGTGTCCTTCTAGCTGGCACTTATGACTCAGAACTAAAAACCTTTGGTTTTTACATGCCTGTCAGAGAAGTCGCTCCCCCCCAGACATGGTCACAGCATGTCCATCCCCTGCTGTGGATCATTTCCATCAGGAATGGGGGAAGACGGATGCTTTCGAGCCTTCTTCCCCTTTTAAGAGAAGTTTTAATGAGGGTGGAGGAGGGTGTCAAGCCTGTACTTGAGTGATTGTACCGTCAACCACCACCTCCAGTGGCATCAATCATTGCCCAACTTTGAATTAGTGGATGTGACACACAGTAACTCGTGAGATGCTCTTACGACAAGGACAGATGAAGGCACATTATTAATGGAGACTATATGGTCCAGCGGAATTAAAGGGGTGTCTATATCAAAACTGCCATTATTGTCTTTGTCTTTATTGTGATCCCCAACGTTTCGTAATCAACCACATAGTAAGAGTTCTTTCCGGCGGTTGAGCTGTAGTTCACCCTTAAAGGGACAGTGTGTAGGATTTGGTGGCATCTGGTGGTGTGGTTGCAGATTGCAACTAACTGAATACCCCTCAGCTTACTCCTCCTTTACTAAGACTGTGGTAACATGGGCCGCCGAGTGCAAAACTGTGGTCACACCATTTGCTTGGTTCAGAGGCCATCCTTCCCATAACAATATTACCTTAGGAGCAACGGATGTTGGACGGCGGCTGGCGGTACCTTGGTTTTGCACTCTGCGACTCACAGTACCGCAGGTTTCATAAGCGTGTCGGAGAACAACAGTGGCCTTCGGTTAACGTAAAAAATTACAAAATGATCTCTCTGAAGCCACTGTTTGGTTTCTCCTTTTTAGGTTACTGTAGAAACATGGTGGTGCAACGTGGCAGACTGTGAAGAGGACCCGCTTCCTACGTAGATATGGGCTTTCTCGAAGCTAACGAAAACACAACAATTCCTAATTTTGGGTGATTATACACAAATGAAAACATAGTTATGAATGTTAAATTCCATCTATGTTAATAGATCCCCAGAAATGCTACCCACTGGTGCTTTAAACCACAAGAACAGAGATTTCGGAGGTCATGATTCATGACTTGCTTCTAGAACTTCAAAGAGCTGCTGTGTTCTTGCAATAAGATGTCTGCAACTATTTTTTATATTATACATGATTAAGATACAGGTAGACTTCTTGACTGAATAAAAAAGAGACCAAGAACTCACATCTGGATGTGGTATGGCGTATTGTCCCTGAATTGTGTAGGCCTGAGGAGATAAACAACATAACAGATAACTGGTTTTAGGATCTCGTTTACAATAAGAGGGGGAGAAAATCCAACACAATCTCAAGGTAGTTTGTGAACTAGTCACAAAATGCAATCCATCGGTGTTGTGTACAGGGACACGAATAGTCCGTTTGTGTCGCTCTTTTTCTGGACAACATTATGCTACAAAACAGAAGTTAGGTTTAGGTAACAAAACCACTTAGCCCATCATGAAGGCGTCACTTCACAACAACACCTTCGGAGACGCGCTGTATAACACTGGTCTCATGGTTGAAAGTCCTGTGTTTGGTGGACCTGTCCACCTCCACTCCCACCATCCATAAGTGGTCTTTTTGGATATTCAATACTACGACCCTAGCTCTGACCATTCCATAGTCACGTGGATGTGTTTAATTCACGTGTCCACCACGATCCTGATTGACTTATCATTGTTTTCGTGCAGAGCGACACAATAAACTGGACAATTTGTCTCCAGGTACACAAAACAGTTTATATGTCTGTGCTATTTCACGTCCTGCCATGATAATGGGCTAAAAAAAGAAAATCACACAGAAAACCAAATCAGCTTTGTCATTCTCAGCTACATACAAACCTTTTTACACTTTTGCTCATAAGACCATAAAAACGTTTTGATTGCAAATATATAAAAAATTTCAAAAAACAGCAAGATATTACAGTGAATGATCTTCTCAGCCATACTCATTTGTAACACATTCAAAGCAGTGACATTAACCCCATACGCATTCAACATGTTCTCATCCCAACTCGTCACATTGTGGCGCTTGGTCAGGACCCTCGGCATCACTTTTTAACTGTAAGAGACCCACATAGACTCGTTTTTGTCTTTTTTAGAGGGGAAGAGGGGGTCTTTAAGGGGAGCAGGTCTTCAGTATAATAAGTGATATGCATCATCTGAAATCTGGGAACTAGAACATTCTTTTGAGATGCAGCTCAGCAGGGTGTGTCAAGTGGTTCTAGTCATGAATCAGAAGTAAAAATTCATTAATCAAAAGTGTAAAAGGGTATAGAACATTATGATGGATGGCCATTACCATGCTCTACTATGTCTTATAATTTAGCTGCAGCAATGTTTGGATTGATACCATTTCTTTGACAGATTTGGTGCTAAGTTTAACAATTTTATACATCTCGAGAATGAATGGAGACACACATTAAGACAACAAGACCTTGATAATATCCTAGAAAAGTTCTGCTTTTGAGTTTGCATTAAAAACGTTTGACATTTGGAAGAATCGCATTTTTGGCAATTAGATGGCGAGCACTTCAGCTCTGGAAACTGCTCAGAAACCTACTTTTTGTCAAAATACTTCTTCTGAATGCCAGAGGTCTATTGTTTTTGGTTTTAAAGTTTCATGAGGCGGAGATTATCCTAGAGGTCACAACAGGTCATTTTATACAGTGAATCAAGTTTCAGAAAATGGTCTCACTATGTAAAAGGGCTACTATGGGGACATACATGATCACACATGAATACATTTGGACTCAAAGTGTACCCTAACTTTGGAGCGTTACTCAGGCCCTTTCCCGACATGCTAGCATGACATGGTTGATATCAATGGATTCACTGGGTCTTGTAGTTTCACTTGATTTCAGTTCTTAATACCTTCACTTTAGCTTCAAGACTAGAGCCAGCTTCAGCTTCTTGAAAACAGTATGTTGGCTGCGAGTCTGCACTGGGAAGCCCAGCACATCAAATTATGACGGTCCACTACAGTCAAGGTAAACACATTGTGAATTCAAACAAAAACACTTAGTTAGGTTTAGAAAAAACATCATGGTTGGGCTCAAAATAAGTACATATGTTAAGTTTAGGCAACAAAGCCATTTAGTAAGATTTAGGAAAGCATCTAATAGTGACATGGATGGGTTTATATTGGAGTTACCTGGGAGTCGGGCTCCTCTCATACAGACGCTAAAGAGTGCCTTATTCATCGGGATCAGAGAGGCGTGACAATGCCCTTGGAATGCGAACAGGCCGATACAGTATGTATATAGATGAAGTGCAATGAGACCTTGTACATGCAAATCTTAGAAGCGGTTCATTTAGCATTGATTTATTATTATAAAAACATTATATGATTAATGTGGGTGTAAAACTATCCTCTATGATATAGTGCACTGGACTGAAAAGTAAAACGTATTTCATAGTGTAAACAAAGTTGGGAACAGCTCCAGTAAGAGCTGCTTCTTGATTCTTCATGTTTTGGTTCTTCTGTTTATTTATTCATACAAAGTCTCAGTTAACCAATGTTTTCAACAGGCTAGTGTCTATAGACTTTATTTGTATCCAATTATAGTAAAATATAGCATATTTTTCTGGTTACAAATGAATAGAGTGGACACAATAACAGGAACTCTGCACTAAGTGATGCAACCCAACGTGACACCATTAAGAACTACAGACTTTTTGAAGCAGTTCAACAATACCACACTACTTCTGCCTTTGCTGCTGACGGTGCACAAACACATTTGCATGACTGGAAGAGGTTGTTTGTCAAGAAAATGCGAACACCAGCCATATTAGTGTTTGAACATACAACCAAAGCTGTGATTTGTTCTAGCGAGGACAGCCTCGTTTGTAAAAGGGTTGTGGTGGCAGGCATTTTTGCACATGAAAAGTAGAAAGGCATGCAGGAACAAGCAGTGGCTGATGCTGCAGTAAAAGTCTCAGGTTGGCTGTGGGCACAGACTAACAAGCTAGAGCTAGCTCAGCTCTTACCTGGCCACCAGAAAAAATGACTGGGGTGGAGGCGGGCTTTGGGCGATAAGGGATGGTGGCACCTTTTGGTGGAGACTAAGAGAAAGGAAAGAGAGAGGAGAGGCAAAGTCAGCATGTTCTTAATTTATTTGAAAAAAGACAAATAAGCTTGTTCAACATTTTGGGAAATATGCTCATTCTCTTAATTTGCTGAGAATTAGATGATAAGATCCAAACCACATTCAAGTATATCTGCCTAATATGTTTGCTTAGCTTAGCATAAAATATTTACCTATTAGCAGGTCTAAAACTCACAATGTGCCTTGTCATATCTTGTTTGTTTGATCCGTATAAAAAACTGGGATGATAGACTATTTCTTGTCTGGGTGCAATGTCTTCATATTAGTGAGTGAGCTTTAGAGGTAGTGGTGGTAGGCAGATTTTGTTACTTTTGGGGGAAATCAAGTTAGCTGTTTCCTCCTGCTAACAGTCTTCATGCTAAGCTACACTAATCGACTACTGGCTGTTGCTTCAAATGAACGATGGTATTGATCCCGTCATCTAACTCTCAGCAAGAAATCTAACAAGCATATTTCCCAAAATGTTGAATTCTTTCTTTAAAATACTACAGTACTCTTGTGTTGTGACGAAGTTTGTGTAATTGTATGTATGTGGAGCAAGGTATAGATTGTAAAGAAACATAATTTTTCAATAATTCTTACAGGAAAAGCATTCATTCACTTGGTAATTTACATGTAGTCATGCTCTCGATCACATTTCATCACGAGAAACAGCAGAAAAAATCCCTCTGAGATAATATTGCATCTTGGTAACTTTGTGCTCTTAAAATAAATGTTTTTATTTGCTGGCAGCTTTTGAAAATGTAAATGTTGTTTGTGAAAACCCCTAAAAAAGGAGTCATGGGGCTCAGAGATATTAGTAGTCTATTCATGGAAGATACAACATACAAAGACCAGGCACGTGTGAAACCTGATGACCCCAGATTAAATGCGCCATCACCACCACACTATTTTATCTTTTTCCCCCAAGACAGAGTAATTTCAGCGAGAAGGCTGGGAAGTTCCATTTGCAAACGTACTATAATGACATAAGCTATTGATTCATGCTGAGCTGCAGCAACAGGCCTGATCAAGACAGTGGAGAGGGCTTAATTAGATTTCCTCTGTAGCTGCTGCGCTGTGGAGGGAGGACTGCCCACTTAGGGATGTGCTTTAAATATAACATGAAGAAACAAGAACTGTGTTCTTAATGTCACAGAAATAGGCTTGGGTGTTCCTGACAGTTCACCTAGATGGTTCTACACAAAAATGGTTAAGTGGTCAATACAAATTGCTTCCTCTAAACTGTAATGAGATCATTTTACTATGTGTTACCCCACAAATAATTCTCCAGTTTTTAATACCTATCCAAGTCTGATACAAATTGGAAAGTACATGGCTAGACACAAATTACACTCTCAGGGCCTCAATTACGCAAGCAGAGTGCTTGCCAAGTTGGCACTTATGGACAACAATAATCAGGTGTTTCTGACACAGCCAAATTTGTGTCTCATCTGATCCTTTTTTTCAAATTTAAAACACTTATTCCCATGAATGTGAATGTAACTACTTGTGGAGACATGGTGCATGAATGTCTTGCCAGGAATGTGACACAGCTTTTGTAGCCTCTGACTATAAGTTATTGAAGAATAAACAACTTAATTCTTACTAAAATTAGCACTTGATTAAATTATCTATCAATCTTGATACTGTACCTCCAGCATGACCACACAGATTTGTTTGACACACTGGATGATGGCTTCTGGGGTCCCAGAGATTGTCACTGCACGTTCTGTGGAGTTGGGCAGCATGTCCCCTGCCACCTGGACCTGGGCCCCTGTGGACTGGAGTAGAGTAAGGGACTTTGAGGGACAATGTTGACAGGATTCTGTTCTAAGTCGCACAGGCTGTGCCTCATGATTTCGGTTTTGAAAGGTGAAAATTAGGAAAAATTAAACAATTTAATTGCACAATGAACACATTTCTATATATATCCTCCCATTAAAAGGTGAGCACCTCCTAAATTAAGAATTCCAACAATATGTTCTTTCCATAGCCAAAAACCAGAGAAGTATCAAACCTGTGATGCCATTAAGTATTAAGTTTGGAGCTGCTTCAGAGGCAATGAATGGAAAACTGATTTTGTGGGTCCATAGAATGCTTGGTTCCTTTTTTAAACCTAAATGAGCCTTATTCTATTGAAGTGTTCCGTTCTGAAACAGATAATGTCCCCATGTACTCAGAACATTCCCCTGGTGGCACTCTGTGTCATCTAAAACATATTTCCCAATTCATTGTCTATGGAGCAGTTACACAATTTACTTCATGACATCACAAATTTGGGTTTGAGCACTGTAGATTTAGGATTTTAGAGAGAGAGTGTTGTCAATGTTTACCTATATGTTTAGACTCACATGTATGAATTAAAAAAAATTAGTGGGTAGTTCCACTTTAAGTATTCATGGGGAATATAAATTCACAAAATGTAACTAACACCAAGGGAGAGAAAAAAAATGGCAACACAATTTTTTCTGTTTGTCTTGCATAAAGAAACAAGGCAAAAACTAGAAAAGGCCTGACTTTATCATCCATGTAGCATTTCTTTTTTTGTGTGGTTATCCATGAAAAAGGTTTCATACCATACCTCTCTCATTTCTTTTATCTTGGAGCCTCCTTTACCTATGAGGGAGCCACACTGACTGGCCGGCACTACAAGCCTTAAGGTGACGGGGGGCTTGCTGGTTGCTGGGCTGTTGCTCATGGAATTGATTATGTCCTGGAAAAAAAAGAATGTACATTTCATCCTGCAGTGGTACAATTTTTCTCAATGTGACCCAAACAAATCAATGATGCCTGTCTATATAAATCAGTTCACAAACTCAAAAAGGTCAGTGTAAATGAGCTGCAGAAACACACACGTTTCAATCATTCTTTCACATCTTTTCCACTTGGTGAATGAACACTGCTCTCTGGCTGTGTCAGTAAATAACGAAAGCCTTGTTTCAGCAGAGCAGATTTGACACACGTCACTGAGGACGCAGCAGAGGGTCTCCTCTTGCAAGTTGCAGTCACAGTGCTCGGGTATATCAAGTAGATGAGTCACATCAAGTAGATGAGTCACATCAAAGACACAATCAGAGGAAAAAGTTTCCAAAAGGAGATGATTTAAATTCACCTGGCCATGGGGTACAATGATGAAGGAGTATGCGCCTTATATACATGCGCTGTATATGTGTATCCAGAAAGGTCTGTGTATATATTTAACAACTGGAGATTTATTTTGCACGTGTAAAATATAACCACTATATGAATTAAGTTGTGGTCCTTTGTAGCTCTTTCAACTTGAGATACAGCACCCGTGTCTAAAATGTCACTGATAAATTCCTGACACTATTTGTGTGTAAATAAAGATGTCAAAAGGCCTTGAACCCCCATCGGACTTGCATTTTTCACTATGTCGAAACACTGCTGTCACTCTCTTATCATACCTCCTCAAATTTGTAGGCAATCATAGCAAAAGCCTTGAAGATGGTGTCTGTTGGTCCAGTGATGGTGACAATCCTCTCTGGACAGTTGCCCTCAGAAATATTGATTCGTGCTCCGCTCTAGAAAACCAACACATACATACTGTCAATGGCATCATTATAATTGATGCGAGTCCTTAATCCAGAAATAAATATACACTGAATTTGAATAATCTATTCACCACTAGTGAACGGAAGATAATATAAAATTACAACGTGACATGAGTTTGTGATTCGTTTTCAACAATTTGTACTCTTCAAAGTGTTTTCAGTAAATCACATTGTGACTTGCTTGGGAAGATCGTACATAGGTTTATTATTGAATTATTTAAATTATGTGTGTTTTTTTTAGATTGAAACCCACCTCTTCTCGCATCTTTTTCACTGTTTCCCCTTTCTGTAAAAAAGTTAATTTTATTAAAATACTTTTTTTATGATTAAAATCATGGTTCATATATATATATATATTTTTTCAATATTACAAACGTGTGATTTAATAAAAATAACATACCTTTCCAATTATACTTCCAACCTCCTACGGTAAAAAAAAAAAAGAAAAAGAAAAGAGAGTAAAACATGGATTTTCAGACAATGATTAATTGAAGAAGGTGCAAACAGTACAGGGGCATGCAAAGGGTTCACAGCTGCATGGCGGTGTTGAGGGACACACTTTCCCTTTGCATGTAATCACTCTTCATGAGCTTGGTGGGGCAGCGCTGGGTACAAGCGTCAACACAGGGTTACATCCATTGTGACGTTAAAGCTGCAGGCCAAGTCAAGGCGCAAGTCTTTAGCTTGTCGCTAACAGTTGCAGATTGTTCGATGGATGGAGGACATGATAATATTGGTCGAATTTTGAAAATGAAATTCCAATACAAACGTGGTTACTTGCCAAAAAAAATGTTTGTTTCTGTGCATGTTCCTGCTCTACTACGCTCTACGTTTTCATCGATTTAATCATCCATAATTTATTGTATTGTATCATTGCAAGTTGCTGTCCATCACTCACAAATGGCATGTTGTCTCTTTCCACGCATTCAGAAACTTTTTTAAAATAGATTTATGCAAGCGCTTACACAATGATGCATCACTCACGTCTGACAGTCAGACCAACTCACAGCTACAGTAAATCAAATCAGATGCATATTTTTGCGACTGAATTCATGCTTCGAGAAAACTCCCATCCAGAACTGAGAAAACAACATGAAAACGACAGAATTCATTCCTGCCCCTGTGTGGCTCATCGGTAGAGCGGGTCGTCCTCACTCAATCAAAGGATCGGCGGTTCGATCCCGGGCTTGCGGTGTATGAATGAGTATGAATGTTAGTTAGTTCTGATGGTCTGGTGGCCCCTGCCATCGGTATATGAATGGGTGTGAATGGGTGAATGACATGTAGTGTTAAAGCGCTTCGAGTGCACGGCAGATGAGAAAAGTACACGTACAAGTCTATTTACCATTTACAACAGCTATGTCCTGCGCCAACCACTTCCGCTTGTACAAAGTCCAGAAGACGGGCAATCCAGGACAGTACATACTCCACCTTCAGGGACACGCGTGTCCCACACAATGTCTTTCAGATGTCCTGCACCGCCACCAACACTGTGGAGGAGTGGGAGTGCCCTAGCGAAGGCCCCTTTATTGACAATGCTCTCCAACACCTCACGCAGGCCAAGCAAATGGCAGCCTTCTGCTGCTGTGAGCAAAAAGAGCCAGACCAGGATCATGCTGCCAAAAGTCCTCCCCCATACACCATCTACTACCTCTCTGGGGCCTGACTGGGCCCGTCTGGCTGCAGGGTTATTCAAACTGTCAGTGGGTCACCGGTGTCTGGAGCCCCTGCATGAGCAGCCATGCAGTATGGTGAATCATTGGGCTGCAGATCGATTGGCACATAAAACGAGGGGAAGAGTTTGGCTTTAGTCCTTGTGCCGCACAACCCACCAACAAGGCCAACTTAGTGGAGACGTGCGGCACGGGTTTTCCAATTACCTAGCGTCCAGCAGACCTCCCTGAAGACGAAGGCATTTAAACAGTCATTCAATTTCATTACCCTTTAACAAACTCTGCAGACTTGAAATAAGTGAGGCAAGTGGCTTGCCGCTTTTAGTTATTCTGACCCACAGCTTTAGCACCTTACTGCAGAAGGGGCAGGAAAGCAATGGCCAAGTTAACTGAGCATGATGGATCTTAACCAGCAAAGCCAACACACACACACACACACACAGTCTGACCACCTCTCAACGAGTAGAAGGGGACGAGAGTGGAGGGAGAGCACAGCACACATAAGTGCTTGAACAAAGAAATCGATGGTGGTGCCCACTTACTCTGTGCCCTGGGAAACCTGAAAACACTAAGGGCTGACAGACAAGAACACACTGAGCAGAGTCGGTAGAAGCCTGTCACTCTATAAGTCTGGAAGTGGAGTCTCTACTTGTAAGCTCTAATCAACCGTCCTGATCCCAGAGGCTCGGTCTGTGTATCAACACAATAACATGTTGTGAGGTCAAGATAATGCACAGAGCTGGACAGCGGCACTGAAAGATAAAAGACAGCTGCTGCCCAGCTGCCACGACGTTCAAACACCAATGGGTGGAGAAGCTGAGAGGGCAACAAGTCCAGCCTCTGTATCAATTCTGTCATGCTATATAAGAGCTTAGGAAGATGCAAACTGCAGTGGGATCAGCAGAGCTAAAATCAAAGCTCAGCACTTCCGTCTTTAACATTAAAGGTCATGTTTTATTCTCAGTTGGATGTCGCGCACTGCACAGAACCCCCTGTCAAGTTAAGACCGGGACATGTGGGGCAGCATTACACCAAGGAGATAAGATGAGCTTTCACGTTGATCTTTCAGAGTGAAAATGGATGTACAGATGTGCAGCCGCAGTGGATCTGTGAGTTAAACTATAGTTTACTGGGCTGTTGTTGCAGAAAAGCAGGGCTAGTGTAGTATAACAATCTTCAAGTTAATGTGCAGCTGCATTTAACATACAGGCATGACTTAAAACGGCACTTCAGTGATTGCGATGACATATTTAGGAAAGGCCGAGGCTTTTAGTCTCTAGTATGGGTCATGCTTCAAAAACATCTGGGTCCATATACTTCCCATAATGCAACCAATCATATTTTCATCAGCCCTTCCCTGCCGAGTAAATGCAAATGTCCTATAAGCTCCATGCGGTCAACTTGAAACATAGGTTCTCTGTTGAAAATCAATTTTGAGTAATTTATATACAAATGATGATTTTGTGGTTGAATATTTCCTGTAAAAGGTAAAATATGACTTAAAGGCCCTTTTTCATGAGGGAACAAATTGCCAACATGTATTTCCCGTCTACCACAGTCAGCATAAATGTCTGTGCCTGCTTACTTTTCCATGCATGAGGAGGCGGATGGTAAGGGTGACATTGAGGCCACCATCTGACTGGACTTTGGTGGGCTCCATGCTGGGGGGGGAAGGGGGGAGGGAGTGAGACCAAAGCACCGTCCTGGAATGGGATGTCCTCAGAAGGAAAAGGGGTAGGGTGGTATTCCAGCCAGCCAGTCACCTGCCAAACACAAAATCACATGAAAGCATGTTACATATGCTATTATATATTTTAACATATTTAAGCAGATGGATCATGAATACCAGTTGATAACTTATGTCCTGTCGGGTTGCAATACAACAGCTTTTTGTCTTTTTGTAAAAAAATACAAGAACCGATATTATTATTTGTTTGCCTTTTGTGTATGGCAAAACATACAAGACAGTATACATTTGTGTATCTTTCTAGGAATGTATTTTCCACAAATCCTTAAATCCCAAAGAAAAGTACTAATCTCATCGTGCTCATCTGACAGGTCACCACACATCTCAAACTGCAGCTGATCATTTAGCCAAACATGTGTGCTAAAAAATAAACACTGTAGAGGGGAGTCTTTAAATACAGCACAGCTAGGCATGACTTTTGTGAGGTCCCCACTCAATAATTACTCCATAAATAATACATAAATACAGAGAGGATAGGGAAATAACCAAATGTAATTAGATTCAGCTCCCCCAGGTATTTACTGTCTCAGAAATGAATAAAAAAGGAAAACGAAAAAAAAGGAACCTGATTGTTTTGTTTATAATTGGACCCCACAGTTTCAAGGGGTGTATGTAAAAAATACATTTGGGACACTCAATGGTTCACAAATCATAATGCTGACCACTAAAGGGTCAAAACTATTAATTTGTCACAAAAGACTGCACCAGGGATGAAACTAAATGACGGTAATGAATGCATCGACTAAACTCCTTAGAATGAATTTCTCTGTGTAATAATGTTCACTTCAAGGTGCAGCACGTTGACTTGCAAAATCCTGAGTGGCAAAGTCCTCACCGCTACAAGGCTCTTTCCAATAAGTTTTCTTCCAGTGCCCTTACAGTAGTTAGTCAAATTACTTTGGTCCCCTTTGGATTTTCTACTAAGGCAAAGGAAAATATGACAGCCTGTATGCATGGATGACTCTGCCAAAAAGTGGAAGTTACTTTTTCTGTGGAAGAAGTTAGAAGAAATGTTCTGTTCATTGCCAGGTCTTCCCTTGCTAAGTCCACACTATGCATATTACAGAATAAATCAAGTAATAATAAATCAATAGTTTTTGCATAGATGCCAAGTTAGGACTGAAGTTTAATCATTCTGTAATGATACCATAGATAGCTCTATGGTACTCACAATTCATTAGAAATATTGCATAACCCACTGCATGAGAAAATGCATTTTCCCAATAAAATGGAAATTGAATAATTACGATTTGTGATTGTGACATTTTCACTGTACTTACAGCCCTCCTAAACTTTTCTTAGATCATGCACATACTGAAATGCAATTTCACAAGATTTATCTTTTCTGTACTGTAAATTTGAATATATACTGTGCCATTTCAAACAGAAACTGAGTTCACTCTTTTTTGTCCTCAGGCTTGAACTGCCATTGTTGTTCTCTAAACATCTGACCAATGTCATTACACCCAGACAGCATGATCCAAATATTTATTTCTTCAACCACTCTGTTGACTACTGCTATAATTACCTGCACAAGTTATCATTTAATTTTCTACAGATATCAAAAGGCCCCGGGAAATGAATACCTTTCTCTGTAGACTAAAGTTGAGCATTTCTGATTGTATATGGCAGCTTGTTTTGTTTTGATTCACATGCAAAAAAAAAAATGTTCAGCCAGACACAACCTATTGTTGTTTTTTTTGCTCATGTCAAAATAATTAAAACTCACACCTCCTCTATCTCAAAATATAGAATTTTTTTACAAAATGCGCAGTTTGAGGTGACTCCTTTAATTAATTAATTATGATCAAAATGTTGCCACTGTCATCTTACTGTGAAATTGTGAATGGACTCAAGAAACTGTGGAAACATGTGAAATGAAGCCAGCCTTACAGTACAGCAAATTGTCAATAGAACAAGCATAGAAGTTAGCTAGCATGTCTTCTGTTGGTGACATCAGCTAGCTTAGCTTAAGTAACACTATGCTGTAACATTAGCTAGCATTGCAGCAATGGAAGGTGGACACTATAGACTTCTGGTGAAAAACGACAACACAAAACTACGTTAACCAGTTGGCCTCCATGAAGAAGCGAAGAATGACCTTCATCTCAATATCGGGAGTAGAAAAAAACCATTTGTCTGTCTCTTGCTACGACCGGCAAATCCCTCATCAAGCCCTAAAGTCTTAACACCTAACACTTAGCATGTGCTTCTTCCAGTGTGTTGTACACACAGGAGACTTAAGGCAGACGCAGCAGCTGTTGGTTCATTACAGAGGCGCCTCTCAAGGCGTGGCTGTGTCAAACAGCGTTTGTCTCATTTGACGCCATACCACAAACCTCCGCAGGGCATCCAGGCACACTCCACGAGAGCTTTATCCTCATGCATGGCCCTCCTCAGAGGGGTGAGCGTGGCAGGCATCTGTGCATCGGCATCCTGGGCTTCTCTGTGCCCTTTCTTCCGTTTCTACCCGGACTACTTTGCCTTGTAATGGGTAACGTTAAATCCTGCTCTTGCCGCCTGGATAGTCTGCACCACCTGTCCAGCCATCCACAGCCTGTCCTTCTCAGAGCCAAGCCTGTAGAGGACATCCCAGATTAGGCAGCGTGCCTATTGCACCCACCTCCTGAGACAGAACCCCGCAGAAGTGAGGAATATTCCAGGGCTGGGCAGCCATCATATGAGTCATTTCAGCATACCCCAGCGCCAAGCGGAAACCTGGGTGACCAGAATGACGGACAACTGCTCCAGCTTTACTCTCTCCAACAGGGGAGGGAAGAGAATTAGCAGCAGAAAAGAGATAAAGCAGCTTTCTTGGCCATGGCACGTGTGCAAAGGCGTCCACCTTCAGGGGTGGATCTCCCTGCTGTCACCGGGAGAACCATAGCAGGCAGTGGGTGTTGCGGCAGTTGGCAAATACATCCACTTCTGCTATGCCGACCCTGTGGATGTGGAGAGCCTTTCAGAAACAACAGGTACTCTGGGGGCCACAACCACAGGCTCTCTGCCATGCTCAACAGGGCAGCAGACTGAACTATGCCCTATCTGTTGATGTATGCCACCATGGTGTGGTTGTCAGACCTGTTCATCCTGTTTGGTTAACATACTTAATGTCTTGCTGGCAATGCTCTGGTTTGGGATGTGGGGATCCAAAATGGTTCTGGAATCTCCTGTCTTCTTTGGGAACCAGGAAGTATGCGGCGTAAAACTCTTTCTGTCGTGAGTAGGGAGGTGAAACAGGCTGTGTCTGTCACAGCCTGTTTCTCTGGGAGGATAGATTCACCTCCTTGATGTTGATGAGTGGAGGAAGAATGCTAGAGCTGGAGAAAATATCCCAATCATACTGAGATGAATGAGAAAATCCGCCAGACCTAAAACCGGGGATCTAGTCTTCAGTGACTGCTGCCAGGACACCTCAACACACTGCCAGATGTCTGGTAAAGGGGGCGACAGGAAAGCTACCTGGGCTATCAAAACCATAGCAGAGATGGCTCCCCGACCAGGTGGAGCTGGCGGGAGGGCAGCGGTAGTCCATCACACCCCACTGCGGTGGTCAACAAGCAGAAAGGCCCAGCAAAGAGACGTCGGCAATGGGCTTCCGCTGGAAGTTAATTTACCTAGGCGAATTCTGGGCAGCACTAGCCAAGCCGGGCCAAGCTAGTGGTTGCTGGACACTGCTCTCGGGGTGGTCTGCGCTGAGACACTCGAAGCAGGCGTAATGAAGATCCATCCAGTACTAACGGGGTTATTGAAGCAGCGACTCCATCCCTGGTGGCAGGCTGTCAGTGGGCAAATTGTCATTGAAGTCGAGCAGTAGTCTTTGCTGCCTCATGCTGTCCACATGTATTCGGACAGGCACGTCCTGATTGGCCCGCTAATTTTCAGTGGGAAAATGCGTGCTTGTGCTTGGATAGGTCCAGAAGAGGGAGGAGCCTGTGTAAGTTAGACCTGCCAACTTGGTGCGTGTAGTGTCAGGCTTAGTGCTTTTTGCACCTTTATTTTTTTAAACCAATTAGCAACACCTAGGAAGCAGTGTTAACTTGGAAAAAAATGGCAAGATAAACCAAAAGACCTATTCATATGTGTCACTTGCTTCAGCTCTAATGCCCTCAGTGTTTTTGTTAAAAGGTGGCAGACAGAAGGATACGTGTATAGCAACTGAAGGTGCTAAAAAGCTCATGTGTCAGATAACCATCCAGACAATGTCCGCTCATTATTTTTTTGATAATTGTTTTTTTCTTGTACGCGCTGTGCGCCTGCAATTTGTGTTTTCTTTACTGATGTTACTGTAACGCACTTTGTAACTTGTGTTGAAAAAGGTTGAAGCATTTGTTTGTGGGTTCACCTCGGATCGTAATGCAGGGGAGGCTGCCCTCATATCCAGTGTGTTGATCATTGTTATGATCTTTTGCTGCATTGTGATTATTTTTTCTCATTTCATTTATGTCCCAATCTGCTTCTTGCTGCTGGCTATTGATGCATCAAACCATTATATTAATCCTTTGTGATTTTTTTCCTAGATTTGTCTTTCTTACTTCTATATTGAAGGGCACAGCCTGACTTGTGTTATTCTGTCATTTTACTTTTGGAGAAACCTTTAAACACAATGAAAGATTTGGGTTAGTGGGAATGATATTAAAGAGAATGAGAAAATGTGTTTAACTCTGATGTCATCTGGCTAGTTAGCCTCAGCATGCAGCACATAAAGCGTGAAGGAATAGTTCGAGATTTTGTGGCCAAAGACATCTTGAATTCTCTGCTGGTTGCCTGGCAACCCAATGATGACAACAAGGGAGTTCCTGAAGATGTACTTTGGCACATAATCCCCTGAGGTAATGTTGCTGAGTACACATATTGTGACGCATTCAAATCAGAAAAGACGCTGTAAACTCACTATTGACTGCAACCAACGACTATTTTAATGGTCAAATAATGTCTAGATAATTGAAATTGACTATTTGTATCATGAATTGTTGTCAATGGCTTTTGAATTTAGCTTGAGGTTGTTTTAGGCCAGGCTGGTCTCTCCAGCACTCGTAGCTATGCCTGTAATAATGCGCTGTACTTCCTAGCTATCCCAGGGAATAATTTCATATGTTAACTATGTTATCATGAACGAGGAAGAATAAAGACAGCAAAAGCACACACGGGGCCGTCAGGAGGGGTGGCGAATGGGTCCAACAAACACCGATCTTTGACCCAGGAGATCGCTGTTTGTCCCTCATATGAAACGAGAAGTGACGCATGTTGCTGGCTTTGAAGGAAAACAAAAAAAATTAACGAAATGTTGTATGAGGATACATTGTTTAGGCATGTGCTAATTAACAATAAAGATAATAAAGATGTACTTTTTTGCAGGAAGAAATACAAAAAAATGTATCTTTCAATGAATTTTCCTGCTGATACGACAAAATATTCAAATGAAATCAAGTCCAGTCGAGGGCAAACCCAGTTGTAAAAGCAGCAGAAAATGTATAACATCCAATTCATACAGAGAGCATTTTCTACATCTGTCATTGGTGCAATGACAGATGTCACTCCTCCATTTCACACCACCTTTCTTTAAGCTTCAAGTCTATTTCTGAAGCATTTTTTTATGCGTAATCTGCATCGACAGACATTCGAAACCAATGAATATCCCACTGCTTCCTGTCTGTGTGTGAGCTCGTTTGCGTCACAGCAGGCCGGGTCCGCTCACTCGCTACAGTGGGCGGGGAAATAAAATCAAGCTCTGAGAACATCCTCTCTCTCTCTCTCTCTCTCTCTCTCTCTCTCTCTCTCTCAACCACACTCTCGCTGTGGCCACACATTACTCTGCTCTTATACCAACAACGTCATATAGAAGCATGTGCATTGCAGTTAAACAAGGCCATTGCCATTTTCCCATGGTAGAAGGTCTACTGCGAGCATCAGAACTCGTGGCATTTAACGAGTTGTTTTCTTCATCACCTCTCTTTTGTAATGGTGGACTCCCGTGTTCATATTCTCAATCATCGGCAGAGAGAATAAATTACCTTGTCACCATTGTATTGTATCACCAGCCTTGCAGGGCTTTTTAGCACTCTTCGTCATGTTTCATGACTGTGGTAAAAGTTTCACATACTTTCCAAGTCAATGTATTTTCTGGTTGTGTCACATTAGATTGGTATGATTTGTAAATAAAGTTTTCAGATTTGAGAGCACATTTGCATAATACCTGAATAAATACAACTATAAATACAACCATATGACGACACCTTTTTAACACTTCAATTTGTCAAAATCGCATATTAATAGCTACCCACTAAATTGACCACCTGTGGGTCCAAGGGACTCACTACTTCATAATCTATCAAACCTCTGAAAACTACGGCTAGACATTTTTACACCTTGGTTTGTGCACGGATTAAACAAACGAGATAGCGTGTTGATTGGTGAGCTTCAGCGGTACGACAAAGAAAGAAACCGACATGGCTGAGAAGTGGTGCAGAAACTAGGGCAACTCTAAATCCAGCTGTGACAGTCCCCTGGCTTGTTTATTTTTGCATGTGTTTGTTTCTCTAATGGAACAGGTAACTGGAGGTGTTGATTGTCCTAGTTGGAGTCACCCGGTACTCTCCTGCTGTAAAGCTCCGCCTTTCTGTCCGTGAGTCGCTCATCGCTCCCACGCATTATTGTTGTGAACTCTTCCATGCAACAGCTTTTTGTCACACCCCAATCAGCACTCATGCAGACGCACACCTACGCCACTGATTTTAAACTGATAATCACATCCCATCATTTTCTTAGTTCTTTGGGGGTTCATTATCATCATCTTTATTCAAATAAATGAACTATTATTTGACTTTATCCTGCATCTCTCTCTCTTTTTGTCATGGCTGTGCACTTAGGCATTGGCATTTCAGTTGTTAGGAATTTGTTTCTTTTCGACATAATTTGCTGCAGTTGCCCCAGAAAAAACATACATAATTATAGCTATTTCTAAAGAGCAAATATATACTGAATCAATATGTCATGTGAAACAGGTGTCTTTGTTTGATGGTTTTAACAAAGGCACATGATTACAGCAATTATCTGCTGGTCTGTCTAATTGAGTGTTGCTTTGCTTTATTAAACCACAGAGGTCAACACTGATGATTCCCAAGTCAATCCCATTGTGGAGTGTAAGCGGTAGAAGCAGAGGGCCACGTCATTTTTGCTGTTTGGAAAAGCTTGTTGACGCCATGATTCAACCCAACTTGGTGCACCAACCACAATTTAGTTCCTTCAACTGTTTCATTTCTTATTCATATTCATATTTTTTCTTATTATTTATCTGTTCTTGTTTCAGTCTTTTTTTATTGCTGCAAACCCCAAATTCCCCCTCTGGGGATCAATAAAGGCTTATCTCATCTTATCTTATCTTAAGTTAAACTTTTTATAGAAAATCACAAATCATGTTCAACCTGAACCAATAGCTGGACGGCATATTCTTGATGACGTCTGATGTAAAAGGGTCTGTATGTAAATTTCCCCACTGTGGGACTAATGAAGGATAATTTTATCGTTCTGTGTAGCTCAATCTGTTTTGGATCCTTATTTTGTTGGCTGTGGGAGGCCAGCTGTCAAAAACTCCCTCACTCAATGCACATGAAAACGCAGCACACGACTGCACATATAAAGGGAACATTACTACTGTCAGTCACTAATGTACGTTGCAGAATTCAATTCAGAAAACGGATGGAAAGCATTCCTCATGAATGAAACCATCTCTATGCTATCCATGCAATATTCATTATGTTGGTATTACAGGTTTTTTGGGTTTTTTTACCCCTAAACTGTGAAATTGTTCCTGCTGGTTTTTGACATTAATATAGTCCACAGTGCTTGGTCTGCATATAAATGGCAATATTTTGAACTCTATTTTTTTATTGTACTTTGCCTACCAGACATTTTGGCAGAAAATGACACTCAAATTAACACACAAAGCATTTCAGCAAGCACTTGGCTTTTTTGTCTCCTGCAGTTCAAATCACCAGCGCATGCTGTGCTTCTAAAAAAAAGCAGGGAACCTGCCATTGCTTGCCAGGAACGTCTTTGCGATTATAACCCTGATCAAGCACTCTCCTTTTGTTTTGGTTAACACTGTGTCCTATTTGCACATTCCCTCTACAGCAGAGCACTTTCTAAGATTTCAAAATGGTCTCTCGGCCATAAAGAGCCGAAATGCATTTGGGAAAATGAGCTGTAGGAAAGCAGAAAGGGAAGGTTCAATATATCCGCAGATAGACATGCCGAATAGCCCTTTGTTGCTGCACTACAGTCTGCAGCCATCCTACCGGACCTATTCGCCCCAAAAGCGGGCTTCAAACCTGTCATCTCCAATCAATTGGCCCGGTTAATATATCAAGCAATCGCAAGCCGACGGCCCCTTGCATTGTTCCTCTGCCTCCCAGCATTAGCTTGGAGGGTTAACGTAGTCCATTGGTGCGTGTCTGCTAATAAGCCATGCAAGCGGACAGTTTACCCTTCTCTTCAGTATGACCGAAACATCCATTGAAGAGACAATTCTAGATCTGCCACTCTGCAGCACACACCCACACTTGTAAACTCAGCACACTTATCTCCCTGTATAATGCAAGATAAGCAAGTAGATTTATATATACATTTTAAGATAACTGAAAGGATTTTATGATCGCACCCTATTGCTTGGTCTCACTTTTGAATCCATCGACTGATGAATCCAAAATCGAATTAGACATGTGGGAAATTAACACGACAAGACACAACATCTCATCCAATTAGGGCGATTCACTGAAAAAAGTTTCACATTTTTTGTCTGCTTTTATTATTCTCCCCCAAGACGTTACGCTGCATGTACATACAAATAGTCGGCAAGCAGAAGGGCCCTGCGATGAGATATTTTCTATGAGAACCACAACATTTGCAATATTCTCATCTGTGACATAATTTATAAATATTCAGAGAGGATTTACCTTTTGTGCAGCTCCAAACAGTTGACCACCACGTCAGCTGTTAACAAAAAGATTAGCAATATAGAATTGAAATAGTATACCCCCTATCACGAAGACATGATGAAATACTGACGAATCATTGGCCTACACATGGAGTCACGTGGGCGAAGCGTCACAACTTGACGTCACCTTTGGCGTGTAACCCCAAAGACACTACCCCGGTCTAGCCGTTTCGTCATGCTTTGACCAATGCACGGGCAAGTGTTCTCCTCTACATGGGCAGAAGACATGATGGGTGCCCCAGATTAGGATGCCCTTTGGGGTATTGTTGGGGGGGGTCGGCTGTGGCAAACAATTGAAATGGGTGCCTGGATATTCTGAGTGACATCGAACCTCCTCCAGGCTATCAAACATGGTAGCTCAATGCTACTGCCGGCGTTGCTGCCAAGATCGGCTTCTGATTTTGTGTATTGTAGCTTGCAGTATTGTAATGAAAACCTTACCATCGCCATTTCCCTGCCTTACACGCGACAAACCCAGCATCATTCCACAATGCTTTGGTTCACAGTGGAGTGGAATAACCCACAGACTGATATATTGTATTGGTAAAACCATTGAAAAGAAGTCATACAGTTGTGATTCTTATGCCACTTTGTTGCGACAAGCAAACGGAACAAGTACTAATCAACCATGAAATTGACTGAATCCATTTCTCTACTTCAGGAGGAGTCTGTCCCAGACATTCTCCAGCGCATGTTGTGATTAACTGATAACACATTTGCAATTACTTTCCAGGTCAATATCAACACTTGCAAACCTTATTCTTATCTTACCCTTTGCTGATTTTATGTTTTTTGTATTAATTTCCCACCATTCCGTTCCATTGCGATCCTGTCTGTGAGTGATAGATATGTCTTATGTTTTAACCATCTTGGTGGAGACCCTGCATGCTAAATAAGAGTTGTTTGTTTGTATTGTGTGTGTATGTGTGGGTGTGATTTATTCTGATTTATCAGTCCAACAAGCATAGCAGGCGCCAAGATTTGTTTCTCTCGAACCAATATGTGTCTATTTTCATGATTTTAGAGTTACATGATTAAGACGTTTTTTCAATTAAAGCAGATATGGCATAAAACTACATTTAATCAATATAAGTTTTTTTCTTTTTTTTTCTATACTTTATCTATCTACAGTTGCTTTCATCATACGTATATTAGTCTTTCGTGTTTGAGAATGTTAACAAAATTATTAAGCTCTCAAAGCAAAGCATGATGGCCACGAGTTGAACAAATGATATTGTAATGCTTTAGGCTGAAGTGATTTGTCTTAGTGAAGGAGGTGAAGTGTTCCCTGAAACCTTGTAGAGCTAGCACTCCACATAAACTCTCCCATAACACACACGTCCACATGTGGATCTGTACTGGGTCTTAAATGTAAAAGCTTTGAAAGAAATTGGTCATTGGGTGTTTCGTTTGCATGAGTACCAGTACTCACACCTGTTTACAACAATGCAAGCCAACAGAACAGCAAGAGGCCTGATTTCCAAAATGTGTATTAGCACCTGAACAAAAACTATAATTCATGCTTTCGTAGTTGTCTCCACACATGATTTCTCTGCGTTTATGTACTTTATTCTATTCTATTTTCAGTACAAAATGCAACCTACTGATTGAGAAATAAATAATCATCAGTGTACAGTAAGCACTGGTCTCATATGTTGTGTATGGTCAATATAGCCATGTACTTCACTCTCCAATCTCTTCATAATCCAAACTAGACTTTCAGTGAAAAAAATATTGTATGATTTTGAATGAAGGGTTTCATTCTGCAAAAGATTTGTGGTGTTCTGCACCTTGTGTGTGTGTGCGTGTGTGTGTGTGTGTGTGTGTGTGTGTGTGTGTGTGTGTGTGTGTGTGTGCATGTGTGTGTGTGTGTGTTACCACCGAATGAGCCCTGTTTTAAAAATCTTGCTTCAGCAATCATAAAAAAATTGTAATAGTCTTCAACTTTTTGCTGCAGTTGTGTGATGAATTTGCATGGAGACACAGAACGTGGCTTCTCTTTCCACACCTTAACGCCATTGCCTTTGGGCTTTTTAGCAATGTTTGGCACTGTTAAGTCCAGAGTGATTAAAAACCCCCTCGGCAATCTCTCATAATAATACTAAAAGGGCATAACAAAAATAGCCATGGGCTACTGAAACACGTTAACTGAAACAACATCTTACTGAAACACTGAAACATATACTTATTATAGGGGGACAAGGATTTTTACACTGTTCATTCTACATTGTTTTGGCCGACTCTGTTATTCAGCCGCATTCAGACGGCGAGAGGCCGATCGAGGATGCAGCGGCAGGATTTGGACCCTCCAGAACCTGAACTACCGAAACCAAACACCGACTGGTGTTGCCTTTGCTCAAATTGCCCGCTGATGCTGACGGAAACCGAGTCATTCAGCAGTAAAGAATGCCGGCGTGGGCAGTTTTGGCTGGATGCTGGCGCTGATGACAACCCAAAGAGAGCGAGCCGTGTGTACGTTACTATGCATGAAGGTTTTCCTCCTCACTCGGACGGAGGTGTGCTGGAGAGTGAGTTTATTTTGTTTATTCATCGGGCTAAAAGAGAGCTTGTGTCACGTAGCGAACTGGCCGCTCAGGTTAAAGCCATTATTTTTCCATATACAGTGAATACAGTATCTACCTGAACCATGACCTTTACAGAGAAGACGAAAAGGGCATGTGCAGTAACAATCACAGTGAGATTTGTCCAGGGATGTGTTGTCCTAAAACATAAAGTCCATCTTAAGAAGGTATTCTTCTGAAAGCCAATCCCGAGGGTCGAGTAAAAATAGATACAGAGCAGCGAGGTCACTTTAATCTTAAATATATCACTTTCTCGCCGACATTGGATTTTTTCTTGTTTAAATTTAGGTTACTGAAGTGAGGCTGATGTAAGGCGTCCCTCAATCACCAACAAAAATCATAATTAGTCTGCACACGGATGAATGGAGAAGAGGCATTGAGCTCTATTACTAACTGAACAGGAGTTGTTTTTATCAGATGTGATATGGCTGTACAATTAAGTGGGACAATTCACTCAACTGGCAAGGTATTGTTCAGCGGATAACAAACGACCTTCAGGCAGGGAATCTAATTTCACTCGCAATCAAACATCTTTTCATGACCGTGTTTTCCAAGATGAATGGCACACGCGTAATGATGGGTTTACACTTAATAGATGATATCAGCAGGAAGAACAAAGACAAACACGTTGCAAGTCTTGGGCCCAAAATAAAATGACTTACAAGAGCACCATCCTTCTTAGCTCAAGTGCCCACAGCAGTGTCTGAACTCTCTAATCACATCCCACCTCCACAAGCCATATACCTATTAAATCCTGTATCAAAACAAAGTGTTTGAGTATTCCTTCATGGCAGGTTGTTCAACAGAGCTCTTTAGCAAATGTTTTTCTCTTTTTCTCTTGCGTAGTTTCAGTCCACTGTACATTCTTTTCCTTTCCTTTTCTTTTGTGGTACATTTCCTTAATGAAAACGTTTTGAAGGCTTTGCGACTGTCTTCTTGTTTACATCAGACGGCAGTGTTGGTGGACTCAAGGGGAAATTTCATATAGTCGACAACATTACTGCTCCCAATTGGTAGAAAATTGTTTCTTCCCTGGTGTTAAAGAGCAATGACACATCATTCACATCCATAGCTTTTGATTGTTTTTAACTTGAAAACTTTTGCTGAAGTGTGCTGTTCTCGCTCAACTGTGAGCACCGACATGAAAACTTCAGGGCATGTAAAAATTGTTCACCCCATAACATATTAACGAATGAAAAAAAAATCTGATTTCACTCGTTTTTTTGCTAATTAACGTTTAAGGCTAAATAATGGCCTCATTATGCATAACTAATTATTTTGGATCAAAAAAGTATTTCAATTGGTGATAACCTTATTCGTTAGCTTTCAGATAACCAGAGAACCTTATGGATATGTTTATTATTGAAGACAAATATCTCTATCTTTAGTAGAGGTGTTCAACCAATATGGGTCAACATTGAGGGCCCCTGTCTCCTGAATGGTTGCTCATTCAGGTTAATCAAACCCCGTTTCAACATTCTCTCATAGGTTAACATGTATGAAGAAATAAAATTTCAAGGTCCAGTTTGTAGGATTTGGTCGCATCTAGCGATGACATTGCCGATTGCAACCAAGTACGATGGTTGACTTAAAATATGCAAATGGCCCTTGATTACTGTAGAAACATAATGGACTCTGTGAAGAGGACTCGCTCCATATTTAGATAAACGGCTAAGTCTAAGGTCACAACAACCCAACAACTCTTATTCTCAGGTGATTATACACTGAGGAAAACATACTCCTCCATATTTTTATTCCATTTTTGCCAATAGATCACCCGAAATGCTACACAGTGGCTCTTTAAATCAGGTCAGAAAGTGATTTATTTCAGACGGAATGCCCCAAAGCAAACCATTTTATTGGCAAACAGCTAACACTGCAGGATGAATATCAAACCATTTTCACACACACACCCATCCCCTTCCACATGCAATATATGCATCTCTATCATCATTATCTCCATATGTGGACATTACAGGGCAGGCTGTATAATACCAACTCAATCTGTAACTTTATTTATTGCATATTAGTAATGTTATTAAGTTCACCCAAGAGAGCTCTAACAAGTTTATATGCAGTTTGTTTGCATTTGTAGTCTTTTTTTTTCTTCTTCTAATGATGAAAATAAATGCTGCTTCCGGCGATAGAGTACTCAAATAGCAAAGTAAGTGACAGCCTCAGCCCGTTTCAATGTCTGTTTTAAAGCTATGTTGGCAGCTTCAAATTGGAGCAGTACGTAAATGTTTGAAAATGTAAACTACAAAATCAAGAATTATGTCATATCATGTTTGTGAGTCGGACTGGTCTGTGATGTTTGAAATGAAAGACGACTAAAGGGAGGAAGGAAGCAACAAAAAGTGCAGGTTTCTCTGGATGAATTAATTCCTGGCGACTGATAAGAAAACAGTTTGTGAAATATTCAGTTCGGTTCCTCACTTTGGGCGAGTACACATATCCCAGTGGCAGGTTTTTAATTTCAATAATTGTGTGAATATAGCCTAGATTGCTTTGCTGGTCTGTTATCTGACTGAAACCAATTTGTCGCCAGCGGTCCAGACAGTGGTCAGTCCTTTAGTGCGTCTTGTCCAGTTGTGTACCTGATGTGGAGCAGCACATCCTGTCATCGTGTCAGTTTAAGACAAAGACAAAAGAAAAAGAAAAAAAGCAGCACATGACGATAACAAAACTGCTTTTCCACAAATAAGGCGAGTTCATTTTGCTCAAAATGACAACTATGCTACTTAGTTTGAAGATATAATTTGTCAGAATAAAAGACTATTCAATTGGCAACTCAATGTGAGTGTAACACTTAAAATACTTATACAGCAGAGATCAATCATATAGATAATAATATAGATAGATAATCAACAGACTGTCCAATATGTGCACTGATTATTTATTTTGTTTTTTTTCACAAAGTCATGGATCAGTGTCCTGACGTCTCTCTTTTGTTAGACTTGTTAGATATTTTGGCAAAGAATTAAGGGCAACACGCAACCGGCGCATGACGTCCGTCAAAACATCCACATACAATTTCCATGTCAGCCCACACCGGTGGCGTCTGTCAATCCTCACCGACATCCGTCAGCTTACATGAAAAGCAGCAAATTTATCACATTCGCTCCCCGATTTGAAACAATCCCTGCTACCGGATGACTCCTCCTTCTGTCTTCTTGACACATCCAGTCTGGGCTGTGGGCAACGTTTGACACGTGTCAAGCGGCTGGTGTGGGTGGAACTTTAGTCGGATCAGAGACAAGTGGCCTTTAAGTAGATGTGACCGAATCAAATCCAAGAGGTTTATAATAGATGGTCTTTTACAAACATCTGCTCAGTTAGTTAGTGCATAATATCACAGTGTAAGTGGATTTGTTTTGTCCAGTCATGAAGTGTCTGCATTGTTAATAGTTTTAGTGTCCGTTCAATGATGACACTGTTCATTCTTAAAAGCAGAAACCAAGCATATTTCTAATGCAAACTACCCCATGGCGCATAAACCAATGCCTCTGAGAGCAACATTACAGAACAGCCAAAATCATAAGTCATTCACTTGTAGAATTAGCCAATCAGGCAGAGAGGCGAGTTTGCAGCTGTTTAGCTGGCATATGGAGCTCGGGAAACCCCTTGCAAGATTTGAGTCACTGGGATCATGTCATGAAAGCAAATTTCAACCAGCTCATTAATATTTGACTTCATTGCATTGCTTAAGTTCTTGTCCTCGGCCAGTTTTGGGATAGTGCTGGAGCGAGATGCAAAATAATGAGGGCAGAGCTGCATTATGACATTTTAGTGCATAAAAAGTTGTTTAAGAACTGTATGTACTACTGTAGAGGGCAGATTAATCAGGTCTCTGTGTGTGCGTGCGTGCGTGCGTGCGTGCGTGCGTGCGGGCGTGCGTGCGTGCGTGTGTGTGTGTGTGTGTGTGTGTGCGTGCGTATTACACACTTTGTAATTGCTCCTATTTCTTTTTTACCGTATATACTCTATGGATGTCCTTGACTGATTTATAAGGAATGCATTTTGATGATGCTTAATTAGGTGGTCTGGGAAAAGACAGTGAACTACATAACCCTCCTCTCCAATAACAAGACCCACAACATTTTCTCTGTGCTCTTGTCGATGCCATTATATATAAATATTCTTTGAATAAATATTTAAATGTCCTTGTGTGTGCCATTTCAACATTAAGGTTAAAATTAAGTTGACTTATGACACCACATAAAAATTTTAATCTCCAACAGATCTGTCATTTTATTCTCCATCCGTACAGGCAAGGTGCAACGCAACATTAGGATATTGTAATTGTGTATGAAAGCACTATACTAGAATGCTGCCATCTTTTTGAAAACGTCCACTTCTGAGTTGACATTTTGAACACCCAACTGTACCAGCCTTCGACCAATCTTGCTCATCAGTGATACACTTCTCTGAAGAAGGCAAGGAGGTCGAGCCAATCAGAGGCAGAGTAGGGCGGGTCCACTCGGTATATACGGGTGTGGACAAAATCAATCAAACGACTGTAAATAACAGCCCGTGCAACTGCCAGTGGCAGTTAAAGAGGCAGTTTGACATGACAATAAGAGAGCGTTTCAACATTTCCCAGAAAACTCTCTTGCACTCGTATTGCTACGGTGCCCTTGGTTAAGCTGTCGCATACCAATGGTGAAACAGTGCCTAAGGTGGCCTAGCCGTGGGCTAGTACATTAGGCCACTGACCACACAGCAATGCTACTGGGCACGTGAAGCATGGGAATTGCTGAGACAGAGCATAAATGCCCATTTTGGAATCAATAAGGGTGAGTGCTGTCCTTTTGTACAACTCAGCACATGGCTCCATGTTTTAGTTTAATGAACTGCACTTAGTCACATTGGATCATGTTAATCCTATTACTACCGCCACCAAGGAGGTTATGTTCTCGTTTCGGTTTGTTTGTTTGTCAACTGGACAGCGGAAAAAAACAACTCAACTGATAGTCATGGTGGAAGGGTGTAGCACGGGCCGAGGAAGAACCCGTTTGATTTTTGGGGTGGATCCGAATCACGCGTCCGATACACAAATTAAACTTTACCTGTGTTAACATTGCGGAGGTCTGCACTCTTTGAGAGTCGTTCTAGTGAATCTGATATAATTTTCAATCACAATTAAGTCAGCGAGCATTGTTAGCCACAACTGTCCGTGCTTATAAAATTAAAAAGGTAATACCTAGCCGTGGCTGTGCCGGAGCATTCAGGGTGAAACAGTATTTTACCTGGAACCACAAAAACAATCTGCAAAAGCAAAATAACTTCAAATCAATAAAAAATGTGACGCATTGCATGGGATGTGAAATGAACCCAATCAATGAACCCACTCACACCAAATGTTGGTGATGTGCTTTTAAACTGCTGCCAACATAGTAATTCAACCTAATGAATAATGTGTCTAGTTTTATTTGGACATTCCAACACTTGTTGTAATGTGTTGCGATGATGTCATCTCGTTAATTTGGCCATCAGAGGTTACCTGGCGGAGGTTTGCAAAGGAAAGTTGTCTGAATGTGCAAGAGTATTAGATTGCCAACGTGTTAGTGTCAAGCCAAAGATATACTTGCCTTTAAATAGGCATTCGCATATGCATGATGGCTGCCTCGCGTATCCTGCGTCCGTTCGGAGCGTTGGCCAGAAGCCACATTATGGCCAGAAGCCATATTATGGCACAGTGTTTTCTTCCGCAGGGTTACGAAAGGAAGCCGGTATCTGCTGACTTGGTTCCTCTCAGTCCAAAGCAGTGCTCCGTAGAGGGAGCCAGCTTTGATATGTTTTTTTTTTTTTTTTTCTGAGGATCAATCTATAAAGCTTTGCTACAAGTATTTAAAAGTCAAAACACACATAAATGTGTATGCGCAGACACGTACACACATGCTCAAAGGACTTGAATAAGAAACATGCCGACAGACATGGCCATGCAGAGAAACTTAAAAGGAAACTTGCACACTTCTACTTTCTTTCTTCCCCTCACTGTCTTGGATGCCTCTGCTCTCACATGAAGCAGTTATGGCGGACAGAAATGTTACATGAACTATTGAAAGACAGAGTTGAAGCTTAGCAATATCAGTCACCGCTATAGAGATATGGGCTCCACTGTGATGTGGGAAATCATGGCGAGCGATGCAACATAATTATTAGTAATACTCTGTCACCAACCTGACTTTCCATCTTTGATGAATGTAAAAAAAAAAAAACTGTAAGAAATGCTTTATATGTATAGCATGCCATCTGGAATTGATGTGCATTCCCTTCAAACACCACAGAATAATTTATAAGTGAAAGTTTGGTGATCATATGAAATATGAGTCAGATGCAGCAAGTGCGAGAAGACGCCGCCTGTACATGTAGCCTAACTCAGTAAGCCTCTGTTGTTATTGTTGATAAGCTTTAGATTCCTGCGGAGTCAACTGACTTAACATTTGAATCCCTCAGAGGATAAAATAAAACTTTGTTTCAGTTCACTTCCTGCCTCTTTCAAAGTCAAGATGTCACGGCCGAACGTCAACAATACTGTCCTGTCCCAATGGCTCCACCAAATACTGGCAGAAATATGCATGCCCAAATATGAAGGCGTGTCCCTGACAGCTCTTGGTGTTCCTCGATCCGGAGTGCACTGGTCGCTTGTTTAACGGTGCGTTCATGATATCTTCTTCAAGTCTAAATGTTGGGAAATGTGATGTAAACATGTCAAATCAACTAGGTCTTTGTCATCCGTCACTGGTGAAAACATGACATGAACTGGGACCGTGAACATCTACTACCAGGGTCAAGTATCATTATTATTATTAGTTGCGTTACAATTAGTATTGCCAATAGCATTACTGCTTTTATTATCATTATTATTCTACTGTTGCCGTTATATTTTTGGTAGTTGTAACTTTTTCCTCATGCCTACTACTCTCATTAAATGAATATTTTCTGTCATATGCATTGAATGTGTTATAACTCTGTTATCTATTGCACTTCTGTCCATCCTGGGAGAGGGATCCTCTTCTGTTGCTCTCCCGATGGTTTCTTCCCTTTTTCTCCCCGTTAGTTATTTTTTGGGGGAGTTTTTCCTGAACCGATGAGAGGTCCCGGGACAGAGGATGTCACATGTGTACAGTAAAGCCCTCTGAGGCAAATTTGTAATCTGTAATTTAGGGCTATACAAAATAAATTGAAGTACTGTGGACTTGAATTGCAGTATGTAATTCACATAACCACTGTTACACTTACTGTCCAATATGTGTTTAAGTGAAATTAATACTTCCTACTATGTTTGCATTGAACTTCCTGGAGCTTAACATCATTTTTTCCGTGAAAGCATCAGGCAGTGGAGAAATAGACTTTAAGAAATGAAACACACAAACGAGGGAGGAAGAGTAATTAATGTCTACATGTGTGTTCAATCAGAAGGGATAACATGAATATTTGAAAGCAATACAGACTTACTGATAAACTTACTGCCTTCTATTCAATTATAGTTTTCATATTTGAGATGTCACCTGCCGAGTGAATTTTGTGTTTTCCTTTACAGATATAAATACATTTCCAACATAAATTGGTGCAATAAAATTGAATGAAAATGAAATGCTTAACACTGAAAATTGTATTGGTTTTACCTCATGGCTTTGTGTCAAATAATTTAGGACCTGATATTGATGTGCTATTTTCAAACCTGACAGTATTGCCTTTCCTTGGTAACTCCTGACACCTCGTGTAAATTAAAAAGCTGTAATATGAGCAAAGGGTAAAGTCAGCCTTAAGGAATTCCTCTCCACAACCCGCAGTTTAAAGTAGTCCAATGGACTTTTACTCAATAAAAAGGGCAGCCCAATCTGGTGATAGACTTCACAAAGACACGTCCTGAAATTATTTTAAAAAAATGAATCTGAAGGTCCATGCACGTAATTCATGCCCGTGACCGAGGTCACCACTGGCTTTCATTCATCAGCCCGCAATTCAGTCCAACCTTCCAAGAATGGCAAATTGAGATGGCAGAGTGGGCAGAAAGAAAGAAAAAAGGCTGATAAAAATGCCTTCTAGTTTTCGAACCTCAGCTATCTGCGGGAGCGATGTCTGCTCGCATTCCGACTGGATGGCTGCATCGCACACTGCCTCTCACTTACGTTACAGGCTGCTGCAGTGATTATGTCTCCACCGAAATACAGGAACTGTTACAAAAGAGAACCATTTCTGTGGTCGAGGCAGAACACTGGTAGAAAGTGGGGTTATTTTCTGTCTCCTGCTTTTAAAGAAGGCTGAATTGAGCATGCTGAATGTCTGCAACGCATCGTTGCCACGTCCTGTCATTTTGATATGCTGGTTCAACCAGGCCGCCATTGGCCATAGTCTTAAATGGCTGCGAAATTCACCTGTCAACCGCTTTCACTGGTACCTTTTAACTTTTATTTTTGACTGCACTTTATGGAGACTGTGTTGTTTGCATCAACGATATCATTGGTTAACAGCCGTCTTCCTTGGTTTTGCTGCCACATGACTACATTTCTTGGCGCTTAACTGCCACCAATCAGTAAAGGAGCGTGAAATCATCAGCAGAAATGGTATTGCAATGCCTGCTGTTAGTCAACAACCTCCACAGGGATAATAATCTAGGTTGCTAATTTATTTATTTTAAAACATGGCTATCTGTCAGCTGCTACACAAATAATATATCATAACTCACAAAATCATCTCACACGACGTAGTCTGCTGTGTCAGGTTGGTTGGGTTATGGGTTGGGGTTTCATGTTCTGCAGCCATGTTTGGAAAAAGCGTTCACACGACCATTATGTTTAGGCGAACCACTAATCCTCATGGGAGATTTTCTTTAAACACTCTGTCAGAGAGATGACGTTGGAGTGACAGAGGAGTATATTTGTAACTTTTATCTAACGTTCAGAAAAGAGGCCGATAAAGAAGAGGTAGGGGAATATATAAAAAATGAATGATCAGTGACTATTTGATGTGTAGACACACCTATTTATGGCTAACTACACATATTTTCCACATTGTATCATTGCGAGTGAGCCCTGCCTTTAGTTCAGCACCCCATCCTCCAGTCTAAAACTTCAAAGCAAGGACACCTGCTTACTTCAACCTCTCTGTAACACACACACACACACACACACACACACTCAGTTTACCATTGGCAGATCAAATGTTTGTCATCACTCACCAGATTTGCGCTGGGCGTTGCGTTCCCAGGGCATATACAGGGCACCAGAGCAACGTGGTCTCACGCGCACGCAGATCAGTTCATCAGCCTTTGGACTTCCCTTCAGGTTGATAACCAGCCCATGCTGAAGCCCGATGAAGAATGATAGACATGACGGTTGAATCAGAGGATAAGAAATGTCCTTATCGGGTTTGCGAGAATCAATATAATCTTATCATATTTACTTTGATTCTTCAAAGTCACGTTGCACCGTAAAAAAAGAAAAATCGCCGTAAAAACTGTATTGAAGAATACATTATCACTCCACGGATTGTTTTTTTTCTTGGTAAAGCCTGCGTTTCTGCACAGGATCAATACATTTTGCAGGAAAAAACAAACAACAAACAACCAACTGCCTTTTTAAGTCAGAATGGAGCAACCTGTCAGTCATGTTGCTCATGCTGTCTGCAAGCAATGGCATGAAGAAGGTGTGTCTCACCGAAGAGGGATCCAAAAAGTCTCCCAGGTTTTTTCTTCCAGGTCATGTGACCTGTGGCTGGCAGCCTTCCAGCAGAATGGGGAGCCTGGACGTCTGGCCGATGGACCTAAACAGATCAGAGGGTTAAGAAATGAAAACATGATTGGTAACAAGTGTGGTCACATGTCAGGGTCACACGTTAGGTATTAGATGAATCAGTAGGGAATCTAACAAAATATAAAACATAAACCAGTATGCTGCTCTTGGTCACGTCATCTGTCAAAATTCTTTTTTAAATAACTTGAAAATGTTTGCAAAGATGGGATACAATTCCAAAGTCTAGATGTGCAAAGAGACTTATTCACAAAGACTTGCTGCAGAAATTAATGCAAAATGTTTTTGCTTTTTTTTTTTTGCTTTTTGAAAGATCACATTCAATTTTACTTTTCAGAAACCTGCAATTTTCATAAGGGTGTGTCGACTTTTTATACTCACTGTAGATAAATGTGCTCAATAATTCAGCAGGCCTGCAATGGTTTTGACCTCTGTTACAAGTAGAAGCTGAGTGTGTAGAGCGTTACAGTGCAGGGCGTGTACCTTTCTTTTTTTGTAAATGTGGAATCTTTGGAATCAAACTTACTTTGCTGCACCGATTTCAGCAGAAACGGATTGGATCAAACTAAATGTTGAAGTGGATTCAGCGGATCTGTCAGAAAAAAAGGAAAACACTGCTTTATGGGCAATAATGAATAAGTGAAAGCACACTCTGCACCACTCTGCTGTTTTTATTACGTTACTGAGTAAAGTGACATTTTGAATACAAAATGACTGGATGATTCATCAGTGCAAGTCGTGCTAATGTTTCTTACAATCTGCAGTTGAGTTGTTGACAGACAGCACTCCAGGGGAGAGGAGAGGCGAGGAGAGGAATTCCTGTGAATGAGATCCATTTATTAATGTTTGGTGTCAGAGCAATTTTAAAGCTCGCAACTTCACTTCAGAGCAACAGCTCCTTCCATCCCCGTCAGCCCAAACGCCACCGAGTCTCAATCAACCACAGCCACACCCAGCTGTATACAAACAAACACGCACACACACACACACACGCACACACACACACACACACAGGGTTTAAGGTCGAGTGCGCTGCCAAGCCTCGTCTGTTTTAAAGGGTACTACTGCCCTCTGTTGGTGCTTCACGAGACAAACACCATGTAGTCAGAAGGAACTTTGATTAAAATGAGGCGTCTTCTCTGAACACACGTTGACGTATGAACAACACCATGACGCAAAGGTGATAAAAGCATTGTAACAAAAAATATGCGCTTCTACTTATCTTGTGTTTGTCAGTGATTTTTAGTGCAGCTGCTTCTTAACAACATGTGAGGAGTAAAGCTGAACAATTTGTCTCTTTATCAGTTCTGTGAGACACAAAAAAAAATAAGTGTGCGACCATTTTGATGTTCAGTTAATTATTGTTTATTGTATGTCCTGTTAATTAGGAAAATGAATGCCTATCAAACTGTGATAGGCATTTGTGCTATTATCTGGCATATTAAAGATGAAATGATAAATAAAGAACCAGCCAATTGATAGATTATGAAAAAACAATCACAGCAGACATAATGAACTGCATTATTCAGGGAACATGACCAGGCTTCTTCATAATAGAACTAGTAAGAGAAGGACACCATGTTTTTTTGTCTTTAGTCTAAAATTAACCAATACTTTAAAGAAGAGCAAAAGCAGTTTGCTTAATATTAAAATAAAAGCATCACTCTGGAAAAGCACACACACACACACACACACACACACACACACACACACACACACACACACACACACACACACACACACACACACACACACACACACACACATTATGTCAAAAAGTATCTAAAGGGCTTCTCGGGATTAAGTCCTGGAGTTAATATGTGCTAGTCCCTTCAGGGGCCTTTAATAGTTTTAGAATAGTTCTAATATGCATATGTCATACATCGTGAGCAAAAGACAGAAAGGCAGCAAGAGAGAGTGCATGACCTCACATAATCCACAACTAAAACACACACACACACACACACACACACACACATTAAGCTTATCCTCAGAAGCGGGTTGGCGATCTGATCTGCTCTGAGCTTTAGTGCTGCGCCAAGGGTCGGGTGGAGTGGGGTGGGGTGGAGGGGTGGTGGAGGGGGTGAGGGGGTGTCGAAGGTCCCCAGAGGTGAAACTCTATTAGCACGCAGCATGAAAGTCAATGAAAAGGACCCCAGCGTGCTCCAGCCCCCTGACAGTATTAATGTTTAATGATATCTAAAAAGGCTAATACTCATCCCCCCCTTTCACTTTTGCTTTTATCCTCTCATTAAATATCCCCACAATATCATCACCTCCTCAGATTAGAGCGCTGACCCCGTCTGCTGAAGGACTCGCCCTTCACTGACAATGAATGCTTTTCTCTCTCTCTCTCTCTCTCTCTCTCTCTCTCTCTCTCTCTCTCTCTCCCTCCCTATCGCTCTCTCTCTAAGTAGCCTTTAAGATGTGTTAGAGGGAAGGCAGCAGAGCACCATATATTGGAATATGTAAAATAATAAGTTGTGTGCACACAGAAAAGTATGTAAATAGTTTACACAAAGTGTATAAAAACGCTTATTAGAAATGTTAAATGTTTATTATGTTGTGACTGTGTCTGGTCTCAGCTAGGGGGATTCATAAAATATGAATGTGCCACCAGCGGGACCCCCCTCCCAGGCACCAGTGGCAGCAAATCTGTGGGCAAGAAGGACATTTACTCTCAGTGAGGCCTGTTCAGCTTTCACTACAGGGCGGAGAACCAGACAGGCTGTTTGCCGTATGCATTCATTACGGAAACAGGAAGAAGAACTGAAACTGGGAACACTGAACATCACCCACGTCCAGCAAAAACTGGGACTCATCACAATTTAAACATTAGGTCGAATATATATTTTTTATTTATAGATTGATATCAAAGCATCCATTCTGTGCCATTCACTTGTGAGAAGACTCACCCAGACTATGATGAGTTATGGGAACGAAGCAGGTGAAACGTCTTGGGTGTAAGTGCTGGATGAGCAGCTTTCACTGAAAGGCACCACAGCAGCAGGGTAGGGAGGGGGTGTGTGTGGGGCGGGGGGGGGGGGCTGCTGCTGTGGCGCCTGTTTATTTTTAAATACAGGTTCAATTTAGGTTGCCTGCACCTATGTGTAGGTGTGTGTGTAGGTGTGTGTGTGTGTGTGTGTGTGTCTGTGTTTGTGTCTGTGTGTGTGTCTGTGTCTGTGTGTGTGTGTGTGTGTGTGTGTGTGTGTCTGTCTGTCTGTCTGTCTGTGTGTGTCTGTGTGTGTGTGTGTGTGTGTGTGTCTGTGTGTCTGTGTGTGTGTGTGCTGTGTTTGAAACGGCGGAAGTTGCGGTTGCACCTCGGTTGTTAGAGGTCTGCATGAATAAACAAACACAACACACACTGTAACACCGGGACTGATCTACATAATAGTAAAGACGTGTGGCCGCTACACCGAACATCATCCAATGGCTGCCTGGATCGCTGTGGGGGACCAACCGACCTGCGTTTGATGTTTGGTTCCATAATCCTTTGCCGGTATTGTCTGACTGAGGTCTCTGGCCTAAAGACATCAGCAAACATTTGGGTTTATTTTCTGGTCAGCTCTGCCAGGCTTGTTCTTCAGACCTCTTCACTCTTTTTTATGGAAAGTCCTTCAGGGGCTTTTGGGCTTAGTTTTGTCATCAGCAATTGCAACACACAGAAACCGGTTGGTTGAGATCATCGGTGTAACGCGGCAGGTGAAGACCTTCCTACGGCCTGTCTGCAGGTTAAGGATCATGCATTTGCTGGTATAAAGATGTAAAAAAGTTGTAATACAGTGAAGTTCAAGTATATAAGGGGCATTACCTTGAAATAGGAAAATAACACATCATATTAAAATGAGATGACTCATAATTTGTTTGTGGACACTATTTGGGTCGGGGAACGGGGGTCTGTGGATCTGTGAATATTCTCGCTTTCAAAAGCTGCTTAACTGCAGTCAATTTTAACACAGGGGCATAAACATGGTGTATGAAATGATGCAAACACCCTCCTCAGCACCACAATGAATCAAGGCAACAGCAGCGGATGTGCGCTCTCACACAAGTGCACGCCACAGGAAAACCGCCACAAATGCACCAGTGAGTACTGTACGCACACACACGCACACACACACACGCACGCACACACACACACACACACACACACACACACACACACACACACACAGAGAGAGCAATACATTCTCTAGGACACACACGAACAGACAGAGCGAGCAGGCAAAAAGTCAGAGGAAGTGCTTATGCCTACAAACACACTCAGGAGGGGCCGCACAGCACTTAAGTGGTCACTTTCACACACAAAGGCCAATCACTGGAGCTTAGCCGGCCCCATCAAGCTTTTTTAGCAAATGCTGCCGCGCTGAAATTGCTTGTTTAGTTAACCCTGTGTGTCACTGACAGGAATGTAGTTCCGTCACTCAAGTCGGCGTCGTGACAAATGCTTCGCTTTGAAGTCGGTCCGAGGGAGACCACTCATTGTGTGTAAGATGACTCGGCCCTGTCATTTGTGAGGGGGGATTAGTCATGCTATGTTTATTGGAGAGTGTGCATCAGCTTTCTTGACTGCTGCGTTTAAGGGATTTTTTTCTTCTGAGGTGTTTTTGTGAGAGTTGCCAAACACTGACACTGAAGGACTCGAGCATCGAGCAAACTCTCCAACTATCACACAATAGTTGGCATTTCAGAGCACTAAAGTTTCTCGAACTTTGATGTGAATTTGCTGCGTCACATCGTCAAGTATCATGGAGTTCTGCTCTCTTGGAAATTATAAAGCAAAAAAAAAAAAAGTTTGTCCACGTTTGGCCCATGAGGGGGCCGAACACACACAACATTTCACACAGCAGTTAAGTTCCGTTGTTTAAAGTTGAGGTGTTCTTATGCAGAATGAGTTTGAATTGAATCCAATGTAAAGGTACCTAGATACAGGTAATTACAAAGAGTTAAACTGACCTTTATATTTAATTAAATGCCACCCCTTGCTTTTACCCTAAGAGTACATCTAATACATAGTATAGTATAGTACATATTAATAGTGAGAAGTACATGGGAGTGAGACCAGGCTGCCTTTTTGGTGGTAGAAGCAGCTGATGAGGTGACATGACATGACATTTCATTGTCATCTACAAATATTACACAGAATTTAAATAGAGCAGATTTGATTTACAAAAACACACTCATGAAATAAAAACAAGTGAAACATTTAAAGATGATATCTGTTCAAAGTGATCACGTCTCCCGGTTCTGGTGTGACCCGTCCAGACTGCTTCCCTGGTTGTAGGTCGCTGCTCAGCAGCACAGGCCTGGATGGATGTGTTTGCATAATCCTCAATTAAACTGAGAGTTAATTTACATTTTGTTATATTTCCCTTCTTTGACCCCACCACCCCTCTCATTGTGTGTGCATTTTATACGTCTGTGCTGTGCATGCACGCGTGCAAGGCCATGCTTCCGTCTGTGTGTATTGCACGCCTGCATGAGTTGCAGGAAACGGGGCAAAAAAGCAATCGGCGAGGCTTCAACTGGAGATGGAATTGCCAGTTGTATATCTTGACGCTGGACATATTTATGCCCAGAGAGGCTCTCCTTTCTGCCTGCTCATCACAGACACTGGCGTTGGTGAACTGTGTGTGTGTGTGTGTGTGTGTGTGTGTGTGTGTGTGGGGTGGGGGTGGGGGGGGTGGGGGTGCAGGGCCTGTTTGTGCGTTGACAACACGAGACCTTGCGCATGTGCATAACGCACATGTGGTGTTCGCCACTTTCTATTCGCATGTGCTGTTATGTGTGTGTGTGTGTGTGTGTGTGTGTGTGTGTGTGTGTGTGGGGGGAGGCTTTTGACCAGTGTGTCCAGTGTCTTGTACATGCAGTTGCACTTTTTGTCTGAGAGAGAGTGGACTACGATTACATCGTCTATACGCATTTGTTTTAATAGCATAATCATAAGTAAGGTATTTCCAAAGAATGTTGTACAAGGTTTACCTCAATACACCAATGCAGGATATGAATGATAAATGGTTTGCACATTATTATTATATACTGGACAAGGGAAGGAGGACTTTCTATGGCGTAAAAATAAAAAATAAATTAAGTATCAATCACTGGACATCATCAGTAAAGTAAATTGCAATGCCATTTAGCACCAAACCGACAATTTAATTTATCAAAAAAAAAATGTAATACTTATTGTTATAAGGTTTTCATGTTGTGCTCACTAACAGTTGAGAGAGAGCAGATTTCTGAGTAGATGGTGAGTAGCTCAGTCCGTCACGTGAATCCTTAAAGTTGCCTTTGAGTTTCTGTTTTACCTGAAATGTTACTTCAGTTTTCCCATTTTGTTTATCATCACATGACTGAAACGCAGAATATTTCCATTAAAATGACATAATCAGGAAGTACAAGTCAGCAGCTGGTTGGTTGTGGGCTGCTGATGCCCTTCTCATCTCCTTTGGACTTAGACAGTGTGTTCTGCCTGTTGCTGTGCAAGCCTCCACTCATCTGAGCATATCAGCCAAATCATTAAGGAATTGATCAGGATGTGTTGGGAAAAGTAAATGATGTGGAAGGTCCCTTTGGTCGCCACAGATCAACGGACAGCAGCATGCCACGCCACCAGTCTCTGGCCTGCTGAACCATGACATAGCCTTTGATTTATTCAAAGGTCATGACATCCTCAACTGTGATTGATTCTTCTCTTCGAGTTGTTGCAGAGAAGATGTGCGTGTGCCATGACCTTCGTCCTGGCGAAGCGTTGAAGGTATTGAAGATTCCTATTGCCTGGTAAAGTTGTTGCCCGACTGAAACGCAGCTTCAGAAATGTGTTCTCAGAGAGCAATTGAGATGTTGCGCAGTATTCCATTTCAACAGCGGGAAAAACGTCAAAAACCTCAGCAAAGAGGTACAATTGTATGTAATTGGTCCTGAAATGGAAGTTGTTACGCCCAAAACACACCAGGCAGCAGCAAAGTGTGGCTTGCCAAACATTTTTTTTTTTTACTTTCTGGGGCCGGGAGGAGTGTTCATGTGTTTCAGGCGGGAATAAATTCTATGTAAGATAAGTTAAAGTGTCATGAAATAACAGCGGTCTGTTTACTGACTGGCCCCGAGTCGCTGTTTATTCGGCTGCAGCTCGCTGAGTTCGGAGCAGCTTTGCATTGGCATTGCATGCCCCCGCCACCAAAATAAAACAATGTCGTGTCCTCCATACTCTTCGTCCCAAAAACTATGAGGTGATGTCATGTTCATTGATCCAGAGAGGTGCAGCGGTGATGTGTGTCAGAGTTGTCTGAATCTGTGAAGGGGGCCTGCTAAAAAGATGAGATATGCTAAAACTGTTCAGTTGCTTTTGACAGATTGATTTGCAACAGTTAGTCTTTTGTACTATAATAATATATACATTGCAGAATTGCTTAAACCTGAGAGATGTGCAGATGAGACTTGAGTCCGAAGTCCAAGTCAAACCCTAAAAAGGACAGAGATAAATATGTGAGCAAACTGAGGCCTGTCAGGACAATTTTATGGGCCATTACGTTGCGGTTTCTGATAAATTACATTTCACAGTGGTTATTCAAATCAGTTCATCCTTTGTGACATCTGTGTGCATGAGCGTTGCGACACAGAGCTTTGAATACAAATGACACATTTCTCAAAAACGATTGTTTCATTTGTGTTCTTCCTCTTCTCACACCTATCTCATCAGTTTGATCCATTCAGGTCAAAGAAAATTACCCTCATGTTTTTGCAATATGTTTTTTTTTTTTTCAATTTGCATACACACTGTATTGGGTGGGGGGAAAAATGACTGATCCTTTCATCTTAGAATACAGTGGAGGACTAATTTGAATGAAGCATATTTCCAATCACAGCGCTTGAAGAGCCAGAATCTCTGGCTTTGAGTTCATCACATCTCGACCTTTCCCATCTGGACTGAATCCTGTTTTAAAAGTGCAGTTTCCCCATTGCCCACAGTTGGGGGTCAACCACAGCTTATTGGGGGTCGCAGGCTAAACAGAGGACTTTTGACAAGCAACGCGTTCAATAAATACGATTTCACCACCAATATTATTCCACAATCGACAGACAATCACGGACTCCTAAATCAATTTTATGAGCATTTCTTGTTTCTGGACCGTTGTTTCTGAATTCTGATACAACTGATGTTGCTCTTCCAACTGTTTGATATAATATACAGTACGTAAGAGCATATTTTGAGCCTTCAATTAAGACCGAGACACAAATTAGTGACAAATTAGACATCGTCAATGTTTTCCTGATTATATCACTATAATTATAGGTAAGCTTATTCCTCGTTGCCAAATGAGTAACATTAACGTAATCGAGGATATGAGCCTTATTGATCCTGCCGACATAAGGACGGATGGAAAGAGGCAGATCGCTCTGCCAAGTATTCAAATCTCAGTTTCATATATTTCTGAAAGAGAAAATCTATAATGTGCCTTGTCTAACATATCCCAATTCTTTATACACAGTCAGCCAAATGAGTTTCATGCATCACGAGACATAACCCCCTTATGTGCATGGGTATTGCACAGCTGTTTTTTCCCCTGACTAGGACATTTTTTTCCGCAGATAAAAAGTGCCAGCGTTAATAAATCTGATAAATTACCAGTTGCAAACTGTTGACCAGTCATTTTTTTTCTGACAGACTGTATTACCTGATTTTCTCCTTTTTATCAAGACGTACTGCAAATAGAGCTTGATTGCTCCCCAAGGTGGTGAGTTACGAATTTAATGATGTTGAACTAACTCAGCTTTATTCCTTCTTAAGTGAATTTTCCCGCGTGAAGACAGGTGGCTGCTCCGTTCCCTCTCAATCTGACTCACACACACGTAAAGAGGTGCACACAACAGGAGCTATTCGATGAGAATGGTCCCATTAATTGCCATGACTGCAGATTCACAGACTGCCTTGACTAACAATTAGAAAACAGCTGACATGTTAATACACTTAACAGTGATTTGTTCACCTATATGGCTTGTGAGCCTTTCAAAACAAACCAATGCCTTATTGTGATCCTTCATCAGATGCAAGATCTAAAAAACATTGCTCCACAGCGCTACTAGTGGTCAAAAACTCTACTGGGTACCTTTAACACACAGACATATATATCAGTTATCTGCGATGAGCTCATAGTGGCGGTATATCTATAGCCAAAGAACAATTTTCCCCTTTCAGGTTGTTTTATTTTCATATTTCACCCCAAAAAATGCAAAGCACTCTTGGTAACCCACAAATAAAGGCATGACCCCCAAAATTGTCTTGCAGCGCCCTGTGGTGTTCTGATCCTGCAGTTGAGAACCCCATAGCTAAATGGTAGATAGAAGATAATAAAAGACTGTTTGATCCAACCACGTTAATGAGGTCAGCGGCTAAGAAGACCTTTGAACAGCACTGGTGCTCTGATCTACATGCAAATGAATGGAGCTACACATCAAAGGTAAAATTGTTCCAATCCCCAAAAACCTTCATGCTGTTCGTTGCACCAATGAACCGATATTAAGAGGTTAATGTGCAGATTTACAAATACTGTCGTTCCGAGGGTTTCTGGAGACGTCAGTGCTAGAACGTCCATGTGATAACGTGCACGGGAATGTCGGTATAAGTCAGTGTTGGGCAATTATTGTGTGTCATATGTGATACGTAGGCTTAATGTGTGTGGTAAAAATGTGTTTGTTTCTTATGTGTATACGCATGTGTGTGTCCCAGGGGAAGCCTAATATCCTGCATCGCTAAGCAGCATTTGACGTCTTCACACCTTCATCGTAGAGCCTTTCCTTAACATGGAGACGACACTGAAACTCTTTGATGTTCCAGAGTCTTTAACCACTTAATCCCTAAGAGAGAGGGGGGAATTAAGAACCTCCTACGTTTGAATGTCGTTTTTTGTGTAGCTTTTCAGTCTCTGAACATTGTACACACACACAAACACAGACACAGACACACACACACACACACACACACACACACACACAAATACACGTATATGTGTCTATACTTAAGTATAGAGACTTGTACATAGTGCTTTTGTAGCTTGACATCCATGCATTTGAGACTTCTCCCGTGGATATTTCAAAGGGTTCTCTGAGAATTAAATCAAACAGCAGAGATGAATTTAACCCTTTAAGTAAATACAGTGAAATCCCCCCAAACAATTGTCGTTCCAAGGTTTGCACATGACAACAGCGATGTGCTCATGTGTGGCAAAGTGATTGCGGGGGGGCCATGTAGCAGAATGTACATTATTATTAAAGTAGGGAAGGGGGGTAATCATGATGTCATACTGCTCTCCCGCTTGCAGAACGACGAAAGGCAAATTAGCCGATGGATCAAGTTCCATCTAATCCGGGTGCGTGGAGATCACACCATGCTGGTTAAATAATCTGCTTCCTCTTTGGATTCTCCTGCAGGGAAACCGATTGTCGCTCAGCTCGCGACGAGCTGTACAAAATGTCAAAAAAAAAAAAAATCAAGAGGATGTTCTTCCAGTTAATGTGATCCACTTGGTGTCACAGTGTCGATACCAATCCGTTCTCACTCCCAACGCATCACATTCTGCAGCTTGGCCAGTGCTCCTCGGCGTCTGACAAAGACGGAGGAAGTCTTTAGCATGTGAATGCGACGCACGAGGCTTGCAACTCACTCCTATGTCAACACACCCACGTCCGTATCGCACACTAGTGCGAGGTGCTTCACACCGCGGGGTCGGGAGGGAGGTTGGATTGGTCAAACAAACACAGGACCTTTGTCCAGGAAACCACTGTTTGTGTCCTGTGCAAAACTAAAAGTCAAGTCAGTCGTTTGTCACTTGAGCCGATAGTGTTGTTAGTCACATGAGCTGTTAGTTTTGATAGTCAAGTGAGTTGATAGTGATGTGACTCGTTTTGTCACTTGCTAGTCAAGTGAGTCGATAGTGTCGTTAGTCAAGTGAGTTGAGAGTGATGTGACTCGTTTGTCACAAGCTTTTAACGTGATTCGCTAGCATCACGTGAGTCATTATCCACGTGAGTCATTATCCAAGTGAGTCACATGAGTCGCTAGTCACGTGACTCAATGTCACTGGCTATTCGCGTGAGTCTTTAGACAGTCAAGTAAATGTCAACCCCGCTCTTTTCCTTAACTTAACTAAGTACTTTTGATATCTAAATCTATCTTCCTGCAAATAAATCATTTTATTTTGAAAAGGTACCGTGCATGTAACAAGTGTATATTACACACGTTGGCCCTGACACGTCCAAAACTCACGATAGGGGGTAACGTAGATTGCCAAAGTTCAGGAGAACCGACCAAGCCTCAGTATTTGACACGTTGATTTTTGACAATGTTTTGTCAATACACAGGCGATACATGTAGCAGAATGTAAGTTATTATGAAAGTTCTTCATCTAAGCATTGTGTCTCCTTACTCAAGCCTCCAAACAGAGGACAAGGCTCGGTTTCAGCCGTCTGAATTATTTTTTGCCATTGTTTAGCGCTCATCTGAAACAGATGGTGTCTGAAATAAGCCTCCCAAATGTCATGTCACTAATGCCACCAGGTGATGATACACAACAGAGCGGAGATAAGAGGACGAGGTTGTGTCATGCAAACAAAAAATACAAAAAAAGCAAAAGACTACAAGGCAGGAAAGAGAGGGGGAGCGCCAATGTTGCACACCAGGTCTGGTACAATATCTGAGCAGTTGCACTGACACAGATTCAGTATTCCATTAAATAAATAATAGAGGAAGAAGGGAGGGTTAAGAGCATTCCCTCCTTCCTAATATGGAAAGAAAAGAGAGACAGACAGAGAGAAACACAAGCAGTCAGTGCTGAAAGGAGACGTTCTCGTGACGGTTAGTTTAATAGGAGTCAATGCACACGTTCAGCATTATTTTTGGTGCATCCAGTCCAAATGTTACTCCTAATATTACATGATGGAATTGTTAAAAGTGTCCCCTAGGGGGGTCCCTGAAATTTCTAGTGATTAATGAATTAGGTTGTACATATGGGTAGGTGGAAAAGCACAGCACGGGCTAATGGGATTTTATGCTCTCCTTTTTTTTTTTTAAACGTGCCCCCCTTTCATTACGTCTGTCCCCCCCCCCCCCCCCCCCCCCCTCTCCCAACACACACACCCCCCGCCTCCCCGTCAAACCCACTACCTAAGATGCTGAGCGCACGCCAGCGGCAGCAACCCGGGGAAGTGTTTTCTCAAGCTCGCCTCCTTTTTCTACATCTGCTTAAGCACACTCGGCTGAGTTCTCGCTGACTTAGCATCCTCTTCGCCGCATGCTGTAAAGTATAAAAGTATAAAAAGAAAAGAAAAAAGAAAGGAAGCGTTCAGGAAAAGTGTGTCAGGGAAACAGAGAGTACCGCTATACCATAGTTTCTCCTCTGAGATGGGAGGACGAAATTAGAAAGAAGAGACTTGAGAGGGGCTTGAACATGGTGAAATATAAAAACACATGCTTTGGAGTTTACAGCAGGGTGAACGGACTTGTTGCCCAATTATCGAAAGGCAATCGAAAGGCTCCCAATCTCGGATCTTGCACCTCACATTTTGTAATCTGCTGAATCCCTGCTATTGCTGTCCTGCTGCAGTTGATTCAACCCCCCCCTGTCCGCCCCTGTCCCCCCGCCTTATTGTAATGACACTTAAATATTATTTTATTACCCGTAAGGCAATTTGTAATAGTGTTTTGAAGTTCTTTGTCCTGCTGCCTTAAATATTTGGTACGAGCTAACCAAATTCATGGCTGAAAATAGTTCCCCTTATTCACACTATATATTCTTGTTTGAATAATGTTTGCTGAAAACCACAGAGCACACATTTTGAGGGAAATGTTTTGTCATAAAATATATGTAGAGAGAGAGAGAGAGAGAGAGAGAGAGACTAAGAGAGAGATACAGATACGTCACCCAATCAAAAGAGGTTTGTCTCTTTTTACTGTTGTTAATGTGTAATATGTATTATGGTTGCCATGTTGTATAATAGACATTTTTTGATATTGCTTATATATTGGTGGAGCATATATCACAAGTACAGCTGAGAGATCTGGTCAAAATCTTATCTCAATATAGTTCATTTCATATCTGGATAACGTTATACATTACAATATAGCACATTTTCTCATTCACAATGTACAAGTATTGGTCATGTGGTGTGATAGCGTCCAAAATTATACCAATCAAGATATTTAATTATTAGCTGTGTTGTCTGGGGGTGTGCACAGCATCTCCATAGATTATTATATGCATAATTTCACTGTTGTATGTTGCACAACAGAAATAGTATTCCTACAACAACACTGTGTTTACACATTTCTGTGTAACTATAGTCTCTCAAACCACGTCCAAGCGACAGAAGTAGCTCTTTGTTTGGGAACGAGCTCTTCCTGTTTTGACCATTTGCTCCCGCTTCGCCTTCACATGCAAGGATCAGAGCATCACGCGTATGCAAGGCTGTTGAAGTGGCATTTTATGCTCTGTTCCATTGTACGCGTCCACTTCATAAGCTGAATCACGAGGTGAGCGTCTGCTCTGTCTGTTCTTGCCCCAGCCCCCAGCCGGGGCCAATCTGTCGGCCAGGTGTGGCTCGGTTGTAGAAACCACGGCCTTGCCAGCGAGTCGAGAGCACACGCAGGCCACACACGGAAAGGGGGCAGCTCACACCGGCAGAACCATACCAGTAACACACGACAGACACAAAATATCCCTCTGGCGATTCGTCGTATTAACCGTTACGGGAATGTGTGCATACGTCGGGAAAAGAGACCTTTAAATGGGAACCCGAGGAGACGTGAGTTAGAATAACCTTTCCTCATTCGCAGTAAATGAAAAGGGGCCGTGATGCAGAAACCATAACGCCAACACAGTGCACGGCCCTCGTGCGCTAACAGCAGAACGGGGACGGTGAAAGACACCATTTAGACGACGGATCCCAACACGTTAAGCGTTCCCTCGCCGTGTCAAGAAAAAGGGCATAATTTGCTGCGATGACAAAACAGCGGTTATATTATGACCTCTCTGCGAGGACATCAGAGTGTAGCAGACTGCCGCTAATGCATGAAAGCCCAGCGGAGGGACTTCCCCTGTGGTCTACGGTGTGGGACAATACACAGCCCGGCTACTGCTAGCCAGCTCCACGCAAAAAGTATAGGGAGCGAGGACCCTACGCCGGGTGGATTATGTCTAAATAAAGCCTCGGCGGTGTATGAATCACTGTGTCACTGATCCCCTCCGCTTCCCAGACAACAGGTTTGCTTTCTGCAAGCTGTCACTGGCTTTCCACTCTTTTCAAATGAAGAATAAAAGAGGGGGAGAAATCGAGACTGTGTGAGGGAGAGAGGGGAGTTGACGTTCATCACTCGAGTGCCGTGGCTTAGCCTAAGAGGCTTGAATAATCAGTATGTTAAGCTGTCAGGGTGTGCGCTCGCACCTACCACGCGCTTACAAACTCCTGGGCGCTTTTTAATCAAGCAAAAACGCTGAGAGGCAGTGGCGAGTGCCAAGAGCCCGGGCTAAGAGATGAGCTTTAGAATATCTGTTACACTTTCTCCTGACATCACCAGACGTGCATTTTCACTGTAAGCTGCAGATGCGTCTATTTTTTTTTCTTCTTCTTTTTCTTCTTCTTCTTCTTCTTCTTTTCTTTAAAGGGGACACTCTCCAAGTTTGTATGTGCTGTGAATCATCATATTCAGTGTAATCAGTAGCGGGCCGTGCATTTCACACCTAGGCCTTCAGGTCTGTCCTACACAGTCCTCCCTGAATGAATCCACCTCTTAATACCATCATTATGACGCCATGGCTCTAGAAACTATACATTTAGACAGAAACACATTATAACTAGGCGTTGCATCATCTTAACATAGCGTAGTCCGTCTTGAAAATGGCGTTGTTTGTATTTCTGCGACCAAATCTATCTCTTCTCCTCCATCAGCCATTGTGGGTTAAAAAAATAACACAAAAACAACGCTTCTATATCTATCTACATGAATTAACGCTAGCTCGTTCAGGTCGCCACAGGGTCATCAGGTTCAGGTTGCTAGCTCCGCCTCTCACCAGTGCGCATCCAATCAAAAGACTGACGTCATTGTACGCCTGCATGCTGGCCCCGGTGTCGCCAACTCGAAATCTGATTGGTTAACACCACAGTTTAGATTCCGTTAACTTTAAGCTACAGACGCCAGCGCTGTTGATTCTGAAGGCCTAAGGGCAGATTTCTTGGACCCTAGCAACACATGACGGCTGAAATATGATTGGATAAAAGCTCTAACGTAAAGGCCAGCCCTCCGATCTCGATCTGAGGCTGGAAGCAGCGCAACCAAGAGAAAAGCTATGAAATGAAGAGAATAGACTATGGGGAATAATTTAATACATATTTGTGGAAAAAATATATAAACATTTTATTTATATTCTGATGATGTTTAGGCCAGCAGAGAAGGCCTTGCTGGCCCTGACGGCCCGCTACTGAGTGTAACTAGCTCATAGTACGACGATTCCCTGCACGTCCTACAAATAGATTCCACGTTCACCGCGAATGACGCCGTTATTTACATCGTTTCTGCTGTGCGTTAAGCGTGTGTTGACCCACTGCACTATATGTGAGGGAGTACCGTCATTTGATTTTTATACTCATTCTGCCTCGGCTCGGTGAAGAGGCATTTCTCAAATTTGTCAGACTGTGACATCATTTTGCCCCCGGTGTCGTTAAATAAAATCAGCTTGAAAGTGCTGTTGAAAAGTTGACTGAACCGTCTCCCCAAAAGGTGCATTCATGGGAGCTACAGAGAGAAAATGGTTTCTTAATCAGAAGCAAGTTTATAAGTGCAGTGCTGTGTTACCGGTGGTTTTTCAGTACTTAACTGCGTTTGAAGTTCCACTTTGTACGTGTGATAGAAATCAACAGTGAAACACTGACTTTTCATTTGGCACCACGAGGTTGGTCTGTGGTGTTGCTGCTTGTGATTTCTGAAGAAGCTCTTATCCAAACAACGTTGACACTTGCGCTCCCTTGGGTCCTGATCCACCCGCCATGGCGCAGGTGCGTCCCCCGGCGAGGATACGCGTCGTTTGAGAGCAAAAGCTCACGCGATCCTTCGACGGAGAGCGAGCCGTACCCAGCGTGCGGTTCTTGGGTGTCACAGTTAACAGTGGTCCGCGCACAGTGTGTACACACCCCACTATTAATAAATATGATCTCAAGAGCTCACACTCCACACTGCACCCCCTTTGGGTCCTCAGCAATGCACCCACCAACTGTGAAGTGGATCGGATGAACGGTTGTCAAAAACAATCAAAGGACAGACATACAGACAGAGGCCTCTTCTATCTTCAGATAGTTTGATATCGTTAGCATGCTAACACGCTAAACTAAGAAGGTGAACATGGTAAACATTCCTGAATACCTGCTAAGCTGATCAGCATGTTGGCCTTGCCATTGTGACCATGTTAGCATTTAGCACAAAGCACTGCTGTGGTTAAGTAACAAGAATAAATAAATACATGAATTACATACGATTTACATGCCTTGTATACACCGGCTGGATGTATAAAGATGCCAAACATGCAGAGATTGAAACTCTGCAGGGAGTGGGCACAATTTTCTGGGTGCAGAGTATCCATTCTCAACATTTGAGCTACTTTATTGAATAATGAATATTTCACAGGTTAGAGGCCCTGATATCTGGCGTCTTTCAGAAGACCCAGAGGAAGAGAAACTAAAGGAAACTAACTCTGCCATTGGTGAACTAATATGATTACATGAACTAATATGCTATGCTAATGTTGGAACTCGGCAGAAACTGAAGAAAGGACATTCAGGTACAAACTGCTGCGATCATGAGCCCACCCTCCTCGTTTTACTACCGTCTACATTCCTGAGAAGCAGACACACAGAGACACAGACACACATCCAACTGTCAATAGAGCAAAATAAAAATAAATGCTTTATGTTGAGGAAATGTATGTCTAATAATGTAAAGAGTGCTGGTTTTTAAAGGTATTTGAAAAGGGAGGCCCGTCACCCCCTCCCCTTTCTACTCTGTTGATCGTCCCTCTCTCTACGATAGACCGATTGCATGAGATAAAATCCACATCTGTGATTAAGTTGGTAATGAATAAATAATCATAAACTGTGGATCGAAGCCTTAAGTAGGCCTATATTAATACGCTGGTAAGGTCCTGCTACATATGTATGTAATGTACATATTATATGTCCCCAGAAATCTTAAGCAGAAATTGGAGTGCGCACTAATACCATGTCTTGTTTAACCCCTTTAATTTCAATACATATTTTTATATGTCTTTGTTTTGCAATTGTACAAAATGCATCTTGAGTTACTGACTCACTAAATATAGTGTGTCTTTATTCATTAATTGTGGAAGCTGAGACTTATCTCATCCACTCATTACATACACATACACATACATATATAGACATTATGCGACCTGGTCATGTGATCCTTTTTGGTTCATCATGGTTCATTGGTATTCATTGTACTCATCTATTCATCCTTTATTCACTTCATTCATTGTGTTCCTTGTTTATTATTTCATGTGTCTGTTGAGTAGTTCAGTGTTTATGTAATAGATCAATAAATATTAAATATATGAAGCAGTTGATCTTGAAATTCAATTGATTATTATCAATTGTGGAGTGGGTGGCATCTTAAATTGAATCTAGTCTTACATTATGTTATTTAAACTAATTGTATCTGATAGCTGAAGCTGAGTTCCATCCCTGCCCTCCAACTTTCACACCAATGCATGGGTTTATGATTCATCATTTTGGGTTATGCATTATTGTTACATATTTCGATAATAATCAGTTTATTAAATCTGCTGCAAGCAATAACGCTACATCATCACACACTTAAGATACGGGAAAAGAGGAAAACATTTCAAAACACGGTTTTGGTTTGAGAGAGTTTGGCCATTAACTTTAAAAAAAAAAAATGGTTAAAAATAAATGCTATGGTTACAGAATAATTCATGGCATGGGTTGAAAATGTAACCCATATCATCCGAGGTCAAGGATAATATTCCATATCAGCCCTCCTTTCCATTGTGCATATCCAATGTCAAACCACTGCCAGATTATTGTGGCACATCATTCATTTCCTCCTTCTCTTGTTCATTTCATTTGGTTTCCACTCACTTCAAAACACCATGCTGTTTTCACAGAATTCACGGGGAACCGTCACACCTTTCCTGTTGTTTTAACCAATAACAGAATATACACGAACATACACGCACGCTCTAATGGAAAACATAATGCAGGCAGAAACGTGGACCTGTGGTTGAACGTTTGACCTCTGATCTGTCTCTAGAACATCTGAAACCAAAACATGAATCACTATTTGGAAATTGATCCAATATACAGATACTTCAACGAACGTCAGATCCCAGCCCGCGTCATAAATGAGTGCATAAGAGCCCTAATGTAATAAAGAATTAACAACACAAGGGTAATTCTGTCACAACCGTCCTCCACGGGTACATGCATAGCTCTTTGATCACTGCAGCTCCCTCAACTCCAAGCCAACAATAATATGTTCTTGTCACTTCACCACTTGAGCTGGTTCTCCAAACCCCCTGCATTAGCGAGGATAAAAATAGCACTAACACAGGGGGCAGAGGGGCTGCCTATTTATGACCACACTCCACCACCCAGAGAGAGCAGCAGGGAAGGCTGAAGCCCTGTTCCTGCTCCACCTTTCCTTTCCCAACCCAGCAGCCTCGTCCATTTCCCCTCTCCCAACTCTTCATCCTCCCTGATTGATCTCGCAACCCTTCACCGGCTTAAATTACATCTTTGCACAGAGACAAAAAGGCCCTCAGGTTTCACACCGATCATAATTCTCTCCGATAGCTTCCACTTCTAAAAGGTGCCATGTTTAATTTCAGCCTCTGGCACTGCATCACAGCCCCGACCCCTCGCATTCTGTTATGAATTATGACGCAGGATAGATTGTTTTTTAAGTTTACAGCCCAGCTCAGTGACAGAAGACTGCTACCCAATCAAGTGAGTGTGAAGCAGGGAGCGAGAGGTAAAAAGAAGTCGGTGGCAGCAGGAGTGTCCATTGGATTATTTGTGCGATCAGCTGTTTGCTGACCGTGTGTTTTCATTTCTATGCATCACTGTACACACACAGGTTGACCACAGCTTGTTAGTCTACATTCCTGAGCATGGCCACTGGCCGACGCGGAGCTACCGCTCTCCAGCAGGCTTTTATTTTCTCATTGTAATGAAGATGGAAAGTGATACCCAAGCAGGACAAAAAATAATAAAAATTAGTGAATGTATCAATCCAGCAATCTTCAGCTTCTTTGATGAAGCAAAGGGAGTGGAGTTAGATGATGGTGACGGTGTGAGTGTCAGTGAGAAGCATAGAGCTACAGTACCAGTACCAGTACCAGTGGTGGCAAATCTAAAGATAAAACTCCTGTACTTTAACTATGGCAATGATGTAATAGGTTACATTAAAATTAAATAATCTTAAAGACCCCAGGCAAAAACATTGCTTTTAATGCACTGGTTCATTTGGAAAGTTTTTAGAGAGAGAATTTTCCTTTCAATTTAGTGGAAAGAAAACATCCACTGCCAACAGTATTTAATATTTAGTGATATCCAAAATTCCCTCTGAAAAACCTTTGATTGCAATATGTCAACAAAATGAAACACAAAAAAATGGAACTTATCCAATGTTCAGATTTCTGTGATGGAAATGTGTGCAAATTCATAAAAATGAATTAAGACAATACCTTGTTTGCATGTTTTAACATAACATTTCAGAAAAACTCTAATACAAAAATAATTGTCTTAATGACAATGATCAACTAAATGTTGAAATATATCTTCTTTTTTTTACACCTGGGGTATGCTTAATAATAAGCTGCTGTGCTCCTGATGGTGTGGTTGTTGGGGGTGGATGGGATGGGGCGGCCTTTTTGTTGTGATTTTAATTGAATGGCCCGTGGATGCTGTGCTGAGTCGGGTGGTCTGTGTAATCAATCAGGTGGATTACCTTTAAGAATATAATAAAGCAGACGGACAAATTATTGAGCAGGATCAAAACATGCCTGCGTCGATCTAAACGTACATGTTAAGCAATGAGTCTAAAAGATTCAGTAGTCGGTGATCAAGACATGGCCCCATTGATCTTTTTGATAAATGTTCAGATCATACAGATTCTGGCTTGAGGTTTTTAACTATGTGAAGTTATGTACCTGCTCATATGATAGCTTTCTTAATGAATGAACTGAGAAGGGGTAAACATTTATGGAGAGGTGGAAAGCAGCTCAGCAACTGACAGATATCAACAGTTATATGACAAATGATATATATCAGAATTCATAAAATATGATTAAATTAAAGAATTCTGAAAAATATTTATAAAGTTCAGTGCCTGATATGAGATATTAATATACAGAATTTGATCTAGAAATAAATAAGTCAATCTCTTCTGTTGCTGTATGACTCACTGGGAAGGCAAATGGAACGATTAATGACCTTAAAGTAATTAAAAGCCAATAAAAAGTTAAAGCGGGTTTTTGTTTGACTCTTAAATTTAATTTTCAAATGTTGTGTTAATATTCAAAATATATAGCTGATACATTCCCAGATTCTTTTAATTCAATTACATAAAAATAATCAACACTTGAGATATAACTTATGCAATACTGTATACGATGTTCTTTGTTTACCACAATACAAATAACAAGGTTTCCATAGAGGTTTTCTTTTGAACTGTGTTCAAATTTAAAAACATTTTGGGCTTCAAGTTGCTGAAGATCATTGATGACCACGTCTTGGTCGCAATGACGCTTCATTTGTACTCATTTTACAGCATCACAATCTCCGGATGTGTGTTGTGTGTTAACGATTCATGTTTGATTAATGTGACGAAGTTGTACACTAAGTATTACAAATGTCACTTCACCAAATTGTAAGTCACACAAAGCATGAAACTTTAATTTAGCCCATTCAAAATGATATATGCTATGTAAATTCCTATTGTGAAGAAGTAGGAAGTGCACAGTTAGTTTTCCAATATATGAACCACAAAGTCAGCACCCAACAGATCAAACACACTAATTCCTCCTCAGGCCTTTCGTCTGTTCCATTTGCCCTCCGTCCTTCTGTGGCAGCGACCAAGACGGCAGCCAGTCAATGTTAGTGGCCTTTTTCACACCGAGCCAGTCCCTACCCAGGCAACTCCCGGCACACTCTGTGCCCTGAGCCAGGCCAGCGGGAGATCCGGAAAGGCTCGAATGGGCCAAGGCACAAAGGGCCAGCTGCTTGCAGAGCATTGGCCTTACATAGAAGGAAGCAGGGCTTACTGAATATGCTGGAGGCATGTGAGCCATCTTTTTACAGTGTGGTCGTTCCAAATGGCAAAATTGGCAGCGGAAAGAGGAACACACTGAAAATGAAGACGTTTATAGAAAATATACAGTATATATGTATTAATGTATAATTATTGAGGATTCACTGAGTAATTACAAGCAAGTCGACTCGTGTGCCGTATGCCATCCTCAGCTTCATCCCCGTCGTTTTCTCAATGACATCATTTGAGAAACAAAAGCCTGTCCGCTCACATTTCGCATGCTGACACTTCAGCGACTTCATTCGGCGTGTTTCGCTCAGCTCAATTCCCAAACCTTCGCGACACCTCGCGTCCCTGACTGACATCTGTGGCAATTATGTGATGTGCAGGTGTAAAACTGGTCTGACATGGGGAGCCCACATACATTGTCTGCATCAACCGCATGCAACTCAAATTAAGCTTAAAGCGGTGGCTTACGGAGGCATGCGAGTGCACAAGCAGCAGTGTGCAAACACACCACCGAGGCTCATAAATATGTCATTCTACAAGGAGTTTTATGTATGCATTCTTATGAGAGGGCTTACACCAGAAGGAGATGACGTGCGGTAAGTGCATTAAATATGGCTGCAGATGAGCTGCTGGGCTCATGTGGGGAGAAAAGAAAATAAGAAAACAAGTTATATTGGCCAGCAAAAGCCATTTCCTTTTCATTCATACGTCTTTAGTTCTCTCAGTGCCTTTTCTTGTCCTTGAATTTGACTGAACCTGGACTATGTTGCTGTTGTTGATTTAGAGATATGTTATTTTCAGAGGTTGATTAAAGTTAGTGACATTAGGCTGTCACAGGCCTGAATGATTACATTTTTTTAAGTGTCAGTAAGAAAGAGCCTCTTTCCATGGCCAAGAAATCATTTTCCTCGGAGTCTAAGCATCATCTGTTCATTCACGAAAATACATAATTCACAAAATATAGCCGAGGGCTTGACAATAAAGTCAATCTGCCAAGTTGGCTCTAATTGGTGACGCACATTTTTCACCTTAATTTGTGTTTTTGTTCAATAGGCAATACAACATTGCATCCAGCATGAACTCTACAGAGGTTTAGAGGCCTCCTATCAACATGCTCTTTGTGATGATACATGGAAATCGGGAGTAATAATTAATACTCTGCTTTCGCATCTGGACAAGAGCCAGCTGAGCATCTGAGGCTTAGCGCAGACAAACACCTGCATGTTTCTTCACGAAGTAGAGACACCCAATTTACACGTCCTAATAAACTAAGAACCTGAACGCACGAATATGTGACCGCCTCCAACAACATCACGAGAACGCTCTTCACTGACATATTTATGGTCAAAAACATCATAGCCATGTTAAACATAAGTGGTATCCGGAGTTAGACGTTAAGCTGTCAGAGATTTCCATTCTTTTAATTCCGTTGTTTCCCAGCAAACTATCACAATAAAAGCCTCCGGGTGAAAGCTGCTCTCCCTCGAGGCGGCCTTGATGAGACAACCCGCATTCCCAAGATGCTTTGTCACAGATGCTCTTTTTGAGTAAATTAGAAAATGATTATCACAGAAAGAAAGGTTAATCCGTCTGATAGAGAAGGCCAGTTTGTTTTTTAAAGTTCAAAGTCACAGGCAAACTTTCTATGATTGCATAATGAAAAGAGTTTAACAAATTAAAATGCCTTCTGTAAGGCAGGAGACCTGCACTGGGATTGGATTATAATAATGTCATGTTTGTAAATTGAAGTATTTTTAAAAAAAAATGAATGAAGGTGCAAGATAGAAATTAAAATAATATGGTGATTTAATAATTATAGGAATGAAAACATCTGATTTTCATCCACATTTGCTCCTCAGTCATATTTAAACATTGAAACACCCACCTCTTCATTAAAAAAAAACTCCAAATAAACAAAACACCACACCAGGAGAAGCGTTTCCTCGGTTGTTGACATTGTTGTAAGGTCCAATTTTCAGATATGATAGAGTGGCTTTAAAAACTCCAGGCTGACAGTATTGATGTCTCAAGCACTTTAGCAGCATCTCTGTCTCCCTCACAAATACACACATGCACACACACACACACACACACACACACACACCACTTCCCCTTCCTGGTAAAGTACAGGATGTGCGGATGGAGAACTAAGCAGTTTTTTGTGTGTGTGTGTGTGTGTGTGTGTGTGTGTGTGTGTGTCTCCTCTGCCGTTGCCAGGAATGCTTTATGGGCCATGTTAATATTGGAGTTCTCTTTGATTCAATCAAGCACGTCAATGCCTTGTAAAGTCATTACACTTTGTGCAATGTCATGCGTTCTGGAGCCAGTGGACGGTCCTGTGTCTCTGTGCCGGCATCAGGGAAGTGGCCCAGCGAAAGCACGTGTGCCCGGCGCGTCAGCGCCTATAAATAGCCGTCACCAACTAACATAAACACTTTTTTCTAAAATTAATTAGAGATGCATTTTCCGTAACCAAAAAAAAAAAACACAGCATGTTGTCCTCCTCGACTTGTGCTCTGGGCAGACTTAGAAATAATAAAAGAAAAAAAGGCTTGACTCACTTTCCCACCGAATTTGCACACGCTCAAAGCCGGAGGGTATGAGATTGCAAAAGACAAGAGGAGAGAAGATGAAGAGATTGTGTGGTAGAGAGAGAGAGAGAGAGAGAGCGAGCGAGAGAGAGAGAGAGAGCGAGAGAGCGAGAAAGAGAGAGAGAGAGAGGGATGCTGATATGAGGGCAGGATATCAGAGGATGAAGAAAAATACAGTGACCTCACTGATATTATCTCCTGCAACTGTGTCACTTTTCTGAGAGGGACAGAAGCGCCGCAGGGACAACTTGAAATATGCATGCAGGAGAGACGGAGAGGCCAGACAGGAGAGACACGACCGCGTGTCAAGAAAACAAAAACAAGAGCAGAAGGAGAGGCGGGAAGTACTTTTTAAAGCCTCGGCAGCAGCTGAAAGAAGCAGAGTCTTACCTGCTCAGAGGTTTCTGGTTGGTGGGACGGAGAAATGAGGAGAGTCAAAGGGTCCCGGGGGTGGTCTGGGTGGTAGGGGGGAGGGGGGGTCTCGGTCCGGCTGAAAGCAGGGCTGTAGGGTGGTCCAGGAGAGGGGAGGAAGGATGGAGTGACAGGGAGCAGGGAGACGGGGAGGCTAAAGGGGGGAGAAGAAAAACGCTGCTTGCCTCTCCCTCCCTTACTCTCTCTCTCTTTATCTCGTTTCTCCCTCCAATATACACACACACACACACACACACACACACGCGCGTGCGCTCGGAGGCAGACACCAAAACCCAGAGTCACTCAGATAATAGGCAGAGAAGGAGTCTTTACATTTACACGCTCTGCCACAGGGGGAGGATGGGGTGAGCTCCCCTCCCACTCTCCTCGAGGCAGCCAATGGGAGGCGGCACAGAGGTGTCCAGGCAGCCAATGGAAGGGGAGGCAGCCGGTGCCTTGCCCCAGCCAATAAGTGCAATAGCTCATATCCAGTTGGAATAATTACAGTGTGGAAGGAGTCGTGGAAAGCTTCCCCTTTCTTTTTTTTTGAAGGACAGACCGAGCGCTGCGGTCCAGCCAGGGACTGTGATTTAGGGCTGCAACAGACATTAGAGTGATTAGATTCTGGGCCACTTAATCCGGCACAATATCACCGCACGGTCCTCTGCAGACCTGGCAGAAAAACCCTTCTGTTGCCACACAGAGGGGAACAAAAAGGAAAGAAGAGTCTTCACTCGGCTGGAGTTTGAGAATTACTCATGTACGGTCAAAGGAGCCTCACATGCCCGAAGGCAGGAACACACGATGACGTGCAGGCATGCGTTCACGTTCACGGGCTCTCACACACCCCCACATAATCAATTCCCCTTCTGCCACGTACAGTACATTTACACTCAGCATTCTCCAACGGCGCCCATCAACAACACTGAGCCGGGAGAAAAGTGTGAAATTTCATCAGGCGTCGTTGCCCCGTATGTGTTCACCGAGGAGCATACTTCACTTCCACAAGTCTTATTTTATTTCCCCTCCCTCCCTTCCCCTCTCAATCGATGGCTCTGGCAAGCACCCAGCTTGATAAATGATCAATGGTGAACTGTCAGGTTGAGGAATGAAAGGCACATCACCATTCCACTCCTTATTCTGCACAGGGGAGTGAAGGAAACAGCAGTTGTACTGTTACACATAGAGCCGTGCAAAGAAGCAGCACTTCTCCGCTGCTCTTTTTTTTGTCAGCAAACACAGCTCGGAGACTTGCTGAAAAGGTAGATTTTCTGAGGCATGGATGGGATTGTCATTCACAGACGGAACGCCAGCAGTGAGGGAGTGTGCAGGGTTTATTTATACATGGCGTCTTCGTGACGTTTGGCCCTTTTTGGACACGAGGCCGGAGTACGCCCTGGACAGGTCGGCAGTCTACAACGCACGGAGACGAACGAGATCAGTCACTCTCCCGTTTAAGGCACTTGAGGCGTTTTCATTTCCCCTAACTTCCATGTGCTTGAGTGTTTTGAGAGGAAACCCCATGCAGACACGAGGCGTACATATGGCAGCAGTCAGACAGTGGGGTTTCCAGGAAACACTAGCAGTTAATACTAGAGGAGGTACATTTTTCTTCTGCCATCTCCTCTCCTTCAGCTTAAGATCCCTTGTCAACTTTAATCTGGATAGGCTTGACAATGTCTGCCAATGCTTATGTCTAACCCTCTTTCTCAATTTCAGACATGGACACATGTTCAACTAAGGGTCTCCATAAATTCAGTTCGTCTGAGCTTTATTTAGACGTGACAGGACAATTTCAGAAATAAGCACTATACACATAAAACAAATGTTACCTGGTGCAGGGAGAGAGGCAACAATGGCACAATGGAACAGCATAATTCCTGGTCATTAGCTGTATGGGAGGCATTTTGCTGGGTCTTGTTCTTGTTAATAATTCATTTGACTAACTTTTATTTTCTTTGTAAGAACCGCTAATTGAGTTTTGGGCGGCAGATTTCCCTTCATTATTGATTAATCTGCCATTTATTTTTTCAACTGACTGTTTGGTTTCATTTCTAATAAAGTGACAAATATATATATATATATATATATATATATATATATATATACATATATATGTATATGTATATATTTTTATATATATATTTATATATATATATACTCTTGAAGCAGAGTAAGATGTGGATTTTCTCTCTCTTTCTATTGCCTCATTACCACTGCGTGGTACCAGCACGGCTCAACTCGACTCATCTTGCTTGGAACCGTTCTTTTTTTTTTTTGGTTCTCCATTTTTTTTTGGTTCTCCATGAGCAAAAGTTGTGGATGGAATGACAAAGTCCAGATGTTTCTTTGTCTGGTTGCAGGTAAAAAGATCCAGATTGTTGAGTGTAAGTACATAAACAAAGTATTCCGTTTTGTTTCCCTTATTCCGATAAGACAATATTCCTGCTGAGCTGTTTACATGGCAAATGAAAATGATTATTCCACTAATATTTCCTTTAACATGCAGCAGTGCATAACATAACACAACCCCACCCCACCCCACCATCCCCCACAACGTACATCCCAACCTACGCCCTTTAAAGGACACATATTATACTCGTTGTCAGGTTCATGCTTTTAATTTTGGGTTTCTTCTACAACATGTTTATATGCTTTGATGTACAAAAAACTCTTTATTTTTCTCATAGTGTGTGAATGAACATACGTGTACACGCCCTGTGTTTTAGCGCCTGGATCTTTTAGCCCCCCTGCTGTGAATATTTCATTGTGATACCACGATCTTACGGGAGGCTTTGTGCATTTCTCCGTGAATTGAACATATTGATACTTTCACAATATTCACAGCATTTTTTGTACGATCGCACTGCATGCATGTCCAAATAATGCTCCTGAACCCAAATAATATGGGGTCGTCCCACATGTCTGAGTCATGAAATTTTTCATTGGGAATAAGGCCTAATTTTAACAACCGTATTCAATTTAGAATATAGTCACATAATAGTGTCATATTAGTGCGCATGTAAACGTAGGGACTGACGGGATACCATCTGCCGTGGAAAAAAACGAAATTGAAAAAAGCACCTGCTATCAGAAGTGAGCACAGCTGAGACAAACCATGCAATGGAAATGAGGCATATGTGTATTTAACTTTGTGCTGCTGCAGCTTTTACATAAATCTGACATAAATCAATTCAGACTTCTTCACGTTATTTCAAATTCCTCTCTAGATTCCTTTTATGCGATAGTCGTCGCCTATACAGCTCCATTCCGCCATCTTAAATGAAATAGTATTGGATTCAAATCATCTTCATACAGTACATAGTACATAATCACCATCAGCTGTGTGAAGAAGTTAGAAGAAATAAAAAAAAAAGAAATAAGGAGCTCAGAAGAAATTAAGTGTTATGTCTCCCTCCAGGTAAAACGGTTGCGTGTGCAGGGCCTGCAGATTATCACATTACTCCCCTTTGAAAGATCTTAGATTTGCAAGGGGCCCTGAGAAATCAATGAGGCTGTCAATACCTGAGTGCATTATAACATGGTCAGATCTGCACAGCACAAGTGTGGCATCAAACTGTCTGTTTAGCGGAGAGTAAAATCCAGAAGTTCCTCGTTCTGTGAAATCGATATCGCCAGACAGGGGGATGCATGAAAAAAAAAAAATATCCCATTAGTGGACCGTCTAAGATTAAACATACAAGCATGATTCCTTGTAAGAAAAATAATTTCATGGATATTTACAATGTTTGACAGGATTTTCCTCTTTCCTGCAGGCACGAGTTGGGATCTCGACAATGCAATGATTGTAAATTATCTCGCCGATGCGCCAACACTGTGCATCGAAAATGTCTCCGGACAGAGCAATCAGCGAGATACCTACAGTAGTGCGATCTATATCATAGCAGGACAAAAGGGTCACCGATTCCAAAGGCAACACTGCCATTTACAGTTGCATACTTTCACAGAACAGGGGCCAGTGAGAGCCCCGTCTGCGTGTGAGTGGGAGAGGAAGAGACATAAAAAATTCATTAGAAGATGGAAGGAGATGTCACATCGAATATGTAACCAGCTGCACTGATGACCATGGGCAGTGAGCTGTGTAAGGTTTGTGAGGTAGCTGTGAACTGCCGCTGTACTGTAGACCAGACCTGGGGGGATTCTGAGTTACATCATCACGGAGGTCTCATCGAGAAAAGATGCAAAACAACAAAAGCGTGATAAATATAAATTGTGGTTATTTGGCAGTTCATGGTGAAGGGTCTTTGTTGATGAAAAGTAACAAACATTAGCTATATATCCAAGGAGGTTTTATGTTTTCACAGTGCTGCTAAGTGACATTGCCATCCAGATAAATACTTAAAATATGGGTGAAAACAATTCCATTAATTGAATTGAATCAATTATGGGAAAGGCAATCAGTGATAGAAAAATCAGTATTGGCCAACGTGGCGAGTCGTGATCTTTTCACCTCTGTCCCCGAAAGCCTGTTTGTCAGTACCTGGCTTCACCTTGCATGACTTTGAAATATACCTTTCAAATATGAAGTTCTCGGAGCAACCTGGGTCAGTGTAAAGGAGAGGCCAGGTATGATGAAGTGGTCAACGGCAATGCCAGGAATATCCACTCAGATAGCATACTCCTCATCAATTATTTAAGGACAGGAGGGAAAAAATAGACTTAAATGCCATAAGATTCACAGGGGGATTTAAAGACTGGGAGATTGTTACTCATTATCTATCTAAATGTCAGTGAAATGTGAAAGCCTTGCTGTGGGCCTCAAGTACTTCAGACACTACACAAATGTTGCTTCAGGCCTCCTTATTACCCTTTAATTTGATGGGGAACATCTTGGTCTAGTTAGAGGCAGAATGCATTAAAATGGTGATATGTGAAGACATTTACTAATCATTTATGGCAAGTAGTCTTTTTTTTTACACACACACTTATCTTCCTGTCTATATGCTGAGGTTGGTAATTCCCTAAAATAAGCTTGCTCTTCGCTCAGATAAAACACAGCACAAGGTCACAAAACAAAGTGGCTGTGTAACCGCGCCGAGTCGAGTGTTAAGATATTGTTAGATCTGGGTTAATGTGACAGCGAGTCACCAGCAACGAATAAACACAGACCGGAGATCTGGCAACTGTGGCTTTTCGCTTCCGCCCCGAGCGTAATTAAGTCCCCCAATATCTGGTTGTCACCTTGTTGTATCATTACCGTAGCTGGATCATTTCACTGTACTTAGTTATTACTTGGCACCCACTAAATATAGCTTTCCTCAGGCAGACAGTGTGATAGCACCTCGCAGCAAAGCCAGCTGCGGGTTATTACATCCCAACCACCCCACACCCACTCCAGCCTCACTCAGTCAAGAAGACTTAAATGGATAATACGCCTCTCAGTCAGTTGTGTTTTTTTCCCTGAAGATTTTCTCAACCAAGGACATTGACGAATCGGACAGGAGTTATGATGCTGGTCTATTTTCCTTTCAACGGGGGTACTGCGACCCCTCCCCCACAGTCAATTAATATAAGTCTTACAGCTCTTGTAAGGCCGCTCAGTTGGCTGAGATGCTTAGGAGGCAGATTTGATGAAATTGAGTGGGAACTGACTGAATTCACTGATTATTTTTAAGGAACGCTCGCTTTTTATTACGGGTGGGCTCGTGGATAAAGTCCGCTGCGCCTGATTCGCAAATGACCTGCCACTAAAGATGACGCCTCAAGGCTCCCATCTAATAACGACTTAATACCAAATTCAGCACGAGTTTATTGAAATGTGAAACTTTAATGAAACTGACCCGATCAAGTTTTTACAATGTTCACTGCTCTCTGTATTGAAGTACAGGCCTGTTAAGAACCTGCAGGAAACTATAGAATGTAACAACATTAACTGTCTCTTAGCTGATATAGAATTAGTTACGTTTACCGGCTCAAAGCATCTTGTCAGACTAAAAAACATGTATGACGTATTTTCTGTGATCGTACTAGATACATATATGATATGATAATTGGTCAATACAAATATCAATATTCTGAGCACAGAAAACACTATGACTATATGTTGTACAAATTGTAACCCTAGCTCTATGAAGAGGATGACACCTAGCGGAGCAAAGAAATGTGCCTGATTAGGTGGCGATTATCAGTTATAATCAAATAGTCTGGTGGACATGGTATGAGGGCAATACCGCACTTTTAGGTGTTCTGTTATAGAATATAACAAATTTGTCAGAGGAAACCTTTACTCTAGCTGTGCTTTGCCTCTGCTTTATATCTCCTTAGGACACATTTTCTTGAATGATTTCCAATTAGAATATTTTTTATTTTAATTTAGTTGTTTAGTTTGTATTTCAATAATAATTCTGAGGCTATTGCCAAGATGCTGCTCCGGGTCCGGTGAATTTGTTTAAACATGGTGATTTATTCACGCACACTGAAGAGACTGATTGAAAGCACATTCGTTATTTTGTCATTTGTATTAACAGTATTATAAATAGGCTCATATTTAAACTACAGTAGAATTTATAAATCCCGATTTATTGGGAGAAACCAAGCAATTCGATGTAAAATCAGACATTCAGCACCCCCCATGTTACCAGAATGAAATTATTTGTTGTTTTATAGCCACATTTTCCCACCACGCAAAGGCTCCTTAGATCCAATCGTCAAATAGTCAACTATTTGGGGTCACCCCAAAACAACTATTGGATAGATTGCAATTAGATTTGATTCCCATATGTATGTCCCCCACAATATGAATCATAATTACTTTGGCAGTACTTTTCATCTAACTTTCATTCAATACTTTGGTTCCAATACCTTAAAAATAATGAAATACCTATCAGGCTCAGATTTGTTTGTGTGTTAATTAGCGATTTAGCATGCTAATACGCTAACCTAACATTGTGAAAAATGGTTAACATTTTACCTTGTAAGAGAGTTTTACAAAATGTATCTATGGTCTATGGTGTGTTTGATTGTTTTAGAACTTTTTGTGAAAACCAAAAACTGCTTATTCAGCAGTATGTTTTAAAGTAATTTTATGTTTATTTTTATATGTGTGCTTCCTGTTACATTTAGACTTGACTTGCTAAAATGTAATAACTCACACTGCTGCTCTCCATACTTTTTTTGTGCGTTTGCAACCTCAAACTACGGCTCTCTTTTTTTGGCATTTGATATTCAGTGTCTATCTCTGTCTTTTATCATTTGGATGTGTTAAAATAAGAAACCACACTGTGCATATGCTATAATTCATTCTTCTCAAGTTGTTGGTTTGTTTGTGTGTGTTGTGTTTTTTGGTTTGTTTTTTTTTTGTGTTTTGTTTTGGTTTTTTTGATTATGTTTTACATAAATCATACATATCCAGGTCCATCTCTTGGCTATGATGAAGGTGTCCACTTGGTGGTTGATGCACATCCCGACGTCATCACACCACCAATGATTGTGTCCAGCACGGATGTGGAAGCTTCGGTATCTCACTAATTAACACATAATAGCGTGTTTGTTTGCCAGCTGGTTGTCTAGCAACCTCCTGGTGGAAACACTCCAGGAAGGGAACAACTGGTCACTTAAAATTACAGTTCATGACAGGGATTTTATGCTTAATGTTTTTAAATGAATTAAACAACTGAGATACAACGTGTTGATAAGTGATACTCTTTTGTGACAATATGATCATTTTTATGACATTTCTATGACATACTATACTATGATATTTTTCTGATCTTTGATGGCATACTATATTTTCATATTATTCAAACCTTTTCATGACATACTGTATATATATATATATATATATTTTTTTTTTTTATAACTCGATGTTGTATAATACCGTGCTATTCGTTGGGATATTTTTATGACAAACTATACTATGACTTTTTATGAAATTGTGTAGCATACTATGCCATTTTAATGAGATACTAGTATAGGGTATTTTTATGATTCTTTTATTACATACCAGACTATGAAATAGTTTATGACCATTTTATGTCATGCTATACATAACATTATTCCGACATACTGATTTAAATACTATACTATGACTTTTTAATGAAATTCTATACCTTTTATGTAATTTCATGACATACTATACAATCACTCTTTTGTGGCATATTATACTTTGACTTTTTTTTTTTTATTTACTATGCTATGCTATTTTTTATGACATTGTTATGGCAGATTATACTATATTGTTTATGACTTTTTAATGGCATACTATACTATGATGTTTTTCAGGACTCTTTTATGGCATACTATACCTTAACATTTTAATGACATACAATAGTCTGACTTTTTATTATAATTTTTTACAACACTGTACTTTTTTATGACGTTTAAAGACATTTCACAAACTTCTATACAATGCCATTTTCATGACTTCATGATGTTATGTTATACCATACTCTATGACATACTATGCTGTGTTATTCTTCATGACCATATTGTTAATGACTTTTAAATGACATACTATACTATGGTAGTTTTTTTATGGCATTCTAGTCTATGACATTTCTATGATATATTATACTATGGTATTTTTATGTTTTACAGCATTCTTTACTATATGTTTTTTCATGACATACCATACTTTGACTGATATCAATTACATTTATATGACTTTTTATGACATACTAATCATTGGTATAAATAATTAATTCATTGATGGCATTATATACTTTAATATTTTTTACTTTTTATGACATACTATATTATGGTATTTTCTTTACTCTTTCATTTCATATCATACTTTGACTTATATTTATGACATTCTTATGACATCCTTTTTGACATCCTATAATATGATATTTTATGACTCTTTGATGTTATACTATACTCTGCTATTTGTTTATGACTCTTTCATGACATTTTGTATTACTTGTTCATGACATACCATATGAAATTTTCATTACTTTTTATTAAATACTATTCAATGTTATTATTTATGAATCATTTATGGCATTCTATAATATGGTATTTTAATTTAATTTTATGACTTACTATACTATGGCATTTTGTTTTATTCTTTTATGGTGTACCATACTTTGACTTTGAACATTTTTATGACATTTTATCGTCATACTATAGAATGACATTTTCACGACTCCTTTATGGAATAATATACCATTACCTTTTTTTACCTTTTTTTTATGACATACTATACTTTGATATTTATAATTTTTATGACACACTACACTATGGTATATTTTATGAATCTTTTACGACATACTAAACTTTGACTTTCATTTTTGACATTCTTATGACTTTTTATGACGTGTATGCAATTTGTTACATTTTGTATGACTTTTGTACATGCTATAATATGATATTTTAATGATTCGTTGATGTTTTACTATACTGTGCTATTTTCTGTGAAATCTTATGAAATATTATACTATGACATTTTCTTTTATGGCATACTTTATTATTACATTTTTCTGAGATACTATACTATGGTATTTTTATAATTCTTTCATGGCATATTATATGTTTACATTTTTATGACACACCATACTTTGAAGTTTTTTATGACTCTTTTATGGCATACTATGCCATGAGATTTTTGTTACATACTATACTAAAGTTATACATTACTTAAATGAAATACTAAGACTAATGACATTCTTTACTATGGCTTTTTATGACATACATTACTTTGACTTTTTATGACATACTAGAATTACATTTTGACATTCATAACATTTTTATAATATACAACTTTGACTTTTTATCACTTTTGTATGACATACTATATATATATATATTTTTTGGGTGGGGGGCATTTTTATGGCATACTATATTGTGATGTTTTATGGAATTTGAATGGCATAATCTATTATGATATTTTTAATGACATGTTTCTATGATAGATTTGTATGACTCTTTCATAACATTCTGCACTAAGATATTTTTAAGACATTATTCATAACATTTTCATTGCATACTACACTATGATTTTTGGGACTCCTTTATTATCTGCAGTTACACATAGAGGGATAAATACTGTCCCCTATAACCACCTGCATGTAAGAATCTCTCTTCTGGTGGGCATATCATTTGAAAGTAACTTCTAAATTAGGCCAACTCTGAATAATTCAAATTAATCTTCTTAATCAAATATTATCTTGAAACGCCTCCTAACTTTAAAGAAGAGATTTAAGGGGATTTCATGAGCTATCGCCAATGACTGGTGACCCAATTCAGTTCTCTTTCAAAATCCACTTACTTGTAGACCTACAGCAGATGTATTCCTGATTGCCTGGTAATTTCATTTTTTTTTTTTACGTCAATCTTGACATGTTATGCTGTAATTGTGTCCTAATTAGTTCACAATGCAACATACATGTTTACTTAACTCCTAATCAGGACACATTGATCAATCGTACATTAACTGCTTCTGCCAGTACTTTTTGTTTTGTTTTAACGTACCCATAACATTGGCAGTTACCATTATTATGGTTACTGTTGTATCACCAATGTTATAATTTCTGTAGTTATGATGTCGTGGTTAAATTGAATGAAGTTGCATTTGTAGATGAACAGTTATGATGTATGACCAAAGTGTGTTGAGTGCCTCGCTTTACCACTGGAGAACTGATTTGTGGTGGCCACCAGCAGCAGCTCATTGAATAGTACATAAAACTGCTAGTCAGGGCTACAGAGTGAAACCTATCAAGGCCACAGAGCCTTCAGAGCCATGAGATGGGGCCATTTGTTTCAGCAAATGAAAGTATTTCAACACACTGTCCGGCTGTATGAACAGGACATCACATTATTGTTGTAGTTGAAAAAGACTTTTATTCAGTGCCTGGGAGAAACAGTACAGCACAAATAGTTATAAAAATGGATATCCACAGGTTCAGTCAAGATATTCAAGATATCAGTAGCATTAAGGCCAGGTTAGTCTCTGAAATTCATACAAGGCTACTGCATGAGCGTCTCTCTCCTTAACATACAGTTTTTTCTGGCCCTAACACCCGTGACAGCAATCCCTCCAACAAAGATTAGCACCAAACTAATCATTTCCAGCTTACTCACTGATAGGTTTCCATGAAGTGGTAAAAGGAAAACTAATCATTTTAGATTCATAAGGCTCAATTTTAGCTAGAATGAATCTTGCCCTGTGGATGTGGGATTATTTATTACAGTAGTGTCTGTGTCCAACAAGGTCATTTAAATGTAGTAAAAGTAAAAGCATCTGAATGCACTTGAGCAAAAGCTGCTGTAACATTTAAATAATTGTAGAATAATACTTTCCAAAGGAGTGGTTCACTAAATGAGCTTATTTTGTAAAGCAGTCCTGGTTGTGTAAAAAGGCACAGTTTCTGATCAGAAGCGCTTTTGAAAAGATTGAAATGTTCTAAGTTGTGTAGAATATAAATGAGGGTATTAAGCATTTTTTTTTATTTTTCCAAATCATTTTCTTTCCTCACATAACTTCATTTAAAAATAAATATCTATTATCTTCTTTAAAATAGTCTTTAAACGTTTGCTGTTCCCCGTCATTACCCACAATTTTAAAATGAAATTGGAAAAAGAATGATCAATACTTAATATAAAAATAAAAAATAACAGGATGGATATAGCATTTTTATAAACAGTTCAAAAGGTAAAACAATGATAACGTCAAAAAAAGAAATCACAAACAACAAACATGTAATATACAGAATAAAAAAAAAAAAAAAAAAAGGATACAATTTGAGAACACATTTAGCTTCTCCGCTCTCGTTCCGCACCTTGGAGAAAATATGTGTCAATGCCCCCGAGAAAAAGGACCAACAACGCTCTGTTCGACCCATCTCTTTGGCGTTTATGGAGGGGAGGAGCAGACAATGCAAAGGGTCTCTGCCAGGCAAAGAGCCACAGGGCCAGTTCATTGGACGCCACGTGGTCACCAGGCGTGTTCTCGGGAAATTAAAATGGTGTTTAACCAGGGCCCAGAACGAAACAAAAAACAAACAAAAAAGACGGGAGGATGGACGGGACTTATTTTTTGGAGTGTGATGTGAAGGCGTTCTCGATGCAGAGGACGACGTAGGAGCCGGAGCAGCTGCTGGAGGTTTGCTGCAGGAGGTGGCCGCTCTGTAGTGACGATGCCAGGCCGGTCACAGCGTGGTCGCCCGCCCGCCATGTTTCACAGTAGTGGTCCGTTTGCCGGTGGCCTTTGTTGCTTGATCCATGCCAGACCATCTTCTCTGGCCTGCAGGAAAGCAAAAACAAGCACATGTGTCAGAATATATATATATATAGATATATATATACAGTATTCACTATGTGCCCATGGATAGAAAATAATCAAAGTATACAAAAATGTAACAGTAAAGGAAACAAATGCTGCTACTGGTACACTAGCAGCTACATCTAGGTGCATAGGATGCTTTATTAAATGGAAGATAACTGAACAAATGAAATGAACAAAGACTCACCATGCGCTGTCCCTGACGATGTCTCTCCCATCGAAGGAGTAGATTGGTACATTCTCCCTCATTTTGCTCACATCCACAAAGAGAGACTCCCAACTGTTGAACAACACTTGGTGCTGCAAGGAGGAGATTATAATGCCATATATTTAATTTCATTAAGCAGCAAAATAGTAGTTTAGACAACAGTTAAAACTCTGTAGTAGGCCACAACAATTAATACAGAATCCTCTTTGCCTTCAAGAAACCTTTCAATATAAGGTGTACAATTGGATGGAATCACACGTCACGCTTCACAGCCTCAAATTCCAAATCTGTCTATATCTGAGAGGGTCAGCCTATGCCGACACCCAATGTAGTATAAACAGAAACCCTTTTGCAACGCTGCCACTTCCCCATCATTAGTAGCTCACCTTGAGGTTCACGATGGGGATGCTGTCCCTGTCCGACCTGCGGACGATGGTGTAGAGGTCCTGAAGCTTGGAGGACAGGAAAGCTCTGAAGGTCCCCTTCAGGCCCACAGTGCGGGCCTGCTGGAAGCACAGGAAGTCTGCCCCGCGGATTCCCCGCATGTTACCGGTTTGAGGGGCGTTCAAGGCGATGAGATGTAGCTGGTGAGGAAGACACAGGTTTCTGTTAAAAAGAATTGCCTTTGTAGAACCTGCTCTTGGTACACAGCGGTTTAGGATAAACAAAATAAAAAAAAATGATATACTTAATTTACTACATTGTTCAAAATACGTTTTTTAATTATTGTTGTGAGGAGATAAAATATTGCACATTGAATGTGTTTGTCAATAAGTTCCATTGTCCGGCAGTGTGTGCCCCTTACTCTGTCTAGAGAAAGTACTGTATGTAATAAAGCTAGACCACTCAATAGGCTGGGCCAAAGCATCAGCCAATAAAAGCTTATTGCAGATGTACATATGTCCGCTGATAAGTAATAAATTATTGCAAAACAGAAAGGTCAAATATATATTGAATGTCATTTAGAAGAAATATTGTCTCCATCAGTTTGTCCAACAGTGAGCACTGACAGGTTGATTTGCAAGCGTGTGGCTCACTTATGATCACAGTAAAAAATAAATGAAAAGAAGACTGTCACATAGTATATTACTGCTGGATATTCGATCCTCTCAAATATTGATATCGGTATCAGCCTCAAAATTCCAGTATCAGTCAATAGGGATTCCAGATATTAAGTCAATACCAGTGAATACCAGAGACATTTCCCGATTCCCGATACTTAATACCACAAAATACAAAAACAAAACAATAAATCCCACGCACACCAACATGCACTCTTTTATTACCGTTTGCATACTGTTTTTTGCAAATGCATTATATTATTAAATAAAATATTATATTATATCCAATCAGCATACTACATTATTTTGATCCGAAAAGAGTCCTAAAAAAAATGTATCCGATTTGACTATAGGACAAAAGAAGCACTAATTTGATGTGATGGAGAGAAATACAAAGCAGGTGCTTCTTACACAAATGTCAATAATGACCTTTCTTTTTAACCTCCATGTCAAATATATAAACACACCACATTGTCATACTTTAAGTGCGCCGCAAGATGATGCCCTCCATAACTAACTAACGTTGTTAACATTTATGAGCGCTCCTGGTTGAACTCTACTCACTCCTGGTGCCGAGGGCTCCACATGGCTGACAGGCTGCGCTACAGGTGGGCTGGGTCGTCGAGGAGTTACAGGGTATCTGTTCTCAGTCTGTTTTGTGGGTAATCTCCCATCCGTCTGGCCTGTGTGTCTCGGGTCTGGGAATCTGGGATCATACTGTGGGGGGTATCTGGGGTCTGCAGGTGGTTGTGGTGGAGGCTCAATGGGTCGTATGGCAGAACCACCCTGGGAGTAATGGCCGGCTCCATTGTTGTGGGACTGGTCCTGGGACTGGGGGTACTGGATCACAGGCGGAGGCTGGACCTCTGCCACCTCGTTCTCCTTTAAATGAAAATGAGAGAGATTTAAAGGGAAATCAAAAACAGTCAGTGAATGAAAAAGGCCAAATACGTATGTGTTCTATCTCTGTATTCTATTTTTCTTCTGTGGAACGTACCTGATCTCTGAAGAAGGGACTGTAGTCGCCAAGCTGAGAGGGGAAAAATAGCTGTTTAGTGAATACTGACATCTCACCTCACAATGAATGAATGGCCTGATCTGAACTGAATTACATAATAATGTAGGCAGAGTATATTGTATCTGTATTCAAATGACTATTTTACACAAACACATAACTTAAAAAAAACTTTTCACGCCAACAATAAAATGTTGAAATGTTAATTCAAATAACTATAAATACAAACGCATAAAGAAAAACTATATATTTTTGCATGTCAACCAAAAATACATATTATTTATGTGAAAACCCATTTTGGGTAAATAAAACAGGGACATGGCACTGGCCGAGTCGCCCCTAGTGGCCAAAAATTGACCACAGCAGCTTTAAAGTCTAATAGTATTGAAACGCTACAGTTGCAATGCCTCTCAAAGCCTTGTCTTTTCTTTGGTGCTAAGTACCGTACCATGACTTGCCGCAGTCCATCGCGCACTCTCAAATAGAGGTCTGCTTTGTCGGTGATGTAGATGAGGCTGCCCTCTGACTGGCGTCTCGCTGTAGCTATCATTGTGTCATATGACCTTAAAACAGTAACCTGTGGAAAACAAATATACATGGCGTTTAGCTTTTGTTGAACATGGAATGAAATAACTAATAGATGGCTGCAAATTGCTCCTCAAATGAAAAATGATGATCAGCCCTGAATATTCCATCAGGCAAATGTATTTTAGACAAAATATAATCAATTGGCAACCACTAACGTTGTGAATTAGCAAATAGCGTAACTTATTATCAATGCCAGCCTAACAATCACAAAATGGGTTGTATGGTATTAAAGTGCAGTGATTGTACTTACCCCAGAAGAGTGACCAGGAGTTCCAGGCGGACCAGGAGGGCCAGGAGGTCCAGGAATATTGAGGGCTTCAAATGTAAACAAAAGCTTGTTAATGATTTGGCTTATGAACAGCTCGAGTGGAGTTTGTCTCCAGTAGAAAACAAGCTGAGCGCAGACCATAGCATAAAGGTCACCTCCACACTAGATGTAGCAGTGTATAGTTTAGAATGATCCAGAATATTTAAACAGAGAAAAAGTCGCTTACAGTGATTGGGCCTATATGCTCCGGGAAGTGAGGGAGATCCTTGGGGTCCTGGAGGTCCAGGTAGTCCTGGAGGACCTGGACGCCCATCGTAACCAATCCCTGGTGTCCCTGGTGGTCCCTGGGGTCCAGGAGGGCCCAATACAGATTCTCCCTTTGGACCCTAACATGAAAAAAATAAAATCTAAATGACTGGAATGCATTTGAAAATGTTCATCATCTAGGTCATGACAAACAGTTATGCGTAATAATGGGTGATGTGCTTACTGAACAGGTAAAACCACAAACCTTCTGACAAGATAGGATCTGGACCATTATTAATACCTGTAAATATACTAGGACAGATTCTCAGAACTCACCTCTAGGCCTGGTATGCCAGGAGGCCCTGGCGGGCCTTGAACTCCTCCAAAACGTGGGTCATAATATCCGCCACTAGGCTCTCCCTTTTCTCCCTTCACACCTAGGTCTCCGCGCTCTCCCTTCATTTCATTCTGTTGGAAACAGTTTAACATTATGAAGTACAGTACATCCAGAATACTAAGGAAACGGATTGGTGGGGTAGCGATAAGCTAGTTTACCTTGAATGCGTAAATATCGAAATTAGAGGCGGTTCCTGGAGAAAAACAAATGGGTTTTAGTAACTAAGTACTAATAATTCACTTCAACACACTCCTGCAGAGCAGTGGATATGTATGTCATAATGGTACAGTATGTAGATTTTATGCAAACTAGGATTTACCTGGGATTCCTGGAATTCCTCGGTCCCCACCTTCTCCTTTTTCCCCTTTAGATGCTACAACAAAAATATAATTTTTAACATTGGTGAGTTCGACACAATATCCCACAGGTGTACCTGCTATGCAAAACTGTGCCGTCGATAGTGACGTCTTCTGTGTTTTATCCATTCATTCTTCAAATCTAGTCAGACTTGACAGCCTAATCTCTTGACAATAGAGTGTATATCCCCTCCGGGCTGAGGCAGCTTCATCGAACTAAAATTAAGATAGAACTGTTTATCTCTGCCGACACTTAAAAGCCCTTATTAAATCTCTCTTCCTTGACTGGCACTTTTTACTTCTTCATTCTGATCCCTCGCTATCTTACAGTATTATGTATCGGTGCGATGTGTGAGAGAGGTCATACCTGGGTAATTCCTTGAAGTTTCATCATAGCGCTATGAACGGGAAAAAAGAGAAATGTTCAATGAAGTAATTCCTGGGCAACAATGGAGGAAAAGATTCATCTCAGGTTTATGCTAAATTATGCAATTAGCGACTGACAACAAGGCAAACAGAACAAAAGCACCAGATAACGACTGGATATAGATATAGTATGATATGGTTAAGCTGTCAGCCACCAGGGGCTACATTAAAGACATTAACGTTGTACTAAATAGTACATGTACAAGTCCAAAGTTTATTTAATGGTACAAGGTTCCGCATATTGTGTACTTACGTTGAAGCGATCTAAGGGAATGGCTGGCCCCGGGGGTCCAGGTGGTCCTGGTTGGCCAGGGACTCCCTGAGGAAAACAAAGTTATTCACTCTTTCTTACTGTTTGGTGTGCATGTAGAGATTTATTACTGACAATGTACAGCTTTGATTAGAATTACCGAAGCTCACTGATGGGAACATGTGTATGTATATATATGTACATGTTATACCGTAAAATGCGGGTTATAAGGCGCTACTTTTTTCTTTTCTTTTTTTCTCAACTTTGATCCGCGCGGCTAAAATAAGGGCGCGGTTAATTTGTGGATTTAATTTGTGGATTTATTTCCGATTTCGCTCATCCCCAGAAATACGGTAATCATGTCGAAGACACGACGCTAGGCGTACGACGCAGCTTTTAAACTGAAGGCTATCGACTTGGCCATTGAAAAGGGAAACCGACCTGCGGTTGTATTGGTTTGTTGTTCCGTTCATTATCTGGACCTTGAGTCCGTTATAAAAGTTTGATTGATTACCGGTGGTCGTTTCGAGAGTTTGTCAGGTACCGCTAAATTAGCGCCTTATAACCTGCGGCGGCTTGTTTAAGATTAAATACGACTTTTTCTTTAAATTTAGTAGATGCGTCTTATAAAAGGGTGCGCCATATAACCCGCATTTTACGGTACATATATTTCAATCTACGTTGTGAATCAACATTTATCACACTGGCACAAGATAACTAAACAGGGGTTGTGTTTTTGAAACCCAAGACTTATGTTATTGGTAGAACACAGGAACTTGTCCATAGGTAAATAATGTGTACAAAACATAATTAGCTAGTAAGGGTGTCCCAATTCTCCAAATCCACAATTCAATTCAACATTTGGTTTTAAAGTTTTGATTTGATTTTTGATTTAAACATTTCCAAAAATAAAAAAATGTCAGCACTGATGGCTATGCCATTGTTATATTATCAAGTCTTGATTTGTCTAGCTCAACAAATTAGGACTGTCAATTCCTAGTCGACTAACACATACGATTTTAACACATACATAATTGAAGAGTTGATTTAATCAACTGATCTGTAAAACAAAGTCTCTCCACCAAGAATCCCACAAAAGCACTACTTTAAAACTTGTGTTTACCAGGGATGTGTTCATAAGTTTCTTGGATATGAGTCATTCAGCATGAAAAAAAGCATAAAAAACAACTAACCGATGACAGAAATCCTAGTCAACTCAGACCAAAATGGCCGATTATAGGCTACCGCGAGTAGCATAGCCTGCAAACTGTAGTTTTTCTGTCAACGATGCATTCCTTGTTCACATAGCTCACAGGGAAGGCAAAATGTTGCCACCTCGGGGACTTCAAGGAAGCAGGACGACATTGTGACATGCCTGCTAGCTAGTGCAGGCTAGCTAATTGGCTACTTCAAAAGAGGTTGAAAAGAGATCCCAATGAACGTTTATTAAACAAGTAAAAAGCTAGCTAGCTAGCCAGACAGTGTTTGATGCTCAATGCAAGACTCTCATCCTTTTCACTGAGTTTGTGTAGTTTGTGACATGTGCAACCCGATAAAGCCAGGCATGGCTTGGGTGTTGAAAAGTAAACATGATGATGTCAAACAATCTGTATTAACTTCTGCCACTCTCAGAAACTATCTATCTAAGGTATTGGTAATATATAATAACACTTACTGGGTAGCCATAGCCAACTCCTGTCTCTCCTTTCTCACCCTTGTAACCGTTTACACCAGGGCGACCCTGAGGGGAGAAAGTCATCATTTAATATTTCCCTGCACTTGAAAAAAAGGAAACAATGGTGTTTAAATGTAACTAGAGCAATATGCAATCGGTCAGTAAAATGACTATGTTGTATACATAATAGGAAAGCAACATCCAACCTAGGAAGGGGTACTTACAGGTCTTCCAGGCATTCCGATTTCACCCTTAATTCCAGAAGGCCCATACTGGCCCTATACAATAAATCATGAAATGAAAGACATTGTGAGCTGACAGGAGAATGAAGTGGGGAAAAAATAAATTTTTGGTTTAAAACTGTTCAGTTATCTATAAGTGTAGATATAAAAGATAGAGATGCTAAAACACTTACAGGGGGTCCAACAGGTCCAGGTGTTCCTCTGTCTCCCTACATGTAGGGTAGAGGAAACAGATTCGTCACAACACAAAATGTATCACCGAAACCAGGCAAAACATTTAGAAATGAAAAGTAGCAACATATTACATACTTTAGAGGAAAGGTTCGTACCTCTTTTTATGAGAGAGACAAAACAGACATACAATAAAATCACGCAGTCGAAAGCAGTGAGTCTCACCTTCGAACCCGTCAGCCCTTCCAGATGCAGAAGGTTTCCATCAGGTCCAATTACTAGGCCTGGTTCACCTTTCTCCCCCTGAACATGGAACAGCACAGACGAAACAACGCAGGCTCAATTACAGCAGTGCCTCAATGACGACGAGTGGCTAAATGAATTGTTAAACGAACAAATAACCAAGACTTTACCTTGGACCCGAAGCCTGGAAGGCCATGGTCTCCTCTGTCACCCTTTGGTCCAATAGGACCCTGCAGGATTAAAGAAAGTATGGTTTATCAGCTTTCTTTGGCTGCAGCAAAGTGTTCCCCCAGATCAATTCAAGCCGTTCCATTAGTCTCCAGATATACAGTTCAGTTTGTATTGCTGAGTTGACCACTGTTTACACATTCAGTGTATAATTAAGTGGATGAGATGTTGTGGGCTTATTAAACAGATTTAAATTAAAACACCCATTCCAACAATGAATTGATCCTATAAGACGGTATTGTCTGAGTAGCCAAAGCCTGATAGCTTGATGTATCTTGTTCCTCTTTGCCATAGAGCTTCATTGTTGTCCAAAATAAATTTAAAACTGTTTGAATGAGCTTAGCTAAAATATACAGTGCCCAACTGTTGAAGGAAATTACTTTAAAATTGTATCTGCTCCATAACATTAAATATTCATTGCTAAATGTGAAACATTCTTGGTCAAGAGTTTGCCACTATTAAATAAACTTGTAAATATGCTTTATTAACTGCAAACAGTGGAGCGGCAACAAAAGCAAACACCTCAAACAACTATCACTTTTTGATTCGAATGTTAAATCCTGAGTGGCGCATGAGACATCACTTTTTTAAACCAAGCACCGCCTACTTCACACCAGTGAGAATAGCTCAGACAAAACAAAAAACAAAGACATTTTTCATAGAAAATAACCAAAACTTTGGCAGAAAATAGTGCATCCATGTAGGACCCGGTCATTGATAGCATGAAGCTGATGAGGTTTTCAGGGCCTTTAATTTAAGTATAATTGTGACCTGTTTTTGTAAGATTTGTATCTTCAGTAGGAGTGAATGGTCTTGAGGCTGAATGCCCCAGACAGTAAAAAAACATTGTTGGTTTTGGTCTTTTATAGCAAGAATAATACAAAAGAATAAATGTGAATGAACAACAGGTTATAAAAACACAAGACAAAGAGACAACACCATTAATGTGAAGTATATTTACAATTAGTGTGAAGTAAATATACTTAGCATTTATGGTTATAATAAGGGCATGGTACATTAATTACGTAACCCAGGGAGACTTACAGGGAATCCAGCTTGGCCAGGTATACCAGGTCCTCCCTGTACAGGAAGACACATACATATAACTTCATTAGTCTAGTGTTCTGTGTTTTGCTAACTGACTATCATTGACTAACATTTATTGTTTCAAACGTATTCAACTTATTCTTGCCCTGATTGGTCTGACTCATTCTAAAATGTCAACTGTGAAATTAGGGCAGATTTCTCTCAGTGGATGAATTGTGTACAGGTGCCTGAAATAAAATATATTGAAATTGGAAAGAGATGTTTTGTGGTTATAGTCTGTTAGTTAGCAGTTGGCACTGATGACTGATGACTGTAAATGTAGTATGTATCACACCAGTAGTAAAGGTGAAATGCTGCCAGATCTTACAAATTGTCCCTTTAAGATGTTTGTCTTAAATGTTGTTTTTTTTAACAAAAACTATGTGTGTGCAGTTCCACATACATTTAAAAAAGAAAAATACAAACCTGAGGCCCATCATTGCCAGCAGCACCATTAACCTGTAGTGAAATAAATAGAATGCCATCACTGATTAAAACCGCTCTTAGTTTAGAATGACAGTCTATTGTGCTTTTTCTTGCTTACATTGCCAGATGTCTGGTAGATGATTTGTCCTGGTGGTCCAGGTGGCCCGGGTGGCCCTTGGAGACCTGTTCCATCTCGACCTGTTTCACCCTAAAACCACAACACACACACACACACACAGCAAAAAGATGAGTAACTGTCCCACCTGGTAAGGCATCCTAGACAGGAAATTACTCAAATGTTGATTGTAACACAGCTTTGTTTTTTATATATCTGTTTAAAAATAAAGAATAAAAGTATTGTTTAGTTGGTTTTTATCTTTTTTCTTTTTCAGAAGTCTTTTATGGTCTAACAGATCAAAATAACTACAAAGAAACATTGAGGTGAGATGGAATGTGTGTTGCAATGAACAGATATTTTAGGGTTAAAAATTATTGAAATGAAGATGCAATTCACCATTTCTCCTTTGTTGCCACTATCACCTTTTGGTCCCTGTAAAATTAAATAGGAATGAGACAAAAGATACGTTAACAAAGGTGAACGGTCCAAATGCCTGCTTCACAAAGATCCAACAACAGACGAGAGGAACAACCTTATTATTCATCGAAAACTGAAGACAATAAAAGCACTGCTTCTTTCATGTCACATAATATAATTACCTGATAAACCTGTTCAATAAGATGATAAATTAAAGTAATTTAAGACTCCATTCATATGTAAAATTTAATTCACAATGCGCCTGCCATGACACAGTTGCATGCACCAGCAATGCTAGAACCTTGCACCCTTTGGGTGCAAGGCTCGCACGTACATCGACAGAAAGCAAGATTTACCCAGCATGCCGTTTGGTGGTGTAACAGTTAATACTGGAGCACGTGACGTATGAATGAGTATGAATTACAACTGAGCCATCTCTATGACAATTAAACAGACACGATGATGAGGACATGCAATTGAAAGCTCTGGAAAAAGCTAGTAAATGGAGCTTGTTAAACAACTATTTCCAAGGTCGAGAATTAACTTTCATGCTTGTATTGGGTATTACTTGTTATAGATCCCAATATGATACATTTTAAAGCAGTTATTGCCTGACACCAATAGGCAGCATGATGTATTGTGCACTCTTAATAGAACAAGCTTCATAAAGCAATATTACTAGACTTTATTTTAACTGCAGGGCGGGTAAAAAAAAGACAATTATCCGTCCTCAATCAGTCAATTAATTTCTCTCTATTATAGTTTTTTTTTTTTTTTTGGTTGACAAAAGCTTTGTGTGAGGGGAATCATAATTTTCTAACCCAGAATGTAGTCAATACAAAGGACTGATGAAATTACCTATAGTGGCCACAGGGGGTAAATGACAGACATAAACGTTTGAGAAATGCAAAATATGTTTGCCCCATGGCTTGTTAGATTATGAGAAGTCTGCTACATAACACAAACAAATTGATACAAAAACAAAGAAATAAATAATAACCATGAACATTTCCTTGGAAGTCAAGTATACTCATTTTTGACAGTTTGCCCCATTTGTAGTGTAACACGGTAACCCAAATGCTCTGTTACATCACACGGGAACATCTAAGGGCCCCTTGATACCGCTGGTATATATATATATTCTTATTTGTCATCTAGATGTATTTTACCTGAGGTCCAGGGAAGCCATCCAACCCTGGACGTCCATCTTTTCCTGTGAGACCTTCACTGCCCTTCTGACCTGGCATACCAGGCAACCCAGCTTTTCCCTGCAGAGTTACAATCAAGATACAACAATGAAAATCACACTTCAGGGAAACACAAAAACAGAGTTACTGCCACATTACTGATCATCATGTGAAGAGTTTGCTTGTATTTCTTAACCTCTAAGCAGATCTCAGCTACTCTCTGCTCATTGTTTTGGTTCAGGCAGGTCACGTTATCACATGTTTGCTGGCTCACTAACTTGTGCTGTGTTTGCTATCAGTTTGTCTTTCAGCCACCTTCATTTTCACACATTCTACTTAATGAAATAGTCTATAATTAACTTTTTTCTTTTACATTAAATTCCACTCTTCCTTCTATCTATGCATTAATTTAATGCTGGGGTGGCCAAACAACTGCCTGTTTTGAAATGGCCCATGGTGACATTTTTTAAATAAACTAATATAGCTTGAAGATATTTGGAATGAGTTGCACACTATGTACATTGCACATAATAATTAAAACACTAGATGCGAACAAGGCTACATTTTATGAAATTTTCTTCATCTTAACCTCTTGGCAAAAAAAACTATATTTTATCATTTCTGACTGTTGTGTTTGTTACATCTTGAAATTAGACTTAGAGATTCACCTTTTTACATCTACATTTGTGGCGTAATCTTTTCAGTGAACCCATAGGCCATAAACAGAAACCAATATAAGTATATGGCTATTTCCGCCTTTAGCTATTTACAGATTTACACATAGCATCATAATATTTTAAGTGGGCACATATGCCATGCACTTTATTAGAGTTTAGAAGTATTGAATTAATTTTAATTCAATTTAAGATATTCAAAATGCATGTGGGCAAATCAGTAAATAGTTGTTATTATAGTCGTAGTGTTGCATCGCAAAATTCTTTTCTATGGCACATGGGGTTTTCTGGACTAGAAACACAGCTTTTCTTAAAGTGTAACTGGTTGAAAACTATGCATTTACTGTTTGACTCCTTATATTTAAAAGTTTGTCCTCTCCTGATTTAATGTATTTATCTTTTGTTATCAGTTCTGTTTGTGTGCTTGTATTGTTTATTTCCCCCCTGCTTATATTTCTTTAGACAGGGCAAAGACCTTCTTTCGCCCTCAGAAATCAATTTAGGTGCAGCTTATTTTTCTCAACCCCAAAGGTTTAGAAAAAACACACGTGAAATGACAACAGAGGAGAGTAGCAAGGATAAGACTACCACCAATAACCAAAACTGAATGTTAAATAAACTTCTTTAAGATGCTTGAGGGTGTTCAGAGGCCAAACACTACCACCTATAGAGACCGTGGTTCAGTCCCAGGCAGCTGTACCTCACGCTTCTTTGTGTGTTTGCACAAATGTAATGTACTCAAAACTAGACCCCTTCTTGATCCAATAGTTTGCTTTAAAAGTAGAACAACATTTGAGTTGGAGAAGGGGGCAAGAGGACAAGCTCATCCCAGATTAGAAAAATGACTTCAGTTACTTACCGGAAGTCCAGGCTCGCCAGAAGAACCCTGAAAGCACACACATTTGGTTATTTGCTAGTTCATGTGTATTTTCCTCAGGCATTTGCAATGGCACAAGGACACAAGGGCACACTCAATGGGGATTTTGAGTATGAATCAGTCATTAAATTACCAACATGACTTTAAAGCTGCTGATCAGATCCTGGTTCAGAGACTTACTCGCGGGACTTAAAATAAAGATTTAAATAATTTCAGCACAAGGAGGAACTATATCTAATTTTAAACCTTGTCCGTATTGTGAAGGATGTGAAATACTGTATATCGTCTTCCACAGAACCTGAAGTATTTTTTCAATTGCAGTACTGACCTGGCCTCCCTCAGGTCCTCTGACGCCAGGCAGTCCATTGCTGAAACCTCCACCAGAGGCCTCCATGTCATCCTTCAAACACCAACAAAGATTGTATGACAGTTAGCCAAACAAAAATAATTTTGTTGGTTTGTTTTTTCCATACCGTTTGATTTTTTTTTCCACGATTGAATGCTTTCACCTCAAATGATTTACATAGTAACGGACGACAACAATGTGTCTGCAGTACAGCTGTCTATCATTGAGCATAATTTCATATTTCCATTTATTTTATGGAGATCTGTTCCAGACAACAACATTACACACATACATTTTTTTTTGGCATCTTTTAAGTTGATATATAGTCAACTCTACCAAAAAGTATCATCACAAAAACTAATAGAGAACTTACAAATCCAACACGATAGCTTGGCCCAGGAGGCCCCGGAGGCCCTGGTTGCCCAACTGGTCCAATAGGTCCGGGCAGACCTGCCAATCCAGCCTCTCCGGAGGTTCCCGGTAAACCAAGGTCTCCTTGAGATCCCTGTAGGGTGAAGTGACAGAATAAATAAATACAAAGTGTAATAAAAGCAAATACAAAGATTTCATCTTCATTAAAGTGTATTTTACCATGGCAAGGTAGTATAAATCATTGTCTCACATATCATGCACAAAACTACTATCACCGTTCATGCAGTATTTTTCGTATGAGTAAGTGTGGCTTAATAGTACGTAGATTAATGTAACTGCACAAACACCAATGCTCATGGTTCTGGGGCCAAATTCAGACGTCACCAAATGTTAAACCAAACCATAGCCAGCACTCGGATTAAACTTTAAGTCAAGTCTAGCTGACAATATTTGACAAACATTTGCATATTGTTAGAAGACACAAATCCCCTTTGATGGCTGGCGTGCTGGAGCCCAGTTACCTGCGGATGGGAAGGCTTAGGGAAGTAGGAGGAGGATAAATAGTGGGGCAGCAGATTGGTGAGAAAAGAAAAGTAGGAGCTTGGCTGGAGAAATGAAAGTTATGAGGGAGCGTACTGGTATTCCAAAAGCACGGCCACTAATTCATGGACCTTGTTTTGAGGACTATGTGCTCTCTGATACTGGCTACAACAACAAAGGCAATATTTGCATTCAGTTGTGTTTTTGAGTGTAGATCTAACTGTGACGTGTCGGCTACTTTAAGGCATCATCTGAATGAAGACAATGAAATCTGCACCTTCTGTCCAACTGCTCCTGGAAGACCCAGATCGCCTGAATCACCCTGGTGTAGGAAAAAGAGGAGGACAAAATGTGTTAATAAAAAACTTGAGAGAGTTCCAATGCAGCTACAACATGCCGCTTAGCCGCACTTTGCCATTGCCCTGGTGTATTTTCGGTGAACACAAGCCTGAGAGCCAGTCTTGGCGTCAAGTCTTAGCCCTTTTCAGCTTTCAAATGTTTGTACAAGCTGTTGTTTCTCTTTTTTTTAGCTCACATGTTGGTTATGTACAATCAGTCATTTTGTTTGAGTTTACAGAAGGAACAATTGGTCTCACAAGATCATTACCTTTTCTCCCTTGGGACCAAGAGCTCCCAGGCGGCCATCAGTACCCGGCAAACCAGGCAAGCCCTAGAAGGATTTGGTTCAGGCATTCAGTTGTGGTGGATTGCGTTAGATTCTACAGTCATTTTAATCACGATTCAAAGGGTTTTGAAAATTATTTGACTAGTGATGCTGAGAGGCAAACACATTGACACCTACAGGTTGACCGGGTACCCCGTCTTTTCCTGGTGGTCCGAATGCCCCAGAACTCGATGCTCCTCCTGCTGTAGAGGCACTAGCAGGACCGACGGGACCGGGGGGACCAGGGGGACCTGGTAGGCCAGGCAATCCCTAAAACAACAAAATTGATCGTCATCTACGGATGCTGGTTACAGTCTTACAGCAACAAAGATGATGCCCTCCACTACACAGTTTGCTTCTGTTGAGAGCAGTATTTCAAATTCAAATTCTTCTCACCCGAACGGATTCCAGATCAGGGAACCCAGAGCCTTCCATGTCCACAAAAGTCTAAAAAACATGGACTGGAATCAGTTGTATTCAACAAATGAGTCACAAAGGCCGGCAATCTGCTGATACAAGTTGAACCGAAACATTTATGCAGCATGTGAGGCCCAGATTAACTCACAGATCTGAGTCCGGTTCCTGGGAGTCCCGGAGGTCCAGGGGGTCCCCTGGGGCCAGGTTGACCGTCTCCACAGTCTCCCTATGTGCACGAGACTCATTATTATAATCATATTTATAATAATAAAAATACAATCATAATATTCTTTATTTTGTTAATGCAAGTGGGCATCGAACCTTTTCTCCTCTAGGTCCAGAGTCACCCGGGGTTCCTGGGAAGCCAGGTGGTCCATCAGGACCCTGTGTGGAGGAAACAATAATGTTAGGGTCCTCATGGTGTTAATATAAGGGAAATCTAAGCGTTAAGGAGAAGGTATCTCCTCAAGGTGCTCCGGTCAGGATTTTTGGGGATGATCACCGATCGCAGGATGCAGAATCGTCCGTCAACGTCATCCAATACAGAAATACATCACTTTGCATAAAGTCGCCTCGTCGGAAAAATAGCTGAGCCCGTTCGAAGCATGCATTCCCCCGGAGAACATGATCCTCTAAAGTATGGAAGTATTTAAGAGGTCAACAATGTGGTTCTATGTAAACTTCACAAATTGGAAATGGATTATGAACACTTGAAGCGAGAGCGTCCCCGAGCGCTTTGTGAAGACGGCAGCGTCCTGTTTACTTTTAGTCCCTGGGAAAGCATGACATATTGGGATTATCAACACACGGAACATGCTTCTGTTCGTAGTAGTCACCTAAAATTGATTTTCTGCTGTCATGGTAACGTAACGAAACACTGTGCGACATTGTTATTCTGCCATTTAATATTTTCTGTTCACTGTAACGGCCATGTATGAGTGAGAAAATGTCTTTAACTAACGTGACATACTGTACTTACTGTAAATCATTTAAATGATTTCCTTTGTCATAACCATTTTAAGTTTTATGTCAAGTTCTTACATAAAGAATACTGATTCTCCAGTTTGAGGGAAAGGGTTCCTACAACATGCAGTGATTAAATTAATCTGTATCACAGCAATCCTTTTGAATATGAGGTCCAGAATGTTTTGTCTATTAGCTTGTTACATTTGTTTGTTTTCAAGAGAAGGTGACTGAATAAAATATTGAAATACTAATCAGACATCTTTTTAGCTATATTTTAAGTTAAGTGTTAAATTAATCAGGTAATTAAATATATATATATGTTTTTAGAATAATCCATACATTTGTTGGTAACTTAATTGACTAATGAAAAAAATACATTATTAGATTAATTAATAAAAAGAATTGTTGTTTGGTTCAGCCCTAATCACAGGGTCTATTTGAATCCTTCTATTTAATAGGAATAATAGGAAATAATAATAATAAATCACCAATCAAAATATTTAGAATGAATATCGGCCAATAACGATCAGTGGTTGGTCAATCGGAGCACCCTTAGTATCGACATAAACAATCATCACGTAACCTTTTGACAGTTGATAAGAGTTCAAGCTATTTTATCAGTGTTTATGGTTTTGTGTAAAAAAAAAAGAAGCAACTTACGGTTTTTCCATCCTCACCAGGATCCCCCTGTAAATAAGGAAATATACGTCCTTTGAGATACATTTCAAGATTGATTTGACAATTCTCATTTCCAATTCCATACACGATTTAACTTAATATTTAACCTATTAAAAGGATCATATTTGAAACTTTGGAATCAATTCTTTCAACAGACATGTGACAGAAGAGATGTGCTTTACAGATCACGAAAAACAACCACAGCGCATCTGATGTGTTTGAATGATGAGAAGAATTCAACTGCTGTCTACTAACTGGCTCTCCATCAGCTCCTGGTGGTCCCTGGGGGCCCGCAGCACCTGGTGGTCCGGCCGGTCCTTGGGGTCCGGGCCCTCTGGAAGAAACTAAGCCGTCATTGCCGACTGAGTACTCGGTTGCGGGGCCTGGAGGTCCGGGGGAACCGGGTGCCCCGGGCGGGCCGGGGTCTCCCTTCTTTCCTTGGTAGCCAAAGCCTGCACTGCCCTGGAGATAAAGAAGGTGGTGACGAAAGCTTCTCCAAAAAGTACAACAACATAAGAATGATAAAGTAACACTGACACCAGCGCCTGATAGAATAACTAAAAGTAAGATACATGGAGTAAAAAATAAGCAAACTAAAATAGAGAAGTAATATTCCTTATTACTTAGCATGATCCTTGTTCTGTTTGCACAAGACACCTGACTCTCTGCTCCGAGGCGACTCAAAGCAAAGGGCCGAGGATGAGATCATCTCTAATTTACCTTTGATCCCGTTTCCCCTGGTTCCCCCTGAAAAAGAAAAGAAGAAACAGAGCCAAGTCAGTGCCAGCAGTCTTCTGCCAACGTCACATTTAGGATATACTCTTCCATTAGAGGGGAGGAGGGAGGGGGGGACCAGTGGAAATGTAATTAGCTACACACATTAAATTCTTTAGAAAAGAAAAAAGAATTAAAAGCAAATCCTGTTTCAGTAACCCCAACCCATTAAACAATATACTTTAGCATAATCCCAACATAACGGTAACGTCTGTGTGTCAATAGAAACAAGTCGGATACATAACACATCGTTTGTGTTGCCTGCTTTGTATAGTTTGTATTTTATTCCTTACTATCTTTTTATCTTCATGCGTCCGTATCCCCTGCCGGATTGAATCTGTGTGTGTGTGGTTTATTTTGTGTCTTTTTGGACAAGTGCAGTATGTGTATGTTGTTCTAAGAGAGAAGGGAATCAAATCAATGGCAGGCCAACAGTAATGACCTCACTTTAGAGGGTTTTCTTGATTTTACAATTATTGTAAACTGAGTGACATTTGGCCCTCATAGACCATAAGAACTATGCATAAACACACACACACACACACACACACACACACACACACACACACACACACACACACACACATCTTGTCCTTAGAAAATGAAGAAATGTAAACTACAGCATGTGATTAAATGAATGAAATGCAGCCAAAGTAACATAATAATAATGGCTTGACATTACATTGCATGTGGGCCCTTATGGAACACGCTCATATGATTGGATTACATTGCAGGTGCCGGCTGTTTTTACTGAGCTTGTAAAATCCTGTTTCTCTCAGTGTGCCACTGCAAAATGGAACAATCTAAAGAAGAAGAAGATCTAAAACTTACCTCATTTTTATTTCTCAGGGCGATTTAGATTTCACATTTCATATTTCACTTCCAGTTATAGTTGATTCATTATTCTTCAGGGTATTATTGTTTTGATAATTTGGCATTTTTTTTATTTTTTACTTTTTAGGGCCATTTTCATCGAAGCTTCTGTTTTGCCTTTCTTGTTTGTTTGTTTTTTTAACTCAGCTTTATTGCAAATTACGTCTCTATCTCAATGTAGTTTTGTGTTAAAATAAAGGTGCAATGAATACATTTGCGTGCATAAAATTAGGACTTGCAGCTCCCTCTAGTGTTCCTCTGGGACATATCAGCAAAGCCCATCTGACTGCTGTTGCTACCGCCTGCTCTTGTCCAGCTAACTCTCTGGCCCACTGCAACCTTCACAAGGACAAAGTCTGGCGTCATCAGTGCGTCCCACCCCTCCTCGCACGACCAAGATGACTTGTCCCGTACAAGTATTGCTGCCACAGTCAAAGTAGATTACATAAAAATCGCCCAAACCTTCTCTCCACGGGCCCCACCCCGTGAGCCGGAGCCGGAGCCAGCATCTCCCTTCGGCCCGATTGGACCCCTGTCTCCCTTCAGTCCTGCATCCCCCCGGTCACCCTTTTCTCCATTGTCCCCAGATGGACCTGTAAACAGCGGCAAAAGGACAGAGTCATTAATGCCCTCATGAAAAGACCTTTCAAAATTGATGAATGACTGTATCCCACATCCCAAACAATACGAAGCCGAAAGCGGAGGAGAAAAAAAAAAAAAAAAGGCGGGGGGAAAAGAAAATGACTTTTTGCTTGTTGGAGCGAGAATCCCAGCGCGTGCGCGCGCGTGGCTGTGATTTAAAGGCCACGCGAAGGTTTTCAGGCGGTGACACCATCCCAGCGCTGCATGCACTAGCATCCTGATATTTATACTCTGGTGAGAGCTCGATTGACCCTAAACTCTCCTCACGGAATGTGTTCAAGTGTTCCAGTTCAGGGATTAGAGTTTAGCAATGGAAAACCGGATCCCATGCCCTCTGAAGGGATACACAGGCCTGGTATATCCACTGACAACACTAATACCTCATATCATAGCACTAGTAGCTTACTGTAATATGCAATATTTTCCAATCCTTGTTATTTTTAAGAAATAAAAATGCTCGGCCAAAATCGTTTTCTTATGCCTTTTTAATTCTCTTCTATTTTCTCTTTGTGTTTGTCTTTCAGAAAGATAACAGCCTGAACGGCCCTATCTTTCATCCCCCTTGGCTTATATACAAGTGTGTCCAAAGCATAACGTAGATGGATGCATGCATGCACGTGTGCTTTTAATATCCATGTGAGGTCCTGCACGAGGAGTACACATGAGGTAGGCAGAGCATCCGACCAGAGAATATATATTAAAAAAAAAAGGAAGTAAAACACGGGAGATATGGATGCTTGTCTCTGTGTTTTAAACTCCCCTCGACCCACCTGGTGACCCGGCACGCTCCCGCCAGGACTCCACAGATAGTGAATCGTACTGGGAGTCACTTGCTGAACACAACCCAAGAGACACATGATTTCAAGTCAGTTACATGGGTGCTCCAGGATGTGAGGTTAGCTATTTTGTTATTTTGTCCATTCAATCATGATAGGTTTTTTTTCTTGTTTGAGTCCGATCCGTTGGACTGAAAAGGTATTTTATTTGGTAAAGAAATACAGGAGGGTAATCATTCCAAGAAAGAAATTGTACAATGTGAAATTGACCAGATCCTGGTTCCTCAGACGAGCACACAAGATGCTGTTTCTTTGACCTACAATTGACGCCCTGCATCTTAACATAGTTCATCACAGCCCCTTTTCCAATGTTCCCAGTTTATAGTTGAATGTTTCATGGTGGACGTCAAAGTGTCGTCGGAATTTTCTCTCCAAGACAAAACCCCTTGCTTTGTCTCTGTCATCCCACTGAGTAACGTAGAGTGCTTCATCAAAGACCTGCATTGTATTTAGCATTAGTGTTGCCGCTTAATTAAAGTCGTACGTCATATTTTCAAATACAATATGTTTGTGTACTTTATATTGCAGATCAACCATCAGAAGATCAAAATGAGACCACTGTCATTCATGCCTCTGCCACCAGATGGTGCAAAACATACAGCATGCCCCACTGGAATACCATGTGCAGTATTACATATTGTAAATGGACTACATGGCAGACAAGAATCTGTGTCACGTACTCTGTGGGTAAATCATTCTCAAGTTAACTTCAAGCCTCGATGGTTAAAAACACAAGCTTCTCTTTGCTCCAAGTTATGTATTTTAATGTAATTCACACAGAAAGCAGCATCTTTGCCTGACACCCATCAAGTGCTCATCACAAATTAGAGCCTTCCGACCTCTGTTGCATTAATCATCATGTCCACTAGATGGAGACAAGAGTCAGTGCGTAATTTTGGAGAGAGCGCTGACCCGCTCAGTTATGCACGTTGAAGGAATATGAATTATGCAACGCCCACACCCCTCCATACCCAACGGGTGAGCCAAGTCACGTGTCGGCATGTGGAAGTACAATACCTATTTCACCCATCTTTCAAACTATAAATGTATGAAAGACATGTGATACAGCAAGGGGCAGATGCGAAGGCAAAAAAAAATAAGTCTGGCATTAATGGCTGGCATTAAGTACACTAAACTTTGATTTTTGTCCAGTATATGAATATTACAGACACACAAACAATCTTCTCTCTCTGCTAGCAGAACTTAGAACCGTGTTCTTGAGTGATCTTTGAGTTGAATACAATGCAGTCTCCTTTCAGCAAGAGTCGACTGTGTCCACATAAACTCACCTGTTTCTCTTGCAACTGACACTTCGTCTTTCCTGCTCAGCGGTGGCTGCTGGATGGGCCGGGAAGATGGAGGAGGAGTCTGCGGGTGAACGATCATGCAACAGAGAGAGAGAGAGATACATATTTAAAAAAAAAAAAAAAAAAAAAAGGGTAACGTATTACATTCACTGGAAGCTGCACTAAACCCGCTCTAGAATGTATGGCTATGCACCAGCCATGTACCTGCATGGGAAAAATGTAGGCATTGTGTTCCCATTCAATCCCACCAATGTTTATAGTTTGTGCAGCCAAAGCTCTCCTCCTAACCAACAAGGTCGTTTCCCAGCTCCACGCGAAGCCTTTTAAACGGGGTAAACATGATTGAGTCAACATGTGAACGGCAAATCAAGCGCGCTGCAAACAACTTTTTCTTCCGTCCTTTGGCAAATCGTCATTGTTTTTTCGGTAATTGCAGTTTATGTGTTTATCGCTATCAGAAATCTCGTGCCTGGGCCCTGCTGTAAAACTCCTCTGCATGTGAACAATATGAAGGCGGTTGGGGACCACAGGTGCCCGTCTATCACGCGGATCCAGATCCAGCCTGCTGTTGCAAAATGTCAACACCCCGAGTCATAACGACACCCAGGACACAATGATGGAGCTTGTTTACGGCAACCTTCATGAGCATTCGGGAGTGTGTGTGTGTGTGTGTGTTTATGTGTGTGTGTGTGTGTGTGTGTGTGTGTGTGTGTGTGTGGTCAACTCATTGCTGCAACTCCTGGCCCCATTTTTAACCTGCTGAGCTAAACAAAAAAAAAAAAAAAAAAAAAAAAAAATCTAATATGAACTCATGGGGGTGGAGGGGGGGGGGTTATGGTGTGTGTTTTTATGTGTGCACATCATTCATCATATATCTGCCCGACTTTTAAATTGCCCTTGACCTTTGCACTGCCTTCGTTTGACGGCATTGACCAATTAGATGCATTGTTTTGTCAAAATAGCTCAATATATTCAGAAATTATACTTTTTTAATGTTTTTGTGTACCCTATATATCTGTCTTGGTCGACATAGGAAAGACAGATCAGTCTGCAGTCTACCAACAGTCCTCTGTCACTAACAACACAGCAGGACTGAGAGAAGGGGTCGGGGGGGGAGGGTTCACTTGTGGTGGGCTTCCAAACTGCCTTTGGGTAAAGACCAGAGAGGGGGAGGAAATAACGCAACACCCCCCCTCCCCCTCTTCAGTCAGTAGCTCATTCTTCACCGGTGACACACCTCGAATTGTCACCTGTGGAATTCGAGAGAGGAGTGGGATGAAGAATGTCGGAGAGGGGGCAGCTGAAGGGGGCAAAGTGGAGCCACTGTTGATAATTAACCAGTTTCCTTTCTGAGGAATTCTCCCCACGGTGTTGCACGGCACTGGCTATGCTAAGAATTTGGCCGGACCGCCAGTGACGGCTCTAAGTTGATATATGTATTAATGTGATAAAGAATACCCTGCTTGTTCACTCCTTTACTTATCCATCATAGCTGGGGTTGAAGGGTGGGAGGCTCCGATCTTTAGAACATACTGTTGATGGATTTGAACCACATGATCCCCTGAATCTAAGAGCAGGTATGCAACTCCCTCGGCAATGAAGAGATTCCACCTCCGGAACAGTGTATGTTTTTTTTTCTTCTTTTTTTTTTTTTTCTTTTCTCAGTGCATGTCCTATGAAGTATTGCAGGGAGAACTCGCTGGATTTGTTTGTTGATGTTGCTCTTAGGGTGAAAGAAAAACATGTTTGCCTCTCATGCGTTTGACTCCTATTGGCTTTTGCATTGTGAAATGGAATCTGGCTTCGGTAAAAAAAAAAATATTAATGAACAGAAAGAAACAAGTATTTTCCTTTTTCCCCAAACATTGCTGCCTTTGATTAAGACTGAAATGCCTACTAGATGCAAAACATGCCTGTTGGCCAAACAGTTAGCTACTTTGAATTTTGAATATAGAGGAAAAAAGCTCCTTCAGCACTAACTATTGCAAAATCAATATAGCTGCCACACATCACAGCAACAATCAGGTTAACAGGCCCAGTTAGCTCAAACCAAACCTGGTCAAAATGTCTGTTCTTTGTATTTTATTAATTACTCAAGAGAACTGCATTCAGCAGAGCAGTTTTTAATAGTCATGGGTCACCAAGTCAAGTCTCCTCGGCCTTCAAGTCTCAAGTCAGGTCGAGTCTTCAGGCACTCGGGTCTCAGGTAGGTTGAGTCTCCCAGCAGACAAGTCTACAGCTCGGAGAAGAGTATAATACACTCTTAATACACAAAATCAATTAATGTGTTCACATTTTGTATTTATGAAAGCCGTCTTAACAGGACGTTACAGACACATTTCTAATAAGAACTCAGCAGCTGTACTCAGCGACCTGAAACAACCGCTTGCATCACATGCAGCTGGAATTAAGCTCTTGAAACATTTCCTCTTTGGGTTTCATGCTTGAAGGAGACACCAGCAGTGACACTGCCATGGGTGACTGACTAGCTCTGCCATCTATCATTCCGAAATTCCGGGATGACAAAATGGAAAGTTTTACTTGTACAAATCTCCCCGTCTGAGTCGTCTCTGCCCGGACTTGCTTTAATTGCAGCGGTTGGACAGTTGCGCAGAGTGTAGGTTTCTACCTTCTGTGAACAGACATCGGATGGAAAAAACATCGGCAGGTAGGCATTAGATGCCAGCTGCTGCTGCGTGTGACATCACATAGCATACTGCGTGATAAAAGCCTACTGAACAGATGGAAAAGCCCCTTATAAAAGCTGCTGAGTATACAGCAGTCTCGTTGAAGAGACTTCCGACTCGCGGTGCCCGACCCCGCCCTCCCTGTCTCCTGCTCCCACTTTCTTTCCACCTCAGTCGGTTGCTGCACACGGCTGATAGAGAAACCAGTCAGAATAACAAAGAGCCTTGAGGTGGGGGGGCGCGGGGGGGTGGGCGTCTGACTTGGATCCAATCGAGTCCAAATTGACATCTGGTTTTTCTAACTCTCCACTGTAATTGTGAGTGGGAGTGCGTGCACGCAAACAGAGGCGGCGGCGCAGGGCCGCTGATGGAGGCTGAGCTGCATTTCAGCCTGCGTGGCTATATCTTCTTGAAGGGTGGGAGGGTGTGAGTGGGTGTCGGTAGAATCTGATTGTGTGTGTGTGTGTGTGTTTGAGTGTGAGTGTGAGTGTGTGTGTGAGTGTGAGTGTGAGTGTGAGTGTGAGAGAGACAGAGAGCAGAGAGAGGAAGACAGAAAGACAAGGGGGAGGTGGAGGAGAACACCGTAAGATACAAGAACATGCAGAGAAGAAGAGAACTGGGGAAAAAGAAAGGATAGTGGGAATAACAGCGTGACCGTGAGAGTGAAGGGAAAGGTGATGTGCATGGTGGGTAAGAGACTAGCATCTGTCAGTCCTCTTGCAATACCTGATATGCTAGGCCTTCGTCCAAGTGATGAGTCTACAGATCTGTTCAGGGCCCACACGCCTCACCTGACACCAGGTAAATCCCTGCTCTTTAAGCATACCGGTCATCCTGAATTTGTTTTTTTGCTAAAACTAACATTCAAAGCCGGACATCCTTCTTGCTGAACTTACTTTATGTTTCAGAGGAATGTTATTAACTCCTAACTTCTAGGAAAAACCCAGTTTGAACTCCCCAAGGTCACTTCCGTCTCTCTCGTCTGACAAGAGGAAACTCTCCATGGAAAAAGTCTTTGTCCCCAGATCTATAAGACAGAAGCGGCTCAATTTCCAGAATTCAACTCAGCAGTTTTTAAATCTCTCTTGAGGGATGAGCGTTCACCAACTCATAGCGGGAAACTCGAGACATCAGTGGTATATCCAAGACTCGGTTTGCAGAAGCAAAGGAATAATCTTTGTCGGCCAGGTTCGCATGTCTGGCTCGATCAGCTGTTTCGAGACCTCTTTAGGGAACACAGTATTCTTCGTTCATTCTTCTTCTCACTGCCTCATATCTCCATTTATAGTTTTACACAACTTCCCAGTGAGAAAATGGTAGACCAAACCCATAATGTTTCAACATAATGTACCAAGAAGAATAACAGCAGCGAAATAGCTGCAAGGAACAGTAGCATTATGAATGAAACATCACTTGACCAAGAGTAAATGATGGAGGAAAACAAACGTCAGCAGGTAAATGTTGTCAAACCTTTGTTGCAAGTAAAAGAGCAAAATAATAAATACAAAGATTTTCCATACCGTCATTCTATGTTTCTCCACGGTGGGTTGTTGGCTGGTTTCTCCATAGCTGCTTCCTTCCCCTGAAGCCTGAGGAGACCAATCAGACATTTTCAATTTTATGTCTCCAAGATGTTCTTTCGCTGTTTTACTGAGCGCACTGACAATTAAAAATCCGCCATGGCTGAAAAAGTTCTTTGAAATGCACGTGTCCTTGCACCATGTGAGTCAGTTCATGAACTCTACTTTAAGTGTGGTAAAATTCAAAAGGAATTTAGCTGTTTAGTTAGCAGTGTTTTATTGAATATGTGTACAGCACATGTATGTATTTTACATAACCACAAAACCTCTAGCAGGCCCAACTCTAGACCACAGGGGATTTTATTATACATTTATTATATATTATATTTACCACAAGATTTTATTTGGGGGGGCCTCCTTACATTTTGTGTTTGTGAGCGAGAGAGAGAGAGAGAGAGAGAGAAAAAAACTCACACACACAAAAACAGTTATGAGATTGGGGTTGGATCGTATTATCTTTCAAGGTTAATGTGATTTATTTTTATTTGTTTAAAGGACAAGACATCTATTCATTATATTTTATATTATAAGTAATTGTCCTTAATTGTTGGTTGCATTATTGTGTCAGAGCAGGGTGTTTGAATAGATAAGACAATAAACAATCATTTACAACATAGTGCCCTGCTATATAATAAAACTTAAAAGAAACTAGATATAATTAAACTACCACTGCCATTGATTTACTTTATGTCCCCCAGCAACTTTCTTTATTAAAAAATATATAATTGTGAGGCCCCTACCCAATTGCGCATAGGGCAGGCTGGCTCTAACCTCTATGGTATTTGTGCTCTGAGTGACAGTATTATTTGCCCGCTGTCTTTATTGCTGTAAATGTATTTTTTTATGCCATGTTCTTGGCCAGCTCCCTCCTAAAACATATATCTAATCTCATTGAGCCTTTCACCTGGTTACATTAAGGTCAATTAACGCTGAACTCTCTCTAAATGATCAATTCTCTATGTCTCTCCACTAATTAAGTCATTAAGTCAAATGCTTGTATATTTGTTGTATCAGACAATTTACAACACAGTAAGTTCTGGCTCATATACTGCCCTCGGATTCAGAACGTCTTGGTAACGCAAAACCTTGAGCGTGTCCTCGGAACAGCCGTGTTCTGAGGTTAGCATTTTAGATAAAAGACACTTCCTGAAATCGGAAACCTCTCATTTCCACTTGGAATGTGATTCTCCCATCTAATCCAAACAACATCTAAAGATTTGATGACAACAAGCGGTGAAGTCTTGAACCTTGTTCTGTCAGTAAGGTCGAGGTTTCGGTGTTCTCAGCGAGCAGAGCAGCTGTGGAGGCCATGTTTCACTAAATAACAGTAAATGCTGCTGGTGGGCTGCAGCGAGGCACCTGTGTTTGTGTGTGGGTGGTCAGGGTCGGCGCTGAAAAGGCTGCTCTCGGGCTTTCATCTGTTACGGATTTACGATTGCTAATAATTGATGTAAAATGCTGGAATAAATCAACAAAGTACAGTAAATTTCAATACTTGTGCTACTTTAGGGCTTCCCCCTGATGCAATGTCAGAGCCACCAGTTACATTCTTAGTAATAGCCTATTTGAAACGATGGGTCCCAGGCAGATTTCATCAGCTGCAGCTAGTTAGCCAATTAGCTTAATGTTAGCTCCATGACTTTGTTGAAAACATTTCCAGCTGACTCTTTTTAAGATGCTAATCTTGTAAAGGGGTTTAACTATGCACATGATCACTGCTCACATCTGCTAACATGAGCCAGAACTCTGATAGCATCCAGGACTGGCTTCCCCACAGTGGGGAAACACTACACAGAGGTTCTGCTAGATGTGAAACCGGGCTTTCTTTTGTGACCTGTAACCCATAGACTATACAGAAGAAGTGGAAGTTGTCACTGTGACGTTACAAATTGGTTTGAGGACTGCCGTTTTTGAAGCCTTGAGTTTGGCATTTTGGCTATCGTCATCTTGGTTTTTGGCCGTAGCCATCTTTGTTTCTTTCCAACCAGAAGTGACAGGAGAGGGTGGAGCACAACTGAATGCTAAAAAAGATCTTAGACGACCAAAATGTTACAATTAATTTTCATGAACTGACGATTAAAGATTTAACACGGACGACACCCAGGACGGACGAGGTTGCTGCCTGCTGTAACCACACAGACTAGTGTGACCTCGTTAGATAATGATAACCTATGGTTGTTGTGCCGTGTAAGTAACGCTTGGTTAGCCAGGACATACTAATGCTCGGAGCTCACATTAGAGCAGATACACATAATCAATACCTCACACTTTGCTCATGTGTTTATGGTTTTGGAAAGACTTGACAGGCCTGCAGTGCCTGGTAACTGTTGCTAAGCTACGATTGGACAATAATTGTTTGGGTAAGAGGTTGTGATAAAAGTTGAAATGTGTTCACAATCTCATCACCAAATACTGTTTTATATTTCTATCTATATAGTAGGCCGATGATTCAATTGAAATGTGATTAGATGTCATTTACCATATCTGAGTCGTCTTCATCGTCTTCACAGTGCCTCTCAGCAGCACGGGGGTCTCCCACCACCCTCAGCTCACCGATCACCCCCTGTCGCAGGACAAAGAGTAATATGAGATCAGCACTTGTTCTCAGACACTCACACACACACACACACACACACACACACACACACAGTATGTCTTACTTTCAACATACAACAATGCTTATCTTATCTTCTATATTTCAAGGAATTCCCCATTTCCGCAAAATCAGAGGGGCTATTGATGTCTCCATTATGAGCGTCGGCCTGTGAAGTGCCACTATCTTTGCCCCACACACACAATCTGATACATGTTCCCACACAGGATAGTTGCACAGATAGCATGAATGCTATCTGACGGCCTATCAAAGGGCCATTAGGTCTGAATGAACATGCGGCTTCTCTGCTGCTGAGTTATTTGAAGTCGACTCCTCAGGACACATTTATGTCCTGAGAAAAAAGTCAAATGGATTTTTTAAGAGAACTTTGAAGATAAACAGCAAAGGCTCTTTGACATTGAAACTATGCCTCTACAGAGGCTTTTAATGGTCGTTCTTTTTTTGTACAGTAACTTGCACGATGTTTAGTCGACATGTCAGGGTCTTTTTCAAACAAATTGCTTTCGATCTTCACAATAAATCTTAGCTCCTATGCATGAGAAGGACTAAACTGTCACTGCAGCATAGCTTTCCTAGTGATGGATAATACAAAAAATGGAACATTCATAAAACAAATGCAGTTTCAGAATGGAATTTCCATTTTCTAAATACATAATATAAATATTTAGATGCCAAATAAGCCCTCCAAGTCTTGATTTGATTAGAGAAATTAAATTCGCAAGACCTTTCCAGCTTAGGGCCATGCTAGGGTCAACATATGGCACGTGGCCAACATGTCCTGAAGGAAGGGTTAGGTTCCTTTTTCTAAATAAGCAGTTTGTAATACATCTTTCTGACAAAACATCCGACTACAAGGAAAATACCTTATATGGGCTTGTGAAATAAAAGAAAGCAAAGCATGAACTGTGTAGCAGATTTACAACGTGGTTTACAGTTAAATAAGCAGCTGTAATAAAAAATGATTAAAGCAAGTGTTACAGCTCACAGAGGAAGTGAGAGATAATGTTACAGCTGAGAGAACACTAAACACCTTATCTCCAGGGCTCGCAGCCAAATGGGAAGTAATCACTTGGAATTTTGACATATTTAGTAGTTTAAATATCTCTTTATGTCTTTATAATGTCCAAATATAATAATTGTTATTAAAATATACTCTTAAGCAGTGGATGGAGTATCCCCCGAATATGCCCCTGGTTTGGCTCGCCTGTAAAGGGCTTGTGCCCCCATGGCTTCAGTCTTATTAACACAACAGGGAGGTCATATGTGTCCATATAAGCAGCTCCATAGACTCCATACTTGGCAACGCTGAATGGTGAAAACGGCAGATAAAAGCATCATCGTCATGTTAAAGGGTAACTCAAAAAGAGAAAGGTCATGTTGGGATGCCGATAAAAGCCAGCCATCTATTAAAAGTCAATGAAAAGCTTCCATCCAAGACAGTAAAAGTCTTTAAATGTCAAATGTATAAGATAAATACATAAAACATGTTTTGCATGAATTAATGATACCTCCACAGAGACCTGGATTGCATTTTCAGTTTAAACTTCAAAATAACTTTTATATCTGGGATTATAATTGTCAAACTGTTACCAGAGTCCAAAGTAAGTAACTTCCCTCCAGATTGTAAGTGAATAATGAATCATAAAACAATCAGTTAAAAGTGATTGTTTGACTCATTGTAAAATGCTCTGAAGTATGTAAATAACTCAAGCAATAAAATAAGAGTGTGTGGAAAAATAATTGAGTGTCAACGCCTGCAGCAGTTGCATGTTTTGTCCGCGCAGGTAGCTGTGGGTGAACTACTATAACCCTTTAACAGCTAAGGTCAACAGTTGTTGCGGTCAACTGCTGGGATTTACAGCAGTCAAATGACTGAAGTTAATTACATCCCAACTGTGAGGTCTTCCAATTATTTAGAGTCTACTCTGGAGAAGATGGCGAAGCGGTGCAGACATTTGTGTTGCGGTTGAGAGTAGGCCAATTTGAGCAATCAAATCATTTGAGTTATTCAGCCAAGACGTTTCACGTGATTGACTGTGTATAGTCAAAACACGATATTCACGACTTCACGCCGCAGGAGTCTCGTCTCTTCACAGTTAAGGTCAGTTCTAGAAAAGAAGTGTGTAGGAATGGGAGATGTGCAGTCTTCTGACTCCAATACAATAATTAGTCTGACTTATTGAATACAATAGAGCAGAAAAATAAAGATTGTTTTCTTGACACTATGAATACAGTTTATCTTTCAATGTCATATAGCCCTTAAATGTTGGTGTTTTTTCCTGATTTCGTGGGCCTGAATATTGTCTGTGAAAAGAGATGAAGCCTGTGTACACACCAGAAACTTGTCAGGATCAGCTCCTCCAGCTTGCCCGACAAAGACCCCAGCGCCGGTCTGCAGCTCCATCTCGTCCGGGGACCTCTCGATGCGCATCACCTGAGGGTCTGTGTCACAGTTGAGGTAGAACTTCACCGTGTCATCCCTCACAGCGATGGAAAAACGAGTCCAGGTCTCCATCATGGAGGGCACGAGGAACCTGGCCGCCTCGTACGACTTCTGCGAGTCGGGCTCCGTGTAGTACAGGATGACATTCTGGTTGCCGCCCTGCACGGCTGACAGCTTAACACCCACATACATGATCTTCTGTGCGGCGTCGGTGACGGAGAAGATGACGCCGCCCCGCTCGGAGGTGGGTTTCAAGTTGAAGATGAGGGCGAAGTCTCGGTAGAATGGGCTCGGCAGGTGGGCGCGGGCCAGCTGGCCCGTGTTCGAGTCCGCGCCAAAGACATAGCTAGGGCTGTAGTCGGGCCCATAGACCCGGGTGATCGTATTTGGAGGAGGATCCCCAATCAGCTGTTGCAGGGAGACTCCAGTGTCTTCTAGAGGAGGAGAGAAAATGGATGTGAGGACACAATACGCATGAAATATGTTGGAGGTTAGAAGAGAGGGCTGCATGGCAGGGTACAATGTTAGAACAGGCTCTATTAGGCTGCTGGGGGTTGACTTCAAGTGAATGTGCCTGATGGATGCAGGAACAACTGCTATGACTTGCATAGGACCGAAGTCTTTGTTGCACAAGAACAAACAAACAAAAAAAAAAAAAAAACATCAGAATTGGTCAAAGATGTTTCCCTTTCAAAAGTGATGTAAATTTGATGAATTAACACATTTCATAAAATGTAGATGGGAAGTTACCACAACTACTAACATCTTTTTTTATTTTCTATAATAGTAATACATCTAGTCTGTGTAGAATAGGGTAACAATTGATATAGATGAGATCAAATTCCTGAAGATACTAAAAAAAATTCCAATAAAAAACAAATCTTCCGACTTGTGTGACATCTGCCAAATGTCGCCGCTCCGGGGCACACAGGGACCAACAGCTGGGCCTCCTGCATATCTTTACTGACTCTTCCATCACCCTGGGTGACTGTGGCGAGGTCACTGCATAATGATTGGTGGCGTTTAGGAAATAAAAGTAACACAAAGAGCGATGTGTTCACATCACGGTGGCGATGTTTTAGCAGCATCAAACTCGAGGCTGCACCTTTTTCTGCTTTGATCAAAAATAACGTTTCCTCGCGTTAAAAGAGAAATCACTGTTTGGGGAAAAGACAACGTTGTTTCTGGTGCTTTGAAGAAACGCTTTGCTTTACCACCTGGTGACTATGTGCTGCTCCATCGCCCGGTTCAAAGCCTCCCCACTGGAGATCAGTGGGGTCTGCAGTCGACTTTGTTGAGAGCTCAAACACACGAGGCGTTTAGCTGAACCCGAGGTCCTGCTTTCTGCGGCATGTTCATAAACCCGAGTTCTTCTGCACGCTGTCTGAGAACTGAAGATGCTTTGATTTGAATCCGAGCAAACAGAGAACCCAGTCACACTGTAACAGGAAAGCAATAAAAATACTTTCCAGTATTAAATATGAAGTCCCCCCTTCGCACAAATCAGATGGACATTTGTGAAGACGATGCCTGACTAAATGCACATTTGAATATGTTTCCAGAATATATAGAGGAAGCACTGATAGTACAAAGATGTGCTACATTAGTTGACAGTACAAATTATACTCTTTGGGTCAATTTCAAAACAGTATAATAGTGGAAAATCCAAATAACATATAATATATAATACCAAAAGATCTTTGATAAAGTATTTATCTATCTATCTATCTATCTATCTATCTATATAGCAAGCTAAAAAACAGATTAAAATAGAACCAATAGCTGAATATCTGTCTATAGAATATCTACTTATATAAGACACTACAAATGTTATTTGTACATGTCACTTGATAAAATCTTGATAAACCTTTCCTAATTTTAAAATCCTGAAAGAAACAAGAGCTGAGCATAAAAATGACATGTTCTATCTGAATTAGAAAAAGTTCATCATGAAATGACGGACGCTGACAGACATGAAGAGTGTCAGCCTCAGAGCTCCTGAAGTAGACTGGGAGTCCTTGACTGTTGCTTGAATGGCAGTTAACAACTCACTCATTTGTACCAGGTCTACCAGATGTTTGCTCTGATGAAGTCAGAGTGAGAAACCTGGAGGGTCTCTGCAGTGGGCCTGTGCTCACATGTCTGAACCTGGCGCCCTCTTATGTGCATCACCTTTGCCAGAGTAGGGTTGAAATTGGCTCAACTTTGTACTAATCCAGTGGTGAAATCCATTACGTGGGAAAGCACGCCATTTTAATTTCATAATCCTCCTGCTACGGGTGCTGAAGCTGACATGTGAGCAATCTTTAAAGCAGAAACACTCCATAAATAGCATGTTCTTTTTGCTCTGAATGATAACGCTTGTACCGCTATCTGCAACTCACTTGCTTCAACGATTGGAAGATTTATCAAAGAAACATGCAACTTGTGAACCGTACATTAGCAGCTGGCCATGACTATCTATTAGATTTGTATGCAGATCAAACTTCAAGGATCTGAAATGAATTGGAATGTGAGGTCTCTCAAACGGGGTCTGGTTGTCCCCTCTCAAGCAGAGATGGTCATACATGCTTCAAACGTCTGATTTTCTTACGCATTCGCCAAATGAGCAGCAGACATCCTCACGCATGCACACAGCTTCCAAGCTTCTCAAACCCCTCATTAGCAAAACACATATCACTCCGACCAGATGTGCACTTTTTTGGATTATGTTCAGAATTACCAAAAAAGAAGACACATTCTCATGAACCAGACGGCTCATGAGAACACTAAAAACAAAAATTATTAAAACTATACTAGAAATAAAAAAAAGAATCCTGATATAGTTGTGCCAGATGCCAGGAAAGAAAGAAAAAAAAAGCTTGGAAGAGTAAATAAAGACAGTTTCATCACTGGATCTAAAGCAGTTAAAAAGGTTTGATCTGCTTTAGGCTGGCAAAGGAATGCTTTGGCTAAAGCCTGTTTAATGAGCCTGTATTGTCAGCAAAGAGCCAGCCAATCATTCCTTCTCAGAGATCAAAAATTACTGGGTATAAACAAGGTTCACCATTAGCATTTTAAGTGCAATCTCAATTCAGGTTTTCCAAACAGCTTTTGTTAACCAATGACAGCTTCAAGGCCAATCGGGAAGAGAAAAGGTCTGCTGATGAATGGAGCAGTGCTGGGTTTATGGTGCTAGTTTGTCTTGTCAAGAAGGCAGCTTACTGACCAGGAACGCGGCTCTTTTTCATTTCCTAACATTCCAGGATGGGGTACCAGAGTTTGTGGTACCCTGTTGATAAAGCTGTATATACAGTGTGAGGCTGTGTATACAGCTTTGGGAAGTACAGGATCCTGCGTAATCCATGGGAAAACATTTGAACATCTGGACAGTCCCAGAAAACTTTGCGGTTTCCCTGACTACGCTCTATCACCATTTAAAACATCCCTTGAGGCCTGCTGACAAGAGCAATGATCTCTCCACTCACTCTGCAAACTGGTCACTTGTCTGACCTGTGTTTGGAGAGTGTCTGTTGGAGTTCAACTGTGGAGACATGAAAATTACTATGCCATGGTTGTAAAAAAAAAAATAGATAGGATCTGGATCTGGATAAAAATAGATGTCTACAATTCGTACGCATTTGCAGACTAAACTATTTCTGTCAGCCAACTGATTTAACTGATCACTCAATATGGTGGTTGTGTTTGCTTTCTGCTTAATTGATTCCTGTTTGATCTTAGTTCCAATGTACGTCCGTCTGCTTACAGGGCTAAAGGGAGACATTTGCAATGCTTAGAATGTTAGATCAATCTCAAGTACTTGGTTGAATCCATTTTATCTGGCAAAATAATATAGTGAACATGATTCATTTTGCCCATTTTGTTGGTAAAAGAATATATCCCAACACGGGTGCACTATACACTCAGCAGCACCTTAATAATTGTATCTCCTGCAAGGAGCTATAGTACCATGATTACGACTTACATACTACATAAACGATAACAATCTATAGTGGCATAACTACTCTGTAACAGCTCTATAACCAACACCAGATTCCACTACAAGGAACATGTATGTCTCTAAACAGGATGTTTTAAATATCAAGGTACACATCAACACCCTGGATAAATGGTCCTTTCTTTCTGCAGAGGATATTCTGTGAACCCCTGGGCAGATTGTGCAGTATCCTTAACCTGATGATGCAGAATGCTCGGAAAAAGATGTCAAACCAAAAACCACATCACAGTCCAGGAAGGAGATTTCATGTTGGCTCGCCGTGAGCAGCCGTGATTCTCAAACCACAAAGAGGAAGATGGGCCTACTACAAGCTGTGCACTTTACTCTTTGGGGAAGGAGTAATATGATACTGTTCAAGTTCTCTACCTGTAAGTGACGAACACTTAGTCAATATGCAGGGTGTAAACAAACCCCTTGCAACATACCGTTAGTTTCATAAATATGTCATTTTGGAATGTTGAGAGAAAACAGTCTGTATGATATTCCCAGATGCACAATGGAAATGCTTCTAAATAGGTTTGGAGCTCATTAGAAGATGCTGAAACAGCAGCGCTCTCCTTTAGAAACTGCTAAAAACATTTTAAGTGTCAGAATGGGGCTATTATCCAGCTAGAGACATCCCTGTGCACAGGGATGTCTCTAGCTGGATAATAGCCCCATTTTGCGTACTGCGTTTTGCAACACTGCCTCAGTTCTCGTTTTGTACCAGTGCAGCACAAACTGGGAGGGGGGGGCAATGAGTTTCTGGCTGCAAATAAAATCGGTCTACACTGTGTCCATAATTGGAACCCTCCCGAGAGCCAACTCAAAATGATTCCCTGGCAAGCAGCGAGCTGAAGAACTGGAGCCAGCTTTGGGCCTTCCTGTCATGAGATACAATGTCAATCTCGGCTCAACTGAACCTTGGTACTACAAATCAGTGTCAAACCACCAAAAGGATGCACGAGCCACAAAACAACGACTAAATGTACACCGATGCCACCAAAAGACAGCATATAGCTTCAAAGGAAAATTTATTTTTCATGTTTTTAGACCACCACGGAGGTGGTCAGGGTCAGGAATCACGTCAATTTAAATTAATCAGCCTCAACTGACACGAGAGTAATGGTGTTTCTCATACAGGATATAGTTTTACCGCTGAGACCTAACCAAAATAAATTGCGGTTGACCTCTAGACCCTGATATGAATGACTGCTCATCTTTCAAGCAGGAGACTGGTAACCATGGAAAAACATCATTAAAAGTGCTATTGTGCCCCAACAATCCTGTCTTACCACAAGGGAAGCCCCCCCGTGGTAAAAGGATCACATCTGACATATTTCTTACAATGTTGCCATGCACACACTGATATCTCTGCGATCTTCCCACAGTGATCACACACATCTATGGGCTATATTTGAGTGTATAAGCTGTTCCCTTATGTTTCTTGCCTCATGCCGAGGGGCCCTTAACTTTAATTCCATCCAAAATACCTACTCAAAATGACGTGTATATCATAAGGCATTCTTCCGTGACAGGTCATAGTTAAATGATGTCGGAGTGGGGTAGTATTAAGGATAATACGAGTGCCCTCCTCCCACACATCAAGCACACAGAGCAGCAGATAGTGGAAAGCGTCTGCAGCTTCCCAGACACTGCATAGTAGGGGCTCTGATCAGTGAATCTGAAAGGTCAAAGGACTTGTATGTGGGTGGATGCAGTGGGAAACAGTACCAGGTTAACATTATTGGGCTAATAAACTGGGAAATAAGGCTTTTTTCCTGTAGGGCACACATTTACAGAGCTTTGTAACATATTAGCTTGGCTATTTATGTGTAACCTCATTCAGTTGTAAGCCAAAGCCCACTAACCTGTTAACTACGTTCAAACATTTACTAGTACGACCACTGGCTGCTGAAGTAAGACATTGGTATTCGGCACATGAGGCATTTTGTTAACAGAAACCAAGTGGAGTTGGATTGCTCGACAACATATTATTGACTGAAGTTTATCAGTTTGTACTCTAGTAGCACTTAAATGGCACTTACTTATAGCACTTGGTAGTTTGACTTTCTTGAGGAATTCTATTTTCTTGATTCTTGTTGTTCTGGGTTTGAACTCTCATGGTTGAACGCACTTATTGTAAGTCGCTTTGGATAAAAGCATCTGCTAAATGAAATGTAATGTAATGTAATCAGTTATCTTCAGGATTTGGTGGGCAAAGAGAGCTCACAGGGACAGTGAAAAGTAAATAGCAAAGTCATGTCTTACATCAAGTCTATTCAGCCTCACTTAATAACCATCACTCCAGCAAGCACTGTTCAGTAGTAGATTTTTAAGATTGCTGCATTTGAATGAGTGATACCAGATGGTCTTCACTGCAGTGGCTTTCTGTCTATCCAATAATGATTTAGAGTAACAGAAAGCACTCCAGTGATACCTTGAGGGTATTCTAACAGGTGATATCCAACAGGCACGTCTTAGTGGTGAACCAGCTTCAGGAGAGCCTATAAAAGCTGTCCTTGGGTTGTAAAGATGGCAACAAGATCGTACCTTTTTATTTGCCTTAGGTTGCAAATAGCTAAGTCCGAGTGTGTGTAGAGGCCAGTACATACATCTTGATCTTTTTTTTTTGCTTTCTCAAACACAAAATAAGGTGCAGTTAAAAACTCCTTATGCCTTGTATCAAACAATTGAAGTGTAAAGCTATGCAGTGAGGGTCAGAAAAGCTTAAGCTACACTTATGTGGCATTTACAAAAAGACAACATATGAACCCTAATCTTTGCTTTAACCCGAGCCCCAATGATGTAGAAAAGCCTGGCACACCAACACATAGAAAGTTAAACAATACAAATAAATCCAAATCTATTTGGGCACAGATGCATCACTTAGTCCTGGAACCAGGGATATCTTGTCCACTTATGTCTGTCACTGAAGCAAGCTGTCAGAAAGATAGTGGAGCTGTAAAAAGACAAAGTCGTGAACTCCCAGTGATATGAAGTGGATGTGCAGGGCAGGGCAGTAGCCCAATAGAAGGAATTAGGCTTTAAGAATGGTCCGAATTTAAGGCTTGCTTACAGAAACAGATTGTCTCTTATTCGATTGTTTGATTGTTAAGCTGAAACTACTAGTTTGCTGGAATTTGTAGAACCTTACTGACATTTATATAACCTCCCACTTCTTACACTGCTGTTTGAAAAATAAATTTCAAACGACAAATTAGCTGTTCTGGTATTTGTCATATTTAATTAATCGAATTTAAGTCCCCTGTTAAAATGTTTTAACTGAGTAAAGCAACTTTCCAGCTGTGATAAATACTTTTGCCGAGCACAGTTGTAAAAAGTTGACATCCCACTGAAAACCGTTGATGTAAGCATGAGACTGCTTACCATGCATGACAACCTAATATGTCTATTTCTGGACAGATAAATGCAGATCAAGCTGCCTTCAAGTAACTCGATGTCAAAAAAGACATGCAATTCTACATGCCACAATTATCTACAGTGATTCATGCACAAGTTGTCTACAGAGGACATGCCTCTGCTTTATGCAATTTTCAGATGTATTAAGGATAAAGAAAAAACATGCCTATGGCAGAAAAAAAGCTATTTGATTAGTACTAAGAATAATTATGTATGGAAACAAAATATATATATATCTTTTTTCATCCTTGTTTTCTGACATTAGTACAATTTGTATTTAGTAATGTCATTCAATTTGAAAAGGGGGATTCTTTCAATTCACATTTCATTTTTGTGGAATGCATGCTTGAGGATTGCTTAACACTATAGGCTGTATGTCTTTTGATGCTATGATTGCATTGCAAAAATAGGATATACAAAACGTATAAAACCATGTAAACTCCCTCTGAGCAGAATATCACCCTTTGAATTAAAAACAGTTTGTTTGCTAATGACCCATAAACCCACTGTACTGTGTGTGTGTGTGTGTGTGTGTGTGTGTGTGTGTGTGTGTGTGTGTGTGTGTGTGTATGTGTGTGCGTGTGTGTGTGTGTGTGTATGTGGGTTATAATGACCTTCAAGTATTAAGTCACATGCAATCCAAAGGACAAGGGAAACACAGACATGCAACACTGTAAGGAGTGCTGGCACCATGCTTGTTAGGCTTTAGCCAGCACTTTTTACCTTTTAACATCAGGACAAACAAACTTGAGGCATGCTTATTTTTTCTTCTGAATTGTTTTGCTATGCATGGGAATCAAAATATTGTTAATGTCTTTGACTGTGCTGACAGGGATAACTGTCAATTCTTTGGTGGGTATCGGTTATTGGGAAGTGGGAGGAAACACCAGACATACTGGGGAGTAGGGATACTGAAAACTGGTTCAAAATGAATCCCAAAACTAGGATTAATTTGAACCAATGGTTACCTTTCTTGTTACTAACTGACAAGCACAGATACCCATCATCCTCCTCGTCTGGTAGAGTGTGGCACTCCACAGGGAGGCGTCCCTCATCCAGGAGTGCCCAGCAACTGTCGCGCAAGACTTCGCAGAAACTCCGGCAAGGCAACACCGGCAGCGGGACCGGAGAGCTGCACTTTGGTACCAAGAGAAGGCAGAAAAACCACTCCAAACTATGGTGGCAACGTGACTTCAACAGCCATGCCCATTCGTTTAGGAGTACCTGGATTTCCTCCACACTGCTCTGGTTGAGGTAATTGGGCACAACAAACCTTTCCCCAACCATGGAGGAGCAGAAAGGGAGAGCAGTATCAAGCAGCAAGCATTTAGGGGATTTTACGATAAGTGCTGATTTAGTTACTTCTCTGTGGCTTTCAGCTGGTGCCCACCCACTTACAGTTGTCGGTCTAATTATGGTTGCTTGGCTAGGCTCTTGCTCATTTACTGATGATTGAGTAGCATCTAAATTTTGGTCAATTTGACTGTTCATCACTTTCTGGCTAGTTTCTGATGCTGGACTGGTTACTTGAAATTGGGCGGCTACTGGTATTGAGGTAGTATCTGATTTCCTGCTGGCTGTTTGTGGTTGGGTAATAAAAAAATTTGGGGTAGTAGTTGGTGTTTGGGTTGTAGAAAGTGCCTGGCTAGCAAATGGATCTTGTCTAGTCTGTAACACTTGGGGAGATACAGTTGGCTGGTTAGCTCTTGATTCACCAGTTGGTAACTGACTAACGTCCACTAGTTGGTTGTCCTTAGGTACCTGGGTAGTCTCTACAGAGTTGTTGTCTACAATTGGGGTTAGTAAATCTCCTTGGGTAGATATTTCATGAGAATACTTTGTCAAATTCAAGTCATTAGCATTCCAACTAGAGCTACTGTTAAGTTTTATATTTATGCTAGTATTATTGCTGGTTTTGACAGAAAAATCCTGATTTTGCTCTGATTTTGTGCTACTGAGATTATGGCCCTCATCTGTGCTGTGAGGAATTACCCAGTCACTATTTTGCAATTCTATCTCATTTGTTTGGGACACTCCACTGCCTCCACTACCTAACCCGCTATAATCAGTGGGCATTACTACTTCTTGATGGTTTTCCTCAAGAAAAATCTGTGTTTCAAAGCTTGCAGATCCAGATCCAGATCCAGACTTAGATATAGATCTAGAGCCAGACCAAAAACCTGACCCAGTGCCTGATGCCAATTCAGACTCAAGCCCGGATCCAAGTCCTGAAACGTCTCCTGAAACATCTCCTGAAACGTCTCCTGAAACGTCTCCTGAAACGTCTCCTGAAACATCTCCTGAAACGTCTCCTGAAACGTCTCCTGAAACGTCTCCTGAAACATCTCCTGAAACGTCTCCTGAAAACGTCAAATGATCAGATCCTCCAGAACCCATACCATTTAGAGAAGATGTGCCATTACCAGGTTTGCGTATGCGTGATGAAATCCCTGCAGTTCCCTTTTCTGATTCACGTTCATTCTCCGGTTGTGTTGTAGGTATTAGAGTGGTCAGTCGAGGTCCCTCAGTGGTCTCATCCCAAGTCTGCACAATTTTCTGGATCCCATGTGCCTCATCAATGATCTCGGCTCCAACACTTGCAATATTCTCTGATGGTGGTTCTCCACTACCTGCTGGACTGCCAGACCCCTCATGGTCCACTGTTGGGGGAAAAGTTGTAGTGCCAGTCCAGTCCCAGAACCAAGCATCAGAGTAGACCACCCACAGGGTCAACAAAAACAAAACTTTGCACTGGGTCCTCATTTTTAGTATAATATCAAGTCTTGACCACGTCCACCAAATTGATCAGGCTCCCAGACTGAATTGTGTCATGTCCACACTGCCACTACACTCCTCACACACACTTTTCAGCTCTGTCTCCACACACACTCCACTAGGCAGAGAGCAAAAGTGAAGAGGAGTGTCCCATTGAAAAGAATAAAGGGGGAGAGCAGGAGGAGGTGCCCTCCGTATTGGCTGCCCGGGCAATATTTCCTCTCCTAACTCCTCCTAACTCCTCCTTCCTCCTCCTTCTCCCTTTGTCACAGCAGTGAAAAGCGATCTCTCCTGTTGACTGATACCTTAGAATTACGGCAACTTTGCCTTTCAGTGTACAATACTGATGCTTTCAGTGTTTTACAGAGAAGGGCAATTTGTTCCCCTTGACTCGTTCTCTTTGTTAAAACATCATAATGGGAAAACTACAGATCTAGCTTTAAAAAAAAGTCAAACTCTGTGAAACTATACAATGAGAGCAAACGTTGTGCTCATGTGATTTGTTGATTTCAACAAAAAGATTTGAATGCAATTTTGTGGTGAAGATTTGAAATGTAAGGAGCTGTGCTGAATTCCCAGCTATGGATTAAACGAGTCCCATTCCATTGCAATAGTGCAACCAATTATGCAGCAAAGTTGTTGTTCTGACATGTAAATATGTTTAAATATAATCTAACAGCAATATGTTATTACAGCAATTATATTATTTTATGGGATTATGGTAAATATATATCTAAACAACACAATTCAAAACCACTAAATGTCAATTCAATCCAGTTGAAGTTCCTCCAACCACTTCCCATTTCAAATTCAAGGCATTACTTTGTCATCTTCTTTCACTCTTCCCTGTCTTCATTGCCCCTGCTCTACATGGTGCCATTTATTGTCCAATACAAGACCCCTCTTTTCAGTGCTCTGTGGTTACACGTTAATCCAGGCCTTACTTTCTTGTCCAGACTGGTTTCTCACACTGCCTATGTGATCAGTTGACAGAGACCCTCAACATCTGCTAATGGGAGATCAATGATAAAAGGAACAGGAGGTTTGTGCAAGTGTCTCTCTAAAATAAAGGCAGGTATGTTTTGCACGTAAACACAGTTGCTGATGGAAAGGAACCCAGGTCATATATGCACAGCATGCAAACATCCCTATAAAGGTTCCAGACGCTTTAGTTGAGATGCATAAATGTCTTGACACAAGCTTGACAACTTTATCCTGTAGCTCTCTCCGTCATGGCCTGGGGTCACTGATGATCCATCTGACCCCTGTCTGCAATATTAGGTTTGTTTAGTCTAACGAAGGGGGAGGGTGAACGCCAGAGACTTTGGAAAGTAAGAGGGAAAATATTGACAACTTGCAAAAGAGAAAATAACGCAGTATAGGTCACTTATGTATCACAAGGCCAAGCTATTTTGCACTTTTTGCCCTGATGACAATTTCAATGAAAGAAAAATACTGTGTGTAGTCGTATGAAAAGCAACTTCCTTTTGGGCAAACATGACTAAGGGACTTGTGATTGTCTTGAGTTGGTGTCTGTATGACTTTTAACTTCATAATTATTTGTTCCTTAAAGGGACAAAAAGTATATTTGCCACTACTAAAATAATATACAAAGAATACTACTTCAGGAATGGAAGATGGATCTCTATCCTCGTTTCAGTGGCAGAATTCTAAGAGGCTAGTTGCAGTAACAGTAAATGTGGATTTGTTGACCCCCAAAGGCAAAAAGGTGTTAACACTCCAACCAAGCAATTGTTCACTCTAAAACTGTCAAAAATAGACATTTTAATTATAGCAGTTGCTTGAGAAAAAAATGAGGAGTGACGACTCGTTTTCAAGGTGACTTTTACGCAATGCCATCCAAGAAAGGGGACTATCACGAAATGTTTCTGGAAACGTTAAAAGTGGACTACAGATATATTCTCATCCACTTGCAAATTGTTCTGTGATCGGACGAACTCAGCGATCAAAGTCACCTTTAGTCAGTCTGTAAACCAAAATAAACACAATGGATATAGTCGGGGCTTGGTTAATAAACCCTAGAGTAATAAACTGTGATAGGTAATGAGTAGCCTCAAACATCAGCTCTACCCCCTCTAACGGTTCATTGTCCTATTGTATAAGTCAGGAGGAACAAAAAAATAAATAGCAGACACTTTCTTCGGCAAGAATTTCCACAAGGCTCAAACCAGATCAATGTAACTTAATGACGGCAGACGTGCCTTTGCTGTTTAACACTCTCCCTCTCCTGTGGGGAGTCCCAGCAGCAGGATTTGCTCTTTTATCTCGTCCCTTTCCGTTCTTTTTTTTACGACACAAGATGCCGAATCATAAAGCCTCACAGAATCCCGACGGAAAGAGAAAAACTGTCTGAAAGAGAATGAGACTCCAATCAGTGTTCGGAGTAGCCTGAAGATGTTTTTGTTTGACACTAAAAGATAAAAGGTGGTACAGAGTTTGCAAATGTTCATACACACTTTAAATATGGGAAACGTGCCAAAAGGCTTGGGTGGCCAAGCATATACCCTGTCACCTTAGAACTAGAAAACCTGACAAGGAAAAAGTAAAATTGCACTTAATGAAGGTAGTACTTTTGCGCTTTGGGAGTGACAGTTTTTTTTCAGTACTGGTAATCTGCAGATATCACAACATCCCTTGAACTTTGTCAAAATTCTTTTCTTTCAACATTCCTTTAATGTGTACATCTGCCAGGCTGCAAGAGTTATTTGACAACACTGTGTCCGGTTTTCAAGAGTGGCATTGGTAATCGGAACAGGTAATTACAGTCAGAATGTTTGAAAAGTTTGCACTGTGTTATATGTCGAAGATAGTAAGAGACTGAACAAAGGAATGCACCTATTGCATTTAGCTGATGATACATCTTTTTTCTGGAGAAATCAAACTCAAAGAGGTTTTAATATGGGTTATTTTGTAAAGAAAAAGGGAAAAAAAAGGTTTCTTGGTGGGACTAACAATTAGAATTGTGTTGTTAATTAAAAGAAAATAACAGCTCGGCAATTGTTGTCAATGAAATGAAGTGTTAGGACTATGTTAAAAAAAAAGCATTTGTTAAAATATGATATTTGTGACCAATATCTGTTTTAAGGGTTTCACAACTTCCCTTTTAGTTCACATTCTGGTCACTGCAGCCTGCTGACAGGACCATAATCTCAGCAGGGATCTCTCGCAATGTAAAGGGTCAGTTCACCCAAATTACCCAAAAGAAAAATGATGTCTCAGTGCTTTTGGCACCAGTAATATAAGTCCATTCACCTCCTTTGTTTTTATGTGGTGGCAGAAGTTATTTTCCCATGACTACTGTATATTTCTCCTCCTTTAAGTAAAGAAAAGCCTTTATCACACATGTAGATAACGCAAAGTGGTATTCCTTGTAAATGTGTGTAACGTCTGCGGCCTGTGAAATCCTGAGATGTTTGAGCAGGAGAAGAACTGAAATTCCAGGCCTCCCCAGTGTCCGTCCTCACAATACGCAGACAAAAGCGTGAAACCCAAGACCAGGAATGAGTCTGAGACCTTCAATGGGAGGATGAATGATCGGCTAATTACAACACCAACAAAACCAGCTGAACTTAATCCACGGGAGGCCGAAGGCGTCCAATTATCTGTCATTGCACAGCAGTATTCTACTGCCAAACTGTCGTTGAGATCTTGAATTTCGTATCCACAGTGCCGATATCATCAGAGCTAAATATAGCTTTTGTGAATCATTAAAAAATAAGAGGGCATATGTGCGCAACACAATGCCTGCTGGAAAGAGAGAAAGTATGCGTTACACATACAGAAATCACTTGACTGGTCACTTAGCGTCTTGAAAAATCTAAAATATGCACCTTAAAGTGTTGCACCTTCATCCGAAGGCTTTACAGGCATTAAGGGTTCTGCTGCAAGAAAAAAACAGAAGAGCCCAAAACTAAACGTACGTGACAACATAGGTTGACCATAATTTATAATTTTTGTAAACGTGAGGGGTCTATTCTCCGTAGCCCTTGGAGCAGCTAAAGGGCCTTTTGGGAAGCCCTCCCTTCACCTTCACTGATGTTATTTCAGCGAGTTGGGGTCGGCGACCTCTCGCTGTGAGTCATCGTGTAGTCGCCGTTATACAAGCATTAGGCCCCGAGGCACTCGGCTCTGGGAGTTTTAAATGACACAGACGAATCAGGATGTCCGCACAGACACGCATGGACCAGTCAGACCACATATGGTTGAAACACATGTGTGCGCACACACACACACACATACACACACACACACACACACACACACAAACAAACTTGGACTGCAGTCGCACAGCATGTCACAGCTGAGCAGCAGTATAAACAGTCAGACACAGACACAAACTATAGTGAACATATGGCTGAAACACACACACACACACACACACACACACACACACACACACACACACACACACACACACACACACACACACATACACACAGGACTCCCCTGCTTAAGTTGCAGCCATGTCACAGCTGAGCAGCAGTGTAAACATATCTCAATTTGAGAAATGAGGAAATGACTGCAATACCATCATCGAGATGATCTTCTACATTTGCATCCATTCTCTCTACACTACATGCATTTATTCTCCTGCTAGCAAAGAAGACAATTTCTCTCAACTGAGCCAGTATCCCGGAGTAACAGGTCGCAATAGAGTGGTGAATCACCGTACAGTAAAGGCACTATTCAGGGGCTCTACAGCTAAATTTAAAGCCTGTTGGGAATCATGAAAACCGAGTGCATTCACTTATCTTATCCCCTCCTTTAAAAGGAACAATCAGCAATTTGCGGCCATGTACCGTGCCCTAGTTTTTTACAGTCTCATGGGAAGCGGTGTAATATATGGTATGTGCCAGAATGCAAAACTTTATTTTCTATTGAGTAAAGGCCAGCCTTGCTGGATGGCGGGGATTGTGGCACCAGATAGTGAGACAGCAACTGATCCTGAGATTCTGAGAATGGAGGACGAACTGCATTTGTATGACTGAAAGACCCCAATTTAAATGGCGTCTCCTCTCACATCTCTGAGATCTCCAACCAGTGAATGTGTGTCGCTGACTGTGTGAGACAGCCAGAGAAGGAGAGGTGGGGGGTTGGATAACAAGAGTGGAGGTCAGAAGGTCACAGCTATCAGATTAGGAGGGAAAGGGGTCCCGTTTCCCACAAATAGAGACTTATCGCAGTCCTGGAGTGGCCTGCGGGAGCAGGTTGTGAGTGAGGAGCCTTGCCTGCAGTATAAATGCCTTCCATTCAGACATGACAGCTTTTGTAAACCCAAACTGTTAGAGTTTCTTAAATTCATCGTCTGTGGAAGAGAAATTGGCTAAAGACTTTAGAAGAGTGCTGGAGTGCATTCAGACTGCAAGACTAGGGCGATCTCCACACAGTGCTGCATTGGTGTGGGCATGAAAAGAAGAAATATGAATCAAGTAGTCCACTGTAAAGCCTGAACAAAAGTAATCTGAAATGATCCGTTTGAATCCGAAATTCTCAGAATATAAGTACTACACTGGTAAATTATTCGCTAAAGCATCATGGAGACAATTTAGTCATGGCACCAAACCACCAGGAGAAGTAACAGCATCAATGGAAGAGCTGTGCATGAAGGTAAGGCTGTACAGCACCGCCTTCTCTCTAGCAGAGGCACCGTCGATGAATGGAACAATGTTAATTCTACAGTGCAGCTTTGACTACGTGGGTGGTTTCAGATTAATATGAATTACTTGTCACTTCGTATTCGTTCAGAGTGGTTGCAGCCCTACGACCCCAACGCAGCGGACTCATTGAAACGGATCGGGAAAACTACAGTATGCGTTTCAACAATCCTATTAGCGGTCCGTAAGCGCCATTAGCCATTAGCCATTAGCCATTAGCCATTAACCTCTTGTTTTTTCTTTGTGTTTGGAGATCGACGTCAACTGTAACAAGTATTGACCAAGGCCTGACTTAAAGAGTGACTAAGTGGTATTCCCCTTGAAAAGAAAATGAATAGTGATAGAACTTGTCTCACAAAAGTCTGCAGCACTAACCCTCACCAAAACTTAAAGGAGAAAGGGAGTTTGAAAACCAAAAGCCCATCACACGGCAAAGTAAGCACTGAGCTGTCAAGTCAAGTCAATTTAATTTATATAATCGAGTAAAATCACAAATTTTCCTCAGGGGCCTTCACGATCCGTACAGCAAACGACACCCTCCGTCCTTTTAGACCCTCGCTTTGGAAAAGGAAACCCCCCCCCCACTCCAAAAAAAACCCCTAAGCTGAGCTACATCTTTCAAGCGTCTCCACTGAGCAATGCAGTATCCTGGAGAAAGAGACGGCCCGGCAGACAGAGCCCTGCAGGGTTCCTCACAGTCCTGCTCAGGCAAGCAGAAAAAAAGCCTGGCTGTCACTCTGAATAAGACAAATTCCATAACAACAGCAGAATAAGTAGCCTGTGGGGGCCGAAACAACAGTTACAGTATAGGGAAGAGGTACTGTATCGTGTATACTGTAGAGAAGGGAGGATCGCATGCTTTACCGTCTTCAATGCATTGAAGAAGTGTGATTTTCTCAGTAATCGCTATCACTTATCCAACAGGGCAGATCAAAGCTGTACGCAGCTGTTACGCACACATGAATTGCACCCTGAACTACGTCCTCCACTTAGTCTGAAACACCACGAGAGTCCCTGGACCAATGACGGGTCGGTTCCTTTGTTGGTTCTTTGGCTTGAGATCTAGTCAAACATGAAACATGTATGTTTTGGGAACGAGCTACCCATGCACCAGCATTTCATGTCAATTTATGTAAATAAACTAAAACTATAGTGACTTGTCGTATTATCGCTATCCAAACATCATTTTTAAATTGTATTAAGGCGGTTACCAGGACATTTCAGTTTCATTCAGCTGTATTGTCTACCTGACCATAACACAGAGTAAAGGCGATGACGTGGACATGACATGGACTTTAAAAGAGGAGGAAATTACCCGAGGATTGAAACCCAACTGTCTTGCCGTCACTCTTAAAAAAAAAATCCCCGCTCTAAAGGGACTACTTTCTTCTACCTGCAATAACTCCACTACTCAGTGCACTGTGAAGTCAGAGCATCCGGAAATGTCTTAACTGTAATTGCCCCGCGATGCCTGGGAGGTGCTGTCTTCAGCTAATGACAGAGACACCGTATTGATTCCTCGGCCTCAAACTAAACGTCAAAGACGAGACGAGCGGAAGCTGCGGAGAACGTTACTCTAATAGATGTTTACATGTGAATGTGTGTTGGCTCAGGACGTTTTTTTTTTTTTACACTTTTGACATTCTTGCGTCTGCTTTAAAGAAGTGTTTTGAGAGTTTACATGCAAAACCAGCGTATTATTGGCATCCAATTAAAATGTTTTAGGGGTTTGTTTTCGAGCAATGTTGGAAAGGAAGCCTATTCCCACTGTCCTCGGGTTACGCAATCTTAACCGCAGACCAACACACACTGAGCCGAGGACCACAGCTGCATCACAAGTAACAAGTTGCAGGTTTGAAAAATCTGATTGTGCTGGCATTCAGCATCACTTCACATCATAAAGTTTGGGTGTAGCCGTGGGGAAATAGCTCCCTCTACTGCCCACGGCGTGAGCCACAACTAGTTGCAGTGACGCACCGCGTTGACCACACAGCCTCGCCTCAGCTGTCTATTAGAAACGGATTGATACCCGACTACATTTAAAATGCAACCACGATAGAATGAAAGCAGTTCTTTATCTGATTTTTTTCTTTTCCATCCCATGGAGCGGCCCAGGACACGCGGTTTACTCTCAGGTACACATGCATTGTGTCATGAAGACAAAGACGCTGACAGGTAGGAAGAAGGTCACAATGATCGGCGTAATCAGGCGGCCCTTTGACGCGCTGTCCCACATCCTTGCTGACGCAGATCACACCAAATGATGACAAAAAAAAGCAAACCTCACTCGACAGGTGGTGCCCCCCAACCCTCCCCTCCACCTCACCCCACCCCACCCTCCCACCCTGAACTAAAACACACCTGTGGAAAATCAAACACGCCGTCCGTAAGGCCTGTCAGCAGCAAACGGCGCCTCGGGGCAGATAAGGCACGTGGTCAAGGTGCTGCTGCTTGTGCGTGATTGTGTGTGGTCGGGAAGGTGAGAGTGAACGACTGGTGTTGCACACTGTTTCATGAGATGCTCGCTGAAGATAACGATTCATAACCGTGTTTATTTTCATCAGCGACAGCAGTGTGGTAGCCTCAACACACCTGCACTGTCGATGTCACGGCATCGCAGACAGAGCCACGGACGCGTTCCCGGTCATCGTGTTCTTTGGCGTTTAATGGCGCGTCATGAGACGACTTGCAAGGAGACGTATGGATGGATTAAAGAAGAAAAGTGAGCAAACCTCTCATCCAGAAAGAGGCAGAAGATCTGCATAATCTCCTCGTACTTCAAAGAAGCGTGAAAGCACTTGTGCTGTTCCCCGTTTTCCTCAGCAGAGGGAGACAGAATCCCTGTGGGGTTCACGCTGGGGTTCAAAGGGCCGCTGGCCTCATTACAGTCCAAAGCACTTAGGTCACAGGACTGTCATCAGCACACACACACACACACACACACACACACACACACACACACACACACACACACACACACACACACACATATCAGATGCGAGACGGGCGGGGCAGACACACAGGATGACTAAGCCCATTCAGGTCATCATAGGAAACGGAGCCTAAATATTTTGTTACACTAACCCTGCAGCAAAGCGCCATGTTGCACACAGAAGTTTAAAATGAAAAAGAAAAGTGCCACTCAGTACAGAAAAAATATACTTTTATGTAGAACCTATTTTATTTTTTTGTGATTGGTTTTAAAACCCAGAAGGAAAGTTCAGTCAGTTCCTCGCTGGCCTGAGTAAGGACAAGTCCAAAGTTGATTGTTTTGAACAGTGACTGTAATATTATATACAAATAATTGAATTGAATGAAGTGATTAAATTGATTTGTCTGTCACAACAAAAGATAATGATTTGAAAACAGGTACATATGAATCTATCAAAAATAGACAAAGAGCACAACACAACCGAGACTTCGCATCAACCGCTGGACACCATTTGACACTTATTTGTGCTTATTCTTAACAAACAAATTCATATAGTTATTTTTGTTCTTTTTTTTTTATTATGTGCATCTAATAGTAAATCTTCAAACATAATGTATTTATAATATTCAAACGATGGCCTGGCAGAACTTTGGGTGAACTTGAGGTAGAGGGTCATCCCACTCTGACAAATCATTTACCTGCTCTCAAGAACTGAAAAGAATGGAGAGGGACTCTCCCACAACTGGAATCCAGACACTCTGCTTGTCTAATATGGGCCGGGTTACAGGGTCACAGAGTTGGAAATGTCACGTTCAGGTTAGCTACATATTTACTACAGAATACCCGAGTCTGATTAACCAAATGGCGGTATTCAAACACAAACATTTAAGCTTCGCTTTAAAAAAAAATCTTCATTTTTTTTTTTTTTAAATCTTCATTTCTTTTTTTAAAAAAATCTTCATTTTTTTTTTTTAAAAAATCTTCATTTTTTTTTAAACATCGGGGTGCGATTTGTTCGTGATTGCAATCCTTTCAACAGGGTTTTTCTCCTCTTCGTGAGATCATTTCCTGGTCGCCAGGTGGCTAATGGTCAGAGGATTGGGGCCTTTTTGGGCGAGTTTCACCCTCGAGACCGGGGAAAATCTGGATTGAGGGAATAAATGCGTCACGATGTCATCTATTTTGAGGAACTGGTATGAAGATGTCCTTAAGCAAGGCACTTAGCCTCCAACTGGAGCTGCTCACTCACTAATGATAAACGTCTGTAAGGGTTGTGTGTGAGTAGTTCAACCACTTGGCTCTAGTTTAGTTCAATTTTCAGATTTTAACGTCATGTATTGAATGTCTCTTTGACAATCTACAACCCTCCATCAAATCACACAAATTGAGTGAGGCTACATGAATGCCACCCATGCGCAGGCTGATCAGATCCAGCCTGTTGGTGTTTCTGTTGGGAGAGCACTACCAAAATTGACAGTCCGCTGGAGAAATGAAAGAGAAAAAGTGTTAATTTCTCATTTTACCATTGGTAACCACCAGTTGAGGGGAGTCTGGAGGTGGAGAGGTTAGTAAAGGAATTGCACACACCAGCTGTTTCTCTGAGACTGCCTAGCAGGACAGTGCACGGCAAGTCTGAACTATTCCTTCTTCAGACATCTGACACGCATGAAAGAGGCCAAGGGGTCCAATTTTTGTTTTTCTCACCTCATAAAAAAATGTCAGATTCCAACCAAGGCCATGTTTAAGGAAGTCAACTCAACAAAAAATGCTGCAGAAACTGAACAGCGGATGCGTCGCCAGCACCGCTTTTAAACCACCGGCCGAAGATCAGAAGGTAACAAAAAATCTGGTTTTGCATCACCAGCTCATCACCATGACACCTGATCGGCTATACGGTGTTGTGTTTGGGGCCAGCTGGTGATGACAACGCCGTCATTCTCACTTCCCACAAAGATGAAACAACGTGGAGATCGGAAGTCCGGCATTAGGAGTGTTGACTTTGGGGATTAGGATCCATAACCGGATGGGCAGGAAAAAAGGACAAATTATCCAGATACTTCTTTGAGCGGCATCTGTAAGTGACTGCAGGGAAACGGAAAACAGAGCTGACGTCCTTAAAATAATCCTTTGACCTTGATGTTTTCTCTCAAAAAGGCTGTTACTCAGACATGTCTTTGCTAATATATACAGTGCACTTTATTTATCCCCCTGAGAAGTCTTTTATGCACATATTTATTTTTGTTATTTTTAGTATTATCCTTTCCCAGATGAGAACCGGCACAACGAGTGCGGGTTATGAGAATTTCTGTGAATATAATCTGATCTCAGGGGAATGGAAGCAACACAGCGTCAAACCCAAAGAATTTACTAAACTTTGAGCCTTTGAGGAAGGGTAATACTGAATTTAGGTAATTATCTGAGAAGGTGTAGAGACTCAAAATATGTATTTAACTCGCAAAAATTAATAGTACAAATAGTACCGTAGACGTAGATTGCTATGTCTACCTTCCATCCTTTGCCTGAGTTGCTGCCTGTAATCAGCATTGCATCTGGAAATGAGATCCTTAACAGGGAAAAGTGCAGTTGAAAGTGCCAGATCCTTTAAAGGTCAACTAAGTGAGATGTGCGACTGAAAGCACCCTCCATGTTAAAGAACAGGCCCCTTTGTGAAGAGGAGAAAAACTGGGTCTCCGTTTTTTGGCTCGCTTTGTCCCATTAACATGAAAACCAAAAAAGAAATCTCCTTATTGTGGCCAGGTTCTCTTCCTTATGTGGGATTTGACTTCGTTCGTCATCGTTTGCAACATTCTTCTCAAAATGGGTAACTGTGCTGTTTACCCACATTATTTGAGAAAATTCCTGTCACACAAGGAAGGTCTTTGAAAGGTCTTTGGCTGGCTGTTAATGGTGAACTCTTTAAGGTTTCTCACCCATGTAATAAAACAGACATGGCAGACAGACTGCGAGACTTGGCTTCAGTACAAACAGACTGCCGTCCCTTTGCCAGGAACGGATTGAGACCGCGATGTGCCGAGGCATGAATTTACAGGAGAGGTGCGTTTTTTTTTTTTTGGCGGGGAGAGTATTCATCATTTGTGGCTATTTATGTTTTATCTCACACTTTGTGCACACCATAAGAGCCACAGTTATTTTGTCTTATTTAGAAAACTGCCTTATGTATAACACACACACACACACACACACACACACACGCACGCGCACACACACACACACACACACACACACACACACACACACACACACACACACACACTGCCAAACTCTTACATCTGCCACTGCCCAGAGGGTGATCTGTAAAGCTCATAATAAAGTTAAATTTCACTGCCTGTGTCACAGACACTACAGAACTATCAAAACACACCATTTTAGATTCATTACAGATGATATATCAGCGTCTCAGACGGTGTTTATTTCCGCTCGCTGACTCATGAGTAAAACCATCAGTCATGGCATGAGTCAGGAGAAGCAGAAGGGAATCGGAAATTTCTCCCACTTGCAAACAGATGGAGGGGAAATCCAGTCGCTTTTTTTTGTTTGTTTGTTTTTTACCAGTCAACAACACCGGGGACTGGCCTTTTTGTGTGAAAAAGGATTTACAAACATTTATGATGTTACAAGCATTCATGCCATGTTCACAAAGATGTTCAAAAGAGTGTTCAATCAGAACAACTTTAGAGAGAACGGAGATTTGGAAACGCGAAAAGAAGGATTTTATCCTGGAAGAGGCTTTCGATCTCTAAATCTAATCACGGCTCATCGGTAGATCGTTGCCCAGTTGTTGGGCTGGGTGGGAACCACCCAGACGGTAATTCTAGCGAAAAGAGATTAAGATTAAAAGCCAAAAGGAGTCTGGTTTTGACACTCTTAGGTACAGTTTGTGTGTGTGTGTGTGTGTGCGTTAAGGTTGCCAGTGAGGGCCAGTTGATGCTCGAGGGGCAAGAATTAAGCCTTGGACTTTACAAATCATTGGGTAATTCCAGCAATGTCAACCAGGCCATTTCCTCAGCCTCTTAATCCCGAAATGAGTGAAGCATGTGTTTAAACATCAAAAGGTCCTGGGACCGTGGCCGTTAGGGGAGCATTCTTCTGCGTCCGTGCCAATGAATGGGGGTCATTTCCAGAAGCTTTACTCAGCCGACCAAGCATTAAGTGCCCTCAATTGGTCTATTCGGAAAAATAAATTTATATATATATATATATGAATACAAAATAAGTGAAAAGTTATTTGGTTTACTGGACAAGTGCAAGGATATGACCATATCACGCTGAAATCATGAACTTTTTATTAGGCTTCATATACCTGCTCATTTACCATGCTCCCAAATAACTGTGTTTGAGAAAAAACAGGGAAAGGAATGTGCAACCTATATTATACGTTAGGCTGTGTGAGTATACGGTGTTATAATAGAATAAAACATATATATTATTGTTATATCATTGTAAATAAATGTATATTATATTTAAATATAGTTAAGCAATTTTTAAAAAATGATGACAAGCAACATGCCTTGTGTTTTCATCAACAGGGAAAATGCTTATCACCGAAATACCGCTGAACCAACCCGTTCAGGTCCCAATACCATTCCAATGGACATTACTTCTCTCGGATGTCTAGATCTAGGATGACTGTTATCTGAGTACAGTCAAATGCACAAACTAATTTGATTGGATGTCTATAAAACCAATCACAGCGTTCCACATCATCTAAAGTGTGCTGCAGTAGAGCCACACACACTGTTTCAGAAAGCGTGGCCGACCGTGAGTCAAAAAAGAGCTTAAAAGAGGAGATATGACGTCATGTCATCGGGGTACAAAACATGCACGGTAAAATCGGGTGAGAATTACAATTGTGAAATTATTGAAAAAATCTGATGATGAGGCTGATTCAAAATCTATCTGCAATGTGTTTTAAAGCATAATTTTCTTAATTTATACGAGTTTACCATTATTTTTTTGGGGGGGAAAAAGTGACTATTTATTGTTTTAATTAGATGTTGTTGTTTTTTGTTTTGTTAAGTCTTTGGATTCAGATTTTCGATCCATTGGAATAGATATAAAACAATAACAGCTAATAAAGTATTCAAATAAAAAAAATGATTGCCAAGGAGTGCATTCAAATCCACCATTACAGTATTGTTTGTGTGTGTGATTGGAGTATAATTGGGTTCTGAAAGGGTTAACTGTAACAGTGGCACATGGCAAATCACAAAATTGTACAACTGTACGAAATTATCACAAACTAAAAAGTCCAGTGCCATCATGATCAGCTGTTATCCATTTGAAATGACTCCATTTATCAATCAAATAATAAATAGGCCTTAAAAAAAAGCTGATTTATGAATGTGTGCAAACAACACTCACACCAGCACACCCCTCCCAATGACCTTTACCCGGCTGTGTGCAATGATTAAAATGTCAGTTTAAGCAATATTTCAGCAAAAAAAAAAAAAAAAAAACGTACTGAGACATAGGAGAAGTAGATTGTGCTCCAGGGGAGGTTTGAAATGGATGTTCTGGTCGAGTTGTTCCCCTGCGTCGTCATTATGAGAAACCACTTCGTGCCAGGACTTTGAGTTGATGACTCTCAATGAAGGATTTGAACATTTCACTGCCACCTTTTCAAGTCTTCAGAGGGTGAATGTTTGACACCCAAAAAAAAAAAAGCAGTCAAAAGAACAGTATTGCTACCAAACCATAGAACATTACTCACTGTGCCATCCGTTTTGTCTTAGAGATAAAAAAACACTTTAGTTTTGAACATATTTCTAGAACCCTTCTAATGTAATGCTACAAGAGAGCCACGGACCGGGGCTACACTCACCATGTGACTCACTTTCTTTGGGTTAAATACTTTCAGAAACACGTGCAATGGCAAGTGATTCAACAGAGAGCCCCGAGGTGCACGAAGCATTCACCATACATATTCATACGCATAGCAAACATATGAAACACCTATTTTCCATAAAGAGGGATAGCAGACGGACTCGTTCCCCTCAGTTCAGAGGATCTAAAGAGCGAGTTGTGGAGGAAGAAGCGGGATTAAAAAAGAGGAAATTCTGTGGCTTTGCACGCTCAGTGGAACTTCATCTCCATTATCCACTGTAAGCACACAAACTGTTTGCAGATGAAAGCCCTTGTGCAAGACAAGACAATACAAGCATGCAAAGGCAGTGGTAATAAAAAACCCAGAATACTGCTGACTCATTACCAGCATACTGCAAACAGTCCCACAAAAAAAGAGGGTTACAGATGAGGATAACAGCTAAATGCACCACCAGAGTGAGGGGAACTACTGTCCAAGAGATTCTAACATATTATTTATACTTCAATGTTGGGCAACTTTAAGACGAGAACAACAACCAAAGCAACGATAAAGAAAAAAGAAGTCTGTGATTCTCGGTTCTGTGTATACATAATTGTAATTAAAGGCTCTCTTTACGACATTCAGAGAATTAATGTAGCAGCAAAAATGATTTGCTGTGTCAAGATACAATGGGGTAATGTCTACCTGAGCAGAGAATGAAGTCACTCTACTTTACTGCAAACACTTTTTGTTTTTACTATAATGATAGCGGAAGATGCGCGAGTGTGGTAAAATTAAAGAATTTAACAATCTTTTTTTATCCATTTACTTCCACTAAAGTCCAAACAGCCCAAAACAAATGTAATTCATTAGTAAAGGTATTTATCCACTGAGAGCCCCTCTCCAGCTCAATTTCTTTAGACAGCGTGTAAAATATATAATATCAGGGAAACTGCACGCTGAACAATTTGATTCAAATTCAAATAACAAGTTGTATTATTTCAGACATTTTTGAAACACACACTTGGCAAACCGAGACAGACAAATGTTCCTCACTTCTGTTGCCATCTGTGTTTTATTCTTTCAACTAATGCGGTAGCTTACATCATCCCCTAGTCGAGCCAGCAGACAAAACAAAGCCACCACCAGACACCATTGCAAGCTCTGGACTTACTGCTAGGACAGGAAAACAATACAATATATATTAAAAATGATATATTTGGGTTATGATTTGTTTACAGGCTAATGAGTACTACCCATGACTAATAACCTGACCTGTAGGTGTAGAATTAGTGGGGTGTGCCTTTAACAGTATGATACCAGGATGTGTTACAAAGAAAGAACAGCACTGTTTAGATGCTGTGTCAAAGCTGCGTAAACAGTCCAGACAAATGGCCCAATTCTAAGATTTTAATGAAAGAGAAAAAAAAAAAAGCAATAAAGCAACAGGGACTGGATTAAATCAAACGGCCCGACTCTGACCAACAAAAGGTCTTTCTGCGATGATCATCTTTTCAGTCTTCACTTAGAGCCCTAAACAGCCCCCTCACTCTCAAAGTGAAAACATTCCTTCTTAAATTATCCCATTAGAACAAAAGAGCCTCTCTAGAAAAAGAAATGTGACAAAAGAGGGAGAAAAAGAAGGAAAAAAAAAAAGCATTCCAATCATGTTGGTTCAGGCTTTGCAAAACCCAAAATACTGCATGTGAAAGAGGAACGGCAGGCAGGCGCACCAACAGTATCGCCCCGGGGCTGTGGTTTTGTGTGGTCGGTCAGAGAGGGCGGAGTTTTTCTACCACCTACGGCTTCCTGGAAGCAAGACGAGTGCGACTCAGTTCCATTGTTGGGCCAGAAAATCTGTGCATTCATTTCTTTGACACGAGCGGCCGGAAACAGCGGCAGCATCGACGCCGCTGCTGTCGATGCTGCAGCCTCCCGCACCACATCACGTCCCTCGGAAGAAAAAAAAAAAAAAACCCTCGCCAAGTCAGGTCCACGCCAGGTCGCCAGGCACTAAATGAAAGTAGATATATGTTTGTTTTTAAACTACACCCGTGGGTCGTGAAGCCGGGGATATCAGAGGGCAACATTAGTCACTGCGAACGCCTCCCGTTTCCTTTAGGAAGGAAAAAGTGCCGCAAATAATGAATCTTTATTCTGCAGCGCGAGCTGACGTGCGGGGGAGTCGCCGAGTCATGTGTCAGTGATCGATAAAACATGTCGGGGTGATCTCTGAAGGGATTTGGGAAGGGGGGAAAAAGACGGAGGTGGTTTTCAAACCGCGACGTGATTTACTTCACATCTGTAACACGTTCATTAAGCTTTTGGGAGAAAAACAATACAGCTGACAGTGTAGGAGGTGAGAGAGACAGAATAGGAGAGGCTGCAGCATAATGTGTCATGTTCCAGACACATAACGTTGCAACTGTATTACTGAGGCCCTCGATCATTTAAGCAGACGTACAGGGATTTCCCTTTACCGTTGTTCAGTCAGTAATGTTTTTTTTCCATTGCAAGGACATAAGGAAGTGCTATTTGTACAGCCTCACTTCAAATATAAGTTTGATACTTCCTGAAATGATCACATTTTATTATTCTGGTTTTGCGCTGACGCTGACCTTCATGGATGTTTTAGGGTCAATGAAAGACAAACACAAAGACTATTTTTCTTTATTTTTTTCTTTATGACCAAACAGTGAAAAGTCATCTGGCCTCGACTGGCCGAGGTCGATCACCATAACCTCGATCCAGCCCGAGCATGTGTTTTCTTAACGAAAGACCAGATGGAGAGCAAAGAGAACCCTGAAGCCGGCTTCAGTCTGGGCCTGGCGGAGCATCCCCAGAGAACCATGTTGCATGATTTATGCAGAAATATTAAAAATGTTGGCTTCATTTCAGTTCACCTTCACCTGTCCAATCATTTCCTCTACCCTGAAGATCTACCCTGACGACGGGGGAAACCGAGTGCTACGGCGTTCACGCGGATGAAGACACTCTAAAATACAAAGTAAATGCTGCAGCACCACAAGTTGCGGTGAAAGACCTGCTGCGGGTTCTTCTCAAAAATAAACATGACAAGTTGACATACAAGCACATTTAGAGAGATGTGTACCCTGTGAAAAGTGGAAATAATCAAAGAATATGTAAACAAGAGCTAAACCAAGCATTTGCTGCCAACTTTCAATATTTGACAGTTTTAGTCAGATACTTTGCACTCAAGACATATTTCTTTCTCTCCCTAAAAAACATGAACGTTTTATATCTTGCCATACTCTTTTTTTTTTTCTTCTTTTTTTTTTTCTACCTTCAAGAGATGTTTCAAAGACAACTAAGCAAACAGTGAAACTGACGAACGTCACCAAAACACTGACAAGGCAGCAGTTATAAAAACAGGACGAGTCCTAAAGGGCCGCGTCATGGCGACACAGCGCTACCTTTTACAGACTGGGCGGGGTATATACGAGTCTGGCCGCCCGAATACCTGCTCTCTTTTACTTGACCCTCTTTCTGTCCCCTTGCATGTTAACCTTTATGACCCGGTCCCCGGGAGAAACGCATTGGGTGTGGAGGACACTTAAATGTTCACAGGCTGTCCTTGGAGACGAAAAAGACAAGATGGGAAGGCCGCGTCCTTTCATCCCAAGACATCAAAGATTTGACCGAGCTGAGTGGGCAAACCCAGACCCACAAGTACAGAGCAGAACAACTTACACATTCCACTGCTCTCTCTCACACACACACACACACACACACACACACGTCATCAGCAGTGGGCCACAACGGCAAGAACACTACCACCACCCACCAAGGCCTGCTCTGTACTGTCCCTTTACATGGCACACAACGGTCTGTTGTCTTCGTACTGCGATTGACATCACGCAGTGTAACTGTCAACGTTTCCAAGGCTATCATCCTATTCGGTAACTTTATCTGCTTTTCTTTGGATAGCTGTCGCGACGTTTGAAGTCCGACAGACCCATCGGAGGACTGGGGGGTATACGTCCGCCATTCTCCTCCCCTTCAGCCATCGGCACTCTATATTTTGCAAGATCACCGTCACTGGATCCTAAGCTTAGCCCCGCCCCGAGACGATTGTGATTGGTTTAAAGAAACACAAGCGAGCCCCCTATACCAGAATGATAATGTGTGAGGCCAGACCTTTCATTAGAGCTGACAAGTGTTGCCACCGATTGAAAGGGTAGGACGGGCACTACCTTTAAATTAGGTTTTAGATATTTATTACTTGGATTGTATTTAGATTGAGATTGTTTTTTCAGAAAGTAATTCTCCACTTCATGAAGAATCCTTCAACACGTTATTCTGGTGATAGGGTTAGAAAATACGCGCTGAAGCTCTGCGGTCGCTGATTTTACAGCAAACTGAGTCATATTTGACACATTTTCAGTTCATTTCTCCCAATAATAGTAATTTCTCGAATATATCACCCAACCCTATCAGCTCTTGATAGGTATCGGCCGATTAAAATTATGAGAACAAGAGTCGCCTCAAACACTTTAAACCTCCACCTCTCCACTTTTCTTTTACCTTCTTTCATTGTTCCTTTTTTTTTTTTTTTTCCAATTCAGATTGAAACTTCAAAATGGTTGGTCTGAAACAGTGTCAGCAGCATTCAGCTGTTCTCGCTGGTTAAAAAAACGGCACAACGTCGGCCTACTTACTCGCTCAGATCGGTGTCACTAAGACCACGGACTGGATCACAGAGTCCTGAGAGTGTTTCGGTTGGATGGTGGGAGAAGTAAGTAAGAATACATGGCCATTGTCTGCTGTGAGGCATTCCCCTCAAGCTGTGACTATTCACCAAGGCGACTCGGCTGTGTGTGAGGGAGACAGAGAAAGCATGCCGGGCCCTCGCTTTCCACTTTAGCCACTGAGCTTATGGCCATTTGGACTCACTGAGGGGGAGCAGAGATAAAATGAAGTCAGGCCTTGGGAGGTGGGGGGAGGGAGGGGTAAGGGTCCATTATCGTCGCGAGTGGCGGAAATCCTTAACCTCACCAACGCGCACACACACACGCACGCACACACAGACACACACGCACACGCACACACACACACACACACACACACACACACACACCACAATTTGGAGCTATACACACATGCTCAGCTTGACGCAACGGCGGAGGAGGAGGTGCAAGTGTGTGTGTGCGTGTGTGTGTGTGTGTGTGTGTGTGTGTGTGTGTGTGTGTGTGTGTGTGTGGCCTAATTCTCTTCCCACTGACAAACAATGCACCATTCAACTGGAGAACAAATACAAGAAAAACTACAAAAAGTATGCCGAGCCAGCTACAAATTGTTACAGGAAGGACAGTCAGAGGCTGAATATCATGAAGCCACACACAAGAGATAAACCACTTTCCCAAAAGGCTTTGTGAAGCAGCAGGATGAGCTGTACTTCTCTTCTTACTGTTTCCATTTGATCTTCTTTGTTTCAAGCCTAATATGTACTACCAAGTGCTGGGTGAAAATAAGTAACTACTTTTTTTACATTTCCACCCTCCTCCTTCTGCAAGAAAAGCAGATGTATGATCCCACCTTCATAATAAAGGTCCAGGAAACTATCCATCACGGCTTGTTAGTATGTGATGAGCGTACATGAGCATTTAATAACCCCTGGGAGTACTCTGGGCTTCTACTCAGTTATATGACGGCTCACGCCTTCACTGGACCAACTTTTGATCTTTTGGGTTTTTAAAGGAAAGCATACAAATCTGTGGTTTCAATGAAAATAAAAAACCATCAGAGCGTTTCATTTCAGTGAAACGCTCGGCGCTGCCATTTGAACCTGCAAAAAAAGGCAAGAGGCGGAGATTTCTATAAGTAATAAGAGAGCCGATCTTATGACTAAGCTACGCTTTTGAGCCCAGATCAGACCTATTAGGTAACGCCGCAGTAACCCAATAGCACTGCCTCACTCCATGGGCTGAGCGGCGGTATGCGCGGGCGGAATGTGTCCAAATGCCTGAGCGGTGGCGGGAAGAAAAAAAAGGCGTATGGAAGGTAAGGAGCAGGAAGTGGAGGCCAACGCACACCTCATGTGAGCCAACGCGCCCCGATGGCTCTTTCTCCTGGCGGAGTTCAAACCGTAAACCACGCACTGAACCTGTTCAACACACACTTCCGTCCACCTCGTCCTGCATCCTCAGTGGAGCGCTGAGCCCACGGCAGACGGTTTTTCTGAGTGTATCAAGGAGTCATCTGTTGCCAGTGTACTTTTCCTCCCCATTGTGCATTTCCAGTGAAGATTCTAACTCTTGGAAAGTGGCCAGCCTCTTAAACCGAGTCCCTGTGGAAAGACACACCTCGCCACTTTATTTCTCTCCTGGCCCGAGACACGGTCAGGAGCCTGAGGACTTGGTTTTTTTAGAGGGAGGGGAAGTGAGAGGTTTGACTTGCCCTCGGGGTAAGCATACTGCCGGGGTGTTGGGGTTAAAAAAATAAATAAAAACATCCATCAACACAGTGTTACAGCAGGGCCCTCCTCATCACATTCTACAACTTTACAGGAGATACTGAGGAAACATGCCTGAATGCTTCATTGATGCTCCCTTTGTGGTTTATTGCACAATACGTCAACTTTAATTGGTCTTTACTCTCAAGCACTAAGTCAATTCTCGTCTGGATCTTTGTCAGTAAAACGGCATTTACAAGCATAATTAACTGTTAAGAAATTACATCAAATCATCTTGTCAAAAAACATACAGTTGCAGACCTCTTGCAGAAAAGCAGAAGTCTTTTAGTGGCTTTTTTGTTTTTTTTAAAGCTGGGAACGATTTGAAGCCTGTAAAATGACTGAGGCGGGACGGTTGACTCTAAACTGACTCTGCATCACTTCCTGTTGTTCCTGGTGCTCGGCCCAAAACATTAGAATCTGATCTAGATGGATCCAATCTCATGAGTCAGAATTAGGATTGGCGAGCAGCTTTTTGACCACAGTTCACTGTTAACAAAACGGTCTAAGGGCTGTCATTCACTTTACTTTCTTCCATGATAATGGTTGATATATTTTTTCAAAATACGGGTTGGTATTTTTCCATAAATCACTTTTTCAAGGTTTTTTCAAAACAATAAAAGACTGTTGAGAGCAAACCATATAAATGAGCCAACGCTTAAACATCCTTTCCAAACTTAAACAAGCAAAATTACACGGACATTCATATTTTCGAAAGCTAAAAAGACACACTTTTGTTATTGTGCCATCAAGTTAGAAGGCATAATATTTCAAAATATGTACTAAATTATCAAAAAGAAATTCTTGGAAAATTGTTTTGCCTAAACACTGCGTCCATTACTCAGTATTCACTTCCAGAATGCTTTTAGTTAAAAAAAGAAAGAAAAAAAAAAGATCACCTGACGTCAGTGTGCACTAAGAGCATGCCAGATTTCAGCAGCTAAAACAACAATCTTTAAACAAAGAGCTGCAGACAGCTTTTCTACAACCAGTCTGAATTATAGGAAGTGAATGGAGAAACATTATTTTCCTACACAAAGGGAAAGGAAATAAAAGAAAAAACTACAGTCTAACCAAAAAAGCAGCTATAAACTGAACAACTAAGGATGGCTCCAAACCACAGACCATAGGGTTCCCACGTTGTGTTCTTGAGCTCTCTAATCTGCCCCACTTGACCCATTTTCACAGCAGCTTCGTAACCCATTTCACTCAAACAGAAACCACCAAAGAACAGACCAACAAGGGAGTGATGGAAAAAAACGACTTCTGAAAAATGTATTCTGTTCATTCAGGTTTTAGCAAAGACAATAAAATGTAATTATATAAAATAAATAATACCCTTATGAGCTTTAGAAAGTGTGTTAATAAAAAAAAAAGGAATAATTACACTTTTTAGAAGCTCACTGGCATATAATTAGCTTTACTTTCAACATGTTACCATCTCAACAGTAACAAAGGTTTTCCGGGAACAGAAAAAGGTAAAAAAAAAGAAAATGTGGAAATTGATGCCATAGGCAGGTTAGGGAACCCAGCCAATGTCTGACATTGGTTAGACATTTCTTCAGTTGGTTTAATAATTGTTGGAGGTTTTTCTCCTAGATAATGAGTGTTATCTCAGCAACAGAGAAGCATCAAAAATGATGATTCACAACTTTTTAACCTCAAATTAAAATCACAGAAACCCAAGCCAAGTTTCCCCAGTGTGACTGTACAGCCTTGCTCTGACTCACTGATGTTCTGTCAGAATACATGCCCCTGAGCACAACTTACACTTTGGGCACAGTGGAAAATGAGTTACATCATGTTGGCACATTACAAGTTGCTTCTGTTTCACAGTAGAAGCCTTACTCCATTATATTTGCTTGTAGGGCTCAATTAAAATATTGATTTTGATTGAATTATTCCGATGTTGATTCTTAAAATCCAGAGATCAATTTTTGGTAACTTTTTGTAAGTGGACCAGGCTGCCAGTATCCAGCCCTATTTGCTTGAGGCGTTTTATTGTGAAGCAGCTGCAGAAAATGTCTGCATTGACTTCATAAATGCACCTGCTTTCTGACAACATTTCTCTGCTACAGGCAGTGCTGTTTCCTTCTAGCCCAAGGAAACCCTTTTGGTGGGGAAGTGCACCTTTAGCGACGTGGACAAAGTAAAATGGTGGTTAAATGTTTATCCTCTGCAGAATAATATCTTACTTTGTGAGTCGGACAGTGTGTCGAGAATTGGCCTATAGCTTAAAAACAACAATGAAACTGCTATAAATGAGTATTTTCAACCAAAACTGGGAACTCAAAGGACTTGAGAACTACAACTTGCTGTCGCTTGTCGGCTCTATGAGGTGCATTGTGGTCACATTCCAAGACATGCTCATATCTAATAAAATAGAGGCCCACCTCTTTGGTGTGCAGACTGTCCACTGACAAACTTCCCAGGCTATCAGCATTCTTAAGATTCTCCTGCCAGTCACACAGGACAATTTATTGACTGACCATGTAACAACCTTGATGCAGCGTTTCAACACAGACAATCCAAGGTTTATAGTTCCTTAATGTTACGTAATGGCAATCACATCAATACAGTGCGTTGTACAGTAACAATATTTCAACAACGTCATAACACTGGCACCTTGGGGGGGGGGGGGGTTTTGGCTGGAATAGTTTAGTTTTCATCACCCTGAATGACTTAAGACAAGAACTCAAACATCAAAGGTCTACAAACGCAGCCTGGATCATTAGTTACAAATTATAACGCCCATGTCTAGGCATGTGCCGAGACATTGATTGCTCAAGCCATACCCAGATGCTGTCATCCAAAATAAGAGAGAAGCAGTGTTTGCACCCTGGGTTTTTATCTTGAAAAGTGTTTCGTCTGTGTTTGACAAAGACCTTGAATGCTTTGGCCTCATTCAGTGATTGTTCCGAAGAAATGTATCAAGTCTGTGGCAAGATTCCAATATGTGTATTTGAGATATAGTTATAAGATAGAGCGTCAACATTTTTACATTCTCTGACTGATTTCAAAGCGACATCTTGCGATGCTCGACAGATGCTGGCATTTCTGTGGTATTTATTCCCTGTGTGGCACAGTGTCAAGGTCCTGAACCTTGTCCATGTTGGATTTTAGTTGAGGTATAGATAATCAAACTACTCGCTGTATGATGTCTTAATGCAGTCAAGATTAAAAGTGAAGTGAGTTTTTATTCCTGGGATGCTGTCTGTAATTCAAACCTCCTCTCATTTTCCCCCCTTTTTTATCATCCTGAGTATTCTCAGATTAGAACCTTTTCTGTGCTATAAACTCTGGTCTCCTCTACTTACAGTATGTTAAAAACAGTTGTTAGACACAGTCTAGTTTAGATTACGTTACAGTTTTAGAGCTTTGAAAAGTCTGAATTATAAGGAAACCTTTCCCTGTGGGCTTCTTAGACTCGATCCTCTCTTGAGATGTAAAGGAAAGCTTCGAAAACGTGACACTTATATTATATTACATATGCAGTTGCTATTTCTTTTCATGGCCCATTAGATCCTCACCATGAATGCACACATTCTGCCTGCCTCCACAGGTTTACCAAGCAGCTAAAAACACTGGCAAAGGCGTAAATGCATATGCGCATCCTATCAGCATTCAGCATGAGCCAAGAATGAATTTCCTATCCATTCCCGTTGCTGCTCCTGAATGCAAAAGTAAATAACATCCTCCACTGAAGACGTGGGCTTCGTGTGGAAAGAATGTGCATGTAGATCTCATTTGTGTGTTGTGGAAGGAGCAGATTGTTATATCAGTCTGTTGGCCAGTCTTTGTCTCGATGCTGGCTCTTTGAAACCGCGAGGCCTCACTCGAGTGTTGAGTTTCAGCTTTGCACAGCACTTCAAGGACGTGTCAATGCAGATGAACACTTTGACAGTAAATCCAACCATGAAAGAGGGACGTAGAGTCCTTCTTTTCTGTCACAAAGCTTCTCCTTTTGCATGGGAGGGAATCATGGGCGCGGACCCTTGACATCCGCAGCAGACTGATACGAATTCCACAGTGAGGACACCGCCACAATAAAATGAAAGCAAATAAAAGCAGGGGATGTGTGCTCCCCCGCTCATCTACCCTGCACTGGACATTCACATATGTAAATGTCTTTGAAGTGGAGAGTCATTGAGTTGGTTGAATCAACGCTCAAAGTCGGGCTCCACCACTGAGAGCAACTACCCATTTCTTCAGTCCTAATCCTTGTTACTTGGCTACAGCGCACTAATCACATCTAACTCACGCAGATTAAAGGGAACCACAGACTTTGACCTTCCTCTCGGACGATCCACCACAGACCCCGAAAGGCAAAAGTCTCATCCTCAACAGGAGGAGGGGTGTTGACTGGGGGGGCCCAACAACTTTTAGCTTACGAGGCACGACACCTTCAAACACACCCTCAGTGAATAACACCGGCTAGCTTATACTTCACCTTCAGCTGACACTTTAATCCCCAGTAATGAATGGTGACAATGGCTGGAGGGGAATGACATTATGCCTGTGGCTGTATCGGAGGCCCGGGGGATACAGTAGATGAAGAGAAGTGAGTGGGACAGAGAGGGCTTTCATCGACAAGACAATATCAGGGCCCTCAATTAGTACGGGCCAGACTAGGGTCCAGGGTGCCAGCGTGCATTGTTCCCCCCACTGGGCACTTTAGCACAAAAAGCCCACAGGTCATGCTCTTCCTCTGTTTCAGCTTAAGCCAAGCAAAGGCATGTTATAATCCACGTGATGGGGCTTTGGTGAGCTGGTACACCAACTTGATCTAAAACAAATGAACCTAGTGAACCAGTTGAAAGATATTTTTGACCCCCGCAGCCGAGATGTATATGATGAAGCAGATTTTTGCAAAAGTGATAACCAACACAAGAGCTAGGACAGAATAATCGTCACCCTACCTGTATAAATAGTGCGTTTCCCGCCCAAAGTAAACATTGATAATGCTCTGCCAATTCGGCTGAGGAGCAACAGGAAATATTTTGTTTCATGGCCGAACACAGACATGCAAAATGACTCAGTTAGAGATCAAAATATAAACTAAGGTTGGAGAATTTATTCTCAAATACGACCCGTCTCCCTCCGATCTGATCTATGTGTAGTGTGCCAAACCACAGATCTACTTATTCCCACCCGAGGGCATTCATAGAGCAGTGACCTTTTAAGGCTTTCAGAGTTTCCCTGAGAGAGAAAGAGAAGAAGGGAGGAAACAAGAGATTTGAGTGAAAACAAGCAGAAAACCCGCCAAGGCCCAAGGCTAGCGTGTGCCTGTTTAGGGGTCCAGACTCTTCAAGCCAACAATGGGCTGCCAGGTTCAGTTGGGTCACGTACTGTTTTGCTTACTAAATACAGACTTCGTATTAGCTATTTCCTCTCACTCAGATGCATAGTGAATGCGCACTTCAGTAGCCAGTAGGCCTGATGCTGTAGTCTTTTTAATAAGACGTTGTGGATATAAAGTAACATATTAAATCTTTTAAGCCTTCAGATGACATGCGTGGATAAGCATTAATCTACTTCCTTTGACGTTGCTATGAAAACAAGTTGTCTCATCAGAAGAGGTTGCAATTCAGTAAAGCTGCGAAATGGGCTTCACAGCTTTTAGTGCAGCAACGTTTTTTGTTCTTTTTCTTTCTGATAGCTAAATGTGACCGGTCGGTGATAGTTGGATGTGTGTGTAGTACTCCCAACAAGCTTTGTAACTTTAATAATGTATTACAAAGTGTCTACAAAACCTGTGTAGCAAAAAGCAGCATGTTGTCAGAGCAGTGACAGCAGGTTCTGTGTACACACAGGATGGGTTCCGGTGTAGTGTCACTCACGTTTAGGCAGCGCTTAGAGCCCAAAAATAAACAGTGTAGTTATGAGCCTAAAATATAATTGATATGCCTGTAGAGCACAAGTTAAAGGTAAGCCGTTACGTGGCCCGTGTATTGATTCAAATTGTATCTATTCTGTCCGTCGCGGTTGAGACCGTAAACGTGGCTGAAACACCTCCTATGTAGACACGCCGTTAGTTCAGAACAAAATCAAATGTCCCATAATTGTGAGAGGAGATCAGTCTACTACAGCACGGGGCAGCCTGGATTGATATTGACCCCTCTACTATTTTTGCAGTATGTTCCATTATCTTCTTGCATTCTTACCTTCGTTTCCGCCTTAAACCTCGACGGACACATTCCAGACCGGAAACTAAAGGTCACAAAGAATTTACGCAGCCAAGTCTATTACCACGCACAAATAATACGGTTATAAACTGGACTTATAAAACCACAGGGTACCGTTGAACATGACAGTAACTAGAGTTTGCCGGCATGTTTCAGTAAGTCAAGTGGCCACCGAGGGAGGAATTTGACCGCGGTCCCTTCAGCCCATCTCCCAGACTGATAGCGCCAACTGTCTCAGAAGAGGAACCGCCGTTCAAATCTTTCACCTCTAAATGTTTAACGTCCCCATGGTTTGGCCTATGTCCTTCCTCTCCGAACCTCTCAATGGATGGCACTGTGCCACCTGGCCCATAACAACAGCCGAGTGAATAGAGGGCACCCTTTATTGTCTGCGAGCTCACGATTCACACAACAATTAGCAGCTTCCAAGTTAAAAGCGACCGAGGCATTCCCTTTGTAAAGATCCAGGCCCAGTACATGCTGCGGCAGGAGCTTGAGTCTTCTGCAGTGATGGAATGTAACTAATTACAGTTACTCAAGTACTGTAACAATGTTAAGGCATTCGTATATAGTTGTACTTGATACTTCTATTCCACCACATTTCACGGGGAAATATTGGACTTTTAGTCCACTACAGTTGTTTGACAGCTTGATTCACTAATTACTTTTCAGATAACATTTTTAAATAAAAGCTTGGTGAGACATTGTTGAAGATTAAACCAGTGGTTTCCCGCAGATTTGACTTGTGCAAAAAAGTGTTGTCACATTTTATTAGTCTGAGTTTTTAGCAGCAGTCACCCCTCTAGACTGTTCACATGGTTTCATTTAGAAAACTGTTCAAAAATCAAAGATCAGAGAAAAGTCCAAAAGTGGAGACAGATTTGTTTCGCACAACTTTGTTTTATTTAGTCTTTCCTCTCCCATTTTATGTAGTCATCTCATGACTACACAAAAATTCATCTTGTGACACTTTGGAGGTTGGAACCACTAGGTTGGGAACCACTGGACTAAACTACCAAACTGTATATAAAGTAGTCAAAGCCGACTCCACCTCGACCTGCTACAAAATGCTGCGTACACGCTGATGCATCAGTAGTATTGTCTTTTAGTATATCAGTCAACGGAAACTCTTGTTTTTCCCATCTTTTTATCTTTTAAATTTAAATCCACCACCCAAGAGTACACCCAATACCGAGTGCACCTGGAAAGTCCACCTCTCGGTTTGGGACAGGTACAGTGAAGACAGGCCGTGTCATCGAAACCCAAACCTTGCCCAAAGTCCTACTTCCGGCAAGTCCATACCAAAGTGGAGGACAGAGGTACAGGACTCAGCAAATCCCCCTTTTGTCACAGGAGCTCGAGGCTTGATGGTAATCTCTCCGTCCCATGGGATTCTCCTCAGTTCACACCCCCATGGTGTGAGATTTGTGAGAGGGTAAAAAGAGAAGTGCCTACAGACATGGCAGCCCTTGAAGGACGGGTGAATGAGTGGAATTCAAGGATGCCCTGAAAAGCAGCCTGCACATCACGAGAGTCAATCAGGAGATAAGAAGACGTGGAGAGCGAAAAGAGGGATATAACCACAAAGTGAGGGTCGAAACACACAATGGCATTCCCGAGTGGGGCCTCATGAAACGCTCAATGGTCTATTCATTCATTAAAAAAAAAAAAAAAAAACACATTGGGTGGTAGCTGGTGCTTGTATTAACAGTGTTCACATCTGACAGTTAAAATACGCTTATTTCAGGTCTGGATCTGAAAAAGTGCCTTTAAAATAATGTCAGCAGGCGGTTTATATGGTCTTGGTCACTCGGGATCAGCCCTAGTTCAAGGAGAGTGAAAAGCTTATGGTATAGATTTCTTTGGACAGGAGAATGTAAATGGGTGGAGGGGTGGAGGGATGGAGGGGGGGGAGGGGTCTCTAGTTTCATGCCTCCCTGTGTTCAGCAGGCTGTCAGTGAGGACAAGTGAACACTCCCTAGCGCTGGAGACGGGGGACAAAGTGCCAGGTAGACGGATCTGGTTTCCTTTGCTACAGCCAAATACGGCTTTGTGGTGGAAAAAAAAAATATCTGCACCTGGTGGCCATGGAAACCAGCGTTCACCCAGGCTACAGCCTACGGCGCTGACGAACCCGCCACAGGTAGTAGAAGTAAGCCTGACATGTGGCGTGGTCTCTGAAGGGGGTGGGGGCCTTTTGCTCTACAAGAACATTATGTGTTTTTACGCCACAGTACACGACCACAACTGCTGCTGTGTTCACCCTAACAAATTTAATTCTGTTTTTTTTGCTGATTTTGCCTGCCTGGCTAATGGAAGCAACATCTGCATATGAAGAAGCAATAGCTGTTTTGCTACAGAACTCGTCTCCTTACTGTTAGAAGAAATAGAAATGTTTTTCTGGAGCAAATGCCGTTCTAAAGCATCTCCACAATATGCATCCCTTTGGTTCCAAAGTCTCACTTTTACTTTAGTTGGTAATACATAAGCTTTTCCATCTCGCTCTATATGTCCAGAACCTTAAAACAAAAGCCGCATATATACAGTAGAGTCCTGTTATTTGCCGAGCTTCACGCCTTCCGCTAACTGTTTGCCTCGATTGCCACTGGGAAAGATGAGCGAGTAAGTGAGGGTTTCACCGCAAACAGGAAAGAGGTGCCGAGAGGTAAGAGGGCACTCAGTGTGCCATTAGTGCTGGAGATGGTTGGGTGTAGAAAACAAGTGGCCCTACAAATCCTCTTCTCTTGGAAAACAAGCAGTAATTACGGTGTACCTCTGTATTTTGCCGCTGTCAACCCAGCATTTTGACATCAGGGACGGCATGACAGAACAGCCGAGCGCACCTGAAACGCTGAGCGATGGTCGCACATAAAAATACACATAACAGCTGTCAGCGACATTCAAAAGGGCGCTCTGCCCACGTGGGGATCACAAATACTGTTTTGACCATGGTCTTTTCATTTTAAAATATTCATCACAATGCGTTTTTTCCTGTAAAGTCCGATCAGCTAACGTTCAGCTAACTTTCTTATGTAAGCGATCGCAAGGTACAAACCTGGGTTAGATGCACCACATACTGTACATATACGCCACCTTCAGAATTACACATGAAGAAACACCGCTCATGAAAAGTTCTTATATTCGGGTCATGTGGCAATAACAAATAATCCTCTTTTTTCCTCCTTCTGTGCAAAAGGCAAACTGATTTCAAGTGAATAAAGCAAGCAGACGCTCGCTTTACTACGATAAATACATTCTCACTCTCATGTTTTCCTTTGGTTGGTGTGTGTGTATGTGTGTGTGTGTGTGTGTGTGTGTGTGTGGTCAGGTGGGGTTAAATAAGATGATCTCCAATGGTAATCTTTGGTCGAATCTGAAGAATTTAAGATGGTCTAAAATATACCAGCATTGTATTTTTACAATACACAATGTTTAACAGGCAGACAGAATTCGAGAAAAAGAAGAAGATGAAAAAGGTAACTTCCGTTACATGCTTCCATTGTGTACACCCAGCCTTAATTCAAAAAACGTGCCCGGTGATACCGGGGTGATTCTCAAACTGGGCCATGTTTTTCAACGTCCAGCACAGATACACAACTCCTCTGATTCACGACAGGATCCAGATGGGTTGAATTAAGTAATCAAAGCAGGATGTGACCACCGTGGTTTTCTTATAAAAACACATCCACATTGAAGTAAACTACACCATGTCTAGATTTCCTTTTCAGTCTCCTTAGTAAGTGTTTCTCATATAGAGACACTTTTTTTGAATTTTTTTTGTCCCTTGGTCTTAGACAGCTGTGCTGCGTTAAGAGTGTGGTCCTGTTGCGCTGCGTGACTTTGAAGAGATGGGCAGAAATTACCTTATAAACATCACAAGTCTTTATGAAACAAAAAAAATGATATATACAGATATGGGGTGTTTTTGCAGCAAAGCATCAAATGGGATTTTACAAGGCCGGTTGAGTCCATTACTCAAGTGTCTGAAACTTAAACTGGAGTGATCGGCAGAGGGCTTGAATCTTACGTGAGTGACAGACAAAAGACAGTTGCCTCAGTGGGCACGAGTAAGAGCAAGAATGCATAAAGGAAGTGTCAATCTTATACGTCAAACATTTCTTCTTTTTTTTTTTAAAATGATGAATAAAAGGAGCCAAGGAAGGGAAGTACAGATATCCACTTGACATTTTGAATGTGAGCCAACACTGAAATTCACGAGCCAAGCTCGACACTCAAAGACATAAAGGGTTTAATGACCTTTTAAATGCTGGTGGCCCGACACAATGCAACTAAACAATGCTCGCTGGAACCTCCGAGCCTCGATGTGAGGGCACCTCCAGAGACGTCGATCATGAATAAGTAGGTTTACTGACTAGAAAATCCCGGGGATTAGACATCACAAGGTTCACTGAGTCAGACGAATCCGTGCACAGTCGCTCTATTTATTTCATTTGAGAGTTACAACGATCCGAACAGAGGCACCAATCTGATAGTCGTTCACCACAGGACACCGTTTTATTCTGGAAGGCGGTGGACTTTTGCAAAACACAGCACACACTGTGATAGGTCTATACGTTTACCACAACTACGTCTATTCAGAAATTCTGTGTTCGTTCATGGCCTCCATTGAGAACCTGTGCGTCCATGACTTTTCACACACACACACACACACACACACACACAATGTATGGTTTTATGCTCTGTTGTTTTACAGCTAAAGTTTAATATTGCCTTAATTCTGATAATATGTCCCAATATTTCCAGTCAGTCTCTCTGCTCTCTAATAAAATGTCATAAGAAGACTCAAAATAAAAAATAAAATGTTTAAAGCAGATACTCTGCATAATTAAAAACTGCTGTTTCTTCATACTCCAGTGTTTTTATTTACACTGATAATCATTCACGTGTCTTGCCCTAACTTACTTCTATTAAAAACCACACTGGTGGCCAATGTTGAAGCTTAAAAAGAATCCTTGTAGTAGAATAAATCATGTGGTCTCACGACAGCCAGAAGAGAAAATGTCCCCAAAAGAAAAGAAACTGAGCTTAAGAGTTGTTCATTTTGCTGCTACAGAGAGTAAACAAGAAACAAAACAGCAAGGTTCAGATCATCATTCTCAGGACACATCTGAGATGTGGAAGCAGATGTTTTCCTGCAAATGCTGCAACTATACGTGACGTGTCAACGCATGTTTGTCCAACGGTGCTCCGTGTCAGACCCCTTCCATTATACACAACAGCTAGGGCTCAAGACAGTCAGGTGGAGGTTGTAGAATCTCACTTTAAATAGAAGAACTGTCACGAAAAGAAATGCCAGTAAAAATAGATAAAGGGATATTCTGTATGTTTTGAAGCAGATAAAGTGCTATGGGGTTTTTAGCCTCTCATTTACCACTTTTTTTCCCACATGTTTCAAATGGCTCTCCTGTACCTCCGGCCACCATGCCCTCGGCACTGAAAAGAAGAAAAAACCCAAGCCAGCTGTGATTTTCAATGTGGCATCTAATTCAGCCATTAAATGGCCCGGCGGGGTGTCCCCCCTATGGCCGCTCCCCTCCCACCCCACCACCACCCACCACCACCCCGCCTACCCCCCAGCTCCCCTTCAGGCAAAACCACGCTGGGTGCATGTCAAAGATCACATGACAATAGGGATTCCTGACCCAGCCAGGGACTGGGAATGAATCAGACCTAATTCAACCATGTCGCAGGCGAGCCAAAGGCATTGCTCTTGAGACGGAGTGGCAGGCCTTTTCAACACGGGCACACACACACACACACACACACACAGAGAGAGAGAGAGAGAGAGAGAGACGGGACGGCATTCCTGTGAAAATGAGAGTTATGTGAAATTTGTTTTGCACCCTTTTCAATTGTTTGGTGCTGTTTTGTTTTTTTTACCTGTTTCCACTGAGGTGAAAAGATGGAGAATTATCAAGATGTTAATATAAAAAAAAGAGGGGGGCCAACAGAGGCAAAGCTACTAGATGGGTCGGGTTGGATACAGAATACAAGACAATGAATACTAAAACGGGTGCAGTCAGACGTGTGTCTTCCCCCCAAAAGCCCCGAGAATACTGCATCCAGCTGCCAGCGATCACAGCCGATCAAATATTAATCAATGTCCTCTCGGTTTCCTCTCCCTATCATCTGACAGCGACACAGTCCTCCGACTCAACGTTTACTAAATGAAACGGAGGACATTAGTGTGGTTGAAATATAAATTATTCAGCAGCAGAAGAGAGTTCTTTCTCTCGGTGGCTCCTGTGGCCCTTTAGCACCATTACTATTTACCATCCCCTCTTTGTTCAAATGCTCTGATGTTAAAACAGCTGGACAGATACAAGTAGGAATTCTGCTGAGGTCGCTACACAGGAGAAAGAAAAACAGTATCTTCCAGTATTTAGATGCAGCCAGCACAAGAAACATAGCAAGACACGGGACAAACAGAGGAGGAATGTAGGTTTCTCAGCACTGCAGACTTTGGACTTGAGGGAAAAAGACGAATGGACAAGCAGCTGGTGTGTTATCACCGAATCATAACTGTGTGTCTCCGCAGCATTAGGGAGCAGCCGTGTTGGTCAGTCTGTTATTGACTGTTGGAATAATAAATAAAAAATATAAACAGGGGACGAATGCAATCCAAGCCAGAGAAGAGACAGCAGTGAGCAAACACCATGCTCAGCACTGCATAGCGCCTTGAGGCACACATACAGTGGCTGGCAGGTTTAACTGTCTGAACCCTAAAACTTTGTCATAAAGGTTACAAATTGGGTGATAAATTGGGCAGATGACTTCCAGCAGCCTCCCAAAAAAAAAAAAAAGAAGAAAAAAAAGGCTATTTCTCAATGTAAGCCAGTATATTTTACCATCTTAAGCTTTGATTGTGAAGGAACCCTGAGTGTAAGCCTTTTAATATGTGTATTCAGCCAAGGATATTAACAATGCACAGGAGGTTACAAGAAAAAAAAAAAAAAAAAAAAAAAGGTTACTGAAGAAAGCAGCCATCAGAGCGTATCTATATTTTTTGCATTCATATTTCCACCATGAGTTCTTACCTGGCCACTGCGACGCAGCCGAGCTGAGCAGGACCAGCAGGCAGCGGAGAAGGCGCTCCAGCCGCCGGGAACACCTGCAGAGGCAGCAAGCGGTCACATTCACAACTTTATCGGACTCACTCAAAAGCTGCAAAAATAAAAAAGAGTTTGAAACACAGAACGTGCAAAAAGTTGGGGGGGACTACCTCATCGTCATCTCTTCTTCTTCTTCTTCTCCTTCTTCTTCTTCTTCTTCTTCCTCTTCTTCTGTCGCAGATGCCGAGCGGAGGGGGAAACGCTACATGGGCCGGTGACGGGTGATGTGTAAAAGCGTCCACAGCTTCCCTGGTCCAGCACCGCTGCTGCTGCTGCTGCTGCTGCACGCGGCTCCCAAACAGCTGATGGGGGAGTCCGCGCCTCGCTGGAGACGGAGCGCGACGTGGTGGAGGGGGAGAGTGGTGACCTGCGGGAGTTCACCTCGGGGACTTCCGCCAGGTCCTAAAAGGGAACAAATTCCAGCGGTTGTCGAGTTACAGTCACCTGTATGATCCGGGTCATAATAATATAACATATATATATATATATATATTATAATAATATAATAATAATAAAAATAGTAATAATAATAATACTAATAATAATAATAATAACAGTAATTACATTATTAATGATAATAAGGTGTTGTTATTATTATGTGTGATGGTTTTACAGAATAAATCTAATTTATATGATTCATTTTTGGGTACAAAACCTTTTATTTTTTGTATTATTTTACCTTTTTCCCCGGTTCTCACATTTTAACAATGACGAGGGAGGCCCCTTTAGGCTTGACAAACCTGTCAAGCCTAAAGGGGCAGTTCACCCCCAAAAAAACTATTGTTATCTATTAATCCAGATTGTTTTGCTGTGAGTTGTCTAGTGTTGGAGATATGAGCCGTAGAGATGTCTGCCTTGTCTACAATATAATGGGGCTATATGTGGCACTTTGCTTATGTTGCTCAAAGCGCCCAAAAAAACCCAGCAAAGTCTCTTTCCAGAAATCCTGATCCGGTTACTCAAGCTAATCCACAGACATTGCTGTGAGCAGTTCCATGTAGGAGCTATGGTTGAAAGAAAATAGTTCCAATACAATAAACTGCTCGGGCCGAGTGCCATATAGTTCCATTACATTGGAGGGAAGGCCGATATCTCCAGAACGATAGGCAACTCACACCACAACAATCTAGATTGACAAATAGCCCTCCAGGTAAGAGGGAAACAATGTATATTAATATTTTGGGGTGAACTGTCCCTTTAAGGTCATGCCCCTCCACTGACATGAGTTGAAGTGGATGTGAATAGGTGACAAACTGCAGCATGAGCTGTGTAAACCTGAGTTTTCCATCGGAAAAGCTTTTGTCATTCACGCAGAGTTTACACTGTGACTACCCTCTTGAGCTTCGAGTGGGCTCACAAGACCGGACTTGACAAGATAATGACCACACGTAGTTTCAGTGAAGGCTTATTTACTTTGGTTTATTTTGCTAAGAGGTAAGAGAGAGGTGAGAAACCCATGAAGAAGATACTTTTTTTTCTTTGCTTTTCTTTTCTTCTTTTTTTTAGCAACGTAAAAAGAAATGTAAATGTGCCCTTCAAAAAAAATTAAAGTGAATTCTTCTATTCAAGAAAGATTACCTCCTGCATAATTGTAATGTATGACCAATACTGGATAAGCTTAACATGTAACAGTAGTTAAAAAATAAAACTCACATCACATACGGTATTATTCGCCATATAATGTCCACGTTGCATAGCATACAAATATGTTATCAAAACAACGATATATGAAATGGGATGTCAATATGTGCAAAATAACACAGAAGAGGTGGTGCTATTGACACTATAGGCCGTACTGTATGTAAAAAAAATGCTTCCAAGGGGGTGATCCTCTAGTCCCACTTACATCTTCACTCTCTGTTCTGATCAATAACAAAACAAGATGATCCGCTCATAATCAAATATAAAATGTCTTGGTATTTCATGAACAAAGAGCAGAGCCGTGGCATGTTGCACTTACACACGATGACCAGCAGAGGACGAAGTTGGTGTTCTTGTCTGCAGAGGAGAGACCTGATTCTGGCCGGGCCTGTATCGTCATGGCCCTGCTGTCACCCCACAGACCACCCTGTGGATTATGTATGGTTGGCTCTTCTTTCCTCCTCGCGTCTTCTTGTTCCATGTAAACTCAGTCTTTTCCCTCTCTCTCTCTCTCTCTCTCTCTCTCTCTCTCTCTCTCTTTGTGTGTGTGTGTGTGTGTGTGTGTGTGTGGAGATGTAGGACTGAAGAAACAACAGCGATCGTGAACTCTAAAACCTTTTATTTGTGTGTAAAGAGTCCTTGAAAGAGTGGTGTATGTTTGTTTGTGTTTTGAATTGACATGAATGTTAGTGTGTTTGTCAAAAAAAACAACCACCCCCCCTCCTCCCCCCCTCCCTCCCTCCCTCCAAAAAAAAGAAAGGAAACAAGAGGATGCAACTGCAAAAGAATACCTCAATCCCAGACGGGCTTCATTGCCACAAACAAGAATTACCTATTTATTTTTGACCTTCTTATAGCATTAATAAAACAAAACTATACGTGTACCAGTCGCTATACCTTCGTTGTGACTTCATACGCGGTGAGTTTGTTTCACGGGGGAAGGCCTCAGTCCTCTGGCACTGTGTATTAGACTGTATTAGGGGCTCTATCTGTGGACCTCCGGGCTACTGTCTGAACACGTCCACAGCTCCGTGAATGTCTGCTTTGCTCACATTCCAATGTCAGGGAAAAGAAAGGCAAAATTGTCTGTTAAATGCTATGTTGCAGTGTAACCTTACAGAGAGCAGGGCGGGACTCCCTCCACAAAGAGTAGCATGCAGTGCCAACCGCAGCTCTATAATGAAAACATAACCTCAATTATTATTATTACAATGTGTCACAGCTGTTGTCATGCTAAGTGTTTTGTCCTTTTTCTTTTTTTAATACTGGGACGGAGCAACAGTGGAAGACTTGCTCCGGTACATGATCGGAGTATTAAAAAGCAAAATGACAGCTTATTTACTTAAATCATTACTAAATCATGTTTTTTTTTTTTTTTAGTAGATTTTTTTTCTGATGAAAATGCTCAACTCTGTTTGGAGTCCAACAGCAGCCCAAGCGGTCTTAATGTTAATATAAGGGTTCAGTGTCCACTCCTTTCTGAGGTGCTCAAAGTACTCACAAGCAAACAAACAAGCCTAAAACTTCTTTCTTTTTTTTTTTCTAAAGGTCAATGAGGGAACGAGATATGTTGTTTTGTTGTCACATTATACCGTAAAGTATTCCTCTGACCTAATTCTTTGATAAGGCCATTTGCCCATCACGGTATCCATTCCAAACTCCACATTGACCATTTAGGTTATCCAATAAAGCAATCAATTCCAATGTGGCTTTATAAATGCAAAACCCGAATACTTTGTTTGACTTGAACTTCAAAAAGGAGTTGTAAGTATAGAAATGTATTTTATTTCGAGGTGCCTTTTATTCTTCCCAAGCATTTATTTCAGAGTTCAGATAAATACTTTCTAATCTTACCAAACCTGCCAAATGACAGACAAATCTAAACTGTTTTGTATGCACAAAGATTCATCAACTCTTCAGTTGTCCAAGAACACATTGTGCATGGATTGATATTACCAACGTCATCATCAGCAAAGTATGAGTATTATGAAGTATTACAGTGACAGTTTCTCTTGATTTGGTAAACCCAATCCTTTCGTGTTCCTAGTCGTCTATAATAGCCCAAAAATATTCAAAAACACCTTTACCTGGATCTGACACAACACAGAGAAACATTGCACACTTGAAACTTTCAGTTCCGTATATTATGTGAGTTCTGATAACATAACAACCCTGTGAGCTGCTCCTCAGTCGTGGGCACAAAGCGTTTCATAACCAGCTCCAGGGGTCTTAGTTGTATCAGATTACTTCCAACAGCTGAAATCAGGAAAGGGGGAGTGAGGGGGGGGAGGGAGAGGGGTGTGGAGCCACTAAACAGCTGAAGGGACACTGCAGCCCACACTGAGACCAGGTCTCAAAGCCACACAACAGACTCACAGTGAAAACCCCAGGCCCATGTGCTGCCCAATCCCCTCCTTACCACAGGGCACAGCACAAATACTGCCTCTTGGCTCCTGGAAAGGAAAGAAAACTAAGGTCAAACTGTATGAACTGTTGATACTGGGTAGAGGAGTATGGATGCAATGTGGATATGTGAACCTACACAGAACATGCTGTAAACAACCTCATTGGTGAAATGAAAACTAAGTGGTTTACTACCTTGACTCCTGCAAAGACTGAAAAGACCCCAAAAAAAGTAGCGTTATGAAGTCTAAATTATCAACAAGGAAAATGTTCAATCTAGTTACAATACTAATCCTCCAAAAGAAGACTTGAAACTAGCGATTGAGACCATGAACTCACGTGTACAATGTTTACTGAGGTAATAAGTAGACTGCGATACAATCTAACTTCTTTTTGCGACCGGAGGAGTCGCCCCCTGCTGGCCAGTAGAGAGAATGCAAGTTTAGGGCACTTCCGCATTGACTTCACTTTTCAGAACCGGAGGTTGCATCCTGACCTCACCATCATCAGCGGGACCAATATGTACCTTTTGTGTACAATATGGGACATATTACCTGCCCTCCAATGGATGATCAGTGTTATGCAGGACATTTAGGTCTCTTATATACAAATAAATTCAAAGTATTTGTTGGATAGTGAAAATACAGCATAATATAATAAAGAAACAATATATATATAAATAAATAGCCCAAAATACAATAGATCAACATTTATAATGTTCAACTGTGTATTACTGTATGTATGTATAATCTAATTGTAATTTAAATGCAGTCAATATACATATTTTAAATATAATTTTAAATGATAAATAGATGCAATTGAAAATACTGCATATATTTTTGTCTTTAAACTCAATTGTCGTGAAAGCAGGAAGTATTGTATTTGATACAAACAAAAAATATATAAAAATCCAAAATATCAATAAACAACTTTATTAAAAATTATAATATGATAATTAATTATTTCCAGTGTCAGGCTATAAAGGGTTGAGTGCATTTTGTTGCAAGTCTTTTTATAATTAGGTATTGCTAAATTGCTAAATTGCTAAATTGCTATATTGCTATATTGTTAAATTGAAGATGTCTTCTAACACTGCTTGCAAGTGAAACTGACAGACAACACAGATGCTATTTTCACACCCATAAAAAATTATAGCAGCGTACCTATATGTATTCCGAAGGCAGTTAAACAGCCAGTAAGGACGAGCACACGAGCTGCATTTTACTTGCCTGTCTTTACTGTATCTAGCCAGTAAGTCTGCTAAACATCAAGATGCCTTCCACTCTGCTACTGATAAATTACATTTGGATGTGAATGCAGTCATCCTGGTTGACAATGCTGAGAAATAACATATCTGTGCTCAATATAGATCGGTGTGAGACACTCTGATGGGCTGAATACTAACAGGAGAGATGATGTAACGATCTGCTGCGTGGACGCGTACCGGTATCAGCTTTGATCACGCAATGGACCTAAAGACACACACATCCAGCAGGTAAAATCTAGTAAGTGAACAGGGCACTGAGCGAAACACATCTGCACACAACTCCTTTGCACATATTCAACTGAATTAGACTGTTGGTGTTGCAACACTTCAAGAAGAGTGTGTATGGATCATGGAGTGCATAATTTGGTGTTCCAATCTCAGATGAGTTAAGGGACAATTAACAAACAAAAAAAAGAAGAAAAATCGATGCAGCAGAACCGCACATAATCTTCTTCCTCATACAACCTGGTGCCTACATTACCCACAACAACTCCACCACCAAGAGTTGTAGAGCTTCTGGGGCGTCTGCTATCCTCAAGCAGAGATGAGGAGAGGGCTGGAGAGGTCTGTTAACCTCACTTCTATCTAACTAAACTCGTAGTCTTCAGCCTCAGTCGACAGTGTTTCAAGCAGCAGGCAGCAGCAGCAGCAAACGGAGTGAGTGTATTAGCAGAGTGGGAGAAGTTATTATAGTCTACAGGGCAGCAAAGGCTTCCCCCTCTTCTATCCTTTGTGATAAATAAATGATGTGAGGCTGGACTGTTTTTTTAGAACTGTACTTGCTGATAAAAGTGTTTAAGAACCACAAAACAACATCAGCACATCATCATTTCATGCTATTTTTTGCTTTTTGCACTTAACTATCTGTTAGTATTTACTAGTCTAATCCGAATGTACCGTGAGGTGGAACTCTCTGAGACATATTTATCTGATATACAATTCCTGTGACACTTGCTTTCTTACTGTCAGCACACTGTGTAATAGTTACAGTATCTATAACTCGTGAACAACTTGTAAATTCAGATTTAAGATTGAAGAGATTTAATGAAGCTGATCTTCAACACATTTTGTGTTCAGAATCTTGTTCTTCTCCTCTCGAATTTTTATTGCAAAGCCTCAAGTAAGCTAAGCAGTCTGCAATGCACTGGCCACCTAAACTATCTTTAGCCCCTGCTGGCAAGTGAATGGAAGTGCCGGACTTATCTTCACTGCTGTCATCGAGGCAGTCAGTATTTTTAGGGGACAGCAGCAGCTGCAAAAGCATTTAACGGTATTCCACGAACAATGACACTCGGGGTGTCTGAGGCCTGAACTACACAGAGATTGGGGGACCACTCTGACGTTGTGAAACGGGAAGCTGGGGTGGATACTGGAGTTGGGTTTTCTGTTCCTCCTCCCGGACAAGAGTCTATGGAGATGTACTGGAGCAGAACCTGGGACCTTTGAGGAGAGCATGTGTCTGAATCTGAAGTCAACTTGGGACATTACTGAGCCTTCAGGAGACGGGTGGCATTGCTTCTTACCTCGACGAGAGATTGCAAGCGCGGAATGTATGTTGACGGTCGTTCCCCGCGACTGAAGCGAGGTAGGTCATGTGAGGGGTACACAGCACAGCTTCACAAGGGGCAGAGGTCATTCCAATTAAATCAGACAAGTAAACACAGGGGTTAATCTCCTCTCTTTAAACCTCCGGAGGGAATATTGAAGACACTTTCAGGGCAATGTCCAGACTGGGTTAATAAAAACATCTTTGCAACGTGAAAAAGATTTGATGCAACAACACTCAATTATATCAAATAAAATAATACGGTGTTATACAAAATATACAAAATAGAATCCCATTAACATTAAGTCTAATTTTGAGTGCAAAATAATGTAAATGTTAAGCAATTAAAACTCTTATGTTAAACATTCTCTTTTACATGTATTCAAATTGAATAAAATTTATTTTACCTACTATGTTAAGGGCTCGCTGAAAAAAAACTATTATCAGATAGAAGCTCCTTTTTTTTTTTTTTAAGTCAGCATGCGTCTCACATAATAATTAATGATACTTTGAAAAGGTGTGAAAGAATACAAGACAGTATTGTTAATTTTTTTTAGTATTTGACCATGGGTTGAGTTTTACTGTTTGAATACTTTATCATAAATATTATCATGAATATATTGTTTTCAAATGTGTCAGTAAAAAACTATCCCTCAAAAGGAATCCTAAAAACACTATAATTATTTGAGACCAGAAACATTCAACACTCTGTGGGAGCTTTGACAATTGGTCCAAAGGGAGCATAATTTTCATTAGGAGAGAAAGAATTACAAACTGTTGTGCAAACAAAATTCTAGGATTGCCTAACTGACATTGTTTTACTCTCAGAGCTGCCAACAAAACATGTGATGGCAGCTGGGGAAGTCTCTTTTTTGAATGTCACTGTGACAATTATCTCAAATTTAACAGTGACATATTCTCAGCATATAGTTCTTGGGTGGGCAGACAGTGATTTCGGCCTGTTTGTGTGAGCACGCGGGTTTCAGAACCTTCTTTGTGATACCTGACACACACTCCCTCGCAGGTCTTTATTTAGGGCGAACTATATTAAGCACTTTCCCATTGAAATACAGCACCAGCTGTACTGGCTATGTGTTGTGGCTGCTGTTGCAATAGGACTAGGCTGTCCCCCCTCTCACTGCAAGCCTGTGTTTTCTCTCACGCAGACAGATCTAATTCAATTAGCCCTAATAATCATACCATCCGTTTGCGCTGACACGCATGCACACAAAGGAGGCGGAGGCTGTGCGTTGTCCATTCCAAAATATGAGGGTTCGCCACCTTATAACCGGAAGGCTAAAAAAAGTATAACTTCATAACATATACAGTGATTTCATATAATCGTCTGGCTTAAAAGTCAGAACAAATTACAATTTAGCTAGTTTCATTTTCCAATATTATCTCAATCTCACAAGCGGTTTGATATTAAAGTAATTTGTCTGTTATTTCTTTTTTAGACATTTGCAGTGCAGAAGTTGGACTGTCTTCCCCCAGTGAATAACTGCTACTTATTAATCTCCTGGACTGCTTAAGGTGAAGTGAGGCTCACACCACAGCAGAAATGGATGTGTTTGGTGGTGCACCACGTTTCTTTGCCTATCCAAGACCTGTGGAGGTGCATAGTGGAACGGATGCAGTCCTAAAGTGTCAAATTGGGGGCGATCCAAGGCCTGCAGTTATCTGGGAGCGAAACAATGAAAAGATTGACCCACAGGGCCGATACAGGGTCTTTGAGGATGGTAACGTTTACAATCTCATAATTTCGGCTGTGACCGCAGAGGATAGTGGCCAGTACATATGCAAAGCAAAGAACAGCATTGGGGAAACATACGCAGCGGCCACACTGAAGGTGGAAGGCGAAGCACAAGAGATGGAGTTACGAGAGGAAAATAAGCCACGGTTCCTCATCAAGCCCCTCTCCACCCGAGCCGGTCGTGGGGATGATGCGGTCTTCTCTTGTAAGCTCTGGGGAAACCCACAACCAGAGGTGGTCTGGGAAAAGGACGGCAGGAAACTCAATGAAATATTCGAAAGCACGCATTTCAGTGTGGGCTTCCAGGATGGTGGATGGTTCCAGCTCAAGATCTTTAAGACTCGTGCTCCAGATGGTGGTGTATATACATGCAAAGCCAGGAATGAGTTTGGGGAAGCGTTGGCAGGCGCTGTGTTGCTGGTTGATGCAGGCCCAGGACATGAGGACGAGGCTAATCGTAATGGCTACACAAATGGCCACTGGAAAGGCCACCAGGGAAAGCAGCGGGGTGGTAGGCAAGTGCCGAACCGGCTCAAAGACGACACCATGACCAAGTCTACGACAGTGAAAATGTTTGCAGTGACGGAGGGCAAACATGCCAAATTCCGCTGCTTTGTGACTGGGAAACCCAAACCAGAAATCATTTGGAGGAAAGACGGCAGGCTGATACTGTCTGGAAGGCGTTACTTGTTATATGAGGACAGAGAAGGATACTTCACACTTAAAGTTCTGTACTGTAAACAAAAGGATAATGGAGTTTATGTTTGTGCTGCGTCAAACACTGCCGGGCAAACCATCAGCGCCGTACACCTCTCCGTAAAGGGTGAGTCAAGATCATTCTCAGTGGCTTCAGAGTTAGAAATTTGTAAAAAAAAAAAAAAAAGGGAGAAAGTGGAAAGTTGCAGTCTGCAGTGCTTTTGTAGCGAGTAAAGGAGTGAGTGAGGGTGTGGTGTGTTCTTGGATCAGATTTCTAACCATTTGATGCTCGGATGATGTCAGTGAGATATCTCCAAAGGGGTACTCTGAGATCATATATTGGGTTGGTGCCAGACAGCGATGGCAAAATTAAACTTTAAAAAGCTCCATGACAGTATCATGAAAGCTTACAAACATGTAAACATTAAGGAGATCTTGTATTTATTATTGGTACAAAAAACTAATATAGTTAATATTACGTATTGTTCCAATCTTTTCTGTCTTCCAAAAACCTAGTTTGACAATCAAAGTATATAACTGAGTGGTACAATAAATAGTATTACCACAGTATATAGAAAATAGTTGCGGAAGTGATCGGTGCTTTTTCAAAGCAAATTACAGCTCATACTGTCCAATAGCACAATGATGCTCACAAATGCCTACTTAAGGAACTCAATAACGTAAATGTCAAGTATATGGCTTTGTATCCTCATTCGGTTGAATTCATAAAAAGGCAGGTCAGCAGGCTGAGTGAGCTGCAAATATAATCAGTTACCAGATGCATTAAAAGAAATTCAACCCTGGCCCACTGGAGGATTAGTGAAATGTATTAATGATCTGAAATTCAACCCGAGAAGATACAAACAGGCAAAGTGCATCAGCTTGAGGTGGATTCCAACAGCACTGTGATGTCTGCAAAGTCACTTAGCTGTGAAAGGTCTAGTGGGGCCGTCCATGTGATCGAAGTCTTTGGGAAGGAGATCATATTTCTCACATAGCACAGAGAAGTCCAAACTCAAGGCACCAACAGACAGCATTGTACTGTATCAGTCAGATAAAGACAGAAAGGTGGGAACAATAATAGATTTAAATGTGATTTGAATGGAGAATGGTGAATGTATTTCACCATTTGTCTCTGTGTTGCAAGGACTACTAAATACAGTCCACATTCCTTTGTTTACAACTGTCTGGTACTGTCTGATGGTGTCGGTTACAAACACTTGATTTCCTATCCAACACCCCGATGTGTTAATGACCTTGCCATTCCTCAACTAAATGAGCCACTTGTCTCATGATTTTGCTCATCGTGTTTGCTCCACGAGAACTTACTGCCAAATATATTTCAATTTACACCGTTTACTACAAGGACACATGATGTGCTGTGGGCGTTTTCTCAGGGTCGACTTGCCTGAAGAATTTCTAGTGATCAAGTAACATTTTTTTGATATTAGCTAATGGGAACATCTGAAGCTATATTTTAATTTAATATTTGTTTAATTATGATGTGTTGTATTGGCTTAATCAAACTGGTGTGCTTCCTCCTCTTTGGTGCCAGAGCCGCCTGTGCGGTTTAAGCAGCCTCTCATTGATCTAGAAGTGTGGGAGCGAGATTTGGCTGTTCTCGAGTGTGAAGTTCCAGAGGACTCTGTTCCCATCACATGGTATCTGGAGGACAGACGACTGCAGCCAGGGGCCAAATATGGAATGGAGGAGTGGGGAACAAAACGGCGACTAACTATCCGTGACATCGGAGTCGACGATGATGGGATTTACCTCTGCGAGATGCCCGACGGGGGCAGAAGCATTGCCGAGGTAGCTGTGAAAGGTAAATCAGGATGATATAATCAAATAGCTGTGGTACATTTACTATATATTTGAGTTTTATTGAACACCCATGTGGTCATACAAATACAAGAGGCCCCTTTCAATAAAAAAGACAGTTTGTAATTTGTTTTCCTTCTGTCATTTTCAAACACGTACGGTATGGCTGACAAAAGTTATCGCATTTTATTGCTTTTCTCTCCTCCTTTGAGCTGGTTTGGAACTTGAGAGACGAGGCAAATCCTTGTAGATGAAATTTTTAACAGCAGTGAACATAAAGTCTGATGTCTCAATTTGTCCACTTTGTCAGGTAATTTGAATCATGGAAAGCTCTCTTTGTGTGGTGTTACTTTTCGTCTGTGTTTTTTGCACCAGTGCCAAATGGGAAACACTATATTACTATGTCCTTTATGAGACTGTCCTTCCAATAAAAACGACAGCGTTGTTCAGGAAATTCAACAAATTCCATTCCATCCCATTATCCAAACCACTTATCCTATTTAGGGTCGCGGGGGCGCTGGAGCCGATCCCAGCTAACATTGGGCGAAGGCAGGGTTCACCCCAGACAGGTCACCAGTTTGTCGCAGGGCACATATAGAGACAGACAACCATTCACGCTCACATTCACACCTACGGGCAATTTTAGAGTCTCCAATTAACCTAAGCTGCATGTCTTTGGACTGTGGGAGGGAGCGGGAACCTACACTACCACGGGGAGAACGTGCAAAATCCACACAGAAGGACCACCTGGGATCGGGGATCAAACCCCGGCCCCTCTTGCTGCAGGTGACAGTGCTAGTCACTACACCACTGTGCAGCCCATCCAAACGAAAAATGTGTATGTTTAAATTAGAAAGAAGTGTAGCAGAGTAGAAGAGGTGGAAGTGGTTGCACATGTCAGAAAAATATTGGACTACCATGGGAGACCGTTGGCTTTGCGTTTCCTACTGAGAGTCAGCAGTTTTTCTTTAAGCCAGTGTTTCTCAAACTGTGGGGCACGCTCCTCTAGTGGGGCGCAGTGGTATTACAGGTGGGGCACAGGGGGAAATGCAGAATATTTTTATTCCAAGAACTTCATTGAGAACTTCACATATTACAAAAGTATAAATTACACGGACATAAAACTTGCTGTGTTCACACCAAAATACAAATATTTGCGCCACTTTATTTGTGGTTATTTCGCTTCATCGCGCTAGACGCGCCGGAGAGGGGGCGTGGCTTATCTCCGTGGAAATGGTTCATTTCCGCCATCCACCGTGGAAGAAATAACCACTATTTCTGCTTTGTACGTGTTGTGGAAGTCCCACAAACGTCGGAACATCAAACGCCCTCATGTCTGAGTTCATAACATCATCCATAGCCGCACACAGCTTCTCCAGGATCGGGAGGACTGCCGCTTCCAGTCTATCAACTTCTCCTCCATAGTTTCTCGCAAGACGTCAGTGATGACGGGCGGAGCTTCTCAACGCTGATTGGCTTTCGCAACACAGCGTCACGCGAATGAGGCGAATTGTTCGCGTCGCGTCATTCGCGCCGCCCAGCGGAAATTCTCGTTATTCACATCCATTGCATCTGTACATTGACTTTGTATGTAATCTACTCGCGCGAAAAATTTGCAACGCTTTTGCTGTGAACACAGTAGTCATTAATAAATACATGGCAAAATGCCTGTACTTTTGTGTAAATGTTTACGTTACGCTGTTAACAGGTTACGGTTGCGCATGCGCGACGGCCAAGATCCTTGGCGACTCATACGGGCGTTCTGCTTCCCTTCGCCACATCCTACCTCTGTGAGATCGGCTGCTCTGCTGTTGCCTCTGTCCAAACAAAGTACAGATCTGAGCTCAACATTGAGCATGGATTGAGAGTGGCCGTATCAAGTCTGACACCCCGTTTTAAATAGATTTGTAGTGGAAAGCAGGCTCACTGCAGCCACTAATACTGATACAACTTGATGGCTCACACATATCTGACCTCATTTGGTTTGGTTTTGCACAGGTTGCACGTTATTGTTGTTTTAAAAAGATATGCAGTGTAAAACTCAGTAAAATTCTTTATTGTCAAATATTTGAACTTGTTTTGTTTAGTTTTGCACTGGCTGCACTTTATTGTTATTATCTTGAAAATATAATCAGTGCAAAACAGGTTAATTGCAGCCACAATAAGCTATGTTTTGCCAAATATTAGTATTTTTTTGCACAGATAGAACTTTATTTGCATTGTTCTAACAAAGTGATTGCACATTTTGTTTTTGTCTGATGGAGCAATCTGGTTTACTTCAAAGTGATTGTAATTTTCTTCATCTATTAGTTGAAAAAGCATAGAAGGAGGAATCACAAAATGTTGCAATTTCAATAAATATTCAACATGGACCATTTTGTTACAATTTTGTTGAGGCGGTCTTCGTCTAAAGTGGGGCGTGACAGAAAAAGTTTGAGAACCACTGCTTTAAGCCATGACCACAATCATTCCCTGACTCGAAGTAGTTATTTATTTAACCATGATGATGAAGGTCCTCTAATGTAGTAATTTTAACCCCCAAAAAAAATATATTTCCCGAAATCTAGATAAACCTAACCAAACCTTTACCATAGCAGTATCAGTACAGTATTATAACGCTGATTTGCATTGATTTTGGAGAGCAAATGTTGTTTGTGCGGTCATTGTTTTCCATTAGATAATAAAAATCCTCATTCTGTTAATGTGCAAAGGAGTCACTCACTTTCAAAGTGTTTCCTTGCAGGGACAATTTTGCGGAAGCTTCCAAGAAAGGTGGATGTATTGGAAGGGGAAAATGCAGCCTTCTGTGTTGAAGTGGAAAAAGAAGAAATGGACATACATTGGTACAAAGATGCCGTAGAGCTGCGTGAAACGCATCAGACCATCCTTAAGTCCTTTGGTCGAACTCACATCCTGGTTTTCGTCAATACAATGCCCCAAGACTCTGGCCTTGTGACTTTCCTTGTAGGCAGATCGAAGACTTCCGCTCAGCTAAGAGTGAAAGGTAGGGTGCCTCATCTGTAGATCATTTAACTCCAAACAATATGTTTGCACACAAAAAAAAAATATTGAGATCAATTAGTTACTTTTGTAATTGATCAATATGCATCAGTCATTCCAATTCAAAGAGACAGTGATGCACAATGGGTTTCTCTTGTTCCAGCGGCCAGACATTGTCCTCCCAGTTGTCCAGTGGGTGTGCAGATCAACACAGAGCGTGCTAATGCAGCTCTTCTCTCATGGGTTCCTGCTCAGGACACTCGAAAGAACCCTCCATCTGGATATGTGCTTGAGCGACAGGAAGTGGGTACAGGCTCACAGGAGTGGCTACAGTGCCTGACCACTGACTCGGCAACCTCTGTGGAGATCCTTGGTGACAGCGTACCATGTGAAGCCGATTATCGATTCCGCATCTGCAGTTTAAACAAATATGGAAAGAGCAACAATGTTGAGTTCCCTAAAGCGGTTCATTTGGGTAAGTACTGTTGTACTATACCGTGTTGCTTGTTTTGTTCCTGATTAATGAAATCACAACATGGTTGAGGATATTGCTTGCTAAATCATGTATAATCTGATTATTTTTCCAGTTCCAGTTGCCAGAATACAAGCTCCCTTACAGGATGCATTGGTGCCCGAGGGGCAAGACGCCCTCTTCTCTATTGAGCTCTCTGCTTCAGTTATTGGTACATGGTTTTTAAGCGGTACTCAGCTTCAGGAAGATGAGCGTTATTCCATGCGCAGGTCACGAACACACCAATCTCTTCGCATTCGAGGAGTTCGTGATACAGACAGTGGAGCCGAGATCACGTTTATTGCCTATGGCATCCGTGATTCTGCCGCACTGTACATTCAAGGTGTGTATGGGTCACTGTCATAATTTGCTTCAGTAGGTGTCTTGTTAGGCCTAAAGGTGCGTTCACGCCAAACGCGGCGCGAATTTTCGCGTCGCGTCATTCGCGTGGTGTGTTCACACCAAAAGCGTTGCGAATATTCGCAACGCCGGACTATTTGTGGTTATTTCGCTTTTTCGCACTCGACGCGCTGCCGGAGAGGGGGCACGACAGCTTCTCCAGGAGCTGCGTCTGGAGGACTTCCTCTTCCAGACTATCGACTTCTCCTTCATAGTTTCTGATCAGCAACGGCAGGACGGCGGTGATGACGGGCGGAGCTTCTCAACGCTGATTGGCATTCGCAACTCAGCGTCACGCGAATTTTTTGCCCGAGTTTAAAAATTTCAACTCGCGCAAATAAGCGAATTATTCGTGTCGCTTCATTCGCCGAGTTCACGCGTTTTCGCACCGCGTGGTTCATGCGGTTCGCGCGATTTCGCGTCTGTGCATTGGCTTTGTATGTAATCTGGTCGCGCGAAAAATTCGTGCCGCGTTTCGTGTGAACGCACCTTAAGATGTATTGTGTTTTTTATTTGTTTTAACTGGAATTAGGACAAATGTGCCAATATTGTTTGGCACCAACAGTGCAAGATTACACTAATATAGTGTATCCCTCAGTCCAATAACCTAGATGTAAAGTCTCAACTATGTTAAATGTTTTCATTGTTTTTCTAAAATTTGCAGCTCCTCTTGTCAAGTTTTCACTAATGTCAGAAATGGATCGAAACAAATTCGTAGAAATTGGGAACCCCATTGTGCTCTACTGTGAGCTGTCAGACCCAGCAGTTCCAGTGCACTGGTACAAGAATGGGGTGGAATTACAAACACTGGAGGGTCTGCATATCCAATCAGAGGGCACCATGAGAAGAATTGTCATCCAATCCGCAGAGTTCTCACACTCTGGAGTATATTGCTGTGATGCCATTGATGACGTCATCAGATTCAACGTGGAAGTAGAGGGTGAGTGGACTGAGTTCCTTACAATGCTGTTGTCTTTCACTAACCATCTTTATTATCACTTTCAACCCCTTTTTTTCTTGTCTTACCTACAAATGCATTTAGTTTGACTTATCAAAGCATGTTACCTTTATAACTTAACAATCAATTCAAATATCTAAATATCCATAGCCCCACCTGTGAGGTTTTCAGCAATTCCAGATGCTGAGAGGAACAAAACCATCGAAACTGGCTCCCCCATTGTTTTATGCTGTGAGCTATCAGATCCCTCTGCCCAGGTGCACTGGTACAAAGATGGGTCAAAGCTTCATCCTCAAACCGGAGTAGATATTCTAACTGACGGCTTGGCGAGGAAACTGATTGTCCATTCAGCAGAATTTTTCCACTCTGGGTTATACTGCTGCAAGACAAAGGGTGACACCATCACGTTCAGTGTGGACATCAAAGGTGATTTGTTTTACCTTAAGCAATGTGCAACATTAACAAGCTCCTCCTCAGCAAAGCAACTAACTCTGATGACAGTTTTGTATGTTGTCTGTTGCCTTTCTTCTTAGCACTCGTAAGAAGTGCAGCTAAGCTGTCACCTTTTCTTAGACTGCATTACAGCATGTTAGCAATTTAGTTGTCAGTAAATAGATTCTGATAATCTTAAAGGCTGGCATGAGGTTGATCCAAGGTTGACATAAGATCTAAACATATCTATAGCTCCACCTGTGAAGTTCTCAGCAATTCCTGAGGATATGAGGACCAAGTCGATCGAAGCAGGCTGCCCTATTGAACTCCAGTGTGTGGTGTCGGATCCTGAGGCCCACGTTTGCTGGTACAAGGATGAGGTGCAGCTCATTTCAAACTCTGGTTTAGAAATCCGCTCAGAGGGCAACACAAAGACATTAGTTGTTCAATCTGCAGAGCTGTGCCACTCTGGTGTGTACAGATGCAGCACACAGGATGATACCATGGAGTTTCAAGTGGAGATCAAAGGTGACTTTACACTTTTTATCTTGTGCGTTAATATTATAACCCCACTTCCTCTTTATAGACGCCACTAATAATCCCGCTTGTACTGTATGTGGTTTGACGTACTGTTTCCTGCACATAACCTTAAAGCATTGTTAATGCCTAAGGTAATCTTTAGTTGTAATCATTTGCTTCGCGACTGCTGTGCCCTGAATTAAACATCTCCAAGGCCCTTTTAATTTCTGCTCAGCGGTTACATTTTTGCAAGGTATCCATTTCCACAGTCTTGATTTTATTTAGCTTTCCTGAATTCCCAATGCTAGCTATACCAGTGACGTACTCTACTATCTTTGACGTTGAGAGAACCAAGTCACTTGAAGAAGGAAAACCTTTGGAGCTGGAATGTGAGGTTGCAGACTCCATTGTGCCCGTCTGCTGGTATAAAGATGGTGTGAAGCTCTCCACACAGAATGACTGGGATATACAGAGTAATGGCACGTTGAGGAGACTCATTATCCCAGCTGCTGAGCTCTTGCACTCAGGGCTTTACAGCTGTGAAACCTCTGATGACACTTTTCACTTCACTGTGGATATCAAAGGTGATTTTTATTTAAATGTCTTTATTCTTAGAGCAAACCCTAGAGCTTCCTGGTGACTAGGTGCAACTAACACTTACAACATGCATATTTGTCTGTGTGTCCGTTTTCAAGTGGTGTTTTGTGTGAAGTTTAAGAACAGTTTCTTAAATCAAGGTCAAATTAATCTCTACTGACAACATTTTATATCTATGTAATCCTTGAAAACTTTTCTTTTCTACTTGAATTTGGTCTGAGATATAACCGATTGGTTCCCTGTTTCGGAAAGCTGAATCTATAACCCCTTTCTTTATCAGAGTGTAAATATGCACTGTTCAGTTCACAATTATAATATGAATCATCATCTTTAGCTCCAACGCTGCTGTTGTCGCCCTCACCAGAGGTGGTGGAGAAGCAGTCACTTGAAGCAACCTGCCCACCTGAGCCAACATATGAAACCTCAGACCCTGCTTTCCAAGTGTCACTGCAGAGGGATAAAGAAAATGATTCTAATAAAGAGCCTCATTTGGAAATGGGAGGCATCAAGAAGACCCTTGTTATTGAACCAACTCACCCTTCAAACTCTGGAGCATACTATTGCGCAACAGCAGATGATGTTGCCCAATTAATAGTAAACAATCAAGGTGATTCTACAAATGTGTTTCATTTTAGTTATGACTTACTGTGTAGCTTTTGGTCTGTCTTCTTTTTTGTTGTTACAATGCAGAGCTAATATCTGCCAGTTTTGACAATATATCTTTGAAGTCACTTTTTCTAACATCTAGAACAATGTATATGTAAATTATCCCCCCAATGATTGTCCGTAGCGCCACCTCCTGCATATCTGCTTGGTCCTGATGTTGAGAAGTCTGAGTCTGCTGAAACGGACTGCCAAATTGTTCAGCAATTTGAGATTTCAGATCCCATTGCCAAAGCCTGTTGGTACAAAGATGGAACCCAGATCTACCCAAAAATGGAAGCAGACTGTGAATTACAGGGCAGCAGCCAAACTGTGCCCTTCCAGTCAAATGACTTGCCTGGTGATGGGAGGTTTGGCTGTGAAACATCTGATGATGCACAGTTAAATGTGGACATGAAAGGTGGTGTTCCACATTATACCTGCACAATTAAAAATCAAGTATTTAGTGACATACGTGAAGATATCACCCAGCTCATTGTTTTCTCTTTGGCTTTGTCCAAACAGCAAAGCAGTGTCACTATGGTCACGAGATTGGTGAGATAGCTGATGCATCTGCCCAATACACTGTTGATGTCAAAGGTGATTTGATATATTTCAACATCAGTCATCCATCTTAACCCAGCACATAAATGCCACTAACAATAGTGGTGTATTTTACTGTCCGCTCCATCATCTGAGGCATCTGCATCTTTTTTCCATTAGAAGTTGCTTTTTGTCATATTGAATCCTGGTCCCATTTCATTTCCTGCAGTGTTTGACTCTTAATGGAAATGTGGGTGTTTAGTAGCTGAGTAGCTGCTCCTCATACTAACATATATGTTGTGTTTGTCAATTAATTCTTCATTTTAACAACCATCTTTGCTTGTAACAAGCAGCTTGCCACTCTTGAGTTCATCTTATGTCTTATTCATCACCAGATCCTCTCATTCACATTGCTGCCCTCAACATCTCATCGTTGCAATGACAACGAACTCTTATCAAAGAGAAGAAAATTGATGTATTTTTTAGTTGTTAGTGAACATTCTGGTGGTATAGCAGTATTAGGAGTCAGTGGAAGGGGGAAATGTAGGAGCTCAATCTCAGACCAAACCTGGTCGATCTTCTTGCTTGTCTTTGCAATGAATTATCCCATAACTCCATGCTAACCCACACTGATGTAAAATGATGTTATGAGAAGAAGTATTGAAACCATCAACCACTGAAAACCTTTCTCTGTGTACATCACAATGCTTATAGCTACATCGCCATGGCTCTCTTCTGACCAAGAAAAGAAGTCCACTGAAGAGGTTTATCCTGTTGACGTTGACTACATGTCCTCAAAATGCAATTCTGTCACCTTCTATGGCAATAGAGGAGATACACAGACAGATGAAGAACATTCCAAGCTTATGCCAACCTCTCAGTCAACATATGAATATATGACTGACTGGACTACAACTAAACGGCCAAAGGAGCTCTTTGACAATCAACAAACAACAAATACCCAATCTCCAGTTTACAGTAACTCTGTAAAGCCAACAATAATACAATCTGACACACACCATCACACTAATAAGCCCACAGAATCACAAGGTGAGGAATTAACTTACTATCTTCAGCATGCAAAAGCCACAACTGAAGAGCTTGATAATTCCCTGCAGACAGCCGTGCAGACAGATGAGTTCGGTACCTTTCTTCAAACTGCAGCTGTTGAATCAGAGGAATCTGCTCTCAAGACCCTAACTGTCCAATCAGAAAAACTAAAAAGCTCACTACAGATACCAACTGTCCAGTCAGAGCTAGGTAATCCACTACATACTTTAACTACCCAGTCACAACCCCTTCATAACCACTTACAGATTCCAACAGTCAAATCAAACAAGTTATATAACTCCTTAAAAACTGCATGTCTGCAGTCACAAGACCCCATTAAATCCTCACACACTGCAACTGTCCAATCAGACGAGCCATTTAAATCCGTACATACAGCAACTGTCCAATCAGAGGAGCCCTCTAAATTTTCACATACTGCAACTGTCCAATCAGAGGAGCTCTGTAGCTCCATACAGATGCCAGCTGTCCCGTCAAAGAAGCTTCTTGATTGCTTACAAACTGAAACTTTCCATTCAGAGGGGCCCTGTAACTCCTTCAGGACTGCAACTGTCCAATCAGAGGAGCCCTCTAAATCTTCACAAACGGAAACTGTCCAATCAGAGGAGCACTTTAAATTTCCCCTTACTGCAACTGTCCAATCAGAAGAACCCTTAAAATCCTCACATACTACAACTGTCCAATCAGAAGAACCCTCTAAATCCTCACATACTGCAACTGTCCAATCAGAGGAGATTAGTAGCTCCATAAAGATGCCAGCTGTCCTGTCAAAGAAGCTTCTTGATTGCTTACAAACTGAAACTATCCATTCAGAGGGGCCCTGTAACGCCTTGAGGACTGCAGATGCCCAATCAGAGGAGCCCTCTAAAACCTCACAAACAGCAACTGTCAAATCAGGGGAGCCCTTTAAATCTTCACATTCTGAGACAGTCCAATCAGAAGAGCCTTTTAAATTTTTAAAAACTGCAATTGTCCAAACAGAGGAGCTCTGCAGCTCCATACAGATGCCAGCCGTCCTGTCAGAGCAGCGTCTTGATTGCTTACAAACTAAAATTGTCCATTCAGAGGGGTTCTGTAACTCCTTATGGGCTGTAACTGACGAATCAGTTGAGTTTAACAGAAACCAACAGACATCAACTGCCCACTCAGAGAAGCTCAGTGACTTATGTAACACTGTATACCCTCAATCATTGGACTCTAAAGATGCAAGAATGGTCCAACCAAGAAAGCACTACAACTTGCGGCAGTCTGCGCATGCTAGACTTGATGACCTCTGTCACACAGGACAGACAGTACCTCAACCTTCAGGAGTGCTGTATCAGTCCAAGCAGGCCAAACCAGGCCAGACAGAGTGTCATCACACCATGGAGGCATCAGAAGAACAAGTTGTCAGCACAGTTAACTCTGGGCAAAGATCATCTACCCAGTGTGCAGAGCCTCACTATATCAAGCAGGCTTCTACTGTCCAATCAGAAGAGATCTATCTATCAAGGACATGTGACAGTCACTGGAGTGAGTGTGTCACTGCAAATAAGGTGGCTGTTGAAGGTGATTTAAACAGTTAGCCTTTTTAGGCAAAAGTCGGACGGGCACAATGTTTACATTGTATAAAATTAAGAGATTGCTTATTGCAATCCTCGACATTTTGACAATTTCTACATTTACTTTATTTTGTTCATACTAAAACTACTTAAATAGTCAATGTAAAAGTTTGAGCTTGGGTGGTCTGTGAGGAATATTAAAGATAGGGAAAAAAGTAAAAGAGTAAATACATTATCTACAAATCCTAACTTGAATGCTTAGTTATGTCAAGTCTAACCAAAGATACCTCTTGTTAGAGTACTAATAACATGAAGACGTATCTTTTATTATAACTTATTTTAACTCTTAAGATTTATTGGCATGACTAATCTTGATTTGAAATTTTGCTCTTCTGTTTGAAAGATAAATGTTGTTGTAGTCAGTAATAGTGATACAATTTTCTCTCGATATTACCTCAAACATCCCCAGCGCCACCTGTGAGAATTACAACACTTTGTGAGGCTGAGAGGAACAAGTCTGTTGAAGTTGATGAACCAATAATGCTGCGATGTGAGATATCAGATCCTAACGCTCAAGTTAATTGGTACAAGGATGGAATAAATCTACAGGAAGCAGCTGGGCAAGACATGCTGGCAGAGGGTTCCATAAGAACACTGGCCTTCCAGTCAGCGATGCTGTCTCATGCAGGGATTTACAGCTGCAAGACAACAGATGATGCAATGCAGTTTCATGTGGATGTTAAAGGTGACAAAAGCTCTTATCTGTTCTGCAAATACATTTTAGTCAGGGACAAGTGCATCCAATCACTTTTGCTTTGCTTGTAAAAAAGTAAGTTTTACTCTGGATGAATACAATCAACCTCGTCCAAGAAACAGACCACCAGCAACAATTAAGACACTGCCATAGAGTTTAAAACATAAAATCATAAAATAAACAAAAATCTGCTCTTTTCAGCAGTATTGGATGAAATATAAATTCAGCATATCTGTACGGTGTGTTTTTTCAGGTGGAAAAAGCAGGGCACATCGCAATGCCTTTTTGTTGCCCGACCAGTGTTTCTTGCAATTTGCTGCATCTTTTTTGTTCTTGTTGCTAGGCAACAAAGTATTTTCAATTACTCAGGCACAGGCACATTCAATGTCACACTTGGCCGAGGCAGCCAATCAAACCAAGCAAGACGCAGGGTTTACTACTTTACCACTTCATTCGTCTTTTGATGCTGATAGATGCGGTAGGGCTTGCTAGCTAGTTAGCTGTTGGGCTGTGAGACAGCTACAATGTATATGAGAGTGAAGGGGGGGGGGGGTGTTGCGATAGTTTTGTGTAGGCTACAGCGAATGATACAATACAATACAATAAAAAATACCTTTAAGTGTCCATATAAGTTGTAAAAGATAGCAGAATCTCTGATCTCTTGTTCCATTCTATCTCTAAATCAAAATGTCCCTTAGACATAGTAAGTCCCTCATTAAAACTTACCTAGTTATGAAATTCTGAATCAAGCTTGTGACTTAACCATGGTAAAACCTTACCTGAGACAGTGTGGCTCCATCTGTTTCTCTTTTTTCTATGTCTGAGAGCAGCTGGTGAGCTAGCTCGCAATGTCGTTCATTTTGTAAAGAGATGAGCTCACACTCTCATCATGTAAAGTCTTTACTTACACTTTTACATTTAACATAAAGCTCCATATGTCTTTTTTTTGGAAGGTGTTTAAGCGCTATACAAATGTTGGTTTCTAGTTTGTATTTCAAATTAGAGATGAGGCCTTAGCGTTCTATGGCGCATGATTGGCATATGTCAGTGGATCAAACATGCCCTGAAGATATAGTACCACTCTCTTTAAGGCTCAACGTCCTCTCAATTACATTTTGATTTCCTAAAATATCTACCAGAATAGACAGTAGAAACTTTTTTGGTGCAGTTAGATTAACTATTGTATTTCTAACTTCTTGGAGGTTTCCAGTTACCTCAAGATAAAATTAGAACGGGTTAAACAGGTTATTTCAAAGGTACACATTTTCAGTAAATACTGAATAAAAATTGCTAGGTAGGATAAAGGATTTGCATGCATTTATAATGGTTGAATGTGCTGCTGAAGCCTTTAGTTTCAGGATTGTGCTTTGCTTCCTTTGGCTAATAACAGTATCTGTTTTATTGACCAATTCTATTTTACATTCAATCCTGTAGCTCCACTTCTGAAGTTTTCAGCTTTATCTGAGGATGACCAGAAAAAGACGGTCATGGCAGGCTTTCCCATTGTTCTACAATGTGAGCTGTCTGATCCCACGGGACAGGTCAGTTGGTGCAAGGATGGAACAAAGCTCCAATCTCAAAAAGGAGTGGACATACAGTCAGAAGGACATTTAAGGAGTCTAGTTGTCCAATCAGCAGAGCGGGCTCACAGTGGCGTATATCGTTGTGAGTCAAAGGATGATGACATCCAATTTGCCGTGGAAGTAAAAGGTGATGCTCAGAAACTCTGTAGCGCTTTCACTGTCTTGCACGGCCAACTAACTGTAACAGCAGGTGATTACGTCAAGTTTGTCTTATCACCAAACTCTAAAAACAGTTAAATTTGTTATTAATTTGTTATCGCATGATCGATTATTTCAGTCTAAAGAAAAACAACTTCCCTTCACACCTCAGCATAATGCCCATTGTTAACTAAGTGAAATCAGATAATAAAAGAACGTCATAGCTCAAAATAGCTTATTAAAAATGTTTCACAATGCAGTTTCTTATTATGCATGTCCAATATCTTAAGAAAGCTAACGTTTTGGGTCTTGCTCTTTTTCATTAAAGGCACTAACTGAATACTTTATCATCAAGAAACACGTTGACACTTTCTTGTTTGTATCTTACCTGTGCTTTTTGTCTGTGCTTTGTATCTCAGTGTACAACTCTGAAATTTCAGAACTTGATTCTTGCTCTTTTATCACTTTGTATACATTTTGGTTTTACTTATTGTCCTCGTTAAGCAGATTGTGTTTATGTTGTATGTCATGTCGTTTTGTCTTGAAATTCTTTGTAGTTAAATATGAAGTAGGAATATTGAATTATTTCAAGAAATCACTTTTATGGAGTATATTAAGACCCTCTTTTTGCAATATCTGAAACATATAGCACTACATGTGAAGTTCTCCGAGCTTCAAGAGACTGACAAGAGCAAGTCCGTCCAAGAAGGTTCTCCACTTGTCCTCAGCTGTGAACTCTCTCACGATCCTTCTGCTTATGTCGACTGGTACAAGGATGGGTTGAAACTCCTACCACAAAACAATATGGAAATACAGTCAGATGATCTTACAAGGACGCTACTCATCCACTCAGCTGAAAACATAGATGGTGGAACCTATGAATGTTCAACATCTGATGACACCATCATATTTAAAGTGGACGTAGAAGGTGATTTTATTTCCATCTTTACCATCTTCTTATCATACATACCAGGTCCATCTTACTGTATGGTGTGAGTGGTGAACAAAAGTTGCTTTGTGTTGAATGTTCATGAGATGACTGGCTGGACAGTGCGTTTTGTCTACTGTTGTGAATTCATCTCTTGTCCAAAACCCTTGTTATTCCCTTCTCTTAGGCCGATCGTCACAGATCATGCCAATCCCACTGTCTGAAAAATACAAGATGATTGCAATGGGTTGTCCAATTATCCTCCAGTGTGAGGTCTCAGACCCTGTCGCCCAGGTTTCCTGGTTTAAAGATGAGGTGGAGCTTTTTTGCAAAACTGGCCTCGATATGAAAAGAGATGGCAGCCTGCGAAAATTAACGATCCATTCTGCTAAGGTCTCCGACTCTGGCCTCTACAGTTGTAGCCTTGCTGATGATGTCGTGACATTCCATGTGGACGTCGAAGGTGATTTTCTTGTTTTCAGTTGCAATTAGCTTCCAGGTGTTATATGAACATTTGAGCATTTCCTTTGTTACCCTTAGCTGAATAATTCTTTTCCACAATTTCAGCGAGATTTATTTATCTTTTTGTAACACCATCTGAAAGCACAGAGCTGCATACTGTATATATGCTAAACTAACCAACAAGGTTGATGATAAACACCACTTGTTAAATGATGTTCTGACAGCTTAACAATAGATCTGCAAATCTTATAACACCCTCCAGCCTCACCTGTGAGGTTTTCAGAACTTCCAGAGATCGCAAGAAACAAATTTGTTGAAGCCGGATGCCCAATAAAACTGCAGTGTGAAGTCTCAGAGCCAACTGCCCAGGTCTATTGGCACAAGGATGGAGAACAGCTGCTTCCAAAGAGTGAATATGAAATCCAAATCCAAGCAAAAGACAAACTGAGAGCATTGGTTATTACATCAGCAGAAGTCAGACACTCTGGTGTGTACAGCTGTGAGGCCGCAGATGACCATATAGAATTCAAGGTGGATGTTGCAGGTGATCCAATATTTTTTAGCTTTGTCAGAATCACTAACTTATTTCAGTGAATGCTTGGCTACTACATCAGCCTATGTTGTACCGTATATATTCTCAGATAAGGTGCACTGATAAGTATGTAATTTCAATATTGCTACTTGTTTTTTAAAGCCGTGGCAGTCATATAGATCAATGTCGTTCTTGCTCTAACAAGCAAATGCTTACAGGCCCTTTAAGACTGGACTTTCTTTAAGAGCATGGTGGTAAAACTGCATCATATATCTCATATTGACAATGGATTAAATTACGATATGTAATGTGAAAGTGGTTACTCGGAGTAACAAACCACAGCGAGTTTCCACCTTACTCTGCAATTTCTCTAAGTTCCACAGAGCCTTGTAGTGTTTTTTAACACATTGTTTGGGTTTTACAACAAGCAGCTTTACCGTTTGGTTCAGACTCGCTGCTCTCATCAAACCCGTTTCCAGATGCAGCAGACTACAATTTTCAACATAAAAGCTCTGATAAATAGACTGTAAGGCGTACAGCAAATAGCGCACAGTGCATGCTATTTGCCCAGCATGTGACACTGACAAAGCTAGCAACTAGCTAACTATGGTGAAACTAGTGGAGCATTTAGCAGCTAAAAAGCCAGACATTTTCCTCAGGAGTTGGTGGAGACCAAAACAGAGCTAAAGATTGAAGTGCCACAAACACAACTACGAATTAATGTTGAATTGACTCTGACTGTGAAATAAGGTAGCTGTTTGCTAACATATTTGCCACAACTTTTAAAGGTGATACTACGTGAACTGCAGATTTAACTGCTCAGTCCAGTGGTAACGTTTGTGGTCCACGTGACTCATTTTGCTGGCACACTGTTTGCATTTGAGTCCATGACTCTAGCACTGTTTGCAACTGTTGTCACTGTTGTCACCCTGTGTAGGCAAAAACCTTATCATTCCAAACAATTATAAAACCCATCTGTTCAATGTTGAGTAAAACGGTAAATCTTACAGCCTGTAAATTCAAGTGTTACATGGCACAGCAAATCTGATAACTGTTCAATGAATTGAAATTCCTATAGCACCAGTTTGATTCTCAGCTGTTACAGAGGCTGAGAGGAGCAAATCTGTTGAAGCAGGCAGCCTGATCAATCTGCAGTGTGAGATCGCAGACCACACAGGCCAGACCTACAGGTGTGAAGACGGAATAAAACTCTCGCAAAAATTGGGAACAAACATCGATTCAGAGGGCAATAAGAGGACACTGGCTTTGAAGTCGGCCACGTCTTCAAGCTCTGGAGTGTACAGTTGTAAAACCAATGATGACTCAGATTTCAACGATTTCTATGTGGAGGTGAAAGGTGATATGCTAAGCTTTTACTTGGCAAGATGTTGTCATTGTGGAGTCTTACACCTTCATCATGACCTCTAATATCTAAGAAGAAAGCAAAACCTGATCATCATATTCATCAAAGCGGATTTCCTTCAAATGTGTCCTAATTTCGTCGCTTCTCATATATACGTGCTTCACATTTCATAGCATGTATTTTGATGAGTCAACTAGTTTTTCCAACACACTTGTGGTAACTGCATTAAGTCAGTGCACTGCTTAAATTAATCTTTTCACTTTGCTTCAGAAGTGTATTAACATTGTTCTTTATGATGTCTTTAAAGAGTTGTGTTTTAGATAATGAGGCTTGAAGTCAGCATGTCTAAGCTGTGAAAATCTGACCTTAGAACTGCTGCATGCATGATCATAAACAATGAATAGTACATTCGAGCAAGAACTTACTTATTTTGTTCTTTTTTTCTGCAGTGCCACCGGTAACATTTGCTGATACCCCAGAGGAGGACCTTTTCAAGAGTGTTGTGGAACGAGAACAGTTTGTTCTGTCATGTGAAGTATCAAGGGCTGATGCCGTTGTCCAGTGGTACAAAGATGGAATTGAAATGCAACCAGGCATCAATATCACAATGCAAGCAGAGGGCACCAAAAGGAATCTGACAGTAAATTCAGCAAAACTGTCCGACACAGGCACATACACATGCCGTGCAGGAGACAATATTCTCATGTACAAGGTTAATATACGAGGTAATGAAATAGTTATAAAAATTATAACAATATGTGACATAAAAACTGCGAAAAAAAATCACATCATGTATTCTTCTTCCAAAGAACCTCCGGTGTTGATAATCTACCCCAAAGAGGATGTCCACCTTGACCGTCACGTCCCTGAGGAAATTATTCTGAGCTGCGAATTGTCTCGAGCAAATGGTGTTGTCAGCTGGTACAAAGACGGTCAAAAGCTGCAAGAGAGTGAGAACATCAAGCTCAAGATTGAAGGCCCTTATCGACGACTGAAGATTATTTCTAGCGGAGTGGAAGATTCTGGAGAATACGTCTGTGATACAGCCGACGCTTCAATATTCTTTCACCTTGGTATTACAGGTAAACATCCCTAATACTACATAGAGTATATTGTACATACATAGAAATATGTAGGTGTCGCGGCAAAACAGCAATGGCAAAAAGCACAATCAGTAGATTGTGGTATATAAGGCATCAGTATGCTTCAAACAAACAAGTTTGTGCAGTATCATCTGAACATGTCTAAAGACAAAAGTGTATCTGCTCTGAATCGTCACGTTGAAGGTTGATTAAAACGCCTGCCATCATAGAAAAGGATAAGATGCTATGAATTGTCCAAATGGGGATAACAACCAACCAACACATAATTGCGGACAGTCTCTCCTCAAGGACATTTTGGTTTCAGATGTAGATACAAAAACTAACAGTTTTGGAAAGTAAATTGTCAGCGGGAGACCTACCAATTCTAATGTTCGAAAGGTGGGGAGAAGGTTTCTGACGCTATTCAATGATCTGGCAACAAGCACTTTGTTTGAAACATAAACGCCTTTAATATTGCCAAAGTTAGGGGTTAACTCATTCATCCATGATCCAAGATGTCAAGTATGCAAAGTCAGCACTGCAGGCGATATATGCATCAACTTGAGACCAGGGAAACAATGTTATTATATTGTAGTATACATTTAACTAATGAGTGGTGACTAAACTGGCTTTCCAGAACCTCCAGTGCAGATTGTGTCCCCAAGTCAGTCCCAAATGGAGCTGTGCCAGCAGACCTCTGAGAGGATGGTGCTGAGCTGTGAGATCTCAAGGCCCAATGCAGTGGTGCGCTGGTATCGAGATGGACTTGAAGTGGAGGAGAATGACAACCTTATCCTCGAGGTGGATGGTGTCTACAGAAGACTTATTATACCAGAAACTACCGTGAAAGACTCCGCCGAATATGTCTGTGATACTGCAGATGACTCCATGACATTCTTTGTAAACATAGCAGGTAAAGGAAACTAAGGAATGAAAAAAGTAGATCTTCTAAATGTGTTGCTCTGTCAGTGTTAATCCATTTCTAACTCAACATTTTCTAAATGCACAGAGCCTCCTGTTCGTTTTGTACGTCCAAGGAAGATGGCAGGTAGAGTAGACAAGGTGACCGGGGAGACTCTTGTTCTAGACTGTGAGGTTTCAAGATCAAATGCAGAGGTCACCTGGAAGAAGAACGGGGAAGAAGTAGAAGACTCCAGAAATATCACCATCCTTGAGGATGGCGTCATGCGTCAATTAACTGTTCACTCACTAACAATGGAAGATGCTGGGCAATATGTCTGCGATGCAAAGGATGATGTGATGGATTTCCAAGTAAAAGTGCAAGGTAGGTTATTGTACTTAAAAGATATAACTCCCGAAAGATGACATTCTCTCTTTAAAAGTTCTGTATATGGTGCACTCAAGATCCAGATTTTAAACCAGATCATTAACTTCATCTAAATACTTGGAGAATAACTCCTGGGCACAAGTTTAAAAAATATCAGTGTTTTGTACTATAAAACAAAAGATAATTTTTTTTGCAGATAATGCATACAAAGGATTTTTCTGATCCAATAAAAAATATGTTCTTTCTTGTTCATTATCAGAGTTGCCTGTGAAGATTCTTGGAAAAACCGACGCAAAAACAGAAAAGCAGTTCTTAGTATCAGATGACATTATTCTAGTGTGTGAACTGTCAAGATCCAACGCCTCAGTCAGTTGGTACAAAGATAATCAGCTAATTGATGACACTGAGCGATACTGTAGCGAAGAGCAAGGCGTTTTCAGATCACTGGTGGTCCTAAATGCTGGGCTAGAAGATTCGGGAGAGTACACCTGTGATGCAGTGGATGATAAGATGGTCTTCTACATCACTGTCAAAGGTAGTCATATTATTAGGCTATGTAAATGTTATCCATCTTTCCTTTATTTAGAAGGAAAATAATTCACTGTATTTTATGTTCAGAGCCTCAAGTACAGATCATTGGAAACTCGGGCCACCCGGAGCATCACATCCTGGTCGCGGGAGATGACCTTATTTTGGAGTGTGAGGTGTCTCGGCCAAATGCCACCGTTCAGTGGTTATGGAATGGCGAGATCTTGAAACCAGACACTCGTGTAAAGATTGACAGCTATGACATTGTGAGGAAGCTTGTTCTCTCTGGACTTCGGCCCTCAGACTCTGGAAAATACATTTGTGATGCCATCGATGACAAATTGACGACAATCGTTGAGGTCCAAGGTAAGATTTAAATTACTTTGAAACATGTTTTAGATATTTCATTTCTGTAGTTTCTGTCTGATTAACATATTGGTCCATATTTGAACACAGAATTAACAAGTAACTTCTTTGTAAATCTCTCTCTCAGAGCCCCCGGTCAAGTTCGAAAATAAAAAAACAAGTAATAACCTCTCAGCCTATGAAAATGAGAGTGTTACAATGTGCGCCACTGTGAGCCTAGAAAGAGCGAACATTCGTTGGCTGAAAGATGGCCAACTATTGAACGGGGACAACATTCACATCTCCAGTGAGGGTAATACCCACAAGCTCACCATTAATCCCCTGCAGCTGTCAGATTCTGGAGAATATGTCTGTGACGTAAAGACAGATGAGATGTATTTCAGTCTTTTAGTCAAAGGTAAGAATGTGGCACTCTTCAACAAAATGTGAGAGCAATTTCCAAGTAAACATTTACTTGATTGCAATTGTCACAAAGCTAACGTCTCTGAAATTATGTTTCTTCCTTCTACTCATCAGAAATGAAAGCGAAATTTACCAGACCGCTGGAGAACATTGCGTCTCAGAAGGGCAGTAACCTTATACTACGATGCGAGATCAGCAAGCTCAAAGGAGATGTCCAGTGGCTAAAAGATGGGCAAGAGATCTCTCCAAGCCGCCGGCACACAATAAGGGCACAAGGTCGAGAGCGAAACTTTACCATTCACCAACTAGTGGAAGAAGATGCTGGGGAATATGCCTGTGAATCCACAGATGACAGGACTTCAGCTACTGTCACTGTAGAAAGTAAGTCAATTCATATAATACATTAAGGCAGGTCAGAGAAGAAATATGTGTTATTAATGAAAGTCCATGTGCCATCTCAATGTTTCGATCACAATGAGTCTAATTCAGATAAATGCTTTGCCTTCAGCGCCCCGCGTCATCGAGTTCATAGCGGAGCTCCGTAACATCACTGTCTGTGAAGGAGAAGATGCAGTGTTTAAGTGCGTGGTTTCCCCAGAGGACACCCGGTTGGTGTGGCGCTTAAATGGCAAGCAAGTGGCTCTGACTAAGCGCACTGTCATTTCAAGTAACGGACTATGCCACATGCTCTGCATCCACAACTGCATGGTTTCAGATGGCGGCAGAGTGACAGCTGATGCAGAGGGTTCGGTATCAGAGGCAGAACTCCAGATTCAAGGTGAGCTGTCGTCCGATCCCTTCACACTATGATTATAGTACAACACACTAGACGTACACACACACACACACACACACACACACACACACACACACACACACACACACACACAGTGGTCTTAATGAAACACAGAAGTCACAACATGTAACAATGATTTAAAGTTCAATAACCTCATATCGCTCTGGTGCTTATGACCATATTTTTAACTATGAACCATTTTCAGCAGCACTGTGTGCTGCAAGAGAATTTGAATGGCCGCAACTTTGTACGATAAGTAACCACATGCGACACATAATGACCCTTTGAGACAAGTTTAAACTTTTGAAGAGGTGCCTTTGAAGGATAGCTTTTAGCAGCTTCTCCGGTTATAATTCCTCTGGTAACTTGCACTACAGGGGGCAAGTCTCCTTCAAGCTTTTTGCTCGCACTATGTGCTTGAACTTGTAATATTATTTTGCTGAGTTTCTTCGGTCTATATTGTACTTTGCTTTGTCTGAGCATTCATTTTGTAGAATTAACAAGGAATTCATACATACAGTGTTATAATATAAAAGTACCAAAATCGCTGACTTGACAGACTGCCATCTGGTAATTCTCGAAATTAAATTTTCAGAACAACAGGTGTTGTTCACCAAGAAAATGATACCAGTTGTAGCTCAAGAGTACGGTGAGGCGACTCTAGAGGTGGAGGTGGGTCTGGACTCGGGAGAGGTGCAGTGGATGAGGCAAGCGGTCCTGATCCACCCTGGGCCCAAGAACACCCTGAAACACAACGGTCGCAACCACAGTCTCACCATCCACAAACTGGCCATATCTGACCGGGGCACCTACAGCTGTGAAACCCTCCATGACCGCACGCAAGCCCAGCTTACAGTGGAGCGTGAGTGTGCATGTGTTGTCACTATGCCCTGTTGTTGTTTGTTTACCGCTGTTGCCAACGACGCCACCTCCTGCACACCCTCCACCACTACTTCTTGCGAAGGCAAAGTTAACTGAGTAAGAGTAATTTGAGTTACCAATGGGGACCATGGTGGCACTTGTACCGGAGCATGATGGCAACCAACAGGTGATAGCCTCACAGCCCCGGCTGACTTTCAGACCAGGGTATGTGTATTGACAGGATCGATCAAGCCCCGATGATTTCCTAACCTATGGCAAAGGGAAAATTAGATTGCAGTTTTAAGGGAAGTGCTTGATAAATAACATGTTAAGATGCCACCGTTCCAACAACTATAATTATGCTTTGCAAACAAAGGAAAAGTTTCCTATGAACAAGCGCCACTTAATTTTCTTCAAAGTAGCAAGCCTTCCACACCATAAAACTGGCATCTTGTAGTGATTAAGACGTACTTATGCTTGTTTTTCTTTGTGCATGCTTCTTATATTTCTTCGCCCTATGAACCACCAGGCCAGTAGGTGAATTAAAGGCTGTTCTTTCAACACTAGTGTGGGTGGTAAGGGGAAAGTCAGGACTTCAGGCTGCTGTTGGCACCTCCTATGAATTTGGATCTCCTCTCATTGCATCTAAATTTACACCCTGGCCTTCAAAACTAAGGTTGCTGTCATCAGGTCTCCAAAATAAACACTCCTTTTTTTTCCACAGGGAATGCTCGTCTGTTAGAATAAGTGAAAAATGTTGGCAGTTTCAAAGCTGGCTTTTGTGTAAAGCCCCATACTCAAATGACTAAACTATTGGCTTGTCAATGTGTGCCAGCTGTATTGTTTAACTGCAGACTGATGTGTACAGAACAGACTCCAAGCCTATTCTGTAACAGAAAATGGACATTGTGTCTGCTCAGTGTTACAGTGGAAGGAAAATGTGTGTTACTAAGGCCAATCTGTCAAACATGAACTCTGTTGTAACTAATATGCAGTTGTTATTATACCGAAATGTACCAACAGAAAAAATGCCCACGAAGTAGATAGATAAATGTGCCTGCACTTGTTCAGAGTGCCTTTTACACAGCTCTATTGTTTTCTTTGCAGCTCGAAAAATCACAATCAAAAGAGGGATGACTGACATTAAAACCATAGAGCGAGAAACGGCATCTTTTGAGGTGGAGCTCTCCCATCCCGATGTCACAGGCACCTGGATGAGAAACGCAATCAAGCTGAAGCCAACAAATCACTTCCGTATGAGCGCCATGGGACAAGTCCACAGCCTCACTATCTCTAACCTATCAGTAGAAGACACTGGCACCTTTATGTTCTGCGTAGAGAATTTGAAGACATCTGCCCGGCTTCTTGTGAAGGGTAGGTCATTTAGGAATTTCGCCAATGTTTCAACAAGCAGAGACCAACGTCTCACAGTGGTAGCCATATAACTGCATTAATCTACGTGTCTAGTGAGTAACTAACCAGTAGATTCAATTTTGGAGTAATGTACTCATTACAAGGCTGTAGAGTTGTCAAAACTATACTACAAGGTCTAATTTGTAACTTTTCAAGCCCACAATCCATGTGAACTACACTGCAGGGCAGTACTACCAAAACAATATGTACAATTTTGTTGTGACCTCAGACTGGTAACTAAAGTTGTCCACTCAAAGTAGACCAGATGCCAACCAGTTGAGGCATGATAACAAAATAGAGTGATGGCTCTACTTCTGTTGGCTTTATCCGTGCTCACGTTACAAAGTAGCCTGCAAGTAGCCTCCTAGCATGACCCAATGAAAAGCGGTAGCTCTGTTCACTCTTGTCTGTCAGGTGCCAGTTTAACCTCACACTGTAAAATAATCTGCCCCATGCCAAGTCACTAAGTATGCATCATCCCTTTAAGCTAGGGGTTAAAACGCTGGCGATGAAAGTCTCATTGCTTTACATTAGTCCACATAATTGAATCGTATAGCTTATTTGATTTTGAGCAGCAACACATGTGCATTGTTTGGAGGAATTTAAAAAAGGTTTTTGCTTGCCTATCTAAGATTGTTTTTTCTTTACTAGAGCCCCCAGTGACCATTTTCAGAAAACTGGAGGACCAGAAATTCCCTGAAGGGGCAGTAATCTCTATTGAGTGTGAGCTGTCAAGACACAGCGTTGATGTGAAATGGATGAAGGCAAGTCTTGGATTTTTGTCTCTCTTTATTACCAAAAACATTTAGCTTTTTACAAAACTCCAGAGTCAAATCAATCTATGACATGTTATCACTTTAAAAATTGAAAGTAAAAAAAATGCATATCCAAAGTGTATCATACCGAGCTGAATGATCGTCTGCTGATGCTTCAAAAAAGCTTTATGGGTAATACTGTAGCTCCGAAAAACATTGTTGTGAAGAGCAACGAAGAAAACAAACCAACCATCTTTTCTGATCTGATAATTAGTCCCTTTTTAAACTACAGTCAACATAATACATAACTAAATCACACATAAAATACAGCTTCAACTATTCCAATTCAAGCATGCTTTGCCACATAAACTGTGGTTACTGCAATACATTTGCATAGTAGAGCACTTCTTCAGACAAGTTTAGTAAAGTCAAGGAATGCTAGTTTTGCTTGCTAACGTGACTGAAATTACGCAGCATCCTTGCCAACTTACACACACACACAAAAACACACACACTTTCCAAAATTATTAAAAAAAAATGTTGTATTCAATAAGAATGCATCACAAAGTTTCAGTTGTTTGATGATTAATAATTAAATCAGTGTTTTTTTGTTTATCCTTTTCAGAATGGGGTTGAGGTGAAGCCCGGCAAGGACTTGCGCATTTATGCAATGGGAAGGAAACGGTTTCTTCAGATCATGAAATGTAATGTCAGTGACTCTGGCATGTACACCTGCGATGCTGGAGATGTTACTACATGCTGCACTGTGGAGGTCTATGGTAAAGTCTGCAATCTAAACACTATAAACTACAAACAAGGACTTTTAGTTTCACGGTGGTTGGCTAAATGTCTAGTATTTCTTAACAGAACTACATAACAAATTTAACAATGTGGTGAAGTACTAAAACACTGTAGGGCTACGACAAACCGCCAGACTTAACACACACTGTGGCAATGTTATGAGCAATGTTGTCAGCCAAATTACTCGTGAAACTAGCAGACATATTGAGGTATTAGCTGAATAAACTACTGTATGTTTAATTTATTTTACACCACTTTGTCAGTAACTGTCAAAGATGAGGCTTACTGTAAGGGTTGTCATTTATTTACAAATGACACCATTGCTTTTTTCATTCCCTCACAAACCTTTTAACTTATAGCACTTATCAACAATGCAGTTGGTGGTGACTAAGAAATTAGAAATTAGACTCAGCACTAAGTCAAATCTACGCAGATATATATTTACGGTAAAATAACACAAAATCTCATAAAACAGGGAAATGAAGAACGGAGATAGGCAGACATTTTGACTATTCATAACAGTAAAAACACTGGTGTAATTATTAAAATACATAATTAATGTATTCACTTTATCATTGCTTGTGTCCTGCATGATACCCCACTTTGACGCTTAATGTTATTAGTTCCAGCTTTCACTCCCTTGACATGTAAGGAAAACTTCTTTCAGGCTATGATGGACCACTTTTAGCATTCAGTATGAACATAACTTGAGTGAAGCGCACACAGTCTGAGTTTGAGTGACGTAAGATAGCTACGTTACTGCTAGCAATTTAAGTAAGCTAGCTAGTCCCAGCAAGTCCCAGTAATGAGAAACATTCATGTCAACACTTCCAGTGTAGTTAGCTTGGTAATGCCAGGTTGGATCATTTTGATAAACTGTATTGCAATACTACCAAAACAATACAAAGAGAGAGAAGGTACCATGCACTCACAAGGCCAGATAAGCCCTGCCATCTGTGTTGATGATAGCCGCTGTTAGCCACTTCTTTGTTTAGCTGCAAGAACTTCTCTTAATATTAGAGACTTAATTATTTCCCCTAGACAACTGTTATTTCTATTTGGCCAACAGTTAACCTTTTTTCACACATTCATAAGGAAAGTTCAAATAAATAAGGTACCGAACCCCATCTTCAGAGAGGCTGCTCGCTCTTGAGAAGTGCATTAGATGGGGCATGTTCATTTCAGGCTTGGGTCACTTACAGGTGATTTCAGTTATGGCGGATTAGACTTTTACTCAAGATTTTGTGGCCGTGTACGTACTAAACTTGATTGACAACGCTCTCTCTTTCTCTCTTTCCTGACTCTACTGAACATGTTATGGCGGGACAAATTACACTTTTATCATTCTTATTGGTACATGGAGTTCAGTGAAAAGCTCCACCTACAACGTCAAATTAGCCAAAGTAATTGAAAACACCTGTGTGGGTGTACTAGGTTTTACGGTCATGTTGCTGAAAATATGTCATTGTTAAAAATAAAAGCATCTATAGTGAAACTGCACTGTGGACAGTTGGAAGCTAGTAGAATAATGTTCATAGATCCAATATTACGAGTACAAAACACATAAAAGTACTGTGTTAATTCCTTCCTGCTTCGTCTTCGTACGAAAAAGAAGCTTTGTGATTATTGTGGATGTCATATTTTTCTTTTTGCTTGTTTTTTACCTTGACCTTTACCTAAATATCCCTTTATGTTTATTCTCTTTGCAGAGCGGGACCTGCTGATACTGCAGGGCCCGAAGGACCTGGACATCCAGGAAGATCAGAACGCGGTGTTTGTTTGCGAGCTCTCAGTGGAGGACATGCCAGGAGAATGGTACAGAAATGGGGAGAGGATACAACCCACCAGCACCATCAAGATCCGGCAGGAAGGTCGGCTTCAAAATCACAAACACCCAATTCATAATTCCTGCACAAGTCTGCTGATGATGTTGTGCTTATCGACTGTAAAAGAGATACTCTGATACTCAATAAGAAAATGTACTGGAGAAATTTGTAAATCTGTAAATAATATCTGGAATTGCATATTTTTTTATACAATACAATTGAGCCAATTATCATCTCGCTTATTATTCATCCTGACAATTTTATTCTGATTTCAGGGACCAAACATTTTCTCCTTATGTGCAATGTGAAAGCAGAGGACTCTGGAGAGATCAAGTTTGTCTCCAGACATATTGAATCTGTCGCTTACCTGGAGGTGGAAGGTATAATGAATGTATATATTTTCTAAGTGCTCCAAAGGAAGTATGTATACATTTACGAAAATGAATAAAAGCGTACATAAAGTTACTTTTATGAAATATTTATCAATTTATTAGGGTTGGCTTGTAGAGCACAAATGCTTGTCTAGGCCACAAAGCACATATGAGCTATGAGTTTGCTCATTAGATAAAAAAAAATGTTCAAGTGTGTTGATTTGTATGAGCTCATATTGTTGTGTGGAAATATGACATTAGTCTTTTGTAAAGTCAGAGTTTATTTTGGGAATCTTAACTGCACTCTGTCCGTTTCAGAGCTTCCTGTGAACATTGTGAAACCTCTGCAGGACACGACCGCCCTCGAGAAGAGCCGCGTGCTCCTCGACTGCACCGTGTCCAACCCCAGATGTAGTATCCGCTGGTACAAGGGCAGCAACGTCATCCTGCCCTCCGAGCGCTTTGAGATCTGCAGTGAAGGCTGCTATCGCAAACTGATCCTCCAGCAGGTGGTGCTAGATGATGAGGGCACGTACAGCGTGCAGGTCGGGGAGTACTCTTGCTCCGCCAAACTGACAGTGGAGGGTAAGAGAGTTTATGATCAATTTCAAGCACTGCATAGTTTTGCAGAAACTCATTGTACAATATCATCTGTATGGAAGCCCATTTCCGCCACTGTGAAGTCATTATTTTGAGATAGTATCTCATTATAATGACTTACAGGATCTTTATTTTTTCATCACAGTCGTGGAAATGGGTTTCCATAAAATACGTGATACAATACAATCCATAGGAGAAAATATGTAAGCTGACTTTCATTACACTGTCAGAAAATGAAGCCTAACAAGGTGCTATTTGCCAGCTTGAAGTGTATACACTGCACTACTGCTCTTGTTATTGGTATTGGTGTGGTGTTGATAATCCGAAGTTTCGGTTGTTGTGAAAAATGCCAAGATTAAATTAATCGCAGCCCAACAGCACTGCTTCTGCAACAATACCATCAAAAAGTGATTTGAATTATCAATGTCAAGGGTATAAGATACCTGTTATGGTCGAGCATGGGAGTGGAGCATCTCGTGTATAACCCTTATAGCGCCATCTACTGGCAAAGCAAAGATAACACATGTATTTTCTCCTATTGCAATGGGACAATAAAACAATGACCCCAATTTTTCACATGGCAGTTTTTCATTCACTCTTGCCTTGTTGAAATGTGAAGTGTCCATGTGCAACATTTTTGTCATTAAAGAGCATCACTTGCTGGGTCGAAGGGTTCAAAGGTGGCTACTTGAATTCATATCAGTTACAGTGGATTGTGATTCAATCCTCTGGGACTCATAAATCCGAGTCATAATAATTATTTTTAGAAAAAGCGTGTCATGAGCACGATACATGATGAGATTTCTGAGCAATCAAACCAGATGATGGACTAAAATAACAATAGGCCTTTTTCAACAAAAAAAAAAATAGATATAATACTGATCGATATAAGGCTGCTTTGGTGTTGTGCGTGCTGGTCACACTGTCGTGACCTACTGACACACTTCAATAAAGCAGAGACATCGTTAATGTCACGAGTAACACCAGTGCTTTGAGCTAACATAGCGAGTCAAAAATGACTGCTGTGAAAAATGCCTGTATATGCACGGCGGAGACATATAGTGATGACTAAACCATGAGCCCAAAAATATAAAGGAGAATGCAGAAACAGACTCTGGTTCAGGGGTTTACGGGGAAAGATCTACCTCTCATCACTTTGTACAAGAAATCCAGAAAAAAGCTTTCAATAATTGGACAAAGGCGAACTGAAAGAGTCATCAGAATCAGAATTCTGCTCATAAATACGTGCTGTTCGTTGACTCCTTTTCCTCTCTGTTGTGCACCTCCCCAGCCCTGCCACCGTTAATGGTCAGAGAGCTGAAGGACGTGGAGGTCACGGCCCCCGACGAAGCCTGCTTTGAATGTGAGGTCTCAGTGCCGGGCCTCAAAGCTCCCGCGTGGACTCTGAGCGGGGAGCCCTTAGAGCCGAGCTCTCGGGTGATCCTGGAGAAGACGGGTCCGGTCCACAGGCTGACCCTCAGGCAAACCTCCCCCGACATGAGTGGAGAGGTGGAGTTCAGCTCCGGGAAGGCCAACAGCAGAGCCCAGCTCCGGGTACGGAGTAAGTGAAAGGAGTAGCTGTTTGTGTTTTCATCTGTTTTTAAATACATTTATATTTCAACTGTATGTACATTGCCAGTAAAAGTCAACGGTATGGATGTTATGGATTTATGTATACGAGACTCATAAAAGACTGTTGGCTAAGTGTGACTCTCTCATGGATGAACAGTTCCGTGTTATCACAATGTTTGTATGCACTTGTGCAACATGATTGCAAATCATACACAAATATTTCAAAATATTCTTTCATGTAACAGATTACAATGCATCTATTGTTAAAAATGACAGCAGCACACAATATACAGTTAATGGCACCCCTCATTTATTTCATATTAATATCCAATAATTGAGTTTGTGTCCTTGGATGCATGTATTAGCTGGAGAAATCAGGCTCCTTACTGCCATCTGTGATAACACCAGTGGTGGAAAGTGACTTAATACATTTATTTATACATTTTATATGTACCGTACTTAAGTACAATATTGAGGTACATTTACTTTACTTAAGTATTTGTATTTTCAACAAATACCTTATGATGTAATATTATAGATTAAGATGAAACTTTCTTGATCCCTGGGGGTTAAACTACCCAGCAGATAAAGTATGTAAAGTGGTAAAAAAGTATCCCCACTGCCATCTTCAATAATAAAGCAATGATCAGATTAATACATCAGTTATAATAATACATTAGTATAATACACGCCATTCTAAAATGGGCAATTCTGCATAATGAAGACTTTTACTTTTCATACTAATACATATAAGTATATTTTGATTCCAATACGTCTGTACTTGTACTTGTACTTCAGTGAAAAAATTAATTAAACACATGACTTTTACTTGTAACAAAGTATTTCGACCCTATGGTATTTTTACTTTTACTAAGTACCAGATCTGAGTAGTATTCACATTGAATTTAACTGACCAACTGGTGAAACATTGAAACTCAGTGATGTCATTCATAACAACAACCACTAGGTGGAGGTCATTTCATAGTTTTATGTTTTCCCCCATGACTAAAGAAACATCACAATAGTGGATGCAACTAGGCTCGATGCAAGTAGTACAAGTAAATGTGTGCTGTAATGTGGTAATGGTTTTTACTCATTTATATATTCAGCCATAAAGACATATTTGCATTAGAAGCACCACAGAAAAAAAAGAACATCAAAAGAACATAAATCCATCAGTCTGATCCTGAAATGTCAAGCTGGCGTGTTTGTGTGTTGCCTGACTTGGCAATGCATATGCAGCAATAAATACAGCAAATGTTTTTGGCTCCCTGGAGCGCTAATATCTGGAAATAATATAGAGTGTTTATGATACTACTCAACCTGCAGGCATGTAGGTCAAGCAACATGAGGCACATACACATCTCAGGCCATTTGAATGTGTAGGAGATCAAACTATTTATAGTTTTATTACGTTGGCTTTAAATGAAAGAGTGCCATGTTCAAAGCTGCTGTAAAGCTGTCGTGAATGCATCGGGCTTTAAGCTGAGGGCGGTGTGCAGCACGACCGGCAGTCACGCTCAGATGAGAGTCAAAAGAAATGAAAATGGTCACAAACGATTCATAACTCATAGGCAATGGTGGAAAGTAACTACTGTACTGGGGTACTTAAGTACTTACTTCTACTCTATACTCCTACTTCATTACACCTCAGAAGCAAATGTTGTACTTTTAACTTCACTACATTGATTTGATAACTTTAGTCACGAGCTACTTTCGGATTCAGATTAATAATACAGAATTTGATTAACAAATACGATGTATAATTATAGGTTAAGATATGGCAAAACTTGAATGCAGGACTTTTACATTTTAGAGAGTATTTGTACACAGTAGTATGGATACTTTTACCTGAGGTAAGCAATAAAGGCCGTTTTGATGTATACGTATTTTGTGGGGGCTATAATTTGTTGATTTGGTCTTCCATTTCCATTTCAACATTTCAGGATGGCGAGAAAAATCCTCAAGTTGGAGGTTTGCAAAAGTGAGCATCTGCAGAAAGTTTAATTAAGCCTCTCAGTGGTTCCCAACCTGGGGGTTTGGAAAAGGTCTCAAGATTATTAAGGGGAGAAAGAAAGAAAAATAGATCTTTCTGTAGCACAAAATTATTATTTAGGCGTTTTCTTAAATATTAGCTTTTTTCCTGGTAAAATACTGGATCATTTTAGCTATTTAGGCCTTTAATAATCCTTCAAATGGAACTATCTGAGAAGGAAAAAAATCCCTCTTTGGTCAAACTACTCCCAGCTCAGGTCCACACTCAGGCCATGACTAAGTAATAAGTAACAAGGGTTCTGAAGTAGACATGGCTTTGTTTTAAGCCACTGGCGTTGAGTAAAAAAAAAAGTGCAGTTTTGATTGAAAAGTAATTTAAGCTCAAAGGCTTTTATATATTAAGTAAAAAACTAGCTATTGCGTAATGGACACGATACACAAGACGGGTTTACACTTTGACAGAATCAGGTCAAACTTGACCGATGCTCTCTGGTCCATCGTCTAATTTGTTTTTCTCTGTTCTAATTTCACAGGTGATCCATGAGTGACATCTTCCGTCTGTCCTCACCTAATTGCCATGGATGGATTTATCATATTGATGCTTTTCAGTTGTAACATTGACATTGCTTATGCATTTACAAACAGTATGTCTATAAAAAAGTGGTTGAAACAGGGTTGTGATGGATTTTCATGCAGTTAATTCAGGGAGTGGATTTTCTTTCATTAACGTGCTTTGAAGAATTGTCTTTATGAAATTTCTGTTCATATAGAAAGTTGTCAAATTGCAGTTTGGATGTAAATAATGTCCTGTGTTTAACTGGTCTGACTGCAACTATGTTATGGAGGTTTAAACTCAATGTGTATTTATGCCAATAAATATCTGATTTGAAAACTGTAGAGATTAAAACGAACAAGAAGAACTACAAATACATGGCTTGAAAAATACGAGAGCGGAAAGTCTAAGTGAAGAGTTGTACATAGATTTGAGTGCAATCAGCCCACAGTACATGTTAAGGGGATGTTTGCTTAAAAGAGCCATTTCTAAAGGCCAAATACTAAAGTAGAGCAAATACCTTTAAATCTCTTAAAGGTATAATCATCATTGTGACGCCTATCTGATCTTTTTCAGGCTGCATAAACACATTGAACCTGCATGTGACATTGTGGCATTTTTAAAGGGGATATATCATGCTCATTTTCAGGTTCATATTGTACTTTGGGTTTCCACTAGAACATGTTTACATGCTTTAATGTTAAAAAAAAAAACACATCTTTTTTTGTCATGCTGTCTGTCTGAATATACCTGTATTCACTGTCTGAAACGCTCCGTTTTGGTGCCTGTCTCTTTAAACCTCCCCTCTGAAAAAAACCCGATTGGCTCCGATTGGCTTGCAAGAAAAATATGGTACTTTTTTTTTTGCAGGTAGTTCTCAAGCCGTGTGTGGAGATACTCAAATGGGCGGGATTGGCGGTTTATTCTAATGAATCTGAATCTTTCTGGTCTAGGTAGCCCACAAGTTCAGAGTTTGTGGGTTGATATACACTCCAAATACACAAAATGTGCCCAAACACTGAAAAAGTGAGTCTTTCATGATATGTCCCCATTTAAGATATTTGCCAGTTTAAAAAAAACAAAGAACTCCAGTTTGCTGCTTTTACACATGTTTAACCATTGCTTACTGCTTACTTATTACGCAATATAATCTGATTTGCACATTTTATTTCCCCCATATATCAGAGCATGGTTTTGTGCAGCTGTTGTGACAGTGGTTCAGATTTAGTCTCAGTAGTCAGTATTACCACATAAGAAACAGTCGACTACAGCCATGTGTCCGTATGAAATTTAGATTTTAGAATGGATCATCCTACGATTCATTACATTTAACAATTCAGTTATCTTTTCACCAGTTGTCAATTGTATAGAGTTTCTTTCTTTTTTTACGTTTTGATAAGAAGTTTGAATGAAGACAATTCTGTCTTGCGGCAAGGGGCTTGTAATGTAAATACATTGGGCCAAAAATCAGGTAATTTGGGAAAGAAATAGGTTAAGAAATTACTTGATCACCTTGATTGATAATCAGGGCACGCTAGTTTTATTGTTGAGTGGGTATTGTGTTTGAACTTAACGGAGAATGATAGTCGTTTTCATATGAAATCTGTTCCATATTCCATTTTTCCATTTGACTTGTTTCCACCTCTGCCATGTTGTGCTGAGCGTTAAGGTATGTGAAAAAAAAATTACTGTCGTAAAATATGACCCGTTTCAATAAAACATGCTTTATTGACGCAAGGTAAAAATATCTAGTCGTCTCTTTTTCTTTCTTCTTTTTTTTTTTTTTTTTTTTTTTTTTTACAATCAGCAGCAATTTAAAAGTTTGAACCGGTTTCTTTACTTGAGTCAAAATGTTAATATTTTTGTTGCATACAGTAAAAAAAAAAAGAAAAAAAAGAAAGTTAAATCATTATTCAAAGACAGGTCATGGTTTTTCACTTATTGTCAAAGTATCTTTTTTGCCAAATCTTAAACTCACACTGACGCAGTCACACTGAAGTCCACACGCACACATACAGATACACACTCGCTCCAGACTGAGTTTAAGTAAATTGGGGCTTGAACATGTCTGGCACAAGTTACCTCAATGGAACTGTATTTACAGCATGACACGGAACTACGATGACTCCATTATTGTCTTGCACCAATAAAAAAAAAAAAAGTGTACGTTCAAATTAAACATCACACTTCTTCAAGTTGACGTAGCAGGTTACAGCCTCCTCCTGCACACGTGTACAAGATTGCATTATTGATGGGCCGCGCACTGTGGTAGCCAATTCAACTAAAAGCACCTAATAATAAAAAAATTTAAATAAAAAATAAAAAGAACATTAAAACCAAATCAAAACAACTGCCTAAAATCCTGATATACTGTAAATGCTAAATCAATCTCACCGTGCTCTCCCGCAGTAGTGAGTCTGAACGGTCCAATCAGTGTGCAGTCGACCGGTTTTCTTAGTGCTAAACCAGAACAGTCCGAGAGATCCACATCTTATAGGTTTCTTTTTTTTTTTTTTTTAAAGGTTTGTTACTATGCAATTATGAGGTCAACTAATGACCAACACGATGACGGTGTTTTGAGACCGGACTGGACATAAGACAACATATTAAAAAGTGTTATTAAACATTAGAACATTAGTGATTCAGCCTCATCAGTCATCTGTAATGTAGTGAATAAGGACTACAATCAATGGCGGGGGATTCCCACGATTACTGTCCCGGTTTCTTTTCAATCTAAAAAATGCAAACACTGAAGTCTATGGTGTCTTTTTGGAGCCAGATTCCGACCACACGCAGCATTTGTTCAAAGCTTTCCAAAGACATACAGGAAGTGCACATCAAAAATGTCTGTTTCTCAGTGAAATGTGCAAAAACATGTATTATTAAACCAGAATATTCGTATGTTAATGATTGTCTTTTACTACATATACATTTTGGTAAGTAAGTTAATGGGGTTTAAGGATCAGTCTTCAATAACTTGTTAAATCATGTGTGAGAGCTTCACATATTATGAGAAATACTATTCTGAAATGAAAATGACCAAAGAACAACCTAGGTTTACAGGTCACAGGTCACTGCTGTCACAGAACGACAACAACAACAACAACAACACACTAGCTGCACTGCAAAAGATATCTACAGAAGTCATTGAATCTGATATTCAGTCCTTATCTAGCATTACAAAAAAGAAAAAGAAAAACCATCTTTGGATTGGATAACTTTCAATGCTGAAGTACCAAACCCTGCTGGAAGATCGCTTTTCACCTTTTGTTACGCACTAAACTGTAAGAATACCAGATTAAATTAGGCTTCCTTTTTTTTTTTTTGCAGTGTGGTCCTTGTAAATGGAAGCAGCGTGGAGCCCGCGGCCCACCAGCCTCCGTGGCCCCGTGACGGCAGCTGCTGGTGATTCTTTTCAACCGAGTGTCCTGCCTCTGTTAACTTGAAGTCCTCTGCTGCTGCAGCACATCGTAGACGTCATCCACTTTGCTTAGTCTCTCAAAGAAGGGGATAAGATCGAGGAGCTCGGTGTCTGACATGTCGTCAAACCAGGACGCTACGGGGACCTGGAGGGTGTGAAGAAGCAAGATACGGTGGAGTTAGAAGACCTTCTCATTACCCCACAGCACTTAGAGTATCCAGTTGTTGTATTGAGAGTGTCGATTGTAGCGAACACCATAAATGCATGTTGTGTTTTGCAGAGAGATAAAACATAAATGACATACTGCGTTGTCGGGATGGAAGACGTAGGAAGCTGGGGAGTTATCAATGATGATGACCTTGTTGAGGTCTCTTCCCAAACGGCTCAAGTCTTTGACGTAGTTCCCTTTGTGGAAGACGCACGACTCCCGGAACAGACGGCTCTGGAAAGCCCCCCATTTGTCCAACAGGTCCGACACAGGATCCGCGTACTACAGGAGCAGGAGGGAAACCAGGGGGGGTTCAGACAGCGCCGAGCTCTGTCGTTACGTCATTCTACGGCTGCCTAGCAACTACGTATGGGCGTGTGAACGTGAATTGTACTTTATGAGAATAAAGTGAGTAAAGAATGTAGACTGTGAATGGGAGAGAAGAACCACTCGAGATCAACACAAACAAAAATAGAATAGAATTTCCTCACAAGTCCGAACAAGGCACATTTTTTTGCAGTCTCCTATTTACGCCAGCAAAAAAACGTATTATTAATTAGTTCCCCATTTACACCAGCGCACAGCATTAGCAAACACTTCCCTATTTACACCAGCAGACACAAGACTTTCAGAGTCGTGTTTCGGACCACCTGAACGAAGCCCCGTTGAACTGGAACATTACAGCTCACAGACCCACAACCAGCGCGTCACACTTAAAAACAGGACCTTCATGGCGGGTAGAGCGAAGCGCCATCTGCAACATTTAAGCGTGGACATTTTCAAAAACATGAAAGGCGGGCAGCTGTGCGTGCTGTAGGCAGACGAGGCGACTCCAACGCAATTAATCAAGCGTGAACGAGCCCCCGAGCCGTGACCGAACAAATGTTCACGGACTTTTAAGTCGAGGGCTAACGCGGTTTGAAGTAAATGCGAGAGGTTGAAATGTGCGTGCGATCGCCTGACAGGTATCATAAATTCCAGGGTGCATGTGGAAGGTCACGCACACACACTTCAAACACAGATATGACGCCGGGCTTACAGTAACGCCGCGACACTTCATAACGAGCCCACGTATAAATGAGACACATTTGTTTTTTGACGCACAAGCTCCACAGAATACGGACAGCGCTCTCACCTTGGATAAGCTGGCGGTGAACAAGACGCACTCGAACAGTTCTCCCATCCTTCTGAGGAACTCGTCGACGTGGGGTCTCTTTAACACGTACACCTGGGGGAGATGGGAAAGGCGTAGGGAGGAGGCTGAAATCAACGGCTGCTGCCCCACATGCTTTAACTTTTTATGGAAATTTATAAAAAAGAAAAAAAAAAAAGGAACACAAACTACTCATGGGGAAGGAAATGGTAATCCTACATCTGACCTGTGTGTCCAGATGCTCTAAAAGACACAGATTTATTTACACCTGCTAGTTTATTAAAACTGTCATTATCAAGATGTCGTATTGGATCAACAGGAACGAGACACATTAAGTCTAACGATAACTATAACGACACTGATGAATGGAAACGTTACTCGTGATAACATCCTGGATGTCCTTCTTCATAAACATTGTTTGTGGTCAGACATGAGGGGGTTGAAACGCAATGAGAGTCTCTCTCTGCGATGTCGTCCTCCACCTTGGACCCCCAGCGTATACTTTGTCATATCTCACAGGCACTTTATTCCATCACTCCATTTGTTCCTAATGACTTCATATCATCGTTTTTGCGAGTGCTTTTTGAATAATGATTTTAATTCCAGTGTATAGGGGTACCCAGTCAAACACACCCAATGGCAGCCTATGCAGCTTTAATAGATACAATAGAATAGATAGATACAATATTTGACATGGATCCTAAATTAAAGTATGACACACTATCAGGGGGGAGGGGCTCTCTGTCAATAAGACGGACTCAGATGTAGCAGAAACAGATTTCCTCATGTGTGTGTCTGTTTTCGTTTTACACAATATGCACATTAACTGTGACTTTCCTAAAATAATAATAATTTTTCTTTTCCCTTCAGAGGTCAGTAATTACATAAATAATAATATTTTGAGACGACATAAGGTAACATTTGGCTATGGTTGTTATGTCTTTATTCTTGGGATCGGTAGTCCGTACATTACAGTAGGTTGGTAGGATGAGGGTTATCATGATATATTCATAGTTATTGTCAGATATTCTTGGTGTGGACGGTCCTTTACCCACTGTGAGCACTAATCTTTGCTACCTTTAACATTATTGTCTTTTGTATGCAGATATTTCTGTGTCGCTACAAAAGGCATAAAAAAAACATAAAGCCGTAATATCTAATCCAGGAACATTTCACGTAACCACGCCGACCGTTCTCTAAAACGTCTTCTGCTAAGATGCTGGCGGCCTTGTTTCTGAACCAAGTCATCCCGAATAGGCTTTTCCCCACTTTAACAAGCCTATCCTGGATTACTTGAAACAGACCCAGGCCCCTTTGGACAAACAGAGCTCCTGTGTCTTGCGGGAGGCCCGGCACAACATCGGACGCCTGCAGGAAATAGTCCCTGCCATTCCCCGGCCCCGACGAGCGGGACATAATATGCGGCGCAGTGCGAGATTGATGGCCAGTGATTTCTGAGAAGCCTTGCCAGGGGTTTCGTCAGGCCACGTAAATAGCCACCTGCTGCTTGGAACCGTCAACAGAGCGGGCTGCAGCAGTCAGGAGGCCAGCGCAGTGTCCCAGTGAAAACCATGTCGGGTTGCTGAGTTTTTACTCGCTTACTTTTGTATATGAGCGCTCGTATGATTTCATAAATCCTCCTACATAGAGTTCAGGTCAGATGGTGTCTAGCACCATTTTATTTGCTTACTTGTGTGATATGCAGTGTAACGATGGTCCGTGCACATAAACGGCGCTTTGGATCAATGCTGCTCTCACAAAGGTTTACACAAATCTTTGGGGCTTTTTAGCAGGAAATCCATCGAGCCTGTAGAAACGTCAGCGATGGGTTCACGCTACACGCTACACGCTACACGCGTTACACATTGTGGTGACGTGACTGACGCAACACGAGACTTCAGCGTATCAAGTGCCTACCTGGTGAACTGTTCCATCAATTTCCACTGGAATGATAAAATCAGCATTGTTCACTGGCTGTTGAAAACAAAAGCAGAATTGTTAAAAACACACACAAAACTTATATTTATCGTTTAATCTCTAAAGGAAAATCAACCATATAGATGTGAGTGATGGCGACACATCTGAAACGACGTGTCAAACAGATGCAAAGACGCCAACTCAGCGTCTTTTAAAATCACACAATACGGTAAATAATATGCATCTTGTCACTTTCATTATTGAAATATGGGTGCTACAGAAAGTGATAAGGGTCATAAAATATCTGGTTTATTTAGACAGTTCTCACATCTGAAATATGCTTCTCAAATGTTAGCATCACCTCAAGCATGTTCTTATAAGGCATTACGCCATAGCCTAAATTATACCATGAGGTCATGCAAGTTGGACAGGACCAATATAACATCATAAGGAATGCATTTAGAATGGATGCACAGCATTTTTCCCAAATGTTGCATGCTGGTGTAGGTTCCATCCTGCACTCGCTGCTTTAAAATGTTTTGCATTTGAATAATTCGTTAATTATTACTTAATCAGTTTATTTGGGCCTTTTTTTTTTTTTGTCAGACAGAAATGTGTCGCTCTTTTCGTCGTGCATGTAAGTTGCTGCCTGAGTTCTCCATCTTTTCCCAGTGAGCTGTATTAGTAGTGAATGTAATGTGTACTAGAGCGAGCTCAGCAACAGCTATCTTTTGTCGTTGTTTTTTTTTTTGTTTACTCTCCACCATACTTTAAATGATTTACATCTGCCATCTTAACCCAAATGTTTTAAAGCCTACCACAAATATACTACCAAAAATGTCCGTTATTTCAGTCAGTTCAATTAGTATCTAACTGCATGTGTCCTATACCTCAATGACGTGTGTAATTAGTGTCTCTATAACCAAAGGTTTGAAATGGTACATTTTATTTCAAAATCACTCATAAATCTAAATTCTTCTATTAAACAATATCCTTTTAGCCAGTCCATAAAAAGCAGTACTAAAATATATATAAGTTTATGATTCTTTATCATCTTGACAAAACTGGCAAATTAGACAGAATTAAAAAAGGCCCTGTAGTGTATGTTTAGGATGTATTTGGTGGCTACATTTCTGTATGTAGTTACAATATGTAGAGTATAAATGGAACATCTGGTGACACGTGGTTGGATTGGTAATGTGAGCGGCTTTGCATGGCTTCTTATAGAAATGGAGCATTTAGTGCACAAGCTAATCTTAAACTGTAAGAAGTCAACTGGATCACCTCTTTATGAAAGTGGTGGTCAGACTGACCTGCTACAAAACCACACAGGGCTTAAATAAGTCTCGATTACCGAGCATTTCTCCTTCAATCCAGTTTTAATTTTTAATATCAAATTAAATATTGCATATTCTAAATGTTTTTTTAAATGAATCACAGCACACTGACTTTCCTCTGCCTTTAAAATTACAACCAAGTCCAAAACTGTGTTACCGAACACTATTTTTAGTATGTGTGTCAGAGTAATAATGACTTTTATTATCCACCTTGTGTTAGACATGGAGTTCACAGAGTCTGACCCTGTTTACACATAGCTAGTGGCAATATCTAGTAACACCCTTTAGGGACGGCCTGTGACCTGAGAAGGACTAAACACCACATGGCATTCATTACATAATTTGTCATGATACAGGAGCCTTGACTTTTGGCATTGACTACTTTGTTCACTGAACGCTACCTTAAAAGGTATCAAACTGATCGGAAGGAAGACAGTTAATTGTAAAACTCAATATGTTATTTGAAAGCATCTTCACTCGCAGTATATTAACACCGATTGATTTACATCGTCTTGCAGAGATTATATTTAAAGAGGTGTGTTCTTGTAGTGTTTTATTATACACAATAATATATATACACATATAAAAATGACTCAGGTTAGTATTGCGTTCACAAGACATTTGTTTTTGCCTTATCTACAGTATTCGGAATAAATGGCACATTACAGTGAACAGCTCAACATGTCCTTTTTCCTTTGCAATTTACTTTTCATTCTTGAAAATCTGATTTTAATTACTTTTCTTTACATCTCATTTGGATTGTAGGGTGCAGGTGGCTTCTGCATCGTGAAACCAGAGCACCGATAAACTAGATGGTTAATATTTGGGTGGCACATGAGCTCGCTTCTATACGATAAAAATAAGTCATGTGCCTCCAAAAATATGCAACATGATGTAGTGCAAATCCTATAGCTATTTTGGCCTTGGCAAGTAGATTGTTTGCTTTGACAGTCAACATGGAAGCCTATCAGCAGATACTCAATGAGAGGCTCCTTGCTATTTTTACATACGAGATGACCTTTAAGTAATTAAAGGCCAAAATAATAATAAAAAAGGTTATAGACGCCATTAAGTTGAAAAAGACTTAACTAAGTTGGATGGAAGTGAGTTATTCTTTAATATTTCAATAAAAAAAATTCTCTAAATGAGCAAAACAAGTTAGATTCGATGTGATTACCAACAGTCTTGATATTTTCGCTGCCAAGACACCTCCTATCACCTCAATAAAGTGGAGCTAAATGGCATTTGGACAGCAGCATTCAAACTGCCAGCAGAGTACAATAGATTAGAAAGACAGCAAGACCTTCAGAAATCATGTTACTCACTAGATTTTACAGATTTAGTCAGATATTGTTACAATGAGAACTATTGTTTTTACTAATAAGTCCAGTGCAAAAACTCTGTGCTCTCAGCACTGTAGGTGCAGTACCACTGTAAGCTCCGTGAGACGTGGACTCTTAATGAGCTTCATTGTACTGCAGGGACTGACAGTGATCAAAATGGTACTTTTGACAACACATGTCAAATGTAGCGCCAATAAAGCCTATTGGATTGAATTGATTGCAGACATGCTTGTGTACTGTAAACACCAAAACACCTTGGTAAATCAGACTTAAAGGAATAGTTCACTTTTTTTGTAAAATGCAGTTATTCTCTTTCTTTTAAGAGGTGTATGTATGTATGTATGTATGTATGTATCCCTTTTTTTAAATGAGCAAACGAATACAAACAAACCCTAAGTAGCTGAAATTACATTCACCATCTTTATACAACAGTCATTTTCCATATTTTGCCCTCCATCTAACACTATCCAATTTAGAAATGAGTCAGGCAATTTATTCATTGCATTTTAATTAGGGAATTTTATATCCAATCACAATAATGAGCAAATGCATAAATCAGACGATGCACAACCAATTTATTGATATCCCCACAGTTGTGGTCCTGAAATAGAGTCCTCTCAGTCTGAGATTGAGACCTTCATGAAGTGGTCTTGAGACCGGTCTACAGATCGAGACCCATCTTGAGTACTACAACACTGCAGTATACATATGAGGGAGAGTAAGTCACACAGGCCAACTTACCTTAAATGAACTATGCACTAGGGTTTCATCCAAATCAATGACCACACAGATCTTCCCTGCATCACTCGATTTCAGCTGTGGGAGCAGCGGTTGTGCTGGTACCTAAAGACAAAAAGAGTGTGAAGATCGAAACTAAGAGTTTCTTTAAGCTTTCAAGCCCACAATCTGAGCAGCAGCTACAACTTACAAGTAAGTACTTTAAATACAAGAAATTACCATCTCAATGTGTGGAGTAGGACTTACAGCTCATTGTGTGTTTATTGTCACTTAGGAGACTGATTTGTGTTGTGGGGTTCGTGTGAGGGGTAGCAGGGAACTCTGGATGCTACAGCTGCTGCCACACTGATGGAGCATGTAAATATCACCATACCGGGGCTCGTCCTTCAACGAGTGGTCACGGATCGGTGTTTGTTATTGTGATTTGGATGCTAAAAACAAGCTGGCGCGACCGAACAGGCTGCCTGTAACACTGATGTGTGTGTTTGTCTGTGCAGAGTGAACTGCCACGTGAGGATAATGGTGTTTGACACAGGCTGCCAAGCGGAGATCTCCTGTAACGTATTCACAGCCACAGTTGGCCGTACAGTCTAAATTATTTAAAAATAGGCCGACAGTACCGACGACAGATTCGCCCTTGATTCTGGGATGGTTTAAAAGATGCTCCCACAGTTCTGAGAACCAAAAATTGTATCTACTCTAATACTTCACATACAAAAAGGTCCAAAGACGCATTATATACCTCCTCGATTGGTGGAACGCAGTACTCGCATTCGCAAGGCTCCGAGGATTCATCGTCCTCTTCTGAATCCGTGCCTTCTTCAGAGGCCTCGTTTCCCTCAGTCCTTCTGACCAACGTTGGTGCGTTCCCTTCCTCATTTTGTGAGAGTTGTGAGACAACGCTGTGAATAATATCTAAAGTTGGATCTATTCCTCTTGACGCTTCACTGAATCCACTGTCCTCGTCTGATTCGGAAGCTGGTTCTTCGGTTGCCTTTTCCACAACGGAGCAGTTGTCTAAATTATCACTCAGTTTCAGGGACGAAAGAGCATCTTCTCTTTCATTCCTTGAAGCATCGCCGTGGATTATCTGATCGTTTAACCTTCCTTCCATAATAAATCCATTCAGGGCTTGTTTAACAGACGTCTGAATGCTTTTTATCTGATATGCATAGTATTCCTCAACACCTGGCTCACACGCCTCTCCATTTTCCTCAGGATCTACATGTGACCAATATGGCTCCAGTTCGGAACATGCGGTAAATGCTTTGGCTTCAGGCTCAGTGACAGATAAATGACCAATGGTAGATGTATTGCCCCCAAGAGATTCATAATTCTGAGCGGCCAAGGCTTCATCTTCGTAAGCGTCACCTTCAACCGAGATGTCCTCTGCACATGGCGCACTCATTCTTCCTTCATTACCGGAGGACAGGCAGACCTCAGCTTCTTCTGCATTGCTGATTTCAGACACACGGTCATCAAACCCAGGGTCCTCGTCTTCCTCCGTTTGTAATTCCGATTCTTCAACTTCTTCCCCTGCTAGACTTGATTCCGATTCTACAATCCAATCTTCAGGTGGTTCCGCCGACTCACAAGACCCAAAAGAGGCATCGCCTCTCTGACTTGCATCGTCCTCATAAGTATCTTCACATGCTTCTTCCAGAGCATCGAAACACGTATCGGTTTCTTCGACATCAATTTCCTCATCGATTTCTTCAAATTCATATGCATTTTTGGCAAGTGCCTGTGCCGCGGATTGAACTTCTTCAAGATGCAGGCGGTCATGGATATCTCCCCCATCGAAGCAGGAGATGTAACGTTGCTTTTGTGCAAACGCGTGTCCGTAATAGTCAGCGCTGTCGAATAGATCAAAAAAATCCTCGACAACAGGATCGACGGTGGGCGTTTTACCCTCTTCACTTCCGTCGATTTCTTCGTAATCTTCGAAAGATTCCCACTGCGTCTGCTCATCACTTGAATCCTCCTGAGCTCCTTTCTCGGATTCCCCAGATGAATCAGAGCAGCGGTCTGATGGAATGCTGCAATCAGGACAAGTCTTAAAGGATTTAGTTTCAACAGAAGAGCACTCTGAGGAACCATCTTCTTCAGTCCCAGACTCAGAGGTTTTGTCAGAACACTGCTCTGAAGTGGCACAATCTTCCTCATACTCTTGGCTTGCGTCAGAGTAACTCGTTCCATATGTTTCACAGTCATCAGTGGACATGTTTGAGTTTTCCTCAGCGAGCTCTTGCGTCTCGCAGCATTCACTTGCCAAGGGAACATCTTCACGGTCATCAAAATAAACGTGAACGGGTGTGTTGAAATGGGAGGAATTCACCTCCTCTGATAATACGTAGGACTCGTCATCGATAGGCTCGGGATCATTTTGCTCATCCTCTCCTTCGGGTAGACAGCTCTCCTCACCGTCGTCATTGGCGCATTCATCGTACTCACAAAGTTCTGTGCCACAGTCCAATAAGTCCACCGAGTCGGAGATGTTCGGTGTGAAATCGGTAATTTCACATTGCTCAGAGTCCTCCGTTGATGCGTCTTGCTCAGAGTCGGAGCACTCGTACCGCTGATCAGAGGGTTCGTATTGCTGCAGTAACCCGAGGGGGTCTGTGCATTCAGGTATGAAATCAGACATTTCACACTGCCCAAAACCGTCACAGTTCACTGCCACTAAAGCTGGCTCAAAGTCAAAAGACTCAATCTGTTGATTAGAGGGCTTGCATTGCTGAAATAACCGGAGTTGTTCACAGCAAGAATTACATTCGGAATCTAAGCTATGATTAGCGGAGTGCTCAGAAGACTTGCAAGGTTTAAAGCACACACAGTGTTGAGCACATTCGTCAAATGCTTGGCTTAAACCTGAAGTCTCGCACTGATCGAGGATGTGGTCGGATTCAAAAAATCCGTTGCGTTCTGGGTATTGCCCAAAGCCCTCACAGTGTCCATTGCAATATGTGTAAGATTCAGTTTCATCTCTACTCATGTCGCAAATATCCATACAAAGAATAGAAGGGTCCATTTCTCTGCTGACACCAGTCTGCTCCGTATAATCCACAAGGACTTGCATGCCAAGTTCAGCACTTCCCTTTGAAGGGCTGCTTAAATCCGCAGCTTCTGTTAAACTGGGAACCTGGCATTGTTGAGCAAGCATGGCTTCAGTAGACAGCTCCCCTTCCACGGAGATTTTACTCTGCTCGGAGTTCTCCAAATACATCAGGAAATGATTCCTCAGTCTGGATTCTGTTTGTTCAAAGTTTTTACTCCATGCATTGGATCCGGATCATGCAGAGTCCAAGTCCAAATGACTGGCAGGTAACTGGTGGGCCCATTCAGAGTGGATATTCACACAGCTGGTGGGGGGAGTCACTGAGACCAAAGCCCCCAGGGAGAGTAACAGCAACAGGAGCAGCATGCATGTTGATATGACAGTTTGTCACAACCAAAACTGAGCATAGCACTCGCCTCGGCCTGGCCCCCCTTTGCTAGAGACCAAGCAATTTATTTTGGGTACTTGGAAAGACGTGACAAATAACTTCTGGAATATCAAATCTCTATAAAGAGGCTGAACTAAGGCATAAATCTGAAACTGACACTTGAGAACGTCTTGACCACTTGATCTGCAGACCATATCTGCCAAAAGTCACGCTGTTTTCTAAGAATATGCTCTGTAAAACCACAGGGGGCATTGTCAATTGTCCAAAAATGTAAGGTAATGCGATAGTGGTCAATAATTCTGTCCTTGCACACGTTATTTCCGGAAAGGTTTAAAGACGAAGACCAAATGCTCTGAAGCATCCTAAGGATTCATGTAGTGTGCCTTACTTATGGAACATCTCCAGTAGTGTTTTTTTCTCTTTTTGCAAGTGGTGATCTTCCAGTCAGACCTCTGTAATATTTACACCATTTCCACCTTTCATGATACGCCCAGTCATCTTGATGGATGTCTGAAACATGGCTGTACTTTTCAACACTGCCCATTCTACAGCTCAGCCCAGGAAATGTGCTCCTGTAAACATGAAAAGCTTGAAGCCAAGAAAACATGTGTTTGACTCATCACACGGCCGCCAGCCACGCTGACCGCATTGCTTCTCAGAGAGGATACGGGTGAGGGGAAAGTTGATCTCACAGGGAACATAGAGAGGTGAACTTACTTTTGACGGACTTCCATTTTCCTCTACCAAGAGGGGGGCATTGTGTTTTAGTGGAGGTGGCTCCGAGTCCTTGCTACAAAGACAGCAGAAGAGACTGCGGAGAAGGCCTCTGCTGCGAGGCTTCTTTGACGGGGACACGTCGCTGGCACCTGGAACAGAGCGAGACAGAGAAAAAACATGAGGCGCGATGATCTTACCGTACCCACATGACGGAGACGTATAGATCCCTCCGAAGTGGACCTGGTGAGGGTTATTCTTCAGTGTGTACCATCAGCTACAGCAGTGGAACTAGTCAAACTGCTCATCAACATACTCTCTGGATTTCATTTTTTTTTTTTTACTGTATTGATCTTTATTTGGGTTATACATATATATAATGGCAGCAATGCTGATCCAGTAAAACTGATCTGTGCATCTCGCTGGCCGGTCTGTCAGCGGGACCCCCTCCACTGTGCTCTCCGTCATGTTGTGTACTGCTCGACTATGCTTATTTTAGTTGAGCAGCAAAAGGTTAAACGACATTGCATAACAAAGTGTAGGTGTATATTTCGGCCCCAGAAATAGTCAGGTGAAGACATCCTGGACACATTTCATTTCCAGTGTACATTTTGTTGCTCAAATACCAAGAATTTGCTTGGTCATTTCACAATGACTAACATGTGACAGTGATTCGAAAAATATTTTGGATGTTTTCACTGTCATCATACTGACCAAATCATTTTTGCTTGATTATACTGCACATCAGAGAATGCCACTAAGAATACCTTACAGTATTACATGTACTCTATGCTGTTACAAGTGTTATAACTGGGGTCAGCAGGGGAGAGATACTATTTTAACTACCGGACAAGAGCAGAATAAAAAACTACCATTAAGCAAAATCAAATTACAAGCTCTTATCAAAGTTCCTCCCTATTTGCATTGATGATTTATTCTTTGAAACAGCTTTCACAATTTTACAAATCGTGCATACAAGGGGAACGCCGACAACATTAAGCATTAATGCAATTCCAATAGGTTATTTCCATGGCCTGGGAAAGTCAAATTAATATTTGTGAACACGAGCTACTCTCTCCCACAGCCAGAAACCAGAGAAGTCTCCAACTTGGGAATGTAATGTAAAAGTATTAAGTCTGGAGCTGATCCAAAGACAATGAATGAGAGACTGAGAATGTTTTCCTTTTCTATCCCCAAATGACCTTTACTCTCTTGTTGTGTTCTCGGTTCTGAGACCAACCTACCTTTATACTGAACATTCCCCCTTGGTGCTTTCTGTGTCATCCATCACATCTTTCCCAATTCATTGTCTATGGAGCAGTTCCGCACTTTGTATTGGGACACATCACAAATTTGAGTATTAGCACTCACGTTTTTGGAGATTTGGGAGAGAGTTGTTCATGTTAACTAATATCTGTGGACTGACTAAGATCCTGAGATAAACATTGTATGAATTATGAAAATGTATGTTGTTCCACTTTAATAAACATGGTTTGAGTTTCACTCCTCCTCTACCTCTGCTTGTGATTTTACAACATGCACTACAAACGGAAATAAATGATAGCGGGAATTTGCATTTTATCGACCTTAACATCACTCGTAGTTATTGGCACACAGACGTGGTAGAAAAAACATCCCATCAACTGGTTTCAGAGTGATGAGAGTTTTTTTTTCTTTTAAAAGAATTAAAAAGCTGACAAATGAGCTGAGCCAGTATGAGCAGTCGGAGCCGTCAGCTAAGGCGTTAGCATGCTGCTCAGTGAAGACTAAAGCTGTTGCCTCGGTGTGGGGTGTATCACGAACCTGTCAACTTGCTTTCTCTGCTAATATGTAATGATTGCAAAGTAGCACAAATGGGCAATGGTTATCTTTTTGAGCAGACGACAAATGGAGTGTTGCTATGGTGATTGCCGGGATGACCGAAAACATATCCTCTAGTGTGGGAATATTGGAATATCAGAAATAAATTATTCAAAACAAAAGGAAGCATAGCAAAGCAAGTTGCTCCGGATGTATAACAAAAACAAAAAAAAGTCTACTCAGTAATATTTTCATAACGCCAGCTATTTTCATCACTACATATATTATATTCATTATAACAATCCCATAATAGTAAAGGTAACCAGTGGCCAAAAACAAAACACATGGAATATGTACAACATGACTCAAAAGTTATAATACAGTTTTCAAAAAAAGAATAATCACACAAAAGACAATGCCACAAATAAATATATATTTATCTATACAGCCTTTATAACGACCTTTCTTTTTGGGCCCAGCTTAATCCACGAACAAGTCTGACCTACTTGTAGGTGTTATTCACTATGACTCTGTTGACTACTTCATTCAACTCGGGGGCTGAAAGTGGACGACGCCACTAGAGAGCTGTCATAATGACCCGGGAATGCTTGTCGGGACATACCTCTCTCTCTCCCTCCCTCTCTCTCGCCCTCTCTCTCTCTCGGACCCAAGACGAGAGGTCTGTGTGCAAAGACGCGTGAAGGGGCCGGGCAGGTGAGGCCTTGTAGTGTAAAAAAAAAAACATCACGCTGCTCGACGCACCACCTCTTCTGATATTACACATCAGAGTGCCTAAAATAGCCTGCCGGGAGCAGCTGCTGACAGCGGTTAATGATGACATTCTCTGTACAAATGCAGAACGCAGTGCCTACTCCCAGCGGGCCGTAAACAGTCGCAAACAAAACCTTGTGGTGTCGCCGACAAACCTACAGCAGGGAACGGCTTGGCTGTGCGTTTGCTCCAGCGCGTGCATGTAAAATGAAGGACATTAAGCCACTGAGACGGCGTGCTACTCTGCAACATCATGTTTGCTCCCTAATGATCGCGTCTACATTGCAAACGTCACGATAAACAGAACCCCGGGCTGCACAGATGGCACCGGCTCACGACAGATCGAGTTAAGGTCCAAAATAAGACGGGTGGCAAAAGTACAAGACCCATTCAAACTGGTTGCATTTACATTTAGAGAAACGCAATTAAAAGATAGATGCTGCTCCGATAGATAATGTTGAGGTTGACCAGTGAAACAACACAAGTAATAGGAACACAACCGTTTGATATCTTTGCATGAGAACCAAGAGATGGTAACTAAAGGGGAAATATTAGCAAGTGGTCAGAGAAGTGCCAAGCTTCAAAAAGGTGAAAGTTCAAATTGTTTAACCTTTTCTTTTTTTTTTTAAAAATCGACAAGCGGAAGCGTCAACTTTTTTGACTCACATCATCGGTTAGAAGTCGTAGCACACCAACCATTCGAGTAATTGTCGAGGGTCGAGGAACGACTAGCTAGGCCTACCTGACATTTACAGCCAGTCTCCTTATCTTGAAATGTAATCGTCTCCTAAAGGTCTATACTTGTAGTACATTTGATCAGTCCTACATTTTCTTCCCTATCAGCTTGAAGAATAACAAAAGCAAGCAGTTGAGTGGACATTGTACCAGTGTTGTACAGAGCTTGAGCTGACTGAGGGGGGGGTCGACATGGTCGTGTGTACCAAATTCTCCTGCCAATTCATCCAACAGTTGTTGAGATATTTCAGTCCAAGGCGGTGGGCCGAAACGACAACATTTGCCTACCCTAGGGCCCCGCCACTAGCTAAAAATAAAGTGGGAGCTTGACATGGGTGAACCCGTTTCCTCAGCACAACGGGAAGCATCAAGTTAAAAAACACAACAACAACAAAAAAAAAAAAGCTATAGAACTGCGCTGGATATAAAGTCTTACAGATATCATTTATACAAATAATCAAAAATGGGGCTCACGTGACACATATAGAAGACAATTCTGTGTCAAGTGGAGCCACGTCTTTACTCTAAAATGCGGTCACGCGGTTCATAGGATGTGCAGCGCACGCAGGTTTTCCCTCCGAGCAGCCCTTAAGTTGCGGGGTTGGATCCTGATCTGCAGGTGGGTCGTCACCATGGCATGCTGGACCAAGGGGAAACCTTTAAAACGTCCGACACTCAGCCGTCTTCATTAGTGGGACTTATTTGCCCTGCCAGTTGGTCAGGCCCCCGTGTATAATTAGGGAGCAGATATGGGTAAGAAGAAGCAAACTGCACTGCAGCATTCCTCACACCTCTCTCGGCTCAAGGGGGCTCAGACGCTGATAATGAGGTTACGGCACATCCCACGGGGGGTGGGCAGCAGGGCAACGACCCCCGCGCCCCATCGGCATGTTTCAGCCCACTCAGTTGAAAGCCGGGACCCTTTCGGAACTCGGTATGCGGCCTTCTATTCCCATCCAGACACAGAAAGAATGAGGCCTCCCGCAGCCCGACTTCCCGCCACTTTGACACCAGATATTCTGTTACTATCTGACCAAGTCGCTTCGCACCCTTGCAGAGCAAACGGTACGGCAGGTTCATGCTGGCAAAGCCGGGTCAGCTCATGTTATGGACATCTGAAAGTCTTCACATCATGTCCAACAACAAAAAACAAAAAAAAACACACAAAAAAAATAATACTGCTCCAGCTGAAGTTGCTGTGCTGACTCCAGTGAACAGGAAATGTGGCTTGATGGTGCAGAAAATGATCCCTGGAAATATTCTAAAACGACACGGTAATAGCCGGATAATCATGGATAATAAAAACTTGCATATTAGAATTGCAGATGCGAGGCGAGACGAACATGCCGCCAGACACGGAATTAAACTGAAGTGTCCCTGAAGCGAACGACAGATACGGTGACGCATATTTGGCCACAGCGGACTTGTGAAACTACAGAAGGGCTGAAGACAGCTCCCCCATTTTTCTAATGGCTCATGGCGCCTCACTCCTGAGTGGCAGCCATGTTTCGGACTTATGACCTCTTGGCCAGGGAGGGAGGGGGGGGAGGGGTGGTGAAGTAATCCGAGAGAGTCGGCTGGAGTCGGCTGGAGTCGGCTCCTACTCGTGGGCTGGGCAGTGCTGCCACCTTCTGACTGGAACTCGCATATATGGAGGCCCGACTGCTGAAACACTGCACAGTGATGCACATGACCTGGCCGGATTTACCCCACCCCCAACCCCCACCCACCCCCTGACCCACATGCTGCAGCCCATATAACACTGTTCGGTCGTTGAAAGGTCATTAAATTAATTAATTTCATTCAGTCTCATCTTACATCATCTTCTTTCGTGGGGTGATGGTTTGACATCCGGCCACAACTTCATAAAAAGCTGACACCAACAGTATCTGTTTAATGTTTCATGAAAAGATTTTGGCAGGTCTGGCAGCACCTCAACAGGTGCACACCTTTAACTTGAGACAGGGCTATTTTGACTACAAAATGAGAACTGCCATATTATGCACTTTCAAACGTTTCAAATTTACAAACCACTTAATACTGATACCACAACTGCCGGGCAATGCCTTGCACGATAGGCGTTTACTCGACATTTAGTGCTGAGAAAAACGGCAGCCCTACAAAGCCCCCGTGGGGGGGGGGATATTTATTCTTTCAAAGTCAAAGACAAATATACCGACTGTCAGCCAGGAAGTACGCATTCATTAGTTGCCGTTTGTTTGGCGCTTTGCTCAAAGAAAGGAGTCTTGATTGCAGGCGCCGAATCTGGACAAAAACACCTTTCAGCACTTCACTGTGTGCTTTGTTTTGTTTTGTAGATTTTTTTTTCTATCCTTAGCAATGTCACAGAGGTGATTTATGTGACTTTTCGGTGACCCCGTATTTGTCATGAAATTCCTCAGTTTCAGCCTCTAATTTGCAGTTCTGTGGTCTTTTTATTTTAAAAGCTTGATCTTTTAGGTTTGTAATATCTAATCCAAAGAATGGAACAGAGACAACATCCTAAAAGTTATGTTTTTTTTGTTTTCATTTTTTTTCCCTGGTGGTATTAATCCTAAATGATTACCCTCCCAAGATGGGGGATCCATACCTCATGAAGCCAACCGCTGCTCGCTTTGCTCTTTAGGTCAGGGGGTGCCGTTCTTCTTCAGCAAACATGGGGTAAGAGGGACATTTCATGGGGATGAGGTGAATGCTCTTCTTCATACTTAATGACTTCAGCTAGAACTAATTCATCTGCTGTGGGAACACTTCAAAAGTCACATTCATGCGTGAGAGTGCAGGTCCATTTCACAAGTATTAAGTGAGTGGAATTGTCCCTCTGTGGGTATAACCGTTTTTGTACTTGGGAGCTGCTAAACTGAAACACAATCAGGAAGCATCCGTTAGCCCAGAACTACTGATAATAACTACTACTTCAATGAGAGTTGTGGCAATGCTTTCTAGTCCCCCATAGTCATATTGTCTGTTTTAGCATCATTAAGTGTTCATAATGTAAAAAAACAAAACAAAAAAAACAACTTCTTGGGACTACCTTGATGAGAAACTGATGCAGATCAACATCAGTCCAAAACAATAACACTGAACTGTCAAAGTGACCCCGCCCCCTTTTGATAGGACCGATTTATTTCGGATGTTTTACTCACACTCTGCATTTAACACACAAAAACTATGCCAGCTCAGTGACTTATGTAGTTTTATTCATTGTTTTTTTTAAAACCCCCACAGACTAAATGTGTGTCCTTTCTGTGCGTGTAAAGCTCCTTAGCGGCGGCCAGTGGCTTTGGCCTACCCAGAAGGCAACCCGTTTCTAGCTCACTCAAAGCTCGTCGAAAACGTTTCAAAACAGAGCCGTTCAAGGACATTATAATTTTAAGAAGAAGTCAGAGCTCGTTCACGTGGCGTTTGTGACACGGTGGCGTCCTAAAAAAAAAGAAGCACCCCACCGCTGTCTCGTGCCTCGCTGACATAGTCATGCGCAGCTGAAAAAGTTCAGCAAACTTTGGCCAAACTCACCGTCCGCGCGACAAGTCGCATTTTCCTCCTCGTCTCTGGTTACTTGCGTGATTATCGACGGCGAATGGTCCATTAGATCCGCCACTCAAAGACAAGGACGTTATTGCTGTATTTAAAAAAAAATGAGTTGGACGGTGTTATGGCTTTAAAAAAAAAAAAAAAAAAAAAAGTATTTATATTTTGCCACTCCCTGTCTGCAAACGCGCATACTGAGCGTCCAACTTTAAGAAAACGCTCGCGAACAGCGGACGAGCCCCGTGCAAAAAGCGAGTCGTGACGGAGTGAACCGCTCCGAGGTGCAACAAGTTAAAAGCGTCTTAAAAACGAGTTATTTCGAAAAAAAAGTTGTTACGTTGAATCATGTTCAATCGATTTAGTCCGTGCGGACATGGAACCTGACGGTTTCAAGGAGGCCCCGTTCTTAAAGCCACAATGCAGGACGTGAGGCTCTCCGCTGAACATCAGCCCGCACGTGTGTCGAGGCTCCGCGCGAGTAATTAGGGGGGACATGTCGTAAGGACATTTAAATAAAACAAATTTGACGTTTCATTTTTTTTTGCATTATTTTAAGTGTACATTTTGGCCGAATAGAAGTGCTTCAACGTGTGTAAAAACTCATTTTTTTTCTTCACACTTGTCACGTCGACAGTGGAGAATATTTGTAGTTTTCTGACGCTAAAGTGCAGACGTTTGTTGCGCGTGACGTGTTTTTATAAAGTTTGTTCACAGCGTTGACGTCGGACGGGAAGAGGGGTGGCTTGAAACCGACCGAGAGAAGAGGAAGTTACGGACAGTCTTTAAAGTGCCCACACCTTATATCAAAGTTACTCTCTCTCCTTTCGAAAAAAAACTCCAGCAAGGCTCCTCCCCCGTGTAAACGAGGGCGAGTTTTTTTATGTATATTTTATACATAAATTTATATTTATATTATACTCGTGCTGAAAATGGAAGTCCTTACTGTGACTTTTCTGCCTGTTTTACTGCATTAAACAGTAAAAAGTAACAATCATCACAGAGCTGAGTGGAAAAGCCAGTGTTGCTGCAATTCCTCTGATCACAGCTAGATGCTGCTGGCAGCACAAAAAAATATATCTGACTACACAGTTCAATTACATTCATGTCCACATTGTCTGTCAAAATCTAAATACATGTTTTTATCCACAATAAGAGGAGGTCTTATTTTTTGTAATGAGTATCACATCTCCCCCACTCCCCATTTCTATCAGACACAATACTTGTCATCAGTAAAGAATAAATACATAAAAAAAAAACACACACACAAAAGCAAAATAATCTTTACTTTTTTTCCTCATGGGCATGATTGAATGTGCAGCTTGGAACACAGCATTGATACAGTTTATTGTCCAATGGATTGCACTATAAGAGGACAGGAGCTCGGCATCAGTGCCATGTGGCAGAGGTTGCATCAGAGGACGTCGACCCGAGCGAAGGACTGGTCTGTGCCCAGGCTGTTCTCCACAAACACTTCATACCTGCCAGCGTCAGACAACTTTGCATTTTTGATGGTCAAGATCGTGTTGTTGTCTCCGATGTCAAAGAACACCCTGAAAGACAATCGGAGTCCCTTTTATTACTTATAGTCACGTCATTTGCATACAGTTATTGGACAATGTCTGTCCATGTGGCGATAGGTCACAAACAATGTCGTTTCTACAGCGTGAATAAAGCACCGTAAACACGTAGACAGACATTACTTCTGCTTATTGAATCTCTAAGAGGTGGCCTACCTGTCATCTTCATCGATGTCATCTCCATCCTTGAGCCAGGCAACATCTGGAGGAGGCTCCCCGCGTATTTCAGCCTTGAGCACCACTGTTGTCCCCCTCTTGGCCTTCATGTTGTCGGGGCCTTTAGCAACCTTAGCGGGGACTGGGGAAGCATGATGCAAATACTCCGTCAGCCACATGATGTGCGGAATGATCAACAAGTGCTAGCATTGGATGTTTCCACAAAGTTAAAAGATGTACAGGAGACGCTAGTAATCACTCGAGGAGCAGAGGAGAGTGAAGCCTTGGCTCCATTAGCATCAAGTCATTCCTGTCCACAGTTACAGCTCTGACTTCAAAAGCTTTCACGCCATTGTGCAGGAAAAGTTGGTGTTTAGAGCAGCAGTTTTATACATAGATATTTTGGAAAATGATCAATACCACTCTCATATCATCTACACCCACAAGCTAGTTAACTTAGCTTAGCATAAATACTGGAAATAGAAGGAAACTGCTGCTGTCCAAAGGTAACAAAAGTGTATATTTTACAAAAAGCTGAACTATTCCTTTGAAGCTGTTTGATTACATTCTGATTCCTCCAACCATGGCGAATGAACAAAACTTAGATGCATGCCCCGCTGTAAAGTACAGAAACAACAAAACGCCCGCTCACACTAACTATGTGTGCACAGCTTCCACGAGGATACAAGCAGATCCACTCGTCTGTCCGAATGGGTTTTTGACGGACACCGTGTATTTCCCCAGATCTGTCAGAACCCCGTCTCGAACCACGAGCGCCACAAAATCCGGGTCTTCGAAAATGTAGCGGTACTTGGGACCGTCCTTCAGCTCTTTGCCGTCCTTGCGCCAGACGATGAAAGGGTCCGGGAAAGCGCTGACTCTGCACTCCAGCTTGGCGGCGCTGCCCTCAACAAGAACCACGTCCTTGAGCTCCTGCAGGATTCTGGGGGGGCCTTTCTCCCGGAGCTCTTTACGCGACCTGGGTGAGAAAAAACCCCGGAATGTGAGCCACAATGGGGTCAGTACGCTTCAAAGGAAGCATGTGCAAAGTTTCATACGAATAAGATCATACAGGTGAGGGGTTGGAGGCCCAACAATCCCCTTTGCTTGCAGCATACTGACTGCTTTAAACTCAATAATGGCAGCAGACACGGGATGTTTCAGTACCTGTGGCCACGATACGAGGCTTGGATTCGGAGGGCGGCCTCCTGGACCTGAGGGTCGCTGATGTTCAGAGGGCACCCAGGTGGGGGTGCGGCCTTCGCCTTGGACATCTGCGGTGATCCGAGCAGGTTAGCACGAGAAGGGACGTGTGAGGTCATTGAAAACGTATTCAATATCCCAACTGGCCTTTTTCCCAGCAGACATTTTGACAGGCACAGGTGTGACTAATACGACTGACTTCATGGTATTCATCCGTCATTAATTGTGTTATTCACACCTGTGCGACGTGTTCAAAATGCTTCCGTGGAAAGGGCCTTCATGCTCTGGAAAAGAGGAGCTCTTTACGAATGCTGTGATGTGCATTACCGCACAAAGCATTTCTCACTTTTACGACCTTATCTCAAGTTTCTTACCTCGGAGAACCTTTTCGAAGCTGCACTCCACTTCAGATCCGCACCCGAGTCAGCAAACCTGAAATCACTTCATGCTTTATATCTAGAGGTCCTCGAGGATCAAGGAGAACGACCCATCTCTCAGACGTTCCTTGTGTCCTTCTTTGGATATTTGGAAATACTTTTGGTTGATTGAGGATGCGCAAAACAAATGTCGCGGCGATGCGTTGCCGTCCTTATAAAGCCTCGGCGCCGAACGCTCCTGAGAATTTGGAGCAGTTAATAGTTTTGTTTGTGGTTGAAATGTGAGTCGCCCCTGGTGAGACTTAGATGTTGGTCGCCGGGGTCCTGGGGAGGGCGGGGCCTCAACATTCTTCGACAGCATCATTAAATCGTGACCCGACCGTGGTCTTTTATTGGAGTGGAAATCTCTTTAGTGGGAATCAGCTGCCGGCACAGACACTTTCTTCACACCCAGTTTTCATCCCCGCGGCACGAATAAATTGCGACACCGTATATCCACGTATGTGTCACATTTCCTTTATTGTTCACAGCCTTTATTGTTGTCATGCCATTTTTCCATGCCAGGTTCAGAAAGGTCACAAAAATAAAAAGCAGCAGCTATGACGAACACAGTCACTCAATAAATAAACAAGGTGCGAAAACACACACAAAAGCGGTCACATTCGTATAATCAAAATATAAGAACTTGTCATTCATTTAACAAACTCTTTTTTTCTCTGTGGGTCTAATATCCATCACGAGGCACTGCAACACATTCCACAAAATACGGCATAGGATTTTAAATACAAAACGTGGAGCGGTCAACATCTTTTTTTTTCTTCTTTTCCTTCCCAAAATCCCTGTTGGCTGCTTAGAAACGGTTGTAATTTCACTTTATATGATCAAAGAACATAATCTATTGCACAGACGTTTAGAGTTGAATGCAACATTGCATTCTCATGCTGATCTGGCACGTTTTCGTTCACGGTTTAAAACAACTCCTTCTGGGATTAACTTCCACTCTGCATAGGAAAAGGGCCGAGCCCCAAAAAAAAAAGACAAAAGGGCAGTATTTATCTAGCAATAGCATCAGAATATATAGAACTAGTAAAATAGTTTCATAGAATTACCAACACTCTCTCTCAGTCAGTACACAGATTAAAACAACTTGTGATGTTGCTCAATGTGTGACGCGGCTGGACGTGATATACCGTCACAAAAATACATAAAAGTCCTCGATACTTCCTTTAAAGTGAATCCGATCTGCCACAGAAATGACACCTCGGGTGTGAAGCTTGCAAATCCGTACCAGGTATCGACACACGTGACAGAAAAAGCGATTAAAAAAAACTGTGCAAATGTTTCACATGCTGGTCTGAAAACTGAATTTGCCCTGGAAAAGCGAAGCGGTGTGAAGGGAACAACACAACTTTGAATTCATACCCCCCCCACCCACCCCTCTCCCTCTCGCCCCATTTCCAGTACCTGTTTCTAAAGCTGTCAAAAAAAGGCAAAAATGCCCCCGAAAAAATATTTTTAAAAACAATTACGATTGAAGCATTGTGTCAATCAACCAGGTAGGTATCGTCACATTTACAATCTCTTGATGAAGAACCAAAACTTGTTTTTTTTGTTAAGACATACCTCATTATATCTCATATATAGAGCATGGAATAAGAGGAAATGTTGAACTTTTTTTTTTTAATAAAGCACTGTATGGATTGTCTCAGATTTCGAACATTTCTGATTTCATGTTTTGTACGCTCTGCAGGCACTACAATATTGCGTGTGCATTGAATTCATCTTTTGATCACTGTGTTCTTGTGAGCTTGTATGGGCTAGGAACCAAAAAGGTGCACGATGCTTCATTAAGAGAATCAATTAAGAAGAATTCATAATTTAATTATAACTAATTCAAATCTTACTTAACTTTTTTTTAATAAAAAGTAGACTGTACTTTATATATAAAAAAACCAAACAAATAAATCAAACTCTCTTTTTCAAAGCAATAGCTGTTAGCGGTTGAAGATTACAGCTAAAAATAAGACCAAATACACTCAACAATGTCTTCATAAACATCCATTCTCAATGAGTTGGAGAGGCTATTTTCTTTTTTTATGCCGACTAATGCCAACAGGTTAGGGGGCACATGGCGGCACCCCAGTATCACCAGTGGGTTTCTAACGGGATTCAGTTTACCACTGAGCCCCTGAATAATCTTCCATAAAATAATGGTTTCGTAGGTCGGGCAATGTGCTGTATGCACACTCTAATGACACACGGGCTCACTTGACTCCTCCTTCTAGTCAACTCAGAGATGAGAGGAGGAGCTTAGCTCAACTGGTTAGCCAATGTGCTGGCTGCTAGCTCACTCGTGGTGAAGGAACCAGGGCCCAACACAGCGACCGTCCCGCGTGGGGCCACTGGTGCTGTGCATGTCGCCGTGTGGAGCACAAATGATCATCTAATAACCAATTCCAAAACTAAATTGTGATTTTTGAGAATGAGCCATTACTATATTAACTAACATTAGGGAGGACATTTTGTGCTGATTGTAAGAGTCCTTTTCTGATAGCCCTTGTGGAGAATCCTCCGATGTATCCTCCGAACTCAATATTGAAAACTCCGAAACAAAAGAAGGAACTGGAACTGCTACAATCTTGACAATCATTGATAATGCTACAAAAACTCAGGTACTGTAGCACGAATAAGTTGGATTAAGTGTACGGATCATCATAGAATGAACATCTATGAAACTATGGACGGATAAAGCAGAGGTGTCGCTGTGGAAAAGGCATCACTTGTTTTTTGCCCTCCTTGTTTTGAAATTGTGCAGTATTCATCTTGTAATCTCGTGAATAACTGTGTTTTTCACATCCAAACTCTATTACAGCAGTTTTAGGCCTTGCATGGTGGGTCACTACAGCATATTAATAATGCATTCCCTCTACTCATTGGATAGTTGACGGTAAGAAAGGAAGTAGTTTATCCAAAATGTATGCAAAGTTACAAACCTTGAGGTACTAACTTGAAGACGACATCCTGCCTTGTTAGAACAAGGTCCACCTTATAAAAAAATACTCAGGCTCTTTGTAACTTTGTGAGTTCCCTTCAGTGAGAAATCGTTCTTTCAGATTCACTTGAAGAACCACCAAAGAAAAAGAAGTGACGTCTCCGTAGATCACAGCCACTGCTGGTTCCTTGAGTGTTTTTTTGTTGGTTTTTTTTGCTTGTTTTTTTTCCGTCCGCCCAAGTTCAACAACTCAAACCTGAGGGGACCACGCCCACCTCACGGCCCAAAGTCTCGTCTCGCTCAAATCTGGACAACTGGTGTTTTTGGAAGCCTGTTTTTTTTTTTCACTGGGGGACAGGTGTGGCGGGTGAAGTCGGCACATTTGGCGTGACGGGGCTGGTGGGGGTTTGTGGCGAGCTCTGGTAGGACCGCAGGAGGACTTTGTGCTTGGTGGCCACCTGCTCCCGCCTGTGCTGCTGGTCGGCCAAGAATTCCTTGAGACGGGTCGTTGTGAAGGTGAGAGTCTGCCTGCGGAGCCGCATCAGGTAGGCATCTTGGAGCCAGGAGTTACTGAAGCAGTCCTTAATGGAGGGGCGGGCCCTGTGGAAGAGCAGAGCATGAGTATCCAAATATGCAAAGATTTTTAGAGAGATTTAAAAAAAAAAAAAAAAAATAGATTGCTTGAGATATTTTGTGAAAAAGGTGATGCCACCAAATTGAGTAAGTGATCGGTTTGCACTCGGCCATCAGCAATGATATAAATTCTGTACAACGTATGAACTACACAAGGGGCTCGTGTTCAGCTTACCACGGGTAGCTACACAGGATCTTTTTAAGGAACAGAGAGGCACTTTGGGACACATTCTGGTAGAGCTTAGAGAGGTCAAACTTTGCCGCCTGGATCCTGGCCTCCGTCTCCTGAGGGTCATTTTCAATGAAAGGCGACTTGCCGCTCAACCTGGAAAAATGAAGGGGGTGGGGGGGGTCGACACTCTCAAAACGGCGTGGATCCCTCAAAACGCGTCACAATAAGCACAATACAATCTGGGATTGTTCACTAGGTTCGTTGTGAAATTAAAGGAATATCACAAGAGTGACAAGCTGTCCACACCAGGTAACGTTACAGTATATAGAAAAAAGATCTCTGAAATGGAAATTTTCAATCATAAGCCTCAAATTAAGAGCACTTGTACATATTTCTGTTTAAAGAGGGCTGGCTGGGTGGAAGCTGCGAAAGCGGTACTCACATGATGAAAGTCAGTACGCCCACACTCCAGATGTCGGCCGGGGGGCCCACAACGTCCCCTTTCAACATCTCTGGAGCTGCAAGAAGAAAGGGAAAAAGTACAGCTCTCATTACATTACACTGGACATTAATTACATCTGCAATTAGTTTTTGTACCACATAAACTATATGTAATTACTAAAAGGCACGTGTAGTCTTTTTAAATGTGTGAATGGATAGTTTAAGCTGGCTTATAATACTCCTGTGTTTCCATAGCTGGTGCACGCCCACTCACAAAACAGATACATAAACAGTACATGTTAATAGTAACTATAGAAGAGCTGTGTCAATAACTTGTTCTCAGCGATCTATAAAAAATACACAAAGAGTAAGAGGTTTCATTCTTACTCTTTTTGACTGTTTTGTATCATCGAAGTTTCTTTCGTTTAATTTTCTTCCCAATAAATTATTACATAATGCACACATGAAGGTGTCCCCTTAACTTTAGTGCTTTTTCATCAATCTTAGCTTAGTTTTGGCGTGAGTTGTCTAGTTTTGTATAGTATACAGGGACTATAGGACCCTCAGCTTGTTGTACTCAAAGGGGCAAAAAAAAAAGAAATCCAGAGAATTTCCAGAAATCGTGACCCGATTACTCGAGATAATCCAAAGACCGTACAGACGTAGTTCCTAGGTTGAAGTGAGGGCAGACATCTCTGTGGCCGATATCTCCAAAACTAGGCAACTCACACCAAAACAATCTAGATAGATGAATAGAGCACCACAGGTAAGAGGAAACACATGTCTGTCCCTTTAACATCATCAGTTACTCAGAACATCCAGAGAACACATTTCCACTCAGTGATGTCTCTTAATGTTTAAACATTGTTCAGTGTGGGACATTTGCGTTGTGTGGGAAAATTAAACTTGGTCACAATCTTGTGTGTTTGTACTTTGTCCTCCTGTCCCTCCTGCAACATAGATAATGATCTAAACGAGGCTTACTGAGTCAATGAAGTTCGAGTAACTCGATGACAAACTAACTGAACTATCAGTACAGGATTTGCATTGACTTGAGCAATCCAACACATGGAATCATAGATTCTTGGCCACTTGAGGGCAGCGTAACAACCTGTAAACACACTGACAAGTCAACTCATAAACGGTTGCTATGGCCAACGAGTTTGCAAACAGTTCTGTTCTTTACAGATTCAACAGACACAAAGTCCAATATTCACTCTGCTTTACGCTCTGTTTTGATCTTTACCAACTCCCAAAGCACGAATCTAGTGCTTTAGCTGCTAAATGCTGAACAATATCCACCAGCTAATGCAAGATGCTCCCGAGTTCCATAGCGCAGAGGCAATTTGTGTGTCGTTTGATCTATTGTTGACATAAAATCACTTATTAGAGCAGCTTCACGTTTACATTCCCAGTAGTGTGTGTGTGTGTGTGTGTGTGTGTGTGTGTGTGTGAAACAGGCCCTTACACATATACTCCAGAGTTCCGATAGGAGGGCTGAACTGCTTGAGGAAGAGGGGGTTGTAAGTCTGAGCGCTGCCGAAGTCAATGATCTTGATGACGTTCATGTAGGTGATGATGACGTTCTCTGGCTTGATGTCCAGGTGGAGGATGCGTCGGGTGTGGAGGTAGTCCAGACCCTGGAGGATCTGCACAATGTAGGTCACCACATCATCCTCTGAGTAACGGAACCTGGATCACACCAGAAAACCGCTTGTTAGAGGGCTCCGGGGCAGAGAATTGTACGGCAGTTGCGGTTTTCTCCTTCAGTATAAACAGGAAACCAACACCAGAGAAGCAACCGCTTCACGGAGTACGGCTGTTTGGCCTCACCTGTCTATGAGGCTGAAGAGAAGCTCCTTCCCACTGCAGTACTCCGAGATGAGCACCAGGTAGCGCGGGGTGACGTAGGCTTCGTGCAGGGCCATGATCCTGTCATGGTGAAGGGACTTGAGGATGTCGTACTCCTGCAGCACCGTCTGCTTGTTGTCCGCCTCGTATGGAACAATCTTAGCCATGAAGAGGTTTCCCGTGGCGTTTTCCCGGCACTCCCGGATCACACCGAACCGACCCCTGTGTGTGACAGAGAATAGGTCAATGGTTCCTCTTCTGAATGCTACGTGCAAAAAGAGCACACGGAGATTTATGTACTCAGCTCAGCTACTAAAACCAAATCTGATACAGATGACATTTTTGGCTTGTGGTCAAAAACTCCAAAATGAAAGACATTCATAATGCATGTCAAAATAGTTTGACTCTTTGTCCTTCCAAATGAGCAAGTACAAATATTTAGGGCCATAAAATGAAAAAAATAAAAATAAATCAACATTCTTTCAAATAGTTCACTGCTCCAAAAGATTATACACTTATTTTTATTGCTTTTCTATAGCGAAAGATGTACTCAGATCCTCTACTTAAGTACTAATACCATACTGTGAAAATACTCCACTACAAGTTAAAGTCTTGCATTCAAAACTTTACTTAAGAGGTTCGGTGTGTAGGATTTGGCGGCATCTAGTGGTGAGATAGGGGTGTGTTTGGTTTGTGCGTTCTGTTGTCTGCTCGGGGGGCGACTGTAGAAACATGGGGGTGCAACCAGGTGGACTCCGTGAAGAGGACCCACTCCCCGTGCACATATAAGCGGCTCATTCTAAGATTCATCTTTTCATTTGATTATACTGCCGTAGATGTTTAATGTTGCTCATTGTAACTCCTCTTTATACTGTTGGATAGTCTGATCTACAGCAGTCCATCATATTCTATGTGATCATCATATGTTTGTAGTGTCTCTGTCCTGTGAGAACCACGTATCTCTAACTTCATGTCAACTTTTCATGAGCTCAGAAAAGCTTTCAGCTGTTTTCAGCATTGAGACATTTTCCAGCTGATCCAAAAGACTTGTGAAATAGTTCATTTCGCAAAAAGAAGTGGGAGAATCTTTCTCCGTCGTTACCTTGCTTTCTCATCCATGAAGGTGTAAGGCTTCTGTGGAACTCCCTGGCGCAGAGATCCCTCTCCAGGCCTTCCCAACGGCGTCCTGCGTCCCGAGGGTGTGGCCCGTCCCGAGGGCGTGGCCCGTCCCGACGGGGTGGTCCGTCCCGACGGGGTGCTCCAGCTGTCCCCTCCCTGCATCAATGGCGTCAAGCTCTGCACCACCACCACGGTCGGTGAGATAACCACGGGTACTGGGACAGTCACGGGGGTGACCGACGGGGTGGTGGTTGTCAGGGCGGAACTGGACTGAGAAGGCGGAGTAACCCGCACGGTCACAGCTGGCGCATACATCGGGACAGATGAAATAGGCTTACCGATGACAGGTGCGGGTGTTGGTGCAGGAGAAGGGGATTTGTGATTGGTTATTTGAGGCACTGCATTTACAGGACTTCGAGGTTTGGGTGGGACAACAGGGGGAGGAGCCAATTTGGTTTGGGGTTTGCCAACGCTGATGCTAAGGGTGGTCTTGGCTTTGGTGGGCGGGGCTTGGACAGCCACGGCGGTCTGAACGGGAGCTCGTCCCGAGGGAGCCGTGCTGGCGGGCGGAGTCACAGCCGGACGGCTAGCATCGACCTGCACAGTGGGTTTGATGGTTACTGCGGGAGCAGGGTCAGCCACGGGTGGAGCCGGAGCGGAGGCCGGGGGCGGGACGTGCGTTACTGCGGTGGATTTGCTCGGAGCTGGTTTAATGGGAGGCACTTTCATGGACGACATCACCACCACAGGGTGAGGTGGAGGAGTTGCAGGGACAGTCTTCACCACCACAGGAGCAGTGGACTTAGCTGGTTCTAGGGAAAGACGAGGAGAGCGAGGACACACCTCAAAGACTTGGTCTGATGTATGAAAAGAACAACGCATACGATGTGAAGATCTGCAACAAAGACGTCACTTCTGCAACGGCCTCAAACCTCGGCATGCACATAAAAAACTATAATGAGTTCAGCAAAACTAAAACTACACTTAAACACAAAACTTTAATCCTTTCCGGATCTGTTCATTTATCCGAATATCGACACATTGAAAGCAACTATGTGTATGTTTGACAGCCTCGTCTAAAATAAGGTCACAAAGGTCTCGAAGAGTGTGTTTGAGGCGATACGTACCTGAAGCAGTGAGGTTCACGGCCTCTGACAGGTTGCTGTACGGGCCCTGGCCAGCTTTATTGACACATGCCACCCTGAACCTGAAGGAGGCCCCTGCTGGCAAGTCAACCACATTGTAGTAACAATCCGCCACTCCCGTAGCCATGATCAACCAGTTGGTGTCACCTATGGGAGTAAAAATATCGTTGAGCAATGTGTCCAAGTTATTTAAGAGCCAGTTTATGGTAGTCTTACATAACACTTATTAATATTCTATATAAAATGCAAACACCTGGTTTGGCTATCTATGAGCGAGTCTCATTTATCATGCATGTTGACGTGTTGATGTTGTACATTAGAGGAAAAAAAAAAGTCCATTCTGTTAAATGGTGTTCTTCATGTGGCGAGGCTGCTACTCTGTAATTATGTTTCAGGTTGTTGGACCTCATCTGCCGTGAACAAGTAGTTCACTACTTCACCTTCAACACTGTGTGCCATAGTCCACGCGTTGCCATAGAAACCTTAAGATCATTTGTATTACTGATGTGGTCTTGTTGATTTGATTTCCATTAGAATCATGTTGTGTATCAACTTGTTTGATATGAGTAGGTGTGTTGCATGGTCGTAGCTGATTTGGTAAAAAAAAAAAGTGGTTCTTAATAAATCTTCCTGTTGCAACCCACAGCATATGGTTTGAGACGCTGTTATGCTTGGATCTATGTCAACCATCCATTAGGGTTGGGCGATATGGCTTGTATATAGTATCTTGAAAATGTTATTTATACCACAATATATAATATATACCTCAATATTTTCTTATTTTCTATAAAATAACATAAAGCACTTGAACATATCGGCGTGATCATTCCAGCAAACTAATCTGAACACACTCAGAGGTGGCTTTCTGTCATGTTTAAGTCATATTGGTCTTTGGAAATGTATTCTTATTAAGTCTAACTAATTATTCACGCAACTGAAATTCCTTTTTTTTTCAAATACAGTTTGCAGGCAGTAGTTTTTATTGTCATTAATGCTATTTATTACTTAATATTAATTCCTTTGGTTATTAATTCATTTTTACTTATTTATTATTGAAAGTCTGACTGACTGACTTATTGAATGAATGTGAATTTGCATCACAGTCAAGAAAAGATCACTTTTATTTTTAAGTCAGTTCTTATACATACACATACCGGCAGTTCATATTTGTACTGGATGTTTCCGATATAGTAATTCACTACACCACGCGTACAACAAACCGTAAAAAATTGAGTATATTCGATTGATCGCCCAACCCTACCATCCATTGGGGTTCGATGCATTTAAGCATGCCTAAAAAAGTGACTAAAATATTGAATCATTGTTAGTAAACACTGACCCTCTGCTCTCCTCTCCAGAGAGTATGTGCAGGGGGCCATGGTATCTGAGGGCCTCCATAGTACCAGGGCCGTGTTGTTGTACTTCTGAGGTATTTCAGGGGTCCCAGGACGATTAGGCAGACCTGTACAAAGAGATATATTGGTATTATTTACATATCACTTGCCCTCCAGCTTCTTCCCTGGCTCTCTGTTGTCCATCCAGTAGACTAACAGTACTCATTACGGTATTCGTTTACATACAGTATAATATATACGGAAACTGTATATTGTTTATAGGACGACTAACACGGTGTACTGCTCCTCACAGATAGACATTAAAGTGGTGTATGTCTCAGTTCTTACGGGCCAGAGATATTGTGCAAGAGCTGGACATTGTGGCCAGGGGGCTCGTAGCAACACATTCATAGACCCCTGCATCCTTCTTGGTGGTTTGCATGATCATCAGTAGCTGCCGGCCATCAGGGCAGGCGATCATGTTCATCCTGGCATCAATCTCCAGGGGCTTCTTATCTGAGGAAACATACATAAAATGGTCTTTTATCGTGAGATATAACGACGCAGATGTAGGTTTATATTATTCACCATAAATTAAAATGATGAAGAGCGTAATAAAGAAAGTAATTTGTTTATCTTATCTCCTGTGCTATTTGTTTGCACTGTGTGCGACTTTCGTTGCCAGGGTAACTTGTGTTACGACGTGGCGAGATGCAATGTAAGCTATCATTATGCCGCGGTCATTCGTGCACCAAAGAATAATTATGTAAATTGTTGTAACTAGCAAGAGAAGTGATTCTGACCATCCATCTGTGAGACCATCACCTAGGTAACACTGCCATATTTAAATTAGAGGTCGCTACCTTTCATCCAGGTGATGTGTGGGTGGGGGCTGCCTGCTGGCAGACAGCTGAGTGTGACTGGATCCCCCTCCAGCAGGACGTGATCTCTCAGCTTGATGTGGAATACTGGAGGGAAATCTGGGAGAAAAGGACATTAGACCACTTAAATCATATCTGTATTATATATCCATAAGAAAATTAAAAGTTATGATTTACTGTACACAGGGATGGTTAAGAATACCAATATTGGAACCACGTAACAACTTCTGGCCCAGGATCAGCTAGGAAGTTCAAAAAGGTCAAGCTTTTGCTTCTAGCTCTAATTACTTTATCCGTCACACAATGCAATCACAATCTCTTTACGCGCACTCTCATGTAGCTTACCTGAAGCCAATCTGGAGTACTGGCGTGAACGTACGGAACTATTTTCTCTGGAGATTGCTGTTGGTATGTCAGGCTGTGATACTGTCTTGTCTCGCCTCCCTCTGGTCAGGCCCCATCGATCCCAGCGGGATCTGCGCTCACCCTCCACAACTTTACAAGAATAATACAATTGACTCCATAAATAAACCATCGTGCATTTAAGAAAGTGTAATTGATAATGCTCTACAACCATGACTTTATATATTTTTAAATAAAGGAATATGCCATACATACCCTTTGATGTTTCTGACTTTAGGCTGGACATGGAGTCTAAAGACTCTGATGAGGCACCATTACTGGCCTGAGATGCCAGCTGGTTCTGAGGAACACTTGCAACTTTCGTAGCACGGCTCTCGGATGTTGCACGACGAAGCATGGAAAGAATGGGTGTCCTTTTGGTTTCCTTATCCTCGGATGCTTTCCTTTCCTCTGAGAAGCTGCGAATTCTTGTGGAGATCCCAGCCACTGTTGATTCAATCTTTCTGCGCATTGCTAAGACCGGTGATTCATTAGGTTTCTTAAGCTCCTTTTCATCTTGTTCCACCGATGTATTACCTCCACCATCCATTTCCACTTCCTTCTTTTCCTGTGACCCTCTACGGCCAAGAGCCCAAGAAAGTCTACGTCTTGAAGGAACGGTATCTTCTTCTTTGGTCGTTTCGTCCTTGCGCTCACTTGACGAAGCTCTCTTCAGGCGCATTGAGAGCCTTCTCATAAAGCCTTGGTCCTTTTGAGCTTCACGAAGATCCTGGACTGACTTTGACTTCTCCTCAAGTCTTCTCTGTGCCAATTCCAATGGTGCACCAATGGGCCCAGGTCTGTATATGTCTTCACCTGACTCTGTTGAGTCTGATGAAGCCATTTGGGATTTGTCCTCATTCTTTGACCGTGACAGAAATTTAAGACTTCTTGAGAGGGAAGACTCACGTTTTTTGAAGCGGGCCTCAAAGACCTCTTCAGAGGTAACGTCCTCAAAGTCAACTCCTGCTGAGAGCTCTTGTTGGGTTGAGGAATGTGTGGTAGTCCTTGGCGGACTGGGTTCCTTTGTCATCATTTCTGGCGACGCTACCCTGGAGTACACAGCAGGGTGCTCAGTGGTGGCTGGCTTTGGTGGACCAGGTAAAGCAGAGGACATGCTGGCAAGTGGAGATGTGGGTGCAAATGTTTGAGTTGATGCTAAGGGTGACGAGTTGGCTGGAGCAACAACGGGTGGAGAGGTTCCTACAGGTTGGTCATTGAGAGGCTGAACTGCAGGGACCATGATAGTCTGCATAATACTTGCATATGCTGAAGTCCTTCCATCTGGAAGAACCACCAGAGCAGGAAGCGAGGGTGTTACATAAGTTGACACAACATTTGTTGATGGGTGGGGATATTCCTGTGTTGGTCTCACCATAACTGAGCTTGTGGTTATGATCATTTCGGAAGATTTCGCAAGCAGAGTTACTTCTTCTTCTGCACTTTTTTCAGAAACGTTGACATGTCCGGAATCACTGACAATTATTTCCTCTTCTTCTTTCATAATCTGTTCTTTTTCTTCTTTCTCATTTTCTCTTTCGTCTTCCTCCATTTTCTGTTCTGGTTCAGAGCTTTGGACCACAAGAGGAGGTGTAGGAATCCTCTGGCCCGTATACTCTGATTCAATCATTGGCTCTTCTGATATGCTCATGTCCTTCTCTGAGAAACCACTAGTGCTCGATCTCTCATCAAAATTACTATCTGTAGTCAGCCCTTCCATCTTTTCGTTCATAGTCTCATCCGGCTTTAACTCTTTCTCCATTAATGATTCCTCGCTTTCTGCTTTGGTTGGACTTCCCTGCACAACAGACTCTGGTGTCGGTGGCTTTGGCGAAGGTTCCCTGGGAGTCACTGGACGGGAGTCTAGCTTGAATTGCTCAGTAAGAGCTGACATAGATATGGCCTCCTTGAGCCTTCTCTCTTCTACCTGTGCCAGGGGAATCTCCAAGGGAGCTCCTGATCGGCGGTGTAAAGCTATAGGTTCTGAATCACCTTGACTGAAAGAAGCAGTTTTGCGCAAAACTTTGGGTTTGGGACTTTCCTCTATTGCAGAATCGCTGGATGCAGCTCTAATTAGTGGGGGTGGGCCCAAACGAGCTGTTCGAGAGAAGCGCTTTTCATCCCCCATTCCTAATGTTTCCAGCAGAGGTCCCCTCAGTCCACTCATCTTGTTGTCCACAGAGCCACCACGAAGCAGTCGCTGTCGCATCTGCTCCAGTTTAAGAGCGTAGTCTTCTTGACTCATCTTGGCAGTTCCTGGGCTGGTGCTCCTTCTTGGGAGTTCCATAGAGACAGCTTTCTTGAGAACTCTCTTTCCATCCTCTTGATTTTCTTCTCCAGGTCCTTCCTCAGGTGTAATCCGGAGCAGCAATGCACTGTCGGCAGAGCCTCCACGTCTTAGCTCTCCTCTCCGTCGTCCGCCCTCCGGTTTGTCGGACTCCATGCTTGAACCCCTTCGCAGGGGTTTTCTAGTCAGCTGTGACTTTTGCGGCAATTCAGCTGCTGATTCTTCATCTGAAGAACCCTTGTCATTGTCCTGTGACGACCTTTTCCGCAGGCGGCCTTTAGCTGTTACTTCGACCCCTTCTTTATCCGTTTCTTTAGGGTCACACTCCATCGCCTCCTGGGCTTGAACAGGAGACGCGGACCATTTACTTGTTCCATCCTGCTTTCCTGTTTCCTGCTCATTTGTCTGGATGTCATTAAGTGACATCCTTGATCCAGAAAATTCCATGTTAAGCGGCATTGGAATGAATGGCAGTTCATCAATATCTTCATCCGAATCTGAAGATGATGATTGCAAAGGTGAACCTTCTTTAAGGTGCCTGGGAACGGCAATGGAGATATGACTGGAGGAATCGTTAAGCAACTCAGGTATGGACCTCATGACCATTTTCGATTTATAGCTGATTAGTGAGCGCTGTAAAAGTGGAAATATGATTTAAGAAAAATTAAAAAGAAATTAGAATTGTGACCATTTAATTAATTATGGCATTCTGGGTGTAATGCTAAATAGAAGCAGAACAGGAAATAAAACCCTTACCTGCCATTTTCTGCGAGACACAAACTTCCTCAGGGACTCTGTGTTTATGGCCTTCCCCTTGCTAAGAGTCTGTACAATGAATAGATTTTAAATGTAATAAAAATAATGAGTAATAAGACCTTGCTCAGTATCATCAAATAAAAATGACAGCAGAAAGAGGTTGTGGATGATTAACACTATAGTGTGAAATACCACAGGCCTGGTCTTACCTTGAACCAGGGGTGACGGAGACATCCTTGAGTATCAGGTCTCCTAGAGAAAAATAATTGTTCTATTATCTAGCTTAATATACTGTGCAGTCCTAACAACCTTGAATGAGAACCACCAGAGGAAGACCGCATGAGAGTTACAGACAGGGCCAAGAGAATAATGGAATATCCAACCAAATGTTTGTCTGATAAATCTAATCTAATATCATCATCATCATCATCATTATCATCATCATCATCATCATCATCATCATCATCATCATTATCATCATCATCATCATCATCTAATACTGAAACAAAATCATCAACATAAACAATTTAGTTTTTTTATTTACTTGATAAGGAAAAATGTATCTCTGCCGTTACAAAAAATGTTGTGGTGAAAACTGTGACATCTTCCAGAGTTTTTTAAACAGCAGAAATTAACAAATTATATTCAAACTTATATTCAAATATCTATAAAAGGCCACAAAGGAAATAACTGCCAATACAATTCTGAAAATACTCAATGAAAACATACATACATGTATATATATATATATATATATATATATGTATATATATATATACATGTATATATATATATATACATACATAACATGAAAATCAAGAAATATTGAATACAACTTGAGAATAGTGAATGTAGCTGATATTGAACGTCTCATTATTGTGGACATAAATTTGTGTTGTTTTTTTTTCAAATGATGTTATCCATACAACTAAGATTGTTGCAATCTGATTTTGCACAAGTTCCCTCATTGTGATACAGTGTGTTTACCTTTCAGACCTGAACTGTATAGATTGCATTCCGGGTGATGTCAGACATTAGGATTGACTGAAAATATGTCCTCATGTTTATTCAATATACTTTATTTCCTGAATGGCTTGTTGCAGCTATAAGTTAAATGCATAGATGTATTTCACACAATCCTTTGACATAAACCAGATCTTGATAAAGAGATCGAGTAGTGTTACCGGTACTCACAGCCTGTCTGCTACCAGCAGCTTTATGATGAACCCTTTAGCCTCTCGACAAAGGTCAGCGAACATACTCTCCTCGAAGGCCACGTTATAGTTCCTGATGTTCAGCACGGAGCTGCGATCATTCTCTCCAGCAAACGGAGAAACTCCTGTCAGACTGATACGAGAAACAACCGTGTACATTTTAATGACAAGCCTCTGGGTAGTCCTGAACCAGAAAACACATAGAAAACTGACACTGATATTCAGCACCCTGGAATACATTTAATAATGAAAATAGATGTACCCACCACAGATATGCAATGACTCCAATCGACCTAGGAGAATAAAGAATATAATTAGATGAATGAAGTTGTATGAAGACAAAATAAATGTAATGTAAATTCAAGAGATACTCTACCAGATGTCGGTTGCTTTTGACACAGGGGTCTGACTGACAATTTCTGGTGCCACAAATTCTGGTGTGCCATATTTGCAGTATTGAGCCTCATCGGGTGTGATCTGCACTGCGTTGCCGAAGTCACAGATTCGTATCTGATCACCGTGGGAGTCTGCCATGAGGATGTTATCAGGCTGAGAAAATAATAAAAAAAATCTGTCATCAGAATACATCTTGTATGATCATTTGCTAAATGTAAAAACAAAAACTGTTCTAGTGCAGTTTTTTATTTTTTTTATTTCTAATATATATATTTTATATATCCAAAGGAAGACAATGAAAGAGTGGGAGTGTGAAGATCCGTGAGTGTCTACCTTCATGTCAAGATGTATAATGTTTTGATGATGAAGGTAGTCCATGCCTTCAAGCAGTTGTCTTATACATGAGCGTACCTAGTGGTTCCAAAACAGAAACATACCAGTATTAAAGTGCATACATTTGATCATTACAGTGAAATGGATGTCGATATGTGTGATTACTGTTATATTTGCTGTGCAGGCATAAAACACAGGACTTACATCAGACTCCATAACTGTAGATTTTTTTGTGAATCTGTCGAGCAGCTCCTCGTGGCATCTTGAAAGATGAATTAAGGCTATTTTTTCTGGGACTTCAGATGCAACTAGCACTAATTGTTTGTTAAACATTTACAGTATGTATGCATGTATATGGGTTTACTTAACCAAGAAAAACATTTTCATAAAAAGCTCTTCAGAACACAATAATACATACAACTACATAAAACGTAAAAAAAGCAAACCTTTTTATTCATATATTATCTCACAGGCTGATTGTGTACTCTGTGTGTACTCTGTGTGTACTCTGTGTGTACTTTGTGTGTACTCTGTGCTTTAACTGCCTAATAAGGATACATTTCAGTGATGAGGATGACGGCATTCTTTTTCTCAAAGGCATCCTGAAAGAAAAGGATTCTCTCGTGGTCCAGCTTGGAGAGCAGGTTCATCTCTCTCCGGGCCGACACCTTCTTCTTGGCCCGTGTGGAGATGAACTTTGCAGCATACTCCATTTTGCCAGCCTTCTGGGTCACACGTTTCACATAGGAAAATGCTCCTCTGGAAGAGAAAAATCAGGAGGAAAACTTAGTTCATCACTATTTAACTCTACTTAATGATAAAAACTGGTTCCAATGCAGACTGCGGTTGTCTTGTATCATTATATTGCATAAAGGGATGGGAGATGTGGGTTTAAAAATGCCTTACCTTCCAATTTCCTTGTGAATGTCATAGTTGTCAGTCAGTCGGCGCATCTTCCTTCGAATAGTCTCCTCATCATCCATCGGATCTTCTTTGCGTTTGGCTGCAGTGATGAGCAAGTTTTAATTGTACAAACGGGACCTCTGACTCCTTCACTTAGCTTGTTAGCCATGCAGTCAAGGGACTGTTCGGACTATTTTTATGGCGCCGATAGATTGACCTCTCACCTTCATGAATAGTCAGCTCAGCTTTACAGGACACAGATCCGGCCAAGTTCCTGGCAGTGCAGGTGTAAACCCCGGAGCCTTCTGGACGAGCGTTTAGGACCACCAGGGAACATTCATTGTCATCATACACAAACGTGTAATGACTGCTCTCCGACAGCAGGACGTCGTTCTGAAAGCAAATAGTGCAAGTTTCAGCATTGGTTCTTCTGAGATGTGTAAAGCAAAGTTATCTGTTTTTGTTATTTTCTATTTAAAATATCTACCCTACTGTATAGTTCGGTTTATCTTGGTGATGACTTATTAAATTACTTTTGACTGCTAAAATGGATAAAAACCTTGAACCAGAGGATGTCGGGGATGGGTTTGCCCTCCACAACCACAGCAAAGCGAGGGGTCTCCCCTGCACAAACGTCCAAGTCCTCCATGATAGTTTCAAATGTTGGTGGAGCTGTGGACAGAGATACGACGGTACAATACCAAGTTACATTAGCTTTGGACGGCTGAATGGATAGATAGGTCAATCCACCGCCTACCTGCCATCTCCACGCTGAAGATGCAGCTGTCGCTGCCGTACTTGTTGGATGCCACGAACACCATCTCTCCGATGTCGGCACTCTTGACTTTGAGCAGCTTCAGCGTTTGCTGGTCATCGTCTGGCATCGTCATCTCGTACAGGCCTGGCCTGCTGGAGAGGACCACTCCCCTCCTGTGGAGAAGGGTTTATATGTTAAATGTGTTCATGTTACAGGTGGGAGAACAGCGGGACAGCACTTGGCATGTGTGGTGGCTCTCACTCTAGAGGAAGTCAGGTCACAATAACAGACTGTGTCACTTCTCTGGCTAATCACACAGTCATACCCCCTGAATGTCCTGTGATACACAGGGTCCATGAGGGGGCATCCTTTCCATCAGATACCACTTGACTTAACTAATCGTGTGTCAACAACATGGATGTTACATTGAAAACTCAAAATACAAGTGCAGTGTTGTCATAAAATGAGAATGAGTTGTCATGAGAACACCAGCTGGGTCCATTTACAATGTTCAATGAGATATGAAAATGTGAAATCAAGACAATGCCTCTATACTGTATATATATATATATATATATATATATATATATATATATATATATATATACAGTATTTCTCCAGCATATACAGTATATATATATATATATATATATATATACTGTATATGCTGGAGAAGATATCACTGGAAAATGCATTCATGTAAAAATAGAAGATGTTAATAGATACTTGACATAGATACCTCTTCCAGAGGACTGCAGCGTTGACATGATTGAGGGTGACAGTGATGGTGACTGACTGGTTTTCCATCACATGTACAATATCTGGCTTATCAACAATCACTGGACCCTCCTGAAGATAGGGACCTAAAAGTAAATGTACACAGAGATAATATTTAATAAATGGTTCAGCCATCCAAACTGATGGATGGATGGATGGATGCTCTGAGAAACGTGAATGTACCTCGGTCCAGGAGCTGCACCGGGTCGGTGGTAGGTGAGGGCTTGCTGAAGGCTTTGGAGGTGATGGTCAGGACCCTGAAGGCATAGCGCACGCCTTTGGAGAGGGTGGTGATGATGTAGGTGGTCTCCTTCAGGCCAGAAGCTATGATGGTCCACTGGATGGAGCCCAGGGCTTGTTGTTGGATGGCATACAGCAGGGAGCTGGGATCTGAAAAGAATAAATAGTTTAATGCAAAATGCTACACCACAATATTGGAACTACTTCTTTTCCGTCCATAAAAACACAACAATTTTGTTAGCTGCGTCTCCAGGAAGCCTACAATAAAACCCTTTTTTTTTAAAAAATGTTATATATTTTGTCCTTTTTTAATATAGTGTACTTATTTGATCTGGTGAACAAAACAAATCTGAATATCATTCTTTCGTACCAATGGAAGGGTCCAGCCTCCTTGGTTTCTTCCAGCTTACGGTGATGGTTTTACCAGTGATGGATTCTATCACTGGAGTCCCATCAGGAGGGTCCGGGAGGATATCTGAAAATGATGACAATGGAATTTAGAGGTCCATAACTGTGTCTGACCTGCCCTTTTGCCTGAGCAAATTGGATCACACGAGGGGTTCTTGTTTTAGGTGCATACCAAAAAATAGAATGAAAATCACCTGTAACATAGAGATGAGCGTAGCAGGTGGCCTTGCCAACTTTGTTCGAGATGACGCTCTTGTAGACGCCAGCGTGGGCATGGCACACGAAGCGGACGACCAGGCTGTGGACATCACGAACTACAGGAGGAAGCAGAGATGAAAGGATAGGAAGTACACCGGCCTGTTGCCGTCTCTATGCGACTTAGCTGACCCTAACAATGTCGAATTAAACACAATCCCTGTCCACTAAATGAGCCTGTTGAACCTCATGAATGAATTTCTTACAAGTGCTTAAAATGTGTGAAAGCAAGGTGGAAGTAGCGTGATATTGTCACAGTGGTTCACATCTTGTCACCTACCGACAGTCGACAACAGTTTTAGCATGATCTTTCCCAAACCGTATCCAAGTTACATAAACGTAACCAGGCCTTAACCCTACAGGTGGCCGATTGACAAACGCTCACATGAATTGGTTATATGTCATATGGGTCCTTTTGGAGGACACTTACAAAGGTATACAGTGTTTAACAAAATATATATTTTATTAGGGATTTAACTAATTAGTTTCTCAGAACAGTAGTGTTAGTCTAATACTTTTGTTCAATGACATACTCAATTTATTTTTAGAAAGTTGTCTTTTCTTCCTGTGATTAACATATTCATTCTACTCTAACTTTCAATAAAAATGCCACGTTATCGTAATCTGAAATAAACTGCCCAGAGTGTTGCCTTGTGAAGGCTCGGGTACGTCGATAGGCCTGAACATTGGCTGAATGTTATTCCCTTCTGAGACTCTTACACTGTGTCATCTTTCTGTCCTCGGTGCTCTCGATCCTTTTGCCGTTGTGGAACCAGACGATGGTGGGGTAGGGCAAACCCGCCACTTTACATTTGAGCACAGCCTCCTTGCCCTCGATCACATCCAGGTCGTAGAGGGGTTTGATGAAGTCAGGCATAGTGAAACGCTCCACCTCATTCTCTGGAACCTCAGGCTCCTCCGGGATCGAAGGCATCTTCTCCAGTTTCGCCCTAAATGGGAACAAAAGATAAAAAAATATATAATTTTATTAACCATAGAGTAGTCTGTGAGACACACGAGAGCTGTGAGGTAACACTCAAAGAATAACAGGCTCTTACATCTGTGAGGAGATGGCTGGCCGTGGTTCTTGTATGTAAAGTTCGGCGGAGCTCTCTGCATCGCCGTGACTGTTGCGGGCCGTGACGGTGTAAAATCCCTCATCCTCATTGGTCACGTGGGAAATGAAAAGAGAGTGGCGGCCGCCCTCCCGAAGAACACGAATGTCCTCACTTTCAATAAGCGGATGGTCTAAAGGGGAAAAAAAAGTTTGTATTTATATATTTATTTATTTATAAAGTGTGCTATAAATAACCAGGGGAATAGAAAGAAAAAAGTAAGAATAGATCATTTCACAAAGACTCGGATTTTAAAATGGCAATCTCAGATTTACATTTAAATAAATGTCTGTTAAGTCACTATCTATCACCAGGTAACAGAATGGTAATTGATAGTGACTTAAGAGACAATTCACTGGTTAAAGTATTGCAATATTCATAATTTTTGCAATATTATGAACTGTGGCGACATTTCCGTAATAAACGCTGTATTAAGTCACTGCTCATGCAAACCCAACATTTCCTGCTGCTGCAGCTTCACATTACCAGCATTTAACCGGTGAAACACGAGTTGACTTGTATTGTGAAGTAGTCACGGGAGAGTCAATGCGTTGGTCAGTGAGCTTGACACTGACCGCTATCGTTCATCAAATACGTTCACAAAACAAGACCTTTTTTTGACACATTAGTTTGAAATATCGCGGGGAGTAATGGAACAGTCTGGAGCAGATGGAGAGCTGCAGGCTGCACACCTCCAACTTCTTAGAGAGGCAGCCAACTATTTTCACTTGTGCCGCGCGTAGCATAACCATCAGATCACAGTTGCTCACAGAATCATGGAAAAAAGGGCCAATTATTGCCTGATGACAATAGTTTGTTTCGCTGCCCCCAGTATTCTGCGACCTGTAGTATTTAAACCACATTTGCTGTTGCCACCAGTAAAATAGGGTGTCGCCAAGTCAACCTGGACTGAACTCATAAGGATTGCCACTTTAAGGTTAAGATGTCCTGTGATGCGCCCGAGTGCAGGAACAATTGAGTACAATCCTACCAAAGTGGCTCCAGATGACCTGGGGAGACGGCGTCCCACTGACTTTGCAGTCAAATCGAGCGTTACGGCCCTCGATCACTTCTAGAACGTCCAGCTTGCGAGTGAAGAGAGGCTCAATTGATGGGATGACTTTGAGTTTGCCACATGAAGTCACTTCCTCTGAAGAGTAAAAAAAAATGCATTCAGAATAACAGAAGAGACCAACTGGACAATAGATACATTTCATTTTAATTTAAAATCACACGTATTGTGACATGTCTTCTCGAGGCGTACCTTTCGCCGTGCTGAGCTTGCACACGTACGTCCCGCTGTCGTCCTCGTGCACGGAGTTGAGCAGCAGCCGGCACTTTCTTCCATCAAAGTGCATTTTACAGTTGAGCAATGCCGGCTGGATCAGTTTCCCATCTGCAAGCCAGTCCACATCCGTGTCCTTCGGTCCGATGACATGACACTCAAACAAAACCGTCTCCCCGGCCTTGGCCGTGATGTCCCTGACCGGGCGGATGACAGCCAGGCCCGGCTCAACTGGGGCAGCTGGGTGTAAATAAAGGACATTTCCTGAAGAGCGCTGTAAAGTGGTGCTTGAACGTTGGACTAGTTACTGGTCATAATCAATAGTTTTTATTCACTTTAGGTTGTGGTATCGATGTATAGTTCCTGATTAACAAGTAAACTAGTGTCAGCAGACAGAGAGGGGAATGTGGACCAACAAACACCTGTGCGTTTCAAATAAAGCGTACCTTTTACCTCCAACTTTCCTTCACACTGCTTTGTCCCATACTCATTAATGATCTTACAGGTGTAAATCCCAGAGTCTGAGCGCACTGCTGACTTGACGGTCATTTCAAAAGCTCCGTCTTCTGTCTCCCGTACGATGTGACGCGGGCTGGTTTTTACCGTAACTCTGTCCCTCAGCCTGCGAAAAGGGGAGAGTTAAGGGAACAATCGTTGTTAGGTTTTAAAACAAGAGATTTGAATCATGCATTAGCTTTTGTAACTTAATTTATGCGATGAAGAATGACCAAGCACACACTTTTTTTTCCCAACCACACGCTCTCATCTGGCTGGTATGAAGGGGGTGGAGGGGGGGGATACATTGTCCAGGACTGCCAATATTATGTTGAGCACATTCTTTTCTGCTATTGTCTCTCGAGAGTCATGACTAACTCTAATGACAGGATCTGCCTGTGTGAGTCAGCCTATTCTTATCGCCTATATTAAAGGGATGATTCACATTTTTCTGAAGTGGGGTTGCTCTGTTTGGTGCTCACGGTGAGAAAACAATGTCAAACAAATAGATAGTAGCCCGTATAGATAATAAAACTAGCGATGCTAGTCCATCAGACAATGGAGGTCAGAGTGTTGATATGTTGTCAAGTTATTGTTGTCATAGAGACGTTTTAAAAAGCGCCCTGCACGTACTCCAGTGGGGGATGCACCGCTCGTCTGATGTTCGTCTACATGCCTTGTTACTGATAAAGCAACAGGGGATGCACTGTTGCCCTGTCACTAATAAGGCAACTGCCCCTGTTGCCTTATTAGTAAAATACACTAATGTTGCTCTCAGTCTTTTCAGCAAAATAGGGAAACCTACAAAGCCGTGCCGACTGGATGACACCAGACCATCTGAGAAGTGTGAAAAAATTATTTTTACTTCAACACCAAAGATGGTGCACTGCTGAGTATTTACAGCAGCAGGGTGGGTGCATGTGGGATTAACTCAAAATCCACAACAGTGCCCATGCTCGTGAAAATGAAGGAGCATGTCACCCAGTTAACAGAGAGAAGTTCCACTGTGGAACATATAAGGAAGTGTTCTACAAACAGGACCTGACCCTTTGAGGAAGGGCAATCAGATGTGGCTCTTTTTTTTTGGACAGCCTCAGCATTGCATGTGAGTTCCAGATTGTTGTTTAAGAGCTCATTAGTTCCGACAGAGATTTGTGTTTCTGGGCACCGAGCAGCTCAATGGTTGGAAGCATGTTACTCTCCTCCTTTCCCTATTAAGACTCTTTCTGTCAGCCTGGAGATTGCTGAGCAGTAAACATCAATCTTCCACTTCCTTTAACAGAGGCAATAAAGCAGCATGCTCTAGAACAAACTCTGCAGTCATACGAGCATCCCCTTGGTTTGTGATACAGATAAAGTATTTTCCATTTCCCATGCAAGCGATGAGTTTAAGTGGTTTGATGAAGTGATGGGGGACCTACCAATAGAGCATGGGTTTGGGTTGTCCACTTATTCGGACAGACATGGTGACTTCCTGTCCTTCAATGACAGCTTGATCACTCATTGTCACCTGTGAAAATGCAATGTAAGTTAGGAAGCTGAGAGATGCATTTTACCTGCATGTTTTATTTAACAGACGTGTTGATGGGACACGTTGATACATAAGAACTATTATTGATAGATTCAAGGACGTCCCAAACATAAAGCATTTATTTTCGAGCAATATTTCGCAACCAAACAGTCAAAAATGCAGTTGAGTATGTGTCACTGCTGAAAATATGAAAGTAATTCTCAAAAAAGTTAAGTCAATTAGGTATCTGTTTGGACCGAGCTCTGTGCAGTCTCACCAGGAATGCAGGGGGTTTCCTGAATCGTGTGTCAATAGTTCTCTTGAGCTCTGGCCCTCCGAAATCCATGCTTTCCTCCGGGGGACTGAGATACTCCTCATCAGACGTAATAGGGCTGCTGATATCCCTCGGTACACCCAGGTTCCCCTTCGCCTCCTGCACAGACTCTGTGAAAGCAACGAGGTCACACTCTGTGTCGTGGTTCAGTTTCAGACAGTCCTGCTTGCAAACAATTCAGCTCAGAAAGAACACAGGAGTTGTAGGAGTTAAAATATAATTAGAGTCTGAGATGTCAAATGTGAAATCCAAACAATAGTGGATTCACAGTGGGTGGAGCCAGTGAGCCTCGGTGGGCAATTTATAGGTTCAGTTTCGCCTCTGAGTTACTATGGTAACTATAAGTGAGGTTGTTCAGCTGGAATATATGGCACAGGCATTTTGCTCAGTGAGATAATGAAAAGGGAGCAGGAGGGAAATCAGCTGAAACACAATGCCCTGTTTGGGAAGACATAACCAAGATGTTATTTTTTTTAAGGTGGAGAATAAGGGATTATAAAATTCTAAATTATTGTTCAATACGATGGCCTATTTTTGAATATGTATGGTGTTTTTAAATCCATATATGGAAAAGAAGTGTCCTCATCCATTTTTTACTATACTAGACTGACAGAAATATCCTTCTTGATCTGTTAAAATGAAGGCAAATCAACATCATATTATGATTGAACGACTACATTTTCTATACATAAAAACAATACATGTAAAGATAATTTATGTTTTATCATGGAGATTAAGAAAACAAGTATTTTACAATGCTTTCAGCCTCATTTTTGAAAGTGTTGCTTGAAACGGTTTCAAACCTGAAACGGAGGTTTCAAACCGCCCATCCAGTTTTTATTAAGATATTTTTAACATTGGGACAATTACTACTACTGCACCTGTTTCAGTGGTGCAGTGGATGAGAGATTTTTCTCCACCTAAACACTGAATCTAGTTTAACAGGTTAGCCTAGGGCCATGGAAACCTCATCCACCAATCTAGGGTTTTAGGTTGGGAAAGAGATGTACATTTTATTTTGAATTGGTAATATCACTGATTTAATTGTGCTACATTTATAGCCACTCTGATTCTTTTTTTTTTCAGTGTAACATTTCTCAGTTCATGATAATATCTGAATTTCATTTAACTTAATGTTAAATGTGCAGACATACTGTATATTTCAATGTTGATAACTAACAAAACAGAACTATACTGTAAATACTCACTTAAATCTCATATGATATCCCCAAAGTTAAACATACCTGCTTTGACTATAAGGGTGGCGCTGCTGGACGCCCTGCCCTCCTGATTAACAGCAGTTACGCAGTATTTTCCACCATCACTTATTCGAGCTGATTTGATGAGCAGAGTATGCCGTTCCCCCTCCACTTTGACTGCGTAGTTTGCATTGACGGTGATTTTTGTGTTTTCCCTCATCCAGGTAACTACAACAGAGAAGACAGAAAAGACAAATAATGTTCTTTTTGTATTGATTGCTCAACTATACAATTCGAAATTACCTGTGATTTTTTTTTTTTTGTTAAAACACAACATGGTACCTTCAGGAATTGGGGTGCCGGCAATGATGCATTTCAGTAGCACATCTGCACCAGCAGCTGCTACAGTGTCCTGCAGGGGAAACTCAAATACAGGGCCCTCCATTGGGTCTTCTCCAGCAGAAACATAAGAATCATCTGACGAATCTGCACAATTTGACAAAAGACAAGCCTGAAGTCATTTCGTCCCCCTGTGTTCAAATTAGAGGAAAATCCCCTCCAGTAGGGAATGAGTAATAGGTTGATTAAACATGAAAAGCAAGCAGACTGGAACTTCACACTACTACAGAAAGCTAAATGAAAGAAGCACAACAAATCTAACCTAACTCTGGAGACAAGGGTCGAGGGCGACGGTTCTTTCCTTTGGTCTTCAGCTGTCGTCCCTCTTTGGCACTACCAGTTATCTGCTGAGGCTCACTTGTCTTCACATGGACATCCTCGTCCATCTTTTCATCTTCAACAATAATGGCGGGGATTCTCATCTTTGAGGCCGGTTTAAATAGATCCACTTCCATTCTCTCCTCTGTTGGGGTGATTGGTGACATCCTTGGGGGTTTTGAGGGTGGTTGAGGAGAAAGATCTTGCACAATGACCGCCCTTTTTTGTACCAGTGGACTTTCGGATCTGTTGTCAATTTTTCTTAATGCTACTTCTATTGGCGTCTTTCTCCCCGAAGTCTCATCCTTTTGTGATGTTTGCAAAAGAGCTTCTTGAATGTGTGGAGATTCTTGCATTCGAGACGCCCTTTGCACAAGCGGACTTGGTGGCCTTCGTTCAACCTTGCGTAATGTCAGCTCAGCAACATTTCTGCTTGGCGAGTTTTCCCTTTGTTGATGGTACAATGCTGGTGATGATGATCTCTGAATGATTTCCGTTGCTGGACTGACCCTACTTAATTCTCTCACTGATCGTTGTCCTGGTAAGTCGGATAACTGCATGGACTCTGGGGTGCCGGCAACTTCTCCAAATCTACTGACTGTTACAGTTGTTGAACCAGTGCTTGCTGTCTTTTGGGGTTGGGACAGATACTGTTCCTGCCGTGTTTGCTGTTGTTGCTGCATTGGTTGCTGATTATGTTCCTTTTCCCTCTGTTCCTTTGCCCACTGGGCACGTTCCCTTTCTTGGAGCTTTTCAAGGACTTGTGGAGGAATAGGTTCAATTTTCCTGAAAGGCTGGCGCTGCTTGCTCTTCAGAGTGAGCTGTTCAGTTGAAAACGACTTCTTCATGTGAGGTTTACCAACAAGCTTTTTAATGCGCTGGAGCTCCTCAGTGAACTTGTTCTCAATGTCTTGAACTTTTTGGGAGTAGCGAGGTTTGTCCTCCAGTGAAGCGGCTCTATGTCTAAACATAGATCTTCGTTCAGCGGCATCCTCTTTCAAAGCCTCCCTTAGGTCTTCCCTTGAACTTTCTCGAGAGATGCCCAGCCGGCTTCCTCCATCATCCGAATCTACAGATCCAGCACGATTGAACCCTGCCCAGGATCCTCCCGAGATGGAACCTTCTGGAATATCAAGGCTTCGTCTCCGCTCTTCTAATCCACGGACCTTCTCAAAAACCTTTGAGCTTACCCTGGTAAGCTTTGGGGATGGTCTGAGATTAAATTCTTTCCGCGAGTACTCGCTCAGTGGGGTCTGTGATCGGGAGTCCTGGGTGTAACCTTGGGTGATGGATTTTGGCTGCTTAACCTTTTCTTCGAACTCCCCAGGCACTGTGTCTTGGTAATCAGTTGGCGCAACAATTTTTTTCCGCAAGCTGAGAGGTGTCGTTGAACCAGAGCGACTTGGCATTGGAGAGATGGAGGGACGTTTGACGAGTCTTGGGGATGGGGGTGGGAGGGCTTCTGACGGAGATTCTCTTGAAAAGTTCTCTGACGGGCTCCTGAAATAAAGGATTTGAAGCAAAATCTGTTGGAATCGGTAGGTTGTTACTAATTCACAATCTGTCTTGTATTTTAGTATGGAATTCGAGTCCAATAATACAATCAATACACTGAGGTGTTTTTTATTTTTTATAAACTGCTGGGGTTATTTGCATAGGGTTGTTTCTTTCTTGCCTGGTTGTGTTTGAGTGATCCTCATGTCCATGTGTTCTACTGTCATCTTCTGCATATTTGTCCATCACTGCATCTCATGTAAAGAGGAGATATGACATATTGTACAGGTAAGCCATCAGGTTCCTGCATTGATTATGAAACAAGGCGAATGTAAAGCTGCTCATTGTTTTGGTTATCAGGCATGCCAACGCGACTCTCGCCAGCCTTGTTTTCAGCCAAAGCCGGCAGCTGTTTTCACAGAAAAAGCTCTGTTTTACCAACTGTTCATTAACTACCCAGCACCAAACCGAGACAAACAAACCTAGCGACTACATGGAGCAATTAGCAGCTAAAGAGCCATTGTTTACAAAACGGTTCTAAAAGGAGAGCGATTGTTAAACTCATATTCATCAAGTAGATACAAATGCTACTCCAAATAAATGCCAATGTTGTGCTAATAAAAGATATATAAAAGAAAATCCATGATTCTCTGAGGTAGTAATTGCAAGTGGATACCTCTATGCACAGCCTGGTCCTCAACATCCCCACTATCTTCTTTGGTCTCAAATTGGTCACCTTCATCATCTGTTGTTTCGGAATCTGAAAATATAAATATAATGTTTGTAACATTTTTACTGGAGCAATGTTTAAAGAACACGATTGGTTGAGAAAATAGTGCAAGTTAAACAGTACTTGGAATAAAAGTGCAAAGAGAATCACTCACAGTATGCATTTGTTTACAAAATGAAATGTTACACAATATTTTAGCCTTAGTGGAAAACTATGTTTCCATAGGGGCAGCAGAAGAAGAAGAGAGTGCACACTGTTACTATAGGAACCAATAGACTACATTATCTTATTCACGTCAGCTTATAGGGGGTGTTTAGTGAAAGTCAACTGAACAATCCAATGACAAATACATGTTGAAGGTGAAATTTCAACTGTCAACTCAAATGTTTAAACCAGAATCCCAGCTGTGGAGAAAAACAGGCAAAACAAATATCATACAATACATATCAAAGATTAAATTAACCTCCTTTAACTAAAAGCTTAGTTTTCCATTTCATTAGACCTCATCTGTATTTGATTATGACCGTTATTTAACTTGAAATGTTGCCACCCTCGGGTCTCATTAGCACAGCTAAGCTAAATGTACTAAATTTCCTGCAGTTTAACAGTTGCTGAGTCTTTATGGTTCATCATTTTCTCATCTGTATCTACAAGTTGATATTAAGGAAGGAAATATAACACATTGGAGCAAAAATAAATAGAGATGTTTCAGTGTTTCAGTTGAAAACTTTATTCTTTCCATTGTATCCCTTTAAACCTAAAACTTTGTTCCAGCTGTACCATCTGAAAGATATAGAGATATTCCTCAGACTGAGAGAAAACAGTCATTGGTAGAACTCAAAATAGAAAGCGCTATTGAGTCATTGGCATCCCAGCGGCTCTCATGGGGTGTTTGCTTCACAGTAGGTGGAATTAAAATAAAAAACAGAGGCTATCTGTTGTTCCCTTGCAGTAAGAGAACACAATCGGATTCTGTTGGTCATATTGAACCCAATAGAGAAATACTGGGAATATTCGTATGAATTCAGTAGAAAGACAAAAACCTTACATGTTGTGTGTGTGGCAAGCTCATGATGTTCCTCAAAGCTAATACATCTACATAAGTTGCACATTCATGCAATATCTAAATCATATGACTAAATTGCAAATTTCAGAATACAATTCTCTTGGACATTTCCAATCCAATACTTTTCCCAGAATAGCACCTACAATTGCAATAAAGCAGTTACAAATGCAGATGTTTTCTATATGAGCATGTCCTAAATGTCACCAGTGTCTGTTGTACGCACTGTTTATGAGATATTTTTACACAATCTTTATAAATGAACAACTGCCTCCATAAAGCACTTACAAGCATCAGCAGATTTTTTTCAAATCTCAAGTGCTGAAGCAGCGTTCCAAAATCAAAACAATTACACAAATGCACATTACATAAACCATTTCTATGATCAGAAAAGTTCATGTTGAAGTATTTGTCTTGCTGTAACATCTCCAAGAGGCCAGTCATTATATTAATTTTCCAACTTCCATCCATCCATTATCTTTAAACGCTCATCCATAGATAAACAAAATATAGACATAGAGCACCATTGATACAGACAACCATTAACACTCACATCCCTATAGAGATGCCAACCCACGGGGAGAGCATGGGGGCCGCCCAACCCGGGATCGAGACCAGGCCCCTTTTTCTGTGAGGCAACAGTGCTAGCCACTACACCACCGTGCAGACCCATTTTCAAGCTCTTAGGACATAAGGATTTGAGGTTTGTACTTGGAAGTCAATGGGAAAATGTATTTTTGGGCCAAATTGCACCACATGATAGACCCTGAAGTTGCAATTCCATGGTCTGGCATAAACGAAAATTGGCTTCAAAGCCCAGAGCTCTTCCTTGCGGCTTGATTCAACATGTTAGGTCTTGAAGATAAACACAATTCATTTATTTTTTGTGCGAGACACTGAATGTAACGCACAAGGTACCATTAATGTCTGCAGAAATTGGATTGACAACATTTTTCATCAGACAAACCCCAGCTTCTTCCTCTGAGATTCTGGTATGCACGTTGTTCGAGGAACAGTGCACAAAAGGTGATCATGATTAACCTCTTTTGATACATTTTTGTTGAAAAACAGGTGGATGCCACTGCAATTGTAATTAGAGAGGTTTCATTAAATCATAGAGAAAACTACTTTAAACTACTTCAAAGGAAAGGTTTGGATTTTTTCAGCTCTGCGTCTTGAGTAGTAAGCATGTTCCAGAAGAGGAGGCTATTAGACATCACACAGCTTAATTAGCAAGTGGCTTGACAGTGCTATGATGGCTGTGAGTGATTGCTTTGGGGTATTACTGTATATATATCACACAATAATCTCAGACTATTGTGGCTCATAAACCTATCACTGCAACCCGACAGAAAAACCACATAGCTCAAGTTACATCCTCCATAATGAGATTTACACTTTGAGTATCATCTCACTGTCTTAGTTTTTCCCTCTCTGTTGCTGTGACAAAATAGTTTTTTTTTATCTTTCAATCGTCTCCTCGATTCTATTGTACCTTCTATTTTAAGACTCACTGTAGCATTAGGGTTAGAAAATGTTTCAGTAAATAATCAATAAAGAAGCCCATAATAATAGAAGCCTCCGCCCCCCCGTCTTGAGCAACATTAGTCTAACAAACACAATACATCGGCATTTTAGTGAAACTTGCAATTCTTTGAAGTTAGTTCAAAGCTCCGGCGGTGTCTTGAGCTTGGTGATTTCTAATCAAGAGTTCTAATGCTGGTTTCTATTGGCCACGGTGATTACTGTATATTCCACAATAACAATGGTCGAAGGCTGTCTGCCTTTTGGTTAAGGATGTACAGAGTAGCTTCATCTCCTTTAATTATTGTCATTGCATCTGACACGGCCAACTGAGAAAACACTGTGCTGCCAGTTGATGAGCCGTGATATTGATAAAAAAAAATGCTTCTGTCAACATATATTATTGAATATTTTGCAGTTTTTTTTTTTTACGTTCTACATAAAGCAAATGGATGAATCAGTATATAATAAATAAACCTTAGATTGACAAAGATAACATGGAATAGCACTTGCCTGATTTTCTTTCTTTGGTCTGGATTTTCTTTATGGCCACTGTTGGTTTGTCCGCGACAGGTATTTTTTGTCTTGGCTTACGTTCAGCAGCAGGGTATTCCCCGAAATACGCTGGGGGTTCCGAGCCATTACTACACGCCTAAATCAGGACATTTTCTGGGAAAGACATCAGCCATTAACAGCCGACTTTGACGTAAAGGATTCAACTTGTTATGTACTGCAAGTCTGCTGACGTGCAGGTAAAAGCATCTCAATCAAATGCAAAGAAAGAAAAGCGTTAAGAAGGCACTTTGGTCCATTATATAACAAGTTGCAACCTCAGAGTGTCGGCACTTCCTCTGAGAGGATCCGTTTCTGGAAAGCATAGAGCATAGATCTCCATCCGCAGGTGGAAATGTCTGTTGAATGCATATCATCCACTCTGAGGGAGCCCCCCTGTCCACACAATAGCCAGCAACAGTGTAGGCATCTTCCCCCGCTGTGTTCCACCCCACAGGCAGTGCACACCGATAGGCAGAAAAACCAGTGGGAGTGATCCAGCCCTCTTGAGATCAGCGTCCTACAGCATTGGTTGACATTTTTCATCTTTCCCTTCCTCCCCATGTGTCCGCGTCTTGTTCTCCAGCTGGCGTAACGAGCCGATGTTGTGTTGTCGGCGGGGAGAAGGGGGGAGAATCGCCGCACAGGGACCCCCCTCGCTCCTCTCTGCATTGCTGGAACACTGGCAGCTCTCGCAGCATGATGTGTTGCCGGCTGCTTACACTGACTACACAAAGCAAATCACACTTCCAAAAAGGATGGGTTTAACGGCGGCACACGCTGCTGCGCGCATGAAAGATAACACAGCTATCGCATTGCACATGACACCACCAGCTGCTGCTAAATATTTTATGCGTTTGGTGTAATAATTCTTGAATATTCTGCCACCTTATCACATGCTACGTTTTGAACGACTCGGTATCCGAGGACACTTTCCCCTAAAGGAAAGGAAAAGGCATTACCGCTCGCACATTTCATCTCACCACCTCAGTGCACAGAAATGGCCACAGCTCAGAATTGACATTTCAATTGACACAGCAGCACGCTGTGCTCGGGACGAAATAGCACAGTGAACACGCTGAGAGATTGAATCTCACACCTATGGAGATCCACCTATTTCAATGAACCCAGGTCTAAAAAGGCACTATACCTTTGCAGCATTGTACGTAAAAGGTACATCAATATAGCATATTGATGTATATATCAATATTGAGATCGCGACTATCACGATTATTCATTTTTCATGTTTAAACAAACACTGCTTTCACTCAAATGTTGTACTAAATCCCCGTTAATGTACACAAAGCTTTGCATCCGAACAAGACTGGTCCTTATTCACAGTACATCAAATTGTACCAATCATTTTAACCCATTTGTGCTCGGACAAATTCCTGTTAATTAACAAATCTTTGCATACAGTATATTACTCGTCTACTCTGGTGTCATCTGCAAACCTCCGGGACGTGTGCGCACGTTATTCCGTGAACTGTAAATAAGAAGCGGGCGACAGCTTTTTCGAAGCCTTAAGTTTAGCATTTAGACATTTTTAGGCAACCAAAGTGTTACAATTAACTTCTGTGAAAGGGTTAAAGTTTGAAGACATAAACACTGACAACTTCGTGGTAGCTACCTGTCAATCACAACGTTCTAAAGCATACCCTGCTGTATTGAAGAAGACTTGAAACTAACGATTGAGACCATAAACTCCATGTTTACAACGTTTACTGAGGTAATAAATCAAGAGAGAAGTAGAGTCACTTTCTCATAGACTTCTACACAATCCAACTTATTTTTGCAACCACAGGAGTCGCCCCCTGCTGGCCATTAGAAATAACGCAGGTTTAAGGCACTTCTGCATTGGCTTCACTTTTCAGACTTGGAGGTGGCCGCCTGATAAGACAATCAAGTATCGATTATTATTGACACTGATCTTGGAAAAGCACTTGGGCCATTTGGTTTCCCGGTGGTCAAAAACATATGAGGATGTCATTCCACATTAAGGTACTTTCGTGTCAGCTGACTTGGCGACCTGACTTGTTCCGCGGTTTGTAAAGATGTTTTGCTGTTGTTGGCCTTTTAAATGTGAGGTCATGCATAGATTGTGAAGTTGTATTCATTGTAGTTTGGTCAGCACTGATTATACTGTGACTGCACACGTTTGACTTCATGAAACACGACGCGAAACACCCAGCGCCACACAAAAAAGTGTAAATATGCATCAGTCCTAATGGTTTTGTATGAGATCAGTTAACCTGTTTTCCACCCACACTGTGAATGACTACTGAACTCAGAGAGGCTTGATCATTTATAACCAGGGACAGATTTCAGTTTACTCATTGCCATGTCCTGAACTGTTACTCCTCCTATATTACATTCTACTGACAAACTCCACAACCACCCCTCTGGATTTCTTGTCCATCAAACAGCATTTGTTGATCTACTTTTATACCTACTTATTAAAGTAACATGGTGACGTGTGGGGGATTTCCACAGTGTAACTGCAGCTCCACCTGTTCACTCACATAAATGGTCCAGGAGGAAGACAACATGAGGAAACTATCCAAACCCACTGGGTGGGGGCCGCGGGCATGCTCAGTGGTGACATCTAAAGGTCCCTGTATTAGGTCTCTCCAAACAGTATATTACTCTGAAAGCTTTACACAGGGAATATATATATATATATATATATATATATATATATATATATATATATGTATATATATATTCTTTTCCAAATAAAATCAGTATCAGTCAGTTACTGAACTGTCATCAGCTCTATGTAGCTTTTAGCGTCTTTTAGCTTAGTCTTTTGGTTTTAATGCCTGCAGCTTACTGTTTTGTTCAGTCTCACCACCCTCTTCAACCTCCAGGAACACGACTCTAAAGGAAAGCTTACGTCGCTCTGCATCACCTGGATGCGTAAATAGGCCTCTACTGGCCACCGTGGCAACTGAAAAGTTGCTAATATCTCAGTTTTATTTTTTTTAGCTCACTGCTTGTTTCTGCTGCCCCCAAGTGGCCGATAATGTGTTAATGCAGGTTTAAAGCTGCACTAATCAGTGCTTTCATAAGAACAGCGGTCTTGTATCATGATCACGGTTCATTCGGAGTGACAAAACCTTCGGATCTTTTTCTCAGGAGTTGGTGGAGACCAAAACCGTGAACGCTAATGCTGCTCTGTCTATTTTTCTAATATTTCTAAATCCAATTTCAATGTTGTGTTTACGACTTGTTTCACTGCCCCAAAGTTGCCAAATGAAACGCAGCTTTGAAGATTTGGGTTTGTTTATCATCTTTATCTAGCTATTGCTTTTATTTTTATTGTTTATTTTACATTTCAGTTATTCATTTGTGCTTTATGTTTTAAAACATATTGGACCGACCGACTGCACAATCAAATGCAGGACTAACAAGGATAGAGACATTATGCAGTAAAAACAGTCTATATCATGTCAGATGCATGACGTCACAACATATGGCCGGCATCTTTATGCTTCTGCGTATTTAGTAGAAGTGAAAAATGGCCCTTTCACTGATCAGTAGAGGGGGGGGGAGTCATACAGGGCCGGGCTAAAATTAGCAGTGATGTCTTCCTGTGTAATAGGAGAGACGCTGGCTGGCTAACATCACAAAAATCTAAGGCCTGGCACATTCCACTGTATAAATAACTAGGGAGAGTTGGTGGACGAGGGGAGGGGGGGGCGGCACAGAGAGACATTTTCAAAGAGAGAGCGAGAGAGTGAGAGAGAAAAGGGTCCGGGCAGTATCATTGAGTGATGGGACAGCTGTAGACTTTACGCACACGGCAAAGCAGCCGAGAGCTGAATCGAACTGAAGGTTAAAATGGAGAGTCAAAGGGAAAAACGTCTTGACATCATTCAAGGCTCTGACCAAAGCCGACGGGATTGTGACCACTGAATACTGTGCAGCTACACCACCGCTTCTGAGATTCAGCACCCTGTTCCAGCTGAGAGGCGCACAGCCAATAGATTGATATAATACTGGAAACAGAACTATGGGAGTCTAAATAACCACTTCTTGTAATGCCGTCAGTGCGATTACGCTGTCGTACAGAACCACAAGGGTGTGTCGAAATATCCCTTTCCTCTTATTTCTCTGTTTTACTCTATTTCCAAATAGAGTGCCTCAAGGGTCAAATACAGTGTTGTCAAGCCCAAGATCCATCCACTCAAATAAACTGGTGTCATTGCCATATTCATATTTTAGGCTTCTTGTCTTTGATTTCTAATCTGACGTTTGGCACCATAATGAAGTCAGTGACTACTGATTCATGCCAAGTTGAAAACAATCGAATTTCAGGAGAAAAGCTCAATAACTTTTCATAGAATCTCACTGAAATGGAGTTTTGTCATCAGCATCATTTTTTCTTTTGTAAACTACAGGCAGGCGGGGGGGATGGGGGGGGGCACATTTGATGGTGCATCTTTTACGTGGCCTGTGTCCAAGCACCCAATATTTATACAGTAAAGGAAACATAATACACTGTGGGTTTGTCGCTGCCCACACTAAAAGGAATCCTTGTCGTCACGTTGCCCAGAACGCAGACTCTTCTGGGACCCAGTTTTTCGTAGTGAGCTGGCACAAAGCGTCTTGTTGCTGGAACCCAGCAGGGATCGTTGTGATAGCACCCAGTCTTTTTATTTCTGTACTTCATTTGCCCAAAACTTTACTCCCGCCAACCTGATTGAACTGTATTCAGCAGCGATGAGTCTCGACGTGTCAGCAAAGAAAAGGCAGCTAACAGTTGAGTGAGCTTTCCCCTCTACACACAACGACAAAGGGCTGGAACTGATGTATGAGGGGAATATATCTGTGGAGCTGCTCATGTCTCTTTTCAAGGCAGCCGATGGGGTCCGAGCAGGCGAGCTGAGTTTAGATCAGTGCCGGGGTTCACGAAACGCAGCAAAATAAGATTTTGTTGATCACAACGGAAGTGTTAACAGGGAAGAGGTGCCCCCCCCCCCCCCACCCCCCTAATCTCTCAGAAATGTAGTGTTGCATCTGGTTACAACAACCATCTTTATATCCTCTCTGCACAGCGGAAGGACAAATGAATGACTCATTTTGGAAACATATCTGGAACAACATACGGCATATAAAATCTGAAGTAATGCAATACTTTGATTTGTTCAGTTATTTAAATTAGTTCTTTTTTGACACTGATGTCCCTTTTCCAGATGCTTTGGGAGAACTGAACCCCAGCATCTTTACTTGTCTTTTCCAATAATTCCAATTCATTCTAATTATATGTTTTGATATACGTGTCGAAAATAAATATTTTGAGTGGCATTAAATATATTTATAGTGGAAAAAAAAGAAAGCAATATCTATCGAGGAAACGAGGAATATATATGTTTTAGAGCAAAATATTGTCTTTGTGTCTCTAAAAACAATCGACTCGTGTACACGTGTGTAAATGTACACTTCCATACTTGATTGTGTGTATTTATGCCACGCAAGTACCAGATACTGTCAGAAACCATTTGGCCCATAAAACCCCAAATGAATACTCAAAAAGGAGAATGATTGTATGCACATCCCAGTAGGACCGAGTGGCGGCTGCTGTGGTTGAGATATCAGTCAGGAGGCCGGACACCGTGTTTTCTAGTTTATGCGTGACTGTGGCATGCTGGGACATTTTCATGGAAGTTACCGCCATAAATGATCTTGTAGTTAAAACCTCATTATCAGCTTGGACAAGGATATTACTGACGTTCTTAAAAACACGCAACGGTCCATTAGAAGACTGAATTATGTATATTAGTATCAAAGGGTGAGGCGGGACTGTGGGCTTTGTAGTCACATCTATTTAAGGCTTCTTTCTTAAAGTTGTAGTTTATCTCTCTCTCTCTCTCTCTCTCTCTCTCTCTCTCTCATACATCGTAGGGGCCCATGTTAGGAGCGTGTGTTGAGTGGCGTTACCTTCACCGAGATCCAACACCGCCAGCACGGCGCTGCTGCGCGCGTCTCCCACGTGATTGTTGGCGATGCAGGTGTACAGGCCCGCGTCGCTGGGCTTGCAGTCCCTAATCCAGAGCCCTCCGTACTCCTGGTTCTCCATGTTGAGGAGCTCGTCGTTGTGGTACCAGTACAGGGAGGGCTGGGGGTCCCCGGCCACCGTCACCTTCAGGCGGATGTCACAGCCGGTGCCCACCGCGGCGTTCCTCATCTTGCGCGCAAAAACCGGCGGAGTCGGGCTGGAATAGCCGGGTCCCGGGGGCTCCGGGGCGCCCTGCTCCGGGCTCACTCTGGACCGCTTCGGGGGGACGGCGGGGCTCCGGGGGGCCGCCGCTCCGGCGTCTGCCCCCTTTTTCAGGGTCATTTGCACCTCGGCTTTTCTCATGGTTGACCGGATTTTGGTGGATCCCGCGATGGGTTCGGGGACTGTGTCGATGTGGACCGCGTGCCCACAGCACAGACTGGGACCTCACTCAGTAATTGAAACCCCCCAAAATCCAGTGAGGGCATGAGAGTCTATGAGCAGGCTTTGCACACAAACTACAGTTAAATTACATTTTAGAATTTAAGACACACACTATGAGTTTATTTTACTTGGAAAGCTGAATTAAAATATGCAGAAACAACGATCTGCCATGGAGGAATTCTCCTCAAATCGCTGTTCCCTGACCTCAGTCGTTGTCCAAAGAGGAAAAAAGAAATTTGTTGATTACCAGGTAATTAGGCAGATAGAAATAGCTCCCACTCTTACTGCCCATGAGGTATTTTTAGGGCAAGACCCAGTGGATCATGTTGCATTAACAGCTCCCCTTGACTTGTCTCCTGGAAGTGAAGGCCTTGCTTTTCGCCTCTTTTTTTTTCTTTCCCCCTGATGTTCTCTGGACTTTTCAGCCTTCTGTCATCACTTCTCCGGTGCGTAAGGTTGAATCTCCTGTGAGTTTCCTCTCCGTTCCCCGAGGCGGCCTTGTGGGATCCGTCCTGGCTTGGCTTCCGTTTGAATGAGAGCAATAAGGTCCCGTCCAACAAGTTGCACAGTGCCGCCCCCCCCTCTCTCTCTCCTTGTCCCACGAGCTAAACCACCCCACTCATGCTTTTCCCTCTTACGTCTGCCAGCGTCTGTCCGAGGGGTGGGGGTGTGTGTGTGGGGGGGGGGGATGACAGTCAGAGCCCAGCAGGCCTTACAATGACAGCTGCACGGGGGGGGGGGGTCCGTCTGCGCCACTCGCCGTGCGCCCCCCCGCCCCCCTTGTCATTTTTAGACCAACCTGAGGTCAGTAGAACATGTGAGATGGTGCAACACTTGGCACGGAGGAGGGGGGGGTGAGGGGGTTGTGGTCAGTATGGGGCAGATCTCTAATTTGTAGGTCAGATGTGGAGGCTGACGTTGGCCTCCACATTGTGTCGAGGTGGTCAAGATATCACGAAAACGAAAACATCATCACTGCAAAGGCCGTGCAGGCCGGCAGCATGTGGCCCTGTGATAGTCAAAAGGTTGAGGCAGTATAGGAGCAGAGTATAAGCAGAGTATATACTTATATCCATTGAATATTGGGGACTTTGTGCACCTGGAACACAAGAAACACGTGAAAAATATAGGTCGGCATTCAGACTGTGATTTTCTTAACAAACTTGTGATTGTAGCCTACATCGCAATGTAACCCTCCACTCTACTCAAAATGTTTTTCTTCTTCTTCTTCTTCTTCCTTTCACAAGCAGCGGTGCCCGTAAGCTGCACTTCCCTGTGATCATTTTGTAACCAAACACTTGCACTTTTTGAAGGATTTTTATTTTTATTTTTCTGTACAAAGAGGCGGAATATCTTGCCTCTCTGACGCCTCCAGTGATTGCTGCAGTGTTGCTGCTGCAGTTGTCACAACTTCTGTTATTCACAAACAAGCTGCTGTGGCTGTAAACGTAAATTAAAAAAAATGTAAAAATAAACGGCACTGCTAGTCTGCCTTCTATCCGTCGTTCAAGTGAAATGTAAATGTGTTTGTGACACATGAGGTGACTCACTGGTGTTATAATGATCAGAAACAGAGAGGGGTGAACATGTTCGTAAAACTTTAATGATGATGATACAGATTGCAAATTGCAGCACTCGACAAGACATCACTGAGGAAAGAGAGGGGATTTAAGTGGGTAACCGCAACTTTTTTGTTGCCCAGGTATACACAGGGTTGAACCCAACATTCAAGTTATTCATTGTCATTGTGCACAAACAACAACCACCGAGAAGATCTCCCGCCAACAATGGCCATTTAAATATGTATAAAAAGAGTGAAAATGAGAATCTAAGACATAAAATAGTGCAACCGACTTAAATGATGAAATGGGTCAAAGCGTGAAAAAATATATATTCACAAAATAAATGACATCTTCAAGGCAAATGTTTTGAAACATTTTTCTTTTTTCTCTCTCTCTCGATTATTGAGTTTTGAAAAGTCCACCCAATATGAGCTGCGGACGCGTATCATAAGAGGTACTCTGTTGTCCCTCAGCGACGTGGATGCGTATAGTTCAAAGTGTCTCTTCGCTGACTCTCACATGAACGTGGACGTGATGTCCGACGACACCGAGGACCTGCTGCTCCTGCTCCCCGCCGTGGACGTTCTCGCCGTGAAGCCCACCTTCCTCAGCAGCTGCTGCAGCTGCTTGCGGAACTTCTCCCCGACGAAGGCGTACAGCACCGGGTTGACGCAGCTGTGAAGCAGCCCCAGACTCTGCGTGCCCAACATGGCCTGGTCCACCGCCACCCTCGCGGGGCACTTGTACGGCACTATCTTCGCCCTGAAGAACGTGTCCGCCATCACCGCGAAGTGGTACGGCGTCCAGCAGAGCAGGAAGGCGACGACCACGCACACGATCACCCTCATGGCGCGCTGCCGCTGCAAGCTGCCGCGGATGTGGAGGAGGCGCCGGACGGTAATTCCGTAACAGGGCAGCATGATGGCCAGGGGGATCAAAAAGCCCAGCGTGTGGCGGAGAACTCTAGTGATCTGCCGCCACGTGTCAGCGCTGTTGTGGTCGTACTGTTCGCCGCACGCCGTATGGTTGGAGATGTCGGACGGGAAAGTGGAGTTCAAAAACCCTGGCAGAGACAGGAGCCCGCCGACGGCCCACACGGCTGTGCAGACCGCCCAGCTGACACACTGCCTGTTGGCATTACGGGCCTCTATCGCCTTCACGATCACCATGTAGCGGTCCACGCTGATGCACGTCAGGAAGAGGATGCTCGAGTAGAAGCTCAGCTCCTGGAGAACGGTGACGAGTTTGCACATGGCGTCTCCAAACACCCAGCCCGTGGTGACGGAGGTGGCCCAGAACGGGAGGGTCATGGCGAGCAGGAGGTCGGCGACCGCCAGGTGGAGGAGGTAGAGGTCGGAGGGGGGCAGCGACTGCTTCCTCAGGCTGATCACCAGCCCCACAATCAGATTGCCGGGTATGGCCAGCAGAAAGATGAGGACGTAGAAGATGGTGACGGCAACCGCCACCGCGTCTGGGATGGAGTAGGTGCTGCAGGGCTCCGTCTCTGGGTTCAGGACGAAGTCCGAGTCGTTATACGTGAAGTTGAGCTCATTGTAAATGGAGCCGAAGTCTAAAATAAAAGAAGATGTGTTTGGATCTGCAGGACAGCAATGAAAATTTAATTTTAGACCATTATACTGTAAACATCATAAACATGTTAACGTATCACAGTAAATTCCCCAGTGTAAAAATATGCATTGTCAAAGTATATGGACTTCTTCAGAGTTATTACAACAACGGCAAGAGTAAGACGCCCCCCAGTGTTGATGTAATTGTTCACTGCACAAGATGTAGTGTACTCTGGAAAGTACTCTGTACTCCAGAAAGTACCCTGCACTCCAGAAAGCTCTACCCCACCTCCTTCTCCTTTCAAACAGAGTTTCATCACCGCGCCATTTTGCACTTCTCGAAAGACTATGGTCTCTAAATCACTTATGAAACCACATTTTGGCATTTAAGCAGAAGAAAAGAATTAGAATAACTTTATATTGTTGTTCAACATACACTTCAGTGTTTTTTTGTCTTGAAATACTGAATAGCAGAGGGCTAACGCGACCAAGTTGAATGTTAGCTTAAATGCGCTCGCACATTTAAGCTAAATAGCTAACAAGCTAACTCGACAATGTGGGCAAGAGAGGTCAATGTGGAGGATTGACAGTGTTGTATTGTTTTTAATGTCCATAGATGACAGTAAACTTCAAACATTCCTTTTGACTGCATGGGCACTCCTACAAGGATTAACGTTTAAGGTAATTAGTTTCATATGAATCAATTACTCCATATCGATGGCCAAAGTGCAAAACCTCCTATCTGCAAAATGATTCAGGAAAAGTGCAATAACCTCCTATCTGCACTTTTTATATATATATATATATATATATATAATATACATTAGAAAGGACTGGATGTAGTTAGACAGCAATATAACGCTCACGTTACTTTGAAAAGTGATAATTCAGTTTAACTAGACAAAAAACAAACGATTATATCGATGGCCGAAGAGCAAAACCTCCTATCTGAAAAAAGCACTTTTTTGAGAATACCAAAAAAAACTTATTTTCTTGCAGAATGCTATTTGTTAAGGATACCCAATATACAAAAAAATAATTATATATATATATATATAATAATTTTTTTGTAAAAAGTCTAAAATAAAAGAAGATAATAATAATTATATATATATATATATATATATATCCATCCATCCATTCCATTATCCAAACCGCTTATCCTTTTTAGGGTCGCGGGGATATATATATATATATATATAATTATATTTGTATATTGGGTATCCTTAACAAATAGCATTCTGCAAGAAAATAAGTTTTTTTTTGGTATTCTCAAAAAAGTGCTTTTCTCAGATAGGAGGTTTTGCTCTTCACAGTGTTGTCTCAGAATGAATTGTGCTGTAGGTCGTAGTGCGATTTCCCTTTTTCTCTTTCTTACAGATACCCTGATGTGGATGTGTCAGTACATGACTTTTGAGGACACACGTTTTATTCCCATTAGTTGAAAATAATTTCAGCGTCTCACTTGGTGGCAAGCTGCAATGTGTGCCAAAGTCCAACATTTTTGATTCATTCCCCCTTTTTATTCTTGTTATCTAATATGCGTTTCATTTTTTTCTCCAGAGGTTTCATGAAGTTCTCCATCCGACCTGTCACTAAAGGCATCAGAGTATATAATGAGAAGGGAACTGAGGTGGATGCAGACGTCTCTGAGGAAGTCGCACAGCAGCCCAACCATCAAGATGCTAAACACGTGAGTTGATGTGTAAAATGTTTGTTGTGAGCTTCCTTTGGGGATTGCCCCATTTAAACAAAAGAAAAATGTAAATGTCTTTTAAGAACAATGTTTTTTTGTTATTTTTATCTTTTCCATCCTAGTGTCAAATTTGAGTAACACTTCTCAGTGTAGTGTCGTGTAAAAAATATTAATTCTCACCAGAGTTGAATTGACTCTGTTAAAGTGACACTGAACATAGTGTTACATTTCCACTCTGTAGATACTGACTTAGTGTTACAATTGACTATTTAAGTGTTACATTGACAGTCAATTTTACTGTGTAAGCCTGTTGAAAATACAAAGTGTACTTTTTTTTTTACACTGGCTACATGCATTATTATTATTATACATATACAAAATAAAGTTACATTACATCAGCAAGGCACAAACTAATATGCTGTTTAAACATGTTTGTTTCATTACTGTTTTAAAAGGGAATCATCATCTTTTAAATTGCAAACGTCCAATTGCCCAATACTTATTTCACTGACCAATTTAGTGCAACACATTGTCAAACTGCCCGTTTGATATGTGAATACATGTATTTATTAAGTACCAGTTAACAAAAATATATAAGTAAGTTGTTATTCTATAAGGATAGAAAAACTCACCAGACATTGTGGTGTCTTCTGCGTGGGAGGCACTGAGTGTGTCACAAGGAGACAGGGAACACACACACTGCATGTCTCTACACCCCTCCCATCACACCCCTCCCATCACACACCCCCGTCGGCCCCGACTTACACACATTCTGATTTGATCAAGAATTGAAACACATAAATCACAGGAATGCATTTCTTCTCTAAAGTATAGGTGGAGGTTGTGTTTTAAGGTCCCACACTGTTTATTTGTTAAATCTTTTTTTTTCTTTCTTTTGTATTATTTCTTTAAAATGAATGTCACGCGGTTACACTCAGTACTTACACTCAGATTTCCAATCACTATTGGATCCATAGAGACTACCGTGTACTTACATCTCGAGCTGTTATCGGGATTAAGATTTCATTATTTTAACTCCCGACAACTACTTCTAATTTGTTTTCGTTTTGTGTTTGTTGATACATCAGTCAGACTCTTATTTTTATTTTTCAAGAGTCGTTGTTTGGTTATACCTATACCACAATACTTCCCCCGAGCCACACACATAAGCCTGAGTCATCGGTGTCATGAGATGTGCTTGTCACACTGAACGCAAGATCGAAAGAGAAACCCGTTTTATGAATTAGAAATCAACACTGATTCAAGGAACGCAGCACATCAGGAATTGCCTGATCTCTGCTTTTCCAACACTCACATTCTTGTTGGTTTGATGCCGCTGTTTATATGTTTGGGACACGTATGTAGAAAGACAATTATATGCAATATACTTCCCTACATTCTGGGAAATATCAGGCGAGTTCTAATCGAACAGGTTGAATCCTCTGAGCTTTGGTCAACATGTGATTTATTTATTTTTTTAAATACCATAAACCACATGATGTTACCACATTGCTGATTGACCGCCGTTGTTGCGAGGAAGTTCCCATCTCATGACATTCATCGGTGTTGACACACGAGTGCCGAGCATCACATTTCCTGCCACACTTCTCATGTGTTTCAACTTCCAGTATCACAAGTACTGCATTTTTGTTGTTGGAAGTAGAATTGCATGAACATGTTTTGAACATGTGGCAAGACGCATAACCGGGCTGCTTAACATTAGGACTTGGTTTTTGAGAGCTTCACATAGAAATGTATTTCAGGCCTACATTTTATGTAGCTAGTGGTACACAAAACAATATGACGGACGGTTTTGTTTCTATTCCATTCTCCTTGGCCACATTTCTTTCCTTTTATGTTCAATAAGAGCTGTTATTTGGGCTCCGTGGTGTTAATTGGAACGTGTCACATGTAAAATAATCTCATGTGAACAGCAGCTCTGCTGCTCTGCTGCTCTGCCAGTGTTCACACATTAAACCAGAAGAAAGTGTGTCCAAAATGAAATGCAGTAACATCGACTCCCCGGAGGCCATGTTAAGGTGCTTGGTGCAACAAAGGAAATGAAGAACCTAAGGTTCTTTTGTGTGCAACGCGTTACTTCAAAATGGAAGACTTTGAGCAAAGGCTTTCTGTTTATAATCAGAAACGTGCCAAAGGGTTAAACAATTCAAACTCCACTCCTGCTTCAGTGTGATTTTAACAGATAGCTGTGTACTTAAAAAAATAGAAGAGGACCCACTAATGACATATAGCTCATATTTTGGAGCATCCTCTAAACGCACACATGTAGTTTATTTCTGTAGGCACTAGATGGTGCTGTAGAATCAAAACACAACATGAACATTGACGGGAGGCTTGTTAAAAAAAAAAAGGGCAGTGGCAGCTTAAACCATGGCAGGTCTGTGGAGGTCACTCGGAGGGCTTCGTACGCTTCTTGTGTCGGCGTTTAACTCTGGGACCGTTGATACTTGTGGCAAACTGTACGTCTCCAGAAAAAGGTTTAACGCCGCCAAAAAAATAAACTTTACTCCAGGTCCTTGCATGTTAAGTCACAATTTGTTTGTTAGAGGCTGATTAGTAATTAGTTTATATCTTCTGTAGTGCAGTATAACCAGCTTGAGATGCTGTGCATTTGGTTAACTTTAACAGTAACTTGTGTTTCTGTCAAACAGACTACATGTGGCAGCAGAATTACTGTAAAATTTATTCTGTGAAACATTTTGCCATTATTTAAGTTTTCAAAACGTAATGTAGGTACAACTGATGGAAAACAAAACAAAACAAAAAAAAAAAAAAGTTTAATATCAATTTACCTACCTATCATTAAAAATTCGAAACTAACACCTTTCCTTTCACAGAGTCACTTTGGATACACTTCGGTTACGAGGGACGAGAAGACCCTTTGAAGAACTTTGCTCATGCATTCAGTCCAAGAACTCATTTTCACCAACTTAAGGCCTTTCCCGCTGAAAAACAAACGCATTTCCTGATATAAATGACAGCCAAGTTTACCCCGACATAAATTAAGTGAAGAAAGTGCATCAAGTGTTCAAGTAGGGTGTACAGTTTGAAAGAAGATAACAGGTAAAGGGGTTAAGGACAGTGTGGGGGGCGGGGGGAGGGAACACTGGCACGGAGCTGGCAACTTGCAGTGACATTTAGAAGAAGGGGGGGGGGGCAGACCACGACTCAACCACCGAGGCTCAACTGCACAAGTCTTGCCGGTGCATCAAGCGGTAGATCACGGTCACACTGTGCCGCTTACCGAGAGCACGACGCATGACAAACGACACATGTGACTTTGTTAGCATGTATAAAAATGATGCAAGCAGGCCCTAATTTAATTCAGAATTTTGAATGCCAATATAGGCTGTGATGGGAAGGGGCAGAAATGTTTTTTCTTTTTAAAAAAGAGGCAGGGGGAAATGGGGATGTCCATAGTTTCCCCACATAATTTCCCCCCCACGCCCCAATTTCATCTTTTGGCACGCCGTGGGTCCCTGCCGTTGCTAATGGTAACTGAAGACTTTGCGGTTGTTGGGGGTCCTGCAGCAGCAGCAGCAGCAGCAGCAGTAGCAGTAGCAGGAGGCGTTCCATTGCCAGGTGACCGGCCGTTGGGTCGCCCAATGCTCCCGAAACCAGTGTCACGGGTTGCACCGGGTGTTGGGTTGTTGTTGTTGGAAAATGGCGGCATGGCACCATTACCTGTGGGTTGAGGTTGAGAAATACAAGTAAGTACCAACAGGTAAAAAAACAACAAAAAACAAAACACGCATATCAAGACAATCATTCACGTTTATTGGCCTTTTTTACATTAGACATATTGACACGTCACAGTATGAAAATCCCAGGTGTAAATAATATGATGAAAGCTGAAATCCATTTGCTGCTTTGGATTCAGGGTCCTGGTATTGTGCATGCTGACTCAGTCAACAACATCATGGCTTACAATGGCAAGTCAAAATGTCTGCTGTGAAAAAGGCCAGTGGGGCCTCCTGTTCTCTAAACACAAAAAAAAAAGGCAAGAGATGAGATGCATCATTTGAGATCCAAGTAAGCAATTAAACAAGAGAGCACTAAACGGCTTCCGTCATGTTTTCATTTAATTAAATTTGGTAAATCAAGAGACGTCAAGCGTGCAATCACAAAAGTTTACTTCTGTAGTACCGTCACACTTCACCAACATTCTTCAGTCATTTGGCCCAGACATCACTTATGTGTACTAGGGACGGTACTTCAGTACCAAAATTCTGAAAATGTGACGGCACTCGCTTTTCTATAGTACCGCGGGGTAGCAGGGATCAGGACTTGAGACTAACGGCATCCCAGGGATGATAGAAAATGTCCCTGATAATGCTATATCGTGAACAAATGTGTGAAAATTGGCAGAGGGGTTAGCTAGTAACGTTAGCCGTTAGCAGCATGTGGGCAGCACAGCACCGCTTGGCCAAATAACAGCGCTAACCACTAACGAAAGCAGGTTGCCATGAGTTACATTACGATACGTTCAGGCTCCATTCATACATTATCATGACCTGCTCAAACGTAATCATGCAAAATGTTGTTTTGGCCGCGAAACGTGAGGCGGCTCTTAATATCAGTGTGCAAAAAATAATATGCAAAGAGTAATGAAGGAGTGTACGTTCAAGTACGAGGGATTTAAGGTTTTGTTTTTTGCGGAGGCATCAACAATTGTGGAATTTCACTGGTACCGACTACTAATTGCTGTTATTTTGACATCCCTAGTGTGTACCACTCTACAGGACACGAGCAGTGGTTCTCTCCAACTATACTGACCTGGTGCTGCAGGTGTACCTGAATTCTGGTTGGGTGGAGAGTTTCCCCTCTGGTTCTGGTCTGGTTTACCCTGTTAGTGGAAGAGAACGTCAGCTTTAACATCATCCTACCACCATTGATGTCAGACCGGACTGCTGACTCACTATTTAATCGCGCAGAAGAGGATGACACATTTGTTAATGCAAAGTTGAACGTGGATGCGTGGCTACTCACAGACTTGTTTTGCTGGTTTGTTTGGGATAGCAGCTCTGGGTTTGGTTCACTGAAGTTGGGCACTTCCGAATACACCATGCAGAACCTGCGGAGACAAAGCCCATGTTTAAAAGATAACATACAGAAATTGTGTTTGGTCGGAATGATGAGTTTTTTTGTTAAAAGTAATTGTCTGACGGTTAAGCATAAACTTTAGTCATTCAAAGGCTGCTCACCGGACAGTAAAAGCCAGATTGAGACTAATGTAAATGCAATTTCTTTGGATTAAAAAGTTGAATTATGAAATGGTCTAAATGTTTTTATAATAGAATAAAAAAAAGTGTGCGTTCATGTTCTTCAACCATGTTTTAAAACCAACATGTTACCGACCAACTTCACAAAACGCCCTGGTCTTGTATGATGCTTGAGCAGGAGAGACCTCCAACAGGGACAAGAACTTCACTGAAGTACGAACAGATTTGAGGCCAGCTACTCACTCTCCAATCTTCTGCAGATCCCCTCCTCTTCCAGTGTATAAGGTCAGGCAGCCTTTCCATATGGACGCATAGCTAAAAACACAGAAATCTCATATTAAACCTCTGAAACAAGAATAGTTTCAACAGAGTTGCTCAGGTACACAACTACCAGTCTAATCCAAGTACTTGTATGTGCATTGGTAAAAAAAATAAATAAGTGGAGTCAACTCAGCAAGTTTGTGCAACTTTAAATCAGTTTGCATGCGTGACACCAGTCCTACCCTCTGGTCAGTTTGATGATGTCGCCCGGTTGAATCAGGCTGCCGAGCTCGTCCCAAACAGAGATGGCAATGCTCCCGCTCTTGTCCGCCACCTTGCACGAGCGCACCTCGTGCCCGTCTTTCGTCTTGGTCACTCGGCCTGAGAGAACAAGGCAATGAGAAGTTAGGACAAAATGGGTCAACCTCCTCAAAAACACCTCTAAACCAGGATGTACATTACGAGTGTGTGTGTGTGCGTGAAATGAACAAAAAAGTTTGAAGTAATAGTAACGCTACCGCTCCTTTAACAACAAAAAAGAAAAAGACAGGAGTTGACGGTTTAGGGAGCGACGCCTCAGCCAGTCGGTCCAACCAACTTACCTATTTCCAACACGATGAATACGATATTGAGGTTTTTCGACCCAGGCTTCACATCCTTCAATAAAAACAGGGCCTCGCCTGTCGCGGTTGCCATCGTTAATCTCGAAGAAAGATGTCAAATCAATTCTTCGTCACCTCACTGCCTCTTGAAACCCGATGGCGGTAAAGAGCCGCCTGTCGTTACTTCGTAATGGGGCAGCGTGAGCTGACGGTACGGCCGTTACAACATTAGCTCGAGCTTGGCTAGCTAATTAGCCCCGTTAGCTGGACGCTAACTTAGCCCCACTTCAAACCCTCCTCACGCTGTCGTAACCGTTTACAGACACGAGGTCCGGCTTCGATGGTAGTCGGCTAACGTCACATTCAAGTCGAACACAAGAAACACAGCCGCTGAAGCTGAGGGTTGAAACATAACAGTTAACGTCAACCGCCCACTTTAGAAAACGGCGAACACCCCACCGGGCGCTAGCCGTGCAGCTCTGCTAAGGAACACTGAGCTAAGTGTTAGCTCACAGCTAGCTCGGACCGCAAGCTAGTGAGCTAGCTGCCTTCTTTTAATCACAGGATACGAGTCTCTGTGCACATCTCTATTCACGAGAGTGGCCATAGTGGCAGCTCTTCAAATAAAGGTTACGCCGAGCTAACGTGAAACACGCAGTAATGTAGCGATAGCGATGCAGTTGGTCAAAACGTCAAATTCAGATGAACTGGAATTGACAGGCTGACAAGTCTGAGATGTTACTGCTCAACAAAGAAGCTGGCTGAAGTTACACCGGAGCTTTGAGCTAGTCTCGGTGCTGTTAACTGTTAGGAGATGATGTTATCTCCCTCGACCATTTAGTTAGACAACTCCAGTTTACGTTAATAATTTCAAATCGACCGCATTTCCTTTGTGTGCCTCTTTTGAGAAAGAAAGCCACTGTTTGTCGTTAGCTTTGCTCACACGAAGTCAGATTATTGTTGTCAGAAGACTAGTGTGTCTATATCTCACTGTGGCCTCTATAACGTTGGAGTTAGCCGCCAGAGCCCTGGTTGTTTATCATAAACAACACTAAAACACCCAAAACACTGTCTCAAATCTGTTTAAGCGATACACTTTCTCTATCTCTTCCCCTGTAGTAACAATACCCCAGTCTACGTCAGACGGGGTTTGCCGGTCTACTTTATACGAGGAGGTCAGTCCGACTACCCGACAGAGGAAAGGGGTTGACACAGAGACGTGTCCTTGTGTGGGCCCTTACACAGTCCAGCGGACGTGTACTGACTATTACCCGGCTTCTATGTGTTAAGACAATGCGATCACAAATACGATCAGACAATGTGCTGACTTGTTTACAGAACAGAGGGAAACTAGTTGGTTTGTACCAAATTAATTCCCTTCACAAACAACGCGAGAAGAGATGAGAGCGATGGAGCATGACGTGAGACTTCAGTGGGTGTGAAGATGAAAGCTATTGAGGATGAAACTTAATGGTGTAAAATGTATCACGTGAAGCTACATTATTCCTTCATTTTATGTCATCACGGCTAATTGATGAGTTGCCGACTTCTATTATGAAAGCGTTCATCCACTCACACACACAGTGGTCGGAGCGCAAAATGCCTCCAAACAGTACGTCATTATTCACGTGTAACGTGTTTATAGCGCGTTATAAATCTATACGTTAACGGGGTTCCGAGTCTTGAAGGGATGTTTGAAATCCATGCAAAAGGAGAAACGTCACGAACAGGATTCGAACCTGTGCGGGGAAACCCCATTGGATTTCGAGTCCAACGCCTTAACCTCTCGGCCACCGTGACTATTTACAGTTCTATAAGGACCAGGTGTCAAATTTATAGATGTTAGTTCTGGTTTGTACAATTACGTGTTTTTGTCTTCACAGGTTCATAGAACAAATGTTCTTATTGCTCGACTTGATAGTTCTAGTGGTTCCATCGATAATGACGACATGTAACGCAGTGGAAGAAGCAGAGTGTTAGTTTGAGTTTGGACAGAAGAGGGAGACAAACACCACAAAAACACAGGACGTGATGAAAAATAACTTAATATGCTGTATAATAGAGGTAGGCTACTATTAACTTTATCACCGTCATATTATATTGCAAACAACATAACGTACACATACACGTACATAGTCTAGCAGATTTGCTGACAGTAACAATATAAAAGAGCATACAAACGAATATTTTCTCATTACCCAGGGTCGTAAATAATCCAGGATTTCTTCCACTAACATTACCCAATACAAAGGCAGTGGATGGAATTTAATTCATGGTATTGGGAAATAATTAAATAATAGAGCAGCCCCATTCACAGAACTGTTAACAGTCTTTATAGGGACTTCTTCTATGGAAAGTACTTCCTATCAAAATAATTTAGTGTGTCATGAGCATTATTCTGAGCCACAGGACACTCTGGTTAGATAGTATTATATTAAGTTATGTCAAGGTTATTTTGTAATTTGGGTGAAGCAATCCTTAGTTGTGGATCTGACCCCAACAGCTGTCTTATCTTGATTTTCTACAAACTGTGCTGTGTAAATAAGGGTTGAGCAATCGAACCGCTCCCTCCACTGAGATTAATCCTCTACTACCCAATTACCTACACTTAGGTTGACGAAACCACAACTGTGTGACTTACAGTTATTTCAAAACTTGTAGTCACCTTAGCAACAGCAAGCTTTGCTATGTTTCATTGGGCACTACAGGTCAAAGACTCACGACACACCGATGATCCACAGAACATTAAACTATCACACAATTCATGTGAAATGTGTGACTCATGTTACTCACCTCCTTTCACCTCAAGGACTGCAAATAAAGACCATGGGCCATATTTGAATGTTATAAAATCTTTATTGACGTATACAATACTAAATTCTGAAAAGGAAAATGCCTGCATGTTTACAAGATGCTTGAAACAAGTGGCAGGAGTTCATTTTAAAAACACTCAAGTGGCCGGGAATCTTCTGCTGTGAAGGAAACGTCTTTGGTTTAAGTAAGTGGGTAACTAAATGAACAGGCTAGAAAGTCAGAACTCTCTATGAACAAAAGATTGGTGTTAAACACGATATCACTACCTGACAAACGCAGTAGATATGTTGATTTCTTACAACAACAAAAACAAAAGAAACACAGCTCCCACATAGGATCCAGATGATTTCGAGACAAATAAAAACTGACTTCTACGCACAAACACAGATCTAGGTATGGCATGTTTACCATTGGCAGACAGAGATATCAAAGTAACACGCTTGCACGAAGAAGCAGGAAATACCTCAAAGCCAGTCACATGTTAACCTCCACAGAACAAAGAATGCACACGTAAGCCCAGTGTTCAATCCCTTTTCAGTAAAATGATTTATACAGAGTGGAATTAAAAAGAAGAAAATACTTTGAAAAAAACGTCAAAGAAAAAAATAAACACAGGTAACAAGTTCTTGAAACATCATTCACGTCTAGTCATTTATTTTCTCCTCACAGATCCCATTGAGCAAACTGGCAGGTTAATTTGTGTAATGCATGAAGCACATACAGTGAAAGGCTTTAAGTTCAGCAATGGTTTAACAAATATTTATGCTATGTCATATGCACTACTTTTCTCCGGTGTTTATCAGACCTCGATGAAGTGTGATTTTATATATATATTTATATATTATTGCATAGTTAGTTCCACAGGTCTGAAGCATCTGACCCTCACAAGTTTACATACGTTTACATTTTACGCCAAACTTTATCGTCCTTCCCAACAACTGACGTTCTTTCCAACACCCACACATGACCCCTTTCCACTACAAGCTCATGCCCAGGATCACAGCCACGAGGGGGAGGAGGGGGGGGGGGGGGAACACCTGTGGCTCCCCTCTCTTTTGCACAGTCTCAACAAGGAGGCCGAGAACATGAAAAATGGGGCTGAGCATGAGTCATCCGTCAAAGCTAGGAATGCTGTCCTCTGCCTTTATCCACTTCTGTGACCTCTCTCGTGTCTGGATCCTTGGCACCTGGTACACCACTTGCTAGAGTATTTTTAGGGAGTCCTGGCATATTGGACGCCTGTAGCCAAGGCTGGCACGGCGCTAACGGCGTGCAACAAGAGGAAAGGCACTTTTTTATTTATTTTTTTACTTTCCGGGATGACTTCCAAACATGAGGTGGGTTGCGAGTGAACTTGTACCTCCTTCTGACTTAAAACTTTCTCAGCTTTTGCAGTAGCTGCTATCAACCCATGGCTATGCCCTGTAAAGCGTTAGCCGCAAACAATTCCTCAGAAGAGGAAAAGCATTTACAAATCACTCTTATCTCCAAAAACAATCCGTCCCTTCAGGACTGCAGTTACTCATAACAGCTTGTGCAAGGCTGAAAGGCACTGTAGGGGTGTGTGTGAGTGTGTGTGTGTGTGTGTGTGTGTGTGTGTGTGTGTGTGTGTGTGTGCGTGTATCTAGGGGGGGAGGGGATTTAGTGATGGTGCCCTGGCAAATGTATAAGATATGTGTTTATGTCTTAAAACATGTGAAGCCGAGTAAACATTTCACCATGCAGGTCCCATGACTTGCATCCATACGCCTGAAAGAAAAAAAGACGACTTACAAACACCAAGGTATCATATACAGTAGTAACTCAAGACTAATTCACAGCTACAACATTCACTGTATAAAGTACACACGCTCAAGGCAGTAATCGTAAAGTTACTATTTTATGGCGCTTAAGCTGGAAATACCTAGGGAGTAGTGTGCCTCACATAGACAAAAACTAAAATTAATTCCTGTACATAAACATACAAATCTGCCCTGCGGAGAAGACAACGGGCTGTCAAAGGGGACATTAAATATGTCAGTATTAAAACCTGCAGGGTTCTTTGTGTCAATAATTTGTCTTGGCATGTAGAGTAGCTTCTATCCTGCAACGATGTCCTTCATTTACATCAGTGTGATTAAGCACAAACATGTTAACCGGTATTTGTTTATCTTTTATCTCTCTTTTAATTAGTGTGATTTGCAAAGAACATTTCGACTCTTCTTCAAAAATGCCATCTATTCTAATAGTCTGCACCTGGAGGTTACTGAATGTGCAAGCGCAAATTACTAAAACATTTTCGATGTGCCACACGCAACCCGTGTGGTATTTCTAGATACGTCTCGGTGGAAGTAAAGCGCAGGTGAAGGACAGGAGACAAGACGTCGCCACTCGGACAACCGAAGTAGAGCCGCATGTTGGTAAAGATCTGGGCTTTTTTTCCAGCACAGGTCCAAAGAATTTAGTAAACGACCTCTAGTTCACTACAAAACACCTCAGGGCCTTTTCACTGAAAACCCTGAAAAACCTCCCCATTCCAGCTCGAGCACAACCTGGCAACACACCGCCTCAACAGGCAGTGGGGTAGTACCACTGCTGCCAAAGATTTACTATTTTTATCACACAAAAAAGAAGAAAAAAAAAACCCACAAAGAACGAATAGGCTATTTGTCAGTGTGGAAGAAAGCTCCAGAGGCAGACAGACACAGCAGCAGGGAGCTGGTTGGCCCGGCGCCCTGGAGATGTGCCGCTATTGAGGACACGGCACCAGTTGACGGGAGTTATGGTCCATTGGTGCAATGGTGCTTTCTTTGGACCGCCATGCTACAGGGCTTAGGAAGCACTAGCGCTGGATTCTGATACACTGCGAGGTCTAGCTGTGAACCCAGTTGCTTCTACACTGAGTGTGTCAGGGTCTGAGGACTGAGCTGGTGATAATCAAAAGGTATGGTTGCATGAATGGTCCGAGGATGGACTACCTGAGGAAGCTGGGAGTATGTTCCCAGTGTATATGGGGGTTCATGGCAAGAACGCAAAGGCCGTTTACAATGGAGGGATAATTTGTGCCTGCTGGGTGTTCACGAATGTAGAAATTTAAAAGGCAAGAAAAGAAAGAATGGGAAACTAGAATTGCAGCTCGCTAAAATGAAAATCATATTAAGACACTTGCGCTACAGTGATTGTTGCTGTGGGAATCTGGGCATCTGCTGCGATTTCAACAGGGCTTTTGTGTTTCTTCTCTTCTTCCTCCTCATCTTCCTCCTCCTCCTCGACATCTTCATCGAGCTCTGGAACGGCCAGGCCAGCAGAACGATCGCCATTTATCTGGCACTCGATGTTCGGTGCCTCTCCGTTGATTGCCAGCTCGGCCTTCATGCTCTCTGGGGTGGAGGGACTCAGCATCTCCTGGATCTTCCCCACAACTCCATCCTGGGTATGCACCTCTGCCAGCGGGATCTCTCCATCGAAGCTTTCCAGAGCAGGAATCTCCACGTGGTCTTCTTCCCCGGGAAAGCCCTTGCCCTGTGCGGGGGCCTCCCCGTCTCGGACCTTCTTGACGTTGAAGGTCATGGGAGATACCTTGAAAGAGGAGGACTTGGCAGTCGGGCTCTTGGGTTGGTTCGGGGTGAGGCTCTTCCGGATTTTCTCACGCTTCTCTGGCGGCACGATCTTGGTGGTGATCTGGTTCACCTTCTTCTCGATGCTCTGGCGCGAGAAGGCCTTCTTGAGGCTATCGACCTTCTTCAGGCTGTTGCGCTTGAACTTGTCAGCCCTTCTCTCGAATGTGTGGGAGGTGCCCGGACTCATACCGGCCTCGCTCCCACACATCGAGTACTCCTCGGGGTTTAGGGTGAGCTCGTCGTCGTCGTCGTCGGAGGACAGGCTAATGGTCTGAAGACCCTCCTCGTGAGCACGGCTGCCATCAACAGAGCCGGTTACAGACGGAGCAGGGAGGATGGACTCTGCGTCGTACTGGCTTGGCTGTGGGGTCTTGAAGGAGTCCTTGACTAACACACTGGAGGGGATCTCATTGTCCTCCTATTGGGAAACAGAGGGACAGAAACGGGACGGTTATTTGGATCAGTTATGAATGAGCATCATTGCTTTCACCAGGAATTTTACAATTACCTTGATGTTTGAATTGTTTATTGTCAGGATTAGACTTTAACAAGTTCTAATGACTTCAATGTCAAGTCGAAGATATTTAAGGTGTACTTCCAAACACATATCCCCATAAACATGTTTGTGTATATTTCTGGCCATGGTTCGGTGATTGTAAATGGCCGTCTGCTTTTAATACAACAGCAGGGGTAGTCAACATGGTGCCGGCGAGTGCCTGGCCGCCCGCAGGGAGTAAATGGGTCGCCCACAGGGCCCGTTCTAAACAAGCATTAGTCACAGTTATAGTTCGGTATAGCGCTGCTAGACGTTTGGTGTTTTTTTTTTCATTTGCTCAGCGAGAGTTAAACAATGTCCAACTCTGGGTAGAACGCTACGCTTTGTTACTGTCACTTTTTACCCATCGTCCAATCACAGCGGAGCAAGACAAATACCACAAAGACCAACCGTCACACGCTACGTGTAGCTTTTGGGTGCTGAGCAACAATAATGATTGTGAGGCATCATTAACAGTAATGCAGTAAACATACACACTCCTTAGGTAGCTTATTAAATGCATATTCATTATTTAAAGCTAAATCGAGCAACTTGCCCTCCATATTACCCTCTGCCCTTCAAGTAGCTCTCAATCTCACAAAGGTCGGTGACCTCTTATCTAGAGGGAGGAGGGTGGGTGGGCCCGCCTTTCCCCCTGAGGAAACCAGCCTCTGCATGCCTCCCGGTCTTCTCATCAAGACATCTGAGGAATTCCACCTGTTTCTCTGCAGGACCCAATCTTTTTTTTTTTTTTATGTCTCTACCCCCCACACCCCTCCCACACCCCCCCTCCATCCATGAACACTCTGAACGCCATAAACAGAGAGCAGTCAGTCCAATATCCACAGTTTCAATTTGTTTCTCCCCAGTCTCTTCTTCCTCCCTCTTACTTGCTGCTCATTCATCTGCGCACACACACACACACACACACACACACACACACACACACACACACACACACACACACACAGGGATTCATGAGCTGGAGCCCCCACTCCCGCTGGCCCCCTCACACCCAGGAGTGGGTGGAGAGTGAAGGTGCAGCTTCAGTGGTTGACATACTCCACTACACATTAGAAATGCTCAGAGAGAGAAAACCTTCTCAATGACATCATCTGTAAGGGCCACCGGTTGGAGTTGAGTAAATACAGCACATTTTTATGTTTTCAAGTTCAGGTACCCAACATGCCTATGTATGCGATTTTGATAAAGTCCCCTTCTGAGATGGGCTGGGATTACAGTAGCATCGTAACACAGGTGCCACAGTGTGGCGACAGCTTTGAATTCAAGCGATACGCAGTCCTACAGGATGTGTCAACATCAAGCACCAGTGTCACCACCAGTACATGTTGCAATGACACACTTTGAAACAATAGTTGTTATTGTACTCCATGCTCGTCAGAATGAGTCTGCATTAAAGTATGCATTTCAAAGAATGCACGGCATTGCGGCTCTTAGGACATTATAGCAGAGCTTTAAGTGCACCATAGGTTGTTGGAGCAGTGAGCAATGCATCTTTCCTGGGGTGTCATTAGCACATACTTAAGTACTGGGCCGACCAGATGGTCTAGAGGAGTCCTGCCTTCTGCCTGTTCTTCACTCAACACTCAACGGGGAGTTTTTTTTGCTGACAAGGACTGGGGTATTGTAGTTTCAATCTGTCTTCAGCCCATTCGAGCCAATTTAGACACCCTGTTATTTGCTCACATCCCATAATATAGGAATTGAGATTGTGACTGTGATGTGGAAATGAAAAAAATAAAAAAATAAACTATGATGTAAAGTGAAGTACTCGCCCCAGTGATTAAAAGGTCCAATCAATATTGTTATTATGGTGCCAAACACTATACTTGCCCACGATTTACCGATCACAGGATCTCATCGAGGTTGTGCTTCATTCCCCAAAAACACTTTAAGAACGTTTGCATTATTTTCTTCACTTTACTGATTGCATCGGCTCCGTCCACGGGAGACCTGGACGGGAGACCACGGGAGACCAACGAGCACTCTGGATAATGTCCAACTGCTCTTTTACCCAAGTGTCATCAACAGCAGTTCACGGTGCTCCACGGTGTATGGAAAGCTCTGGAGAGGTGGAAAGCCATGCAGAACCAACCAACCCCTCCGCCCCACTCCCGCTGCCCCCCTCACACCCAGGAGTGGGTGGAGAGTGAAGGTGCAGCTTCAGTGGTTGACATACTCCACTACCGCCCCGCCCTTACTTGACCACTTTGCAGACACCCGATACCTCTCTCCTTGATCTAAAAACATGCAGGGATGATTCACTAGTTCAGGTGTGTGCCAAGCATGTTAGGTATTTCCCAGTCAATGCTAATAAATCTGTCAGGGCCACGTTTACTGGGGAAGAGTGTGTGTGTGTGTGTGTGTGTGTGTGTGTGCTGACAGGGAGTTTCTATTTACCGCCAACAACAACTAGGGGTACGTCATCATCCCCAAAAAACAAAAACAAGCTGGGAGTTGTGATGAACTGCAGGTTTGTAACTTGAAATCCCAAAAGACAGAAGGTGGCCCCGAGGGGAACAGCTCTGGTTACCGCTGCTTGGTTTCACTGCAATTCCTCCGTTTCAGTCTAGTTCTCTGCAGCGGCCTCCTCTCCTGCCATATCGGGACGAGCAGGATCTGGGTGCCCCGTTTTGCTGTTGGTCTGACACTGCGCCACACCCAGAGAGAGAGAGAGAGAGAGAGAGAGAGACCGTGTGGATCTCAACGTGTTCATGCAGAATGCAAGAAGGAGAGCCAGGAACTATGCGGGGGGACGTGCCCTCGCACGAAGAAATAGCTCAAGGGTTCAAAAGCCACCTAATCTGGACCGGTCAGCCATTAGAAAATGCCGATCGGGCCTCTCTTGACCCTCGGCGGAACGTTCCCTGGCGATGAACGCTAATCTTCTCTAATTGTTTAGTGGCGTTAAGGCTTCCGAAGATTCAATCGCGCGCTCCTCTGCTCCAGTCTGGGCACGCCGTAGACCTTCTGATTTGGCTCAAACACGTTTGATGTGATCTCTGATAATCACTGTGGTTCCTGGAGTGTGTGGGAGGCAAACTCCAACGCCCTCCAATGAAAACCGAGCTCTCCTTCCACACACTGTACGAGACCTGCTGCAGTATCAGTGCAGCTGTATTGGTCGATGTACTCGTGGTGATAAATACAACCAATGACTCACTTCTCAATTCTAACTGACGAGTGCTGATACTAAATCACACAGCAAGAGTCTCCATTGTTCATTGTCGCCTTATTTTCTCCTCCCCGCCCCAAAATCGACATAATCCGGCTCTTAATCTTCGTCTTTTATTTGCTTTGACTGGTAAAAAAAATGCCGTTTCTGTTGTTTGACGGCGCAAATAGTAACGCAGGGTGAAGTGAGTGCGTCCTCAGTTTAACCCCCCCAACAGTCTTGGCAAGCAAGCTAGAACAAACAAAATCTTCCTAAATATCATTTGACCCATGTTTGTCCTGCGTGTGTGTGCATGTGTGCATGTGTGTGTGTGTGTGTAGACCTCACATTCTGGCACTTTTCTCTTGGGAACCATGTTAATTATTGCATCCTCTAGGCAAGTACTCATTAGCCACTGATAATTGAAATGTATGTGTGTGTGTGTGTGTGTGTGTGTGTGTGTGTGTGTGTGTGTGTTTAATTCTCTATGTGCCAGTGTGCATTTGTGCAGCCACGTAGGACATCGGCCATTGTTGACAAAAAAAAGTGTTTAAAAAGAGCAAGATGAAATAGAATCAAACTACATTTGGAGCAAACACAGAGTTAATTTAGCGTGACAGCCAGTTTACCGCACGATAAAGGGCACACTCTTCACAGATACGATTTTTCGAACGCCCACGTAATGGCGTTCAAGGTCTCATTTAACAGTTGCATGGTGGAACTGCCGTCTAACTGCGAGTCCTGCGAGGTGTTACTCAGCCAGGGCTCGTGTAAGCCTGCTGTATTCAAACGGGGAGAGAGAGAGAGATCAGGGCGGGGCCGGACGGCGTGGCCCCTGATTGAAGGAGCTCAGACGGGCTCACGTTACCGCGTGAGTGACTGTTTACACCATGTGTGTAATGATAGCCTCCGCTGTTCGTCTCGCATCTGGTCTCATGCCTTTGTTTGTGTGCATGCGTGTGATTTAAGCCGTGTACTTCGTGTTTGGTGCTAATTAAAAAAGAAAAAAAAAAAAAGAAAAAACGTAAGCACACTGTCACACGAAACGAAGACGGTGAACATTATAGCTCCTAAACAGCATGCCGACACTGTGGAGGTGAGCGTGTTAGCGGGCCGATGTTAAAGAGACACGGAGCCAATTAGCATGACTGTGGCGTCGTAGTCTTGTGCCTATATCTCATATATGGAGGTGTATGCTAAATGGCATACTTAATAGGGGTGGGCGATAAGGCCAAAATCTTCAATTCTTTTCAAAGCAATGAAATGTAGGGCTGGAACCCAACCAATTGCTGATTTAAGAAATGTATTGATAAAGAAGTGCAACCGGAAGTTGCGACAGACTGTCAGTCGTTAACGTCTTTAATTTGTATCGTACAATGAAAAATAAATACAAATAAATCTTGTGCTTTTATTCTGTAGTCCGGTTCTGCCGAGTGAAGCCGAAGGCCGAAGTGTCTTCAAACTTGAATTCTCTCTACTGACCTAACTAAATCGATTATATGTAAAACACCGTCGCTGTGGGGAACGTGTGCTTTGAATACAAAAAGCACCATCACCTGTCAAAATGGCACGTTTAAACATTAATATCGTTTGTTCATATTTCAGTTGAAATGTCTTTTGTCCTAAAGTGAGCAAGTGCAACAGGTGTGTTTTCCGGCCTCTTGAGAAGATAAATGGAGGTTTTCTAAATCCTAACAAGCCGGGTTAGTACAGGTGTGTTGGCACAGTGAGTCAGATGCCTCCGGCTCAGGTGGACCGCACCAATGAGAGGGTACACCATCACTACCACACACACACACACACACACACACACACGCACGCACACAAATAGAAATGCATGTGTGTGCACATTTGCTCCTGCCAAGCCCCTGCAATTATTTTGTTACAGAAGAAGAAAGACAGCAGGCGTAGTTTATAAAAACAGGCAGAACAGACATTGCAGTCACAGAATTTAATGCTTCAGATACTTCTTATTGATTGATGGACTTTCTTTTTGGACAGCACATTTCAAACAAAAGACCTCTGAATACACCCACCTGCCCCCCCCCACCCCCCCCTCCTTATTCTCTAAATGTGTCTATCCTCCTCATCTGTAATACAACCTACCTTCATTCAAGATGCCCAAACACAACCCAGTCCTTGTGCGCACACACACACACACACACACACGCACGCACACGCACACGCACACGCACACACGCTGCAGTGTCCACCTGAAATGTCCTCCTGATTGTGCACATTTTCCTCTGCATGTACTTTGATTGCATCCTTCCAATTACTGTGCAGTGATGTGTTTTACACTTAACCCCAGCTTGTTGCGTAACCCCCCCCGCCCCACCCCACCCACACACACACACACCGAAATGTGCACGAAGAGCCATCTGTGGACAGAGGAAGGAAGGAGGAAAGGAAGGAAAGGAAATGGAATCCTGCTTTTTGTCATGTGAGTGGGTAACATGTTGACCTCCAACGTGCTGCACACTGTGCATCGGCGTCTATACTCTGCCTCGCACTTTTAACTGTACCAACAAATTCGATACCAACTGTTAATATCCGAGCCCGACACCGTACCACCATAACAAGTGTGCTCAACTTGTGATGAATAGTAATCCACGAATCATAAATCAGCAACTGCATGCAAATACTGGCTCATGGCTCTTGGCCCAATACCCATAAAGCTTTGCATAACAAGTTATGGCATTCTTTCCCATGCGCACTCCTTCCCGTATCTGCCTCCCCGAGAAAAACAAAACAAAACACAAAAAACACAACGTTTTTTTACTGGCCTCGCAAGCTTGTGTAATCACACAACACAATAACCAATTCAGGAGCGATGTCATGCTGACAGAGATCGTGGCAAACTGGAGAGGCGACGATTATTCCTGGTGACATAAGTGATGATGATGCCGGACGTCTGTTCACTCAGCCCATCATTTACAGGACAGCAGTCCTTGCACTTCGCAGGGTGATGCTTTTCATGTTCTGCATATGTTCTTCTCTCCAGTTCTCATCATGAATTTCATACATGGCACGGTGTTCATTTTAAAAAGCATGTGGTTTGCTGGCGCTCCTAGTAAACTGACTACACATCCTCTACATCAACTAGACCACACTGCCAAACCCGCACTCGCCCGCGCGTGTCACCGCAACACATTGACAGTTCTTGTCGCTCCTGTTTTCACTCTGCTCCCTGGATGTGCTAATCTCCTTTAGCTCTTTTGTTCGAAACCTCCCAATACCCTTCTTTGCACATTGTTTCAGCACAATCCCCATCTGTGCGTATCAGAACCATTGTTTGATAAGGGCTGTGTGGAGATACCGTGAGCAATTTTGATAAGGCTACCACCAATTGTGTAAATGTTTACCCCCCCTGTACGGAGGTCAAAGGGCAGCGAGAGTCCGCAGAGAAGCCTGGAAGTCATTGTGTTATCTCAACACGTGTTGTATTTTCACATTTTATTTAAAGGGCAGAGAAATAAGAACACCGTGATCCAGCCTGGCTATTGTTTTCCCTTTTCCTGCCATGGATGTTGGGGCCTTGGCCAGCGGATTGGATCATGGACACCGAGGTTTGAAAAGCCAAGAAGGCGCTGACACGTAGATGGTCTGCTGAGGTTAGAAAATAAGTGAGGTGACAGGAAGAGTCAAAAGAGGATAGTTGATTTCAGGTTGTTTTCAAATTGTTCTCATAGGACCTTGAACTGCTTTGGCAGAATACCAGCATGAAAACAAGCTCCCAGCAGTTTTGTTAACCATTTAGACACCTCTATTCCTTCAGTATGTCAACACCTGCATCGACCGTCTAACGCTGGGAGAGTTTGAAAAGAGAAGGCTCAAGAGAATTGTGAGTGAAAAAGAGCATGTGAGTACAAGTGAGCTTAATGTCATTACCTTATCAATGCCCGCGGCAGCATGGAAAATAAGCTAAATATGCGCTCTCAGCAGTTCCGAAGCAAAGAAAGTGCAATGCATCATGGGATACGCTGGGAGGCTAAACTATCTTAAGAGCTGCCACCTTTATTTATCTTTGTATACACAGCTTGGTTTTATCGTCCCCATTACTTAGCATATTCTTTTATAGCATCAGCTTTTAGTTCGAGGCGAATGAAAATGACATAAAAGCCGCCATGCTTTTAAAAAAACAAGCCGAGTAGTCTATCATCAGTCTGTTGCGGGGGGCTCGCTCAGGCTTTGCGTCATCGTCAGCACTTTTCTGTGTCAATGAAGCTGTTACAACTAGTCTTCCATGGCAGGAATCTGCGGTTTGCAAAGTTGCCTTTGCCTCACAGACTGTAACAGTTGAGCAGACTTGTCAAACCTGAATGGGACGTCTCACTGAAGAGCAAGCACTTAAGGTAATGCTTCCCAATCCACATGCATGTAATTCGCCCATACTTGCTGAAGTAGGATCTTTTATCCAAACTCACTCTTTTCGTGTTATCATTAAATCGACAAACGCAGACATTTTTTTTGTCTTTTTCCTTCTTATTTTTCTTTTACACTCCTCTGGTCTTTATTTCATGTTTTCTGAAAAAACAACCAGAGGATTCTCAGAGGAATGAACCCGAAAGGGCAAAAATAAAAAGTGATGACAAAGCTAGAAGCCGTGCTGTAGACGAACCTCTTTGTTCGTGCAGCCACGTTAGACCATTACCACCATCAAGCCAGTTTTTCTTCAATCCAACAGCACTCTTCAGGAAAAAATCTTAAAATCTCACTCACAACTTGTAGATTGTGAAAGACACACATGTGACAGTCACATACTCATGGTCGCTGGTAGGGCTGCATGATTTGTGGAAAATATCAAATTGTGATACTTCTGACCAAAGTATTCTCTTTAAACTCCAGGCTTGTATATGTGGTGACAAAAAGTCTGCCATGAAAAAGGTCTATTACAATGTCATTTCCTACCATTCTAGAAAACAAACTGGGATATTCTGACTATTGTTCACTATCAATGTAATTTAAGGCAAGTAAGCTAGCTGCTAACTACTTGGCTAAAAAAAAAAGCTGTGATACAATCAACTAGATTGTTTGTTGACAGGCGCATTCACACAATTCCAAAGTCACCACCACACGTCACAATTGTTGTATTTAGTACAAGCAAAATTGGAAAAGGAGACATTGTGGGTAAACAAGCAGCCATATATGATCAAGAGGTATTGACTGACCATTGTTAGCTTCACTAGCTAGCTAGGTCCTGTCCTCACAGAGAGGCTGTAGAGTTCACACACCCTCCAACCCTGAACAAAAACCCACAATGTAGGCTAACTCTGGCTAATGTTAGAGGACACAACATGTTAAATGAGACAACTTTTGGAAGTACTGGTATTGCGTACTCCTTAACGTTTTGCGGAAGCTAACTGCCACCACCTGCGCAAAGCTAACATGACTCATGAATGTCTCTGCACTTAGCCCACCGACACAAGTCAAAGTAATGAAAGGTTACTGGGATTAGTACCTGTAAAGTAATACATAAATCTCAAACTGTAATCCTTTACACTACTTGCGACAGAGAGAAACTAACCACATTACTCAGCCCAGTCGCCAGGAATTCTTTTTTGGCATTGTACGTTTCTGCAAACCACAGATAGATGTTGGATGTTTTTGCTTTCGGTCAGAAAAAGCGATGCAGTATATCGAGCGATGGTTATTGATAGTTGCCTGGCACAATGACGAGGTTACAAGCAAGAAAGGGTGGTGTGGTTGGTGTATTGTTCACGAAAACACAGAAGTTTCACCCACGAGACAGCTTTTCGTGTGAAAGTAAACAGTTGACTTTACGCTTTTTAGATAAAGTTCTTGCGCTTGATACATACGAAATGTCCGCTGAGGTTGGTTTCTGTTTATTTACGTTAGTTACATCATTACATTACAATTTTTATTTTAACACAAACCATGATGTTCTTTTTCTAACTTTAACCGAGACGTTTTGTTGCCCAAACCAAAACAATCATTTCACAATGCTTACCCCTCGTCATTGTGCGTTTCTGTAAGCGCAAAGCTGATATTCACACATTTCATTATACGTTTCACAAATCCGTTTTGTTTAGTACAGAAACGTTGAGATTCAACGTATCCCGTGGTTTGCGCAAACATACAATGGCAACATTTTTCTGGCCACTGGGTAGCATTGCTGTAACGCAAGACAGCGTCACATAGTATTTCTTAATGTAACCGTGGCTCCAGGATAATCATTTATCTTTTTATTTAATGTTTCTGGACAGTAGCAATAGCTGTAGCTGTAAAATCACAGTTACTTACTACCCTTTTACTTCACTTTTACTTTACTTTTACCCTTTAAATTCTCCATCGGTGGAAGCTCGGTAAAATGTAGCCCGAGAATGTTTGAATGCAGTGAAACAGTTAGCACTGCTTTAGGCTAGAAGATGGCGCTATACATCACCTGGTGGAAGGCACACACACACACACACACACACACAGACAACAAATCTGAGCTGTAGCCACGAGGCAGTGGCCTGCTCCAACCTGTGGGAATGGATATGATTTTATAACGGAAGATTCTGCACTGAACACACGCAATATGTGCACTATAATTACACTCATATTTTATATCGCCTTTGAACATATTGAGATGGATGAGGCTGAATAAGTGCTCCATATTCAAGTTTATATACTTGTACTAAGTTTCATTCTTAACTACTTCTTTAAGGTTTTCTTTTGCAGCAATGCTTCACTTGTGTCACATTGGATTTGTATGCACAAGATGGGACTCAAAGGGATTGGTCACAGGCGACTTATTTATTCTGCCCTCATTAAGCTTTGTTTACCTTCAGAGTTATGAGCTTCTCGTCATTAAGTCAAAAAGGTAAGAGCTTGGGGCGAGGCACGGAACAGAATTACCAGTTTGTCCTCCATCTCAGGGTATGAGGAGAGTGTGGAAAAACAGCTTTTACTTCCTGCTGCTGAGAGCTGAGATTAAGTCACAACCTTTGGTCAAGTGTCGACGTACACGAGCCCTATGACGATCGGCAGCAAAGCAAACAAAAAAATGACAATCACTCAAAGCCTTTTCAACCACTATGTAAACGTCTTCCGCACTGTACAATGGATGGGTCAGGGCGTGAAGTTTCACAATTCGATGACTTCATTTCAACTCACAGACGCAGAAGAAACAAGAGGCGCGTTGCCCGCCGTTGTGTTTAGTTTTGGCCGGGGTTCACATGTCCCTCTTCCCTTGCTATGTGATACGAATGTTCTTTGACAATGGGCGAGGGCTCCGCCTGTTGTCACTCCCCGCCAGTCTGCGATTAGGGATCCCAAAAGCATAGTCGATCACCACACATCCTCTTCCCACTCAACAACTCCCTTCTGCTGAACAGACAGCAACACTCTGAACAGGGCCTGCATGTGCGAGGCGGAGTGTGTGTGTGTGTGTGTGTGTGTGTGTGTGTGTGGGGGGGGGGGGGCGTTGACAAACGCAATTCTCACGGCGTTCAAAATTCAATTTGCCATTGTGGCCGACTTGTTTGCTGTGATGAAATGCCCCCATGGAATAAACACAGATGGGGGAGATTAGGATCTCGCTCAGAAATAAATGACTTATTTCGCAGGAAATGAAAATTCCAAATGCGCCGTCTATTTCGCGGAGCAATGCAGCGGCGATGCAATTAAGATAAGTTGCAGGATCCCCAGGGTTGATGACTGTGGATATTTAAAAAAGTCAGGTAATGAGCCTTTGAACTTAATCCGTGTGACAAATAACAGACTGAGAAAAATATCTGCAATCCGACACGAAACACTTTACCTTTCCAAACAGTAATTACCAAAACAATTTCTGCTCACTGGAACATCAGATGGCTGGGAATCGTGTATGCCCTGCGTGTGTGTGTGTGTGTGTGTGTGTGTGTGTGTGTGTGTGTGTGTGTGTGTGTGTGTGTGTGTGTGAGGAGACAAGGCCCAGAGAGGGGAGGGCCGTGTGGGGACAGGAAAAGCACTGGTGCACAAAAACAAACAAACAAGGGCCAAGCATCGGTAATTAGGTCCTCATTAGTCCTTGTTATGTACAGGAACGCAGCGGAGCGGCCGACAGCGCTGCCATTTGTGAGTGACCACGGCCAAAGCCTGGAGCGGGCACAGACCCCTGCTCCCTCCAACAGTGGCACCCATAAACCCTCTGTGTTTCCACCTCAGCTGGCACGTACAGGGTGATGAGTGTTCTGGATCAATTTTTTGTCGAGCGGGGAGGGGAGGATTGCTGCGGGGCCGGTGTAGAGAGTTTGGCTCTTTGGACGTGCCGCAAATGTGCGTTATCAAGGAGCGGCGTGCAGCATGTGCTCTTCATGTGGTCTCAGGGAATCAGGACAGGTGGCTGGACCAAAGAAATGGTCACATGCAAGCTGGAGTTTGTACAAAAAGATAAAGAAGCAGCAAGGCGGGAAGTGAAAAAAAAACAAAAAACAGGCGGACATTCAAACATAAACCAAAAGATATCAGACAAGGAAATTAGAGCACAGCACCAGATGGAGAAAATCCAGAGAAAAACAAGTGAGAGAGAGAGAGAGCGATGAGATTAGGTGAGGCAGAAAGTGACGGGACACAGGAAAGAGTCAACACAAGCTCAGGGAGGGGAAGGAACAAGGCCTGAACAGTTCTTTTATTTCCCGCTCCCCTCGGGCGCGCCAAGTCTCATTTATCAGCTCGGTAACTGCATACACCTGACCCAACACATCAGCAGCACGTCCAATGGGCGAGTCGCACGCACACACACACACACACACACACACACACACACACACACACACACGCACACGCTGGCCACACATACCTGGCCCTACTACACCCATCTGCTCAAATTTAGGAGGAAGAAAAAAAAAAAAAACTCAACTCTGCAGAAGTCAGTATACTTTTAAACTTTTTGGACTAATGCATTAAGTACACCCAACCTCTGCTCTAATAATGTCAAATATAAACAGATCAAGTACAAAACACTGGCTACACATGCGTTATAACACGGTGCAGAGAGAGAAACATTTGCAG